>OY728126.1:676751575-679251575 GCA_963277665.1 Viscum album | reverse complement strand
TATTTATTTACATGAATCTATAGATGATGATTCTATAGGTTCATGTATTTTTTTCCTTGGCCTTAAGGTTCAAGCACAAACTAATTATAACAATAATATCTATCTAGAAAATAAAATTATTAATGTCCACTTAACCATTTTATCATTTACACAATTAATGGGAGTGATAATTTATCCTTTCTAATTAAATCATTGTGTTTCTTATAATCAGAATAAACAATCCATCATGTCACCATTCAGGTAGATATTAAATAATCATATTTTTTAAACAATTTAATTCCATTATTCATAGTATTTAATTAGATAAGAATGATGAATTATTTTTCAAAAACATTGTAGGTAATCGTAGATCCTAGTAATTTTAGTACCTAATTATTTATGAAATCATTCACTAAAGGTATTGACCTATTTTTTTGTTTTCTCTATTTATTCATACCATATTCACATAATAAATCTTGGGTAACAAGTAATGGGATTATTCCCTTCACATTTTTTATTTCCCAAACAATGGTCTTGTTAATTTCTTTCAGCACCTCAACTAACTGGTGTTATTTATCTTTTGACATTTTAGTAGTCATCAACACTATTATGTCCCAAATTAATACAAATATTTATTATCTAAAATTATTTAATGGTTTATTTAGCTCAAAAATTGGGGTATTAATGATTTAGTTAACAAATTCCATAATTTAATTAATTGAGAAATGTTTTTCCACTGTAAATCCATGTTCTTATTTAGTCTCACTACTTCTTTAATTTTTCTTCATATATAATACTTTAAAAATAAAGTCCCTCATCATATTATATTATTTTACTTACATCTCTATAGATAAATATCCTTCTATAATTGTGATAATGATAAGGAAATATCTCATTTCATGTCCTATTATTAGCACATTCGTAATAAAACTTAACTTTATCCTCTAAAACAGAAATTACTAATCATCCTTTATTTAGATAAACAGGTTATTATTAATGCCTATAAAATAGAGAATAATAATGATTATAACATATCTATATTCTTAATTTATAGAATGATAAAATTAGTGGGAAAGATAAACTTCTCCTATTAAAACAAGATGTCCTCCAAAATAATTTTTTTAATTGATTAATTGGACAACTAATTTAAGATATACTTTTATGGGATGTGATATTCTTAGTCCAATATTATTTAACTCATATAGGTTCATAATTATTACAAATTTCTAAAAAACTAAAAGGGAATTTTTAAAATTCAAGGAACAATGGTGCTTGGAATATAGAAACTACCTTGGTCTTAAAGTATCAGTGGTTGTTTTACTTGAACAATATTTTCTCTAATTTTATAGAGTTATCATAGCCAAATAATCAATTTTATTCATGTTATAAATTATTTACATAAAGAACTTATAAAAGTCAATTATTTTTTAATGATCTTTGGTGAATGTAATATTTATGTGAAGATACTTGAATATCATTATAAATTTATGTTATTATTAGTTCACCTTTTTTTATTATATACTCTATTGAAAGTGGATAGATGGCCAATAAGGTTATACATCAAGTGACTTGAATGTGTGTTTACATATCCTTATTTCCAACACATCATGATCCTTTCTACCCTTGTCACTGATCATTATTACTTTTCATTCTCTCTCCTTCCACAATTTTATATACTTCATAGTATTCTTATTATTATGTGTTTACACCTTTTCTGGCTTCCTATCACTTCTAAATTTCACACCATTTGACTCATATTTCAATACTTTTTTACTAACTTTTATTGTACCATTTCATCTATTGTATAAAATTTGATTAAGTTGTTGTAATACATTCTTGATGCTCTAAAGATAGGATTGGTGGGTTTATAAGTAAGTTTACCACATTTAAATGATGAAAACTCCTTAGGAAAGGCATTGATCATTTCTATGAATGTATTCTTTCATCAAATCCTTGAAAGAAGGTTTTACACATTGGTTATGAAACCTGATTTCTTGATGTTTTTCGGAATCATACACAAAGTATTACCTCTAATATTGGATGTTATTTCAAAAAGGTCATGTTTTTGGTTGGATGTCAAAGAATCATAAAGGACCATAGACATGGATTTCATTTTTATCACCTCCCTAATAATGTAATCCTTTTATTGTTGTTCAATCTTCACTTTTTTAGTAAAATAATTTTGAATGTAAGGTAATGAAAATTTATACCTCAAAAAACACATGTCTTCCACAATATTCTTTATAATACTCTCCATTAGACATTTGAAACATGTTTAAACCATCACCAATATTTCTTGATTGTTTCCATTTTGTCTCGGGTTGTGATCATTTATTATTAATGGCTTACAAAATATCTATTTTTTGTTTAATGAATTAGTTTAGGTAGTAATCCTAGTAGTTTCCCATATACGATAGATTCCTTATCAAGGTGGACATACTCATACTTTCTAATGAGAAATATTATTTACTATATCATATAATATTTCTTATTCAATAGATGGTTTCTTTCTCATAATTCCTCCTCTCATTTTATAATCGAATACCACTTATGAGTTAAGTTACAACTTGAAAAAAGTTAATATAAAATGTATCCAAGGAATTATTTTATGAATTTTTGAATTTTATTAGTATATCCTAAAATCACTCCCAAACCTCATAAGTGATGTTTCTATCATGATAACAATAATTTTGAATCAAAAAAATATTATTAATCATTTTAACCATTAAAATGTAATTTTCTAAAAATATCCTTGTTAAATAACTACATGTGAAGATCCAAATGGATTTTAGGTACTTGAGAAAACATTTATATCCTTATGTGAAAATTAAAATATTTTCAAAATAATTTTATTACTAAAGAGTGAATTGATCACAATACAATCATAAATTTCATGAAAATTGGAGAGGTGTTTGGAAGGATTTCCATATTAGAGACCACAAAACTATCAATAAATTTTGATCATATGTATTAATTAAGGTTTATTATCAGAATTATTTGACTGAATCGTTAGACTCATGATGTTATGTGTTAATAGATCGATCAATATTAGTCCATGGCACCAGATCTATGGGACAAAATATAATGTTTTGGTTGTAACTAAACTCATTGATGAAGTGTGGTAGGTTTATATAAATGACCATGAAGATATGAAGAGAAAAAAAAGGAATCATATATGTGTTAAATAGAATAAAAATTGGGAAACATAATGATAAATGAAAATTGGTGAATCAAGAAACTAATAGAGACCTTTTTCACCTAGTTTTATGGATCTTATCTTAGAGAATAATGCAAAAAAAACATAACACACTTATGAGAGATTTAATTTCCTAGGTTGATGATTCAGTGATTAAAAAACATTTTAAAAAATTTATATTTCTAAAACTACTAGAATATTGTATAGTGATGGAGATCCTTACATCTATCCACTATATACAGGTCAAAATATCTAGCATAACATGTATTTATCAATTTTTATTTAATTTTTTTTAATTTAATGGGGAAAAATTAAATACAAAATAGAAATAACAATATTTTAAAAAAAATGAATTTATATTAAAAATAGTAATATGATATTAATTATAGGGATGAGATTTTCCTAACAACATTTATTTCCTAAACTTTTTAATTATAAAAACAGATTGGTTTTTATATTCATTAATGATTGTTAATTTTCATTTATTGAATATCAATCAAACCTGCATAAATATTTTAAATAACATATGAGAAAAGGAACCTAATTAAAATAAAATTCACTAAAACAAATATCATATTTAAAATAAAAATTAAAGACTAATATCTTATTCTCATCAATCCCATTGAAATTTGGGTCACTCCCCAAATGCTTCTATACCTCAAATACCAATTAATAAATTAAAAATAAATTAATATCAATGTGATAAAAATCAATACATTCAGTCCATTATAAAAATCATTAAATTAAAAATTCATGACTATTGTAATACTCTTAAACCATAATCACTTAAGATACTTATCACTCATGGTATAATTTAAACCCATCATGAATGATAAATTGATATTAATAGATTTAAAATAAATGAAATAATAAGTTAACAATAAATAAATCATAAATGAAATGTTAGATAACTCAAAAATGGAGATTAAAATAACCCAAATCAATAATATTATTTCCATAACATTCTCAAGAAGTTTAAAAGAATAAAAAATGCCTCACCCTTTTGAAAAAAAATTAAAAGATAACATAGTTAGAAAAATAGACTAATTCAAAAATTACTATAAATGCCTATAGTGAGGAAATTAAATATAAGTTATTTATCCCATATATTTTTTCCTCATTTAATATTTTTCAATGTACATTGTAATTGATTAGAATTTGAAGGAATATTTATCACCTCTTTTGATAATTAATCATTGAATATTATGTTGCAATAAATAAAAATATCAATAATTATTTTAATTTAAAAACTCTATCATAGACCAAAATTAGTTTGAATTAGTGTTGGACTATAGTGATAAGTTTTTGCAGTTTACTAGATTTATTTCCATTCATATGAATAAAATGTGAAAGTATCATCAGGACTCAATTAATTATCATATCCTATAAGTTAATAATATACAATAAATTAGTTTTATAATTGTTATATTCACATAATAATGGGTTATTCTCTATATAGATAATTATTTATATATTTATTCACAATGGAATAGTTGATTAATTTATAGTAAGATTTGTCTAAAATTCCATCAATTTTTCTAAAACTTCATCCATGTTATCCAATATATCATTTATTTTATAAACTAATAAAAAACAAAAAATTAATCAATATTTGGTCTATTTTTTATAAAATAATTTACTAATGTTGTGTATATTTTTAGGTCATAAATTATATATGAGGTACACCAAGTTGATGAGATTAATTCAAGCTAGGTAATTGAACCATAGATCCCTCCTTCAGGGGATGCATCAATGTATTCCTATCAATTCAAGATGTCATATAATTTTCATGATAAATATCCAAATAATTTAATGAATTCTTTGTTTATGGGGGAATGGAATCCAAAAATGCTTTTATTTGATGAAACTATAGTAGATCTCTAGTAGAGGATAAAGTCATACACAAGATTCATGATATTGGGCAGGGGTTCCATAAAAAATAGATAGTATAACATTTTTCCAGGGGGTTAGGGAACATTTTTTATCAAAGATATTATAGAAAACAATAATAGAATCCTATAGGGTAACTTCCTCAAGGAATATAAGGATTGAAAATTATACGTTATGAATATTATTAATGTAATATCCTTTCAATAATCCAGGTTCTAGATGATGGGGTCTGGGTTCTTCAATAGTTAGAGGTATATTTTTATTTGATTATACCCTTTAATATACTCCTTTCGACCAAGTTGGATCTCACCCCTTTCCTATTACTCATATTTGTTCTGTATTGGGATTTTTGGGGATTATTATTCTAGTATTTAGAATCTAGTTACACCTCTCAAAAAGAGGTTAGATCTTTTAAATTGATTCCCTTGATGTTCCATATTGGTTGGGGGCTTGGGAACCGTTAAAATTTCATCATAATTGATAGGAGTAGATTTTATATTATCATTAAGAAATACTATATATTGTGATTATATGATCACACTGATTACTAATAAATATGTGTGTTCTTCACATCTATTATAGGTGATAGATATAAATTTTAAGGTGAATAAGATATCTGGAAAATTTGGGATATATGTAATCCTAGATCATTGTGGTTTATTGCTGTGTAAATGTCACAGATTGATTTGTCTATTGAATGTGTGACAATTCATCCTACTTTTAATATTGTAGTGGATTTTTTCTAGGATATATTAGTTAGTTAATTTTCATTATTTCCTATTTAAATGGATTACAAGTTCACAAATAATCTTGTATTATGTGTTGAGTTCATATGTATATATTATCATATAAAATTCTATACAATAAATTACTTGAAGTTATAACTGAAATATAATGAGGAAAATGATTGTATGCATCTAAGTGTCTCTTTGTGGGGAGTGCCTAATTTTTTCATGAAGAAGGTATATTAAAGCCTTAGATTATTTATGTATTATAGGAAACTAAGAAAAATTGATCTGAATAATTTATATCCACTTCAATGTAAATATTTTTTATTTCATTAGTTGAGGTGTTCCCAATAGATCTCAAGAACTTATTTATAGTCAAGCTATCACTAACTATAATATGATACAAATTATATACCATGGATGTTTATTATATTTAGGTGTGAGAAATATAAGTTCCTTATGATTCCCTTAAATATTATAAAATGAATAGGTGTGCTGATGACTCCCTTGAATCAGATTTTCCATCCATATTCAAACTCATTCATCGATGTGTTTTTAATGATATTATGATTTAATCTTAGACATGGGTGTTTCTTCGGAAGAATCTACTAATTATATTGAGTGTCTGATAAGGACCATATAAAATGGTTTTTCAAATATAATTTATATATTATTACCGTATGGATCATAATATATGACTATAAAGTTATCTCCCAAAGAAATGATATAGTAACTCACCACTCTTTACATTTATTATTTTTTGGGGTTTTTTATGTATTATAGTTATCTGGGAAAATTTATTCTTGTTTGTGATAAGGTGAAACATGAAAAAAATTAATGTAATGAAAATTGATTGTGAAACCACGTCGGGATACTTGGGTGGATTGGGAAATTATCATATCAATTCCTCCCACCAAAATGGTCATACTATTAATTGTACTCAATGGGATATTTCTTGATCTTGAATCCATCACCCATGAACACAGTTAATGTTTGAGTTATAAAACACAATGAAATTATTTTATTATAATTCATTTTTTATGATAATTTGATATTTACCTACTAATCTATAACAAACTCATAAAACATCAAGACTCGTTGTCACACACGTTTTTTTGTCTTTGTATTGATCCGGTCCATTGGAAATCCCAATCCTTTTCATGGGTATTTGGTGAGATGACTCCTTATTTTTGAAGTTTCATATATTTCTAACCACCCTAATTTGGGATCCCCATTGTTTGTTTAGTAGTTTTTGAAGAAAGGGTTGTTACTTCATGATTTGGGCCAACCGTGAGCTCATTCCCAGTTTTAAAAACTGAATTTGTTTCTTTCATAACTCTTTTTTTTCATCCTTTTTAACCCATTCAACTTCCCAATTGTCCTATACTGATATATTAAAACTTATTTATCCTTTTGGACCCATTAAAAATTTATAAGCAGGGTGAATTTGGGTTACTTATTTAGGTATTGGGCCATCCCATGGGCACATTTCCTATTTTAAAAACAATAATTCGATTCTTTTATATCTTTTCATTTTTTACTATTTTTCAGTGATTCCACCTCCCCCTCGAATCCAATAACCCTATACTAACCTTCATAATTTTTTTACATATTTGGAGCTCATATGGGTCTCGGATTTGGGCGAAAATTATCAGGATACCTCAAATCATCAAGAATTGACAAGGTAAATTGTATCATTCATAAATCAATCAATTTGTACTATTTTGGACACAAATCTTCTTTAACAGGTTTTTCCAGACCTCAGGATTGTCTCCAAGAAGTTTCAATCCACTCCTTTCTCTATATGGTTGCATATCAAATTGAAGAAGAAGAGATTCCTAGGGTGAAAGGTGAGATTCCTTCTCCTTTCTCCTTCCTCTTCCCCCTCCTTTCATTATTTCTTGGATTTATATTGTCCCCTGGTATTGATCGACCTAGGTTTTTGTTATAATATGTTTTTTATGGGTTTTCTGTTTGTTTAGGTTTGGTATTTATAGTTTTAGGGTTTATAAACACGCGGCGGGTGATTTCAGGTGTGTGTTTCAATTACGCCAATGATTTGAGGTAGGATATCCCTTGCACATGCCTTTATCATTAAATTTCATCATTTTAATATTCTCCTAAACTAATATAAATGTTTATTATTATTTTTAAGCCTTTGGATAATTTTCTTGGTGTGCAAAGTGGTTTTTTAATCATTGTTTTGTGAAAGGTAGTGTTGTTTTTTCATGAAAGTTCTCAACAAGTGTTTGTTAAAATGTTCCGTTTTATTTTGAAAACATTTTGTGAGTTTTATAATATGGTTTATGGTATTTTTAACATGTTACATTATCTTGAATGAAAATATTACATTCAATTGGTGTGTTATTCCTTTTCACGTACTTAAAATAAATTTTTTTGTTTAAAAAGGGCAAGACATGTGTTCAGTAAATTGCCCGGTTGGCCTTTATGTGTGATGTGTGATTTAAAAGTTATTTGTTTGGATTTATAAAGGAATTGGAACAATGATAAATGGTATTTTTTTGTTCCTTATATGGATTTCCTATTTTGATTTTTTTTTACAAACAATTTGATTTTTGGTTTACAACATATTTTGGCTCGAGTTTCCAAAAAATGGACAGTTTCACATCTTTTTGAAAATGGTTGTGTTTTGAATATGTAACCTGAGTATTATAAGAGATTTATGACTGTGGTTTGATGCTGTAAATGGTTTTTATACATATCCTTAATAAAATTAAAATTTATACCTTCGTCAAACGTTAGTTTTGAGAAAATGTTTAAAGGCCCGTTTGGCATTTCCTAGAAATGAAGGAGTGTTTTACTTGTGTATACCAAGTTGTGCAATTGGGATTGTTTTATGGTCCATTAAATGATTTTATTAAATGTTTCTAGGGCTTCCAAATATTAATTGGTTTGTATTTGATGTGTGTTTATAATTTAAAGAGTGTTTTTGAATGAGTTTTATGTGCAAAGCCTCAATACACTTCATGAAATTGTTTTACAAAAATATTTAGCGGTTTGTTAATTCGTGAAAGAAATGTGAAGAAAGATTGTAGGATGTTTGTGTTTTTACGGTTTTGGAATGGAATGTGGATGTCAAATGTGTATTTTATAATATGTGTAACTTGATTGATCACTAAAGGGAATCTCGGGTATCTAGGTGGGCAGACGTGTACTAGTATGCTAGTGATTATGTGGGGGTTGGCCTCTATTTCACGTAGTAAGTTTGACGATGACAACACTAACTAAACTATGATGATGATGATAATTGGGGACCAATAGGTTATGGGTATGTTCCATACTAGTGGCTCGTTCATGATAAGAGATATTTATTATGGTTACTTTCACCGAGATACGAGGTACCTGGGGCTCACAACTAACTAGTTCCTAGGGGTGTTCCCGTGACTAGTGCTCATTGGCTATTTTGTACTCACTGTCAGCATACGGTGTGTTTTTTTGGTAAATTCAGTAGTATGTGTAATTTATTTAAAAGTTAAAATTCTTTAAAGAAGCCCTCTTGAAAAGTATTTTCATTTTGAAGTTGCACCTCTTTGAAAAAAATTGTTACTTGCATTTTTGTTTATTAAACATGCATGTTTTTGTCTGATAATTATTATACCATGAAACCTCATTTGAAAACCTTACTTTCATATCTTTAATTTAAAACTATAAATTAATGTTTCTTTTATTTTAGAGTAATGTGCATTGGGAATAAAATATCGAGATAACCTACTGAGTTTTAATACTCACGCCTATAGTCTTCTTCTTTTTTTAGCCCTTGTGTAGGTTTCATATTTAGTTCGATCACCTTGGGCGACATTTGATCATTGTGTAGGAGAGTGACCAGAAGTGTCACATGGAGTAATTTCGTCATTGGGATTGTTCATTTGAGTTGTTGGTTTTTTTTCTACTTTTAGTTTCTTGTACAAATAATATTTAGTTCAATTTTTATATAAATTCATTTTGGGTTGTCCATTTATTTCCGCTGTTTGTTTGATTGTTTATATATGGGAGAAATTGTTCCCTTGTGTACTCTATTGATTCCCTTGGTGCTTGTCACCATCCTGGGAGGATCGGGAACGCCTCTCAAGACTTGTCGCGGGCTGGCCTGGGTGATCGGTTCAGGGTCGACATGGGCTGGTTCGTGACAAAATGGTATCAAAGGAGGTCGGCTCTTAGCAGGCCTTTCTTTTTAGAGCTCCCTTGTTATTTTGGGGATGTAAAGGTAGTTGGAGTAGGATTCTTGGTACTTTAGGGGTAAGTTCAAGAAGAGAATCACGAGCTCTTTCTTGTTCTAATCCTCGGGTTTCCATGGGAAGTCCGGTTTTATTAGTGTCCCTTGTTCTGGTTGATTTTTTGGGGTTGGGATATGACAAGGGGAGTCTGACTAATGGCCTCCGTGAGCTCGCAGGGCCTGGAAAGCAATGTGGAGCTAGGGAATGGTTCTAATAAGTCTCTTTTTGTTGGTGTTGTGTTTTACATATGGCCTCCAACCATATGGTCAAGTCACCCACCGACACTAGTTCCCTTTTTGGGGTCTCTTGAACCATTCTTGAATTCCGGATTTTTTTTTTGAAAATCCATGTGCGAGAATTGTGGAAATTGGTTTTAAAGGAAGGATTGGATTTTGAAAAGTGAAAAGGGGGGTTTTCAAAAATTAAATATAAGAATTGTTTTGGAAAGTTGTGTTTTTGGGAAAAAATGTAGGGAAGTGGAAATGATTTAACGGGATTGGATTATCCATAATCTAAACTTGTGGTTTGTTGGCATAATATGTTATGAAATTGTAAATCATTTTAAGGTGATTCTGAATCATTGTTTTAAATGGGGTATTTTGGGATGTCAAAAAGTTTTTGAATCGAATAAATTAGTTTTGTAAATTGGTTTTGATCAGTTGGTGTTTTCCTAGAAAGGGTATTGGTCTCAATGGACCTCGGATTATGAAAACATACCTTGTTGAATTTTTAGAAAAAATGGGAAGGGGTTGTTTAGAGTTTCTTGGTTATTTTTAAAGTTTTTAAAAATGAAAATGGGTAGGTTTTTATGAAAATGGTTCTTAATTAATTTTGGTTTTTTGTGAAATATGAAAAAGTTCTTTGACTTGGTGGTTGGTGTTCCTTATGAAGGTAATTTTTTTATGGAATGATGTTGTTTTGTTTTAGCCTTTGGTGTTTTCATGGGTGATCACATGGATGGTTTTATTTATATATGGAATTATGGCCAACAAGGTATGGTGTTTGGGTGCCTGGGGTGGCATGGAAATGTGCATGTGGGTGAGACTTGATGAAACACCATTGGTGAATGTGGAAACCCACCCAGTTAGTTAGTTTTTTAAAAATTGTTTTGAGCTGAAAATAGTGGCTTTTTTTAAAACCAATGCTTATGTGGCTTGATTTTTCTATGTCATAGAATATTTTTTTATTTGGTTATCTTACATGTGATCTATAATTCAAACTCTTGTTCTATCTAGATATGAGATCTTGTTGGTGGCTCGGTTTTGGAGTAATTTTCATTGTGTTTTTAAAGATGTGTTTGATGTTGTGATGTGGCCATGGATAGTTCTCCGTTGGAAATCTTTCATTCTGATCAACCTAAGGATTCCTTTGAAATTTTAAATCCACCTCTTTTGATGATTCCTCAACCTTTTTTTTGTAATAGAGAGAGGTTTGGGATCTATTAAAAGTGCTTCTAGGTCGTGATAATTCTTTTGGATAGAGCAGTTGTGTTCGGTGATGTTGATGTGTTTCGTCATGTTCCTTGTCCATTCTGTCCATCATTTGGAGTGAGATAGAATTTTGATATTTATATATGGGTTCCTATTTAGATGAAGGTTTTTTTGGTGATAAAGTGTGGTTTTTTTTGAGTGGTTTGATCCTTATCACCTGACTGTGGTGCATCAAATGCTTCAAGAATCAAGGATCCAGCCGTAAGCCTCAGAGTGAATCTTTTCACGCAGTCAGGAAATCGACAGAGGTGTGGAGTGATCGATTAGGATCCTTACTCCTATGTTTTGGTAAGTTAGTTTCTAATTCAATGTTTTGGTTACTCATTTCTGTGAATTTCCCTTTGTCGCAACAAGCGTGGTGTACTTAACCCCTCACACAGTGTCTATGGTTATTCCTTCATTGATGTGGGTTTTCAATCAATGTGCCTGTGTGGACCGCCTGTAAAAATCAGGTGCAGTCATGGTGTTACCTATTCATAGGTGGAGAGTTTGGGGTAGTTTCTTTGTTTCTTTTGTGGTTTCAGTGGCCAAATTATTGGGTCCCCTTCCCTCCCATCCCCTAGTGGCGGTGGTCCATAACTGTGCTAAATGTGTTGGCCAAGTTCTTGTCCCCCCCTATTCGGGAGTGGGTGGTTTATATGTTCATGTTGTAACCCCCATTAAAATGTTATATTAGGTTTTTTCGGAGGGTTTTTTGGGCTTCTGGGAGTGAGGCACAATTCTTGCTCTTGTTGAATTCTTGTCTGTTCGTTGCTAGTTGGTTTCTAATTGTGGGGAGACCCACCATGGGTCTCCTGGATTTTCATCCTAATAAAATTTCTAGTGAAAGTTGATTCTTAATGGTGGGGAGTCCATTCTGGAATCCCATATAATATTTGGTTTTTGTGTGGTCTCTTTTCTTTTGGTGGTGGTTGGGTTCATTTAGAGAAGTCCCAACAATCAGGTTCTTGGCTTGGTTGTGGAGGTGGTGGCTTCATCTTTCCATTGATTCTCCAGACGTGGTTGTGAGTTGTGTTTTGTGTGGGCAAGATTATTAAGTTGCATTGTTGTTTATTGATATTTACTTATCTTTAGAGTCTTTATTATGTTGTTATGAAATCCTTATGTGTTGTTTTTTTCATCTAGAAAGTGTTATGGCTTTCCGGGGGCGGAAAGCTTTAGTGGTGGGGAGAATTGTCACACACGGTTTTTTTGTCTTTGTATTGATCTTGTCCATTGGAAATCCCGATCCTTTTCATGGGAATTTGGTGAGATGAATCCTGATTTTTGAAGTTTCATATATGTCTAAACACCATAATTTGGGATCCCTATTGTTTGTTTAGTATTTTTTGAAGAAAGGGTGGTTACTTCATGATTTGGGCTAACTGTGAGCTCATTCCCAGTTTTAAAAACAGAATTTGTTTCTTTTATAACTCTTTTGTTTGTTATAATTTTTCACTGATTCAACTTCCCAATTGTCCTATACTGATGTATTAAAACTTATTTATCATTTTGGACCCATTAAAAATTTATAAGTAGGGTGAATTTGGGTTACTTATTTAGGTATTGGGCCAGCCCATGGGCCCATTTCCTGTTTTAAACAAATAATTCATTTCTTTTATATCATTTTCATTTTTTTAATATTGTTCAGTTATTCCACCTCCCCCTCGAATAAAATAACCCTATCCTAACCTTCATAATCTATTTTACATCTTTGGAGCTCATATGGGTCGCGGATTAGGGCGAAACTTTTCAGGATACCTCAAATCGTCCAGAATTGACAAGGTAAATTGTATCATTCATAAATCAATCAATTAGTACTCTTTTGGACACCAATATTCTTTACCTAGTTCTTCCAGACCTCATAAGTGTATCCATGAACTTTCAATTAATTACCTTCTCTATAGGGTTTCAGATCTAACGGAAGATGAAGAGATTTCTAGGGTGAAAGGTGAGATTCCTTCTCCCTTCTCCTTCCTCTTCCCCCTCCTTTCATTATTTCTTGGATTTATATTGTCCCCTAGTATTGATAGACCAATGTTTTTTTATACCATGTTTTTTTATGGGTTTTCTGTTTGTTTAGGTCTCGTCTTTATAGTTTTAGGGTTTATAAACACGCGGCGGGTGATTTCGGGTGTGCGTTTCAATTACGCCAAGGATTTGAGGTAGGATATCCCTTGCACATGCCTTTATCATTAAAGTTCATCATTTTAATATTATACTAAACTAATATAAATTTTTATTATTGTTTTTAAGCCTTTAGATAATTTTCTTGGTGTGCAAAGCAGTTGTTTAATCATTGTTTTGTGAAAGGTAGTGTTGTTTTGTCATGAAAGTTCTCAACAAGTGTTTATTTCAATGTTCAGTTATCTTTTGAAAATATTTTGTGAAGTTTATAATTTGGTTTATGGTATTTTTAACATGTTATAGTATCTTGAATGAAAATATTACATTCAATTGGTGTTTTATTCTTTTTCACGTACTTAAAATAAATTTTTTTGTTTAAAAAGGCAAGACATGTGTTCGGTAAATTGCCTGGTTGGCTTTTATGTGTGATGTGTGATTTAAAAGTTATTTTTTGGATTTATAAATGAATTGGAACAATGATAAATGGTTTTTTTGGGTCCTTATATGGATTTCCAATTTGGATTTGTTTTTACAAACAAGTGGGTTTTTGGTTTACAACATATTTTGGCTCGAGTTTCCCAAAAATTGACTGTTTCACATCTTTTTGAAAATGGTTGTGTTTTTAATATGTAACCTGAGTATTATAAGAGATTTATAAATGTGTTTTGATGTTGTAAATGGTGTTTATACACATCCTTAATAAAATTAAAATTTATACCTTTGTCAAACGTTAGTTTTGAGAAAATGTTTAAAGGCCCGTTTGGCATTTCCTAGAAATGATGGAATGATTTACTTGTGTATACCAAGTTGTGCAGTTGGGATTGTTTTATGGTCCATTAAATGATTTTATTAAATGTTTCTAGGGCGGAAAAATATTAATTGGTTTGGTTTTGATGTGTGTTTATAATTAAAATAGTGTTTTTGAATGAGTTTTATGTGCAAAGCCTCAATACACTTCATGAAATTGTTTTACCAAAATATTTAGTGGGTTGTTAATTCGTTTAAGAAATGTGAAGAAAGATTATGGGCTGTTTGTGTTTTTATGGTTTGAGAATTGAATATGGATGTGAAATGTGTATTTGAGAATATGTGTAACTTGATTGAGCACTAAAGGGAATCTCAGGTATCTAGCTGGGCGGACGTGTACTAGTATGCTAGTGATTCTGTGGGGGTTGGACTCTATTTCATGTAGAAAGTTTGACGATGAAAACACTAACTAAACTATGATGATGATAATGATTGGAGACCAATATGTTATGGGAATATTCCATACTAGTGGATCGTGCATGAGAACAGATATTTATTATGGTTACTTTCACCGAGATACGAGGTACCTGGGGCTCACAACTAACTAGTTCCTAGGGGTGTTCCCATGACTAGTGCTCATTGGCTATTTTGTACTCACTGTCGGCATATAGTGTTTTTGGTTGGTAAATTCAGTAGTATGTGTTATTTATTTAAAAGTTAAAATTATTTAAAGCATCCCTCTTGATAACTATTTTCATTTTGAAGTTGCGCCTCTTTGAAAAAAATTGTTACTTGCGTTTTTGTTTGTTAAACATGCATATTTTTGTCTGATAATTGTTATAGAATGGAACCTCATTTGAAAACCATACTTTCATATCTTTAATTTCAAACTATAAATTGATTTTTCATTTATTTTAATGGAATGTTCATTGGGGATAGAATATCGGGCTAACCTACTGAGTTTTAATACTCACGCCTATAGTCATCTTTTATTTTTAGCCCTTGTGCAGGTTTCATATTTAGTTCGATCACCTTGGGAGATATTTGATAATTGTGTTAGAGAGTGGCCAGAAGTGTCACATGGATTTATTTGGTCATCGGGATTGTTCAGTTGAGTTGTTGGTTTTGTTCTAATTTTAGTTTCTTGTACAAAATAATATCTAGTTCAATTTTTATATAAATTCATTTTGGGTTGTCCGTTTATTTATAATGTTTGTTTGATTGTTTATATATGGGAGAAATTGTTCCCTTGTGTACTCTATTGATTCCCTTGGTGCTTGTCACCATCCCTGGGGGATCGGGAATGCCTCTCGGGACTTGTCGTGGGAGGTCCTGGGTGACCGGTTCAGGGTCGACTCGGGTTGGTTTGTGATAGTCGTTATATTTGAAACTCAAAATTTCGATAAGTTAATCCCATGCATTGAAAAAATTAAGGTTTCTCATCCATATTCTAAAGATCATTACACACTTCATAATATATCTCACACCATTCCATAATATATACAATAAACTGAAGAGTTTTAATTTTTATTTTCTTAAATATAAAATAATAAATATTTCTGAAAATTTGTATTTAATAGGAATATATTATATTTTCTATATCTTAATGATAAAAAATCTAGATTAAAATTAATTGGGGAAATTATTCATTAAAACCAAGGGTGAATCTTTACATAATTTCTCCCATACTAGATTAACATCAAGGGTGTTTCGAGTTGATCATGAATATGAGATCACATAGGGAGAAGTGAGATGATAATATAGATAAAAACAACCATTTTAATGATATACTATATTTTATTGAGAGATCTTGAATATTATTTTTAGAAAGTTCATATCATATTAATTATTATCAATAAACTCTCTAAATTTAATAACCATTCAACTAGGAAGTGGTATTCTCATGATATTCCTACATATAACATGAGAATATAGGATTTTTTTGCCTCACTATTAAGTTTATGCTATTCATGTAATTCAGTTCCCAATATCCCAAAACACCTTTAAATGTGAATGGTTATCATGGGGAAAATTTCTATGAATATTACCATATTCAGTTATAAAGAAAATAAATAATTTTCTCCCTAAATTCATATAATTTACAAGCGCCTTATCACTATCAATTACCAACATCTGGGGTTGGGTCGGTTACCCCATAACTTTTATGGGAAATGAATGAATCTTTTATAAAATTGGGATCTTTTATTTTAATATTTTACAACTGGAATTGGTTATACATAAATTTACAATTGATGATATTATTCACATTGATACACACCATGGAAAATTAAATTTTATCTTACATTGGTAAACAGTCCTAGAAAGTTACTGATACAAGTCTGATTTAATCATAAATAGACCTTTGAAAATATGATATATTTTTACATAGGAAGTAGTTAATATTACATTTGTATGAGTTTATTTGTACATAAACATAAAAACTATTTAATTTTATAATATTAAATATTAATATTTTCCAATTAAATTTTTTTGTGGAGATCCAATTTACAAAGTCTTGGATATTTATTTTTTCATACATATTATCCATGCTAGTCAGGTTAATCTTATAAAAAAAGATCATTTATTATTTTACTCATATGGGATATTTAAATTTTCAGTTTTATTCTTTGTTTCCTCATTATCACACTTATTAATCCTTCTTCCCAAAAAAATAACAAAACAAAATTTTAAAAAATTATCCATCATTATTTATACACACACCAATAATTAAAATAATAAAATCCAAATATTAAAATTTTTTTGTAATAAACTCAAAAAAGAAACTTGAAAATAAATTTTTAGTAAATTCTATTATATTAGGAAAATGGATTTCTTGTAAATAACTAACTAAAACTTAAAAATTGAAATTTTTTGTTCTGTCACACCCCCACACTTATGTTTTTTCACTCGTAGGAAAATACATGTCAATGAATTCTAGCCGGAATGATATATACAATTTACTATTATTATATTATTAATGAATGATAATCATTTTTAAAATTTATAATAACCCCTTATTAAGCTCCCTCATTTATCTTCATTCACATATTTTTCATCTCTCTCACAAAAGTTCATTATATCTTTATATTTCCACCCACACATACAAGCACTTACCTTTATCGGCACACTTCCGTCATCTCTCAAATTATATTTAGTAAATTTAATATTATTCTCAATCTCTTGGATTTATCTCCATTTACATAATAAATTTATTCCTTCTACAGTAATAAATAAAATTTTCTTATCAATCTTCAGGTATGTGTAGGGTTTTTTATCGGTAAATGTGTATAGTTTAGATATAAAGCATAAAGGTGAAAATTTGAGGCAAACACTTTTGTACAGTGAATCAGGTAAATAGTTTGTCAATATATGATTTTTTATCACTCAATACATTTATATATGATACAATAATCCCAGTACATCCCTTTCCTATTAGGGGTTCATAGTTACATGATAACAATGAGATAAGTATACATTAGTCTCTATTTTTTTTAGTTTTTCTATACTTTTATAAAAGTTATTCTTATTATTTTCCAAAGAGAAATATAAGAAACATTTATTTAAAATAATTTTTTTATCCCTTATTTCTAATATTTTATGGAAAATAAAAAAAATCATCCAAAATAAAATATTTCTCTCCTATGAAGATCATAAAATAAACACTTCTTTACACATGTTTTGATGAATGTTATGAAGATATTTTATGAGTAGGTGTGTAGGGAACATTTGATTGTAATTTGGATACCTTATAAGATATTCATGGCTAAAAAGTTTATTAATATAATGATATAACATAAGTGTGATCTTAATTATAGCAATATTTTAGAAGAGATGTTAAAAATTGGTCCCTCGTTTATTTTAACATCACCATAGACTTTTATAACAAGAAATGAAATTAAAAAAATAAAGGTTCTATTTACTATCAAATTTCTCAAGTTAAATTCACAAATAACAAAATATATGAATATTTGACAATTTTTTTTAGAAAAATCTTAAGATTATATTATATATATTTTCACCCTTTCTGTGAAATGGGTTCCATATTTATTTAAATTCACATAATGATTAAAAATAAAATAAAGGAAAGAAAGTAACATACCAGTGATACTATATGGTGTTGGTAATTAATTAAATTAGTTTTGTTATAAATTACTAAATAATATAGAAAAACATTTTCATTCAATTAAAATAATAAAAATTGATTTTTAAGTTTTAATAAACTCATTAAAATTTAAAATAAAAAAATGAATAAACATATTCTATGAATTTGTTGGAATCCATCCTCATACACACACTTATCAGTTACAATCCCTAATAATGATCAATTATTTTTAACTATAGAATTGGATTATAATCATATATGATGAAGGATATACATAATCTTACATATTGGATGAACATATTCTAAATTTACATCAAATTGTATTTAATACAATGTAGTAGTTTAAATCCTCCATGAATGCCTATAGAGAGAAATAAGAAAATTAAATATTTTATTAAATGAAAAAGAAAATAAAAATAGGGAGGAAAATGAAATTTTAGGTTAACCTCCCAAGAAAGGATATGTTTTAGCTCTCGAAAATTTGGAAATTGTAATAGTCGTCCTCTATCTGATAGAGGATGTGGTTTATAAGAATGGTACCACCACTTCATTGTTTTTCTAGTGCTCATTCAAAAATAATGGTCTTTCATTTATAGGTCCATATTAAAAATTTAATGTGTATCCACCCCCTACACCATGAAGTTCATGTTACATTACCACGGTATTAGAAGGTTTGGGGCCTACTTAACTTCATTTCGGCAACAAATTTGATCTGAGTATCCATGATCTGATGTCTTACTTTATTAAATTGGCATAGATAAAATATTATAATTCCAAAATATTGATTAGTTTATTAGTTTTGGAATCCATATTACATAAATAAGTTTTATATTACATCTTGAAATGAAAAATAGTATAGTAGCTCCTTTAAAAACTCTCTGATTCCCTTTGTTTTTCAATACAAGTTTTTCATAATATACATATTTTAATCTATGGTAAAAATTTAAAAAAAATGTGTGATCTTAGATTCTAGGTCAGGGTAAACAATACATTTTAGGCTATTATAAAAAAATTAAATAAGGTGGATAACTAAAAATTCATTCCATTAAAACATAATTTTGAGCATAATATAGTGGGGATATAAGTTAATAAAATTATGCCATATAAATATCCACATAAAAAATATAAAAAACCATGGATATTCTACTAGTATAATAATCACATGGAATATCAAGAACTAATCTTATAATGAAAGAATATATAATGTCTCCCAACATAAAAATACCATTAAGGCTTTGGCCTAGACACCATACATAAACGAGTAATATGTTAGATAATACCCAAAATAGTTTGTCTCGTGATACGTACCCATGTATCTTGGGTCTATAGTGGGGTTCTCCCATCACTTACTAATTCTAATGAATTCCTCATATTAAAATGGTGAATAATAACAAACATAAACATTTGTATTTGAACTAACATATGAATTGATAATATATTAACCATAAACCATGAATGGTATCAAAAAAGAAAAACCATAGTCAAAATTATCATAAACCATTTCAAGAAAATATTCTAAATATAATCTTAAGATACCAACCTCAATTAAACATAATATACATCAAAGGACACTTCCATAGATGAAAGTAACCTAATGAAAAAATTAAAAACATATTGAGAGAAAAACCACTTTTAATATTGAAATTATTTTAGAAGGGGCATGAATTTTTAAAAGAACACTTTTTTTTGTGTAAAAAATATTTTAATATTGTAAAGTAATAGTTTCTCATGCCGTATAAGTTAACAAAAAAACATTCCTTCTTTACTTTGTCGAAATGGTCATAAAGTACCTCATTTGGAAAAAGACAAAAATATTTCTTTCAAAAGGTTTTATAAAAACTACATCATTGATAAACATGACTTTAAATATTTTTTGAGAATATTAAAAATAGTTTGAAATAAATTTATTTGAAAAATGGACATGGATGATAAATATATCCCAGTAAATAATTATGTATTAACAATCCTGGATAATAATGAGATTGAAAAATTAACCCTCACATCTTACTTTCCATAAGTTGATGGTACATTAAACATAGTTATAATGGATAAAGAATGTAATTAAATTATACCAAAACCATATCCATATTTATGATATCATATATTATTCTCTTAACACATCTTGTTAATAATACATTATTATTACCATTGTTCCGAGTGTTAACTGGTTCACTTTCATATGTATGTTTTGTAATGTAATTCATGTATCTCATGAATCTGATATATTTTATTAATATCCAAAATTATATTATGTTCTTAAAAATTATATTCACTAATAATATACATTTTTATAATTATTTATTAATGGTTAACATGGATAATGAATCTCATCGCATCTTGAAAACAATAGGTCGTACGTACGCATTGATGAAGATATTATTCCCTTAATGGTAAAGCAGTAAAAAATGGATGTTATATTAGTTATAAATAATAAAAAAATTTATTATTTATTATTTATATCCATCATATTAATAATTATACCAATAAAAATAAGGTGGTGATGAAAAAAAGTTACACCACAACGTGGAGATGGTAACTCGTACGTACGCATGCATGGTGATATTGTTTTTCATATGATGGATAAAAAATGAATATGTTTATCCCATAATAAGAATAATAATACTTTATAATATATATTATTTTCAATTTATTATTTTTTAATGGAAAAAACGTGTGAATAGTAATTAGAATAAGAAATTATTTTGATGGATTTGGTAAAGATGATTGCCTCTTCTTTAGCATACCTGATTTGGATCTCCTTTTAGGGACACTGGGGATGGTATTTTTAGAATTACACCCCCTATAAGATGTTTATAGTGAAGTTTATAAGAGAAATATATGATGTTTTTTCGAGTAATAATTCTCAATGTGATGTTAGGAAGTGAGGGATGAGGTTCCTTTTTATAAGAGAGGGGAGGGGTACTCTTGGAATCCTTTAAAATATAAAATTAATATAAGTTTATTTTCTATTTCATATAGCTATAACATAATTTATTTAAAATATAACATAATTCTGGGTATAAATCGTCTCAAAAAATTAATTTTTATACATTTTTAGGTCACAATATTATCCTTACCCTTTAGCATTGACCATTAGTTAAACCCTTTGACTCTTACCGTGACAACTTGGATTTTTACTATTTAGGATTAATATAGTCACTATAAAATGAAAAAAATGGATCACTAATGGATTATTTGACCTTGTTTTATTTATTTGGACTAATTCTTTATTTTTATAAATTTATATCATTTAATACAATATTATTTATCATAAAGTATCATTTTTTGTCAATTGGGATATTATTCATTACTTTTCATTTTAAAAATATCTTAAAAATATGATAATGTCAAACCAATAATTAATATAAATCACTAACATGTCTAATGTTTCTATAAAATTAGTTTATATCATTAATTATTTCCAATTGTATTTATTTTAATATTTTTAATACCCTTTATTTGATATTTCCATTAATTAAATAATTATTACCTCATTATTATGAAAGCATTTAATTAATTTATTTCTTCTCTAAAAATTAAAAATAAATTATCATAATGAAGATAAATTTATTATATTTATATTTAATATTTATATTCTAATTTATCTTCTCTATTACCATATATTAAGAATATAATATTTATTAAAAAACATGAGCATGAATTTTTTAACTAATGTTTAAATAAAATATTATAAATGTCATATCCATGCTTTAGTGGATTAAAAAGAATATAATTTGAGAAAAATGCTGATTTAGGTTGAAATACAATTATCCAATGAAATTTGGAAAAGTTTTAGGGTAATTTAACAATATTATAATATTATTTTTATATTTAATTGCTTAATTTACCCATAACAGTGGTAAATAAAAATTTACTAAAGTTACTATTCATTATATCCAAAAAAATTAATTCTATTAGAATAAAAATATAATACTTATTAAAATATTTTTTTTCCAATTTTCCAAATTTAATTCACATAAGTTGTTAAATTAATTTTACAATTAATCCTACATATGTGGAGGGAAGGCACGTAAAATAAAATATTCAAAAGTTCCATAAGTTTTTATATCTAATTTAAATATAAAAATGATTCTAATGGCCTAAATTTGATTATTATATGCATAGTTGATCTATTTTTACCTTAAAAATCAATTTAAATTATAATGAATATTTAAATGAAAATGTTTTATTTAACTATAACGCAGTATTTTCACTACTCATCAAAAAATGAAACTTCTCATTAAAATAAAAAACATAATCCTAAGATAATTTCTAAATGATGAATTTAAATATGAATATTATATTGTAAAATAAAAATCCAAAAAGATTCAAAAAATAACTTT
Organism: Viscum album; assembly: GCA_963277665.1. NCBI lineage: Eukaryota > Viridiplantae > Streptophyta > Magnoliopsida > Santalales > Viscaceae > Viscum > Viscum album. The sequence goes on along the minus strand of OY728126.1, from coordinate 679,228,759 downwards.
AAAAATCTTTCTCCATTAAAAGGTGGTCAAAATACCATTTTTGAAAAACTATATCTTTTGTGAGAAAACAATTTGATTCATTTTTATATCATGTCTAGAAAATACATAAGATGAATTTTAAAATTATATGTAATATATATAAATTTCATAATGTAGTTAATACTATTCATAACCTCTAATTTAATAACTAGGTTATATTATATTATAATAAATAACAATATTTTAATAATATACTTTTGTTTATAAAACTCGGTCTTCCCTGTAATGCAAGCAATCAATGAAAAGTCGAACTTGTGTGTAAATCAAGCTAACTTGGTGTTTCATGCATTACAAGGTATCACAATAATAAAATTTATTCTGAAAGGAAAATAAGGTAAATTTTTGGGGTGCTACATTCTTCCCTCCAACAAAAAGTTTGTCCGCAAAATTTTAGGGGTGTTACCTTCCAAAAAATAAGTGGGTAGTTATTCTTCATATAATCCTATGGTTACAATGATGAATCATCCATATTTTGATTTTTCTAGAGTATTTTTACTAGATGATTCATCTAATACCTTAATACTTTTACTCTAGTATCAATAATTTGAATGTGTTATTTATTGTAATAAAAGTTTGGATCTAACTATATTTTATTACAGGGGAGAATATGCGTTAGGTGAGGCATGTACTTCTTTAGTAGAGATATATGAAACACATTCTCTACTTTTGAGAGATTCAATGTAATTTTCATATGATTATAAAAAATCCAACACTTTTAATAATATAAAAGGGTTTGGTATACCTGGGACTCAGTAACCCTTTCTTACAAAACATTATAACATCCTTTCAAGGAGATACCTTCAAAAAAACATGATCTCTCACATGAAATACCAAATCCTTCCCTCAAATATCAGCATAACTCTTTCACATAATTTGAGATGCTTAAATGTGAGTCTTAATAGACATTAACTTTTTTGTCTTCTCTTCAACGTGGTCTGGGCTGATGAGTTTCCTTTCTCTAACTTCATCCCAAAATGTTGGAGTATGAAAAATCTTTCTATATAATGGTTCATATAGTGACATTTGAATGTTAAAATGGAAACTATTTTTTTAGAAAAACATTACTAAAGGTAATTATTGTTCCCACATACCTTGAAAGATGAGTGAACATGACCTTAACATGGATTCCATTGGTTGAATTATTCTTTTATACTATCCATCAGTTTGATGATGGTAGGAAGTGATCAAATAACGATCGGTGTCAATATCCTTCTAAAGACGTTTCTATAATTTCAATGTAAATTGGGGATCTCAATCCGAAACAATCGATAGTGGTGAGCCATTAAGTCATAAAATGTCATTAATATAAATTATGGTAAGGTGGTCTAGGGTAAGGTCTTCTCATATAGAAATGAAATATGTATATTTGGTTAGGCGATCAACAATAACAATATTTCATCATTCTTCCTAGGATTATTTGGTAGTCCCATAAAAAAGTCTATAGTAATTTCAACCCATTTCATTTAGTAATAGTAATAAGTTGTAGGATTACTTTAAGATGTTTCCTCACATATTTCACTTGTTAAAAAACCAAAAATATGCACACATAATAAGAAATTTCCCGCTTCATGTTCTCCCACAAAATATTTTTTATCAAGACCCTTTACATCATTGTGTTATGAGGGTATATGATGAATTTTGAACTATGATCATCATCCAAAAATTCTATTTTTTAGCTCAGTTATAGATGGAACACATAACCTCTTTCTAAATTTTTGAAGACCATCCCAATAAATAAAGTCTGCAAATTTTATTTTGTTTGCACTTTTAATTTTCTTTTAAAATCCCTCATCATCAGATGGAGAATTATTTATCTTATCAACTAAAGATAGTCTTTAAATCATTTGAATAATGATTGATGTCTCTGCTTTCATTGAAATTCCTTTATCCATATTTACTAGGCCCATGTAAATTGGATCTCTCTCAATCATCATTTGGGTCATAACTCTAGGATTTTTACTACTCACCACATGTGATGTCATATTTTCAATCCATGGGTGACTTAGTATGGAGGAATCATAATCCTTAAGTAGCTCTACCCATCTCCTCTATCTCATGTTGAGATCATTCTATGAGAAGATAAATGTTAGGCTTTTATTATCTTCATATATATCAAATCTTTCACCATAGAGATAATTTCTACATGTGTTCAAAGAGGAGATTACAGCTGTTAGCTCTAGAGTATGTGTGGGATAGTTCTGTTCATGAGTCATCAATTATATTGATGCATATGTGATAACTGTGTCATTTTTCATGAGGACACAACCAATTCCCCGCTTTGACTCATTACTATATATGAAAAGAGCTTCACATCCAGATTATGTAGTCAAAATAATATCATTGAAGAATATTCTATTTAGATTTTCATAACATTATTCACATTCACTTTCCCAAATAATCTTAACCCCTTTATTTTTAATCTTAGTTAATAGGTTATCTAATTGGTAAAAACTCTGAACAAACAGTCAATAATAACCTTCCAAACTAATAAAACTATGTACATCAGTTGTGTTTTTTGGTGTAGGCCATTCTTTGACAAACTTTTTATTTCTAGGATCGACTGATTTTATATCCTTGGAGAAAATATGCCCATGAGAAGGAACTTATTTAAGCTAGAAATCACACTTTCTAAATTTCTCATATAGATCTTCTCTTCTATGAGTCTTAAGAATAATCCGCAAGTGATTCTCATGATCTTCATAGATTTTAGAATAAACAATAATATCATAAATGAATACCGTGATAAAATCATTAAGATATTACTTGATTACTTCTTTCATTAGGTCTACAAAAATTGAGGGTAAATTAGTCAATCAAAATAGAATTACTATAAACTTGTAATTTCCATGTGTAATCCAAAAAGTCGTTTTTGGAATTTCTTCCTTCTGTACTCAAAATTGGTGATACCCAGAATAGAGATCAATCATTGAAATATATTGGGATCCATAATGTTTATCAAACAAGTCATCAATGTGAGGTAGAGTGTACATTTTCTTTTTTCTTATGGCATCTATTTCCCCATAATCAGTACACAATCCCATGGATACATATTTTGTCTGGACAATGAGAATAGGTCACCCCATGGTTAAACACTGGGAAGAATAAATCCCTTATTACCCAAATCATCTTTTTTATTCAACTCCACCAATTCCATAGGGGCCATTTTATAAGGAGTCTTTGATATTGGACTTTCATTTGTGATTTAATCAATGTAAAATTCAACTTCACACTCTGGGGGATGTTCAGGTAATTCATCATGAAATACATCATTGTATTCCTACACAATAGGTACATCATATATTTTATTATTTCCTCCTTCATCCCTAGTGGTTGTTTTATCTTACACCACATGGATTTCATTCTCTAGAGCAATTATTGGTAGATCTAGATAAGAATAAGATAATGAAGTTTCTTCTTTATATATAAGGAATTCATTCTCTTCCTTACAACCCTTAATTTCCTTATTCTTGCAATAAATCTTTGCATCATATTTTGAAATCCAACCCATACCAATGATTATATCAATGTCAAATATATGTATGATGAAAAATTCAGAATGTAAAAAATGTTTATGTTTAATAAAGGGGACTTACCGACACATCTTTTTTGTAATGAGACTTCCCTTATGAGTTTTACCTAATAACTCCCTTATTGAATCAAAAGGTAAATGTCTAATTTTCAAGGGAAACTAGGAATATATAAAAGAATGTGTTGATCCAGAATCAAATATATCATTGGCTAAGTTTGAGGATATTATTAAAGTAACTTTCACCATATCATTATAAACTTCAACAAAAGCAGTTGTGATCAGATAATCTTAGCCTTTTCCCATTAGAATTTTTTAGGGAAAATTCTTATGACTTGTAGGAAAATCATTTGAATAATGAACCATTTATTTACAATTGTACCATTAAATATTGGAATATTTTTTTATCCCTTTTAATCACAGGCTTGGTGGCCTTTTCCTTAACACTTGTAACAAACTCGCATTCCCTTCTAGAAAGTTACAAGGTGTTATTTCCTATAATTATTATATGATGTTAAGTAAATTCTTCCATTATTACCATTTTCCTTATTTTATTTTTCATAGTGTTAGATAGCCCTCTTTTTTCATTCTTCCCATCAAATCCATTAGAATTAGAGAATTCTATTTCTTTTTTGATACCACGTGATACTATATCTTCATATGACAAGAAATTTTGGAATATTAGTTCCCTTTAGAGAAATGGTTTTAAACCATAAAAGAATTAATAAATCTTACTCATTGGATTATATATGTAATCCACAAAATGTCATTATAACATTGTGAATTTAGCTTCATACATTTCAAATTTCTCATCTTTTTTTTGTCTCAGACTCAGAAATAACCTCTCCATATCTCCTCACTATTCTCGAGGAAAATATTTTTCTAAGAAATGTTCTTTAAATTCTTTCCATTACATGTTGGGTATTTCTGAATCATCTCTGATTTTTTAAATCAATAACCACAATCTATCTATATCTCTTGAGAGATGATAAATTTACATGACAACCTTATACCTTTCGGCACATCCCAAAGAAATAAATATCTTATCTATGTAAATTATCCATCTCATAGGTACAAATTGATTTTAAGTCCCATTGAATAATGGAGGTTGTTGTCACATGAAGAAGTATAACATTGTTCCTTCATGTTTTGGATCCAGGTGCTCCATACAGGCATGGTTACTGTTCGTAACTTGAATCAGCTGTCACAGTATAGTTATAAATTTTTTATCACCAAATATAGATCTATATATAATTTCATTATCATTCATAGGTGTAAAATACCTAAAATGATTATGTTCATTGATATTGTTTATATTCCTTCCACTAAAAACCATTTTTAAATAGTAGAATACATAATATTATGTATAAATCATAATTCAAAATTTCTAACTAGTAAAACATTGGACATAATTTGAAAATTTATGGATATATAAATTCTTAATCATATAAAATGATTAATTTGGGGACATATTCACTTTTAAATCCTTTATAATGGTCTATAAAGAAAATGTGAATTATCATAAGTATATACCTCTAGAGTGTCAAACCAGTTGTGTAGTAAGGCTGGTTTTTGTATACCAGGTTACGCTAAGTTAGGCTCAATGCACCTTGTGAGTGTTTTCACTCCTAGGTACATCTTTACTAGAACCAAATCCATATGAAGTATACAAAAAAGGATATATTGATAGGAATACCCATATAATCTATCCTTTAACAAAATCTTATTTTGTTCTTCTATACTTTTCCATAATGTCTATCTTAGGGTTCCCTTTTATAATCTTTATTTCTTGAATCTAATTTCTATGGTTTTTACTAAGCTTTATCTCATACCAACTATAATAACCCTGGCCCTATTATCTTAGAGGAAGTTCCTTACTTTGTTACATTGGAATGGATACAAGATTTTAAACCAAATTACTAATTATTTTATCAGTTTTGGAATCCATATTATTTAAATAAGTTTTAAATTACATCATGAAATGAAAAACAACAAATTAACTCTTTTAGGAACACGCTTATTCTCTTTTCTTATCCTTACAAGTAAATAATAATATAAATATTTACATACTAGGGAAACGTGAAACATAAAAAAGGGTGAGATGAGATTATTGGTAAAGGTAAAAAATATATAAAAAGCTATCATAAATAAACATAAATAGTAATGAAATGTGAATTACTAAAAATTGATTCCATTAAAACATAATATTGAGCACAATATGGTATATATATAAGATGATAAAATAATTATATGTTAATATCCATATGAGAAATATACATAACTGTGGATATTCTTCTAGTAAATAAATTACATGGAATATCAATAACTAATCTCATGATGATGGAATTCATAATATCATACATCAAAAACGTACTATCAGGGATTCGTCCAAGACACCATACATAAAAGGGTAAGACATGAGCGAATACCCAAAATTGTTTGTCTCATGAGTCCAAATGATGCATCGAGGTGTAATAACAGGCCATGTCCATCACTTACTAAGTCTAATACATTCCTCATATAAAAAGGGTGAAACATAACCTAAATAAACATTCGTATTAAAACTAGCATACGAAATGTTAATATATTATCAATAAACTATGAATGGTATCAAAATAGAACATCATCAATCAAACATATCATAAACTCTTTCAACAAAATATGATAGATGGTATCTTATGACACAAACCTAAATTAATAATAAAATTTAGGAAAGGATGTTGACGTAGACAAATGTAGTAGAATAAAATCATTAAAAACTTATTGAGAGAGATACCCATTTTATAATGAAATTATTTTAAAGGAGGATATAATTTTAAAATAAACTTTTTTCAATGAGAATAGCCTTTTAATCTTGTAAAGTAATATTTTATTATTCTTTATAAGTTAAAAATAACATTCCTACTATATTTTGTTGAAAATTTCATAAAGTAACTCATTTGGAAAATGAAAAAATGATTCCTTTAAAAACATTTTATAAAAAGTAAAACATTGGTAGAAATAACATTAAATAATTGAATAATAATGGAATTAATATTTTAAAATACATTTTTAACAATAATTAGACATGGATTATAAATATGACATGGTAAAAAATTACAAATAAACAATCTCGAATAATAATGTGATTGAAAAATTAACCATTACCTCTGATATTCTTTTAGTTGAGGGTTTGTTAACATAAATTAAAATGGTTAAATCATTTTATTAAACTATAACAGAACCATGTACATATTTATTCTATCATATATTATCCTCTTATATCTTTTTGTTAAGAAAACATCATTATTACAATTGTTTTGGGTGTTAAATGCTTCATTTCATTATGTTTTTTGTCATGTAAGTCATGTTTCTCATGAATAGGATATATTTTATTCATAACCAGAATGATATAAAGTTAAGTAATATAATATTCACTCATAATACACATTTTTATAATCATTCTTGAATTTTTAACTTGGATAATGAATCTCATTGCGTCGTGGAGATGGTAGGTTGTACATACGCACGAGTGACGATATCATTCCATTAATGGAAAAAAGGTAATGAATTGGATGATATATTAATTATAAAGAATAAATATTATGTAATATTTATTATTTATATCCATTATAATTTTCATTATACCAATAAATACAATGTGGTGATGAAAAAAAAAATAACACCACAGTGCGGAGTTAGTAAGTCGTGTGTACCCAGGCATGGTGATATTGTTTTTCATGTGATGGGTAAGAGGATAAATATAGTTGTACCATAATCATAATAACACACCATAATATATATTAAAATTTATTTATTATTTTATAATGGAAACAATTTTATGATATGATGTAGAAGAATAAATAATTTTGAAAGAGTCGATAAAGATGATTATATCTTCTTTAGAGAACATCCTGTGGATCTCCACTTAGGGACACTATAGTTTTTTTTAGAATACCAGAACCTATAATATGTGTATATTTAATTTTATAAGTTAAATGGGAAGTTGTTAGTCAATAAATAATGATCAAAGTTTTGTGAGTAAGTGAGGGAGGAGTTTCCTTTTATAAGAGAGGGGAGGGGTACTCTTGGAATCTATTGAAATATTAAATTAATATAAATTAATTTTCAATTTCAAATAGATATAGAGTGGGTTATTTAGAATATAATATGAGTATGGTTCTAAATACTCTCAAAAATTTATTTTTAGACATGTTTATGTGAAAATATTAACCTTATCTTTTGGCTTTAACCCTTAATTAAACTCGTTAACTCTTACCGTGACAACTCGTATTTAAAATTTTTAGGGTTAATATAGATAATATGAAAAGTTAAACAAACCTTAAATAGATCATTGATAATTTATTTAACCTTATTATATTTATTTTTCAAGATTTTATGTTTTTATGAATTTTTTATCATTAATTAAATTATTAATTATTTTTATGTATCATTTATGTCAATTTGGATACTATTCATTATTTTTCTTTTTAAAAAGATTAAAAAAATATTATAACTTCAAATAGAACTTCTAATACATCAATAATATGTATAAGGTGTATATAAATTTCATGGATATCATTAACTATGTCAAATAATATTTATTTAAATATATTTAGTATCATTTATTTTATAGTTCCATTAATTAAACAATTAATGCATCATTATTATGAAAGCCTTTAATTAAATTATTTTTATCTAATAATTAAAAATAAATTATCATGAGGAATATAAATTTATTATATTCCAAATCACTTTTTATATTCCAATTTATCTTCTTTATAACCATTTATTGAAAATGTAATACTTATTAAAAAATATGAGTATAGGATTTTTAACAAATCTTTAAAAAAAATCTTATAAATGTCATATTTATACACAAGTGGATTAAAAATAAAATAATTTTTAAATAAGGGTAATTTTTTATAAAAACATACCCAATTATATTCAAACAAGTGTTAGGGTAATTTTATAATATTAAAATATTATTTTTACCTTTAATTACTCGATTTACCGTTAACCATGGTAAATAAAAATATAATAAATTTATTATTTATAATATCCAAAAAAAGTTAAGTTTATACTATTTGAAACATACATGACTTCTTTTAAATTCATTTTTCCATTAATTCCATTCTTGATTTTTTGGGGGGTTTACCATGCATTTTGGTGGAAATGGTGTGTTTTTGAAATTTGAAAAAAACCGTAATCTCATTTCCATATTTAAAAATAATTTTTTGTTTCTTTTATAACTCCTTTTGTCAAAATTTTACCCCCATTCCACTTCCCAAATGTCATCTCATGGTATATTAAAGTCACCATATCAATTTTGAATCTATAAGAATCAATAATAATAATAATGGATTTGGGTTTTTTATTAAGGTATTGGGCCAGCCCGAAAGCTCATTTCCAGCATTAAAATAATTATTCATTCTTTACTATCTCATTAAATTTTGATGTTGTTTCGATTATTCCAACTCTCACCCGAGTCCACTTTCCTAAGTCTCCCTCCCATGCTCTCCTCACAATCTTTGGAGATCATTTGCCTCGAGAATTATGGTGAAACTTCTCTAGATTTCTCAAATCATCCATATTTGAAGAGGTAAATTGATTCCTTCATAACTTATTCATTTCTTCACTATTTTCCCCATTACAGTTCCAAAATTATCACCTCATCCTTGTTTTAACTTCCCTTTAATTTTTGGATATTTGAAAATCCAGATACTTGTGGATTTAGGGAGATTTCTCCAAGACTCCAGCAAGTAAGTGTTCCTCCCTTCCATTTCATCCATTTCCTTAGGGTTTCATCCCTCTTTCTTGATGTTCCAAAGTGTCCAGAAGTTATTGTAATGCCCTGCCCCCAGTTACCCAGAGTCAGTGCATTATTACATAACATTGGCATGATCACAAGAAAGATCAAATATCGAAGGACCGATTAGTTTAGTAGCCTTGGAAACACTAGATATATTCATAAAGTTTTACATTACATCATGAAATGAAAACTACAACAATATAGTCTCCATATTCCACAATCTTATGCCCTCATACTATCCCTGCAGGTCACTCATAAATTACTTCTTCACATCCTGGGAAAAATAAAACATAGAAAAGGGGTGAGCTCAAATGCCCTATAAGGATAACAATATAGCGAAAACTTTCATAAATAATAATAAACATTCAAGTCAATGTATAACTAAAACAAAATCCTTTTAAACTTGAACTTCAACCTTGTATAGGAAAAATAAAATGAAATAATTCCATTTACATACTGAAATGGATATTCTACTAATCAAATAATTACATGCAATATCAATAACCACTTTCATAATGATGGAATGCATAATGCTAGACTATTATATCCACATAGCCAAGGCCTTGTACCAAGACTACAAATAAGATTTTTCCAAGGCCTTGTGCCAAGACACTAGTTTGTCTCACGAGACCTACCGATGCATCGAGGAGCTATAGCGGGCTCCACTTGTCACTTACTAAGTACAATTCATTCCTCATATGAACATGTTTGAACATAACATAAACATTCTTATTAAAAATAGCATACGAAATGTCAATAATTTAACCACAAACCATGAATGGTATAAAAATAGCACAACCACAGTCAAACATAACTCATTCTATACAATATGGAAGATTTTATTATATCATATTAACCTCAATCGATAATAATGAATGATATTTACATAGATGAAAATAACCATCAAAACAATTGGAGAGAAATATCCCCCTTTTCTTGAAAACATTTAAAAGTCACACTATTTGTCAAGAAGCCGTTTAAAAATAGATTTTTGAATCAAAGTGTCCCACACCACTTTGAAACTTTTGAAAGAAATTAACATTTTAAAAACATTCATGTCCATATAAATAAATCCTTAAAACCATTTTGAAGACATCGACATTAATGAAAAAGTTTAGAATAATAAATCTTTAAAACATTTTAAAATGATATTTTAGTTAGAGTTACTAACCAAAAGAGAGACACTTGAATACAAATAATTGTTGTAATAAAAACTTTTTAATATCATGAGAATAACTCTATTCATGATATACTATGTCAAAGTACATTATATACACCATATAAAAGTGATTTGGTGTATAACAACAAAGAAGCCTCAGTGGAATGTAAATTGAGATGAATTCTCCTATAAAGACCATATCATTAGGTTATGGATAAATTAATGAAATAATTATGTGTGACAAATATAAATACACTCAATATGATTGGGTATTCAGTGTAAATCAATTAGATTACATTCACACATATTCTTATAAAAACAGCACCAATGAATTGGATATTTAACTCAACAAATGGAGATTGAGTTAAAATTACTCTTATCAAGTTCAAAACAATGAATTGAGAATTTATAAATGGATTGATTATGTGTATCAAATGTATATCCATAGAAAGTGGAGTGGAAGTTATGACATAATCAAATGAATAGTTATTCCACACATAATCTTGGAGTAAAATAATCAATGATGTATGCTTAAATCCGAATGAGTGGAAATTGAAATATCAAATTCCCTTATCGATTTGGTAACATACGAAACATACACCCATGAAAGAAGGATCATACATATGATGATGTATATATTCACAAATTAAAGTATATTACACAATTAATATAGTCATGGGCAGTACACACACCACATGCAATAAATAAGTGGTGAACAATGGAAATCTCACAGAATTAAAAGCGAGATAAGGAACCCCTTACTTTGTACTTTTTCCTTGGTCAACGGTAGGTTAACCGCCTGTATAATGGTGAAATAATTTTTATTGAATTATAAAAGAATCATTTACATTAATATGATATCATATATGATCTTTTAACATTGATTTGTTAATAATATCTTATTATTATCGTTGTTTCGGGTGTTAACTTACTCGTTTTCTTTTATATGTTTTGTTACGTAAGCCATGTTTGTCATCGATTGGTTGTATCTTATTCATATCCAGAATGATATCAAGTCCTTAAACATTATTTTTAAATAATAAAATGATAATTATACTTGAATGGATATGATGGAGAATGAATCTCATCGCGTTCGTGGAGACGGTAGTCCGTACGTACGCACGAGCGACAATATCGTTATTTTGATGTTAAAATAATATATAATTGGATGGTATAAAATATATACAGAATAATTATCATGTTATATTTATTATTTAAATTAATTACACATATTATTATACCCATCCAAATAATAATTTATTGAATAACAATTACACCACGACGTGGAGACGTAAGCCGTACGTACGCACGTATAGTGACATGTTATTCAAAGGATGGATAGAATACTGAATATGTTTGTACAATATTTATAATAAAATCACATTATATATAAGATACTGGAATTATTATTTTATAATGGTAATAACAAAGAAGGAAGAAGTGGAAGAAGAAAGGAACTTGGAAAAGGGTGGTGAAAACATTACCTCTTCTTCGGGTTCTTCCGTTTGATTTGATCAAAAGAGCTCCAAAGGATGGATTTCTAACTAAAGGAAGGCCTCTAGGATGAAGTGAGGGAAGTTTATATAGTATTTTGGTAGGGGTTGGGCGAACCAAAAGACTTTGAAGGTGTGAATTAATGATAAGGGGGAGTTCCCTTTTATAAGAGGGGTGAGGGGCACCTTTGGAAAAGCTAGAAATATTATTTTATAATAAATTCATATTCGGTTTCTAATGGCTCCAAAGTGGATTATTTAAAGTTTAAAGTGGGGATGGGTCGAAAAACACTCAACCAATAGAATTTAGATAGGTTTGGGTTACTATATTAACCTTGTCATTAAGTATTAACTCTTAGTTAATTAGTTTCACTTTTACAATGTCTCTTTGTATTTTTATATTATATGGTTAATAAACTTACTATATACATCAAAGAAACCCCCAAGTGGTCCATTAGTGATACACCTATCTTTATATAAGTCTCTTGACCGAACCTTATATTTCTACGAATTTAATATCAATTAATAATATAATATTTGTTTTAAAAACTCTTTTATGTCAATTTTGACACTATTCAATAATTGATTTTTGTAAAACTTATAACAGAATGATTAATTCTTAAAAAGTTAATTAAATCATTTCTAACATGTCATATTAACCTATAAAATTAGTTTAATTCATAAAAAGTCTAAAATTATATTTATTTGGGGATCTACAATATCAATCATTTTAATTTTTCACTATTATGGTAATTACTGCATCACCATTGTGTCATAAATAAATTAAATAATTTAATGTCTAAAAATTATAAATAAAATACAATTATGTAGGAAATATTTTTAGATTTCTAATGAATATTTATAATCAAAACTAAACCATATATAACCCTATTTAAAAAATGTTTTTCTGAAAGATATATGCTTATGTAATTTTTGTATTTATTTTAACTTAATTAATATAAAGTGTCATTATCACCTACAAGTGGATCCATGGGGTCCAAAAATCGACCCAAAGATGGACATGGTAGAAAATATATCAAACAATAAGGTTAGGGCACGTTTTAGGGTCATTGTTTGTTATTATAATATTACTTTTAACCCTTATTTACCGGATTTAACCTTTAACCATGGTAAATAAAATATTTACCGAAGTCATTATTCAAAATGTCTAAAAATAAAAGTTACCTATTTACACAATTTGAACATCCTTATTCCAAATATGGAATCCATTTTTCCAAATTCCAAACACAGAAGTGGCAGAAATTAATTTAAAATTAATTCCCGCTCTCAAAACAAAAAGCGTGTTTTTAAGATATAATAACTATAAAAAGATAGACACTTTTTTATGTCCGGTTTAATTGTAAAATTATGTCCAATGACCAACATTGTATTAAATGGTAAAAATATATTCTAAATTTACTTTAAAACCACTCAAATTCATAATTTATCAATATTAATTATTTTTTATTAAAAAAGTTGTTTTTAATTAAAATAGAGTAATTTTTATTATTCATCAAAATATGAAAGTTATCCGAAAAGTACCAAAATTTCACCCTAGGCTAATTTCTATATTATGAATCCAAAAATGAAGTCCATTTTGAGAGATATAATTTATATAATTCCAAAAAATTGGATATTACTATTCATAATGGTTACTTTGATTGGTCGAGGTGTGTTAGAACTCGAAGTTGCGTACAACACACACTATTGTATTAATCAAAGAGAAGCGTACCGTGGAAGATTAGGGTGTTAAAGTCTCCACTCCATCAATAAATTTCATCCTCGCAATTTTTAAAATTGGGTATTGGAATATAATGGAAAGTCCCACATCAGAAAAAGATTCAATAAAACTATCACTTTAAAAGAAAGAAAGAGAAGTACAAAGATCACCTGAGATAACCTATACTAGGATTCCATGTAGAAAAACATGGACATGGATGATAAAATAAGTGTCAAGTTCTGATGTAGAGGGATGAAAATCATGATTAGGAGAAAGTTAACAATAATAAAACCACAAACTTGTGATAGGACAAACGGTCATTAGTTTCCCAGTAGGAAAAGTAAATGGACAACATTTTTATAACTTTTTTAAGATACATTACATAAAGATGAAGAATTCAATTATAAGATTGCCTAAGAACATAAAGAGATATACTTTTTTTGGGTAAAGTTTCGTTGTTTAATAAATTCCTACTACTAACTCATTTTTAAACGATGAGTATTCAAGAAGACGTAGTCACACTGGAAGAAATAGAATAAACTTCTCATAGAATCACATGATCCATGAAGGATAAACTATATATTTACCTTGTCTTTATAGATTAATCAAAACCAAAATTGTTAATATAAGATATTATGATCCCCCAAAATTATATTCCATTAGAGAAAGAAACACTAATCTTAATTTCTAAAATTATACCATCAATAACCCAAAGTTAAATAAATACCATTCAATAATCAATTGTCCTCAAAATACTTCAATATAATCCAATCTAATATTGAAACCCAAAACTTATAATAATGTAGTCTTCCACGTTAAATGGTATCTCCAAATGACATCAATTACTATTAACGTCACATACTTAAAAGTAATTAACCTAATCACATATTCTCTATTATAGGTTAATAATTTCCATAAATAACCCAAATCACTATAAATCCACAATAAAAACATAGATAAAAATCCACCATTACTCCTCAAATGAAATCCCATAGTATTCTATTTTCCTTGGGCATATAGTGTCCCCAACAAAGTGAACATCTTCCAAAATAACATTTATCACTTAATCACCAAATCATATTCCTATACTAAGGGTATTCACTTGATAAGAAATAAGATCCAAAATCAAATTATTTTTTATCAATAAAATCATTTAACTAAAAATAATAGTCACGTTAACCAGGGACTTCACGTAGTCTAGTGGTAGGCGATAAATACCAATCACACTTTGGTTGTGGGTTCGATTCCCACAGCTTTTTCTGACGCGACGGGTTGTCACATGGTCTGTGTGTTGTCCTTTTTTTAGAAAATATATTTTACAACATTACCAAAATGACATAAATTCCTCAAAATAACCAAAACATAATTTAACCACAAATGTTATCTCATACCTAGCATTTTCATCCCAAATTATAATAACTTGTAATTTCCTCAAACCCAATGATCATATAAAACCAAATTGTTATTTATAACTATATCCATAAGAGAAAATTTAATTCTTCATAAAATATCATTCTCACATGGAAAACGATAGGGTTACAAATATAATAGAAAATTATTTCAAAGTAAACCCATCAACATGGAGAAGTAATACTTTTTAAACATTTCTCCAACCATTTATTTCTGCATATCTTCTTCTTTGACCAAGAAAATATCCTATAGAATAGGGAATTCACTCGGGTAATGGTCGCGTCCCCTACATTTACGGAAAATGACTGTAAATGGATTCTTGAAACCGTTTTTATCTTCTTCCATAGTACTCTTCATTTTTCTTCAGTAATTATTCACTTTATATCCTTCCTTCCCACACGAAAAGAATTTCTTTGTCACATTGAGACACTTTCCTAGGTGTATCCTTCCACATTTCTTGTATGATGGAAGTTGGGGATTACTTTCTCCATGGTCTCCACTACTGGAGCTCTTATCATTCATCACCTTTCTCTTCTTTGTTGAGTCCGGGAATTGGTTAATATATATATTGTTGATCATATTTTTAATAAATTTATTTGGCATGAAGAATATATCTTTTACGCCTATCAACATTCCATTTTGTTTCTCATTGCCACCATCGTTCCCACCTTGTACATCATTCTCAAAGTCACTATGACTTCCTTGGAATCCAGCCATTGACTAAAACCAGAAATCATTGTGTGAGTAACAGTATTCATGAAATCATTTAGAGAATATCATGTCACCATATTCTCAATTTGAAACACATTAGGATTAACCAAGGTCATTTACTCTCATCTTATATATAATACTTAAAATCAGTTTGTAAAGAAAATATAAATTATCCTAAGAATATCCACCGTGAGTGTCGTAACCAACAGTGCAGCAAGGCCCATTTTCGTGCACCAGTTCCCGTTCGATTTTAGCTCAAAGCGGTGTTTTCGGGTTTTACCCCTAGGTACATCTGTGCCAGAGCCGCCTCTACCTCCTCGTATCCAGACAGGGATGTATTTCTCGGAAAACTCACAAAATCTCTACAATACCAAAATTCTAGGAAGTTCTTCTATACTAATCCTCAAACTTCATCTTAGTTCTACGTGCTCTAATCAGAGTTTATCTAAATCTCTCTTCCAAGGTTTGTAGTAAACTTCCTCTGATACAAACTATAACGCCCCGACCCCAATTACCCAGAGTCGGTGCATTATTACATAACATTGGCATTATCATAAGAAAGATAAAATCTCGAAGGACCGATTAGTTTAGTAGCCTTGGAAACACTAGATATATTTATAAAGTTTTACATTACATTATAAAATGAAAACTAAAACAATATAGTATCCATAGTCCACACTCGTATCCCCTCACACTATCCCTGAAGGTCCATCATAAATTACTTCTTCACATCCTGGGAAAAATAAAACATAGAAACAGGGTGGGCTCAAATGCCCAATAAGGATAACAATATAGCGGAAACTTTCATAAATAAGAATAAACATTCAAGGCAATGTATAACTAAAACAAAAGCCTTTTAAACTTGAACTTCAACATAGTATGGAAAAAATAAAATTAAATAATTCCATTTACTTATTCACATGGATATTCTACTAATAGAATAACCACATGAAATATCAATAACCACTTGCATAATGATGGAATGCATAATGCCAGACTATCATAACCACATAGCCAAGGCCTCGTGCCAAGACTACAAATACGATTTTGCCAAGGACTGGTGCCAAGACACTAGTTTGTCTCATGAGACCTACCGATGCATCGAGGAGCTATAGCGGGCTCCACTTGTCACTTACTAATTCCAATGCATTCCTCATATGAACATGTTTAAACATAACATAAACATTCGTATTAAAACTAGCATACGAAATGTCAATACTTTAACCACAAACCATGAATGGTATAAAAATAGAAAATCCACAGTCAAACATAACTCATTCGATACAATATGGATGATTGTATTGAATCATATTAACCTCAATCGATAATAATGAATGATATTGACATAGATTAAAATAACCATCAAAACTATTTAAGAGAAATATCCCCCTTTTCTTGAATACATTTAAAAGTCACACTATTTGTCAAGAAGCCATTTAAAAATTTATTTTTGAATCAAAGTGTCTCATACCACTTTAAAACTTTTTAAAGGAATTAAAATTTTAAAAACATTCATTTCCATATAAATAAATCCTTAAAAACTATTTTGAAGACATGGACATTAATGAGAGAAATTTAGAATAATAAATCATTAAAACATTTTAAAATGATATTCTAGTTAGAGTTACTAACCAAAAGAGAGACACTTGAATACAAATAATTGTGGTAATAAAAACTTTTTAATATCATGATAATAAATGGATTCATGATATACTATGTCAAAGTACATTATATACAACATATAAAAGTGATTTGGTGTATAACAACAAAGAATTCTCAATGGAATGTAAATTGAGATGAATTCTCTTATAAAGGCCATATTCTTAGGTTATGGATAAATAAATGAAATAATTATCTGTGAAAAATATATATACACTAAATATGATTGGGTATTCAATGTAAATAAATCAGAGGACATTCACACATATTCTTATAAAAACAACACCAATGAATTGGATATTTAACTCAACAAATGGAGATTGAGTTAAAATTACTCTTATCAAGTTTATATCGATGAATTGAGAATTTATCAATTGAGTGATTATGTGTATAAAAAGTATATCCACATAAATTTGAGTGGAAGTTATGACATAATCATGTGAATATTGATTCCACACATAATCTTAGAGTAAAATAATCAATGATGTATGCATAAAGCTGAATGAGTGGAAATTGAAATATCAAATTCCCTTATCGATTTGGTAACATAAGAAACATACACCCATGAAAGAGGAATCATACAATGATGATGTATATATCCACAAATTAAATTATATTTTACAATTAATACAATCATGGGCAGTACACACACCGCATGCATTAAATAAGTGGTGAATAATGGAAATCTCACGGAATTAAATGTGAGATAAGAAACCCCTTACATTGTACTTTTTCCTTGGTAGATGGTAGGTTAACCTCTTGTATAATGGTGAAATAATTGTTATTGAATTATAAAAGAATAACTTACATTAATATGATATCATATATGATTTTTTTACATTTATTTGTTAATAATATCTTAGTATTATCGTTGTTTCGGTTGTTAACTTACTCATTTTATTTTATATATTTTGTTACGTAAGCCATGTTTTTCATGGATAGGTTGTATCTTACCCATATCCATAATTATATCAAGTACTTAAACATTATTTTTAAATAATTAAATGAAAATTATACTTGAATGGATACGATGGAGAATGAATCTCATCGCGTTTGTGGATACGGTAGTCCGTACGTACGCACGAGCGACAATATAATTATTTTGATGTTAAAATAATATATAATTGGATGGTATACCATATAGACAGAAAAATTATCATGTTATATTTATTATTTACATGAATTAAAAATCATTATCATACCCATCCAAATAATAATTTATTGAATGAAAATTACACCACGACGTGGAGACGGTAAGTCGTACGTACGCACGTATGGCGACATGTTATTCAATGGATGGATAGAATACTGAATATGTTTGTACCATATTTATAATAAAATAACATTATATATAAGATAATATAATTATTATTTTATAATGGTAATAACAAAGAAGGAAGAAGTGGAAGAATAAAGGAACTTGAAAAAGGGTGGTGAAAACATTACCTCTTCTTCGGGTTCTTCCTTTTGATTTTATCAAAAGGGCTCCATAGGTTGGCTTTCTGACTAATGTAAGGCCTCTAGGATGAAGTGAGGGAAGTTTAGAGAGTATTTGTGCAGGGTTTGGATGAACCAAAAGGCTTTTAAGGTGTGAATTAATGAGAATGGGGAGTGTCCTTTTATAAGAGGGGTGAGGGGAACCTTTGGAAAAGCTAGAAATTTTATTTTATTATAAATACATATTTGGTTTATAATGGCTCAAAAGTAGATTATTTAAAGGTTAAGGTGGGTATGGGTAGAAAACCACTCAACCAATAGAATTTAGATAGGTTTGGGTTACTATATTAACCTTATCAATAAGTATTAACTCTTAGTTAATTAGTTTAACTTTTACAATGTCTCTTTGTATTTTTATATTATATGGTTAATAAACATACTATATACATCCAAGAGACCCCCAAGTAGTCCATTAATTATACACCTATCATGATATAAGTTTATTGGCCGAACCTTATATTTTTAGGAATTTAATATCAATTAATAATATAATATTTTTTTAAAAAACTCTTTTATGTCAATTTTGACACTATTCAATAATTGATTTTTCTAAAAATCATAACATAATTATTATTTTGAAAAAAGTTAATTAAAGAATTCCTAACATATCATATTTACCTATAAAATTAGTTTAATTCATAAAAAGCCTCAAATTATATTTTTTTGGGTATCTAAAATATCAATCATTTTAATTATTCACTATTATGGTAATTACTGCATCACCATTGTGTCATAAATAAATTAAATTATTTAATGCCTCAAAATTATAAATAAAATACCATTATGTAGGAAATATTTATATATTTCTAATTAATATTTATAATTGAAAATCCAACTTATATAACCCTATGTAAAAAAATGTTTTTCTATAAGATATATGCTTTTGTCATTTTTGTATTTATTTTAACTTAATTAATATAAAGTGTCATTATCAATTAAAAGTGGTTCCATGGAGTCCTAAAATCGACCCAAAGATACCCACGGTCAGACATGTATCAAACAATAAGGTTAGGACACGTTTTAGGGTAATTATTTATTATTATAATATTATTTTTAACCCTTATTTAACGGATTTACTCTTTAACCATGGTAAATAAAATATTTACCGAAGTAATTATTCAAAATGTCTTAAAATAAAAGTTACCTATTTACACAATCTGAAAATACTGATTCCAAATATGGAATCCATTTTTCCAAATTCCAAACATAGAAGTCGCAGAAATTATTTTAAAATTAATTCCCGCTATCAAAACAAAAAGCGTGTTTTTAAGATATAATAACTATCAAAAGATTGACACTTTTTTTATGTCCGGTTTAATTTTAAAATTATTTACAATGACCAACATTGTATTAAATGGTAAGAATATATTCTAAATTTACTTTAAAACCACTCAAATTCATAATTTATCAATATTTATTATTTTGATTAAAAAGTTGTTTTTAATTAAAATTTAGTAATTTTCACAATTCATCAAAATGTGAAAGTTATCCGAAAAGTACCAAAATTTCACCCTAGGCTAATTTCAATATTCCGAATCCAAAAATGAAGTCCATTTCGAGAGATAGAATTTATAAAATTCCAAAAAAGTGGATATAACTATTCATAACGGCTACTTTGATTGGTCGAGCTGTGTTAGAACTCGAAGTTGCATACAACACATGCTATTGTATTAATAAAAGAGAAGCGTAATGTGGAATCTTGGGGTGTTACAGTTATCTTTCTAACCTAGGGTTTGACATGGTGTCTTTTGCTGAAATATTTATATTTTAGGTTTCTATTCACTTTCTTGTGGTGCGGCGGTGGTGTGCTTGATGTTTCACACCAAGATTTGGGGGTTTTGACTCAAAAGGTATGTGATTCCATGGTTAACCATTTTTGGATGAGTTATTTGGCTTTTTTCACTGGTTTTTAATGTTCCCCATATGTTTTGAGTGGTGTGAAAACCATTTTTGTGGGATTTGGTTAAGCATTTAATTTCATAATTGCATTTTTGTTGAAGTTGTGAACTTTTCGAATGTAACACATGTGGTATCTTTTGTGGTAGTTTTATAAAATTTGAAATTGATTTATTAGTTTTTGAAAGGGGATGAAAATTCTGTTTTTTTATTCTTTATTTTCATATGGGCCTTGTAAGAAGTTTTTTGGAATAGGTTTGGTGTGTAAAACTTTGTTATACTTCTTGAGAGCATTTTATGAAAATGGGTGTTTTCATTTGTATCTTTTGTGGTATTATTCAAGGTGATTTTATAACACTTGATAGTGGTTTTATAAATGTATCTATGGCCTCCAATTATACTTTGGTAGTGATTTTTGTGGTTTTTTCCTTGAAATATGGGTTATAAATGTGTTTTATAGGAAAATATTGGGTATACTCTTTCGAATTGTTTTATGAAAGATTTGAATGATTTAATGATTTATGTAAAAGATGAAACCATTTTGGAAAACTATTTTGGAGTGTGTATATTTTGAAATTTTACATTTAAAATGTGAAAGGGGTTCTTTTGTGATGTGTTCCATCTTAGAAATTTTTTATAAAAATGTTTGAAGGATTTTCTAAAGTGTGTAAGAGATATGAAAGTGATGTGAGATGTTTTGTGTGAGTGTGTCGTGAAAAAATGGATTTTGGTTATAAAAAGGGTATTATGTAACTTTTGAGTGGGTTTTCATGTGAGTTTTAATATATTGGAGTGGTTTTATAAAAAAATTAATGTATTTGTGGAGGTGTAAAAAAATGTGAAAAGTGTTGTGGGATATTTTTGGTGTGAGCCATATTTCAATATCAATTTGAATAAAAAGTGGACTTTTGTGATTTTTTGTTATATATCTGGTATGTTTTGTGAAATTATGATGTGTAAATGATATTTTCATCTACAAATTAAATTTTTTGACTTGTTGAACTTGTTTGAGCATAAGGGGAAAACCCAGGTATCTAGGTGGGTGGATGTGTACTAGTATGCTAGTGAATCCGTAGGGTTTGGCCTTAGTTTCACTTAGATATATTGATGATTATAACACTAAATAAACTATGATGATGATGATTTGGGACCACTAGGTTATGGGTATGTTCCCTACTAGTGGCTCGTGCACAAGAATGGATATCTGTGATGGTTACTCTCACCGAGATACAAGGTACCTAGGACTCAAAGGTAGCTAGTTCCTAGGGGTTATTTCCTATTTCTTGTGCTCATTAGATCCTTTATACATACCATCGGCATATGGTATATATGGATTGAAAATTCAGTAGATTTGGAATTTATTTTAAATGTGTTGATTTTTTAAATTAGCCCACTTGAAAACTGCTTTTTTTAAAGATGCATCTTTTAGAAATTGTGACTAGAAATTACATGTTTTTGGAAACTTGCATTTTTTTCATCTTTGAATGTTTATAGAATGGAATCTCTTAGTGGTGGAATAATATTGGGATTTGGATCACACCGAACTTACGCCTTTGGGTGTATGTAGACTTGGTTTTTTTTATTGTAGGTTGGGTAGAGTTTATAGTGCCAGTGGTTCGGGTTTTTAGCAGGTTCTTGGTGGTGATGTCTTGTGGACATGGCTTGAGGGCGATTCCCCTTTACATTAGGGTTCCTGGGATGTTTCTTTATTCTTTTGTACCATTTTTTATTGTCTTTTTGAGTTGTTTTAAACTATGTAATTCATTTCTGAATTTTTTTTAAAGATTGTTTGGTTTGAAAAATCCATATTCATTTTATTGGAATCATTGGTTGTTTTATATTTATAAACATGGGTAAATTGTTCCCAATTTTTAATTTATGATACCCAGAAAATTTTTCCAAGCCTTGGGGATTGGGAACACCCTTCAGGCCATGTCGCGGGCTAGGTTTGGTGCCAGTTTTGGGGGTGAACAGATTCAGTTCATGACAAAATGGTATCAAATGAGGTTTATGTTAACTGTTTGGGTCATGTTATTTGGGGAATAGTTGGGATAATCAAGAGTTAGGATATTTGGGACTTGGCATTCCAATTATGGGTAGAGTGCCAGATCACCACACCTCATGATGGGATTCAAGTCCCCATGGGATTTTGAGACTTATCTAATTTGTTTGGTTTTTTGTGTTTGATGATGATTAGGGGAAATGAAAAAAGAGTTGGTTAATGGTCTCATTGAGATCTCAAGGCCTGGAAATCCATGTGGAGCCATGGATATTGCCCTAGAAAACCCTTATTGATGGTACAGTGATTATCGTATGTCCACCAAAAGTATGTCTATGTCACCAACCAAATATATTTCCCCCTCGTATTGTCTTGTGTCCTTTAGTTTTGAAATCTTAGAAGTTAAGTTTTAAAGTAAAAAATGAAATGGTTTTAAGAAGCATATGGTTTTTGTGAAATGATTTTCAAATAAAGAAGGAGGGGTTTTAATTTTTAAAAGGTGGAACTAAATTTTCAAAAAAAATTGAATTAGGAAAATGGTGTGTTTACACCTCTTTTGAAACCAAAAAGTATGTTAATGTTTGTTTTGAAAATGTGTTTCCAATAGAGTTTTCTGAACTATTGAAACGTGTTTTAATGGGATGAGATGTTTCGAAATTAATGTGTATGACTTGAAAGTGAGTTTTCATTTGAATGATTATGCCATTTTGAAATGTTTTGTAAGTAGTAATTTGGGTTCGATTTTTTTGTTAGCGGTATTAAGAAAAAAGAAGTATTAGTTGATTGTTTTGGTTTTGAAAATTGGAAAGAGTTTTTTTGTTAACCATTGGTATTTTCATGAGCGACCACATGCATGCGGTTATATGGGGTGATGGATAGATAATGGCATGACTGGATGAGGGTTGGGATGGATATGAGGAGGGTTCCTGGTGTGGCATAGAAACATGCATGTGTGGGGCCCATGGGGTACCATTGGTGGATACGCGAACCGCAGAACCTTTTGTTTTCAAAGAAATGTTCTTAAAAGGAAAAAATGATGTCTTTTTGAGTGTTTTGGGATGGTGTTTATTATGTGTTTTTTGAAATGTTGATGTTGTGGAATGTTTTGAGTCCCAGAACCCCTTTTGTTTGAATAGTGTTTTGGGGTTTTGTTTGGTTGGTAAACTTGGTTGAAGGGTTGGTTAGTGGTCTCTTTTGAGAAAAGTTTAGGAAGCCTTTATGGTGGTTCCCATCATCTGTTTGGATATGGTTGCAGTATTTATTAGCCAATGTACCAGGTTGGTTGTGTCATTTGGTTCTCTCGTTGTATAAGGCCCACCCCTAAAGGGTTAGTGCACAACTAAAGTGAAAACTAGATTGTTTTTCCGTTGGAAAATCCTTCAGTTGATCAATGCATGGAATATTTTCTCAATCTTTATAGAATGAGTCTACACCCTTTAATTTTTCGGTTAGGGGATACTCTTGTTGCAGGAGAGTGCTCGTGGAATGTTGAAAGAGACCATTATTGTAACACCCCAAGATTTTATGAGATATATTATTTTTAATTTCTTTAATGTCTTCTATTATACACTACACCAAGATTAGCGTGTACTATACACAACACTATATTAGCTTGCAGTTTACGCAATACTATTCTTGGCTCGTGTTACACACAATTTCATGTTCATTTTATGGAAATTATTCTACGCAACATTAAGTATAGATTTTGTTTAATGTATAAATGAAACAAGATTTGATTATGTTATACACGACACCAAATGGTGCTTACACTACATGAAACCCTGACTTGGCTTTCATTACACACAATCAGGACCTTCTTCGATAGCATCTGTAGTACACAATACCAAGTTTCACTAAACGAGATATTATTATAATATTAGTATGAACTAACCGTTATGAATACTAATACCCACTTTTTGAAATTTTATAAATTTTATCTTTCAAAATGGACTTAATTTTTGGATTTGGAATATCGAAATTAGCCTAGGGTGGATTTTTTGTATTTTTCTGAAAACTCTCAATTTTTTATGAATAGTGAAAACACTGGGTTACTATTTAAAAACTGAATTTTTATTTAAATAATTATTTATTTTATTTAAATTAATTTTAGGTAAAAATGGATACATAATACCTATATAAGGTCAATGTAATTCATTGTGGTCATTTTATAGTAATTTTAGATATACAAAAATTTTATTGAACTTTTCACCGTCTTTTACCTACCTCTTAGGAGGATTTGAAAATTTACATAAAACATAATTTTAGCACTTCTGTCAGTGGAATTTTGAAAATCCTAGAGACACGGTTAATATCAAGGAGTAAAATGTGCTTCAATAAGATAAAAATATTTTTGGTGAATAGTAACTTTTTACTTTTATTTACCACGGTTAAAAGTAAATAGGGTAATTAAGGGTAAAAATGATATTATTGTTACCCTAACACATGTCCTAATTATATTGGATAAGTGTAATTAGACCAAAAACAACCTTATCAATAAAATATCTCCCTTTAGGTCAACTTGGTTTAGATTAGGACATTTATTATTATTTTATATAAAGAAGAGTTAAAAGAGTTAAAATCAAAGTTTAATAACTAAAACATTTTTAATATAGGGTTTTACATAAGATAAATTCGACTATAAATATTCATTAGAAAGATAAAAAGATTTCCTACATAATTGTATTTTATTTGTAATTTTTTATACTTTAAATAATTTAATTTATTAATGACACAATGATGATGTAGTAATTACCTTATTAAGGAAATATTAACATAATTGATATTATAAATACCCAAATAAATATAATTTTAGACTTTTAATGAATTAAACTAATTTTATAGGTTAATATGAAAAATTAGTATTGATTTATGTAACTTTTTTATAACTAATCATGCTGTTATTATTTTCACAAAAATCAATTACCAAATAGTGTCAAAATTGACATAAAATTGTTTTTAAAACAAATATTATAATATTAATTGTTATTTTATTCATAAAATATAAGGTTCGGCCAAATGACATATATAAGGTTATATATATTAATAATGAACCATGTGGTGTTTTTTTGGCATGTTATTGTAAGTTTATTAACCATATAGTGTAAGAAAACAAGAAGACATGGTAAAAGTTAAATCTAAATGATAAGGTTAAAATAGTGTCCTAAAATTGTCTAAAATATATTGGTTGAGAGGATTTCAACACATCCCCACCTTATATTTGAAATAAATTAATTTTGAGCTATTAAAAACTGAATATGACTTTATAATAAAATTATATTTTAAGTTTTTCTTAAGGTTCCCCTCTCCTTGCTTATAAAAGGGAACCTCCTCCCTCTCCTCCTCACACCACTTTGTGCCTTCAAGCTCGGCCAAACCCTACCCATTTCTCTTCTACACTTCCCTAGAAACATCCTAGAGGTCCTGGTCTTCTTCAAATACCATCTTTAGTTCCCTAAGAGGAGTTTAAGAAGAGGCGTGTCAAAGAAGAGGTATTATCCTTTACTGATTCTTTCCAATTTATTTCTTCTTATACTTATTCTTCTTTATTTGTTTCATCATAAATTAATAACATCAGTATCACTAATATACTGATATGTTAATATAAATCTGACACAACCCAATTTCATCTTCTATCCATCCTACGGAAATGAAATCATCGCGCGTGCATATGTACGGAATACCGTCTCCACGTCGTGGTGTAATCTGTTTTCCACCACCACTTTACTTGGATGGGTATAATGGTGTAAATAAATAAATATATATAATTATTGTAAATTCATATTGATTCTAAAATATTATACATACACGTAAATATAATATCACGATCATAGGAATGATATCATCGCTCGTGCGTACGTACGGACTACCGTCTCCACGAACGTGATGAGATTCATTTTCCATGATTAACCATTCAAGTATGATTATAAGGAATATATAATAAATAATCATGAAATATTTTACATAATAATGATACTGGATTTATGTATATATATGTTTCATTTACTTAATTACATTTAATTCAATAAGGAAACAAAAATAGCGTTCATGCGTACGTACGGCCTACCGTCTCCATGAACGGTGTATTTCATTTCATTTATATATCTATTATATATATATACTGAATATATATATATTATATATAAATCATTATTTAAATTCTGTAAGTATTTAAATCAGGATATAATTAAGAATAATATCAAGAACAACAAGTCCAAACACGTACGATAAATAAAATGATTTTACCCAAAACGATGCTTTAACATGGAACTTACAAAGGAACGGGTAATATAAAGTCATAAGTGAACCATATATGATATCATAACAATGAATATAATTATGTAATAAGTCAATGACATTATTTTAATCATTATATAGGAGGTTCAGATACGTACGAAGCATATCAAACCTAAGGTAAGGGATAATTATTTCAATCTCATTCTTACCCGAGATTGTTTATTCGTAAGTATTTATTGGGGTTATGTTTATCATTCATGTACATGTTTTCTAAAAATGTTTTTATAAAATGTTTAGTATTTATCCATGTATGTTTAAAGCCATTTTTACTCTTTTATGACTTTTACCACAAGGTTTTGAAGGAATCTTTCTTTTGTTTACCATACGAGGTACTTTTTGACTTTTCTGATAAAAGTATGAGGAGAATGTTTTTTTAACTTATACGAAATGAACAGATTTTTACGGTTTTAAAACACCTAATTTTAATGAAGCATACACTACAAGATATCAGGACTATGTTCAACAAAATTATTTTCTTTTAAAAATGCATGGCATTTTGTGAAAAGAAAATGATTTTGAAGAAGAATGGATATTTTCCTCAAAAATTCATTTCAAGTGTTTTATCAAAACCATTTTCCATATAAGATGACATTATTTCATATGTGTATGTTTCAAGTATAATTCCTCTATGATTTACATGGTTTAACTTTTCTTATGATGAGATGATATCCATTTGTTTTATATGGATTATGTTATGATGGGATGATGTTTATGAAACCCATTTTTATTCTTTAGGTTATGATGAATGGTTTATGTTTATGTTGTGGTACAAGTAAGAATGATTTCATTATGAGATGTGTGAGACCTATATCTCCCCCCAATGCATTGGGTAATGATTTATATCTCATGAGATAGACATGGCTGGAACATTAAGTTAATATCGTTCAGTGTTACAGGACTGAAACGAGGAGTGAACTCGATTCAGAAAGGGACTTTTTCCACTAAGATGGTCCTGGCAGCAATGCCTTGGCTACTATGGAAATCATATCATGTGATTAATGGTTTTCCACAATTACAAGTTTTTTTCCATGCTATTTTATCATGATTTATGTTCCCTTATGATATATTCCTCATGTACTTCCAGGATTTATGTTTTTGCTCAAGATTTTGAAGTTTAGATTTTATGTTCAAGTTTTTTCATTCAAATGTTAATGGATTGTTTTATGTTCTCTATGTTTACCCTTACTGAGCATTTGAGCTCACCCTTTATATGTTTTCTTTTACCCAGGATATAAATAATGGTTTTAGGTAAGAAAACAAAAGGGGAAGATCTTTATGGGAGATGTTGAAGATCTTTCCCCATGATTAGAAGATTATGATCTGAGTTTCAAAAGACACTAAACTATTACAGTCCTTCTGTGTTTGTTTTTGTTATGTATTAAGTATTCCGCAAAAGTAATTTAATTTCCATGTATGTCAAGCTTTGGGTATCTAGAGTTGGTATCAGAGGAATGGTTTAGTTAACCTTTGGAAACTAGGATGCGAAAACTTTAGTGAGATCCCTAAAGGTATTTCTAAGGTATGTACAGCGATGTCTCTGAGGTTTAGTATAACTATAGGATATAGTCCTAGAATAAGGTTGATTATCATGAATAACCGAGGGTGAACCTAGGTTGTCATGGATTAAAGAATGTGTGATAAGTTAGACATCCAATAAGTGACTTTTTATGATTTTGTGGTTCGTCGTTATTTTAACTGTTTCTTACACTATGATTTCTGATCTTAGTCAATGGAGGGAATGAGAAGGAATTCAGTTAACATTGATTCCAATGGAAAAATTGGTGACTATGATCAATGAAATTGTGTAACATCTGGAGAGAAAGATATTGTGATTATGCTGAATCAGTCATCTCGATATATGATTAACAATGAGAAGTTTAGTTGTATTCATAAGTCATCAAATAAGAGGAAGATGGAATTTTATGCATGTTCACATAGTGAGGCGCATAAATAATGGAAGATTTAGATTTATAAAGAAGGGAAGAAGAACTTTGATGAATACCTCAAATGAAGGGGAAGATGTTATCTATGCGGAGAAAAGGGTAATAGAGTGGCAGACTGTTATGGAGTCCAATGTCTTATCTATGGAGAACATGGGATTACCCAACACAATGCCCTGACCTAAGAGGTTACTTCTAAATCAAGGAAGGACTTATTCCACAACAATTATTGAAGAGTATGGATTTAAGTGTTTATGTATTGTAATTCCATAATAATGTTGTTGCGGTACTTTTATGGTATATTGGAATATCTATGTATTGGTCCATTGTGGTTTTCAATAATTTTATGGTATCGGTAACCATGAAAAGTAATTCAAATATTATGGAAAGCAGTTGATATGAGCATAATGAAGGTATAAGGATAAAATAATATGTTTTATGGTATTCATGAGCTCATGATTGATATAAGGACAAAGTGATATCATGGTTTGAGTATATATAATTTTGGTACATGGAAAGAGTTAATTTTTGACAGCATTCATGTTTTCACTAAAGTTCAACGGGTATTCAGTTATCAAGAGAATACATGATTAAGGTATTCACATGTTTGGAATGTGACCAACAAGATATAACTTATGATATATGGGAGGATAAATGATGGTATTCACGTGCTTGTTATGTGAAATTTCAAGTAATCGTTTTCTTTATAATATGAGATTGGATATATGTATTTTGGATAAGCCTAATGATTAGAATGGATTATGTAAGACATAAGTCAGTATTGTTTAAGGATAGAACTTTTTTTGATATTATTTATGGAATGTTATAATAAAGAAGTTTTAGAAAAAGGACAACCTGCAGGACGGGAGACAACCCGTTGCGTCGGACAAGGCTGTGGGAATGAAACCCACAACTGAAGTGCGACAGGCCTTTATCGCCTACCACTGGCCTACAAAAAGTCCCTGGTTAGTAGAAGCTAGTTTTATTATATTAAGGAATATGATATATGAAGTATAAGTCCATTTTAGGAACCATATATGATTAATCTAACTATAGATGGACTTATGTATATTTAATAACTTTTACTATCCTTTTGTTTGAGACAGATGGAATGACCTATCATTCTATCGAATGATCTGCTAACACTTCAAAGAAGACAAATTCAACTTCATTTATTTAAGATATGATGTGGAAATTGTTCAAGGCACAAACAACAATAATATTGTACCAAAATCAAGTAATTATTTCTTTTAATTCAACAATTCTTC
Source organism: Viscum album (assembly GCA_963277665.1). Classification (NCBI taxonomy): domain Eukaryota; kingdom Viridiplantae; phylum Streptophyta; class Magnoliopsida; order Santalales; family Viscaceae; genus Viscum; species Viscum album. Next base: position 679,198,358 of record OY728126.1, on the reverse strand, counting down.
AACTTTAGGGAAATGATCTTGAATAAAAAAAAATGTTGTCAGGGTGTTCTTATATCTGATGAATCAGATGGTACCTTAAATCATCACAAATTTATGACTTTGTGATTGTTGTCTTTTTCATATCCATGTTCTCTACCACTCTCCATCAAAACATGATGGTTAGATTTCTCTTCCATATCCATATTTTCACCTATTCTCTTTTATGTGGAAACCTAGTGATTAGTTAATTTGAGTAACCGTTATGTTTCAGAATTTAGTTTTTAAAGATAAGTTTTGGTATTATTTTTTACGATGTGGGTTTCTATTAAAGAAACTTTCGAGTAGTAAACCATTTATAACCCCGATGAATTTCGAGGGAAAAATTCAATTTCAGGGGAGTAGAATGTTACACCCTGAGATTTTATGAGATATATTATTTTTAATTTCTTTGATGTCTTCTATTATACACTACACAACGATTAGCTTGTACTATACGCAACACCGTATTAGCTTGCAGTATACGCAACACTATTCTTGGCTCGTGTTACACACAATTTCAAGTTCGTTTTGTGGAAATTATTCTATGCAACATTAAGTATAGATTTTGTTTAACGTATAAATGAAATAATTTTTGATTATGTTATATGCAGCACCAAACGGAGCTTACACTACACATAGCCCTGCCTTTGCTTGCATTACACGCAATCAAGACCTTCTTCGATAGCGTGTGTAGTACACAATACCAAGTTTCACTAAACGAGATATTATTATAATATTATTATGAACTAACCGTTATGAATAGTAATACCCACTTTTTGAAATTTGATAAATTTTATCTTTCAAAATGTAAATCATTTTTTGATTCGGAATATCAAAATTAGCCTAGGGAGGATTTTTTGTTTTTTTCTAGAAAGTTTCAATTATTGATGAATAGTGAAAACACTAGGTTACTATTTAAAAACAGACTTTTTATTTAAATAATTATTTTTTTATATAAATGTATTTTAGGTAAAAATGGATACATAATACCTATATAAGTTCAATGTAATTCATTGGAGTCATTTTACAATAATTTTAGATATATAAAAATTTTATTGAACTTTTCACCGTATTTTAACTACCTCCTAGGAGAATTTGAAGTTTTACATAAAACATCATTTTACTGCTTCATTAAGTGGAATTTCAAAAATCTGAGAGACATAGTTAATATCAAGGAGTAAAATGTGGTTCATTAAGATAAAAATAATTTTTGGTGAATAGTAAATTTTTACTTTTATTTACCACGATTAAAAGTAAATAGGGTAATTAAAGTTAAAATTGATATTATTATTACCCTAACACATGTCCTAATTATATTGAATAAGTGTAATTTGACCAACAACAACCTTAGGAATAAAATATTTCCCTTTAGGTCCACTTGGATTAGATTAGGACATTTATTATTATTAGATTTAAAGAAGAGTTGAAAGAGTTAAAATCAAAGTTTAATAACTAAAACATTTTTAATATAGAGTTATACATAAGATAAATTCGACTATAAATATTCATTATAAAGATAAAAATATTTACTACATAATGAAATTTAAATTATAATTCTTAGACTTTAAATAATGTAATTTATTTATGACACAATGATGATGTAGTAATTACCTTATTAAGGAAATATTAACATAATTGATATTATAAATAACCAAATAAATGTAATTTGAGACTTTTAATGAATTAAAATAATTTTATAGGTTAATATGACAAATTATTATTGATTAAATTAACATTTTTTTAACTAATGATGCTGTTATAAGTTTCACAAAAATCAATTACCAAATAGTTTCAAAATTGACAAAAAATAGTTTTTAAAACAAATATAATATTATTAATTATTATTTTATTCCTAAAAATCTAAGGTTCGGCCAAATGACTTGGATAAGGTTATATATATTAATAATTAACCACTTGGTGTTCGTTTTTCTTGTTATAGTAAGTTTATTAACCATATAGTGTAAGAAAACAAGAAGACACGGTAAAAGTTAAATTATTTAACTTAGAGTTAAATCTAAATGATAAGGTTAAAATAGTAACCTAAACTTGTCCAAAATATATTGGTTGAGAGGATTTCAACCTATATTTACCTTAGCTTCGAAATAAATCAATTGGGATCTATTAAAAACCATATATGACTTTATAATAAAATAATATTTTATGTTTTTTCTAAGGTGCCTCTTTCCTCCCTTATAAAAGGGCACCTCTTCCCTATTCTTGTCACACCACTTTGAGCCTTCAAGATCAGCCAAACCCTATCAATTTTTCTTCTACACTTCCCTAGAAACAACCTAGTGGTCTTGGTCTTCTTCAAAGACCATATTTAGTGACCTAAGAGGAGGTTAAGAAGAGGCGTGTCAAAGAACAGGTAATATCCTTTACCGATTCTTTCCAATTTATTTCTTCTTATACTTATACTTATTTATTTGTTTAATAATAAATTAATAACATCAGTATCACTGATATACTTATATGTTATTATAAATATTTACCAACCCAATTTCATCTTCTATCCATCCTACGGAAATGAAATCATCGCGCATGTGTACGTACAGAATACCGTCTATATGTTGTGGTGTAATCTGTTTTCCACCACCACCTTACTTGAATGGGTATAATGGTGTAAATAAATAACTAGATATGATTATTTTAAATTGATATTGATTCTGAAATATTATACATACACTTCAATACAATTCCATGATAATGGGAATGATATCATCGCTCGTGCGTACGTACGGACTACCGTCTCCATGAATGCGATGAGATTCATTTTCCATGATTAACCATTCAAGTATGATTATAAAGTATATATAATAAATAATCATGAATGATATTACATAATAATGATACTGGATTTATTTATATATATGTTTCATTTACTTAGTTACATTTAATTTAAAAAGGAATCGAAAACAACGTTCATGCGTACGTACGGCCTACCGTCTTCATGAACGGTTTATTTCATTTCATTTATATATCTACTATACATATATATATACTGAATATATATATGATATATAAATCATGATTTAAATTCTATAAGTAAGTAAATTAGGATATAAGTAATAATAATATCAAGAACAACAAGTCCGAACACGTACAATAAATAAAATTATTTTACCCAAAACGCTGCTTTAACATGGAACTTACAAAAGAATGGATAATATAAAGTCATAAATGAACCATATATGATATCATAAAAATGAATATAATTCTGTAATAATTCAATGACATTTTTTAAATCATTATAGAGGAGGTTTGGATACGTATGAAGCATATCGGACCTAAGGTACCAGATAATTATTCCAATCTATTTCTCATCTTAGATTGTTTATTCGTAAGTATTTACCGTTGTTATGTTTATCATCCATGTCCATGTTTTATAAAAAAAATTATAAAATTTTTAGTATTATTACATGTATTTTTAAAGTCATTTTTACTCTTTTATTACTTTTACCACAATGTTTGGAAGGAATCTTTCTTTTTTCCCATACGAGGTACTTTTTGACTTTTCTGATAAAATTACGGGGAGAATGTTTTTTTAACTTATACGGCATGAACAACTTTTTACGTTTTTACAATGTCTTATTTTCATGAATGATATTCTACAATATTTCATGACTATTTTCAACAAAATTCTTTTCTTTTGAAATTTTATGGCATTTTGTGAAAAGAAAATGATTTTGAAGAAGAAAGGATGTTTTCCTCAAAAATTCATTTCAAGTGTTTTATCAAAACCATTTTCCATATAAGATGACATTATTTCATATGTGTATGTTTCAAGTAAAATGCCTCTATAATTTACATGGATTCACTTTTCTTATGATGAGATGATATCCATTAGTTTTATATGGATTATGTTATGATGGGATGAGGTTTATGAAACCCATTTTTATTCTTTGGGTTATAATGAATGGTTTATGTTTATGTTGTGGAACAAGTAAGAATGATTTCATTATGAGATAGGTGAGACCTATATTTCCCTCAAATGCATTGGGTAAAGATTTATATCTCATGAGATAGACATGGCTGTAATGGTAAGTTAATCCGGTTCAGTGTTACAGGACTGAAAGGAGGAGTGAACTCGATTCAGAAAGGGACTTTGTCCACTGATATGGTCTTCGCAGCAATGCCTTAGCTACTATGGAAATCATATCATGTGCTTAATGGTTTCCCACAATTACAAGATTTTTTCCCACGCTATTTTATCATGATTGATGCTCCCTTATGATATATTCCTCATGTACTTCCAAGATTTATGTCTTTGCTCAAAATTTTGATGTTTAGATTTTATGTTCATGTTTTTTCATTCAAATGTTTATGGATTGTTTTATGTTCCCTCTGTTTACCCTTAATGAGCATTTGACCACACCCTTTATATATTTTCTTTTCCCCAGGATATAAAGAAAGGTTTTAGGTAAGAAAACAAAAGGGGAAGATCTTTATGGGAGATGTTGAAGATCTTTCACCACGATTAGAAGATTATGATTTGAGTTTCCAAAGACACTAAACAATTACAGTCCTTCTGTGTTTGTTTTTGTTATGTGTTAAGTATTCCGCAAAAGTAATGTAATGTCCATGTACGTCAAACTTTGGGTCTCTACAGTTGGTATCAGAGGAAAGGTTTAGTTAACCTTTGGATACTAGGATGCGAAAACTTTAGTGAGATCCCTAAAGGTATTTCTAAGGTATTTCTAGGGATGTACCTAAGGTTTAGTATAACTATAGGATATAATCCTAGAATTAGGTTGACGATCATGAATAACCTACGGTGAACCTAGGATGTCATGGATTAAATAATGTGTGATAAGTTAGACATCCCATAAGTGACTTTTTATGATTATGTGGTTCGTTGTTATTTTAACTGTTTCTTATACTATGACTTCTGATCTTAGTCAATGGAGGGAATGAGAAGGAATTCAGTTAACATTGATTCCAATGGAAAAATTTGCGACTACGATCAACAAAATTGTGTATCATCTGGAGAGAAAGATATTTTGATTATTCCGAATCAGTCATCTTGATATATGATTAACAATGTAAAGTTTAATTGTATTCCTAAGTCATCAAATAAGAGGAAGATGGAATTTTATGCATGTTCGCATGGTGAGGCGCATAAAGAAAGGAAGATTGATATTTCTAAATAAGGGAAGAAGAACCTTGAGGAATAACTCAAATAGAGGGGAAGATGTCATCTATGTGGAGAAAAGGGTTATAGAGTGGCAGACTTTTATGGAGTCCAATGTCTTATATATAGAGAACATGGGCATTACCCAACTCAATGCCCTGACCAAAGAGGTTACTTCTAAATCCAGGAAGGACTTATTCCACGACAATCATTAAAGATGATGGATTGAAGTGTTTATGTATTGTTATTCCATAATAATATTGTTGAGGTATTTTTATGGTATATTGGAATATCTATGTATTGGTCCATTGTGGTTTTCAATAATTTTATATTATCAGTAACCAAGAAAAGTAATTCAAATATTATAGAAAGCAGATGATATGCGCATAATGAGGGGATAAGGATAAAATAATATGTTTGATGGTATTAATGAGCTCATGATTGATATAAGGACAAAGTGATATCATGGTTTGAGTATATAGAATTTTGGTATGTGGAAAGAGTTAATTTTTGACAGCATTCATGTTTTCACTAAAGTTCAATGGGTATTCAGTTATCAAGAGAATACATGATTAAAGTATTCACATGTTTGGAATGTGACCAACAAGATATATCTTATGATATATGGGGGATAAATGATGGTATTCAAGTGCTTGTTATGTGACATTTCAAGTAATCATTTTCTTTATAATATGAGATTGGACATATGTATTTTGGACAAGCCTAAAGATTAGAATGGATTATGTAGGACATAAGTCAGTATTGTTTAAGGCTATAACTTTTTTTGATATTATTTATGGAATGTTTTAATAATGTAGTTTTACAAAAAGGACAACCTGCAGGACGGGAAACAACCCATCTCGTCAGACAAGGCTGTGGGAATAGAACCCACAACCGAAGTGTGACAGGCCTTTATCGCCTACCACTGGCCTAAAAAAAATCACTAGTTAGTATAAGCTAGTTTTATTATATTAATCGGTATGATATATGAAGTATAAGTCCATTTTAGGAACCATATATGATTAATCTAACTATAGATGGACTTATGTATATTTAATAACTTTTACTATCATTTTGTTTGAGACAAATGGAATGACCTATCATTCTATCGCATGATCTTCTAACACTTCACGGAAGAAAAATTAAACTTCATTTCTTTAAGAGATGATGTGGAAACTGTTAAAGGCACAAACAACATTAAGATTGTAACAAAATCAAGTAAGTATTTCTTTTAATTCAACAATTCTTCAACTTTAGGGAAATGATCTTGAATACAAAACAAATATTGTCCTAGTGTTCTTATATCTGATGAATCGGATGGTACCTTAAATCATCACAAATTTATGACTTTATGATTGTTGTATTTTTCATAGCCATGTTCTATACCACTCTCCATCAGAACATGATTGTTAGATTTCTCTTCCATATCCATATTTTCACCTATGTTCTTTTATGTGGAAACCCAGTGATCAGTTGATTTGGGTAACCGTTATGTTTCATACTTTAGTTTTTAAAGATATGTTTTGGTATTCCTTTTTATGATGTGGGTTTCTATTAAAGAAACTTTCGAGTAGTAAACCATTTATAACCCCGATGAATTTTGAGGGCGAAATTCATTTTAAGGGGGGTAGAATGTCACACCCTGAGATTTTATGAGATATATTATTTTTAATTTCTTTAATGTCTTCTATTATACACTACACCAAGATTATCTTGTACTATACACAACAATGTATTAGCTTGCAGTATACGCACCACTATTATTTTCTCGTGTTACACACAATTTCACGTTCATTTTGTAGAAATTATTCTACGCAACATTAAGTATAGATTTTTTTTAATGTATAAATTAAATAAGTTTTGATTATGTTATAAGAAACACCAAATAGAGCTTATACTACACGTAGCCCTGACTTGGCTTACATTACATTCAATCAAGACCTTCTTCGAGAGCGTGTGTAGTACACAATACCAAGTTTCACTCAACGAGATATTATTATAATATTATTCTGAACTAACCGTTATGAATAGTAATACCCACTTTTTTAAATTTTATAAATTTTATCATTCAAAATTTACATCATTTTTGGATTCGGAATATCAAAATTAGCCTAGGTTGGATTTTTGGTATTTTTCGGAAAACATTCAATTTTTTGATGAATAGTGAAAACACTGGGTTACTATTTAAAAACGGACTTTTTATTTAAATAATTTTTTATTTTATTTAAATTTATTTTAGGTATAAATGGATACATAATACCTATATAAGTTTAATGTAATTCATTGGAGTCATTTTACAATAATTTTTAGATATATAAAAATTTTATTGAACTTTTCACCGTCTTTTACCTACCTCCTAGGAGAATTTGAAAATTTACATAAAACTTAATTTTATTTCTTATGTGTGTGGAATATCCAAAATCTAAGAGACATGGTTAATATCAAGGAGAAAAATGTGGTTCAATTAGATAAAAATATTTTTTTCTGAATAGTAACTTTTTACTTTTATTTACCACATTTCAAAGTAAATAGGATAATTAAGGGTAAAATGATATTATTATTACCATAACACGTGTAATAATTCTATTGGATAAGTATAATTAGACCAAAAACAACCTTAGGAATAAAATATTTCCATTTAGGTCCACTTGGATTAGATTAGGACATTTATTATTATTTTATTTAAAGAAGAGTAAAAAGAGTTAAAATAAAAGTCTAATGAATAAAACATTTTTAATATAGGGTTATACATAAGATAAATTAGACTATAAATATTAATTAGAAATATAATAATATTTCCTACATAATGGTATTTAACTTATAATTTTTAGACTTTAAATAATTTATTTTATTTATGACACAATGATGATGCAGTAATTACCTTATTAAGGAAATATTAACATAATCGATATCATAAATACCCAAATAAATGTAATTTGAAGCTTTTAATGAATTAAACTAATTTTATAGGTTAATATGATATATTAGTATTTATTTAATTTAATTTTTTTAAAATAATCATGTTTTTATGATTTTCAAAAAAATCAATTACCAAATAGTGTCAAAATTGAAAAAAAAATAGTTTTTAAAACAAATATTATATTATTAATTGTTATTTTATTCCTAAAAATATATGGTTTGGAAAAATGGCTTAGATAAGGATATATATATTAATAATGAACCACATAATGTTCTTTTGTCTTGTTATAGTAAGTTTATTAATCATATAGTGTAAGAAAAAAAGAAGACACGGTAAAAGTTAAATTATTTAACTTAGAGTTAAATCTAAATGATAATGTTAAAATAGTTATCTAAAATGGTCTAAAATCTATTGGTTGAGAGTATTTAGACCCTTACTCACCTTATATTAAAAATAAATCAATTTGGAGCTATTAAAAACTGAATATGACTTTATAATAAAATATTACTTTATGTTTTTTCTAAGGTGCCCCTCTCCTCCCTTATAAAAGTGAACCTCCTCCCTCTCCTTGTCAAACCACATTGAGCCTTCAAGATAGTCCAAACCCTATAAATATCTCTTATACACTTCCTTAGAAACATCTTAGAGGCCCTGGTATTCTTCAAAGTCCGTCTTTAGTGCCCTAAGACGAGGTTAAAAAGAGGTGCGTCAAAGAAGAGGTAATATCCTTTACCGATTCTTTCCAATTTATTTCTTCTTATACTTATATTTATTTATTTGTTTCATCATAAATTATTAACATCAGTATCAATAATATACTGATGTGTTATTATAAATATGAAACAACCCAATTTCATCTTCTATCCATCCTATGGAAATGAAATCACCACACGTGTGTACGTACGGAATACCGTCTCCACGTCATGGTGTAATCTGTAATCTACCACCACCTTACTTGGATGGGTATAATGGTGTAAATAAATAACTATATATGATTATTTTAAAGTTATATTGATTCTTAAATATTATACATACCCTTCAATACAATTCCACGATCATGGTAATGATATCATCGCTCGGGCATACGTACGGACTACCGTCTCCACGAACGCGATGAGATCCATTTTCCATGATTAACCATTCAAGTATGATTATAAAGTATATATAATAAATAATCATGAAAGATATTACATAATAATGATACTAAATTTATTTATATATATGTTTCATTTAATTAATTACATTTAATTCAATAAGGAAATGAAAACAATATTCATGCGTACGTACGGCCTACCGTCTCCATGAACGGTGTATTTCATTTAACTTATACATCTATTATACATATATATATATATATATATTGAATATATATATGATATATAAATCATGATTTAAATTCTGTAAGTAAGTAAATCTGAATATAAGTAATAATAATATCAAGAACAACAAGTCCTAACACGTACAATAAATAAAATTATTTTACCCAAAACGCTGCTTTAACATGGAACTTACAAAAAAATGGGTAATATAAAGTAATAAGTGAACCATATATGATATCATAACAATGAATATAATTCTATAATAAGTAAATTAAATTATTTAAATCATTCTACAGGAGGTTCGGATACGTACGAAGCTTATCAGACCTAAGGTAAGGGATAATTATTCCAATCTATTTCTTATCCGAGATTGTTTATTCTTAAGTATTTACTGGGGTTATGTTTATCATCCATGCCCATGTTTTCTAAAAATGGTTTTATAAAATGTTTAGTATTCTTACATGTATTTTTATGTCATTTTTACTCTTTTATGACTTTTATCACAAGGTTTGTAAGGAATCCTTCTTTTTTTCCATACGAGGTACTTTTTGACTTTTCCGATAAAAGAACGAAGAAAATGTTTTTTTTAAATTACACGACATTAATGGATTTTTACGGTTTTAAAATGCCTTATTTTCATGAAGCATATGCTATAAGATTTCATGACTATTTTCAACCAAAAAAAATTCTTTTAAAATTTCATGGCATTTTGTGAAAAGAAAATGATTTTGAAGAAGAATGGATATTTTCCTCAAAAATTCATTTCCAGTGTTTTATCAAAACCATTTTCCATATAAGATGACATTATTTCATATGTGTATGTTTAAAGTATAATTCCTCTATGATTTACATGGTTTTACTTTTCTTATGATGAGATGATATCCATTTGTTTATAAGGATTATATTATGATGGGATGATGTTTATGAAACCCATTTTTATTATTTGGGTTATGATGAATGGTTTATGTTTATGTTTTGGAACAAGTAAGAATGATTTCATTATGATATGGGTGGGACCTATATCACCCCCCAATTCATTGGGTAAAGATTTATATCTCATGAGATAGACTGGCTAGAATGGTAAGTTAATCTGGTTCAGTGTTACAGGACTGAAACGAGGAGTGAACTCGATTCAGAAAGGGAATTTGTCCACTAAGATGGTCTTGGAAGTAATGCCTTGGCTACTATGGAAATCATATCATGTGCTTAATGTTTTTCCACAATTACAAGTTTTTTTCCCATGCTATTTTAACATGATTGATGTTCCCTTATGATATATTCCTCTTGAACATCCAAGATTTATGTCTTTGCTCAAGATTTTGATGTTTAGATTTTATGTTCATGTTTTTTCATTCAAATGTTTATAGATTGTTTTATATTCTCTATGTTTACCCTTAATGAGAATTTTATGTCACCCTTTATATGTTTTCTTTTCCCCAGGATATAAAGAAAGGTTTTAGGTAAATAAACAAAAGGGGAAGATCTTTATGGAAGATGTTGAAGATCTTTCACCACGATTAGAAGATTATGATATGAGTTTCCAAAGACACTAAACTATTATAGTCCTTATGTGTTTATTTTTGTTATGTATTAATTATTCCGAAAAAGTAATGTAATGTCCATGTACGTCAAGCTTTGGGTCTCTACAATTGTTTCTTAAGTTTCTTGATTCATTGAAGGTGGAAGTGGTCTGGGGTTGATAGTGTGGATGAGTGTCTGGGTGGTGTCCAAGAGGGCCTATGGGTCCTTCGTAGTCTCATTGAAGTAGGAGTTCACATTTAACCACCAGTGTGGGAAATCTAGTCATGAGATGCCATTATGGACACCTTCTAGAATTTTGTGTTTTTTGGGGACTTGGAATAAGTTCTGTTTCCATGTATTGTTTCTATCAATCACAATGGTCATGTTCGGTGATGCCTTGTGATGTCATGTGCTCATTTGACTATAAAGGTGAAGGTCGTGCAATCCTTTGAGGGACTCTGTTATGTTCGTAGTATGTCTCCCTTGGTAAAAACTTTAAATCCTCTATCTTAAAGAAATGTGTTTATATGTGTCCTCCCCTTGTGTTGTTTCTCACCTGAAGAAACAAGGTGCAATGTGTGTGCATCTTCTGATCTCTTGTATTAGTTAAATGTCAGGTTTTTGTAAAGTGAGTTTTGGAGTGTGTTATGTCTTGTTTAACCCGTCAGGGTATGCATTGTAGTTTTTGGTGTCACCGAAAGAAGAAGTTCCATATAGGGGTTTCCAAGTCCTAGCTACAAGGCCAAATATTATTCAATCATTTGAGCTTTATCCATAGGTCCTGGAGAGAATCTGGCACATAATAACGGGAAATACTATGGTCCTTTAAACCCTAGTACAAGTACTACCCTTAGTATGAATTATATAAAGATTTTAAACCTCTTGTGTCGTTATCTTTCTTCTATTATTCCCGTTATATGGAAAGAGGTGGAGGGACTCTTGCCCATGTTTGTCGCCTAATGTCCTTCATTCCCCCTTTGGTTTCCATTGAGTATTTGGATAAAGGATTAAAATTTGGTTAGACTGGTTGAGCGCATAGTTTTCACATGGTGAGTTGTAACCATGCCCCCAAAAACCATGCAGATATAAGGATCCACATGGTTAGCATATAGTTTCCCAAACTATGTGGACTAACCATGAGGTCATCCTAACTCTTTGAGTTTTGGGGACTTTTTGTGTCGGCCCATACTGGTTAGTTATTATGGTTTGTTCTTATGGTGGGGATACCCACCATGGGTCTCATGTATGTTCTTTTGGAAATTTCTAGTGGAAGTCTGCCCCTTGTATCCCATATTCCTTTCGAGCCTCCCCCTATTAGTGTTTTGATTCTGTCTCAGAAAAAAATTTAAGTTGTCTCTTATGTTGGGGAGCCCATTTGTGTCTCCTCGTACCAGTAACTTAGTTTTGTCCTTGGTCTTGGCTTGGAGGTGGTTAGTCTTATCCGGAGCTATCTAACTACATATATCTTCCTTGGGTAAACGTTGATATTGGAAAGTGACCAGTGCTTTATTTATATCAAGGTAAGTGTAACCTTGTTTGATATTGTTGTTTGTTTGGGTAAATTACTTGATCTTGGTTCAGATAGTGTTTGAGGAGTTTAATTTTGGGAGAAATCATGAATGACCTTTATCGTTTTAGTAAAGTGATGTATGTTTTGGTTGTGAAATATTCCTTCCTTAATTGATAGTTGGAGGTGTTTTGGCCTTTGGGGTGAAGCTTGGTAATGGAGCCCATTTTGACATTTTGGTTGGGTTTGGTTTTTTCTTTTGGCCTTGCTGAAGCTTTCCGAGTGAAGAATGTTTTATGATGGGGAGAATTGTCACATACTCGACTTATTTTAAAGTCATTTTTCATTTAATTTCCATTCCTGATTTGTTTTGGGGGTTTACCACACATTTATGTGGAAATTGTGAGTTTTCACAATTTGGGCCAAAATGCAATCCATTATCATATTTCAAAATAAATTTTTGTTTATTTTATAACTCCTTATTTTTTTCAACATTTTACACCCATTAGACTTCCCCAATATAATCCCCTAGTATATTAAAATAACCATATCAATTTGGAATCCATAGGAATCCCTAATAATGATGGATTTGGGTTTTTTATTAAGGTGTTGGGCCAGCCTGAAATCCCATTTCTTGAATTAAAAATATTTTTTAATTCTTTAATAGATCATACATTTTTTATTTTTTTTCATTGATTACAACTCTCACCAGATCCCACTTACCAAAGGTTCTCTCCCTCTCCCTCTTTGGCGATCATTTCCATCGGGAATGTAGGCGAAACTTCCCAGGATTTCTCAAATATCCCAGATTTGAAGAGGTAAATTGATTCCTTTATAACTCCTTCATTTATCACTATTTGTCCCCCATTATAGTTCTTAAATTATCTAATCATCCTTGTTCGAACCTCCCTTGAATTTTTGGCTATTTTAAAATTCAGATACCGATGGATTTAGAGAGATTTTTCCAAGATTCTATAATGTAAGTGTTCTTTCCTTATATTTCATCCATTTTCTTAGGGTTCAGTGCCTCTTTCATGATGTTCCAAAGTTTCTAGAAGTTAGGTTTAGAAACTAGGGTTTTACATGGTGCCTTTTTGGTGTAATATTCAGATTGTAGGTTTCTCTTCACTTCCTTGTGGTGCGGCGGTGGCGTGCTTGATGTTTCGCACCAAGATTTGAGGGTATCGACTCAAAACGTAGGACATTCCATGGTTAACCATTATTTGATGAGTTATGATGATTTTTTTACTATATTTACATGTTACCCGTATGATTTTTGTGGGGAAAAACTGTTTTTTGAGGTATTTGGTTAAGAATTTAATTTTATAATTGCATTTCTGTTGAAGTTGTGAACTTTTCAAATGTAACACATGTGGTATCTTTCATGGTAGTTTTAAAAAATTTGAATTTGAATTATTAGTTGCTAAAAGGGGATGAAAATTATGTTTTGTTAATTCATTAGTGTCATGTGGGCCTTGAAAGGGGGTTTTAGAATAGTTTTGGTGTGTAAAACTTTGTTATACTACTTCAAAGAATTTTATAAAAATGGGTGTTTTCATTTGTATCTTTGGTGGTATTATTCAAGGGGATATTATAACAATTTAAATTGGTTATATAAATGTGTCTAGGGATTCCAATTATACTTTGGTAGTTTTTTACAGTGTTTTTTCCTTGAAATAAGGTTTTGAAATGGGTTTAATGAGCAAAGTTTGGGTATACTCTTTAGAATTGTTTTATGAAAGATTTGAATGAACTAATGATTTATATAAGAGGTGAAACCATATTAGAAATCAATTTTGGATTGTGTATATTTTTAAATAGTAAATTTTAAATGTAAAAGCGGATTTCTTTTTGATGTGTTCCATCTTGGAAATGTTTTATAAAAATGTTTGAAGTATTTACAGAAGTGTGTAAGAGATGTGAAAGTGATGTGGGATGTTTTCTGTGAGTGTGATGTGAAAAATGGATTTTTGTTATGAAAAGGGTATTATGCTACATGTTAGTGGGATGTTATGTGATTTGTAATATCGTGGAATGGTTTTATTGAATTTTTTAATGGATTTTTAGAAGTGTTAAAGAAATGTGAAAAGTTTTTTGGGCTATTTTGGTGTTAGTCTGATTTCAAAATCAATTTGAATGAAAAGTGAACTTTTGTGACTTGTGTGGTATTCATGTGGGATGTTAGGTGAATTTGGGATGAGGGAATTATTTTTTCATGTGAAGAAGTATATTTCTTGACTTGTTGAACTTATTTTTGCACAAGGGGAAAACTCTGGTATCTAGGTGAGTGGACGCGTACTAGTATGCTAGTGAATCTGTGGGGTTTGGCCTCTGTTTAACTTAGCAAGATTGATTCTTAAAAATCTAACTAAACTATGATGATGATGATTGGGGACAACTAGGTTATGGGTATTTTCTTTACCAGTGGCTTGTGAACGAGAATGGATATTTGTGATGGTTACTCTCACCGAGATATGAGGTACCTGGGACCCACAGCTAGCTAGTGCCTTGGGGTTATTGCCTATTGCTTGTGCTCATTAGATCCTTTATACATAACTTCGGCATATGGTATATTTTTCTTGAAAATTAAGTAGCTTAGGCATTTATTTTAAGAGTTTGGATTCATTAAATTATCCCACAGGGAAAATGATTTTTTTTAAGTTGCATCTTTTAGAAATTGCAACTAGAAATTACATGTTTTTGAAAACTTGCACACTTTTCATCTTTGAATATTTGTCACATGGAATCTCTTTGTGGTGATATCCTACTAGGATTTGGATCACACCCTAATTACACCTTTGGGATAAAGTAGACTTGGTTTTTTTATGTCGTAGGTTATGTATAGTTTATAGTTACAGTGGTTCAGTTTTTTAGTAGGTTCATAGTGGTGATGTCTTGTGAGGATGTCTTGAGGGCAGTGCCTCTTTCCATGAGGGTTCATGGGATATTTATTTTTGATTTTTACCTTTTTTATTGTCTTTTTGAGTTTTTGTATACTATCTAATTTAGTTCTGAATTTTTGTAAAATATTGTTGGTTTTGAAAAATCCAGATTCATTTTATTGGATTCATTTATTGTTTTATGTTTATTATCGTGGGTAAATAACTCCCAATTTTGAGTTTATTTTACCTGGGAACCTGTCCCAGCCTGTTGGGATCGAGAATGCCCTTCGGGCCATGTCGTGGTCCGGGTTTGGTTCCAGTTTTGGTGGCGACAAGATTCGGTTCGGAACACTATTGGAATCTAAATATTATAGTTATTGAAACTATTTATGTCCACATTTCAAATTTCATTTCACATAAGTGACTAAATTAAGTCTAATACTAATCTCACAGATGTGGTGGGAAGGTGAGTAGAAGGAAACATTCAAAAGTTCAATAAATTTTTATATCTAATTTTAATATAAAATTGATTCTAATTACATATATTGGATTAATATATGTATAATTGATATATTTTGACAATAAAAAATAAATTTAAAATATAATAATTATTTAAAAAATGTTTTTAACTACAACATAGTATTTTTCACTATTCTTTAAAAAAGAAAACATCTTAGAAAAATACAAAAAAATAACCCTGATAAAACCAAAAATAATAATTCAGATAAGAAGTTTATTTTTTATATAAAAATTCTACAAGTGTCAAAAATTAGATTTAAAATAAGTTCCCATTAAAATTTGTAAAATTACTATTTTTGAAAGATACTTCTTTTATGTGAAAAAATTGGTTTTGTTCTTATATCATGTCTAGAAAACACATAATATGAATGTTAAAATTATATGTAATATATTTAAATTTCTTAATTTGGTTAATAATATTCATACCAGAAAATTTAACCACTAGGTTATAACTTATAATATCAATTAATAATATTTTTATAATATATTATTGTTTTTAAAACTCAGTATGTCGCTTAACACAAGCAATAGAAGAAAGTCGCTCATGCATTTAATACAAGATGACTTGGTGTTGCATTCATTAAAATATATCAAAAAAATTAACTTTTTCTAAAAGTAAAATATGGTAAATTCTTAGGGTTCTATATTTGTGGGAAATGATATATCCATATAGGTTATTATAAAGATCTCATGAAGTGGTTGTTAATATTTTGGGAGGTATAAAGTTATTCATTGATTAAAAACCACTATTCAATATTCCTCTAATACCCCAGGGATCAATAAAATAATATTTTTTATTTTTCATTCAATACTTTCCCTATCATAATAAAAATAAAGACTATTTCAGGTTGATTCTGATATTTCTACACTAGATGTGTTGTTATCTATTTTATTTTTAAAAAACATTGACTAAATTAAGCCCATTTTTGAATTATTCTCACCTTGGATAACATCTTTTTTTAATTACCTTATATGAAATTCGATTTTAATTTCATCCTTAAATACTTCATTAGGAGTTATGGTTAATTATTTAAATATAAAAAATTATTTTATATTTTATACTTATTCTTTATCTTCACTCTCTAGATAAATACAATGATCAATTAAATATATAAGTTGATTAAAATGGAAACAATTTTTTAATTTATTTTGTGTAAAATATTTCTAAAATGTAATATAATAAATTATAAAACTCTGTTGTCTTTTTATGGATCTCTTCTTTAATGAATAGTGCATCCAAGTGGTGATTTATTGGTGTGGTTGTTAGAGTGTTACCTTTGTCTAGATCAGTCTCTATATCTATATATTAAAATACTATACTATTTAATTATTCCATTTTTAATAGTAATTTATTATATTCTATACTTTTTATTATTACTTCATAAATCATAGAGTTGATCTAGTCAAAATGTTCATTTACCTTATATATCTCTTAGTTTATGAGAATTAACTCTTTACCCTAGTGATTCTTCACCAATAATTTTTTACTACTTTGAGAGAAATCAAGGGGGTATGAGGTATATGGTAGTTCATGGTTATAACAATAGTAATTTCTCTATCAATAATATTATACTTGTTATTATAATTATCCTAATTTGTAAGCTTTATATTGAGGCTCTTCTGGTGTATGAAGTATATAAGTAATTTTTCACAATTTTTGTTAACCTCCTACACTTCACCTATTAATTCTAATAACATTTCAATGGTTTATAATTTCCATTTTATTCTCACACATATGAGTAGTATATAAATTAATATGATTCATTTCATTGAAAAATCATTATGTAATGTTTTAATTAAACCAAAAAATAAAATAAAAATAAATGAAAAAGAAACAACCTCAATATAGAGTAAAAAATATTAATGAGTGGAGGCTTATATACCTAATAAGAGGGAAAACTTTTATTGAGGACTTATCAATGGTCTAATAAAATATCATTTATATTCACCTTACAATGGAACATATTTAATAATCATATATTCATATCATGAATAGATATTTTATTTTCTTCCTGTTATTTTTCACTTATTCAGTTTTATAGGGTTTTTATCATCAAAAACATGAAAATATAGGATTGGTTTTTGTAAGGTGAAAATATGTGAAAGAAATAAAAAATATTGGTGAAAATAAGTGTTTATCCTTAGCTATAGTTCCAATTAATCATTTCACTACACAAAAAATAAAATGATCATGTTTTTATTAGTATATAGTGGGATAATCCAATATCTTTGTCCTTATACCCTTTTATTAAGATACTGATTGATTCTAAACACAATAAGATCAAAATTTGTTGCTTAATATTTCCAATGTGAATGATTGAGTCACAAAATAATCCCTAATATCCACTCAAAACCTTAGAACTCACAACATAAGAAACTCTAAGTCTCTATAAGTGAATCTCAAGCACTAAAAATACTCAGCCTTGTTTAACATTCATGTTCTCACAATCACAAAATAAGTTACTATATATAAAACAATATTCCATAAAATATTTATTAAACTAAATATAATAAATTATTAATTACTCTTTATATGATCTGAACTGGGGGAGAAAATAAATAGATCATGGAAATTTCTAATATTTCACATGTCATAACCACTAAAAATATTGAATAAAATTTATATGAGAAAAAATTAATAAAAAATAACTCTGTAAAATTAAAAACATCTCTCCCCCAATATATAAAGTAGTAGTTTGTGTTATTTATTGATTATAATGATAAAAAATGGTATAACATGATGAAAATTTAGAAACAAATAAATCAAAGTATGAGTTATATTATAGTGAATCTTGATATTTGAAATATTATTTCATGATGGTTATTCAAATATTTATCAAAATCCCAAACATTCCAAAAAACATGATAATTCTTCTTGATAGTGGACCTTTCGTTGGTTTCCTCCATGTTACAAGATATTTAAGTCTTACTTATTTGACTATTATGTTTTTATGGCTTGGGGAATTTAGTTACCTCAATCCCAATATTCTAAATTTCTTGATTTTTTAGAACATATATTTTCTTTGATTTTTACCTAATTTGGTTAGTGATAGAATATATAGATTTATCCTTTTGTTCTTATATTACACATCTGATTTATTATTATAAACAAAAAATAATTAAGGTGGGGCATGTAGCTCTTTTACTTTATTTTAAAAGGGGATCATATTATATGGAACTTATATTTTCAATTTTTTACCCAACTTACTAGATATTAATTTTATTTCCCATTGAATTATATGATAAATCTTTTAAACCTTGTGAAACTTTTTATTTAATATTATATTTGTATCTGCATTGGTGAAATTTATTATGTGAGGTGAACATAATCTAATATTAATAATCTTATATGAGTATTGGTTGATTCATACATGGACTTCATAACTCCTAATATAATCATATGTGGACTTTGTATTTTACCTTCTAATATATGGTGGATAAAAGTATGATAAATTTTCTCCTAGAAGGACTTGAACCTATTGTAGTGGAATTGGGTGAGTACCACAAAATGATAAATTTTGAGGCTGATAATTCCATAAGGAATCGTAATTTCATAGAATTTTCTATCAGTAAGGATACTCAAAAGTATGTGGCTAATAAATATATTTTTTACTAGGTTTTTTTAATCAATATGAGATATAATATAGGGGGAGGAGACCATAACGTTTTCTCCTCTATCTATTTCTTACCTACTAGTTAATTTGGATAAATCCCATTATAACTGTCATTATGATTATTTTTTTATTAAAGATTGGATTTTTAATACTATAACCATTCCTAAATGTACCCAAGATCAAGGGAGAGTTATTTATAGCAAGGGAAGTCTGGTAGTTATGACTTATAAAAGGTATGGGCTGATGTGGGACCCCCACAAGTCTGAATTGGTTGTGATCCTGAAGGTGAAATGATGTGAAATAATATTAAGTTCACATTCGGGTGGTTTGGTTTGAGTAGGGATGTCATTGGTTATATGGATTATTATTTTATTTTCTTAAAGGTGTATATAGAAAATGTTGACCATGAGTGTTACTTCAGAAAATTACCGTGATTATATCGATGGTCCATGGTTCAGCATGGTATATAGAATATCGATTAATAAAAGTATCATATTTATAATTGATATGTGAGACCCATTTGATGGATAATATTTGAAAGTTGTATATATGGAAAATCATAAGTCTTGATTAAATACCTATAATATTAGTATCATGTCATTATTCCAATAATGCATACAAATTAAAAATGGTTTATAAAAAGATATGGGGACTCACTTGAAGCTAAACATGACCTATCACTTGTAGAAAATCGGGCAGTCTAATATGATGATTTTTATTTTCAAGGAAATTCTTAGGTAATACTTACTATATTTTCGGGGATCATATGATGATCATATAAAACAGGATGAGATTTTTTTAAAATAGTTAGAAATAATCAATATTAATGGCTCATTATGATACCTTATATTCTCCCACTAATATTGGATAGATGTTGGTGAATCCATTATCCTCTAGGAGATCCCAGGTTTGGAGACCATAAAGATAGTGATGTTAATCAATAAGTGACTTGTTATAAACTAGGAAAAAATTCATAAAATAAATATATCCTATTACCATTTAACTCTATTATGCTGAATCATGTATTCATAAATATATTTCCTCGATTGGATGTTCTTTTTTTGATTGATAATATAAAGACCCATACTTTAACATTACATAATCTAGTTAATTAAACTACAACACAATTATTAAATTCCCAAATATATTTTTAGTTTATAGTTTTTGGGAATTAAGAAAAAATTCATAGATAACATACCACAAGAATAAAAAGTGGGTACTTCTAAAATAGAATCCATTTCTTCCATAATAATTTTTTTTAATAAAACATGAAATCCTTTCTTTAAAAAAAACCCAACATTTAGCTTGGCATCTTATTTTCTCTTAACCATCCATAAACCCTATGAAAAAGCATTTTAAAACATGGGATGGTCACAATATTCTCTATGTGGTACATCAAATGGGAAGAAACAGTTATTTCATGAATACTTATACACATATGAAATCATTTTCACTAAGACATACTACTCACCCATAAAGTATCATATACTTTTTGAAAACAAGATATTTCCATAAAAGATAGAAAACATAAATAAAACAATAAAGGTAACTTGGGGAATTAATTAATTAATAGTGTAACCCTCATGAATACCATATGATTTTAACCCTTACAACTACCTAATAATGTAACCCTCATAGCAACCTTATGATGTAACTCTCATGTCTACCTTATGGTGTAACTATCGTAGTTGCACCTACAATAACCATTATGGTAAACATAAAACATAAACATACCCAATAAATTTCTGGGTGATATAGCTTCCACAAATCATCATAAACAATACTCAATAACCTGATCATAATCATAAAACAAGAATAATTTCATTATAAAAAACAATCCTTTTTAATTTTGTAAAAATATAAATTTTAAAGAGGGTTAAAAAAAGTCTCTTACATTAGGTTCATATTATGTAAAACATGTTAAAAATTTATGTATAATCGTTCAAAGTGTGTTATTAATATATTAATAAACTATATTAAAATTTATAATACCTCATATAATCTTTATATATCATCTTTTCATCCATTTATTGATAATATTTTTTTTTCATTATTTCGGGTGCATTTATTTTATGGTTTCCATAACTAGTTCATTATGGTTTTTCTTGTGAAATGGATGAAAAACACTAAAAGTGTAATTAAATGGTGTTACTATGTATCTATAATTTTAAATTATCCCATATAATATTTTGTTTTCACATATGTGGATGACTCATTAGATTAAACATTAATGATAAAAGTTTAGTTCATTTTTGGTGGCGTTTTCTGACCATCACAAACTAGTTTAGTTTTATTTAATTTTAGGAATATAAATTAGTTTCAGAATACTAAAAAAATTATAATATAAATATTAAAAAAAATTGACCATAATAGTGGTTTTGTGACCAGCCTTGAGCCTTGTAAATCAAAATGAAAATACGGTGTCCATGAATGTAGTGAATCGACACATCATGGGTGATGCCTTCATTTTATAGAATGAGAGGATAATTGGATGGATTTGGTTATGGATATTCCATTAACATAATAATATTTCAGTATATGTAATATAATATATTTATTATATCACTTGGATGAGGGGAGGTGAGGAGAGAATAAGAAAAGAAAATAAATTGAAAATAAATTAAAAAAACCAAAGAGGATTTTACCTCTTGAACTTCTTCTCCTTAAGAACCTCCTTAAGGCCCTTAGTTTTGGATTTTTGGTGAGAACAAAAAATCTTTGTCATGTTGAATTGGCTTGTTAAGGGAGTTAATAGGAAATTAAACAAGTCACTAGGCTTTGAGGAGTTTGGATAATAGGTGGTGAGAGGTGGTATTTATAGTGGAGGAGAGGGGTGTTTTGTAATTATTGTATTCATCAGTTTATTATTTTGGAACAAGACTATGAATAGTTTGAAAAATATTGATAATTATAATAAATTAATTATCTTTTGTTTGATATTATAGTGATTAAATCATCAATGAATCAATGAAAATTTTATTTATCTTATATGGTATATATGCCCTAAATTATTGTATGCCACTATTGAAAAAAATCAATTATTTAAGAAAAAACAGAAAAACTCACCATAATAATTTATTGACATGTAGAATTAAAAAATGAAATGAATTTTTTAAAAATATTTTTATATATCTAATATATTTAATTTTTAATTAAAATAATCATATATTCAAAAAAATTGATTTTATTATTATAACTGATTTTATGACCCATTGAAAAAATAAATAAAGTCTCATAAAATTATATTATAATCATAATCCAACAAGATATTAATTTTTGAATCTATTTTATAAAAATATATTTTCTTTTAAATTATTATATTAATTATAAAATGGTAAATAATTATTTATGTTTCAAAAAATACCAACACTTAATTTATGATTTCAAAAACACATATTTACTTAGTCCATTAAATAAGTATATCATATTTCCATTTATAAGATATATAAATTCTATTTATAATTTCATATGTTGTGTTACAATTCTATTTGTATATATTCATTAATTTCTTTAAATACCACTTATTTAATTATACATTTATAATGAATTTAACTATATAATTCTATAATGAAAACTAATTATTTTATAAGTACTTATGTTGTTACATTCTCTTATCCTTTTGTAAATTACATTCTTGTAATTTTTATTTAGTTATTAAACAAGTGAACATACATTTCCCTCATATCATTTTCATATTCCCATATTGATTCTTCAACCATTTGGTTTCTCTAAAAAACCTTTACCCAGTGAATTACCGTATTCCAAAATAATTTCTCTCTAAAGTAAAGAATCTGAAGAGGTTTCTCTAAATAGGAAAGGTTCTATTATACCTAAAATAATTCTAGACTCAAAACATGATATGAATCTATCACATACTTTCTTAACATTGAAACTTGAAAAACATTGTGTCCTTAGATAGACTCATAGGAAAAACTACTCAGTATGCAACTGATCTAACTTTATCTCAGATTTCATATGCTCCTATGAACCATGGTCTTATCTTTCATTTCTTAACAAAAAACATAACAATTTTCCAATGAGTGATTTTAAGGAAAATATGATCACTTACCTCGAAATAAAAGTCTTTCCTTTTATTATTTGAATAACTTTTCTTCCTACTCTAAGCTATTTTCAACTTTTGTTGAATCACATTCACTTTTTCAACCACTTCCTCAAAAAAAGTTAATATCATCAACTTTCATTCACCAAATTCATACCAAAATTCTGAAGTTCGACACATCTTTCTACATAATGCCTCCAAATTTTCAATCTGTATACTGAAATGAAAACTGTTATTATAAGAAAACTCAACTAAAGAAATATGATGACCCCAAATTCCTTGGAAAAACATTAAACATGTTCGAATAATGTCCTACAATGTCTGAATTGTTCACTCAGTTGGTACATATTATTGAGGATGAATATTGGTTATGATATTCAATTCTATTTCCAATGAATTTTGAAGGCCTTTACAATAGTTAGAAGTGAATATGGGATTATGATTAGATACAATAAAGATAGGAAAACCATGTAACCTAAGAATATATTTGAGGTATATTCTAGAAAGCTGATCAAAATACATAGCATCTTGAATAGGGGAAAATCTGAAGATTAAGTGAGTCAATCAATAATAACCCAAATTTCATTATTACCTTGAGATGTATTTGTTAGTCCCACCAAGAAATCCATCGATATATTTTACCATTTTTTACTTCAGTACTGGAAAACGATTAAGAATCCACTTTTGTAGTTGTCACTATTCTTTAACCTTTTTACATTTCAAACATTTCATTGTAAATATATAAATATATCTTTTTATTCTATTCCACCTTTAATACTTTGAAATGACCCTATAAATCTTATTGCTGCAATGATGAACTGAAAGTAAGAACTATGAGCTTCATTTAATAATTATTTATTTAGTTGAGAATCATAAGTCGCACATAATCGCTTCCAAAACCTTAAAATACAATATTCATCAATATTAAAATCAGGAAACATGAATTCTATAACCAATTCTACCTTTTTCTATAACTCACAATCTTTATTCTATGCTTTTCTAATTATTTATGAGAGAGACCACTAAACAGACACCTGAAAAAATAGAGTTATTTCCTGTACCAATAACATCCAATCCAAAATTAATCAAATCATAAACCAAGGGTTCATGATACAAATGTATCATGGTTAATGATACTTGATGTTTTCGACTCAAGGCACCTGCCACTATGTTTTATTTTCTAGGATTATAATTAATTGTGCAATAATAATCCTTTATCAATTCAAGAATTTTTATCTTCCTCATATTCAATTATTTTTTAGTAAATATATACTTAAAACTTTTATGGTTCACATATATTTGACATATGGATCAATATAAATGATTCCTATGAATTTTAAAATGAAAAACCATAGCTGCTAATTCCAAATCATGTGTGGGATAATATAACTTCTGATGATTAAATTGTCTTGAAGAAGAAAAATTACCTAATCATTATATATCAAAACACAACCAAGCCCAATCATTAAAGAATCACTATATATAAATAAATCACTATTTCTAAAAGTCGGGGACAAAGTTGGATCTTTCAAAAATCTTCTTGTCATTTCCTAAAAACAAACATCACAGTCTTATGTCCAAATAAATTTAACCTGTTTTCATGTAAACTTAGTTAGCGGGATAGAAAACCATTCAATGTTTTTAACAAACAGTCTATAATAGCCTACTAATCCAAGATGACTATGAATCGCTGTTGGATTTGTTGGTCTTTTCAATTCATTTAAAACTTTTTTTTTGTAAGTACCAACTATTATACCATCCTTTTCTACATTGTTTTGATGAAAATAAATGGATTTCTACCAAAAAACATGTTTTCTAAATTTCCCATATAACTAATTTTCTTTGAGAGAATGTAGGGAAATCCTTAAATGTTTTTTATATTCATCACTTTTTGAAAACACAAAAACTAACATACAAAAAACAACAAAAACTTATTCAAATATTCACAAAATATTCTATTCAAAAGATCCATAAATACAGAAAGATTGTTTTTGAAGACAAAGAGCATAAAAAATTATAATGCACATATCTTGTTCATAAAACTATTTTTAGAATGTTATCCTCCTTAACCTTCAACTGATGGTACTCATATCGCAATTTGTTCTTGGAAAAATACATATATTCCTATAGTTGATCAAATAAGTCATCAATATGAGACAATGTATACATATTCTTATCAATAATTTCATTCAAAGATCTAAAATAAATGGAAATTCTCATAGAAACATATTTGTTTTCAATGAATAAAATAGAGTCACCCCATGGTGAAGTGCTATGATGAATGAATCCTTTATCAATAAACTCATGTAACTTTATTTTCAATTCTAAAAGTTCAATTTGATCCATTAAATATATGGGTTTTTAAATTGGATTAGCATGACGAAATAAGTTAATAGTAAATTCATATTATTTGTTAGGTATAAAACTAGTAAAATCATCACTAAAAACATCCCAGTGTTCATTTACCACTAACACATCATTATTCTCAATAGTTCTATTATCTTTAAACAATGTGTGTGAGTTTATTCTTATTTAAAAAATCATAATGCACATATCTTGTTCATAATGCACATATCTTGTTCATAAAACTATTTTTAGAATGTTATCCTCCTTAACCTTCAACTGATGGTACTCATATCTCAATTTGTTCATGGAAAAATACATATATTCATATAGTTGATCAAATAAGTCATCAATATGAGACAATGTATACATATTCAAATCAATAATGTCATTCAAAGATCTAAAATAAATGGAAATTCTCATAGAAACATATTTGTTTTCAATGAATAAAATAGAGTCACCCCATGGTGAAGTGCTATGATGAATGAATCCTTTATCAATAAATTCATGTAACTTTCTTTTCAATTCTAAAAGTTCAATTTGATCCATTAAATATATGGGTTTTTAAATTGGATTAGCATCACGAAATAAGTTAATAGTAAATTCATATTATTTTTTAGGTATAAAACTAGTAAAATCATCACTAAAAACATCACAGTGTTCATTTACCACTAACACATCATTATTCTCAATAGTTATATTATCTTTAAACAATGTGTGTGAGTTTATTCTTATTTAAAAATCATAATGCACATATCTTGTTCATAATGCACATATCTTGTTCATAAAACTATTTTTAGAATGTTATCCTCCTTAACCTTCAACTGATGGTACTCATATCTCAATTTGTTCTTGGAAAAATACATATATTCCTATAGTTGATCAAATAAGTCATCAATATGAGACAATGTATACATATTATTATCAATAATTTCATTCAAAGATCTAAAATAAATGGAAATTCACATAGAAACATATTTGTTTTCAATGAATAAAATAGAGTCACCCCATGGTGAAGTGATAGGATGAATGAATCCTTTATTAATAAACTCATGTAACTTTCTTTTCAATTCTAAAAGTTCAATTTGATCCATTCAATATATGGGTTTTTAAATTGGATTAGCATCAAGAAATAAGTTAATAGTAAATTAATATTATTTGTTAGGTATAAAAGTAGTAAAATGATCACTAAAAACATCCCAGTATTCATTTACCACTAGCACATCATTATTCTCAATAGTTCTATTATCTTTAAACAATGTGTGTGAGTTTATTCTTATTTAAAATTTTCTCAACTTATTGATATGTAATCAATGGTATAGGTTTATTCTTATTTAAAAAATGAAACTCTTTCTAAAAAATAATTTCATTACCTTTACAATCAATCTTATCTTGATAAGTAGAAAGCCAATCCATACACATAATAACATCAAAATCTACTAAGTAAAAAACAACAAGTTTTTTTGGTAATCTCTTTCCATAGAGAACAATAAAAAGATTCTTATAATGCCTCTTTGATGTAATATTTCCCCTAATGATTTAACCATAAGTTATAGCTTCATTTATTAAGGTGAAATTTCCAATTTATTAGAAAATTTATAAAAAATAAATGAATGTGTAGACCCCATAAAAAATTATAAAAATATGATCAAAAAACATTGTACCTAATACAAATTCATTTGATGGAGAAACGTCTACTAACATAGTTATAGAGTATTTCATTACACCTTTCTTCTTATAATCTGAATTCTTTCCATCATTTATATCATTCTATGGACATAAATTTTAATAATTCCCCATCACACCACGTATAAATCACTTTATAGTTTTCTTATCAGAATTAAACATACCATCACCGAATTCTTTTTCATTTCAATATCAGGTTATATGTCCAAATATACCATAACAAAAATACTTCCCTAATTTGGTAACTCTTTCCACATGGTGCTTTCTAGCACACTTATCACTACTTAGATACTATATTTTCTTACCATCAATTTTCTTTGGTTCTTTCTTACCCGTTGCTTTCCATCTGGACCTTTTCTTCTAATTGTTGTCAATGTAAATGTTGTAATCAGAAAACTCCATTTCCACCCTATTAGAACATTGATCATGTTTCTCATAACATTTTTAATTCACGAGAGTCCAATTGCTATATTGGCTTTAATCCCAAGTAAAAAAAATTGATTTAACTATCATGGTCCAGAATAAGATTTGCAGTGTACCTTTAAAATCAATTAATGTTTTATTCATATATGACCACCAATTATTCCTTCTTTTTTCTCAATTAAAGTAATTTCTTTTCCATCCTAATTTAAACCAACTTAAGAAAATATTTTTCAATGAACATATTATTAAATACATCCCATTCCAGGCCATCAATATCCTCATTATCTCTGATATTATTGACTATTTTCCACAAATGGTTAGCTTCAACTTCAAAAATATAAATAGAAATAATATACTTTTGAGTATATGAACAACCCATGACATCAAAAATTTATTAAAGGTATTAAATCAACCCTTTATCCACCACTGGGTCAGAAGATCTAATGAAATTTGGGGGGGTGTCTCCTAAAATGTTCCACTATCATCATTTTCTTTTGTGGTAGGTCTATCTATTATCTTACATAGATTCCTCCACCATTTATAGCCTATGTCAACTGCTATATTTTTATTACAGGTATATTTTTCCAATTCCCACCGTTTCAAGTTGTATGTTCACAATGACATTATTCTCTTTGTGCCTTCTTACTTCATATTCCCTATTTCTTCTATGAAAAAACATTCTAAACAAATTATATTAGATGAATCCACATAGTAATACTTAAATGACATATCATTTCAAAATAACCATAAGGTAAAATAATTTATAGTATTATATTAATATCAGCCTAACCCATGAAGTTATCTATACTGTGCTCTGATAAAAACTATAAGGACCCAACCTTTAACATTAAATAATCATGTTAATTTTACTAGAATACACTTATTACATTCCCAAAGATATTTTAGGTTTGTATTTTTAAAGACGTAAGAAATAATTCATAAAAAACTAACCGCAAGCATACAAAATGGGTACTATAAAAACTATATACATTTCATACATAGATATTTTTTAAATAAAGCATGAAATTATTTCGTGAAAAATCTTCACGACATTCATCTTGGCTTCTTATTTTCTATTACCCATCCTAAGACCGTATGATTTTTTTTTAAACATTGTATAAGCATAATAATATTGATAAGGGAAAATAGGGAAGTATTAATGGGTCCATGAATAATTATACACATATAAAATCATTTTCACAAAGTCATACTTATCACCCATAAAGTTTCATATACTTAATTTGTGAAAATAATAGATTTCGATAAAACATATAAAAAATTAGTAAACCCATAAAGGTAACATTGGGAATTACTTACATAAGACTATAACCCTATAAGATAACATATTATTTGTAACCCTCGTATATACCTTACAATTTAACCCCCATTACTGTCTTATGATGTAACCTGTATCATTACCTTATGGTGTTACTATCATAGTTATACTTGGAATAACCATTACAATAAACTTTCAACATGAACTTACCCAATTAATTAGAGTAAGATATATGTACCACCAATAATCATAAACAAGGCCCAAGAACCAGTTAATATCTATAAAACATGAATAGTTTCACAAAAAAATATTCCTTTTTAATATTGGAAAAATAGAAATTTAAAAGATGATTTTTAATGAAAAATCTTTTACCTCGGGTTTATCTTACGTAAAATATTTTCAAAACTCATGTATAATAACATAAATTGTTTTATTAATTTATTAAATAGTGATATTCATAACTATAATACCTTATATTATATTTATATAACATATTTCCACCCATTTATTGATAATATTTTGTTTTTTTTGTTGTTTATAATGCATTTATTTCATGGTTTACATGGTTGGTTCATTATGGATCTTCTTGTAGAATGGAAGAAAACCTCCATAATTATGAGAAAATGGTTTCAATATGTTTTAAAAAATTTAAATTATACCATATATAATTTTTTCCCTTATAATAGAATGATTCATTAGATAAAACATTAATGACAAAAGTTTGGTTCATTTGTTGCAAGTTTTTCCGATCATCGCAAACTAGTTTTGTTTTTTATGTTATGCCAATAAATTAGTTCCATGGAATTAAAAAATTTATAATATACATATTAAAATATATTTTACCATAATAATTGTTTTTTGACTATCCTTGAAGGTGGTAATGGAAAAAAGAAAATATGACGTCGACGAAGGTGGTGAATCGACACGTCACGGACAATGCTATCATTTTCTAGAATAAGAGTAGAAAAGGAGGGGTTTGATAATTTATATTACATTAAAATGATAAAATTATAGTTTTTGTATGATAATAAAGTTATCATCTCACTTTTATGAGGTTATGTGAATATATATAAGAAAATAAAATAAATTTGAATGAAATTAAAAAAAAACTAAGAGGATTTTACAACTTAAACGTCATCTCTTTAAGAGCCTCATAAGGCCCTTAGTTTTGTATTTTTTGTAATGATATAAGGTTTTGGTTGTTGGTAAAATGAAGGGGAAGGTTTTTTTTAGAAATAAAACAAGCTATAAGGCTTTAAGGTGTGAGGAGAAGAGGTGGTGAGGGGTGGTGTTTATAGTAGAGGAGTGGGATGTTTTCACATTATTTTATTTATTAGTTTACTATTTTAGCTCAATGCTATGAATAATTTTATAATTATCAATAAATATATTAAAATAATTATGTGTAGTTAAATATTGTGGTGATTACATCACCATTGACTCAAGGAATAGTGTATTTAACTATACTGTATATATACCATAAATTATTGTATTTCACTATTCCACAAAAATTCAATTATGTTTTGAAAAACCCCAAAAATTAACCCTAACGATTTTTCGATGTGTAGAATTAAAAAATGAATCCAATTTCGTAAAAATAATTTTCTAAATTTGATATATCGAATTTTTAATTGAATTCATCATTTACTTAAAATATACTACTTTTAATATTATAACTTATTTTATGACCCTTTGAAAAAATAAATAAGGTCTCATAAAATAGTATTATAATCATAAGAAAAAATACATTAAATTATGAATCTATTTTATAAATATATATTTTATTTTAAATCATTATATTAATTATAAAATTTCAAATAATCATTTATTTTTTACAAAAATACCAACACTTACTTTATCATTTACAAAACATTTATTTACTTATTCTATGATATAAGTATATCATATTTTCACTTATAAGATACATAAATTTTAGTTATAATTTCATATGTAAGTTTAAAATTCTGTTTTTATATATTTCTTAATTTATATAAATACAACTTATATGGTTATACATTTATAATGAATTTAACTATTTAATTCCATAATAAAAACAAATTACTTTTAAGTGACTCAGATATTACAGAGCCAGGGAATCATACACCATGGTTTTCTAATGTATTAGAGTCAGTGGGAAAATTTATAACCATATATTATAAATTGGATCATCCATATAATAATAAAGTTATACATGATTTATTTTACCTATTATGGCTCCAAAAGTTCAAACCAAGTCATACACGTCCAATTGAATGTGATGACATCGAATTGGAGTAAGATTGATCTTTTGGGGGGAGAAAATTGTGTATCATGGGTCAAAGTGTGATTGAGTTATAGAATAATAAAATATCTCTAGTATGTGTGTAGTGGTATCATGTGAATATTCAATGGGAGACTATATAGTAGGATTCTCTTATATGATCCCAATGGTTAGAGGTTTTCACCAAGGAGTTATAGAGACACTTGTTCAGGATGAGAAGGAATTATTATTAGATTTTTTTTAATGTCCCATGAGTTTTTAAGTATATTTTATAACTCACCTTTATCTTTATATTAATCTATAATGTCTCATTCAGTGCATGCTCATAAGGGCTCTGGAGTTGGTAGTGATTTATAGATGTGTGGTCAAGGCCCTATGGTGGAATCAAATTAGAAAATTCCATCATGTTTCTAGTGAATAACCTAAGGGAATGTTTCTCTACCATATATATAGTAGAGATGAAAAAGTTGGAAGGAGGAGTATTGTGTTTCTAGTACATGCATGCTAAGTACCTAGTGGTCTACATACTTGAATTACACTATGGAAACTTCCATCCTTTCACTTTTTTATTACATTTACTCCTTTTGTATTCCTCCATTAATCCGTCCACAAGTTTCATGTCATTTTAGAACCATACTTTCTTATTTAATAATTTTACACCTCTTTTATTGACCATTAAAGTGTCATTAATTATAATCACACTCCCTTGATAGGCTTAATTCTATGGAAGACCAAGATGTATGTTTCCCTAACTATGAAATTATAAATCTTATAACTCTCTAATTTAGATGGTTTTAATCAAGTTAATTTATTTTTTATAATTGATCTGTTATTAGAATAAATCACTTTCTAAGTTAAATCTATGTAGAATGTTCACATCATGTTTCTATATTTATTTGGGATTACATGAATTGTCAAGCATGTGGGTGATTAATTTTTAATGTATTTATTTTTTTTCAAATGTATTAAAGAGAATGTTTGGGATCTATGTGATATATAAAACCACATGAAGGAGGATAATAAATATTTTATCTTGGATATTAAAAAGTTACATTAGGTTTGAAATTTCATTAAGGGTTGTTTTCTTGGGTTATTTAGGCATGAAGAGAGAGGTTTAAACTTCTTTATTTTAATTATGGGTGGTTATCTTGAATTTTAGTTTTAGTTTTTAACACCCATAATTTATAATGATGATGGGTATTAAAAATATCATATATGGTATAGTTGAGATTATTTTTTATCTTGGAGTTATATAATGGAATAAAATCATTTTAGATGTCTAGATGTGATGGTAGGTCTTTAAATGATCAAAATAGAGATGAAAAGATTAGTTAAGTATGTTTAAAAAAATTGGATGGTAACCAGGTTACAATTGAGGAAAATAAATCAGATCCTACTATAGATATTATTATATGGTTCAACCCTATATCCAAGGATTACAATGTTTCCAATTTTGGACTTACTAGATGTCTGTACATTGGTTTATGGTATGGTTCAGAGTTCTTGTGAGGTTGTCATTGTAATTACTCCCTTGTAATTTGTTTCCTATTATAGATTTTCCATGTAATTCTTACAACACCCCGTCTATAGTATCCCTTAGAAGGTGTTTATTTTACTACAGTCGTACAATAATAATGGATCACATCCTAAAGGACCCAATATATTAATTGTATAAGCTGAGTAGATACATACATGATTTTTAAAATACATAAGAAAACATGAAATATTAAATAATAATTCTTACGATAGATTTATTATTTTTTATATAAATTCTTCTATTTCATTAATATATCCATTATTTATATCCTAGGGAAATTAAAACATTATAAAGGGTGATCTCAGATGATCATTGAGGGAAAGAATACAACATAAGTTATCACAATGAAAATCAAACATGAATTATATGGCCAAAATAAAAAAAAATTCATATAGCTAATATAAAAAAGGGAATAAATATATGGATAACATAACAATATAAATAATCCCATGGATAATAATATCATGTTTTATAATGATTGAATGAATAATGTCATTCATCATAATCTTACTATCAAGGACTGGTGCCAAGACAGCATATATAAATAGGTAAGGTGTATACCAAATACCCAAAATAGTTTGTCTCATGATACCTTCCACTACATATATTGTCTAGAGTGGTCTCTTCCGATCGCATGCCATGTTTAATTCATTAATCATATGATAGGGGTGAAACATAATCAATGAAAAGATTCATATTAGAAAACTAGAATTTGAAATATTAATAATTACCCAATCAATAAACATGATCTTAATCCATCAACAGTAATATGAATAATGGTATGAGAAGGATACATCCCCATTAAACTATAATATTCACCAAATAATTTTGATGTATATAAATATATTTTGAAAATAACACTTGAATATTTCTTAAGTAAAATACCCTTTACATTTTGAAATAACTTTTTCAAAACATATAAACTTACCAAATATTAAGGAAAATCATTGAAAGGAATCTATTCAACATGTATAGTAAGAATGAAATAAATGAGTGTTCATGATGGTGATAAATTCTTTTTATGCCTTATAAGTTAAAAAACATTTCTTTTACACTTTTATAAAAATGGTAAGAGTATCTGATTTTAAAATTGATAAGAATTTTCATTTTAACCAATTTTTTAAAAATGAAAACATGGTTAAAAATATATTTAGTAAATAATTAAGATATATTAATAATATTCATTTAGATATTATAAGTAAAATAGGTTCATGGAAGAGAAATATTCTTGACTGAGTAGAAAAATAAGGTATGTTTCCTAAAAATAATTATTTTGGTATCTTGAGTACTAAAAGAGAGGGAAAACAAATGAATACATGTAATTTATAGAATGAAATAGATATGAATAGAATATTTTTCTTTATGATATAAATATCAATTAATTACTCCAATAGAGACTTAAATATAATAATCTCGAATAATGATGAGATTGTGAAATAATCCCTGACCTCATGTTTGACTTATATGGTATGTGTTTTTACTTCAATATAATAAATTTAAATTTATTATAAATCTATATGAGAACTATATAAATACTTATAAAATAATTTATAATTCTATTATTACATTTTAATACTGATTTATCATTAATTTTATTTTAAAATTTTTTGTTATCGAGTGTTAGTCATTTCTCTTAAATGTAAGCTTCAGTTAAGTAGTTTGGGTCCACTTACATTTATCATGGATTTATCATATACAGAATTTTAAAATTTTATAAATATTCAATTTATTCATTAGAATATTTTTTATAATTATTTAGTAAACTTTGACCTATAAATTGAATCACATTGTTTCATGGAGACGGTAATTTGTACATATGCATGAGTTACTTTATAATTTATTTAAAGGGTGAAAGGGAATGAAAGTGTATGATATATTATTTTTTATTAAAAAATATTAGGTAATAATTATCTTATATATATATTTTGGTTCCATAATTATTATAATCCATGTGAGTTGGTGATGGAAAACTAATTACATATGTTTGCGATGTGGTAGTCTATTGTACAAATGAGCGATGGTTTTGTTTCCAATTAGATGTAGAAGGAGATGTATAATTATTATTACATAAATATAATAACATATCATTATTTGGGAAATATTTTTATTATATTGGAATTATTAAGACAAATTTATAGTGGTAAACTAAGAAGTAAAAAAAAGATATAGCATGGTCAAGACGATTACCTTCACTTATAAAAATCTATTTTTGATATATTATTATGGATAAAATGGCTAGTCATTTGGGAAGACCATAACCTATATAATATGGATGAGGATGTTAAGGACATATTTTTATAGGGATTGGTCTATCTAAATGTCTTAAAATGTGTGAATATGTCAGTGTAGGATTTTCCCTTTTATAATTGAGGTGAGTGGCACACATATAATTTTTCAATGTTTTAAAATAATGAAAAGTAACATTCATGGAAAAAAGGATCAAAATTTATCTTTTACTAATTTTATATATTTATGGTCTAAGTACAACCAACCAATGGAATTTTATCATGTTTTTAGTTTATTTTATCCCTTATTGTTATAGGTTACCCAATGGTAAACTCATTTTTACTATCCATTATGACCAAAAATAAAATTGACCTTATTTCCTACTATAAATTATTGTCATTTAAAACATGGAATCCATTTTATAAAATTCTAGTTATATAAGTGGCCAAATTTAATTTAAAAATAAACCTTTAAAAAATTGTTAAAAATAGGTTTTCAAGAAATTCATTTTTCATGAATATAATGATATTATATTAACTAGATGGCTATTGATAATAATTTTATAGATTAAGATAAATTATGTTATATATATTACATATATTTCAATAAAATAATTGATTATTAAATATTATTATTTTTAATCAGAATAGAGAGACATTATGCATTTAGGAAGAATTTTCATAAAAAATATCCCTTTTCACCTCCAAATGTTTTTATATTAATTTAAATTTTTTTTAATAAATTAATTTTTAATTATATAGATTATATCAAATTATTAAATACAAAATTAGGAATAGTTTAACACTTTAATATTAATTATTCATAAAAACTTATTTCTGTGGAAAATTTTAAAAAAAAATCATTGAAGAATTATTTTGATCAATTAAGTTACAAATCATTATAAATCATATCAAATTAGGATTTTTGTTCCATGAAACATTAAAATTTTAATTGTATTTTAGTTTTATTAATAAAAGTTTTTGATATGTTATCATCATCATCATGTAAATTTTTATTTAGGGAATAAAAGAATAAGAGCAAGTGTGTAATGGCCCATACAGCCAAGGACGAGAAGCCTAAGGACACCTCAAATAGTGAATACCAAGGGCATCTCCTCTAACCAGTTAGAACTTACATATTTCTTCTTCCATTTTATTATTTATCCAAAGTACCTTTACTATTCATGTCATATGATTTCCTAATAATTTCACTATAGTACCAATAATCCAAATTGTATTTTAATAGTAAGATAGATCTGGTCCTAATTATATTTCTTTATAGGTGAGAAAAAGTCTTGGGTATGGTGTGTACTTCTATTGTTTTGAGATGTGGAACATATCATTTACTTTACTAAGTCTTGGTGTGATTTCCAAATGGTAAACCATAGCTCCAATTAATTCCATAATTTCAAAAGTTACTACGTATCTAGGGATTAGTTTCCCTTTCTTACAAATCCTTATAAAACCCATACAAGGATATAATTTTAAGAAAATGTGATCCCCCGCTTGAAATTCCAAATCTTTCCTTCAGTTATTAGAATAACTCAGTTTTTTAGTTTGAGATGCTTTAATATGAGTTGGAATAATCATTAAATTTGTATTGTTCTCATATACATGTCACACCCTATTATTCCTTTATATATTTTATTTTGTTTTATATTTTTCTCTTTAACATTTACCTTGAGTTTTGGATGTTTCAGATCGAAATTTTGAGTTTGGGGTTTTTTTCTTCGCATCCTAGTTTAGGTGCATGGTTGAGGGGAAACTGTACGACCTCCTAATGTTGATCCCCTTTTCAATTATTTTTCCAATTTCACAGTTATGATTACATGGGTAGAACATGATTTGGTTAAAACTATATTTCTATTAGGAGTAATAGTGAGGGTATTGGGTGTCCATGGATGAGGGCTCATGTCATTTTCACAATTGGTCCAAACTATGCAACAAGCATGCACATGACTCTATATTTTTTTGAAAGAACCAAAACACAAGGTTTTTTCATGGCTTCCCAAATTGTGTGAAAAAATATGTTGTTGTCTTATGATTCCAACAAGGGACATAATTTAAGAAAATTGTTTTCTAAATAAAACAACCAAACTGTGTGAAATGCCTAAATAAATTAAACATTTCAAACTACTTTTCTACACCAATCAGTTTTTAACCAAAAAAACCTCTCTTCCTCCAATTTTGGATCATGTGACTAATTTTAGGATCCTAACTTCTTCCTCATGACTCCCTCCTTATTTCATGGTGGTTCAATGTGGATTATACATGAAATTGGTGTGATTTCTTAGGGTAATCTCTTCATGTTTTCTTTCTCTTCCTTCTTCTTTAATTTTACTATTGGTTTCTCTTCTTCCATGGTTACTTTAGTGTAGGTTTTATGTTTATTTCATTTTTATTTTTAGTTTATTTCTTTCCAAAGGTTACCATTTTATTTTCATTCCACTTTTGACCTTATCAGATTTATTTTGGGTATCCATTGTCCAAGCACTTTGAGTTTGATGTAGGTTCTTCTTTTTCATTTGGAATTTAAATTTAAGAAAGATTCATCTCAATTTTTCAACACCTTATTTTTATATTAATTAGTTATATGTGATGTTTTGAATTATCATTTGAAATAAAATCATTTTTTCCCCATAGAAATTATCTTGGGTGTAATTTTTTTATGTGGACTTTAACACTAAGTGCTTGATAAAATTCATAGTTTTACTTATTATGTGTATTATTGTTTCTAAATTGTGTTTTGGTTTTTAAAATTTGTTTTAAATATTTTTTCACATTCTATGCGTATTGTTGGGTTATCATTGAATTTTTTTTGTCATTTATAAGATATATGGGGCCTAATTAGTACCTTTGAAAATGGTTTCTATTGGAAAATTGTTCTTGAGATATCCATTTCATGCCTTCTATGTGTTAAATTAAATAATAGGCCCAAGCTATGTGACTTACCTTATGAATTAATGATTGGAAGGAAAGGGGTATTCATTAGAGTTGTGTTTGGGGATGATTCTTGTGTGTGTTTCTTGTGTCTATTATTTATATACATATTTTTTTGTTTAACATTTCTTGGATATCCCCCACTTTATACATGATATGAACTCATAGAATATCTAGGAAAATATCCAATGATGTTTTCTACACTGGTTTTGTATTATTCTCTATCTCATGTACTCTTAATATGGACATGATCTACTATGGGGATGATTCCCCTCAGTTATGCAAGGTAGGGTACATCTGAGCATTAAGGTCGTTTGATTTCATCAGGTACACTGAGGATATGGATTAGGTCAAAGTATGTGCTAGAATTTCCTTGTAGCTCATAAGTATTCCCATGTACACTGGCACTCATTTATCTATAGTGGATAACTAGGCTGCCCCAACTGGTATGGTTACTTGATTACTTCATTCAATAATCCTATGTGTGGTATTGTCTTTATTGTTTTCCTTTATGATGTGCATCACTTGAAAAATAAAATGATCTTTTCCATAAATTTTTCCATTAAATGTGTTTTAAAATATTTTTCACTCCCTCTCTATATACTACTTCCACATTCTTTTAAAAATACTGAAACATATCCTCTTATTAAAAAAAATCTGATTTAAAATAAAGTGGGAAATAGACCGTTATTTTTTTTAAAATGGAAATTTCTAAAAACCCAACATTTATATACTATATTTGAAAATTGTATTAACTGGATTTTTTATTTAAAAGATATTAATTTGGAAAAAAAATTAATTGTTCAGGTCTATTGAGTTTTAATACACACATCTATACATTATTCTTTTTTATCCTCAGGTGTAGATTCAAGCTTGTAATCGATGAATGTGAAGAAATAGTGGGTTTTGGATTAAAGAGTGACATGTAGGGTCACAGAAATATTTTTTTGGTCAACATGATCATTTTGGATTGTTTTAGTGTATTTTTTATCATTATCAATGGTTATTTTATTTATGTTGGGCTTATATTTAATTTTCTACAGTATATATATCTTTATCTTAGACAAAAATAATTCCCAACATTACTCTTTGATTACCTAGTTATTGTTGGAAGCTCAAAGTGATCAGTAACACACCTCAGGGATGTCATGGTCGGACCTAGGTTCCCGGTTTGGGGTCAACCCAGGTTGGCTCTTGACACAACTAGTAATATACCTACAAGCTTCTTTTCACCAACTTCATCCAAACAAGTTAGAGTATGATATCTCTTTCAATATAATTATTAATATGGTGACAATTGAAAAATTAAATGGAAGGTATTATTATAATTTAACTATTCCAAAGTTAAATATTAAACACATATAACTTGAATGTTAAGTTATCTTGACCTGGACATGTCTTCTAATGTTTGGATAGTATTTTTAGACTGCCCGTCAGTTTGAGGAAAATAAGTGCTACTCAAATGTACCTTTTTCATAAAATGATAAGAATATTATTTTAAAAAATTTAAAATTTAAAAAAATAGTAAAATTCCTTGAATAAATCATGGGAGAATATTAATTATATTATTTTTATAAATTGCAAGGATAATGTGGGCATGGAAGATAAATATTCTCATCTGAGTGGAAAAATTGTCATTGTAATCAAAATATTTATTTATCTATCTTGAGTAATTAAAGTGGAAAAAATTAAATTATAACTTTTAATTTATATAAATAAAACAATATAATAATAAAAATTGGGTTTATGATATAAAATCAAATAGTTCCCCTATGTAGACATAGAAATAAATAACTAAAAATAATGAAGAGATTTTGAAATAAACTGATACCTCAGGTCCAACTTACATTGTATGTGCTTTTAGAATCATGTATAATTAGTTTCAATTTATAACACACATATAAAAGATACATATTCATACTTTTAATATCATATATTATCCAATTATAAAATTTTAATAGCCATTTTCAATAATTATTTATTAAATTCATCATTTTCGAGTGTTACTTGTTTCGTTTTTTTATGTAAGTTTCGGTTATTTAGTTTTCGTAATTTTACATTGATAATGTTTTCATAATATAAAAAATGTTAATAATGTTAAAAATATAATATATATTCATTTTATACATTCCTATAATTGTTTCTGAAGTTTTTACATGGAAAATGAATCACAACATTTCGTAGAGATGGTAGGTAGTACGTACGCAGGAGCGACATTATCATTTCATTAATGGGTGAAAAGGAAAAGAATTGGATGATATAATAATTTTATTTAAACTATTTTATTTCTTAATTATCATATATATTAATTTGAAACATCATTATGAAAATCCATGTGAATCAGTTATGGAAAACAAATTGCATTTGTTCGTAAGGGGGATGTCTACCGTACACAAAAATGATAGTTTTTTTATCATTTGATAGAGAAATAGGTGAATAAATATTATGACATAAAAATAATAAAATATCATAATTTGAGGGATACTGGTGTTATTATATTGTAATTTAAAATAAATAATTTAATTTTTCAAAATAAGAAGTAAAAAAGAAAGAGTATGGTGAAGACGATTACCTTCACTTAGAAAACCCCCCTTGGATATCTTATTAAGGACCCTAGGGTTAGTAATTTGGGAAGAAAATTACCTATATAACATGGATAAAAAAATTGTATATATTTTTTCAGGTTTTATTTTAGATAAATTTCATAAAAGGCGTTAATATGTGATAGGATCAGGTTCCCTTTTATAATTATGGTGAGTGGCACACTTGTAATTTTTCAATGTTTTAAAATAATGTCATGTAACATTCATGGGAAAATAACCCCAAATTGGATCATTTTAAAATTTGATAAGGGTAAGATCTAAATACAAACAAAAAAATTAGTTTTTACTAAGTTTTAAGGGTATTTTATCCCTTATCTATTTAGGTTAATCCCCCAATAAGATCATTTTAACCTTAATTGTAGAAATCAATTTTTACTGTTTTTATTATTCACTATGGATAAGAATTAAGCTGATATTGTTAAAAAATACTAATTATTATAATTCACATTATAAAAACCATTCCATTAAATCCAATTCACATAAGTGTAAGAATTTAATTTAAAAAATATGCCCTCAAAACGTGTCCAAAAACATTTTCTCAATAAAAGTATTTTTCACGTGTAAGATGTTATTATATTAACTATATGAACTGTAATAATTATTATATGAATTTAAATTAATATATTTATATATATAATATATTTATATATATATAATATATATATTTCATTAAAATCACTAAATTTAAAGATTATTATTTTTAATTAAAAAGGATAGACATTATGAAATTAAAAATAGTGACTGAAAAATGTCCATTTTTACCTAAAAATGATGTTATCATTATTTATATAAAACGTATAATCTATAAATTGTTAATTTTAATTGTTATAAAAAAATTATTATAAGTGAAATGATTATTAGTTAAATACTACATTATCAATTATTCATAAAATATTATTTCTGTGGGAAATTTTTAAAAATTCAATATAGACTTATTTTAACCTATTATGTTAAAAAACAACATTCATATAATAAGATTATAATTATTGTTCCATAAAATATTAACATGTGAATTTAATTATATTTTTATTAAAATATAGTTTTGACTTACTATAATTAATGATCGAGTGTTACAATTATACAATGGTTCTGCATACATGGGTGGTTAGTTATGTTATTCCCCACTCTTGATCTATTAACTATTAAAGAGGTTGTATTTTTCATTACTTACTTTGTATTCTTATATTTTATGGTTTTGGATACTTTCCTTAGAATGAGATAATAATTTTTACTAGTATTGACCCTAGTAGGTATGGTCGAGATTTATGTTGGCATGGATAGTTCATAATGACCAAAAATAGGTCTATTGTTACTTATTTATTTATTTAATATCAGTGCATGTAATCACATATATTGATATACATTTAAGAAGGTATTTTTGTGGTGTACTATAAGGTCTTTATACACACATAATGCAAGAGAACTCCAATGTGTGTGCAACAATTATTATCTAGGATATTGGAATCCGGAAGTCCCCTAGGTCAGGTGGATGAGTAGGTAGATTTTATCATGGGGAAAGAGGTAATACGTGGACATAATTTGAGATATTTATCTTTCATCCCTATATTACTATTTCATTGTTTTGTTTATCAAGTGTAATTATCCACTACTTATGAGGACCATTTTTTGATAGCTGGTTTATGAATTAAATATATTCATTGTAATGTTACATGGGATGTATTTTTATGGTTATCCGAGTATTTTAATTCCATATTTACCCTTTATTATTTATTTCTACTTTTCATTTTATTTATAGTTAAATGAATTAATAATTATATACGATTTTCACAAATATATGGTCCCTTCCCACAAATTGACGGACACTTTCATGTAGGGAGGTATTCATGAGGTCACATAGTTCTCCTACATTAACCAAGTAAATTGAGATGGGGTTTTATAAAGACAAACATCTATTAATTGAACTCATTATTTTAATTAATATTATTATCAACTCCTCCCAGTGAAAAAACCATTATTTTTTTAAAATTAATGAATCATACAATTCTTGGAACTCAATGATATGTTAAACCTAGATATTGAATTCATTAATCTATATTCATTATTATAATTTAATTTTATAATAAATATATGAATTTTTTAATATATAATTCTTCCTCAAGAAAAATATTATGAAAAAGAAAATTTCATTTTCAAATAAAATAAATTGAATTTCCAATAGAAAATTATATATTTAATT
Organism: Viscum album; assembly: GCA_963277665.1. Classification (NCBI taxonomy): domain Eukaryota; kingdom Viridiplantae; phylum Streptophyta; class Magnoliopsida; order Santalales; family Viscaceae; genus Viscum; species Viscum album. Next base: position 679,155,377 of record OY728126.1, on the reverse strand, counting down.
AATTGGATCTTCTCCACAAATGTAAAAAAGATAAAACTTTTCATCAATATATATACATTGAATTTGATATAAGTGCTTCCAAAAAATTAATTATTTTCTTTGAATTCCCATGCCTTATTTGTTTTTTATTTTATTATTGTTTGAAGACTAATTTTATTTTAATGAAATTATAATCATTTATACTTGAAACAATCCTCTAGGATAAATTTTTATTGAATTAATCAAGCTACCAATTATAGGGTTTTGTCAAAATGTTCCCTTAACTAGTCTTATAAAAACTCTTCTGCTCTATATAAGATAAAATTATCACCTTATATAGATTCTGATATTATTTTAGATTATACAATAGATTTATTTCACCAATAATATTTTCTCATCCATTTAAATTTTTTACTTTAATTTACACGATAATTATGAACTTATTCTTACCAATCATTAATAATAATTGTATCTATGTTATAATAAATATCTATTTATCCTAATTAATTTATAATTCAACAACAATTTTTCATAAATATATTCATTATTTTATTGATACAAATGGCCATTTTCTATAATAGTGCAATCCTAAATTAAAAAAATGACTTTTGTTGTGAAACGTTTAGGCCTTTATCATTTAATAATAACTAAGAAATATACCTTCATCTAAATTTGATTCAAACTTCAATTGGATTTTCACCTTACTAATAAGGAAACATTTACTTGTAAATGTTCATAAATATTTCAGCCTTTTATTTTTACAATGAAACATCTCATATGGGGTTTTCTCATCACTAAGATATTATAAGGATCTATTATTGATATATTTCACTTTCACAATCGCTTCATTCTAAAATTTATTTTCTAGGTTCTATTAACTGAATTAAATCTTTTTCATTCTATTTAATATCATGGTTATCATATCAAAAAATCCACTCACTGCATAAAATATGAGTGCTTAATGCCATTCCTTTTAAGATACCCTTATTCATTCCTATTGGTGAACTCCATATCCTTATTTGTTCAGAATTATCAATTTTCTTCCAAAAATATTGTTAAACATCCTAGGATAACATGTTATATAAGTGAATATAATAGATTTATAACTGATAAACATTAGCCATAAAATACTTAATATTAATTGAGAAATGGTATATAATACATTCTTCTATCAATTTCTCTTGAAGTTATTTCTTCTCAAAATCCATTTGTACCAATTAAAAAGCCCGGATAAATACATATCTCAAGCCTATATGATTTAAATATAATCGTTATTTTTTCATAAAAAACATTGTATGGATATATTTATCTTTATTCCTAGTAATATTTTGCGTGACATTAAAATTTTTAATTACTTTCAAATATTATCGACTGATGTGGCCTAAATATTGATGAAAAAAACTGTATTTATATTTTATAGAAATAAAAAATATATATATTTTTATAAACATACATTTTATATGTTTCCCTTCGTGTATCATACTTATATTAAAATTACACAAAATATTATATTTTCATTTCACATCTTATTAATAAATTGAATGACATGTCTTGAGTCGACACAATTGACTTACAAGTATTATATGTTCTTTATGACCATATATTATAAAGAGATCCATATTTTTCATATTTCTATCTCCATTTTTTTGAAGCTAACCATTTCTAATCATTACTCTTTGAAAAACAACATGACTCATTTATTATCATATTTAAATTCATTTAAGATATAATTTTTTTCCAATATATTAGAATTGAACCCACAATCAAGAAAAAAATTGGGTTAGATCTACTACTATTATATAAATATTTTCTAATATATTCATCTCTAATATCTTATGTTTAATCCACATGTGATACTACACAAAAACTTTCTAGTTTATCAACACATAATTCCACTTGATATTAAGTATTATACTCATCCTAAAAATTTATATACTTGTTTTAATTTTTAGTCTTATTAGGTGACGCTTTAGTTATTTTTTTCACTGGTACATATTTTACATGAAAAATTTCATTTATTTCATGGTGATAAGTAAAAGGATTTTTATTTATATCATTACACCAAAAATAGTTTCCAAAGAAATAGGAGCACTGATTTTTTTTAATTATATATCTTTCCCCAAAAATGAAAATAAATTTCAAGTAAATTAATGAGTGTCCTCTTGATTCAAAATTAATATTTTTTGACTTTAGAAAATAAATATTTCTCCTTTGAGTGGTGTCTACTTTATATTCTTCAAATTCAAATCCATCTATTTTATAAAATTTCTTAGAACTACCAACCCTCATGTGGTTGTTATTATCTCAAGAATAATTGATAGATATCCTTGGCATTCCTTTACTACCCCCAAAAATTTTATTATAACAAAATCCTGAAGTAATTATTGGCCTTATAGACCATTATTGATCATTACAGTTGTACACCATATCAATATCATTTCATTGATGATCCATAATTATCATTCTTTTATATTTTACCGTATCATATAAATAAAAGATATTTGAATCTGGTTCTATATTTTTCCTAATGATTATATTAACTTTCATTGGGAACTCTATTTTTTAGATTTCTTATTTCAATCTTAGCCTTCAAATAATATTCCCTCTCTTAGTGTCACTGAAAATAAATTTTTAATCATATAAAATTGAATAAATATTTTTTAATCTTTTTATAAAAAAATAATAAATCCCCTCATTTATATCATCTAAATAAACCTTATCATCTAAAATTTCCTCAAATTCATATTCTTAACCATCACATTTAAGATAACTCATATATTTTTACCAATATACTTATTTTATCTTTGATTAATATTCATGTTACAAATTTACATTTATTCAATAAATATTAATTTTAATATATATATATATATCATATCAAAAATACATTATATAACTAATTATATACTCATTATATATTTCAAAATATTATTTTTACGTTATGAAATAATGGATATTTTATTTAAATATTAAATTTATTTTCTTTAAATTATTTATTATTGTTATATATTAAAAGAGTTACTTATTTATTAGATATTTTATAAATGGATATTTATGTTAAATCTCTAGATTTATATTGATAATTGTTATTATAAAATTATTATAAATAATTTTTTCATCATAAAAAATAAGAATATACTTTTTCATTTGAAAATTATATATATGTTGTTCAAAAAAATATTTTAATATTTAATATGTTTTTTATAATAAATTTTACTCATTAATAACTATTGAATTATTTTAACAAAATGAATAATATATTTTCAATCTTCATGTCATAATTTTGTGTATCGTATTAAAAAGGTTATAAATAAAAAGTTATGGTATTAAATAATAAATGTGATTTATATTCACTCTTTCTGTTCAAAATTATATTAAAGGATGATAAATGTTATTTTTATTACAATTTATTTTCATTAATATTTTAAATGATTTATTATTATTTTTAATATTTTAGTTAAATTTTTATATATTTTGAGAGGTAAATTCAATTCAATGTTATTTTATAAAAACAAGATTTTTAATTAAAATGGTATTCTATTACTTATTCATCTAGAAATATCAAGAATAATTTATAAAAATTGAGAAAAATGTGTAATATGTTATAATATTATCTATATAAGACATTATTATTTATATGATTAATATTTAAATTCCATTTTTTATTTATTGACTAAATCATTTGAATTAATTTTAAAGTAAGTCATTGATTTCGAATAGAATATTAATTCTTGTTATTATATTTTCATTTAGGATGATATATAATGTTATAAAAACCTATGTAACATTTCATAAATAATAATATAAAAAAATATCATGTAAAAAATATTCAATTAATATAAATTAGTTTTTATATTAGGATAAATACGATAAAATTTATTGATATTGATGTAGTCCTTTAATAGCATTGGAAAGGTAAAAATGGGGACATTGTGATAACATTTAAAATTTATTTTTCATTTATCTACATTAGGGTATAAATATGATACTAAATAATTGAAAAATATATTATAACATAAATTTCATAACGATCTATATATTTTTATAATAAATTACAAAAAACCATACAAATCACTATAAATGGGTTTTGGGTAAAAAATATTCATTAGTTAATAAAAAATCATACAACATATTTTTAATCATATTAAAATGTTTATAGATGGAAAATATCATTAATTTTAAATTTATAATCCACTTTACACTTAAATATTATAGTATTACCACTTAAAAATGAATAATAGAGAAATGACCATCCAATATTGTCTATAAAATATGGTTCATTCAACCCTTATTAAAACACATATATGGTTTTTATTATCCAAATATAATACCATAACACATTCCTAATATCCCCTTTTCATAATCATATGCTTTTATTTTATCCAAATGAATCTTATTTGATGGTTATAGACTCAATCCAATGGAGAAAACCCAAATAGCATGGTAAGGGCTCCCAAATTTATATTTTATTTCATTGTTATGATTACATTTATATAAAATCCATTTAAACTGCATACTATTTTTTAAACATAATTCAATAACCTTGTTATTAACAAACTTTTCATCCATTTTTATGGGGAAAACGTTCTTTCTTAATCAACGAACAATTTTATCAGTTTTTTTATATTAAAATACGGGTTCAAAATTCCATTTTTTCCATTATCCTCTTAACCATTCCATAATATATATTAATATTTATATTAATATTAAAATAATATTATAACTCTTACTAAATTTTTATGTAACTCAAATATTTATTATTAAATATTCGGTTTTAATTTCAATTAGAAGATGGCATTCACAAGTGGTGGATTTATAATACTAATGTGAATAGTAATGTTTTATTTTTTACTTGATAATTTTATGGATTTTATTAAAAATGTGTTTTATGATTTAATATAACATTAATAAAATAATATATATATTTTTATGATTTTTAATGATAAAAAATTACATATTATAATGGTATTAAAAGTAAACAATTGAAGTAATTTTTATGTATCTAAAAATCTTATCAATAAATATTTTTTAAATAAAAAAAATCAAAAAAATATATTGAGAACTTCTGCTTATATAATGATATACAAAATATAACATGTTTCCTATAGATCTTATGAAACAATTGAGAAATGATCTGCAACCATTATCATTTTGTTTTCATAGGATAACATTAATGCATATATTCAAGGGTTTAAATGCATGCTCTTACTTATTATGTTCATGGTATGGTAATTATATATTATATATGAGAAAATATAGGCCTATTATGTCATTAACTAATTCATTTAGTAGTTATTAATTCATAAAATAAAATAAATTGATGTTCATTTAATTAGTTATTCTATTATGGGTGATTGTAATGGTTATTTTACGGGTATTTACCCATGATTAAGGGTGATATGAATATAATAACACATGAAAACCATCGTGATATTCAATTTTATTTCAGATTCAATACTCTTTTTATTTATGATTTTATTTTTTATTTCATTGAAATAAGTTATGAAATATATTTTTGATTGAATATAAGTTTGGGATCATATATTAGTTCAATACTTTTCATTATGTGTGTCTTCTTTAGTTTTATTGTATCTTAAATCCTAATGAATTTATTCTCTTACATTATCACTTTATGGAGATTCTCATGAACATGAATTTATTTTATTTTTTAAAAAAAATTTATGGATGAATATAAATGATAACATGGAATAAATTATAAATGATTAATCTTAGATAAATAAAGATGGATGAACATGTATTATGGAAGAAACGGGTTTCTAATAGATTTAAAACTATGCAGTTTGTTATATATTATCCATTATTATGTGTCCTAATTATATATTAAACTAAAATAAATTTTTTATTGGTTCAAATTTTTTTAATATTTTCTATAAAACATATAATTATGGGATTTTTATTATAATATTATTATAGGCGGTATTAGAGACAACTATTTATAATTTTAGATGTCAACATTCCATTAAGTGATTATAATTTAAGATATTGAGAAAAATGTTGGGGTTAAAATATTGGTTAGAGTTCATAAGTAATAATCCCATGATAAACATAGTGGTTATCATATTATGTTGACGATGGTTATTTAAGGATATGGTTTATGGAATTATCATAAAATATGTGATAATGGTGATTTTTGCATTTAAAAGTATTAATATAATAATTTAAGAAGATATACAATTTTTTAGATGATACAATAAATATTAGTACTAGAGGATACATTCATAATTATTTTAGAAAATATAAATTTACATTGAACAACATTGTATTATTCTTAATTTGAGAAGAATTTTTTAATCCATTATTTATTCAGTAATTTTTAATTTATAATAATCTTTGTTTTTTTATAAGTCAATAAATTTATTTAAATATGGATGGTACAAAATATCATAAATTTTTTTATCCCTTCAAGATTATTTAATTCCAATCATTATTTAAAAAACTTTTTTAACTGGTATAAATAGTTTTTCCAATATTTAAATTACCTTAAAAAGTTATATGAAAAATCAAACTCCACTCTCATATTTTTAAATTTATATAGATCAGTGTAAGCTTCAAATAAAATTATAAAACCATAACTCCCTAATTTTTCATATGTTAGATATTATTAGAGTGGGATTTATCTTGTTTTCACAAGGGCACATTTAATGAAATTTCTTTAAAGCCTTTTTGTAGTTATAAATGAGAGAGATCTCAAAGAAACCTATATTAACTTATTTTGGATAGATGATTTATATATTTATTAAGTCAATCATGTTATAAAAAATCAAAAAATATTATATGTAATGAAAGTATGGAAAACATGTTTAAATTTATTTTTGGACTTACACAAATATCATCAGAGATATATTTTTGTTGATATTTATTTCAAATATATTGAAACTTTTCATCTATAGAAAATAATCAATAGAGCTTTTAAATGTTATAAAATTTTCTATAACCTCATGTAGTTGATTTGATATACCAGAATTTTACAAATTTATATGAATCTAGATGAGTACTTGGTGATCTTCACTTTTAATATATAAATTAAAATAAAACTATTTAAAAAATATTTAAAAAATTACAAGGACATGATTTCTTTATGGATGATAATGTGGAAACCCTTGTATTTTTTTATAATATACCATATGTGTTATTAATTAAAGTTAATGTTATTCATTTATATTTATTTATGAAATAATAATTTTAAAATATATATCTAATTAGAAGAAATTGTTATACATTATGACACATAAAATATATTATTTAAGTTTTAAACATATTTTGATAAAAAAATTATTATTATCTATATAATGAATTATCAAATTAATATATGTTTGTGTAAATTATATGAATTTGAATTGATATTTATTTTTATAATAGTGTTAGAAATAATTATGGTGTTATCAAAAATATAAATATATGTTTTCATTGGAAAAACATATTGTTTAAAAAATTAAAATATATTATTAAAATATTTGTTGTGTTTTAGTTTAAAAAGTTATTATGTAATAATTTATAATGAATTTAACAAGTTAAAATACACTTATATAATTATTTTATAATGTTTAATAAATATTAGGAATGATAAAGAATTAAAATTTCATGACGACTAGTCTTAAATTATGTAGTTGGGAAGAACGCGTCTTTTGGAAGAAATGGATTCCTAATAGGTTTAAAAAATCATTATGTATTATTATGTTTTATGTTTTCATATTCTCTAAAAAAATAAAATTAAAAGTCTTATGAATTTTACACTTTTCATATTTGTTATTAGACTTGTAATTATGTTATAGTAATGTTTGAGGAATTAAAATATTCTTGTTTACTTTTTGGTTTATCAGTTATTTAAACAACAATATCATTACTAAGGTGTTTTTTTAGAATTATAATCATACATTCAAGATGTGGGTAAATTTTATATTTAAAATCATTTTATAAAAGAGTTCTCCCATATGATAAACTATATGTAAGTTTTTAATGGGCTTAAATTTAGGCGGTATTAACTAATGTAGTTAGGTGGAAATAAAAAATTATTTACTAGATAAAAACATTTTGAAAAAATTAAAATGCACAATAAAGGAAGGACTATAATAAAATTATTGATTTTATAATGAATAATATTGGGTTTTAGGATATGTAATTATAAAGTACCTATAATTATATTAAGTGTGATATCCTTGTTTCTAACCCTAAAATTTCTACATTTTTATATAAATTGGTAATGGGATCTAGAGCTTAATTAATTATAAGAAACAATTTCTATGATCAGAGTCTAGTGAGATAAACTCCTAATATCTAGAATTTTATCCCTCAAAGTGAATTGTAGTGACCATTTCCTTGACCCCAAATCATCTATGATCAAAAATATTGGTAGCATAAAATTATAATGAAAAGTTTCATGGTTGTAAAGAGAATAAAAATAAATTAGTAGGAAGAAAAATATGTTAACTAAAAATGGAATTAATGATTTCTTGTATAGAATCAAAAATAATGTGATTAAAAATTATCCTTTAGGTTAATATCACCTCTCTATTTATAGGTAATGAAAATTTACTAATTGAAAAATGTTATACAAAAACAATTCATTCCAGATATCTTCTAATGAAAAAATAATTTTTTTGAATAATACATTCAAATTTTATGTTCTTTTGAATGTTTTTCATAAAAATCATTCTATTTCTATCCCATTTAATTTTTTTACAACCTTCCAGATAATTTAACTTGTTTTAAATAATGTTAATGTATTATAAAAAGACTAAATTATAAAAATTATAGTATGAAAATAAAAATAATTTATGTAACACTCTCTCTAAAATTGACATAAATAATAAATTTATCAAAAAACAAATATATAATATGAATTTTCAAAAAAAAATTAGAAGATTGCATAAAAAATCTAAACAATATCATTTTTGTTTATAATGATAAGATAGGAAATGAAAAAGTTTAATATGATAAAAAACATAATCAAAAGATTAATAAAAATTCATTAAACTTTTTCCTTCTTATATATTTCTAAAATTACTCTTCTAATAAACAAAATACACTTATTTATACAGATGTATCATATGCACTATTTACACATTTTAAATTGTTAATTAGAAATAAATATGGTGAAAAATATGGTAAAATGTATGCATAGAGAATATAAAATTCATAAAATTTAAATAACAATTTATTTCATTAAATTTATTATAATAAAAAAGAAATAAATATTAATGATTTTCTTATATTTCACAAATACATTTTCTAATATTCCCATTCATATATTAAAGGAAGTATTTTTTATTTAAAATTGATCATTCTTATTTTACAACTATATAAGTCACCCTTCTTGATTATTAATATATTCCTTAATCTTTTTTTGAATGAAACTTTTTCAATATACTAATTTTAAAATTGTATATGTCTATACTTTATATAAACATGCTAATCAAGTATCACTCTCTTATTTTCAAAGCTTAATGTAACTAAAATGAAAAAAATCATCCTATATTTTAATAATACTAATTTTAGTTCTTATTTATATATTCATGGAAACCTTAATTAATAACCTATGAATGTTCATTGACTATAATTTTATATCTTTATAAATTCATTCCATATTTTAAAAAATATCAACCTTTATAAATTCTTCAAATCTTATTTAATTAAGGTTATATTGCGGAATCTTTAGATCACTTTCTTGGAAAATATTGTCTACCCTTGCATTAAATGTTTTAGTAGATGTATATTAAAAACTTCTTCTTTGAGATACTATAAAAAATTGTTCTTTAAAATTATCTTTTTTATGTCAAAAAATGGTTTTTTAGATTGTTTTTTCCATTTTCTAGTTTTTCTACGTAAATATATTTTTCATGGTAACTTAGTGGTTCATAAAAATAGATAGTAAAGAATATTTTTACATGATTTTTATGATTTTATTATAACATATATCTAACCAATATCATTTTGAAATATTCTATTGGGATTCTAAATTTATTTTGATAAAGCAATTTTGTGTTCATCTTTATTTTTAACCACTATAGCTAATTTGGTGGAGGAATTTATTTATCAAGTTACATGGACTCATGTAACCTTATAAATTAATTTTCAATAAGTAAATAATTATATTTGAGAGTATTTTTTAATATGTACTGTTGTTTATTTGTTGGATATATTTAGACTGGTGGACGAATATCCCTAGGTCATTTAGTGTTTAGAGATTGTAATTTAGTCCTTTTCTTATATTCATATTATTTTCAATTATACTTAGTTATAAAATTCTTGGGTTTTGTTTTCTATAATATAGAATCAAATTTTTTTTACTAAAATTATCGTATTGAACAGGTATAATGTTACCAAATTTCATCCCACCCCTTTAAAAAAATTGAATATACAATCATAACAGTAGTATATAAATTTTTATAATTTCTATTAAATTTATATTCTTTCCATCACATAAATTTTGAAACTCTTATATCATAATATCCATAATTAGATAAACTAATGAAACCTCATTCTAAGATGGTTGAATAAACTCACCATTGGATTGCTCAGAAATTTATTTCAACATTGTATGTGCCATTATTTCTATTTTTAGATAAATACAACATTTCAAACACCTATAATCAATTGAAAACATCATCGATACTATATATTTATTGATAATATTAATATAATCATCCATATCTATTTTGGATCAATAAATATTATCCAATAACTATTGTAAATCAACTTGATCTTTTCAATTTTACCTTTATTTATCATATTATATAATATGAATAAAGTTTTTCACTGATTTTTGTTTTTTATTGTTATAATAATATTTAATATAATTCTACTACAAATGTTATAAAATAACAATATTTGGACATTGGTAAATCCAAGATTAATTTTATCAATATAAGCACACCTAAATATGAAAATATTTAATATTTGTATATCAATAATATAATCTATAATATATATGTCATGGTATTTAATTATAACTATATCTCACTTCCATGGTAGTTATAATTTTTAACACCATATAATTTTACTTTTTATCTAAGGAATAGATTGATAATTATTTTTAAATTGACATTAGATATGAAAATTATGATAATATAGTCATCATTATTAAATAATATAATCATTTTGATAAACTAATGTGAAAAAAAGATTTTAATTTTAGTTATAGTTATAATCAATATGAATATTGTTCTATGTCCGTGGAAAAGACATTACTTTATATTTCAAATTTGGTTCATTTCACTCATCTAAATGTTTTATAACTCAATAAACTATAAAAATCATATTCAATAAAACAATATAATGTTTCGAATTTATAATGTTTATTAGAAATAGGTATCCATGACTGAAACCAAATGAAATCCATCCCAAAATATGTATAATTATTGAACCACTCAAGATTGATTATCCTATCAGATTTGATCTCCCTTTTGGTAATCTTATTTTTCTCCTCTCTTACTTGTATCTATAATAATGTATTTAATATTACAAGTTTTCATTTAGAAGTTATCTCACATGATTTTTAATTTTTTTTAAAATCTATATTCCTAAAATGGATTGTATTGTAATTAATTTGGTAAGGATTACGAAAAAATCACTATATAGGTTATAGGGGATCAATCACTCTTAAGAGAAGAAAACTAAATATATTTTAACAATTGATCTCAATGGCACATAGATACTATAATTTTCTTCTACTAATAATGATTATGAATTTTGAATTGATATATTTTTAGTATCTTCCTCAAAAATATAAATTTTGATTTTTTAAATTATAAACTATTTACCTTAAAACAATTGAATTTCAAAAACCAAAAATTAGTACTACCGATATTTTTCTATCTATTTATATTACTATTAAGAAATAACATCCAAAAATTAAAAAAAAATCTTTATATTATGATTTTTAAATATTGTACTTTAAATCAATGAAATTTTTTCTAAAAACATTTAATCTCTATTTATGGAGAAATTTATCACATTACGGTTTACAAAAACTAATATGGTAATTTATATTCTATCATTCACATATTTTTTATATGAATAAAATAGCTTTTAAATGTAATTTATTTATAAATATGTTATATTTTTTCTTTTTTCTTCTTATAAATTTAAGGATAATCTTGTAATCTTGCATATGGTCACTAAGAATATGTTTCCCTAAGTTCATGTTGTCACGACCCGTCCTCAGGGCCCGTGCTGTGACTACCCCAAGCCCGTCTTTCATAGGCCAGGGGCTGGAAACTAGCACTAAAGGCGTAAATACCGATAACTGGGAAGGCATTAGCTTTATAAAAGTAAACAAAACACCACAGAGTAAAAGCGGAAGTAATACACTAAGTACAAAAGAAAGTGATGAAAATTAAGTGGGCCAGAATACAAACCCAACTGAAAGTATAGCTAAAACTGAATGAAAGTACAACAACAAAGATAAATATCTAGAAGAATAGAAGTAGCTCCTGGGTCGTCCTCCTCGGATCCTACCTGAAGGGTAGGTATAGATAGCGCAGCTCTTGGATCGTCCACCACAGATACTACCTGAAGGGTAGGTACAGATAGCCTCCACAACGCTCTCTCCCATCATCCTCCTCTGAGTGTCGCCTCTTCATGAAGTCCACCTCCGGATACTAACTCATCATGAGGTCCACTTCCAGGTATTGTCCTGTCCTAGAACACTCGGCCTCTGTCAGCGCTGCTCGTTGTCTGCAAACAACACAACAAGGTGCGGGTATAGCCCGTGCAGGGGAGAGTATATGATACTCAGTAGGGACTCTGAGACCCTCAAGGTCTCACTAAATCCAAAAGGATATCCACAAAGAAAGATCTCAACAGATAACCCATACTTAAGTATAAGCCCATACTTATTCCTATGTTATCAAGTAACCCATCTCAATCATGAGAAAACACAAAAGTTATGAAATCAACGGGTAACCACTACCTAGGTATATGCCCATACATATACCTAAGTTATCAAGTAACCCATCTCAATCATCAGGAAACACAAAGGTCATAGACTCAGCTCAAACCAGGATTTTCATTAACGAAACTGTAATTGCGGAAGAGCCCCGTCTCTGACGAGTACAGTGATCCTATCACGACTACGAGGTACTGCTCACTAACCTAAGACTGCTGAGGTACTCCTCCTGTCGAGTACCGCGGATCAGCCACCCAAACACAGTAGTGCTTCCTGCCGGGGTCTACCACCCAAACATAGTAGTGCATCCCCCCTAATGGCCTACAGAGGTACTGCTCCTGTCGAGTACCGCAGGTCTGCTTCCTGCTACAAGGCGCTCGGTCTGCCATGGGTCTGCACCCAAACACAGTAGTGCTCTGTCCACTGGGCTAGTCGACTCACTCCAAGTCGATTCGGTCAAGCAGTCTTTAGGTCTCAGCCGGCTACACAGTCTCCGTACTCCGTACGATCGTCTCAGGGAGGGTCCGCTCCACGATCTACAGGTCTATACTCCAAGTATCACAATGTTCCACAAATAATTATCTCAAAGTTCTGCCTTGTCATAGGGGTCCCAACGCAACAGACAGCGCGTCAATCGGACGTCCGGTCTGTGAGTTATTAGCCTTTTCATCCCAGGGGCCCAGTTGGTTTCATGTACGAACCAACCCAACCGTATCTCAACTGTACCCCGAACACTCATAGGGTATACTCATAGGGACCGATTCTCAACGTGATCACCAATTCCGCTAACGGTTCATCAAACGGACGCCCGGTCTGAAAGTTATAAGCTTTTCCGTTCCAAGGGCCCGGTTGGATTTCGGGTTCAATCCAACCTGGCCACTATCCAACTGCATCCAATTCTCAGGTGAAGTATGCCAAAAGTTCCATCTAATCAAGATGAATCCAAAAAAGTTGACGACACGTCTATCGGACATCCAGATCTCATGTTATAAGTGTTTCCACTCCGAGGTCCCGGTTAGTTTCGTGCTTGAACCAACCCGGCCATACCCAAAGTTCTCTGAAACCTTGAGTGTAATATACCGAAACGACCGCCTTGATCTAACGATTGCACCGCAATAGACGGTGCGTCGATCGGAGGTCTGTATCCCAAGTTATGGGCGTTTGAATGAAACTGCCCGTGAATAAGGGGTTCGGGCCCTGTCCGACCCGGCCCGATACCCCCCCCCCCCCCCCCCCCGGGTCGTCCCGACCCAGTTCCGGGTCCGGCGCTGCCCGGACCGGTGCGGCCATTCCGGCCCGGGGCGGCTCGGCGCTGGCCGAGCGAGGTCGGCTCGGCGCTGGCTGAGCGGAAGCGCAAAGGGGGGAGCGGTTGCCCCCCCTGATTGACTAACTATGGCCACCACGTGGGGGGCCGCTCCTTCCAGCGGACACGGCGCTGGGCGCCGCGTCTCCCCCGGGTCTCGCGCGGCCGCGTGACTGATCTCTTGCCGTCGTGACTTCAGCCGCAGCGGTCCCTCCTGGCGGCGCGCTGGGCACGACCACCTCCTGCCGCCGTCGTGGCGTGCCGTCAGGGTCTTCTGCGGACCACCAGACGCGCTCCGGTGGTCCATTTTTCATGTGGTCTTCGCCAACGGTCCTCTTGGGACCCGAACTTCACTGTGGAGGCTTCAAATTGACTTTACGGCCCCATTTGTTGTTGCTCGTAAATCCGCGCACAATGATCAACTAGCGGAGGGTCCGGACTTCTTCGTTAGCCCGTGCCCTCAGCTTTAGAGGCTCAAACCATAGTTCAATAAATAATAATTCCCAACATAGAGGTTATAAGTCACATAATTAGAAATATACAAAAACAACCCCTACCTTGAAATTGATGTCGCACGTCATCGAGTCACGGAAGTCGAACGTCGCGGTAGAACAGTATCCATTCTGTAGACGTCGGAAGAAGAAGAAGAACGTTGTTGTTGGCGTCAGTCTCCACGGTCGGCGTCTGGTTCTTCATCGAGGATATAATCCACAAAAATTAAATTTAGCCAAACCCCCTACCTCGATAACGAGTTGACGATCGAAGAGCATCGCAGAAATGGCGTCGCGAGGTAAAGCTTTGTATGCGCTTGATAGAGATCGTCTGAGGTGGAGCGGCGTCTCACACCGGCTGTAGAGAGGAGTAGAAAGGTACGTTGTCTTTCTTTGGTGTTGTAATTCTTCTTCGGAGAGTGGCGTTCTTCGCATTCTTCAACGAGGAAGATGAACTTATTCAGAGGAAAGATCGCTCCCACTCTCAAAAACCCAACATAACAAAACAACCCCCAAAATAAAATAAGTGATATTCTTATTTTATTATAACATGCCATGCATTTAAGTTTTTTAAAATTCAAATGCATAACCCCCAATTAATTTAAGCATTGTCGTGATTTAATGTGAAAGGAAGTCACATCATTTAATACAAGGGGGTTTTAAGGGTAAGAGTTAAGGGGGTTAGGGAATTTGAAGGGGTGGGGTTCGTGTGGGCCCCACCTCACCTTTATTCACACTTGGTTAGTTCCCCAACTTCCACACATGGATAAATCTACTTCAAAGGAAAATAAAGTTGGATTACAAATTTTATTTTATTCTTCACTTACACCTCAAATTTTAAACAACTCCCCCCGAGAAAACGCACCTTTGGAAAAGGTCTTCTTATGAAATTACCAGTGCTATGGTTCCATCGGTGTCATCGAATTTTGATTCCGAGAACCGGTTCAAAATTTAGAAAAACCCGCTCATTCGTTCACTGAACGTACCCAAGCTAAACTTCGGAACTTAATTTCGGGCACACCGGGCCTCGTAATCAGGTTCCGTCAGAAGACACAGTCTCGTAAAATTCCAAAGAAATTAGGAAAAAAATCCTTGAAATTTCTGGGTCTTTACATTACTCTCACCTCAGGGCTTTACGTCCCCGTAAAGCTATAACACAAACTATGGAAACAAAAGTGGTATGGAGCAAGCAACTGATCCTCCCGCTCCCATGTGCTCTCTTGGAGGTTCCAGTGCTGCCAGTGAAAGTGCACCTGAGGAATTGACCGTCCACGTAGGACCTGCTCCTGTTGATCCTCATTCTCCACTAGAACCTCTGTGAATGTCTCCCCATCTTCGACGTCCAACTCCCTGCGGTCGATGATGTGTGAAGGGTCATGCACATATCTCCTTAGCTAAGATACGAGGATGACATCATGCACCCAGTGCAACTGAGGTGTAAAGGTCAAGTGGTAAACCACCTCGCCTACCCTGCTGAGGACCCAGAAAGGTCCGTTGAACCTCAGAGATAACTTGTCGCCTCGGCCACACCTCCGTAACCCTTTTCAAGGTGAGACCCGTATAAGGACGTGGTCTCCATCCTCGAACTCTAGAGGCCTCCACTTCTTGATTAGAACTGAAACTTAAAACTCCTGCTGCCACGTGGGTTAGGTTAACCGACTCAAGAGTGATCGACCGCACCCTCCTGTACATGTGTTTTTCCTGTGCTTCCTGGGGTTTCCTTTTCACCGACCAAGGAAAAACCATCCCAACATTGTAGAAAAACCACATCCTTTTTTCCTAATACAGTCAATCTATGTATGATCTGTGGATCCAATCCATACTCAAACCAATGTCGTAAGGCCTCGACGCTACCACCAAGAGATTCCAACCGTAACTCTCACCTTGAGGGTCAGATCACACTGTCGGTGTAAGTGTGATTATCGAGTCTCCTCCTAAAGGTATCTCCAGACGTGAGGTTCAAGTCTATGTCTTACCAAAAACTCTAGGTCTGAGACAAGATTCATGGAAGGAATGATCTGTATTAAAGTCTATTGTTACGACAGCTAGTAGTGGACACAGACTGTCCCCTGAATTATTCTTAGTACCATTGGGTCATACTCCTTGACCGCATAGAGCTACTCTTTTTCCCTGCCCTCTATCTCCCTGAACCTAGCGGGGATAACAAAAGTGGGTGGTTGTAACATGCCGAAAAGTACACCACCTCATGCTGCTCTCCTAGCTCTGCTTCCATGTCTGCTGCTCTGTAGATTTATCTGTCCTTAACATTTCTTCTTCTTGAAACATTTTACACGCCCAAGTCTCCGAGATTGGCGCCAGTTTCTAGTTTTCCCACTGCTAACATTCACTGGCTATAACCGATCTGCCAAAGAACATTCAACCACAAAGGTTCTCTCTATCACCCTAACATAAGTAGGAATGCATAGAGGAAAGAGTTCTTACTCAGATATCCCTTAAACACACCTCGTTCTAAGGTCCGAGCTCTAAAGCACTGATCATACCGTGGTCATAAAGTACCAAGAATGATCGGTATGCCTTGATGAATACTCAGCTATCGATATGTCATCCTGCTGAAGATGTATAAGCTCTAGAAAACACTCATCCACCTCCTCAAGCTAGTCCTTAGCGGCCTATGGGTCGGGCTCACCTCAAAACTTGAGGGTATCGGATGTTGGAACATGTGTAAGGCAGTAAGCCTACATGTGTCACCTACCGGTACCGCTGGTTGTAACTGCTGACCAAAAGGTAGTGATGTATAGCTGACACACTACCCAAAGGCACTATCTCAGGCATCGGTCCACGTACCGAAGCCTCATCACTATGCGGACCATCCTCATGGTCACTCACTGGAAAACACTAGTATCCCAGTCCACCATCCACTCTACTGATATCTCAGCTAGGCCGAAAACTCTACCAATCGCCTCCATCCAGTCCTCTACTGTCTGGGAATCTGCCTCGCCTCGTGACCTCGGAGGCCGCTGCTGTTGGAAATCGTGAAACACGCTCTGCCAGCGTGCACAGTTCGCTAGTATGGTTGGTGGAATCTTCTTCCCCACAGGTGGTGGTGATGCTGGTACACCACCCGAGGGTGCCAACATAGAAAGAGGGCCCTGCACCGGATCCTCAACGCTTGGTGGGCCGTCATCGAGTACAATCTCAGAACTCCAACTAACTGTCTGTGTGGAGACATCTTGAACAGTTGCGACATGGTCAAAATTTTATACTTGGTGAGCTGACCTGGTTTGAGCTGACTTTAAAACTTTTGGAAACACACACGCAATCAATTTTTTCATGCACAAAGTCGGAAATCAGAAGTCAGGGTCCTGGTGTACGGATATGTCGGCCACCGCACCAACACTGGACTCCCTGAACTAAAGTCCACACTCGGTACCCTTAACACTATTGCTTCACAAAATGAAAAATATCAAGGTTATAAGTTTTGTGGTAGAACCGACTCCTCTAATACCAATTTGTCACGACCCATCCTCGGGGCCCGTGTTGTGACTACCCCAAGCCCGCCTTCCATAGGCCTGGGGCCGGCGACTAGCACCAAAGGCGTAAATCCTGATAACTGGGAAGGAATTACCTTTATAAAAGTGAAAAAAACACCACAGAGTACAAGCGTAAGTAATACACAAAGTACAAAAGAAATTACGGAAAAGTAAGTGGGACAAAATACAAACCCAACTGAAAGTACAGCTACAACTGAATGAAAGTACAACAAAAAAGACAAACAGCTAGAATAATAGAAGAATCTTCTGGGTCGACCTCCTCGGATCCTACCTAAAGGGTAGGTACAGATAGCGCAGCTCCTGGATCATCCACCACAGATCCTACCTGAAGGGTAGGTACAGATAGCCTCAACAACGCCCTTTCCCGTCAACCTCATCTGAGTGTCGCCTCATTGTGAAGTTCACCTCCAGATACTGACTCGTTGTGAGGTCCACCTCCAGGTACCGTCCAGTCCTCAAACACTCGGCCTCTGTCAGCCCTGCCCATCATCTGCAACCAACACAACAAGGTGCGAGCATAGCCCGTTCAGGGGTGAGTATACTATACTCAGGAGGGACCCCGAGACCCTCAAGGTCTCACTAAATCCGACAAGGATATCCACAAATAAGGATCTCAACAGATAACCCTTACTTAGGTATAAACCCATACTTATACCTAAGTTATCAAGTAACCCATATCAATCATGAGGAAACACAAATGTTATGAAATAAACGGATAACCACTACCAAGGTATGTGCCCATACATATACCTAAGTTATCAAGTAACCCATCTCAATCATGAGGAAACACAAAGGTCATAGACTTAGCTCAAACCAAGATTTTCATTAACGAAACTGTAACTGCTGAAGAGCCCCGTCTCTGACGAGTACATTGATCTTGTCACAACTCTGAGGTACTGCTCACTAACCAAATACTGCTGAGGTACTCCTCCTGTCTAGTACCACGGGTCAGCCAACCAAACACAGTAGTGCTTCCCGCCGGGGTCTGCCACCCAAACATAGTAGTGCATCCCCCCTAATAGCCTGCATAGGTACTTCTCCAGTCGAGTACCACAGGTCTGCATCCTACTACCAGGCGCTCCATCCACCATGGGTCTGAACCCAAACACAGTAGTGCCCCTTCCACTGGGCTAGTCGAATCACTCCAAGTCGAGTCGGTCAAGTAGTCCTCAGGTCTCAGCCGGCTACACGGTCTCCGTACTCCGTCTGTTCATCTCCGGGAGGGTCCTGTCCACGAGCTACAGGTCGATACTCCATGTATCACAAAGTCCCACAAAGAAGTATCTAAAAGGACCGCCTCATCATAGGGGTCTCAAAGCAACAGACGGTATGTCAATCGGACGCCCAGTCTGTGAGTTATTAGCCTTTTCATCCCAGGGGCCCGGTTGGTTTCGTGTACGAACAAACCTGACCGTATCTCAACTGTACCCCAAACTCTCATAGGGTATACTCATAGGGATAGTTTCTCAAAGTGATCACCAACGCCGCTGACGGTTCTTCAAACGGACGTCCGGTCTGAAACTTATCAGCTTTTTCGTTCCAGGGGCCCGGTTGGATTTCGGGTCCAATCCAACACGGACACTATCCAATTGTATCCAATTCTCAAGAAAAGTATTCTAAATGTTCCATCTCATCAAGATGAATCCAACAAAGTCGACGGCACATCTATCGGACGTCCGGAGCTCATGTTATAAGCGTTTTCACTCCGAGGGCCCGGTTGGTTTCGTGCTCGAACCAACCCAGCCATACCCAAAGTTCTCCAAAACCTTGAGTGTAATATGCTGAAACAACCGTCTCGATCCAGGGATAGTACCACAACTGACGGTGTGTCGATCGGAGGTCCGTAGCCCATGTTATTGGCATTTGAACGAAACTACCCGAGAATAGGGGGTTCAGGCCCGGTCCGACCCGGCCCGATACCCCCCCCCCCCCCCCGGGTCAGCCCGAACCGGGTCAACACGACCCGGGTCCATCCCAATAGGGCGCGGCCCGGCCCGGCCTGGGAAGCCCGACCCGGCTTGGGTGGCCCGGCGCTGGCCGAGCGAGGTCGGCTTGGCGCTGGTCGAGCGGACGCGCAGAGGGGGGAGCGGCTACCCCCACCCCCCTTGATTGAGTAACTGCGGCCCCCACGTGGGGGGGCCACTCCAGCAAGCGGACGCGGCGCTGGGCGCCGTGTCTCCCCCGGGTCCTGCGTAGCCATGCGACCGATCGCCTTCCGTCGCGGCTTCAGCCGCGACGGTCCCTCCTGGCGGCGCGCCGCCGCCTCCTGGCGGTCGGCCGCCGCCTCCGGCCGCCATGCCGGCGGGGCGCGCCGGCAGGGTCCTCCGCGGACCACCAGACGCACTCCGGTGGTCCGTTTTGCCTGCAGTCTTCACCAGCGGTCCTCCCGGGACCCGACCTTCACTACGGAGGCTTCTAATTGACATTGTGGTCCTGTTTGTCGTTGCTTGTCAATCCGCGCACAATGATCAACCAGCGGAGGGTCCGGGCTTGTTCTTTATCCCGCACCCTCCGCATTAGAGGCTCAAACCATAGTTCAATAAATAATAATGCCCAACTTAGAGGGTATAATTCACATAATTAGAATTATACAAAAACAACCCCTACCTCGAAATTGATGTCGCACGTCGTCGAGTCGCGGAAGTCGAACGTCGCGGTAGAACGCTATCGATTCTGTCGACTACAAAAGAAGAAGAAGAACATTGTTGTTGGCATCGGTCTCCACGGTCGGCGTCTCATTCTTCGTCGAGGATATAATCCACATAAATTAAATTTAACCAAACCCCCTACCTCGATAACGAGTTGACGATCGAATAGCATCGCGGAAACGGCGTCGTGAGGTAAAGCTCCATATGCGTTTGACGGAGATCGTCGGAGGTGGAGCGGCATCTCACACCAGCTGCGGAGAGGAGTGTAAATGTACGTCGTCTTTATTTGGTGTGGGCGTTCTTCATTGGAGAGTGGCATTCTTTGCGTTCTTCAACGAGGAAGATGGGCTTCTTCAGAGGAAAGATCACTCCCTCTCTCAAAAACCCAACACAACAAAACAACCCGCAAAATAATATAAGTGATATTATTATTTTATTATAACATGCCATGCATTTATGTTTTTTAAAATTCAAACGCATAACCCTCAATTAATTTAAGCATTGGCATGATTTAATGTGAAAGGAAGTCACATCATTTAATGCAAGGGGGTTTTAAGGGGAAGAGTTATGGGAGTTAGGGAATTTGAAGGGGTGGGGCTTTTATGGGCCCCACATCACCTTTATTCACACTTGGTTAGTTCCCCAACTTCCACACAAGGATAAATCTACTTAGAAGAAAAATAAAATTGGATTAAAAATTTTATTTTATTCTTCACTTACAACTCAAATTTTAAACAACTCCTCCCGAGAAAACGAACCTTTGGAAAAGGTCTTCTTAAGAAATTATTGGTGCTGCGGTTCCATTGGTGCCCTCGCATTTTGATTCCGAGAAACGGTTCAAATGTTATAAAAACCCGCTCGTTTGTTCACTGAACGTACCCGATCTAAACTTCGGAACTTGATTACGGGCACACGGGGCCTCCGAATCAGGTGTCGTCAGAAGCCGCAGTCTCATAAAATTCCAAAGAAATTAAGAAAAAAAATTCCCTTGAAATTTCCGTGTCTTTACACATGTTCTTACCTTTTTATTAGCTTGACTGATTCTTAGAGTAGAAAATAAATTATATTTTCTCAAATAATTATAATGTTTTTAAATATAACTCTTAAATTAGTGATTATTTCTTCATCAATAATAATTTTTAATAACAACATTGATCAAATATTTATTTTTCATATGAATTATAGATAAAAATATAATATTATTTTTTAAAAGACTAAAGAAAATTAATATTTCTCTTTAGAAATAATAAATTTGTGATATACTCTTTTTTTCTATTCTATGTCCACTAAACTAAGTATCATGATAAATTATAAGTATGAAATCTAATCAAGATAAAAATGGTCTATGTTATGATGTACCCTTTATGGCGAAAAAATATTTTCATGATATTCAAATGGGATTTTTTTTAGTTTATTTTAATATAAAATAAAGATATACATGAAATAAAATATATAGTCAACTTATTGTCATGTGAAATAAAAATTTGATCATTCCTATATAAATATTTTGATCTATAGGTTTTAATTATTAATATATGTTAATATAAAAAGATATAGTTCCATAATTCTAATACTTATTTCATTTTTTAAGACCAAACCATTTTAATAAGTTAATGATATAGTTTTTGAAAGAAAAAACAATGCCTTCAAATTTCTAGTAAATTTGATTACTTGGATATAAAATAATATTCACCCATCATACTCATCTAAACTTCACATTGCATAAATTATTAGAAAATTAGTAGAAGAGATTCTATAATTGATATGAAAATGAATTCATTCATATATAAATGTAGGATTATATTGGAATTAAGTTTTTTTCATAAAAACTATTTAATATATAATTCCTTTTATATAATATCATAGTACAAGATAACCAAATAAATGATCAAACATGGATCTAAGATTATGTTTCAATATATAAATTTCCTTCGTTGGTTTATAAAAATTTTCTGGAAATTAAGAAAATTTAAAACCCATAAGTTTTTAAAAATATACTTCCTATTAAAAATATATTCTGTAAGGAAATTTTGACATACATTTAAAATAGAAATGAAATTCAGATGTGTTCAAATGTATAGTATAATCTATATAGAATCAAGTCAAGCTATGGAGATAAATATTTATTTATAACAAAACCCCTCTTATTTATTACAATAATGAGTAAAATCACATACTTATTCTATATTATTGTTCTATTCTCATTAAATTTATTCCAAAATACTCATAATAATAAATTCATCTAGATGATTAACTAAATACCATACCTTTTTCTATTTAAATATAATAATTTTTTATTTCAAATAAATTATCTAACATTCATCACCTAATCCACCGTATTATATTTTAAGTTCAAATAATGATAAGATATAAATATATTCTCACACATTTTATAAACAACAATCTACTTCAATCAATATTTCTACATCACCAATTAGATTATTAATACGATAATCCTTTTAAAAGTCTATAGTTAATAAGAAAATAGAATGATTATTTTATTTCCCCTAGATTCTCATCTTCCATATAAATACATTTTGGTTCATTGATATTTGATAATTTATCAAATATATTATTTTTTAAAACAATATGGGTTTTTAAAATACAATTGAATCATTTAATTAATTCAATCCTTTTATAAATGATTTTGAAAAATAATCAGTTTGATAAAATAAAAAAAATCCATTAATTCAATATTATGTGATTTATGTTGAATAATTGATATAACATACATGTGGAGATTAACCAAGAAAACATTCATCAACATATTTTATATGAAAAATTTTATGATTATATTTTATATTTAAAATAAATACCATGTATATGAAAACACTTAATGTCATGAACCTAGCTAGGTACCCTGGTGACCCGATAACTGAGCCAGCCCTAACATAGCTCGAAGGGCGTTCACGATCCCTAGGGGTTGTTGACTAGCACCTAGACTCATACAAGCTAAACGTGGGAATGATGTTTTCATAAAAAATGTGGAACTAAAATAAGTAAGACAATATTCATAACAAAAGAAACTCTACTGGGGTTAATATATCATAACTAAACAATTCATAAATAAGCCCAAAGTACTATAACCCATGTACCAGAATAGAGGAATTTAACCCAAGACCCTAAGGATATAACTCACCACGAACAAGGTCCAAATGTTGGATCCACCTCCAAGAGATCCATTCACATTAATCAAACTGGGAAGGATATAATATACAAATAACCTAAGGAACAAGTATAGTATGAGATAAAAATCCTAGTAGGGTCTCCCCAAGGATTAATTAATAGATTACAATAATAGATTAACTAAAGGAATTATTTCAATTTTAAAATAAACATGTCTGGGATTTTAAATAAAATATAAAAAAACATGTTATATAGTTCAAATGATGGAAATTTCATTAAGAAAAGGCTTAACAAGTGGTGGAATATTTATAGAACAATATATTAAAAAAATGTTTTATATAAAACAGATTTTATAAATTTATAAGTCTTATATATTATTTTACAATATTAGAATAAATTCATATCTCAAATACAAATAAGTGAGAAACGTGGTGATCTGCCAAATAGGTGCCTAATTTCCATGTTATAGGACTCCTCACTCTCTAAGTGATCACAGAAATAAGTGTACTCACACATCCTCTAGAAATTGGTTAGATATGACTCATCATCATCACATAAAGAATGTGACCTACTATATTTATGTTTTAAAACATTGTATAATCGTAGAGTGTGTCCAAATAACTCACAACCCTTATAAGTCTTACATTTCTTCTTAAACAATAAATGATGGGAAATTTATTTTAAGAATACTTAAAATAAAATTCAATCCCATCCCCCATTTAAAAATGAAAATTTTCTATTTAAACCCAAAATAGGGTTTAACAAAAAAACATATCCTTTTCAAAAGATAAAACCACTAGGTTTATGACAAAAAAATTTAATCCATTTCCATATTTAAAGAGTTTGAAATAAATTCGAAAACAAATTGAAAAAATTATATCATAATAATAAAATTTATAAATTCAATTGAAACCATTTCCAGCCATTTTCAAACATTCCCCAATTCAATAGAATTGTGGGGTTCTCATTTTTTTTTCAAAAAAAATTCAAACCACCAAATTCATTGTAATTGGGTTTTAATAAAAAATAATTGAAATTAATTTCAAACAATTGAATTTATATAAAAAAATAAAATAAATCAATAAATTTAATGTTGATTAACTTTTACAAGATGGATGGAAGCAACCTTCTTTTTCCTAAAACTCAATGTTCACAATAAAACCACCAACAATAAATAATGGGCAGGAGACCTTGAAAATCAAGCTAAAAAATAGATCCAACAATGAGAATAATAGATCTTCCAATTTCATAAAAATCTATTAAACCCCAAGGATGATAAATAAAGGGACTAATAACAAGGGTGAACGCTTACCCCAAAATTCACACTGTTAGTACAATGATACTTGAATGCTAAAAGAAAGGTTCTAGAAGGGTTGAAGAGCTACAAGATTACCTGGGGAACGATTTAGTTCGAGAGAAATGAATATGGATAGGAGGAAAAGTGTAAAGTTTAGTCATTTTCCCTACATATAACTGGAACATGGGGTATTACACGACGTGTAATCCCATTAAATTTTATAAAATATTTATGTTATGTAACTGCTAAATATCCATCACTTCAAATTAAAAAATGATCTTTGATTAACTCACAGCATGTAAAAACTTGTCACATCATGTAACAATCATAGTGTGAACCCTCCTCATGGTATGCACCCAACAACCTTTACATGTCATGTAACCTAGTTACATAGCATAAAAACATCATGTATCCTGTAAAAATTACTAGTTAAATCTAGGAGTCCAATAAATCTATGAATTATCCTTTATAGGCATCCTATCAATTCATTCTCGACCCTGCCTAGTAAAGAAAAATTAAAAAACATGACAAGGTTAAATATTTCTTGATATAAAGGTAACATGATGTTACAACCTCCCCACCATAGAAAATTTTTATCCCCCATAAGCCTATAAAGAATTTACTTATCCAAAAAGATGAGTCCAATGTTCTCTCATCAGTGCCTCTCATTCTCACATCTCATTATAATAAAAACCATGTTTACATTGAATATGAACAAAAGGTATCGTACTCCCATGAAGTACCTTGTTCTTAGAATCAACTATCCTGACTCACTACTCAGTCAAAGATAAATAAGGTTAAATATCAATATCAACCAATCTCAAAGCATGTGATAGATCAGAATGATAATTTCTCAAATGTGATACATGGAATAAATTATGTATCAACTTCAACTGCAGTGGAAGTGATAAATGGTATGAAACTATCCCCACATAATCAAAAACCTTGAAAGGTCCCACAAAATGAGGAGAAAACTTCCCTTTCCTCCCAAGTCATTGAGGACCCAATTGGTGTGAAACTTTCAAGAACACATGGATACCAACTGATAACTCCAAATTTCTATGGGGATGATCATCATAAGATTTATATCATCTTTTTTCCATCAATATCCTATGAGGAATCAACTAAATCTTTGATATTGTATCACGAACCAATCTCATTCCAACCAAGGAACCTTTACCAACCTATGACCAATACAATAGAGATCTAAAAGGGTATCCATAAAAGGTCTCAAAAGGATCCATTATGATTTTGGACTAATAAATATTTTTATAATAAAAATCAACCATCCACAAGTGATCATCTCAAGACCTACCATAGTTGAGAACACAAGTGTAAAGCATATCCTCAAGAATATGTATTTATATCTCTATGTGACCATCCAACTATGGATGGTAGTTCATGATCAAATGGTCTTGAGATTTGAATTCCTCTTTAAGGACTCTTTAAAATCGATAAGTGAATGGATTATTCCTATAAAAATGGAAAATATATTTAACTTATATATTTTTCAAACCATTAACTTTGGATGTATCAAGAATGGGTAGAAAGAGAGACAACTTGGTATTTCTATCAGTCACAACCCATATCGCATTCTTATTTCTCTAGGTATGAGGAATCCCAACCACAAAGTCCATAGTTATTCATCCCACTTCCAAGTAGGGACACGAAGTGGTTGAAGAAAAACCTAAGGTTTCTGATGCTCGTCCTTAACTTGTTGGCATATATAATAGCATAATAGAATCGTGAAAATGAAACACCTCATACATGGCCACCAGAACTACCATTGCATGTCATAGAACATCTTATTGGTTCCTTAGTGAACATCCCACTAGGACATATGAAAATCCCCCATCATATCCTTCTTTTTCGTTATCGGCATAATGAATTGATTCTGATAATATAAAACGCCCTCCTCGGATAATGATCACTGGGAAACTATATCCCCACCAAAAAGAGTGTATCTAATTATACATAATTCATCATCAAGCTGTTGGTCCTAAATAATCATCTCAAGAATAGTGGATGTTAACTAAATTATGGGTATATAAACCTAAAACCCATATTCATGGACTCTAATATACAAGTGTTATAAGAGAGCCATCAAATTCCACTCTTTTAAAGATTCTTTCACTGCCTAGGTTGGATGTTTCTTTATCAATGCATCTATAATTACATTATATTTCCCTGAGGTTTATGCGATGTCAAAGTTACAATAATGAAGAAACTCCACCCAAAGCCTCTGGTAGAGATTCAAATCATTTTAAGAGAATATATAACTTAATCTCTTGTGGTTTGAATATAGATTGTACATTTCTCAATATCGTTAATGCTTCCAACTCTTAAGTATATACATTAGAGAATAAATTTCATGGTTTTTGGTAGGATAATTCTTCTCATGAGGCCTAAGAAAATGTGATCCATTGGCATTGATATGATTACATTTTATAAGAAAACAACCCAAGTCTGAACCTGATGCATCATAGAAGACCACATAGCCTAGTCTGGCCTCTAGAAGAGTCAAAATAGGTGTAGTTGTCAAAAGATATTTTAGATCAACAAAATAACTCTAATATTTATCTTTATAAGAAAACTTCACCCCCTTTCAAGTTAAATCATTCATCAGTGAAGCTAACATCAATAAGTCCTTCATGAACAAGTGATAATATCTAGATATTACCAAGAAGCTCCAAATTTTTAATAAATTTCATGGGTGCTACCAAGGGATAATATCATTAACCTTATTAAGATCAACTGGTATACCTTATTCACCCATTGTGTCTTCCAATAATTTCACTCTCTAAAACTAGAAATCACACTTCAAAATCTTGGATGAATGTTAGTGATTTCTCAGTAGACTCAAAACTTTTCTCAGATGATGTACATTATCCTCCTTGGATTTATTGTAAATGGGGATTTTATCCACAAATACTACCAAAAAAGTATCCATATACTCATTGAAAGTCTTTTTAATTAAGTCCTTGAATATTTCAAGAGAACTGGTTTGTCTAAAGGTTATAACAAGGTATTCATAATGACCAAACCTTCTTTGGAAGGTGGTTTTCTAAATGTTAGATTCTTTTCTTTTCAATTGATGGTAACTAGACTGGTGATCCAACTTTGAGAACCACTTCTCCTAATTCAATTGATCAAATGGATTGTCAATATATGGAAATGGATACTTTTTTTTACCATAACTCGATTGAGTTTTTGGTAACCCACATATATGATAAGTGAACCATCAGCCTTCTTAGAAAGGTGAAAAGTTGACACCCAAGGTGACACACTTGGAGGTACAAATAATTTCATTAAAAAATCATCTAATCGGGACTTAAGATCTTTCATTTTATCTAGTTCCATGTGTTAATAGGGAATAAAAACTATTTGAGTACCATCATTAAGTCAATAGAAAACACAACCACCCTTTGATACCACGTTGGTATGAACTAGCTCGGGTGCCCTTGTTACCTAGTAACCGAGACAGCCCTACCATAGCCCAAAGGGTGTTCCCAATACCCATGGATTGGTGACTATAACTTGGCATCATAAAAATTAAAATAGGGAATAATGTTTCCCAAAACAACACAAAAGTAATAGAATTTAGACAGTATGCATAATAAAAGAAACTCCACTATGAGTAATGTATGAAAAATAAACAAATAATAAACAATAACAAAGTACTATAACCCAAGTAAAAAAAAATATAGTAAAACATCCCCATTACCTAAGGATAGAACTCACCACAAACATGGTTCAATAGTTCAATCCACCTCTAAGAGATCCATTCCCCTTAATCAAACTTAGATAAAGATAATCTACAAATACATGAAGTCACAAGTAAGGTGTGAGCTAAAAAAATTAACAGGTCCTCACTAAGGATTCCATAACATATACCAATAATAGATTAACCAAAGTAATTATTTAGATTTTAAAATAAATAGGTTTAGTATTTTAAAATAATATTTAAAAAATTATGTTATACAGTTTGAATTATGTAAATTACTTTAAGAAAATAAATTAAAAAGTTCTATAATATTTCTAAAACAATGGATTAAATAATTATTTAATATAAAACAGTTTATATTAATTTAGAAGGCATATAATGTAGTTTGATAACATGGGTATGAATTTATATCGCAAATATAAACAACTGAGTAACATTGTAATATTCCAAAAAGGTATGTAAGTACTAAGCCATTGGAATCATCACATTCTAAGTAGTAACAGCAATATGTGTATACACATGTCCTCTGGACGCTGGTTAGAGAGGACTCATCACCATCACCTAAGTGATTTTAACTTCTGCAGTTATGTTTTAGAATATTGTATAATCATAGAGTGTGTCCAAATAACTCACGAACTACCTAAGGATTTCACATTCTCTTATACAATCAATGATGGGAAATTTATTTTTATACTTCTTAAAATACAATTATATCACATTCCCCTATTTCAAAATTCCATTTTTCTATTTAAAACCAAAATAATATTTAATAAAAAAACATGGCTTTTCATATGAAAAATCCACAAGGTTTCTATAAAATCATTTATATCCATTTACAAAATTAATGAGTTTAAAGTCAATTAAAAACAAATTCCATTAATTATATTTCAATAATTAAATTTATAGATTCAATTGAAACCATTTCCAACTAATTGAAAATACACACTAATTTAATAGAATTGGGGGTTTTTTCCCATTTTTTCCAAAAAAAATTCAAACCACTTAATTTACCATGATTGGATTTTTATCCAATCCAATTGAAATAAATTTAGAATAATTGAATTTAAATCAACAACTAAAATAAATAAATCTATTTAAGGTTAATAAATTTGGCCAAGCGGGATGGAATCACCATCGTTTTTCCTAAAACTCAACATTTGTAACAAAACCTATAACGAGAAATAATGTGTATAATAACTAAAAACTAAACCAAGAAACGGTATCCAATCGTGAATTTCATATATCCGTCAATTAAATGACGATATATTAAACCCTAAGGAGGAGAAAGAGAGAAAGGGATGAAGAAAAATGGAGAACACTTACCCTAGAATTCACACTACAGGTTTAATGATGATAAAACACTAAATGAAAAGGTATAGAATGGTTAAAGAGATAAAATATCCCATGGGGATGTATTTATGTTAAGAGAAATGAATTTGTAGAGGATGAGAAGTGGGATTCTCAGTAATAATGACATTATATATTCGGAAAATGGGGTATAACATGACATGTAATCGCATTACACTTCATGAAATAGTTAAATTCCATAACTACTGAAAAACCCATTGCTTCAAATTTAAAATTTATCATTAATTAACTCACAACATGTAAAAAAAATTCATGTCTTTTAACCTCCATGGTGTGAACACTTATAATGGTATTCACCCAGTAACCATTACACATCATGTAACCTAGTTACATGGCATGAAAACTACCAACATACTATAGAAACGACCAGTTAAAGCTAAGAGTCCAGAAAATCTATGACTTATCCATTATAAGTATCCTCCAAATTCATTATTAGCCCTACCAAATCAAAAAAAGGAAAAACCATGATAATTTCAAATACGTATCTGATATAAAGGAAACAGGATGTTACACTTAAGTATCAAAATTTAAGTATCCTTCTATTTAAAAATTTACAAGGTATATTATTTTAAATAAATTAATGAAAAATATAATTTATATTGTAAAATGTAGTATTCATATCTTCAACCCAAAATATTTTCCTATATTATATTCACATAAAATTGATAGGTTTAACTCTTGAAAATTTCTATTTCGTCATTCATTAACCTCATTTTTTATGGGGTTTGAGGTGTCAAAAATTATGTTCAATACCTTTTTCACTATTAAATATTTCAAACATAATATTATAAAATTATTTACTATCATTACTATGGATTATTTTTATATGATTTTTCCCATTTTTATCAATATATGAAAAAATTTCAAATATCTTGACTGCTTTTGATTTATCTCTGATAGTGAAAACTCAATTATAGTGTGTTTAATCATCAATAAAAATATACACTAAAATTTTTAGTTTGTGTTGGTATGAAAATATTCATATAAACTAATTATAGAGGATCAAATGTCACAACATCACTGATTTTTTTATATCTAGCATTATATGGATTTATATATTGAATAGGGTCATAACCATTTGAAGAGTTAATATTTAAATCAAGATGATCCATCTCAATTTATTTATTATAATATTTAGAATAAACCAAAATATTTTAGTTTCATTAAATTTAAAGATCCCTCAGAGAGATTTAGGAATTTAATACCCTTATACATGTGATTTAAAAATGGGGGACCTGATTTGATCTAAATTTAGAGATGGTCAAAATGGAATTTATCTTACACTAAGGTATGGTATTCTCTAATAATCACCATTTAATCCTGTGATTAGGTTTTTAAATTAAGTTCCTATTGAAATCATGTATTTTAAATATTTTATTAGAATAATTCATTCGTGATTTTGGGATGTTTTTTTGTCATGTTCATTAGAAAAATTCTCCTGTATGAGTTATAATCACATTAGATTTAATTTTGGATGAAAATAAATTAATAGGGTAAAGTTATGATATAGATGTGCAATCAAGGATTGAAAGATATTAACACACCACAACAGGTCTGTGTAAATTTCATATCATGTAAATTGTACCTTATGTGAGAGGGAATAACCCATTAGTTTTTCATATATAGAAATGGATTAATCACACATGATATTATCATACCCCAAATGATTTCATTATGATGTGACTTTTTTGATGGAGGAATGAATTAACATTTCTATACTTGTTGTGCCACCTATTTTTTCTAATATAAGTAAAAAATAATATGATTTGAGAGATATTGTAATATATCTATGTTTATTTCACTACAATGTTACATTTGAGGAGTTTAGATATAATACTAATTCATCATGAAATAATACTAAAATAATTCTATTCTTTTCTATTTTAGTGAGTTAATTTATCATGTACCATGAGACACCACTAGTCATTCTATAATGTTTATTTAATAGAAAATAACCATGACACCATATATATATAATATATTGACACCTTTTTTGTGAAAATGATCTGATAATTTTCCATTTTTATTGTTTTGAGGAAAGTTGTGTTGCATGGAAGGCTCCACTCCTCAATGAGTTTGACTACAGATTCGGTGGTTCCATAAAAATTCAGTTCACCACACTGTAGCCTAAAAATCATGTCATAATTTCTTATAAATGATTTATTGGGAAGATATTAGAAATTTTGATTCATAACTCTATATATTTTTTATATGAGTATCACACCATAAGAAAAGGATTCATTTAGAAATGAATATAATGTATATATATTAAAAGAAAACCCATTTGAATATACATGTTCAAGAAAAAATAAGAAGAGATATATATATATATTCTAAGATAATTCCAAGAGTTTTGTAGTTGGATTTTAAGGAGACGTTTAATAATTCATACAAAATCTAAATTTAGGGGGAAATTGAGGTACAAAATGGATACTGTTCGACTTTTGTACAATTATAGTTCATCTTATATTTAGTTTTCTAGATAATACACATACATAGTTCCATATTAATTTTTTAATATATTAGAAACATGGGTATATAAATATCAACCACTCCATACCAAGGATTAGACACATAACTATGAAGGTGATTGAAGTTGGTAAAAACAATTATATCTATATATCTCCTTTGTCTCTCACTCTAATGTAAATATATAATCATCATCAAGATCATTATTCTCTAATAAGAAATGGGATCCATGTTTTATAAATGTGAGATTTTTTGTTTTCATTTTCCATGGATTCTCTCCCCACCAACCCTCTTAATTGTATTACTCCCATTGGTCCTAAAAAAATTGTATCATTGTGATGTTTCATTATAATAATTCTCTAATCATTGAACAATTGATTATTTTCAATTAGCTTTATAGAAATTCTTTAGTATTAGTTCCATGTTTTATTCCCAAATATATATGTATTATTTTTAATTATATATATCATTATTGATGATATACAAAGAGTATATGAATACCACTAATAAAAATATAGTTCATATATTTGGGGGTTAATGGGTTCTTTCTATAAAGAGAGGATGGTTCCATATATTGTATCACTCATCCTGGATATTATTGATATCATTAAGAATAGTTTTTATTTCCCAAATAAAATGATAACCATTACTCAACCTCAAAAGAAGAATATTGAAGATAGTGGGAGTGTGAAATTTTTTTTACTATCATCACTCATGGATAAAGAGTTGGAATGAATTTCAATAATGAAGACAAAAAAATAAATCTGAAAAAACCCTATGATGTTCATATAAGGGAAAAGAAAGTGAAAAATTCACAATTACAAACATTTAATCCTTAATTAAAAATTATTCGAATAAAAGAAGGTGATTTGTTTGATGAATTATTTGTTTGAGTGAACAAAATAGATAGTTTTGTTTTAATTTATTTTTAAATGATTTATGATTATAAAATCATGATAAATCTAAAGAGAATCTTCGAATAAAAATTAAATTTGAATATTTCATATCTTGAACATCAAGTCTTTAATGAGTGAAAATTTGAAAAAATCAATAATATTATAATCACAAACAAGATGAAAAAATGCCTAAAAAATAATTAGAAATTAAATATAAATAAAATGATACATTATTCAAAGAAATAAGGAACTTAAATTATGATGAGTTAGAGAAGTCTCTCAAAGAAGAAACAGATATAGAAAATGATTCCATATACAATGAATAATTTATCTTTTTATGTTCTTATAGAATATATATGTATGGATTGTTATTATGTGACGAGTGGGTATTTTATTCCCATTAAATTAATTGGTTAAAGATTTTTATCTCTTATTATAACATGTAATGGATTATGTAGTGAACCAAACCCACTAAGTGACTATGTTCACCAAGGTTAGATAAAGGGGATTGAACCCTATCCACTATGGGAATCTATCCACCCTGTGATGTCTGTATTGGTAGTGAACCTTGAAAAAAGATTTATCTATTATTATTTACGTGATACACTTTTATTATATATTCCTATACCTATGATAAACTCCTCTGGATCATTATTGAGTCATGTTTCAAAACTCTTTTTACTCTTATTATATGTTATGCAAAATAATTATTCTATGAATATTGATTTATGATCTATGAATTGTTTAGTATGAATTCTATATTTTATGATAATGTAATTTGATTATGTTCTCATGCACTTATCCTCATATTATTCTCAAATATATTCTTCTATTTTTGAAGCACATGTTTACCCTTAATGAGCAGCTGATCTCTCCCCTTCTTAAGTTTCAATTTCCATGGGTTATGAGGAAAAGTGTTAAGATTGATATACATAGAAGGGTACAATATTTGAATATTATTTTTGGTGAAAGATGATGTTTTGATCAAAAAATAATGGATTATGTATCTAATATTTAAATTCACTAGTTATTTAGGTTCTTGGGTGTGAAATATTGTGAGGTGTTTTGAATATTCATCTAAGATGAAGTAATATCTATGTATATTTTTTAGGGTTCACATCAATAGATATCATAATAAGGTTTAGTTATTTTTTGGGATTAAGTTATGAATAATTAGATGATATAACATAAAAACCCTATGATAAATAAAAAATTATATAGGTTGAACATATAATGATATAGGTTCAAAGACGGTATCATAATTCAGGACATCATTATTTTCCTTACAAAATAATTTCTTTTCATTATATAATTAAATAGTTAAATTCATTATAAATGTATAATAAAATAAGTGGTATTTACATAAATTATGTAATATGTAAAAATATAATTTTAACCTCAACTATTAAAGTATAAATTAAATTTATATATCTTATAAGTGATATTATGGTATACTTATATCATGTAATAAGTAAATAAATGTTTTTTATATAATAAATTAGGTGTTGTTATTTTTGTGAAAGATAAATGATTGTTTAGTATTTTATAATTAATATAATTATTTAAAAGAAAATCTATTTTCAGAAAATATATTCCTAAATAAATATTTTATTGTCTTATGATTATAAGAAAATTTTATGTGACCTCATTTAATTTTTCAAAGGGTCAAAAAATAGGTTATAATATAAAATAAATATTTTTTGAATAAATTTTGATTTTAATTAAAAATTAAATTTCTCATAATTATAAAATTATTTTCAAAAAAAAAGATTACTGTTTTGAATTCTATACGATGAAAAATTATTATGGTGGATTTTTTGGATTTTTCTAAAATACATTGATTTTTTGTGAATAGTGAAATACAATAATTTACGGTATATATACATTACAAGTTAAGTAATCTATTACTTGATTAATTTCTGATGTAATCATAATAATATTTAAATCTAATTAATTAGTTTAATATATTTAGTGATAATTCTCAAAGTATTCATATTCTTGATCCAAAATAACAAATTAATTAATAAAATAATGAGAAAACACCTCTCTCATCCACTATAAATACCACCTCTCACCACATCTTCTTCTCAAATATAAAGGTCTTGTAGATTAATTAATTTCTAACTAATTACCTTTATAATCCTCTTAATCATGTCCAAGACCATCCTGTCTCTCCAAAATTCCAAAACCAATGTCATTATAGAGGTTCTCAAGTAGAATAATTTCAAGAGGTAAAATCCTCTTTCATTTTATTTTATTTTACTTTGAATTTAATTTATCTTTTTATTCTCTCCTAAAATACCCCCATAGAAGTTAAATTATAACTCCAGTATCTTGAATATGTTATTATTTTATTGTGTTAATTTAATATCCATAATCAAACCTCTCATCTTCTCTTCTAATTTTTTAAAATGAAAACACTACAAATGACATGTTGATTCACCGCCTTCTTGGATGTTTTCTTTTAATAATCATTTACTTCCATCAAGGATGGTCAAAAAACCATTATTATAGTTCAAAAATATTTTATTACGTATAATATAACTTATTAAATGTTCTGGTACTAATTTATATACATAACAATAAATAAAACAAAACTAGTTTGTGATGATTAGAAAAACCTTTCAAAAATGAACCAAACTATTATCAATAATGTTTTAATGAATGAATCATCCTCAGATTATAAAAAAATGATATATGGTATCATTTAAAATTCCATAAACATATTAGAACCATTTAATTCCACTTCTATAGTTTTTATTCAATTTGATAAGAAAATCCATAATAAATCAACCATGGAAACCATGAAATAAATGCACCTGAAACAATGAAAATAAAAAAGTATTAACAATAAATGGGTGAAAAGATGTTATGAAAAGATCATATAAGCTTTTATAAATATTAATATATATATTTAATTAATTAATAACACTCATTAAACCATTATACATGTGGTTTGAAAATTTTTTAAGTAAGACAAACTTGAGGTAATGGAATTTACTTTAAAAATCCTCATTTAAATTTGTATTTTTAAAAAATTTAAAAGTAATATTGTTATGATGAAAGTTTTCATTTGTTATGATTTTATTTTTGGTTCTTATAAAAATTTTAATTAATTGTGGGACCTATATCCCCCTCCAATGCATTGGGTATGTTTATGTAGGTGGTCGATTGTATGGTGACTCCAAGTGTAACTGTGATGGGTACATAATAATGTACTCATGTGGGTTAAATTGTAAGTTATTCATGAGTTTTATAAATTATATGGTAGAAATGAGGGTCACAATATTATGTGATTAATTACCCAAGCTACCTTTATATTTTTTTTATTTTTTTTATTTTTTTATGGAAATCTATTTTTTTACAAAGTAATTGTATGATACTTTATGGGTGATAAGTATGTATTTTTTAATATGATTTCATATGTGTAAAATTATTCATGGACTAATGGATTATTTTATTCTTTTATTTCCATTATTGACATTTCTTTTCTCATCCCATGTTTTAAAAAAATTCACAGGGTTTAAGGATGGGTAAAAGAAAATAAGAATCCCAGATGAATGTTGTAAATATTTTTCAAGAAATAATTTCATGTTTTATTAAAAAAATTATATTATAGATGAAATGGGTACTATTTTAGTAGTGCCCACTTTATAGGATTTTGGGTTGATATGAATGAATAATGTCCTATTTCTCTGAAAGTATTAACTTAAAATATCTTTGGGAATAGAATAATTGTATTCTAGTTTAATTAACTATACTATGTAATATTTAAGGTCAGTTCCTCGTAGTTTTTATTAGAACATGCTTTAAATGAATTTTGGGTTATGATGATATTAATAAAATTATATAAATAATTTTTACCATATGTTTTTTTTGAAATGATATAGAACTTAAATATTATCATGTATGTTAATTTAAGATATGTCTGTTCTGAATGGTTTTCCATAGAAAAAATAGAGAAGATGAATTACTAAGTCACATAGAGGATGACATCTTTTTGAATCTGTAACCTAGAATTGTGGAAATTGGGACTGAGAAGTTTGTAACAGTAATGGATCAGTTGATGTGGGAAATAAATGGTTGAATCAACTATGCAATAGAATTTCCAAATCTACCACAAAGTAACGTGATTATAGTGAGTCATTTTATAATACAACACCCACCTAAGTTCAGCTGATATTCTAACCCAATAGTGGATGAAGGGTGGATTAAATCCCATGGAATATTACTTGATGTTATGTGTTTTTTGGATAATAAAAATTTTATTCGTTCAATTTATCATTTTAAAGGTGATGATGATTAGTGGTGGTTAATGGTCAAGAATATCCGAGATAGTGAGGAGATTGATGCCTTGGAATTGGATGAATTAAAAAATATATTCTTTGAAAAATATTTTCCTATAGTGGTTTAACTTAGTATAGAAAATAAATTCTTGTATTTGAAGAGGAATATTCAATGGTTGTGTATGAATAAAACTTCCCCCAGTTGGTAAGGTACACTCCATATATTTTTCACGATCTTGCTAGAAAAATAAATTATTTTTTCTCCAGATTGAAGACAATATATCAAATTTCATTGGACTTTCATGAATTAGAAATCAATAATAAATTTTTTTGATGTGTTAAGAAGGTAGAAATTTAGTTTTCTGATGATCACATTTACTTTGAAAACAAGAATAAGAAAAAGTAACAGATGTAATGAAATGGGTATTAATCAAACAAAGAAATATGATTATAAGAAAATCCTATTTCTAGTTTGTGAAAAGTGTGGTGAAAATAACCCTAGGTAATGACTTAACAAATCTAGGAAGAGTTTTCTATGCGGTAATTTTGTACATTTGGCCCAATATTTTAATGGAAAAATAACTTGGTGATGGTATGTTTAACTTTGATAAGAAAAATATAAATTACATTAAATGTGGTGAGATGGTGAATTATGTAAATACTTACCCAAATAAATATATGAATAATGGAAAGAAGTCATATTATATTAATAAAGGTATAGTTAAATATTTTTTACTATGTCAGAAGATTTGGGGTTATCCAATGAAGTGGTATCAGGTACTCTATTTGTTTACTCATATTTTTCTTGGGTTTTGTTTTATATGATGTCTATATATTCCTTCATTTCTTAGAAATTTTCTACAAAATTGGAAATTTTACCATAATAAATGAAACCAAATATTATGGTTAAAACACTAGGAGGAGATATTATAGTAATATGGAATTTTAAAAATCTTAATTTTATTGTTTATGGAAATGCATTTCCTATCAACCTTGTATTGTTACCCTTAGTAGAGTTCGATGTTATTTTTTTATGGATTAGATTTAAGTATATCACTCTATGATTGATTATAAAACTAAAGATTTTGTTTTTGAGAAATAGTTTTATTTTTTATAAATTAATGAACACATACCATTGATAATATATTAGGAATCTGAGAAATTGTTAAAAGATAGAAATAAAATTTATCATTCACTCATTGTTGAAAACAAGGGAACTGTTCAAATTAATTTTGTTCTGGTGGTAAATGAATACCTATATGTTTTTTTGATTAGTTTCCTAGTGTTATACCTGACTAGTAAGTTGAGTTTACCATTTATTTTGTTCCTCATGCAAAGATAATTTCAAAACACCCTTGTTTAATGGCTCAAGTGAAACTTTTTAATTGAAAAGTTGTTGCAGGAGTATTAATAAAGGTTTCATTCAACCTAGAACTTCACTATAGGGTGCCACTATTTTTTATTAAAAATAAAGATATTTCCATGAGAATTTTCATTAATTATATATCTTTGAATAACGTTACTTTTATGAATATGTATCAATTTCCTCATATCAATGACTTTTTTTATCATCTCTAGTGAGATTAGTATTTTTCCAAGATTGAATTGATATCCATGTACCATCAATTGAAGGTGAACGAGGATGAGATTATGAAAATAGTATTCTGAACTAGATATTAGAATTTTATGTTTATTTTCATGCCCTTTGGCATGAAAAATTCTCCTTCTGTATTT
The DNA here is from genome assembly GCA_963277665.1 of Viscum album. Classification (NCBI taxonomy): domain Eukaryota; kingdom Viridiplantae; phylum Streptophyta; class Magnoliopsida; order Santalales; family Viscaceae; genus Viscum; species Viscum album. Next base: position 679,115,637 of record OY728126.1, on the reverse strand, counting down.
ATAGATCTTTAGAATATAATTGTTTATTGATATTTGAATAATTGTTTTTCTATTTTTGTTGATTATATTTTGGTGTTCTCCAAAATTTAGTAAGATCATGAAAAACATTTAAGGATTCTAAAAAATCTCTCAAATAATATAAGTTATATGTGAAATTTATAAAATGTTATTTTTAGTTGCAACAGAATTGTTTTCTTGGGATCATTTTAAATAAGGATGTTATAAAAGTTGATCCAGCCAAAAAAATTGGTTGATAAATGGTCAAAACCTACAATGTTACTGAGATTTGTAGTTTCCTTGGATTATCAGGCTATTGTTGATGGGTTTTTAAAAACATTTCATTGTTTCTAGCTCACTAACTATGTTAACATAATGAGGGGTTAAATTTTATTGGATAGATGAATATGATATTAGTTTTCAAGAACTAAAATAAAGATTGGTGAATGCTCTAATTTTGGACCTACCTTCTAGAAATTTTGATTTGATTCAATGGAGGGACTTGGTTTTGTTCTGATGCATAATGATTGGGTAGTGGTATATTCATCAAGACAATTGAAACCTCATGAATTAAAATCTCCAATGCAAGATTTCTAATTAACAACTATGGTTTTCACTTTGAAAATATTGAGGCATCATATATAATTATTCAAATGTGATATATATTTTGACCATAAATGTTTAAAGTATATATTCATTCAAAAGGAACTGAACTTTAGGCAAAGAATTTGGCTTTTACTGATAGACGATTAATATTACACGACCAATTAACATCCTGGAAAAGTAAACAAAGTGAAGGATGCCTTGAGTTGAAAACATCATGCATTGTTAACCATGATACATTTGAAATATGACCCTTGGATTATGATTTGATGAATTTTGGTTTTAAAGTTGTTAGTGTATGAAAATACTCTTTCTTGTTTCAAGTGTTAGTGTATTCATATCTCTCAGAAAAAATTAAGAAAGCACATAAGGAAGACTGTGAGATATAGAAAAATACATAATTAGTTAAGGAAGTTAAGTTACCTAAATTGAATGTTGATAAAGATTGTATTTTGATATTTGGGAAGAAATTATATATGCCTTCTGATTCATATCTGAATAAATAGTTGTTAAGTAATGTTTATAGTCCTCTATTTTATGTTCATGTAGGAAAAACTAAGATAGAAAAGGACCTTTCGGTGTATTGCTAGTGGGAGGGAATGAAAAGAGATATTGATAATTTTATAATGAAATGTTTTAATTTTAAATAGGTTGAAGTAGATAAAAAACTACTAAATGGGATTCTTTAGAATCCTCCAATTCCATAGTGGAAATGTGAAATTAAATCCATGGATTTTGTGGTGGGACTACCAAAAACTTCTCTGGGAAGCAACGCGATTTTGGTTATTGTTAATTGAATAACTAAATATTCACATTTTATCCCTATTTGAGATACTATGACTTTGGATATGCTTTTCAGATTGTACCTCAAATAGATTGACTAGTTACATGGTGTTCCTTACTCTATTGTGTCGAACTGTGATCCCAAGTTCGCTTATAACTTTTGGAAATGCCTTCAGAAGTCATTGGTAGTATAATATAATTTTAGCACTACTTATAATACTCAATATGATGGACAGACCGAGTGAACAATTAATACATTGGAGGATATGGTTTGAGCTTGTTCAATAGATTTCCATGCAATTTGGGATCATTATCTTTCTTTAGTTTAGTTTTCTTATAATAACAGTTTACATTCTAGTATATAGATGGCACCATTTGAGGCATTATATAGAAAGTGGTGTTTGAACTCAACCATTTTAGGATAAAGTTAAGAAAGGAAGTTTATGGTTCAAGCATTGGTGAAGTAAGTGGTTGAGAAATTGAATATAATCCAGAAACATATAATCATAGCTCATAGAAAGTAGAAAAGCCATGTAGATAATAGGAGGAAATAATTTTCTTCCATGTTAGGTGATCATGTTTTCTTTAAAATCTCTCATTACAAAGTTTTATTCATTTTTTTAATAAATTATATCTAATTCCAAGGTTCAATGGACCTTATGAAATTCTGGAGAAATATAGATAAAGTTTAACCAATTACCTACCAAGTAGATTTGTCTCCAAGCTTATCTCAGGTATAGAATGTTTTTCAAGTTTTGTTGTTACGATAGTTTGCGCCAGAATCATATCAAGTTTTGAGACCATAATTAGTTCAGCTAGAAGAGAACATTTCATATTATAAAAATTTAATTCTCAATCATGATCGTAGAGATCGGGTATTGTGGAATAAGGTAATTAACTTGGTAAAGATTTTATGGATAAAACACTTAGTTGAAAAAGAAATATAAGAATCTAAAAATTATATTAGGGAAAGGTATCCTCACTTATTTAATAAGTAAATACAAATTATGAGGATGAAATTTTTATAAGTTTGGTAGAATATAACAAACTGAGTACTTATAAAATAATTTGTTTTCATTCTGTAATAAAATAGTTAAATTCATTAAAAATGTATTATGAAATAAGTGGTATTTATAGGAACCAAGGAATATATACAAATAGAATTGTAACCTCGCCTATGAAATTATAAATAAAATTTAGGTATTTTATAAGTGGAAATATTATATACTTATATCATGGAATAAGTAAATAAATGTTTCAAAAATGATAAATTAAGTGTTGGTATTTTTGTGAAACGTAAATGATTATTTACAATTTTAATGTTAATATGATTATTTAAAAGAAAATATATTTTCATAAAATAGATTCATAAATTAATATTTTGTTTTTTATGATTATATGATAATTTTATGAGATCTTATTTAATTTTTTAAAGGGTCATAAAATCAGTTATAATATTAAAATCAGTATTTTTCAAATAAACTATGATTTTAATTAAAATAATTTCATATTTAGAAAATTATTTTCAAAAAATGGATCTCATTTTTTAATTATATGTATTGAAAATTTTTTAAGTTTAATTTTTTGTATTTTTCTAAAATACTTGAATTTTTTGTAACAGTGAAATACGGTAATTTATGGTATATATACATTATAAGTTAAATAATCTATTACTTGTGTTAGTGATGATGTAATCACCATAATCTTAAAATAATATTAATTATTTTAATATTTTTATAGATATTTATAAAAATATTCATATTCTTGATTCAAAATAATAAACCAGTGAATAAAATAGTGAGAAAACACCCCTCTCCACCACTATAAATATCACCCATCACTGCCTCTTCTCCTCAAAACTCAAAGCCATGTAGATTTTTTAATTCCTACCTAATTCCATTCCCATTAATATACCTCATGTTTGAGACCTTTTGGTCTCACTAAAAGGCCAAAACCAAGAGCCTTAAATAGGTTCCCAAGGAGAAGAAATTCAAGACGTAAAATCTGTTTTCATTTTCTTTTCTTTTATTTTCAATTTTTTTATTTTTTTATTCTCTCTTAAACTTCTCCCATACAAGTTACATGATAACTCCAGTATATTAATTATATTGTAATTTTGTTGTTTTTATATAATATCTATCATCAAACCTACCATCTTGTCTTTTTTATTCTAGAAAATGAAAACATCGTTCGTAACATGTCGATTCACTACCTTCATGGATGTCGTATTTCATTTTTCGTTAATTCTTTTGAGTATAGTCAAAAAAATATTATTATGGTTTAAAAATATTTTAATATGTATATTATAACTTTTTAAATTTTATATAACTAATTTATATACAAAACATTTAATGAAACAAAACTATTTTGCGATGGTCTGAAAACCCCCCATAAATGAACCAAAATTTTATCATTAATATTTTATCTGATGAATCATCATAATATTAGAAAAAATGATATATAGAATAATTTAAATTTATGGAAATATATTAACACCATTTCGTTTCACTTTTGAAGGTTTTCTTTATTTTGACAAGAAAATCCATAATTAACCACCGATGGAAACCGTGAAACAAATACACCAAAAATAATGAAAATAACAAGATGTTATCAATAAATAGGTATAAGGATGTTATGAAAAGATAGTATAATACATTGTAAATATTAATATTATTCTGTAATATATTTATTTACTATTTAAAACCATTATATAGGAGGCTTGAACACATTTAATGTAAGACGGACCTAAGGTAAGGTAATTTTTCTTAAAAATACTCTTTAAAATTTCTATTTTTACTAAATTTAAAATAAATGAATTATGTTGAAAGTGTTCATGTTTTATGATTATGTTCTGGTTTTTGGTAATTTTTTATGATGAAGGGTGGGACTGATATGTCCCTCCAATGCATTTTGTATTTTTATGTTAGAGGTCGACCATATGGTTACTCAAAGTGTAACTATGATGGTTACACCATAATGTTGATGTGATGGTTACATTGTAATGTGTACATGAGGGTTACAAATAATAGATAAGCTAATAGGGTAACAATCTTATGTAATTAATTACCAATATAAACTTTATGGTTTTATTTATTTATTATTTTTTTATATAAATATCTTGTTCTCACATATTATATGATCTTTAATGGGTTAGAAGTATATTTTTTGTGAAAATTATTTCATATGTGTAAAATTAATTCATGGACTAATGGTTTCTTTTCTTCTTTTGTGTTTCTTAAAGAGGTTTTTGTGCTCATCCCAAGTTTTAAAAAAATTTCAAAGGGTTTAATGATTGGTAATAGAAAATTAGAATCCAAGAAATTGTTGTGAACATTTTTTCAAAAAATATTTCATGTTTTATTAATAACTTTTGTATTATGAAAGAAATGGATATTGTTTTAGTAGTACCCACTTTGTATGCTTGTTGGTTGATATGTATGAATTATATCACATATCTCTAAAACTATAAACCAAAAAGATATTTGGGAAGGTACTAAGTGTATTCTAGTTGAATTAACTAGATTATGTAATATAAACGTTCATGTCTTTATAGGAGAAGCATAAAAATGTGACATCCTTAAACTATTCCAAAAACATTTTCATAGGGAAATATTACTTTCATGATCCAAATTATTTGTTCCCGTGATTATGAGAAACTAAAATATACTCATGAGTATATTTATTATGTTATATAAATACTTAATCAATTAATTTGATAGATATATAGGACCCCACCCATCATTAATCTATAATTATGAGTGAAACTTGAAACATAATAAACTTATCATGACAAAAATAACCCATGAAAATAAAATAGGTTTCATTAATCTTTTGAATGAAAATCATTATCTTTTTATGGTATAGCGAACTCATGGAAAGAAAATGGGTTTCATATACTTTTAAAATTTATTCAAATAAAATAATTATTCTTAATTGCATTAATAATCATAACATGGTAATCCTATAGAAAATAAATGGGTATTCAAAGATATTCAATAACTATCTAGCTAAAAACCATTCGATCAGGACAATAAATCATATGGTATTTACATGATACAGATAATGTTTATATGGTTAAGCTAATAATTGACTTAATCAATGAATATATGTAATCTAGGTGAACACCATTTAATCAAAGGAATCAAAAATACGGTATTCACGTATGAAATGCATTGAAAAAACAATTTTGGTTAAACATTGAAGAATATTAGTAAATTAAAAAGAAATGATGGAACTGTCCTAAAAAGAGACAGAAATTACAAAGTATATCTTGAGAAATATATTGAAGTATAATATTTAAATAATTCCCTTCTTCATGTATAATTTTTTTTAAAGAATAATTACTTATATGAAAAACACTTTTTAGGAGTTTTAAAAAAATTGCTTTGGAAATAATCAATATCCATGATCTTTTTAAATTATTTTTAAATAATTAATTTATAGAAAAAAGATTGAAAAATAATATTATATAAAATCAATTAAAATATAGAGAGAACATTTTTTATAAAATGACTATAGTAGCGTAAGTATGTGTTGATGTGAAAAATATTAAAAATGGATACATTTCAAACTTTATTGAAAATAACAAAAATGAAAAATGATAACCAAATATTTAAAAATTTTGAAATAATTTTTAGTAATATAAAATTAACTTCATAATTTATTTTTTCATATATAGAGACATTTTGAAAAGAAACCAATAAATATATACAAGGAAATATGGATTTTTCCAATTGAGGATACTAGACAGTGTTTGTTAAATTTATAAGAAATACATTGTGTAAATTATGAGTTAAGGGAAAAATAAAATAGTAAGGTAAAACATAAAATCCAATTAATATGAGAAGAATTTTATCAGACTTTTTAGAAAGAAAAAAATTACATAGATACACTATCTTTTAAATAAAATATTAACTTGAAAATAATATCAGCAACGAAAGTCTTATGTTTTGAGTAGCATTTTAATAATAAAACTCCAGTAAAATTTAGTTAATTTTTTAACACATTTAAAATATAAAATGATATGTCTCTTAAAAACACCATTAATATGGAAAAACACACTAATTATGTAGTAGATAAATTATCCTAAAGAAAACATGGTGTATAATAGGAAATATGCCTCAAGTCATAAAAATAGATATAAAAAAACCATACCTTATTTCTATAGTTAGTCGAAGTCACTCTAAGATCCTATATAAAAGATCTAAAAAAATAATATCCTATTTAAAATAATTATTCATATCTATATCCTTTTATTAAATTCATTTATAATTATTCTCTACATGTATATTAATTAGTTATTATCTATGTTCAATAGTTGGTGTTAGTAATCTTGGTCATTTTGAAATCATTTTGTAATTATGGTGTTGTTCTTCATTAATTTTACAAATTTAATCATTTATAAAACATAAAATATTCTTAAATAGATTTATCATGATAATTTATAATGTTATAATTTCATTCAATGAGGATTTTATTGATATTTTTTGTATACAAAATTAGCGATAAGTATATTTTAGTGATATTTAACAAGAAAACAATGGCATCCTAACTAATGTATTTAAAATAAATATCACCTTCATAGAAGAAGGATAAAACATTTATTTAATTAATTATAAAATATATTATCATAAATTAAATTTCTCAATTCCATCCATGATACTATTTTATAAAATTGTTCAATTAGGTGGTTAGACTGACCCAAACATGAACATACATTAAATAATGGATGATAATGATTATAAAAATTGATTATTATGGAATAATATAATTTTTATAGAATAATAGTGATATTATTTAAATACTTTTAATATTATTATTCATTTTTTAATATATTTTACAAATAATAAATAAAGAAGTTTGAAAATATAATATGTTACTTCATGGATGTCATAGTCCTCACAACACAATAGTAACAATTTAATTTCTAGAATAATTAAAGGGGAATAATATGGATTATAATTTATATATTAATAAAAATTATTATATTATATATGTCACAATTATTAATCAATTTCATTATTATAATATGTGAAGAGAGGCGAAAGTGAATAAAGGTATGTCATCACCTCATGGAGTCGGTCATTCGCATAATGCACGAATCATAGGTTTGTTTTTATTAATGGAAAAGGTTACATGTGGTTAATATTTATTAATATTGAATAATTAAATACACTATATCAACAAAAATAATTTTATTTAATATGGATTATAAAATAATATTTGAAAATCTATGAAATAAAATAAAATATGGTAGGAAAAAAGTACTCACGTTGAGGAATTAGGATTTCCCCGGAAAGACTTCATTGAATTGGATGTATTAGGCTAATATATTTTGATTATAAGCTCAAATAAAAATAACTAAAACATATATGGATGTAAAAAATATATAATTTACAAGAGAAATATTAATTTCAAAATTTCTCATAAATGGGAAGTTTGAGATCCCTTTTATCAGTGGTGAGAATGAAGTTTTTGTTAAATATTTCAACTTAATATATAGAGATCATAGTTTTAACATGTAAATAGACTCCAAAATTGATATTAATGGTGTGTTTAATGACAAAATGTATATAATGTTTCAATTTTTCATTGTAATGTATTTTTAAAAAAAATTTAAGTTTTTTACTCATAGAATTTTTACTTTTACCATTTTTTATTTTACCACAGTGACTAATTTTTAACTAAGTAATATCTGTTTATTTCCTAAAAATAAAATTAAACATATTAAAAAATTTAGAATAACTAATTCTAAATTCTAAATCTATATTATATGATTAAATTTCCCTAAATGAAAAATTATTTATATCATTATCACTTGTAATGTGTATATATCTATTTTTTTAATGACATGAATTTATTTATTATAAAAAAATATATTTAAAAACAATCCAAAAATTAATTTTACCAACATAATATTTAATTAAAATAAAATACCTCAACAATTTTCATTTTAAAATATTAATTGAGTTATTAAACATGGATTTTATAAATACCTAATTGTAAGAATTTTTATTTAAACCTTACATAATTATTTGATCATGAATTTTTTTCTAAGTTATACTTACTTCTTAAAATAGTCATAAACACTGCACTTTTTTAAAAAATTATTTTTTTAACTATTCACCTAAAAATAATTTATTTCATCCAAGTCAAAAACATTCTCATAATATATTTTTGATATAACAAATTAAAAAAATTATGGCCCTTTTACCAAATTAAAATTATAAAATTTATTTATTTATTTATTTAAATGAAAATTTAAATTATAGAAAACCTATTTTTATTAAAAATGACTTTTTAAGTTTCAATTTTATTTAATATTATTTCATATAAATTTATAAATAATTAAATATTGACATATAGGATTATAAATAAAAATATTAATTATTACAATTAAATTTTAATAATTATATATTTGATTTATCAATGTAACAAACTATACCATTTTTAAAATGGTTCTTCAAAAGGAGTCCCTTTTAAAATATTAATTAATAAAAATAATAATATGTAATTATATCGATTTATTATTATATTTTTATCTAAAAATTATTTTATTCAACATATAATTTTCATATGTTTTATTTTGTTTTATTTTAGGTTTTCTTTAGTTCAATGTTGCATATAAAATAAGATATTAATATTTTATAGATTTAAAGGGTCCAAAATGTCTAGTCATTATAATCATCGTATTTAGGGACTCGTTCATAGAAACAAATGTTGTACTGATGGGATGAATTTTTATCATAGGTTATAGTTTTTAGGATATTATGCAATAAATTTTTAAATCAAAGGTATTACAAAGGGGATTGGTTTCTTTGAGATTCTTGAAGATTTATTGGTATTTTAGTAATAATGTTCCAAAGGAACATCACCTAAATATTTTTTATTAGTGTGATCATAACAATGGGTTATCTGCCTTTATTTCCATGAGTTATTTCTTGGATATAATTAAGATCTAGGAATCCCCTAAATATATATCATAAATAGTGGGGTGCAGGTCCTTCATATCAAGTATAAAAAAAAAGTATTCTTTTTTTCGTACTATAATTATCATGGAATGCGTCTAATTTATAGTATATAGAGTAAGAAATCCCCCAAAAATTTCTAATTACCTGATTTGTAACTATCCCCCCTATTGTTGGAATTAGGAATTCCCTCAACCAGAAAAAAAAATCTTTTCAGGAGGTCGGTTCTCCCCTATAGAATCGTTATCTAAATGAAGGTACTTAAAATTAAGTATATTTTATTATGACTTAGGGAAAAGGTTTTATGTTCTAATTTTGTATTTAAACCTTTGATATATTTCGAGTTTTTGGAATTATGCTCATTTTGATCTTTTGAATGGTAATGCTAGATTGGTTGGATTTTCATATGATGAATAATAGTCGTTTTTATAGAATTAATGGTGTATGTGGTACCTTATGAGTATTTTATGATTGCATAATATTTTATATTATGTTTCAACTAGAAAAATTTTGTGTTTTTATATGAGTTTAGTTCATGAATATACATTCTAATTTCATATTATTTTATCATTATTCATGAATGACATTTGATTTGGTTTTTTAACACTTAGGATGTCTTACTGGGATATTATACTCACCCTTATATGGTCACTTCTGTGGGAATACACTCATGACATTTAAAATAGTTTTTTATTCATAGGTTTTCATTGTTTAATAGACTAGGTATGTATGTGTGTTTTCATTTTAAGATATTTTTTGAAATTTATATTTGTGGATGGTATGGTTTTAAAACGGGATTCAGAATATAAATCCTATGAGTTTTAGTACCCTAAAATATGTATTATAGAGGTGTTATGAGGTCTAATTGGTGATGTGAAAGCTATTGGGAGTATCAGGGACAACCTACGGTTGTGGGAAAATAGGGTGGCTATAGTCTAGATCCATTGAATCGCCAAGGTCATGGATTGTTGTATGCGCTCAATAATTAGCTAATGAGAAAAATAGTGCCACCTACAATCTATACGTGTAAACTAGCTATATAATTGGATTAAAAGAAAGAAAAATGATCTATTTTCCTTCAAACATAAGAGGGGGTCTCCCCATAATTTTCCCCTTCTATGCTCATGTGAACAATGGGTCGTCACCCCTCCCCTCCCCTTTTCCCCTTTGACCAACTGGGGGTTTCCTTTACTATTTTTCAGAGATCTTTGGTAATTATCACCCTCTAGTGATTGTAATTATCACCCTCACGCTATGTTGTTTTAATTTTATTTTTCCGGCATATATGTATATGAAATTGATTTCACCCAATGCATGGGGGAATCATCTAATCAGAATAGGGATTCTACTTGATCGAGGAAAGGGTAATCCCATAATTCCAACAGTATGTTATTGTTCGTTGTTTCAGAATAGGAACATCACCATTGGTATTTTCATAAGGATTTCTTTAAAATAAAATTTTAACACTTATGGATTTAGTTATTATGACTAGGAATTTTTCCATTTTATGTTAGGGAAGATGAGGTAAACTTCTGAGTGTTATTGGGTGTCACTTAAGCGTGGAAAGGTTAAACAATGATCTTTTTTCAATTTATGACAATTTGAAGAAAAATGGGAATCATATTATAAATTTTTTAATTATTTATAAGTTTTTTATAATAAATTAACTTGGTTTTTTGGTCTCATTTAGGTTCATGGATAATTTATATGATTTCCATCATACTTGGACAAGCCTAAGAAGTGGGTTTTTGACCAAGAGATTAAATAGGTTACAAGTTTATGAAAAGTTATCCCATCTTCCACACATGACCTATGTTATTTATGCATGATTTTATATATAATTTTAATGTTTTATAGATACCATGAGATTTAGAATTTTTTTTAAAATGTTTTAATTTGAATTGTTTGTTTAGAATAAATAAGTGCCATGTTAATGAGGGTCCTTGGCACTTTTTTTGTAAACTCACCTACCGATTGATGAGGCCTTAGCTTTGAACTAGTATCTTTGAACTGTAGGGTCCTATTATTCATGTTTATTTGAAATTGATAAAAATATTGTAATGGAACTAGTGGTAGGATTCATTAGATATCATAAGGTATAAGTTAGTAATTTTATGGGATGAATGGACTTGGGGTTTTCCATTTAAGACCTAGTAATTTTCTTTAACCATTAAAATTGTGAGATAGATTGCATATGTTCTTAACCCAGTCACACATGGTTACATGTGTGAGTGGACTTTGGTGAGATGACTTGTTGGTTTTGGTTTTCATCATAAGCTATAGGGTTTTTAATAATGGTGGAATTGAGGTCATCGACCTTGTGATATATTTTTACCTAAGAGATGAGAAGTTTTTTAGCGACCCTTATGAGGTATATGGGATGTGATGATACCTAAGGGGACTATATAGGTACCTCAGTGAAATTATTAACCTAGTGGGAGTTTATTCATTGTTCTTAGTATACAATGTAGGAGATTTCCCCTGAGTGCATGAGTTTTTCTTATTTTATGGTTTATGCCTAATGAAAAAATATAAAAAAACAATAGGGGAAGTCATTTATATATTAAAAACAACCAAAATGGTTTTAATTTATTATTTATGGAAAATTCTCATAGAGAGATAATTAATTATTTATATTATTGGAATAGGAAACTATTATAGGGGAGTCCTATAACACCTATCAAGGAAAACTATCTTAGGAGAGGTCTATTTTACATCCATTTAGGCTTCTAAGGATATGAATATAGGCTTGATATTGTATACTAGGATAGAGTTTCCTAGTAGCATTCACTTAGTCTACGTTAATTTCAGGACTATTCCTTAGATTATAAAACACTATTAGATGATCTATGTTCTACTTTTGGATGAGAAGGATCCCATAGAGGATATTCATGATATTTATCCTTATACCATAGAGACCATGGACTATTATATTGAGGATTCATGTTCATCATTATGTGCTCCGAGACACCCCATCACTAGTCAATCTATTTATGGTCAATCATGTTCATGGACCTAGGGATCAACCACTATTTAGTAAGTGGTACATGGTTTTTTATTGTCAATGAAATGTGATCATAGACATTCCAACATCATATAAAAGTGGGTATAATTGGTAATTTTAATTATTTATTTATTAGTAATACTTTATTTATTCAGATCATTTCACATACAAAACTAACAACATTTCATGTTATTTATGGGACCATGCTCGAGCTTACCTACTGAGTTTGATACTCAAAGACTATGTTGGTGACCATGGAACTTGGGTAACCAAGGAACTTTACATTTGTTACAGTATCAGGTTGGGATGAGGCCCATGATTTAATGATTTCTCTGGATCAAATCGATGTTTATTTAGAATTCTAGATGATGTAAGGCTCAAATATTTTAGTGGATCCTCATGCACTTTTGTTTTGGTTACTATTTATTATTTTATTTTTATTTTGTAAATATGACCAGCCTAGTAGGAATTTAACCTTGACTACATGTATGTAAGTATTCAATTTTATTATAACATGTTATGTTATTCATCTTCTTCTATAATATGATATAAATTATACTTGGTTATTTATTTAGGATTATGTACTCTGATATAAGACGTCTAGACTCCTCATACTACCATCATAGACTCTCACTATTTGTTAGTAACCTTTGGCGTATTAGAAGTCATGTGTGAGGTATAGTAGAGATTATTGGTATGTGCACTGGTTTATGGTCTGGGTAGTGGGATTTTATAAAGTGTTTTAAAATTTATTTCTATTTTTATTATTATTTTGAAATTGGTAGTTAGAAGATATAAGAATGTGTAAAAGTACATGATAGATATCAGGATGGTGCATTAGGAATACTCTTTCTATTATAAGCCCAAGTTTATGAGGATGGTATTGATGTTATTAATTTATGATGTTATAGTAAAATTATTTTCACCTTTTTTGACTCAAATTTTGTTTCAATTTACATTTTATTATGTATTCTTGGGTCTTAACCCATTGGGAAGATACCAATTATGTATTTATCTCTTGGAACATGGGGGAAAGAGGAATCTAAATGCATCATTATTGGCACATAAAGATTGACATGATATATAGAAATGTTAGTTTGTGTTTTATATCTCTAATGATAGTGGCCGGTTGTTTATATTTTCATCAACCACACATATGACATTTTTTAATATAAGTTGTTAGTGTCATTAAACCCATCTGGACTCATTTTTATGTATGTTTATTTATGATGATAGGTCATGTGGATTTTGTGGAAAGATAACTGATGGTGAAGATGTTCATTATATACATAAGATGTAGTGACCCTAGTGGGTTAAAACATGTGCATGATTCTATAGTGGAAAACACCTTGGGGTGGTTATTATTTGTGTTATTTTATTTAAAAGATATAGTGAAAACCTATATGGTGTTTTCTCATATAGCTCAAAATGAAATTATATCTAATAGAAAATTCCCATATGGGGTCTTGACATGTATTTTATAGTACATAATAATTATATATATGTGTTTATGGGTCCTGGTTACTGAAATATTGAATCTTAATGGGGAATCCTCATATATGGATGCTTAGTGAAAATCAGTTCCATGGTATGATAATGAGCAGGCATGTAATGATTTTAGTATCTGTTGAGATCCTTTATATGGGTGTTTTGAATGAAATATACTATGGTATATTTGATATGGGTGTGTGGATAATACCCATGAGCTATGAATTGTATGTGAATCCCCATTAGTGGGTGGTTTGGAACATTAGTTATTGTGGGTTTTAAGACAAGGGAGAGAGTCATTCCCATGATTAATAACCATTCAAGAGACTTTCTTGGTGGGTTGGGTGGGAGACCCAATGAACATTGAGATATTACTCTAGGTTTTAGTGAGTTTGTTCCATATAGTATATCAGGATAACATGAAAGGGATATTAACTCATGTTTATGAGTTTCTTAGAGATAAAAAACAAGGGTATGTGATTTTTTTAGGCTGAACAGTGGGAGAAGCTTGTGGGTTTGTGACATAAGATTAATGATTCCCTAAGTTTATTAAAAATATCCTTGAATACTTGGGTTGAGGATAGATTCAAAAGGAATGATCATCTAGGATCATGGCTTTATTATTATAGATGTGTTTTAGTATCATGATGAGAGAATAGGTAGATGTTTGTGAATCAAAATGACTTATATAAAGCAAGAGGTCGTGTGGGTAACCATGGAATAAGGTAGGTTCCCAATTTTTAAGAAGATGCCTCATAGATCTTATAGTTGGTTGGACCAGAAGTGTCATAAGGTAATTATCAGTAGTATTGTATGGGGAACTTTGAAATAGGTTACATTTCAAGGCCCCTTTTTGTATGAGATAATTCAGAATTATTTAGTGGATGAAGCTAACATGAAAGAGGCATGGAAAACTGTTTAATTGGGTATGTGAGTCTGTTATGGGTGTGATGTGACTTGTGATAACATGTCTCAGGTTTTAACTCCCATGTGGTATTGGTGTTTATCCCATTATTTATTGGATGATATTGAGGTGGTGTGCATTTTATATGCATAATGATATTGGGTTTCTAATTAGTGAGTGGCTATGTTTATCTAAGGGATGATGGATTGATGAAATGTGTGAGTGTGGATCGAGAGGAGATGTATAAGAGTGATAATAGTTGAACATAGTGAGTTTTTTGTTCGATGAGAATTATAAAGAAATCCATATGGTGGGGAGTAAACCAACGGTCATTGGAGGGTAGTGACCTTTATTATGAATTGAAATTCAATGGAAGTCATGGATGAGTCTCACATGGGAAAGTAATGGGTGGTAAAAAATTGTGACTATAATGGTGATTAGGTATGAGAATTTCCAACCATGTTATGAAAGTACATTCATAAATGGATAGAGTGTGTACTATAATATTTACAAATTTAGATTATTAATGTGATGAAAATAAAAAACCTTTGGTATGTAGCATGATGTTGGTTGTGTTTCTATGAACCTTGAGTGGTAAGGTTTGAAATAATATGGGGCCAATAATTGGATGGTCGAGTTGTAAATTAAATTTCAAGGATTATGTGAAAACCAAAGGTAAATTTAATTGGGTTTCTATATTGAGACCCAAAATTGGTTCAAGATCGGGCTAGTTTGATGGGATCTGAGTATGATCAGATCAGTGCACATTGATTCTAATCAAAGATCAAAATTTTAGTGTTTCTTAGTTTATAGACCAACTATGGGGTTTAACCTGGAGTCATGTACGAATATTATTCAGTGTGTCAAATAATAATATGATGCCTCTTGGGATAAATTAATCATGATCGGTTAAATTTTAAAGCTCATAGATATATGAATTTGAGAGTATTTTTTAGAAAAATAGACCATGGGATTCCAAAAAAGCTATATTTATGTGTAATGAGGATACACTTAGTTAGAAACCATGATAGATATGTCATTTTTTATATGACGAGTGTGTTTCTTGATCTTAATGAGTTTTTCCAAGGAAAATTATAAATGTCCTATAATATGGAAAAGATGGTGTGTACATTTATATTTTTTGATTGGGAATTATGAACAAGGATTTATTATCTGTGTTGGATAAGTGGATTAACTTATGTTCGATTTTGGGTATTAGAAACTATATACGAGTCATCATTATGATGTTGGTAACATGTTTCAAAGGTAAATTTTTATGTTTAGAGGTAAAAAGGTTCGAAATTGACCTCATGAGCTTAGTTAAATGTTGGGAAACTCCCTATGTTGGATCATTGATTGGATTATAAAATTTCATTGTCTCATGATTGAAAGATACCATCAAGCATCAACTTAAAAATTTAGTGGTTAATTTTAGTGATGGATCATGTTTTGGAATATTCACTAGCTTATATTGTAGTTGTGCTCAGGAAGCTCGGAAAGTATTATAGAGTGAAACATCTTCTGTTTAAATGGTAATTGGTGACCAGGGTAGGTTTAGATGGATATTTTTAGGTCCAATGAGACTTCTCAATGATTATAAGTGTTATAGTGGGGAAATTTCTAATAAAATATGTCCATAAGTTTGTTTCAATTTCAAGGTAATTATAAATTTTCAATTAATGGGTTGGATAGTTTTTGATCTAGGATTAAGAATGGATTTTTAAGAATTTGAGTTCCCTAATGTTTTATTTTGTATGGGTAATGAGGTCCAATTAGTTATAGGAAGTATCAAGGTAGATTTGGAGGTAGCCTAGGGTGGTTGTTCTACATCGTGGTTGTAGTTTGTAGGCAGGGATCCAGCTTGCTGCCAAGGATCATTGACTAGCTAGAGTCCTAGAAAGATACTCCTACAATATGCAGGTGGTCACTGGCTAGATGGTTGGATTATAATGGGAAAATTCTTTTTTCCCCACTCAAACTTCATATGGTTTATCCCCTTCTTCTTTTCTCTCTCATTCTCAAGTGAACCACCGGTTGAGCCCCCTCCTTTCCCTTTTTGGGATTTCCTTTAGTGTTTTTATGATATTAGAGGTAAGACTCACCCAATAGTGATTTATTTCCTTCCTCTCTTATGTTATTATAATTTTTTATTTTTATAGTTATTTGATTTTGATTTCATATAATATTAATTTAATCAATTGAAAACGATGGGTCTTTCCCTCTTCCTGTGAAGAGGGTTCCCAAAACACTATCCACATGTAGATGCTTATCATTTCAGAAAAGGTACTTTTATATTTGAACTTTCTTAATGATTTTTTTAAAATTAAATTCAAATTATTTTTATTTTTTTCTAGTGATTTGGTATTTTTTGGGTTGTGGTCAGTAAAATGATATATGCCTTCCAAGTTTCAGTGGGTGCAACTTCAATGTGATAAGGTTAACCGATGAGATTTTCAATGTGTATTGAAATTTTAATAAAATGGGTAATTTAATTTTAAATTGTTAAATTATTTATAATTTTTTTTATTACTAACTAAAATAGTCATTGGATACAATTTATCTCATTAAGTGGTTTGGATGATGGTTTTTGGACTTAGATAAGATTGAGAAACGGGTTTCCAAGCTTAGGATGAAAGGGGTTTTTTATTTGATAAAAGGTAGGGGATATTTATTTCAGGACCTATGATATTTATGTATATTTATATATATAATGTGTCTAAGGTATCATCACTAAGTTAAATTTATTTATTGAAAAAAAAAATTAAAATTAAATTCTTTTTCAGACTACATGAGTTCCAATCCCATGAGGGTCCTTAGCAATGATTTGATTTCCTTATCCACTGATGGTCAAGGACTTAGCTATGTCTCATTATCCTTGAACTATAATACCCCATAATGTGTGTTTATATAAAATTTATTAATATAATATAATGAATAAAATATTAGGATATTGTAGATACCCCAAGTAGAATTTAGTAGTGGGATGGTGTGAATGGCACAGGGGTTGACTATGTGTGACCAACTGAAGTTCATAATCCTTTGATCATATGAGGTGGTTGAGGGTTGTTATTCCCCCATGGAGTCATGGTGAGATATGTGAGTGGATATTGGTGATATAAATGGCTGGTTTGGGTAGTCAACCCAACTTATAGGGTTTTGGGAATGGGATGGGTCTGAGTCCATCATCGGAGTGAAGGGTGTCGACTCGAGAGATAAGTGTGGAATATGGGACCATTATAAGCTGAATAGTTCATCATGAGACCAAGGATGTCCTAGTATATACCTTAGTGACATGATAAAGCATGTGATATATTTCCCCATGTTCTTATTAGATTGGTAATGATCATTCCCCTTGGTGCTAAATTTTTCCTTATTTTATGTTTAATTCTTGATGATGAAATGGAAAGCCATTGTATGGGAAATATTTTATATATTGAAAATGTATGTAGGGGTATAATTTTTTTATGTATGGAAAACTACCAAGGGTTGGTGATTTTTTATGTATTTTTTTTACTGAGAAAACTCTCATAGGGTAGTTCTATGAAATCTTACTAAGAAAACTCTCATAGGGGATGTATGTGTAACTTTTAGTATAGATTTCATGGATATAGAGTTGGGGTTGATCTGGTACATCAGGATGGAGATTTATAGATTTATTCCCTAGTTTTATGTTACTTTTGGTGTTATTAAATGCTGTATAAAACTCTCATAGGGGTGTTCAAGGTTACTTTTGGCTGGGAAAACACATATAGGGGAGTTCAGTGAGACTTATTTGTATACCAAGGAGATCAGAGTATGCTATTTTTTGGAGGCACGGTCATCACAAAATGATCCAAAACCTCCAATAATCAATAAAATAAGGTATGGTAAAAAAAATTCATAGATCCAATGATTGAAAATGTTTTTTTATTTGGAACATGGGTTGACACAATCCACTTGATGTGCTCAGATAAGTTTCGATATCGATTCGAAGAATGTGTTTTTGGTGGTTCTGTTTATTTATTTTTCATTGGTTTTTTATTAATTCAGAGCATGTCACGTGCATATATATATGAATTTTAATCCATATGCAAGACCATATTTGAGGTTTCATATTGATTTCTATACTCACTCCTTGCTTGGGAGTCCATGGAACTTGGGTAACTGGGGTTTTCTACACCAGATATAGGTTTAGTTTAGGTTGAGTTCTGAGATTACATAATTGAGATGGGAAATCTCAAATGGTATTAAGAGTTTGGGATGATTTGAGGATTTTCAAATATAGTGGATCATAATACATATTTATTTTTAATATTATTTATTCATTTTTTTTATTTTGTATAAGTGATCAGCCAAGTGGGGGTTATCCTTTCCTACCTAAATAACTACATTCCATTTTATTATAGCATGTTCAGTTATTATTATTATGTGTTCCATAATATAGATTATTATTGGTTATTTATTTATGATTATGAACTCTTATATAGGGGGTATAGTCTCCACAAGGTACCATCTTTGACCTGCACTACTATTCGGTATCCCTTCACATATGGGGAGGTGCACCTGAGGTACAGTAGTGATCGTCGATCTGGGAACCATTTAGTGGTCTAGGTAAGTGAGATGTTACACATAGTATTGTGAAATTAGTGGTTTCTGATAGTATATGTGGATTATATGGTGATCATTGGTTTTCTATTGATGAATAATTTTATATTTTTTTCTCGATTTTCTCTTTTTGGTTATAATTATTAGAAATGTTTATGCTAATTTAAGAGAATTTAATTTTATATATTATTTATTGGAATATAATGAATATTAATTTATGATTTACTAATTTTATTATATTTAAAGGTCCTTTCATGTTAATATTCTTCTGGATATTCATTATATATGATTTTTTCTATTGGATTCATAATGATTTTTCAATATAAGATTCATGGTTAAAGGTCTCCCACATAGTTTTTACACCCTCTTATTGCTAGATATTAACCTTATGTCTTTTTAAGGAGACCATTAGGAGTCACAAACTACTCCTCCACTAACATATACTGATGGATAGGTTCATTCCATTTTTATATTTAACTTCTTCTTAGTAGATATCAATGATATGTTTAATAATGAATTAATTTCAATTGAATCTACAATGTGAATAAATTATCATATGATTCTCATTTCTTAAAATATTAATTACTAATTTTCATTAATATATAGTGCCAAAAAATGATGTTTTCATTTTATTTTATATTTTTTTATTCATATAATATCCATATTTCACTAATCTATGAGTCCACTTTGTTTTTTAACTCAAAAATTAGCTATTTAGGTAGACCATCATGTCAATTATATCATATATAACTCTTGGATAGTTAAGAAAAAAAATAAATAAAAATCCATCTTTATGATATTTTTATCACTATTCCTCTAGTTACCTAACATTTAGGTTTGTCCTACCAAGTTTATCCCAATTATCATGATATATATAATCACTTAACATTTAGGGTCATCCATATTTAGTTGTCCTTGAACAATATAATCTATGTTTACCTAAATTTTTAGGTCACTCGTACTTAATGATCGAGCTCTTGATGAGTGTTAACTTAGATGGAATCGAAATTTTTTTATTTTGAGGGATTTATATTATCACACCATGTAAATAAATATCTTATATTTTTCTCTCATGGTTTTCTTTTATATATTCATTCTTCAATTTGATTAAATTTATACATCTCATGTTCATTATCAAAATTAATATCATTCAATAAAATAAATATATAACCCTTTAAATGGTCAATGAGTCACTTTTTCCATCCATAATATTATTATTATTGAAATTAATCAATATATATCTACATGCATATCCCGAAAATGGTACTATAAACTCTTTCTCGTAAAGGATTAAAGTCATAAGAAACGATAATCTTACTCAAGTTAATATTAGGTGTGAAATTTTTCTAATGCCAACTTTCTAGATAAAACCACGGTCCATAGTTTAGTGGAAGTGTAACCCAAGTTCTTATAATTCATATATGATTAATCAAAAGTGATTTATAGTTTTAACAATAATTTAACTCTAAATTTATAATAATAATTATAATAAAAACATTACAGTGTAATTATAACCATAATATCACTATCCTTTGTTAAAATAAATAAAATTTTATGTTATAACTTTGTATGAATCACATTAAGTAGATAGTATGGGATTTTATAAAAGAAATTTAAATAATTTTGACCTATCATGAAAACTATCATAATATGATCAATTTATATTCATGAATAAATGACTAAATAAACTAAAGTTTTGAAGACCTTTACATTATATATATAAATCATTTTTGGTATGTATATATAGAAAAAAAATTATAATTCATAGATAAATGATGTTGAAATTCTCTGTGATAAAAAAATAAATATTTTAAATATTTTAAATATGAACAATTCATATTTTAAATTTACATTTTATATATACATATTCTTTTATATTAATATAAATGATTTATAAAAAAATATTATTTTAAAATTATATTATTATTTCATATGAATATTGTAAAGAGTTCAAAATATTTAAATATCGTATATTTTTTATTCATTTAAACTTTTATCTCATCCACAAAAATCATTTTGGTAAGGTTAAAATAATTTATACATATAAGATAATTACTATGAATATTTTATTTTAAAATTTTAAAAACATTTCATAAAACAAAAGAAGAAGTTTATACTTAAATTATCTCATAATTTTAAAAAAAAAATTATTATTTAATTTTATTATAAAACATTCATATCAAAATCATAAATAATTTATCATTGAAATTAGATTACAAAATATTAAAACATTTATTTATTAATCCTTTTATAAACATTTAACAATTAATTATGAAAAATTCATAATTTTATAATTCATTTATTAACTATTCATGAATTAAATAATTTCTCAAAATATATTTATTATAATTTATAAATTAGTTATAAATTTTATTTCATTTTATAAAAGAAAAATAAATAAAATTTTAAGCAAATATCAAATAGAGAAACACATTCTTATCATTATATGTGATATAGGAAAATATATATCATGGAAGAGACATGTGCTATGATATCCCTATATCATTGTCCTTATCTTATAATATGATTTCCCTATATCAATTTCAATGATAAAATGATTAAACTCGATTAGCTATTGTTGTCTTATCACTTCATCCATTTTAAGATCATATTGGGATATATATATATATATATCACAAGTGATGTTTCACTGAAGGACCTCAATTGGAACTAGAACTCAATGTATGATATCCTATATCAAATTCACAACATAACCCATAGTTTGGGATATATGTGAGTGTGATCTATTTAAAATTTTGGTATCACATATCGATGAATCTCAATTCACAATAAAAAACTATAATATTTCCACATAATCCATTTACATTTCAGGAATAGTAATATAAATATTTTTCCCTTACAAAATACTAATTATTTATAAATTTAAAAATAAATCAAATGTTTAGAAACATCTTTTAAACATCACAACACATTATTTGATACCGTTGATTAATTCTGAAAGACTACTCATTTCCCACAATTTACCACAAATCCTTAAAAATATTATATTACAATATCTATGATGAGAGAGTTATATGAATAAATCATAAGATGAAGAATGTGTGTTTTATAGAATATTAATATTATTTTATAATGGTTGAAAAAAATCTATTAACAAAAATAATTATTCAATCACCTCCAAAGAAATCCACTGTTTTTGTGAATCCCTAAAAGAATTATTGGATTCATCTCTCTCATTACATAAATAAAAAATCATTATATTAAAGGATAATGTAAAGAACATGAACTACATATATCTCAAACATAGTAATAATCATGTACATCACCTTTTGGTTTACCATCATTTATATTATTTACTCTTGTATACTCATAGAGGTATATTTAGTACATTATATATGTTATAATGTTTATCACATCTTATTTTCATAAAATATATTTGTAATATAAGCATCACTATATTCAATGGTTTGTAGCCAGAATAATTAATATAATGTTTTTTGAAATCATGAAATTAGAACAATTGAAATTATATAAAAACATTTTCCTTTAATTTAAAACAAAAATATGTAGAAAAATGTGATTTCATAT
Organism: Viscum album; assembly: GCA_963277665.1. Taxonomy (NCBI): domain Eukaryota; kingdom Viridiplantae; phylum Streptophyta; class Magnoliopsida; order Santalales; family Viscaceae; genus Viscum; species Viscum album. The sequence goes on along the minus strand of OY728126.1, from coordinate 679,092,758 downwards.
TCAATTTCAATCACATGGAAATGAAACAAAATATTTTTGGTTAATAATAATAATTCACAATGGAAATATACAATAATGAAAATCGTATAAAGTATAATAAAAAATTCGTATAAATAATAATATAGTTACTATAATTGATAATAAAATATAAGCAATTGAGATATTTATAAATATACACAATTTGAATTCAAAAAAACTCATAAAATAATTTTATAGCCATAAATATAAAATTGATATGAAAACACATACTATACAAAATTAATAATACATTTAATATAGTATAAACATAATCAATTAACCCAAAAACCATTTATATTCAAAAAATATCAAAAAAAATCACTATTCATAACATTATTTGGTCTAAATTGATATAATTTCATGTTAAAATCAATATAGAAAATCCAACATGTAATAATAAAAATGAAATATAATAAATATCATTCTCTATCAACAAAACCAATGAAGTTATCTATAATGGATTTAATGTTAAAACTAAAAACTAAAGATAAATAAAATATAATGGACCCAAATATACTCCAAAATTTGATTGAACCACCTATAATACATGATCTGACCACATACTTATAGAACATGTATATGTAGAATTGAATAAGGGTAAATATTCTTACTTAATGAAAACTTATTACTAAGGCTTGATCACGTCTGCTTTTAAGATGTCCAAGCCTCGAAGCCTCCACAAGCACTAATTTTTTTATCAAGTCTCTTTCATTATCCATGTTCACAATATAAAATTACAATATCTATTTAAAACCAATAAATAAATTTAAATATTAGTCTTTTATAGGAACAAATATTTACTAAATAAGAATGGGAACATTCAACTCCCATTCTATCTTCTTTTCTTCACTTTCACCTGATATTTTTATTATATATTTGTTTAATTATATATTTATTTTCCCCATTTATTTACTCATGATGAAGGAAAAAAAGTGATAGAGTGAACTCCATTGAACATCCCATTTTGATTAACATGAAAGATACTAGATGATTTTGGGTAATCTGGTAGTTATATCAAGTGACATGGGTCCTAAAAATATCATAATCTTATAATTGATAAAAAAAATTGAATACCTAAATATTTATTAAAGATGAATTCTTGGAATGGACACAATATAATAACTCATTATAAACCTAGGTATACCAAAATTGTTGTAAAAATAAAAGGTAAGATAGTCATAAAAACACATCGAAAAATTTTAATCCTCAAATTAATTGTAATAAATAACTCTAAAAAAATAAAAATATAGATCATCTATTTTAAATAAACAAGTTCCAATGTTTAACATCAATAAAATATTGGGGTTGGAAATAATTTTCATATATATAAGGCCTATTAAAAATCGAATGGGTCAATTAGACAGTAAAGACCAAGTGAATGGAATATCCAAAAAATAGTGATGTCATCAATAAAGTAAAAACTATAATTTTTCCATGTAAATTTAAATATTTAATGAAAAATATTTCATGGTATTTACATGGTAGTCATTATAAAAATAAAAATCAAATTTAAAATCAAATTTAATTAATAATATTATGAAAAAATTCTTTCATAAATCACAATCGTAAAATGTAAAATTCATGCTCAATACTATCAATATGTTCATTAGCATAGTAGATATTGACCTAATAATAATTAATGATATACCAATAATTACTATTTATGAAAGTTAAGTGTAAATAGTCAAACTATTTCCTTTATTATACTTATTTTTAATTAAATTGATACACAATTTCTGTAACTCTATCTTTTTTATAACAAATCTGCCAAAAATTAATAAATTAAAAAAATTAAAACATATTCATAAATATTATTTAACATTATATGTCAGAATTATTTATTGTTTTCATTACATCATAGACACTAAAATATATCATCAAACCTATAAAAACATAAAATAAAGTAAATATTGAACCTTTTAAAATAATTGTTCAATAAAATTTTCTTTATCACGTTTACTAGAAACTATTACTCGAAAATGATATATTCTAAAATATATAGAGTAAAAAAACATATAAATATACATAATTTAGTTAAATGAAATAAATTTATAAAACATATTCAAATTAGTGTGGATCTAAGTGAGCTAACTAAGTCTCCATACTTGAATACTCAATTGGTGCTATTAGTAAAACAAATCTTAACCTGATGAGACAAGGATATCTTCAAGATGAACTAAGATAAATATACATTTATTTTATATAATTTTTGAAATTAAAATAATAAATTCATTAAATAATATCCCAATACTTGAATAGAGAGAATTGGTGTCTTTATAAATTAGTTATATAAAAACATTATTACACATTAATGCTTCAATATCTCCCACAAAATTATCTACATAAATATTTTTTCTAAACATAGTCCTACATATCATTTTGTAGGGAAGTGGGAAAGAAAAGATAGAGTAATCTTAAATTATAAATAATAGAATACATATCAATCAGTCATCTGGGGTTAGATCATAACAACTAGAGATAATAATATCATGGGATAAATATTTTATTAAAATGTATCATTGAATCATAGGAGATATTTATTATGGTATGACATCATAGGGTCCTAAAATCACCATCATGGAAGCATAACATATATATCATGGCATATAATCATAACATTATAGTGTGATATAATCATGATCATAGGAAAACATAACATTACAGACCAGTTAACTGCATACAATTCTTTTCTTAAACTTATGGAAATAATAATAATGTTCATGCGTCAATTTATGAATATAACAAAAATACCCACACACCAAGTTGTGAACATAACAAAAATTTAATACACAAAAATCTTCATTATTTCATGTAATATAAAAAATATTTTCTAATCAACTAGAAAAATATATAGGAACTCACAAATCACTTTTCTATATATAATACATATGTATCTAATAATATAATTAGATCAATCAAAATTTTATCATATATTGATTAACTAAGGAAAGATATTGGTTTCATGAAAATTTACTCAAAACAACAACATCAAAAGAAATACAAAGAAAAAATGTGGACAGTGTAACTAAATAATATCCCTTGTGAATCAAAATAATAATAAAAATATATTTTCATAGAAGTAAAATACATCTATAAAATCAGTAGAAAGATTTATTGAAAAATAAAAATAAATATACATTTATTTAATTAACTATTAAAAAAATGAAAAATTCAAAAAACAAATGGGATTATTATTTTCATTGAAAACACATAGATACATATAAATGAATATTTTTACATTAATAAAATTTATAATGGTAGGAAAAGGTGGTTAAGTGGTAAATATGAAGAAATTATAATTCTATAAGAAGTTTTAAAATATACCATAAGGAAAATGATAAAATGATTCCTTTTTTAAACAGAAGTAATGAAAGTAAAAGATAGTTAAAAAATTCCATAAATGAGTATTTTATTATAGAGATGAAAATTATTTATACAAAATATTGAATATATATCTGTGTGTATAAGATAAAGAGTTGAAAATTGACTTCAAATTTTTTTTAAAAATATCTTAAAATAAAACTACTTAATTTTTTAAAATTAAAACCCCATTTTAGAAAAAAAAACATGGTTAGGAAATTAAATACAATTATTATAAATATATTAATTATTTCATAGTTCAATTATGATTTATATACACCATATAATGATATATGGGTCCATGATTTAGAAAATTTCTTAATAAAGGAAATTTGGGATGAGAAACCCTTACCTCAACTCATGTTTTCTTGTAGTTTATGACTAACCTAATGTATAATAAAAATTAATTTAATAAAAAAAATTTTAAGAATATTTTTAATATATTTTTTATTGTCTAGGTTTTATTTATTATCATATATCCTTCATTTATTGTATTGTTTTTTCTTACATAGTCGACTTGAGGTGGTTCATTAATTTTTTCCAAAAATACATTGATATACTAACATTGGTTAAAGGTGTAATGAAATATTTTCATTATCTGTATAATTTTATATATATGTTATATTATCCTTCCATCATCCCAAAAAAATTAAATAAGTTGTTGAAAATAAATTCTAATTATGAAAATTTCTATTGAATACACATTTTAGTTAATAATATTTTACATTTTCCATTTATTTTTTATGTTAATAAAATAATCGTAAAAATTAATTTAATGATTCTTAATATTATATAGATTTCATATTTTTCATTAAATCCATTTTTGAACCATCCATGTTAAGTGGTGATTAATAATGAAAAATCAGCATTTGTGGAGGCTATAGTTTTCATGTGTACATGGATAGTGTTTTCGTTTTCTGATGAATTGGAGGGAAGGAAGATAGATAATGTTATGTCTTTATAGTGTAATAATTATGTCATAAATATAATATATATTAATTAAAAATAATAATAACTTTACATATAATGAAATTATGAAAAATTAAATACATCATTCTTGGAGGTGGTGATCTACATTTACACAAAAGTGAGGTTTTTATTTTCCAATGGATGGAATAGAGGTAGATGAAAATTATTCAATAAAAATAATAAAATATTAGTAAATTAATTATTCGAATTTTATTATATTAATATGTTTTTATAATTTTTATAGGAGGTGAAAGAAAAATTAAAAATTAATGCACTCAGTTAAGATGAGTAATTCTTCCTTAGGAATCCTCCTTTGGATCTCTTATTAAGATTTACTAGGTTAGACATTTACAGACAAGATAACCAATAGGTCATTGATAATGGTGTTTGGATTTATTTTTTTAGAGTATCATGGAAATAAGGTTATCAATGTGTGTAGATAAGTGAGTGGTTGAGGGACCCTTTTATAAGTGTGAGGAGTAACACCTTTGTAAATAATATTAGGTTTAAAAAATATAAATGTCATTATCAATGTAAAGTGGCACCAAATTAAAAAATTCTAGAATATATGATACTTTTTTGTATCAATAAACTCATAAAATAAAATTTAGAAAATTTTTATAGATATATGGGGCATTATATCTTAGTTTAACCATTTACCAAATTTAATCTTAACCACTATGACTAAATGACTACCATGGTAACGTGTTTTTTTCAATATGAATAAAATAGATATTTTTAACTAATTTAAAATTGATTATTACAAATATTAAACCATTTTATAAAATTAAATATCTAAATGTGGTAAAAAATAATTTTAATATAAATTAGTAAAACACAATGAAAATCATTTTTAAAAGAATGTATTTTAATAATAAAAATAAATCTACACCAAATCATGTATAATAATGACTCTCATGAAATTTATTGGTTTATGAATAAAAAATAGAGTGATATGTGGCCTTAAAATTAATAAAAAACTTAATGTAATCTTCTCAATACTTAAATAATTAAATTTATTGAAAATAGTTCTTTATTAACATAATACAACACTTAGATAAAAAATGTTAATCATATGTTTCGAAATTAAAATTAATATGATAAAATGATTTATTTTAAATAATAAATATTTATATAATTTAAAAAAAATAAACTTTTAGGTCATTTATATATCATGATGATGTCATAAAAGATAAGTATTAGAAAAACTATGTTTTTTGTTATTCACACACAATAAACTATTTCAGAAAAACACCAAAAATTTAACATAAGATATTACGTAAATGATTAATCAAAAAATGAAGTTAATATTTTAAAATTAAAATTTTAATCTATAAAATTTAATTGTAATATAAAAACACATAATGAATATAATAATTTTTGAGAAAATTATTTTTAAGCATAAAATGTATTTAAATACTTAATAATAGAAATTATAATTCATTACATTAATAATTATATATTTATGATATTTTAACTTCTATAAAAACACCCCCAAGACAACTGTATATTATCTAAGTGTATTATAAAAAATGGTTTTTGTTATTGGAATTTATTGAGTTATTAGGGATATCATAGTGATTTCCATGATCTTGAACTTCTCCTAGACCAATTTTTCTGAAGTAATTCTTAATAAAGTTAATATTAGGCTTAGAATTTGGAAAATTATAGCAATAACACCTCCTTTCTAAGATCAGATAAATGATCTTCAAATAAAAGATGGTTACAGCTTGATGAAAATGTTATAGATCTATAATACAGTTACTCCTATTTATAACCTCTAATTTAATGACTATATTGTAATAAATATATTTAATATTTATAAAAATTATTTGGTTTCATTTTATTTTTGTTCTTCATGTGAAATAAGTTATTTGAAAATAATTATTTAAGGATATATATATATATACAAATATCATGGGTTTTTAAATTCCACCACCCATAAAAATAATTTCATCCTTTAAATTCTATAATTATGATAAAAAAATTAAGGGAACCTTTATCACATTACAATATCAAGATCCCATGTAGCTTCCTTAAAATTATTTTTACACCAAAAAACAATGACCGGGTGAGTGGTCGTATTCCACAAAACCTTATCTCTTCGATCCAAGAGCTCTCACGGTTGTTCCTTATATGATATATTTTTTAAATCGTATATCTTCTATGTTCAGTACATGAAATGGATATGGTATGTACTTCCATAAAAGTGAAACATAGAACACATCATGTACCTTGGAGAGTGTTATTAGAAGTACAAAGTTATAAGCTACCATCCAAACACAATCGTGAAACTCAATAAGAAAATTTTATCTAGGGAAACAATTTCAATTATTTTTTATCCTATTACCCATTTATAAGTATAATTTAAACTAGAAAAACATTCTACCCATTTAAAAAAAGAAAACGTTATGCTAGGAATATTCATAATCCCGGTTTTATCTCTATTTAGATTTTTAGAATGATTACTGAGATTAGAAATTTAATTCAAATTTAGTATTTTTGAATTTAGGGTTAATTTACTTATTATTTGGTTTTATAACCATTGTGTTTGCCAATTTTAATTTTTGTTCTAATTACTCAAGAGGATTCTAATCCTACAATTTCATATTCTTTCTAAGAATATTTATTGAGTAATACCTAGGACATGTAAACCTATAAGAACCTACATTGAGATCTTATTGAGGCTATGATTGAATAATTAAAATTTTAAAATTGTTGAGGTAATCTTTGTTAAGACACTTTTTTTCTGATACCTACCTTGCATCTTTCCTTCATTAAGACCATAGCTTCCATGAATGACCTTATAGTATGAGTTTCTTCCAAAAAAATTCTCCCTTATTACCTTGATCTTTGTCTAATGCATGACTTCACATTTCACAAGTGTGGGGGAGTCTATCAGACAGCATGGGATGGTTTTATTGTAATGATGTATTGTGTTACTCATCAGAATTTTTTTTCATGATCCATGTATACTTTGTATCATTTCACCTCTACTATTTTCTTTTGAAATATACAAAAGAAAACAAAATTACATAGTTTTTCTATTAGTAAGGTAAAAAAATAACCATTTTTAGACCGATGTAACCCCTAAAGGATCATATGTGGTTATGGGAGGGATGTGAGATCTGGTCTAGGCATGACTTCTGAAAAATTAAAAATACAAAAGAAAACGTAAAGGAACTGGATAACCTTTTCACACTGACTTGACATATACATGGATCTAATTTGAGCTATTGGTAGTGTGGACTTGATTATATTTTAGGATTCATTGTGTTACACTTGTCATTAAATAAATGCATTATACCTTAGAGCTTACCCTCCTTTTTAGGTTGATTTTCACAATTCATAAACATTCCCACAACCTCAGAGTCATTAGATTTTAATTGCTAAAGCCCTCATGATTAGTTTTTTATGTGTATTTACAAAGTGAAGATAATAGAAAAAATGAAAGGTTATAGTTAGGAGAATATACTCATGGTATGAGCATAACTCCAATTTCATTTTACCTTGATTGATGAGAGAAAAGGAATTATGATGTAAATTTCAAATGGGTATAGAATTCAGGGAACAATTAAGATATTGTAATTAAATTATTACATTCTATTTAAAGAAAAGAGCTATGTGGAATGAATGATTTGCTATGTAGTTAAGATTCTATGAACTAACTTTCTCTTCATAAACTTAGTTTTATTTTCCTGGACATCATGAATGCTTCCTATTTTTAAAAATTTATTATCTTTTTTGAATCACTGTTGAGTCCTTTTTTTCTTAAGGATGAGAAATTGTTCAAGTGTGGGGTAATTTTATAAGCCAAAATAATATATACTTTTTTCTGACATTTAATTAAGGATTATAAATGATATATTTGATAATGCACTTGGTATATGCTGAGTTTTTTAAGAAATAGGTTCCCAAGGTTTCAAATAAGAAAATACAGAAAAATAGCATAAGTTGTCTTTTACACATCATGAAACCTTAGTTAACGTTGTGTAACAAAGTCTCATTGGATGTTGGAAATCCTGAACCTAGTCATAACTCAAGTTGTGAAGTCTACATGAGAAATTTCTATTACATTCCATAAGATGGGGATACGCATTGTGAACCACTTGGACAGGAAATCCACTTCGAAGATTTAGTTAGAAAGGTGATACATTCCGTGAGAGTAGGATTCTCATAGTTAAAGAACTTAAACCTCATATCTCATATGATATACACATGATATATGTATAAGATTAAAAACAGTGGAGATATACATTGATTCATCATTACACGACATGAATCCAATTACATGTCATGTAATTTATCTCAAATAAATAAAGCAGTTCGGCAACGGTTTTGGGAGAGCTTCCAAAGAAATACTTTCTTGTTCATTTTGTTCCCATAAAATTTATATCTATTACCTTCCATCTAAACTCAAAATTTTACACAACTTTTATTTTTTTAAATATAAGTGTCGTGGATCATTTTTTATCATCTCCTTTATTCCCTTGTCACATAACCACTGTCATTCATCATAAATCATTAATGAATTCGTGTTGAATCCATTTACACTCTTATTCCTAGTAATTACATGATTGAATTGTGATTTACATCTCTTTAATCATCAATTTCATGATTTCCCCTTTTGTGAATCTGAATTGTTTCATTTTTTTTAAATATTTAAATTCAAACATTCTTAGAATTTCAAGCACTATTTCAATTATTCATTTGTTGACATTCATTCCTATCATGAGTGGCTAAACAAATTGGGGTAGGGATCAAGACTAGGTGTTTTTTAATACATAATAAATCTTTAATTCTTATCATGGTAGACTAGAGGGATAGTAATCAGGATATAAGTTAATTGTCTTTCAAATTCATTTGAACATCCCTGACCATGGGGTATTCAAGTGAAGAACCCTATCCTAGTAATAGTAGATTTGGCTATGAATAATATCCTAAAATGATTTATTCATTCTAATCCAAGCTTAATATATATATGTTTTCAATATCTCCCAACTATAGAATAGTTACCTCCAAGTTATAACTAATTTATTTGACTAAAATTAACTAGAGATCTCTACTTTCTTGGTGGAATAAACCTTAGGGTTTACCAAGTTAGAATTTAGATCATCCTTTCTATAGAGACCTAAAATTGATCACACTCCCTATATTGTTATTAAATAAAACCATTAACTATTATAAATATAACTGCCAATCCTAAACCAAACTAAAAAGAACTTTTAACCCAAAAAGGCCTTCAACCATCAATTAACAGTTCCATCTTACACTCCTCATGGGATCGAATCGATACTTTCACTATATTACGCCCTATTAGCAAATGAAGTTTGGGAAAAAACACAATTATAATATGACCATAGCCCACGTGAATAAAAAAACACATGAGGGTGTGTCACATGGCTTCCTGGGGAGAACACATGGTTTTAAAAACTATGTGGTGACCATTTAGATTGGCTATGTCCAAGTCCACACAATATCCCCTCCCCCTTGCATAGTTTTACCAATAGTGTGCTACCTCCCTAGGGAAGCATGTTTTGGTATAATGGTCACTAAAAACATTTCACCAACCATGAAATATGGATTTATGGCCGTGTTCTCCCTTATTTGATGTCATAAACCCTCAGAACACCCTTGAGACTCATCATATAGATATTAAAAATTTTATTAACCAACTTTAACAATATTAAACCAAAAAATAAATAATAATATACCACAATGGAGTTTGGGATGTTACAATATGTTTGAATTTTAAATTGTGTAATGGATACTTCTTATGGCCTATTTTTAAATATTTAAAGGAAATATGCCTACTTATTATATTATTCCTTAGATGAACCTTGGATTCCAATTTGGAATGTTTTGGTTGGTCTTATAAGGTAATTTAAATATAAGGATTTATAAATAGGTAATTTGTTGGACATGGTATTTTATTCATATTTATTTTACATGATGATCCTCATACTTTATATTGGTAATTATTAGACATGACATTTATCATCATTTAATTATAATTTTTTGTACATGATGTTCCCATTATTATATTAACTGTGGGTCATGACATTCCTCATCATCTACTTATATTTTTTTATAAAAATTTTCAAATTCATCATCATTACATGTATTGTTAGACATGGAAATCTTTATTATTATTATTATTGTTATTATTTAGTGGAAGTTATTAGACATGGTGTTCAATATCATAAATTAATAATGGATAAGAAATATTCCCCATGTCCCCTTATTTAGAAGCTTTGGTCGATTCCTTTATTTTAAATATGATTCCCTATATGATTATCCCAATACATGGAATCCTTGGTTACATACCATAGTTACCTGATATATTAATAATATATATAATTTCTTAGAGACATTTTGGATTAGGCCAAAGCAGGTAGAGTCGACCAGGTGTCCCATTAGGAATCGAGATGACATAATCACCATTTATTTTAATGATTCTATTATTATACCAAAAAATGAATCATTTTATATTCATGGACTAGATTATACATTATATAACAATTTTGGTGGCTAGATAATTTTGACTCACTCCCTTTTTTGGTCATCATTGGGTACCTGTACAGATATCCTAACTCTAGGTTAGAAATTAGATCATGCTTTTTTAATGTTTTATTTTTTGGTCTAGGACTTGGTCTGGAAGTAGAGGCTGAGCATATACTTCCCTTCCCTTCATAGTTGGAGCCTTTTTTTATGTCTCGCTAAATATTGTGTGTTACCTACAGTATTCTTGACTACTTTTATTCATAGAATTACTTTTTCATGGATGTTTATTTTTTTAGAACTATTCAGTGTATAAGTTATTTATATTATATGTTATTTATTACTGATCTAGAGGGTATAGTCTCACCACTATACCTCCATCACACCATCACTGTTAGTACTAATCCTAGACTATAGAAGGAGGTGCTCTTGAGGCCAACTGGCCAACTAGTTTGACTACTATTATCAAGTGATCAAGTTAGAGATGACACAAGTGGTATCAAAGCATTGTTTTTATATTTTTTACTATTTTCGGATGGTATATTGGAGACTAAAAATGATTCAACACTTGGTAAATATCTTATGTTTGGGATAGGAAAACCCTCACATGTGGAAATATCATGTTTCTAGGTATGGGACAGTTGTTTGTGTTTTTCATTATTATAGTTGATTATTATTTCACCTTTAGATATTTTTTTATTTACATTGGTTATTTATTCATTAATTTATGAGAATTACCTATTTTCCCATTATGGAAAGAGAACATGTGTGTTCATGAATCATTTCAAGAACATGGGATTTGCATGCCATTAGTATACTTACTTATAACCCATGATTATGTGATTATGTTTCATGCTTATCTGTATACCAAGTTCTGGTGATTATTTATCATTATTATCTATATTCCATATTTAGGTGAAAATTATCATTCTTGTCTATATTGAATTATTATGTCCAAATTTGGTATTCTTACCTTTATTCTTTATTATGTGACAATTTCACTGGTTAAGGTTATTGTATAAGATAGTTAAATAATGTTTTTTCATTAACATAAATAGTTTATTCCAAAATAACTTGATGGGGGGATTCTATTAAACAAAACTAAAATGTGTTAATAGAATAAAATGGTTTTGAAATGGTTACTAAATTTACCTGAATAAAATATTTTAATGTTAAAGAAATTTAATTTTTTTAGTAATTTCAAATCATTTATTTTAGATTTCGGTTAAATGATATATCAATTTCAATTTATAAAGGCGTATACCTCCGTAACATGGAAATAATGACCCATATAACTTAGTCTTATCATGTTTAGATAACCTAAGTTTTCCAATCTTATCATTGTTTTCATTTTGAGATAATCCCACTAAGGGTTTGTTAATACATAATAAAATAATTTTTTTGGGTTTCACTTATATGGGATTCCAATTATAATTAATAGATTATTGAATCCATGAATTGGGAATGGATTCCCATAAAACTAGACCCAAGATGGCATGAAGAGACCCTCATAAGTCACATTTATCCTTATATTTTTAGAAATTAACTCCTTGGGGTACATAAATGTGATAATATGGATTTTGATTAAAAATTTTCAAATGCACTTATGAAATGTTATGTATAAATGTATGGTGGAATCTTACATAAATGGTTCTCTTAAAATTGATGAATACATTTTTCTACTTTTTGATATAAGGCCTTAGATAATTAAAATTATAATTTCAAACTAAAAATTGTTTTTCTCTAAAGATTTTGGTTGATATTTTCTTTAACCAAGACAATTGTTATATCGTAATTATAAATAATGGTTTAAAAAATTATTGGATAATTTTCCTATAAGGCATCATGGATTCAGCTAAATAATTTGAAAAGTACAGTTGTAAAGTTTTTTCCCTTATAATTATTACTTTCCTTTTCATCTATCTAAGCCACTTTAAGGTTATAATAAGCATTAATTGATAAAATAGATTGAATAAAACCTTTTAGACGTGTTCTTAACATTGACCCTCATGTAAGGGATAGCTTTATAATTACCTTGGGATACTTGGAATGGAAACATGGTTGTTTCTTATAGGTCCCTATTGACTTATTATGTTGTGTTGGACATAAAGGTAAGGTAGTATGGCCAATTTTTCTTTTGGTCTTGGCCCAGTGTTTGAGTTTACAACTTAATTTGGTGATTGGATATCCTAGTAATGGGAGTTACCTTAGATATGATAATCCTTTAGACTTTTTATCCAAGTTTCTAGGGATGGTAAGTACCATTCCTTGAACATTGAGTTGGGTTGTAATATTTGTTGATGAAATGAAACCCTTGGGTCAATGGGTGGTTGTTTTATAAGTTTAACCTTGAGGGGGTGTTACTGTATACGAATAACTTTTGAGGGTCAGCTCTTTATCCATTTATATTGATGTTGTAAACCTCTAGGATCACTCCCATATGAGGATTCTCTAAGAGGATTAGATCATGTTATTATTTTTCATATCAGGTGATGTCGTTAAACCTATATTTATTAGGTTTAGCCCATGTATGGAAAATGATATCATTACCTACTTTCAATATTTCTTATTCAGGGAGAGTTTTTAAGAATTTTATATTTTTTGTAACATAGGTCCTTAAGTGGGATATGGTTCTCATGTGAGATAATTAATAAATAATAAAATTTATAAAACCTAGAGGCCCCAAGATTTTATGTAGACCCTAGTGAGTTAGCACATTTGGATTGTATAATGTAACCCATAAGATATCTTGGTCTGATTTTATAGATTCCATAGAGGTGGTGCGCTTGGTTTTATTTTAATTTTGATACTGATATACGAAAGGTGATTTGAGTTTTGATATTTATGCATGGTGATGCCTGTGATTTCTGAGGAAGTTCCTAAGGTACTCGATATTGAGACTAGATTCAATGGGAAGGACTATTCCGGTGATTTCCCCTATTTACTAGTAAGTAATTGGTTGATGCTTTAATTTTAGAAACAAAATCGTGTGATGGGAAATCATTAATGAATCATTCAATGGGTAGGTGCTCAATTTTTTAAAATGAGTTTCAAGGGAGATCCAAGCATGTTAACAACTAAATTGATGAGTAGCATGGTCAGTTTGGACTTAATGATGTATTAATTGCAGGAGAATGATTCTTGTCTTGAATCGAGTGTTACAGTACCATACACCTTCTATTCTTAGTGAGATAGGAATGGTACATTCCAATTTTACATGGAACTATTTAAACAATTGATTGGTGATTAATCAGGTACGGGATGAGTATTGATGGTTTCAAATATGACACTTACAGGAATAGTGACCTAAATCTTAGGTTAAATTTAAAAAAGTTCCCTTTTATGAGTCCTAACATGGAATTAAATTGGGTTTCATCAAGTTATTTACCCATGGGTGGACCTTGACACACATTGTTGGTAGATCTGGTGTTGGGTTTTGTTAAAGGAAAGTATATCCTGGTTTGATGTAAGTATAGATCGAGAAGAGTTATAACCCCATATCAATGTAATATAAGTGTACTTGTAGTTTTGATACTATCATTCCCGGTATAGTTACATCATTATAGTTACACTGAGGGAGAGTTGACTATATTCTATTCTATATAAATATGTGTCTCTAGTTTGATGAAAAAACTCCTTGGGAGTTTTGCTGAAGGAGGGGTATAAAATAATCGGTATGGTGTGGAGTAAACCATTTTTTTAGGGTGGTGACCCCTAATGTGAGTTGAAACTTAAAGAAATACATGGGAACCATTCTTAGGATTTATAAAAAGGTGATAGATAATGTTTACATTAGCGATCAAGAATTAGTGGTTTCTTAACGAAGCCAATTTTTGGGTCCAATGACGGATGATGAAAGGACTATTGTGGTCAAAAAATCAATAGTATAATGATGGGTCTTCTCTAATGGTGGGGAGAAATATTTTTATCATTAGTGGGTGACCCTCATGTTAAAAGTGCCATGGGACTTAGATACTCGTAGTGTGATGGTCGTTTTAGATCATAAAGTAAATTAAATAAATGGAAGAATGTACAAATATATTTCTCATTAAATTATAGGTACATGTTGGGAAAAAAACATACATTGATTCAATGTATGGAAGTTAGGACCAGGATATCTTGTAATGATCCAAGGTATTTGGATCGGGTGTGTTTCAGTGCTTGTGTTATGGTATGATAGTCATTTTGAACAGGGAATGTTTTGTCTAGGTGACATCATTGGATGTTGGGTATGGGATTCAGTGTGAATGACCAGAATGATTTATGTACTACTCGGATTAATGGTTCTAGGATCTAGTGTTGGAAAAAATAAATACTGAACATAATAAATTTTTAAAAGATTCAACAAGAATCTATTTGAAATATTTCCTCTCAAAAAATAGCATGTGGTCAGTGAAAAACCACATCTTGCACATCGTGTTTTGAGACTTTTGCTGTGTGAAGTTTGGTAAGGGATTATAAGGAAATTCTTTCATGACTAGGATAACATTGGTCAATTGGAATTATACTATTTTTATCAAATTGATAATCATTTTGAGGTTATTATTAGGTCACTAAGGATGGGTTTCTATAGTCAATTATGATTGTATAAGTGTCGTTAAATAGAAATAGATTTTTAAATAAATGACATATAGTTAGGAAATATATAGGTTGGTTGATTAACTAGATGATGATTTTATCATGTTTCTGGATATGTGGGATTTTTTAATAAAATTATTACATATATTATTGATGGTTATAAATATCGGATAGATTTTTATTAGTTTTATCTTTGTATGCCTTAAATGATGCTTGGAGGAATGTTGGCCATTTAGAAACACAATTCATCCATTTGAGTGGAAATTTATGACCCAGGTAGGTTGGGTGTTGTTGTTATTATTCTCCAAAACATCTCAGGGATCATAATTTATATTTTGGGAGGTTGTAAGATCCCAGGTTTTGGGATGGGTTGAAAATCCATTGAAATTTTAGTTTTTCATTTGGTTGGAAGATAAAAATTAAAATGAGGCTTCAGAACATGACTCTACAAATTGAAACACATTAAAGTGTTTTTTATAGATTTAGTATAAGGGCTAAGAGTTTTCTTAGGAGTTTGGTTTTGTTTCAAGAGAATTGGTATTCAAAATCTTTATTTTTTAAAAGATAAGGTGAGGTCCATGGTTAGTGATAACCATACACCCTAACCACGAGGCCATGTAAGGGTGTCACATGATTTGTAAAATTGTGCATCAGAGGCTACATGGCCATGTGAAATGTCTGCAATAAATCACATAGTAAAATCATAGTTCTTGTGTATGGTTTTTCTAATCATGTTCCTTGATGTGAAAGGGGAGGGTGATTGGATATTGGCACAACACATTTGGAACATTGTTTTTCTAACTATGTGGAAAAATTGTGAAACTATTTAAAGGGTATTGAAATTTCCTTTTTGAATATATCTTATTTTAATATTTAACTCACCTTTATCCTCATCTTTCATGCATAGGAATAGGCTGATCAAGCTCCCCAATCCTCTTTCTTTAGGATTTAATGTATCTTATTTATCTAGCCACTGATTCAAGTTTTTTTAGTTGTGTTGGATCCCAATTAGTTAATCTATCATTCTTATTTCCTTTTTTTATTTTCTCTCGCTATATCTAATTATATTTTCATGTGATCTCGTATGACCTATTTTAAGTGTGTTTTTATGATTCATTAATTTTTATCAATCTATATTTAACTAAAGGATGAGAATTAATGAGTGATGCTTCCTTGGTATAAGGAAGGTGGTCTATATTCTTTCACTAAAATTATTATTGTTTATAAAATTTATTACTGAGACACAGACTATAATTCTTGTGTTTTTCATCTAAAGTATATAACTTATTAAATTTAATGTTTAGATAATAACCTTGATTTTATTAGCCCACATTATCTTGTTTGGATGTGGATTACCTCACCTTGATCTAAAACATATGGTGGGTTTAATTAAATGATAATATTAATTGCTCTTAATTTAAACAAAAACACCGAGAGGGTGTGTTTGGGTTGTCATGTATTAACAGAAATACCAAGATAAATTATTGGATTAATAATATAACCAAGATACTCACATGACCAAATATATATAATATGATTATTCCATGTTATATAGATAGACCACCCTTAAGGTGTGTGGGTCATTTTTTACTTGATGAAGTGTTCATAGTAGACTACAAAATTTTTTAATAACATGTGGGTTTGCTACATAGAGAGCCTAAATTGTGCTTTCCCCTTGATAATAGAAGTGGTGATTGGAATAAGTTAATTCCTAGATGGTTTAATACCAATACCTGGACCTATTTTAGTACTAAATGAATTGGATGATATAATTGATTAAATAGATTTTTTTAAGGTCACGTTTACTCACAAGGCCTTTTCTATCAGTTGTAAGTGAAAGGGTTAAATGTATATTTGATTTGAGAAATGTGGCATGGATAATTATCATTTGATGTGTTTTAATAATTAAATTAAATGTTCCTTATTATTATATTATACCCTGTGAAAACTGTAGACTCTGATTCAAAATTATTTGGGTAGGCTCATGAGGTACTTTCGAAAGAATGAGTTGTAAATTAGTAATTTTATACACATGGTGTTCCCTATATTTTATTCATAGATGGTGGACATAAAATTATTAATCCATTGTATCTGTAATTATTGGAAATTAAATTCGTCGTCATTTAATTTTATATTATTGAAAACCGTGTTCCCATGATTATTTGTAATTATTAGACATGATATTCCTCGACATCTACTTATATTGTTGGGTATGAAGTTCCACATTCATCATCATTACTTTTACTATTGGACATAGAATTACTTATTATTATTATAATTTAGTGTATGTTATTGGGAATGGTGTTCCTTATCATTCATTTGGAATTGATGGAAATGATTACGTGTGTCCCCTTGGTAATAATATTAGGTCAATTACCTTATTTTAAATATTATTCCCTATATGATTATCCCAGTACATGGATTATAGGGTTACATACCATGGTCACCATGTCTATTTATAATAAATTTAATTTATAAATGGAATTATGGATTAGGATGAACCGGGTAGAGTCAATCAAGTGTGCTATGAGAAACTTGAGCAGACATGTTAGACATTTATTTTATTGCATCTATTATTATACCTAATCATTGTATCATTTTGCATTCATGGGATGGATTATGTATTTGAAGTTGTTTATGGTGGTCTATTGTGTCTTACACATACCTCTTTTAGGTCATCGTTTGGTACTCAGATAGATATCATGACTATAGGTTAGGACTTGGCTCGGGCGTCTTTATATTTGTATCTTATGATATATGACTTGGAATGGAAGTGTGGTTGAGCATGTAGTCGAGATTACTTCCAAAGTTGGAGTCTTTTATTTATTTATTTATTTGTTTATTCATTCTAGACATGTGTTGTGTTTTACATGTTTTGTGCATGACTTCATGTATTTATAGAATTACGTGGTCTTATATAGTTATTTATTTGGAATAATCCATTTTATCATTTATTTCTATCTTTTATTATTTAGTACTAATACAGAGGTTATATTCTCCACATTGTACATCCATTAGACCCTCACTTTTAGTTGGAAACCTTTGGTATAAGGGAAGGTTCCCCTGAGGTGAAGTGGAAAATGGATTCGGCTACTGTTATCAAGTGAGCTAGGCCAAGATGCCAAATCGATGTCATGATTAATTTTTAGGTGATAATATATAAAACAAAAAGGTAAACTATTAAGAAAAAATAAAATTTCATTAGAATGTTATGTGAACTTTTAATTTTAACATTATTTTTTCATATAATCTATGTTAAAAATCAGTGTTTTAGTGTGAGTTATATATTAACCAATGTCAACCCCTGGGTTATAACATCATTTATATATTAAAAAATGTCATGACTATGATTTTTCATCTTTTATATATTAATTAATGTTATACCCATTTTTAACATCTATTATATATTAACTGAAATCAAAAGGTGTACATTTACAATCATTAATATGAATAACCTATGTTAAACCCATTTTTAACATAGGTTAACATATAACTCATATTTTGAAAAACTTCACCCAGGGTTTTAACATTGTTTATATGAATAAATAACATTAAAAAACGTTTTTACATCAGATAGTATATAAGTGACATTAAACCATTGATGGTAATTAAATTTTTTCTAATAGTTTATTTATTTAAATATTGAAAAAAAATACAACACTCTTCATCAAAAACTATTTTGGATACTTCACAAAAATTATTTGATTTCTTTTTATTGAATTTTTTTCAAATACCATTTTTTTGAGAATTGTCTCCCAAATGGAATGTTGTAGGGAGACCAATGTGAATTTCTTGAAACAATTATCCCAAGAAAACACACCTAGTACCTAAGATATATACTTTTCAAAAATAGATTCTTCAAGACATTGTAGATTCTAAATTAATTCCATCATATTCTTCATATAACACTCAAAAGTACACATCCAATGTGAATGTATGAGTATATCTAACATTATTTATCACACCAAATAATTCCTTAAATGTGCCATGATATCAAAAAATAATGGTGGAATGTGCATTTAAAGTTTAAAATTTATATCAATAGATTTATTCCCTAAAATATTTAACAAATTTAGATCCTTGAATAAGGAATAAATAGAATTTAAAAATCATAACACCTTCATGATAAAAATTTTGACATAGATCGACAGTATTCTTTTTAAACTTATACAAAACAATCCTTTAATAGCGCTAGCCTTTATCAATGATATAAAAAAGTAGTTATAAAGGTTTTCCTTTATCAGTTATTTTTTTCTAGTGCTGATAAAAGCCACCCTTTATCATCAAATTTTTTAGCATTGATAAAAGGCTACCTTTATCAGCCCATTTTTTTAGAACTGATAAAGGAACCCCTTTAATAGCACTTTTTTTTTAGCACCATAAAAGATTCATTTATCATAGATTTTTTAGTACTGATAAAATTATGAATAAAATAAAATAACTAAACATATAAAAAATACAAATGATTTTATAGAAATTATATTTAAAATTTTATTAATTAAATAATTATTGATAAAAATAAATAATTTGAGAATACTATATATAAATTATAAATTGTATATTTTAGATATATAGATATATTTAAAAAAATTAAACTAATAAAAATAAAAATAAAAGTAAATTGAGAAAAATATTAAACATTTTATTAATTAAATAATTATTAATATAGTTAATAAATAATATATGTTAAACATATATATATATTTGAATGTATATAAATATGATTTATATAATAAAAAATATTATTTATGCTTTAAATTAAATAGTAATATATTTAGTGAATAACAGTTTATAATTAAAAAATAATATAAATTAAAAATACTGACTAATTGTATCGGGTAATGGAAATAATTGAATGTGGTTTGATTTTTCAATTTAACATAGTTTAAACGTATTATATTTTTTTCACATATATGTAATTAACGCATTTTTATATACATACACACACACAAATATTTTTTTGGGAATTTAATCAATTTATATTATTTATTTTATATTTATTTATTTACTATGTTTTAATATTTTCAGTATGTATTCATATTTATTTAAATATATATCCATTTTTTAATGATTTATATTAATCAAAATTATCCAAATTTTCAATATCTTACACAATTTTTGATTAATCAATTTTACTCATTTTTAACATGCATGCACTTAAGAATAAATATTCATTAATAAGGTTAAAAATACATTTATAAAAAAATATTTATAAATAAATATATTTATAAATTTATATTTACTATTTTTATACATTTATAATTAATAAGTAATAAGTAATATTTGTTTCAAAATTATATATATAATTATAAATAAATAACTATAAAATTATAATAAATTTATTTAAATAATGAATATATTTTCTATATTTATATACATATATAATTATATAAATATATATAATGATATAAATATTATTTTAAAACAAAATATTTATATAATTATAAATAAATAATTTTATATTCAAACAATTATAAAATAATCATTTTATAAAAATTATTATAATTATATATAATAATTATGCATTTTAAAAAAATTATATTTTTTTTAAAAAAAATATTATAAGTATTTACTAGTTCTGAAACAAAGGCTCATAAAGATTCATTTTATCAGTGCTTATTAACTTAGTGTTGATAAAATCTATCTTTATCGGCTCTTCATTTGAACTATCGGTAAAAGTGTCACGATCTATTTTTAGAACCCTGGCCATCGTGAACCAATTTGCGATATCCAAAGCTCTCTATGGAAGTGACCTCCTACCGGTGCTCCTAGTTGTCGAATCCAAGCTCTAATCTAGTCTAGAATCAAGGCTCCAACTATTCCAAGTCTTGAATCCAAGGCTCGAGCGATTCAAGGGTTGAACGAAACTAAGGCTCGAACGAAATACAGGTTTTTTGATATCTTTAATTTCCCTCAATTATCTACTAAACCTTCTGATCCCAAATCTCTATAGCCTAACAAGTCCAATTGCACTATATTATAATAAAACAACCCAAAATTAATTGTTATTTAGATATATTGATGTATCGTCTTTCCTGATAGCATTTGGCTCTTCTTGGGAAAAAATTATCAATCTATGAATTGAAATATATCAAAGACAAAGTTGTTGTATGTTGTTGTGAGGTATAATGGGCTCCCAATACCTATATCCCTTAACATATAACCCTTTTAAATCATTAAATTTTGAAAACATAATACATAGAGTGTTCATTGTTGTCATTGGTTTGGAATGTTCCATTGCAAATCACTTGGGAACCTCTTTCATATTTTGATTGGGAAATTAATGTGCAATGATTTCCTTGATTTTCCTATAAACTAAAGAAAATGATTCACCAATCATAGACAACTCAATATCGTACCTCATATGATCCACAAAAAACTTTTAGTGTGATTTTTATAAACCTAAAATATTATATCTTTGACATATATGATTACCAGCATCCTTTGATTGTTCCACTTCTTGATGTATAGGATGTGATCAACTCTACCTCACTAAAAAAGTATTTCTTAGGTATTGATCCAACCTTAAATACTAGGTCCTCAGTGATTTATTTATCTTATTCAAATAATTATTTAATTATAACACATTTCTCTCATTTTTCATCCATAATAAACCCATATGGTTTCTCAATTTATACTCTCCCCTTAATAACTCCATTGAGGAACACAGATTTGACATCCATTTGGTATACTTTTAACTAAATTTTCACTGAAATAGCCAAAAAATCAAATATTTTCCAACTAGGATATTTGAGTAAATTTATCATAAATATAAATTCCTTTGATCTAGGAGGTCCCCTTTCAGACTGTCCATTATTTATTTTGAGCTAATTTTCCTTATTCAATGAGTTTATTACTGAACACCCACTTGGTTCTCATAACACTTATTTCTTATAGCCTTGTAGAAATTTCCCATGTCACATTGTTCTTATTCAGATCAAGCTCCTCATGCATAGATTTGATCCAATTTTCATCCTTTCCATCTTCTCTAAATGATTTAGGCTCTACTTGGGAAAAAATGTTGTTTTTTGTAGAGTCTTACTCTTTCGATCTTTTACCAAAACTTTCTGATCACCAATGGAATTTTATTCATTGATTCCATCATTTCTTGTATTTTTTGCTGTTGATAAAAATATAGCCATATTTGAAATGATAACCCACTCATTAATACATCATAAAAATCACTTCATTTATTTCATCACACATCTATTAAATGTTATGTATGTATTACTTTAATCTATCTAAAAATCATTCTTTAACATTTCCTTTTGTTTCCACCCTTAGGAATCTCTGATTACCATCCATGAAATTCTCACAAATGGGAGGAATTATCCCATTTAGATAATACCATGGTGTAAAACTATCATCCTCATTAGTTTAATCTACCGAATAGTTATTATTTCAATTTTTTCTTGGGACTCATCCTCCATCTATTTTATGTTTCATGTACTACTCTAAGCATTATTCATAATATGGATGACTACTTCTCTGAGTAATTAAAGCAATATTGGTTAATGTCTACAAGATGTGGAGGATGGGTGTTAAAAAACAAAATTAAATGATAAATGTTCAGAAAATGAGCTGATGAGGATTAAAATTGTCTATAACTTTCACCTTTGGAGGAATTTATTGGATAAAACCTACCATAGTGGAGTAATTGTTTTATTAAATTCAATTATCAATTTTCATCAAAGAAAACTACAATTCATTGAAACAGTCAAATGTTAAGTTTCCCTTATTATAATTATTTATAACTTTCACCTTTGATGATGAATATCTTATGTGTATTTATTTACTTATTGTACAAAATGAATATTTTATGAACCCAATAGGATATCTTTACTTTCTCTCGGATGAATCGAAGCTTCAATCCAATGTATCTTGTTTTGTCCTTATCCTCATCACTCATTTATTGATTGTTCGGTGAGATCTATTTGTGTTTTTTTATCATAATTCATTCCTTACCATCATCATATCCCTATGGTCAATAATTTTTTCACAGTAAAATCATTATCCATAGAATTAATGTATTGTGTCATATTTATGTTTAATTTATTTCTTTTTAGTATTACTCATATATTAATTGTTTTCTTGTACAAGTGGATTATTTTTTTTCAAGTTGGGGTGGTTTTTTCTAAGATGGTCATACTCACGTGGGATTGGACTTCGAGCCTAAAAATAAGATAATGACAACAAGGAAATGCATCAAAATTTCATACATCCAACGGGAAAAGTTGAATTCCTGCTGCATATTTAATTAATTTTTTCATCATTTTATCTATTATATTTAAGTTAATTTCAATATCATTTTTATCTAATACTTATTTGGATTTTTCATAGATATTTTGGGAAGTAATATTTTTTCAACTATCTGAAACAATCTAAGAAAGAGATAAAATGATTCTTTCTACCAATGTAACCAAGTTTTCCATTTTCATTATCTTTCTTTGTCGAACTACCAACACCGCATATTGATTTGATTTTGTTAACTGAAAAACATTTCTCATTGTTGAAATTCAGAATAGTATAAGAATCTCATGTTCCCATTATGGTAACTTCTCATGATATAATGGGCACATGAGTATCCTATACTCTTCAGACTTTCAACAATGAGAAAGGTTTTTCGGCTAAGAACGTCGATTCAATATGAAATGTTGGTAGTTCGGCATATAAAAATAATGGAAACACTATTACATTGGCAGTTAGGATTTTTTTGACACTTTGGGATGTGTATGAATCAATCGCACATCAATTGGACACATGGTATGACCGGTATGACTCTAAGTGCTTCTTTTTATTTAAAATTGACATTAATTTTAGTAAAAAGAACAACTGACATACTCAAAACTGAGAAAACATATTCGGATTATTTTTATACTTTAGGGAAATGATCTATATGTCATTTAGGATGTGTATGAATCAGGCGCACCTCAATTTGACACATGGTGTGACCGCTATGACTAAATGTTTCTATTATTAGTTTAAAACCAACAGTTTAGTTCGGAAAATATCACTCACTAAAATAATAATAGTCTAGAATTTTTTTGATAATTTAGGAAATTGATTCAAAATTCATTTGTGATGTGGTGGAATGGGTCTCACACAAAATGATATATCACAATGGAAAAAATGGCCTTTTGTGACGGGTTATTTACAACGGGAATAGATCTCATCGCAAATAGTCTGTCAAAGAAATTATTTGTGACGGGGAACTTATCCCGTCGCAAATAATAATTCATTTACGATGGAATAAGGGGTTTCGTCGCAAAAGGTTTGGCGTAGTTTTCATGCCAAATCGCAGGAAGGGTATTTGCGGTGGGGGGGTGCCTCCCCGTCGCAAATACTCGGCAGTAGTAAATACTATTTGCGATGAGTATATGCCCTCGTCGTAAATAGTATGTCGGCATGTCACTATTTGTGACGAGACCCCTCATAAATACCCTTTTAAACTACTGATAGTAATTAACGCAATGGAAGGTATTTGTGGTAGGTCTCGTCGAAAATTATCTAACCTATATATATCCCACATCCGTTTTTTTCATTCTTCCTCTCCATTTATACTTTCTCACTCTCTCTAAACACTAATTTTAGAGTTAAAATTTTTCTAAGTTAATTTTTTTTACGAAGAAGTTTTGAAGTCATCTACACTAGAGATCAAGTTTAAAGGTATTTATGGTTTATTTAATTTAATATTTATTTCATTTTTTAATATTAATTTTAATTATTGTTAACTAGTTGTAATTATAATACATTTAGATCGTTTTGTCATAAATATTCATTTATAATAATAAATTGAAATTATTAGTACTAACTGTTAGTAATTAGTAGTAATTAAGAATTATTAACAATAATTATTATAGAATATAAATAATTAGTGGTAAATAGTAATTAGTAGTTGTAATTTGCAGTAATTAAAAGTAATTTACGATAATTAGTAATAATTAGCGGTAATTAGTAATAATTAGCGGTAAATAGTAATAATTAGGAAAAAATATTAATAATTAGCAAAAAAATAGTAATAATTAGTAATATATACTAATAATTAGTAATAAATATTTATAATTAGTAATAAATACTAATAATTAGTAATAATTAGTAATAAATATTAATAATTAGTAATACTTAGTAATAATTAGTAATAAATAATAATAATTAGTTACCAATTAGTAATAAACTAGTAATAATTAGTAATAATTAGTAATAAAGAGTAATAATTGTTAATAATTAGAAATAAATAGTAATAATTTGAAATAAACAGTAAAAATTAGTAATAAATACTAATAATTAGTAATAATTAGTAATAAATTAGTAATAAATAGTAATAAATAATAATAATTAGTAATAAATAAAAATAAATAGTATTAATTTTTAATAATTTTTAATAAATAGTAATAAATAGTTATAAATAGTAATAAATCGTAATAAATAGTAATAATTAATAATAATTAATAATAATAATTACTAATAAATAGTAATAAATACTAATAAATACTAATAAATACTAATAAATACTAATAAATACTAATAAATTGTAATAAATATTAATAAATATTAATAAATAGTAAAAATAGTAATAAATTGTAATAAATAATAATAAATAGTAACATTTAGTAATAAATAGTAATAAATATTAATAAATAGTAATAAATAGAAATAAATAGGAATAAATAGGAATAAATAGGAATAAATAGCAATAAATAGCAATAAATAGAAATAAATAGCAACAAATAGCAATAAATAGCAACAAATAGAAACAAATAGCAACAAATAGTAATAATTAGAAATAATTAGCAATAATTAGCAATAATTAGCAATAATTAGCAATAATTAGCATTAAATAGCAATAAATAGTAATATATAGCAATAAATAGCAATAATAAGTAATAAATAGCAATAAATAGCAATAATTACCAATAATTAGCAATAATTAGGAATAATTATTAATTATTTGCAATAATTAGGAATAAATGGGAATAATTAAGAATAATTAGGAACAATTAGAAATAATTAGAAATAATTAGCAATAATTAGCAACAATGGGCAATAATTAGCAATAATTAGCAATAAATTGCAATAATTAGTAATAAATATCAATAATTACCGACAATTACCAATAATTACCAATAATTACTAATAATTACCAATAATTAGAAATAATTACTAATAATTTGAAATTATTGGCAATAATTAGAAATAATTAGTAATAATTAGCAATAATTAGGAATAATTAGAAAAAATAAAGAATAATTAGGAATAATTAAAAAAAATTCGAAATAATTTGGAATAATTTGGAATAATTTAGAATAATTAGGAATAATTAGGAATAATTGTAATAAATTGTAACAAATTGTAATAAATTTTAAGAACATGGAATAATTTTTAATAGATTGGCGACACTCCTATTGCTTGATGACACTTCTCTATTCAACTCTCACCGACTCAAAATATTATGGAAAATATTATTTTACGTATGCATATCCAATCTTGTATGCAGATGTTTGGATATGCATTCGTAGGACCACATTTTTTATAATGTTTTCAGACGGTGATAGTTGCAAGAAGATAATTCATCGAAGAAAAGTGCGCTATTTTGTCTGACTGGTCATTTAATTTCATCTTTCTCGCACTGAAATCACAATAAAGAATCTGTTCTGAGGTACGCTTATACATTCTTGTATACACGAGAATAGAAATGTGTACCAACCAGCAGATTCTTCATTGTAATTTTAGTGGGAGAAAGTTTCAAGTAAATGAGTCATCGGACAAAAGAGAAGCTGCCAATCCACTAGAAATTGTGTCTCCTATAATTAGTTATAGTTAGTAATAAGTAGCTATAATTATTTGTCTTCACTATTTTGGATAGTGTTTTTTATATTTCAAATTATTCAAAAATAGTAATGATTTTATATTTTTATAGAAAAATATAGAAGAAGGAAGTCGAAAAATTCACTATTAAATGATCTCACTTGGATAAATCAACGCATAAATCCAAATGGTTTTGTTTTAAATCCTGTATATATTGAGGGTGTTGAAGATTTCTTATCATTTTCACCATCAAAACCAAAATTTGTTTCAGAAGGTACAATTATGTGTCCTTGTAAAAAATGTGCTCTCAGAACCTTTGACACATTTGACAACATTGGGGGACATCTCTTGAATTTTGGTTTTCAACTAGATTATGTTTTTTGGTATCAATATGTTAAAAATAGTTACAGAGAAGATACTAATAATTTGATTCTGTATCAATCACAGTTTTAAAATTTAGTATATGATGTTGCAGGTCCATCTTTTCAACAAATAGAAACTCAGGATGATATTGATTTAACTCCTAAGTTTGCACCATCTGAATTTTATGAGTTGCTGAGGTCTGCTGAGGATGCATTATATCTCGGTTTCTAGATAATAAAATTAGAAGTAGTTACAAAAATTAATAGCTATTAAATCAGATAATGGAATGTCAAACAACTGTTTTGATAAGATATTTTCTTTGGTTAAAATATTGTTACCTAAAGGGAATGTATTGCCTGTAAATTAGTAAGTGAGAAAGAGGCTGCTTCGTAATTTGGGCCTTAGTTATCCGATGATTCATGCATGTGAAAATGATTTCATCTTATATTCTAGTGAAAATGATTCATTTTATAGTTTTACCACATGTGCACAATCGAGGTATAAATAATCTCAATCAGGGAAGTCTGGATCGAATCCTGTAAAACAGTTGAGATATTCCCCGCTTACACCTAAGTTGCAGCATTAATTTATGTCCTAGAATAGAACTAAAATGATGTTATGGTACAAAACCAAGATTTCAACAAGTAAAATCTTGAATCATCCATCTGATGGTGATTCATGGAAACATTTTGACCAAGTGCATCCATCTTTTTATTTAGAATCCCTGAACGAGTGATTGGGTCTGTATACTGATGGTTTCTTTCTATTTAGTTCTTATGGAGGTCATTATTCATGTTGGACTGTCTTTATAACTCCTTAAAATTTACCTCCGTTGATGTTAATGAAGGAGACTTATATCTTTTTAACCTTATTAATCCTAGGACATCTAAAAAAGAATATTTATGTTTATTTGAAAACATTGATTGATGAGTTAAATTAATTATGGAGTAATGGTGTTAGTATATATGATGTTTCTGCAAAACCAAATTTCCTACCAAAAGTTGCATTGATTTGGACAATTAGTGACTTCCTAGTATATGGCATGTTATTTGGCAGGAGTACACATGTTCTGAAATCATGTCCTTATTTTATGAAAGACAACAAATCATTTATACTTTTCAATGGAAAAAACCTTAATATTTTGACTTTCATCACAGATTTCTTCCAATCGATCATCCTTTTAAGAGGAACAAATCTCATTTCAGAAAAAAAACACAATTGAAAGGGATGGACCTCCAAAAATTATCTTAGGTACAGAGTTAAAATTAGTTTTATTTTCATTACCTCCCATCACATTTGGACCAACAATAAACCAATATAAAATTCATAGCTTTGGGAAAGAACATAATTGGATAAAACGGAGAATTTTTTGGGATCTTCCATGTTGGTCTGATTTTTTGGTTCGCCACATGTTGGATTTAATTCACATTAAGAAAAACTACTTTGATAATTTATTTCATACAGTTTTGGATACACCATGTAAGACAAAAGATAATGTAAAGGCACAATTAGATCTTGCCCAAATTTACAGGCAACCAAAACATAAACTATTTGAAAATGTCATATCATTGAGGTTAATTAAGCCAAAAGCATCTTATATACTGTCCAAAGATATTCACTTATTATTTTGTCAGTGGACTGCAGATTTGAGATTTCCAGATGGCTATCCTTCCAATTTGGGAAAATGTGTTAAGAATTGTCATATTACCAGATTCAAAAGTCATGATTGTAATGTTATAATGGAAAGACTTACATCGATTGGATTTATTCTTTTTTTGAATTCTATGATTTGGGATTAGATGATAGATATATCATATTATTTCCAAGACATTTATGTAGAAACAAAAAACTATGATACACTAAGAAAACTGGAAGACGATATTGTTGTAATTATATATAAACTAGAAAAAATCTTTCTACCAGCTTTCTTTGACTCAATAGAATATTTGAAATTACATTTTCCACATTAAGAAAAATGTAGAGGTCTGGTATAATTTCAATGGATGTATCCATTCGAGAGATGCATGCAAAAATTGAAGAATAAAGTACATAACAAAGCATCAGTTGAAGGCTTAGTTGTTTATGCTTATTTGCAAGAGGAATTTTATTTTTTCTTCCCTCATTATTTTGAATCTGAATATCCCTAAAAACACAACTTCATGGGACAGAACAAGGGGAATACTGATGATGAAATGGAACATTAATTATCTGTTTTTAATCATCCAGAGCTTGGATTCAGTAGAGTTCATGAACGATGGCTTTCACATGATAAACATCATAGAGCTCATATATATGTTCTATTAAACTGTGAAGAAATTACATCATTGGTACTACGAGTGCTTCTATCACTTATTCAATAATTGATGTTACAGTAAGTAAACTTTTTTTATTTGTAGGTTATATGATCACTACTATAAATAGAGGTTTTCCCAACTATTTTATACTAATGGTTTGAAGAGTCTATTGGTATACTGTAAAAAAAGGCAGCATTTCCCAATGGTTTGTTCAAACCATTGGAAATGTGTTATTATAATTATGATTTCCCAATAGTTTACTCAAACTGTTGGGAAATATATAATTTATATAGTATATATGAATGGTTTATTAAACCCGTTGGTAAAGAAAATATTTCCCAACTGTTTTTAGAAAATGTTTTGGAAAGTTTTCCCCCAAATAAACTGCATCCCAACTCCCACTCCAATCGATTTCAAACCCTAATATGAATCTCCTCTAAAATGTATCTCTTTACCCTAGTCCACGAAATGCCTTCCACCCAAAGATTTATCCTCAATCAAGAAATGTTTTAGTTCTAGAATTAAAATTTATAAATGTTACCTTAGTTTTAATGTTTTTCATCTATTTTGTTTCTATTTTCTGTTTTCATTTAGGCTAAATCAGAGTTCCTGTAGTATATGGAATACTGAACACTTTGATTTGTTTTTTTTATTCTACACTTAAAAGATGTTAAAGGGCTTGTTTAGTCATATAGTCTCAAGGTGGGTAATGGATATAAGGATGGTCCATGTGAAGGGATTGGGGATGGTTGGGGTAGTGGTGTAGGCGGTTTTTCATTTTTTAGTGTGGTGATATGGTAGTTTCTATAGACTTTAGTTTAGTTGAAAATTGCATTTTGATTTTATGTTTATAATTTTTGTTCAAGGAATAATGGGAAGGGTATTGATATTGAAGATGAATTGGTTGTTGGTTGGGTGATGGATTTGAATTTTGATGTTGGTTGGATTGGGTATAGGTAATTTTTAAGGTATTATATGGGTATTGCCACTCCTGAACACCCCCCACCCCTTGGACAGCCCCCCCCCCCCACCCCTTAGACACCCCTCTGGTCAACACCCATTAGATATCCCTCCACCCCCCTACACCCCACCCCCTAGACACCCCCCACCCCACATGGACACCCCCCCCCCACCCCCCTTGGATACCCCCCCCCCCCCCCCCCGGACACCCCCCTGAGAAACCCCACTCTCCTAGAAACCCCCACCCCTTGGACACCCTCCACCCCCTTGGACAGCCCCCACCCCCTTAGACAGCTCCCCCTGGACACCACCGCACCTCTTAGACACCACCACACCTCATAAGTGTATGGCACAGTTTTTAAATTGGAATTAACAGTGTATGTTATTTCCCCTTTCCCCAATGACATTTCCTATGTGACCCATAAAGTCTTATAAATTGAATTTTTCATGTACTGATAAATTGAATTTGTCATGTTTTGATAAATATAACGGGTTGTTTGGAATGAAATGGCTAATACATGATGTTTTTCCTTAATAAATCAAATGGTTTAAATAAAAATACCCTAAGGGGGTGTAGGGGGGAGGGGTCTATAGGGGAGTGGGGAAGGGGGGGTGGGCCACCCACGTTGTGTTGTGGGTTGTACAGGGGGTCAGGGTGGGGTATCAATGTGGGGGAGGGGTTTGAGTTGTCCTAGGGGGGGCTATCCAGGGGGTGGGGGTGGGATTTTCGGGTGGGGGAGGGGGTGTGGGTTGTCCATGGGGTGGGCTGTCTAGGGGTTGGGCTGGGTTGTCCATGTGTGGGAGGGGGTTTGGGCTGTTTAGGGGGGCTATCTAGGTGGGGTGGTGTGTCCAGTTGGAGGGTGGGGGCAGAGGGGATGTCCAGGTGAGGGGTTGTTTATGGGGACAGTAGGGGAGGGGTGTGGGATGTCCAGGGAGGGGGTGGGTTATCTAGGTGGGGGAGGGGTACAGTCTGTCCAAAGAGGGGGTGTGGGCGGTCTAGGTGGGGGTTGGGGGTTGTCCAGTTGGGGTGGGGGGATGTCAAGGTGGAGTGGGGGTGGGTTTTCCAGGGTGCTATAGGGGGTAGGGGGTAGCATGGGAGGTGGGGGGATATCCATGGAGGGGGTGGTCTATCCAGGGGGTGGTGGTGGGCTATCCAGGTGGGGGAGGGGTGTGGGTTGTCAAGGGGGGGTTGTCCAAGGGGGGTGGGGTGGGCTGTCCAGATGGGAGAGGGGTGTGGGTTATCCAGGGAGGATGGGGGGTTGGCTGTCTAGGTGGGGTGGGGGGTGTCCAGGTGGGGTGTAGGGCTATCCAGGTCGGGTGGGGGGCTATCTTAGAGCGGGCTGTAGGGGGGTTAGGGGGCTGTAGGGGTGTGGGGGTGTGGGCTGTCCAGGGAGGGGGTGGGTTGTCCACTCCAATACTCTACAAAAAAAATAGGAATCACATATAACCAATGTATAGTTGCTTTCACATATTAAGACTTTTCTTAAAGTTTCATACCAACACTCACTCTTACCCATCTAATAAGAAGTGATCTTTACAAAGAAATATCACACAAGTTCTTATCCACTATCCATATTGATCTCATCAAAATTTAACATTATTACAACTCCATATCACCTAATGATATAACAAGGATCATACTTTCCTGAGTAGTGTCCCATCGAATATTGGCTCATATTCCTAAACAACATACATAGGATCATATTTAACACACACACAAAATTTTGTAAACATAGACCTTGTATCAAAACCTGGAATTAGCACTCAGTTATCCTCTCAAGAAAACAATATGCCACATACCTAGATCAAAATTTGGAGGTGTGTTTACAATTGGGTGTGTTTTTTTAGAATTCAGGTATAATATTTAGAGTGTAAGAGAAAATATGATCCACGTATGATACTTGGTGGTGTGTTTACAATTTGGTGTGTTGGGTTTTATATGTATGATATTCATGGTTTACGCCAACAGTCTCTTGAGTCATCTATAATAGGCTTGAAATCATGCTACAATTGGATAGATATTGAATTATACTACCCTCGTTTGGGGATGGATACCCCCTTGGATATCCCCCCCCCCCAACTCCTTGGACCCCCACCCCCTGGACACCCCCACCCCCTAGACACCCTTCCACCCCCAAGGACAACCCCCATCACCCTGGACAGCCCCCACCACTCTTGGACACCCCCACCCACCACCTTGTACAACCCCCCTAGACAGAACCTCACTCCCTGGACACCCCCCACCACTGATGGGCAGCCCCCCTGGATAGCGCCGCCCCCTTGGACATCCCCCCCTGGACATCCCCCACCCCCTGGACACCCCAACCCACTTGGATATACCCCCCCCCTAGACACCACCACAACCCCTAGACACCCCCCCACCCACCCACCACCATGGATACCCCCACCCCCTGGATAGCCCCCACCCCCCAGGACAGCCCCCCACCCCCTAGACACCCCCACCCCCTTGGGCAGTGTATGTGATCACTCAAATTATCTACAATAATATAAAATTTCTTCGATCTAAAATTTACTAATCTCTTGAATAATTATCCTCCACAAGTCTACATGATATTTTACACTCATGTATAGTTCTTTAAAGATATTTTGATATAAATATGTATTTTGTTGTCTTTTCTATTATGTTTCTCATATAGAGTAGTGTGTCAGTTATGGTTTCATATAATGTGAAAAAATATTTCTTACTTAAATATATTTTCGATGAAACTTCAATATTATTGAATTGATTTTGACGAAATGACTTATACCAATTTTTTTACAGACTGGATAGAAGTTGGATGTATGAAACTGATCAGATCTCAAGCAATTTTCAGAACAATTTGGAGATATTTTTAAATTTTTTCTTTCAAAATGCTTTAGATAGTGTCCACATACACTTCCCCTATTAAAATTGTATTGCAAGACCTTGGTTGATTCGTGAAGAAGTCATCCACCACATAACCACATATGGTTTTCACAGAAACTAGTCTGTGTGTTATCATAATAGGGAGAAAATGACATCTCAAATTTCTAATGATCCAAATGAGAGGGCTGGATTGGAGAATTTTTTATATGACTGGTTTCTATTTCTTCATCATCCTTAAAAATAAATGATTCCAACCCAAGAATATTTTGATATGAGCACACATGATGCGTTTAATAAAAATGATGATGTTTCCAGGGTGAAAAAATTGAATGATGCTCCCATGTCTCCAGTATATTGACAATGCGGTAAAATGAAAAAGATAGAATTTTTAATCTGGTTGTTTCATGGGAAAACGATGTATGGGATTTCTAATACTTCCATCAATTGCATTCTTAAATTTTTTAAGGACTTACTTAAAGATGATTCATATATTTCCTCAAACCAGTATATGTCATGGAAGTTAGTTAAGGAACATGGATTTTTCAAGAAACCAAATTCATGCTTGCCTAAAATATTGTAGTTTATTATGGGATGAAACTGCATAATGAAATGATTGTATAAAATGTGGCACATTCTGCTAGAATCCAAAAGCTAATGGAACACCATCTCGTGTGCCACATAAAGTAATGTGACACTCTATATTGATCCCCAGACTCTAGAATCATTTTATATCTGATTAAATATCAATAAAAATGTGATGGAATGATACCGAGAGAAAGAAAACTAATGATGAGTTGGCTCACCCTGCTGATGGATTTTCATGGCAGAGATTTGATGATTGATATCCTGATTTTATAGATGGCATTCATAATATGAAGTTCCGTATTTAATGTGATGTTTTTAATCTATTTGGGTAGATTCTTACTTCGTACAACACATAGCTGGTTTTTATACACATTTATCACCTTCCTCCGTGGTTTTGTTTGAAAAAACCTTTTACTATCATGAGTATACTCATAACTGGACCTTCTGATCCCGATAATGATATAGACATATACATGCAGCCTTTAATAAAAGATTTGAAACTTCTTTGGGATGTGGGTGTGTGCACATACGATGCATGTTCGAAATACATATTTTAGATGTTTGTTGCACTTATGTGGATGATCAATGATTTTCCTACTTATGAAATGATGTCTAGATAGAGAATGAAGGGAAAACTACCATGTCTTATTTATATGAAGAATACACTATCCCGAATACGGAAATATCTTTATAGTTTCAGTTTTATAGGACATAGATGATTCTTTCTAATGGACCATCCATATAGAAATAATCGTTGAAAATTTGATAATACCATAGAGACTGATGATCCACCTTAGAATATGTTTGGAATAGATGTGATTAATGAATTGAAAGATTTCATTTTTTCATTTGGGAAGGGTCCAATGAAATCTAGAAAGAAAAAGAATGTTTCAACTAAAACCTATTACAATTGGAAGAAGAGAAGTATCTTCTTTGATGTTTCTTATTTTTCAACCAATTTTTTACGTCATTGCTTAGACATAATTTACATTAAAAAAAATATGTTAAATGTTTCTTTTGATTCTTCAAAATGCTAAGGTAAAGAAAAAAAGATGATTTATGGTCTCGGAGTGACTTGGTGGATTGGGGAATCAAACCAGAATTGCATCTTGTGCATATCAGTGAAAATAAATGGAAAGATCCATGTGTTTCTTATGTGATGAAAATTACAGAAAAAAATAAATTTTTGGAAGTACTAGAGACTATTAAATTTCCTAATAGATATTCAAGCAACATATCTAAATGGGTCAATAGAAGAGAGTTGAAGCTAATGTATTTAACGACTCATGAGTATCACATCCTTCTGTATGAGTTGATTCTAATATAAATTGTTGACGCTCCTCTCCGTCACAAAGTCCAACGACTAAAAAAAGGGAAATTCCTTAGTCCAAAACGATTCATCCATTGAAGAAACATAAAAAATCGACAAAGGCATGAAGAAGGATTTATTCCCACTTAGGTCGCGCAAGTGTTATCATGGTCGCGCAAGTATACCTGTGTTCCACCTAGTGGTCATGTAGGTGACTTGTGTGCCCTTTTTTATTCTCTCCCAGGGTCTTTAGCAGCCTATAAATACCCCTTATGGGCCCCCATTTAACGATGGAAAAATTCCAAAACTCAAATTCGATCTCTTGGTGCCCTAGTCTCTTCTGGAAGTCTTCCAAACACTTTTAAGGTAATTTCTTACCTAGAATGGAAGCTCTAAATAAGGGAAACAAGGCCTAAGTGTTGAAACTCATCAACACTTGCGCGCCTAAGTGGCCAGCCCTTAAAGGGAAATGTCCACACTTGCGCACCGCCTAATCCCTTCAATAAAACTTGTGTGCCACCCTTTTGGAAGCCTTTAGGGATAATACTAAGGGCTTGAGCCATGTCTCGCCCAAGTATTACCCTAAGGGTTGACTATTGTGTAATTACCCATGTGGCGTGCAAGTATACTTGCGCGACCAGGACTTGTGTGCCCACGCAGGACTTGCGCACCTCTCTCTTTTTGGGTTCCCCTCCTACCTATTCTCTTTATTTCTTCAAATCCACCGCTCCTTTTCAAGATTTAGCCTTCAAAACCCTCTTTAAAGTCATTTATGAAATGGTTTCTTTTTTGGCATCCTTATATGAAAGAATTATGTGGAACATTTCTCAAAACCTAGTGATTTACATATCTTTACATAACTATGGTCAAAGATTTAATTCATTAAACCTCATCCTTTATGATGAGAGGATCTTTAACTTGGGCCTCCTTTTTCCGGAGTAAGCCCCAGTCATAAATTTCATTAACCTGGGCCTCCTTTTCAAGAGTAAGCCCCAGTCCTAAATTTCCTTAACATGGGCCTCCTTTTCAAGAGTAAGCCCTAGTCATAAATTTTATTAACCTGGGCCTCCTTCTCATGAGTAAGACCCAGTCTTCAAGTTCCCTTAATTTTGGGCATCCTCCTCAGGAGTAAGCCCCAAATATAATTCCTTTAATATGGGCATCCTCCTTAGGAGTAAGCCCCAAGTTCCCAAAATCCAAGTCCCCTAACATGGGATTCCTTTTCAAGAATAAGCCTCAATCATAATTCCCTTTAACATGGGCCTCTTCTTTAAGAGTAATCCCCAGTCATAATTTCTCTTAACCAGTAGTAATTTACTTTTGATTTGGTCCTCCTTCTCAGGAGTAAAACCCAGTCATAAGTCATCTATAATTTGGGAATTATTCTCAGGATTAAGTCCTATGTTAAGTATCCAAATCTTCATAAAGCATATATACCTTTATAGACCTTGTTCCCAGGTTTCTTCCCTGAAGTAAATCCTAGTCTTTATTTATCTGGGAAGTCATACATACATAAGCCCTACATCATTTCTTATAATTGCATCTTTCATTGAACAATTGTCTGGTTTTACCAATAACTCTTGTTTCTCACACCGATCATGACTCAGATGATCTTAGAGTGTAAAAGTAATTATGACATCTTTCTTTGAGCCATCAATCATGCATAAACCACATACTTATTTACTCGAACTATGTGGGTTCTGATTTCTTTTCTAAAACAAAGGATATGTAGGTAGCCCATATGTGGGTACGATCCCAACTCTGAAATAATCTATGTCCTTCTGAATGACAATAAACTTCAAGTGCCCTACTGAGTGGCTTTAAGACTAGTATGGTTATCATAATGACCAATAGAATTCTATATAATGTGTCGAAGGATACCATTGACTAAGAATCTCTAACAAATAAAGATGATTCTCTATTGATGAGGAACCTCGAATACATATAAAAGATTCTCTAAATCTCATACATATTAATCATTGATTGTCATACTTAAATAAAATCTCATTTTCATACTTGGTAATGTAATAAGGATTCAAGAACATAACTTAAATCTATAAAGAGAGTCCCGGAGTCGACAATAATTCCCCCCAAAAGGGTGTGATGAGTCTGATGTCCCATCCTCTCGACCAATTATAATTTTTAAGCCTCATCAGTTCATAACTAGTGAGCACCTACCTTTGTAAAGTAGGTTCAAATGGATATAAATTCATTGGATGTTTCCGGCTCTACAAACAAACCTGTTAGAAACCGCTTGGAATGTTTTAACCTTAAATAAATGAGGTCATCCCCATTTCCAGAGGAAAAAAAAATGGTGAACCCGACGTGGGTCCTTAACCATGTTAAAATGTTGGTTTACTTATTTGTTAGGCCCCTATTTAAACTCAATGAGAGGGACAACAAAACAATCAATAACATATGTGCTCATCCAAAAGATGTAGTAGCTGAACTTATCTTGATTATGTCTGCTATATCAAATAGGCACTTTTTCCAAGATCTTCTATGTTACAGAAATGGATTCTCTTAAGTTCACGCCTGTGAATACCACTGTTGTGAATGCCTCTACTACTACTCATTTGGATCGTCGTCCGCTCTGAGGATGACATCACCTACTTAGCGTCTTAAACGTTGGGTATCAAATTAACTGGTTAAGTAATACCGTCAAAATGGTACCATTATGACTCTGTAGGCCTCTCGACAAGCCCTCCAAGTCAATAATTCACCATGGTCGTCCGGACAGTGACAACCAGCGATCAAGAAGCAGGCGGTGCTAACCACCGTCTCCAACCGTTTCAGGTCGTTATCCCTGGAACGCAACAACCATTCCCTGCTGTATTCTGAGGAGGTGAATTAGAAGGTCACTCAAGGCCTTAATTCAAGAAAACAAGAGTCCTTTCGGAGGGCTCACATCAACAATCGCCGCCAGACTCGTATAGCAGTGCGCCCTCAACATGATGACGGTATCGCCTTCAAGGGTTCGGCTCAGGTCCCTCAGACCCGAGCACGCAAGACGGACCGCCAAAGGCGAAATCCGGTCAACATTGAGCAGGTTATTATCTATTCCATTTTAGGAGAAGTCCACCAACCTAACTTGGTGGAAAGAAATGAGCGGGCACACACACCCTTCCATTTTAATCCTGTTGTCCAGCAGACTCTTCTAGCAGCAGTACACCAATCCTACCAGTCAATTTCTGGAAGAGTACTATAGACAGAAACATACACCTGTTTATAAGTCATCAGCTAGTCAGTAGGCTCGTCTGACTATATACGATGAAGCACACCAACCCAATGTTTTGACAACTGGTATACATGCACATAAACCAGTTTACACTCATCAATCATACCAGCAGTCTTGTCTGCCAATATTAAAGGAAGTTTGTCAACCTCGTTTGGTAGAGTACAATCAGCAGGCACATACACCTGCTAGTATTGATCAAACCTACCAACTGTCTCATTTGGTAGCACCCGGAGAAGTCAATTAGAAAGCCCCAATGACAAACAGGAGGTAGACACAACTCTCTGCCCCCCCCCCCCCACATGAGTACTGTCAGAATTCACTGATAGGAAAAGGAGTATAGGAGCAGAAACACACACCTACTCCAAGCACGGAATGGACGTATATCCCTATTCTGGCAGCTAAAGTCCCCAAGAATATTCTATCAATTGTGAAACAGCAGAAGCAAATCCCTACTCATATTATGGATGCCTGTCAGAGTATTATAATAGCTTTAGCAGAATCATAGGGAAAGAAATGAAAATCTATCCCTACTAGTGGAGTGACACATCAAC
Organism: Viscum album; assembly: GCA_963277665.1. Classification (NCBI taxonomy): domain Eukaryota; kingdom Viridiplantae; phylum Streptophyta; class Magnoliopsida; order Santalales; family Viscaceae; genus Viscum; species Viscum album. The sequence continues at coordinate 679,053,361 of OY728126.1, read as the reverse complement.
AGTTCACTCCGGAAGAGACACACACCTCTGTTCCAGTCCAAGAGGGTTGTGGGGTATACTCCCCCAGATCATACGGACAACCAATTCAGGCACATACACCTAATTTGAGTGGAGGTAATCATCCTAAACTAATCCTTTCTCTTGATCAGGCACATACACCTACCCATAATAACCACTTTCATCAACAAGTGGTTCCTAAAGTGAGTAAGAAGGAATCTAAGAAAAAGACCCATCCAACACAGTCAATTAATCAAGGGACAATCTGTAACAAGTCCTTGCTCAATGCTAGAGTTCTTAATGCACTCATACAGTTATCTATTGCAACTCAAGATTCTACTCTCTCAGTTCCCAATAGTCAGAACATTAATTCTGCAGGTCTGTATCAGATACTTCCTCATGAAGTCTTGCTTCATGACAGTTCGGTCGATCTCAAAGTTTCATCTTCAGATGAGAGCCACAAGAACCCTCTGTGTGACCAGAAGACCAAGGATCAAAATGTTTCATCATTTTCTATAACCCACCATGGTGGTCCTCCCCGTGATGATGAATTTAGCTGTGAAAGTCTTTTCCGCAGTAGTAATTTGCATTGCCTGGAAAATGCTCCAATGGAAAATATAGTGACGAGAAAGCCCTCTTATCTTGAGGCACTTTCAAATGTGAAGCCAGTCATGTCTAATGCTTTACCAATAGAAGGTGAAATACTTTATCAATCAGAAGATAGCCCGGGGTGTAGGTCATTTTTCGAACAACCCCTGAATCATGCATCTTCTAGTTTAATGAGTGAATTCTCTACCGATCTTGTTGAATCTGATGAAACAACAAAGAAGCACCAGCTTTGGTCTAAATTGGTTGAAGAATATATTCATCAAATGATAAGGAGGAGGTACTCAATATGATAAAATAACTGGCGAAAGGTGAAGTTCCAGTTATGTTTTGGCCTTTGGCTGACTCTCAGTAGGACATTCCAGAAATGTTGACAGAAGATTGTATTCAAGACATCTGTCTCAACATGTAGAAAACTATTTGTCAATTGAAAAATAAAATATCATCTTATGATGAATATGAAAATCATGTAAAGATAATAGAAGGGTTAAAATGCCAAATTGATTTGGCTTCTCTCTCAGTTTCTCAATATCTGAAGGCTGAAAAGTAGCAGAGATCCCTTCAGCATTCATGCCTTGGCGCACTAAGAAGATTGTGCCGGTTAATTGCAAATTCCCCATCTGGTATTCATATCAGGGGATGGGGTGTCCATGGAGCACTACATTTCACTGTACTCTCCAGCCAACAAAGCCCGCCAAAAATGGTTTCATGTAATGTTATTTCCCATGCTCGGACACAGCTTGGCTTTTTTGTAATCAAGGACTTTCCCAAGAACAAGCCTCAACTAGTTTATCCCAAAATCAGGAATAAAAGAACAAGTTGTTGAATTACTCTTGCATCATGAAAACAAGAATATTGAACAGGCTTCTCATTTTGAGTGTGCACATCATCAAGTGACAGAAGTGTCAGAAATCATCCAACTGTCCTTTGAGTCGGGTGATAAGAGTGGATGCAGCTTAATACATCCAGCCAATTTCTAGACTAAAGTCCGTAAGATCAGGAGAGCTTTTAAGAAGTTCTCCAATATAGAAACTCAAGAACCACCCCAGCTTTCCAGATTGGGGACACTTTTAACCCAACCCTCAGAATCAACAAATAGGATTTGGGGAGTTGAGCAGGAATAGCAGGAACAACCCCATTCTACCGGATTGGGGACTTTTTCAAATCCTTAATCTCTTCCTCAGAGAAAGTTAGTCTTCTCTCGATTAGGGAAGAAGCCCCAAGAGGAATGAAGAGCCAAATTATCAGGAGAATCCCTTCAAATTATGGTTCATCAAGATGTTCCTGAGGGATCAAATAAACAAAAGGCAGTGTCTCAAAAAAGACATGGAAGAAGACAATATCGCAAAAATGTTGATAGAAGATATGCAATGCGTTATGCATCAATTAATGTCATCAATTCCGTTTTTTCAAATTCCCCAGATGAGGCTCACTCAGAGGGATCAGACGAAGAGGTTCCTGCTCAAGAAGTTGTACACACAGACACAAATGAATAAGGTGTGCGTACAAGAAATCAAAGGCTCACCCAGAATCTGGGTATTCCTTTAAAAAACCAACTTTCCCCTCTCCGAAAGGCATCCAACAAAGGTAATGGGAAGAATCGGGTTACATACCCTTCCTCTGGAGAAGGAAAATCACTCTCACTAGATCAAATATTTTCACAAAAAGAGGAAGAGATGAAGTAATTAAGGTGGTTGAATGTAGAACTACTTCAAAATAGTCTTCCTCCCAAGCATGTTGGAGTCATTCAGCCAGGGGAATTTTTTGTAGCTACTGAGATGGATCAAGAATATCCTCCTTTATCAGTACACCCTTATAGGTCTAATCTTATGGGTCAAGTGTAACAACAATTGTTGGTGTTACCCTCAGTTGTAGTACCAGCCACCACATATGTCCATGATCCAATTATTGCACCTGTTTAGGTCCAAGCTCAACCGGATGTTTCTGAAAAGTTAATAACTACTATTGAGTCATTAACAGCTCGGTTGGAATCTATGGAAGGAAATCGTGAACTGGTTCAACCGAAGAGGAGAGATTACCCTGAATGGGTAGACGCAATCCCCCCCCCATCAAATTTTGCAAGTACCACATTCCCAATCTTTAATGGTTCAGGAGACCCAGAGCAAAACTTAACACATTTTGTTTCTCGTTGCGATCCTATGATGGCAACCCCTCAGCAATAAGAAGTAGTTAATATCAGGTGTTTTGTATAGTCAATACAAGGGTCTTCTTTTTTCTGGTATACAAGCTTGCAATCCCGGTCAATTACCAGGTGGGAGGATCTTCGTCAAAAATTAATTCTTTAATTCATCTCAACTTTTCCAAAGACAACAGTTTGTTATCTTACAAACTGTAAAAAAAGGGATAATGAAAGGGTTTCATATTTCATTGCTCGCTGGAAGGGATTAACATATTCCCTAAGCTTAGCACTCCCTGAAAAAGAATTGTTGCCAATCTGTGTGGAAAATTTGCGTGATGAGTTGTGCACACCGTTGATCCCTTTGAAATACACAGGAGGGTTTCAAGACCTTATTTCAATCACTCAACAGATTTAAGACTCTCTTATAAAGGCTAAGGATAAAGCTCGTGTAATTCCATCATCTTCAGAAAAGAGAATTCTTAATGAAAAAATTGCTATAGTTATGCTTAAACAAGCACCTGTACCTGCTTCTACTTCAAAGACTTCATCTTATCGAAGGGCTCCTCCTCCTGATCGTCGAAAACAGAGGTCGTTTCGTCAAGACAATCAAAGAGATCAAAAACGGAAACAATTTTAGGATCTGAAGACCAAAGTCTACTCTTTTCGAAATGAAAAAGTTCCTAGTTACTTCATTTTGGCTCTGGAAAATAACTTGGTTCAATTGCCAAGGCCCAAGTGGCAAAACAAGGAAGGAGATGAAGATCGTCCCAATTATTTCCCATTTCATCAGATGTTGGGGCATCCCATTCATGAGTGTTTTGTCTTCAAAGACCTCCTAAAAAAAATGGTGGACTCGGGAAAAGTCAAATTTAAAGGTTCTTCAGCTCAGGTAGCATGTGTTACTGCTACAAATCCAGAGGAAGAAGGCGAGTGGAAAGAAGTCAAGAACAAAAATGTGCAAAAATATAATGATTGGATGGTTAGAAAAATGATCAAACGAACTCATTCCATTTTGTGAACATAATGGAAGAAACCAATTGTGTCTTCTTCCATGAATACCATAGCAAAACCCTATTCATCAAAGGGAAAATCCTCAAAGAAATGGCATAATTCAAAGAAAGAGGAACAATCAGAAGAAGATGAGATCGTGTCACAGCACAAGTTGTCTTTGACTCTGGCAGGTTTTATGTCATCTACTTCAAAGCATAAATGGGCACCGCCCTGCCAAACGGCATAGCCTAAACTTTCTAATCAGGAAGAGTCTTCATCAGATGAAGAGTTGATTTTTGGTTCTGTCAATATGATTCATTTAACAGATCTTTATGTCAGTCGCAGTTTTGATTTTGATGAGCCTGAATTCCCTGTATCAAAGAGAGGAATTAGAGGGTGTTCCAGAGGTCTGGGATATAGAGGAAGATGTGGATATCCCAGAAGACACTATTACAATTCTACCCCTACTAGAACTGTGTATGCAGTAGAAAATCGTGGCAGAGACCTTAAATGGGCTCAACAAGAACAAGAAAATTCTTCCACCAATAGTAGACTCAGTCCTGGCACAGTTATTCTTGAGGATCGGTTAGAGTTTCCATATTCTTCCTCTCAGCAATTAAATAGACATATTCGGTCTAATCTTCCAAATCCATGAGTATTGTCAACTCCTACCTCAATACAATATGCATCTACTTCCAAATAATCAACTTCTAAGGTACCTGTGAAACCCCATGTTCTTGTTGGGAAATGCAGACTTTTGGATCAAAAGTATGATGTATTGAAACACTTGGACCAAGTACCATCCAATTTATCAATTCTGGATTCCTTGAATCTATCTAAGGATCTTCGGGAGGCACTCATTGAGGCTTTGTCAAGTCCTCAGGAGTTCGAATCTAAAATTGTTGCGGCCGAAGTCTATCATGTAGAGAATAATCCTACAGAATTACATGCAGTAATATCTTTCACAGATGAAGATGAATATGATGTCGTTCATGGACATATCAGACCTTTCTATTTATCTGGAAAGGTCAATGGTGTAGACTTCTGAAGAGCTTTCATTTATAATGGCTCAGGAGTCAACCTCATCCCCATTCGTACACTTCGTCGATTGGGCCTCACGGAATCTGATTTATCTCCTTCTACTTTGATGTTACAAGGATATGATAAAAATAAAAAAGAACCACTGGGAGAGATTACACTCAGAACTCAGTTTGGAGATCTTGTATCCAATTCATATTTCATGGTTGTTGATAAGTACACAACATTCAATGTTTTTCTTGGAAGACCATGGCTACATCAACATGCATCTATCCCTTCATCATACCATCAATGTCTCAAATATTGTTTTTATGGTCAAATTGGGACATTGTATGGTGATAAATCCCCCTTCAAAACATGTGAATCTCAATACATTGAGGCGGAATTCTATCAAGTGAAGGGTAAGGAGAAATCCATGGCAAGGGAGGTTACCAAGGTTAATGATCCATTTGGTTTGGAAAAGATTCCAGTAAATCCATTTACACATGTGAGTACAGATTATGTGTTGTCGATCATTCAAATTGATATGATAGACCCAAATAAAAATACTCTTATGGAAACCTCCATAATGTTAATTACTGTAATCAAGACAGACAGCATGGGAGAAATTGGTGATTCACCAAGCAATTATGAGAGCTCAAATGGCGATGTCTTCATTTCATCTGCTGAAATCTAGAAAGTCTATACTTCGCCAACCAGGCTAGAATAAGTTATTGCAATGTTAGAGGTGAACGATGATGTTGATTCTCAATCCATCATCTCCTCTTTATTACCCAAGGAAGACCCTTCATCATCAATCGGGTCGGAAATGGAAGCTTCTTCTTCAAGATGTTCAAATTTTAACATCTCTTCTGATCATGGAAATTATACTTCACCATTTTATATGAATGTAGAAATAGAAGAGATAACATGTTTTGAAGAAGAAGAGGAAGATCTCAGCGATGCTCCTCTAGAATTTTAAGAGGGTATCTCTACCACCATGGATGAACTCAGAGAATTAAATCTGGGCACAAAACAATATCCACACCCCACTTTAACTAGTGCGGCCATGAATCTTGAAGATAAAGAGATGTATATTTTATTTTTAAAGAAAAATTGAGATATATTTTCTTGGAACTATACAGATATTCCAGGCCTTGATCCTGATGTTGCTACTCATCATTTTGGTTTTCTATAAGAACATCGAGGATTTAAGCAATCTGCAAGAAGAACAGACCCAACCTATTCTTCAAAAATTGAGGCTGAAGTGGATAAGATTATCAAAGATAACATCATCAGAGAAGTTCAATATCCCAATTGGTTGGCTAATATTTTCCCTGTGAAAAAGAAAAACGGACAAATTAGAGTTTTCATTGATTTCAGAGATCTTAATCGGCATTGTACTAAGGATGATTTTCCAGTTCCGATTACAGAACTCTTGATTGATGCAACAGCTGGCTATGAAGAACTTTCCTTCATGGATGGATATTCTAGATATAATCAAATCTGAATGGCTCCAGAAGATGAAGAATCTATAGATTTCAGAGCCCCTCGGGGTGTGTTTTTCTATCTGGTAATGCCCTTTGTCCTGAAGAATGCTGGCACAACATATCAGTGTGCCATGTATCGTATCTTCAAACCATTTTTAGGGAAATTTTTTGAATGTTATGTGGAAGATTTGTTGGTTAAATCCAGGAAATGTTCTAATCACTTGGCTGATTTGGAAGTCATATTCCACAAACTTCGGCAACATAATTTGAAGATGAACCCCTTAAAATGTGCTTTTGGGGTGACCTCGGGAAAATTTCTCGGCTTTTTTGTACGCCATCGTGGTATTGAAGTCGATCCTGAGAAGACAAAGTCAATCCTTGGTATGTCACCTCCTCAAAATTTGAAATAATTGAGAGTACTTCAAGGACACTTAGCCTATATTCGGTGTTTCATCGCCAATTTAGTAGGAAAAATTTTACCCTTCACCAAATTGATGAATAAGGGAGTCACTTACCAGTGGATTGAATAATGTCAAGAATCATTCAATATTATCAAGAAATATATCTTGAGTCCACTGGTATTAATGCCACCTGTTGAAGGAAGACCACTTATCCTCTATGTGACAGCCTTAGAGTGATCATTGGGTTCCCTTCTTTCCCAGAAAGATGATGTTTGGAATGAAAACAGCCTCTACTATCTTAGTCGGACTATGCTTGAAGTAGAAACCTGATATTCAAATATTGAGAAGTGTTTCCTAGAGTTAACCTTTGTAGTTCAAAAGTTGATACACTATCTGCAACATCACGAGGTCTAATTGGTATCTCGTAATAACCCGTTCAAATTCATTCTTAGTCATCTAATGCTTATAAGATGTCTAGAAAGGTGGGAAGTTATTTTGTAGCAATTTGATATCTAGTACGTGTCTCAAAAGGTGATAAAGGGCCAAGATCTGGATGATTTCCTTGTTGAAAACCCTTCAGCAGAAGATACATCATTACATATTGAACTTCCTGATGAATAAGTCTTTTCTATTCAAGATAATCTTCAAATATGGGAAATGTACTTTGATGGTGCTTCCAGAAGTCCAACAGGGAAGAAAATGGAAGATCCTAAATTCAAAAAAGTTGGGTTAGGAATTTTACTCATTTCCCCAGAAAAGGTAGTGCTACCTTATTCCTTCTCATTATTGGGAGGCGGTACAAATAATGAAGCAAAATACCAAGATCTTATCACAGGATTGGAGTTGGCGCTTCAAGCACAAGTGAATCACTTAAAGGTGAAAGGTGATTCAAACCTGGTAATAAAACAAGTCAATGGGGATTATGCAATCAGAATAGAAGAACTAATCCCTTTGTATGATTATGTAAAAGAGTTAATGGCAGAATTTCCTTTATAACTGACATTTTCTTATGTCCTGAGATCACAAAATGCTCAAGATGATGCACTGGATAATATAGCCATAACTCTGGCAGATCCAAATCGGGATGAGACAATTATCAGTATTTCCCACCATCGTACAATTTCACCTTATGTTCAAACTAAAACAGAGTAAATCAATGAAATTATTTTTATTCCTGAACCCTATGGTCATACTACAGGTTGGATGACACCTATCATGGAATACCTTCAAAATGGAACACTTCCACCTGATAGAGTCAGGAAAGAACAAATCCGGTGACATGTGGTCAATTTTACTCTTTATGATATCCCATATCACCTAGATAAAATTCTCTAAAAAATAGTTTTTGATGAAATTCTCTTCAGATGCATTGACAGTGAATAGATAATGGTTGTCATGAAAGAATTGCATGCATGAGTCTTTGGTGCCCACCAGTCTGGACATAGACTATCTGATCAAATTTGAAGGCTTGGATACTTTTGTCCTTCACTGATACAAGATTGTATTGATTTCAAAAAAAAGTGTCATTCTTTCCAAGTACATTCCAATTTCATTCATCGACCCCCAGAGTTGCTTCATACAGCTAAATACTCGTGGCTATTTTCCACATGGAGAATGGATGTAGTGGGACCTTATCCTTCGGCTACAGCCAAGCAGTTTAAGTATATTCTTACTGCTACTAACTTCCTTTCCAAATGGGAAGAGGCAATACCCCTCAAATAAGTCAGTTCTAAATGCATTGTTAGCTTCATCAAGTCTAACATCATTACCATATTTGGTGTCCCTCATACCATATTGAAGGACAATGGTACCAACTTTTGTTCATCCGAGGTGAGGAAGCTGTATCAAGAATACAACATCAAATCCAATCATTCATCTCGGTATCATGCAGCGGCCAATGGCCAAATAGAAGCCTTCAACAAGACTCTTTCAAACATACTGCAAAATATGGTGGATAAAGATAAGAAATCATGGCCTGATAAACTCTTTCAAGCTTTATGGGCTTATCGGAATACCACCCACACTGCAACGCTGTCAACTCCATATTCATTGGTATATGGAACAGAAGCAGTCTTGCCCATTGAGGTTCAATTAAGCTCACTCAGAGTATCCATTATTGATCAGTCATCTACAGATGAACACTCTCAAAAGCGATTGGATGAATTGGAATGGTTAGATGAGAAAAGATTGTGCACCCTGCACCACTTAGAAGTCTATCAGAATCAAATAGCACGAGATTTCAACCAAAAAGTTCATCTTTGGTCATTTATTCAGGTGGAATTGGTATTGGTTCTCAGAACTCCAATGATACTAGGAATGAAACCTCCCAAGCTATATCCAAAATGGGAAGGACCTTATTCAATACATAAGGTCTACTCCAATGGAGCTTATTATTTAATCTCAATGGATGGAGAACTCATCACTAATCCAACCAATGCTAGAATTTCTGAAGAAGTATTTTGTGTAACGCATAATCCATCATCCAACAAGACGTTAAACTACATTATCCATAGTCTATGCATATGAACTTAAACTATTTGAATCCATATTGTCCTACATGACATTAAATTGTGTTGCCCTTGCTACAAGACTTTAAACTGCATAGTCCCTTACATCCATCAAGACGCTAAAATGTACCATCCACGGTCCGTGCATATGACCTTAAACTATTTTCATCCATATCGTCCAACATGACATTAAATTGTGTCGTCCTAAATACATGATCCTAAACTGTACATAAGTCCCTTACATCCAGCAAGACGTTAAACTGCATAATCCATTTTCCAACATGACGTTAAACTGTGCCATCATCCAACATGATGTTAAACTGTGAAAAATTTCCTAAGATGTCCAACATGACATTAAATTGTGTCTTTTTTTGTCCTTTCTGTAAGACATTAAACTTCACAGTCCCCCTTTCATCCAACATGACGTTAAACTGTATTTTTTCCTTGCTACATGACACTAAACTGTGTAGCACAAATAGTCCTCACTGCAAGACTTTAAACTACATAGTCCCTTCATATGTCCTACATGAAATTAAACTATGCATATTTAAGGTTGTTGCTACCTCTTGTTTCTCACACCGAGTATGACTCACGTGAGCTTAGAGTAAACATCAACCATAACACCCTCTCTGGTCCACTAACAATGTGTAAGTCCCGACATCATTTTTTAGGTCGTTGTCCTCAAGAACAACTTGATCACCAATTCATTCTTTAATTGAACTATGCGGACTTTGATCCTTGCCTCCTAGGCTGGGTACGTAGGCAACCTCCTAAGGTTCAAGCCCAAAACTAATCTCTTCACATCGGTTCACCTCCATCCCATATGATGTTGATCTGTGGAGAAGGCCTAGAACCAATACTTTTTACACTGGTTCACCATCATCCTTGCTATATGACGTTAAACTATTCACACTTTTTTTCCTGTATGACAATAAACTAAAACATTATTTTGCACTCTCACCTGAGAGGTAATCATTATTTACATTTATCTACGATCATGTTATCTTCTAAAGACTACGTGCATACATGGAAATGCTCGAACCTTTTATCTTGGGTCAAACCATCATTGCACTAAAGTCCCCTTTCACACTTCACTTGTACAAACTAAATCTGTACAAAGGGTATTTCAAGAACTACATGCAGCTTGATTCCCATCCTTATGGGATACGTAAGAGCATTCGAGCATCCCCCAAATCCATCCCCAAGTCTTTGGGCCAAACCCCAAATTCTACTTTCAGTCCCCTGGCTGAAAAGCCCCTATGAAAACACACATTGTGTATTCATTATAATGGTCCAAACTCTATGACCCTAAACTAAGATTTCCTATAATCGCGTCCCACATAACGTTAAACTTTATTTCAAGAACTACGTATGGCTTGATTCCTATCTTTATGCGATATGTAGTGAAGTCCAACATTTCAATTCCGTACCCAGCCACAACATGATTATGGTTAGTATTGATCTATGTATCTCTTTCATGCATTGGACAATACACATTTACATGTGTCATACTCCTAACATTAAATACTTCTAGATCTCCATAACCCTTTTCTTGACTTGTGGTCAAAAAATGTCCAATTTCTGAGAGTTCTTTTGCCTGACTATGTAGCATGTTCCCTTAGGTGGCCTTGCATAAACAGTATACATAACAGACTTTTTATCCAAAAGATGCTATTATTTGACTATGCAGCCAATGCCATTAAGTGGCCCTATATAATTCAACCCCCTAACGGGTTTTTCAAATAGTGGTAACTTCATTATTGGGAGCAGAACCTCTTTTTTCCTTATTTATCTTAATGACAATATATAGGGATCCGCAAAATAGCCATCCTAAACATTTTTGTCTCATACTCTTTTTCATGATCTGAAAGTATTCAAGTTTATGGTTTATATTTTCCTTCCCTAAGTTTGGGTCAGACCTTCGTGAGAGTGACATTTATCCATTTCTTTGATGATTTTGTTTGGAAATATCTTCTCTATATTCAAGTACCTCCCTCCATATAGAAAACTCTATTCTTTGGAAAATTTGAATCCCTATAAACTTCCACTGGCTTTCTAGCAGTAGAAAAGTAAATTTCTGAGTGTTTTTTTCCTGACTATGCAGCACGTTCCCTTAGGCGGACTTGCATAAGTAGTCTATATAACAAACCTTTCAGCCAAAAGATGATATTATTTGACTATGCAGCCAATACCCTTAGGTGGCCCTGCATAATTCAACCCCCTAACGGGTTTGTTAAATAGTGGTAACTTTATTCTTGGGAACTACTTATTCTAATGCCTTTTATCCATTTTTCTTATCATTGCTTATATTCAAAATTTCTTAAGTCATCATTTACATGTTTTCCCTCATACTTGAACATGGTAATATTTTTTCAGATAAATTATCAAGGAATTGAGTCAATGTTAATCCATTCGGTCAAAGCTATTTCGACCTTAAACATTAGCCTTTTATGTCTGACGTGTATGACTTTAAACTGCCCACAAAAGACAAGGTAACTCTGAATAAAATTCAACTCCCATGTCACTAAACATACATTTTGTATGATTTTAGGTAATATTGAGTAATTAAAAGATTCAAAGTTTTTAGGGTTTTTTTATAATCCTAGAAAAAATCAAACTATACTTACTAGGCCCATTGGCTTAGGTAAAATTTAAAGTAGGTAGCAAAAGAATTCATGCACAAATGATTGAAGATGAAAGTGTTTTTCATTTGATGAATAAGGGTTAGAAGGACATCCATAGACTGGAGTCTCTTCTCTTTTCCAAGAATTACAAAAGGCTTTCAACATAAATCTTCATTTGATTTACAACATCCCGAGCTTCATCAGCAGCCACTTTAAGCTCATGCACTCGACCAACTTCACTCTTTTCAGCTTGATGGAGTGCTTTCTTGGCTTTAGAAATGGATTTCATACCATTTTTATAAACTCCTTCCAATGAATTGTTCAGTTGGTCAAGTTCCCCAGTAACAGCATCCAACTATTGCTGAAGGTGCATCTGCTGGAAAACCTTCTCCTTGATCTTATACTTCAGCTCCTTCAACAAGGAAGCATGATCAGCCTCAGCTCAGGATACTGCAGCCTCAAATTCACCAATATTGGCTGATAGCCTTACTCTGGTAAAATCTTGATGGTACTTCTGCTTCTGCTCCCTTATTAAGATGACTTGTTTTACTATGGCATGGATCTTTTGATATCCAAAACCGCCAAGTCCTAACATGACGAACAGGGATGACAGTCGGGTAATCTTCGATGATAACTCTTCTAAAGGAACTTCAGATATGATCTTCCATATGTTCTTCCATGCCTTGCGTCGTGAAAATTGGAGTGCCTTTTGTATCTCCAGGTCTAATTCAGCATCACCGTCACAGGGGGGAATATAATCTGGAATTAACAAACTTAGGGAAGATCCATGTTCTTCTCCTTCCCCCTGACCCGTGTTTCTTCACTTTCTATTCCTGTTGGGGTAGAAGCTGAGGCTTCACCTCTAGATCTATCCACTGAAATTGATGGCGCTACATAATCAATTGAAATTTTGGTTAGTTTCAAAGGATAAAAAAAGTTTATTGGTTGTCTTGTAAATTAAGTACAGTCGCAAAAATTATTATCTCTTACGCAACGGTAGATCAGTAACTTGAGAAGGATCCTCCCTGTCTTTCCTAGCTTCAACAGGATTTTCAAGATGAGTCTCAGGAATCTCTGTCAGGTTAAGCTCCACTTGAGCTAACGTCTCCACAATAGTAGTGTTTTTTGTACCCACTTCAGGCATTGGAAGTTCAGCTATTTTCTCAGATATAACTTGTAAAGACCCGTAAATTCAAAGGAAATTTTTTTCTTAATTTTCTTTGGAATTTTACAAGAATGCAGTTTCTGACGGCACCTGATTCCGAGGCCCGTTGTGCCCGGAATCATTTTCCGAAGTTTGGCTCGGGTACGCTCAGTGAACGGACGAGCGGGTTTTTCTAACTTTTGAACCGGTGCTCGGAATCAAATTCTGAGGGCACTGATGGAATCGCAGCGCCAGTAATTTCTTAGAAACACCTCTTCTGGAGTTGCGTTTTCTCGGGTGTGGTTTTTAATTTTTGGGCTTAAAGTTAAGAAATAAAATAAGTTGTACGACAAACTTTATTTTATTTCACTTAAGCCGCTTGGAATCCACTTGAATCCACTTAAATCAGCTTAAGCTGAGTCGATGCGGATAGGGTTCTATCAAGAAATATCCTACCCTCTTGGTAGGATATTTGTGGGGTGGGGCCCGCACGAGCCCCACTGTTTCTTTCCGCTAAGTAACGCACCCGCGAAAACCCGTCATGATGAAATTCAACTGACGCGTTTTCTTAATTTCTTAATGCACCAATTAATTGGGCGGTTTTCTTCGTTGAATTAATTGGGCGGTTTATTTCGTTGGATTAATTCTAAGAATTAATGGGTCGTTTCTTATCTCTTTTTCGTTTCTTAACCGGTTTGAAACCCGTTGGCGTAATAATAAAATAAGGGCAACACACCTTCCTTTGGAAAGGTTATGTTAAACCTCTGAAGAATCTCTAAGTATCTTCCTCCTTCTTCGTGAAGAACGCAAAGAACGCGGAAAATGCGAAGAACGCGAAGAACGCCGGCCTCCGACGAAGAACGCTGAACCCGTGGAGATCAGCGACGCGATGCCGTGTTCCGCGACGCTGACGATTCTCCCTCTGTGACGCTTCTTCCGCAACGATCCAATCCCACGACAACCTTCGATCGACAACGACCAGATCGTCGACGTGACGCCCTTCCACGACGCGACGCTCCACTTGTTCCACGACGGTCAATTCCGCGAAGAACGCACGTCCGATGAGGTAGTGTTTTTAATTGAGAATAATAATACCCCTTTTTTCCCAGATGTTTCCTTTTGAAAATAAAGAACGCGGATCAACTCAATACTAAGTTAATCAATGGGAAGTTTGGTTATGGGATGAGTATTCTTGATTGTGGAAAATCAGTAGGGATTTTATTTTGGAAATACCTTTATATTCCCGTGAACGTTTCTTTAAAATTAAATAACCGGTTTCATATGAACAATTTTAATTTATTAAAATTTTTGTTTCATGTGTTGAATAATTCTCCCATTGTTTTTATCTAACGTGGAGGGTGCGGCCCAAACGAACACGGCCCGACAACCCTCCGCCGTTCTTCGTGGTTGTGCGGATTTGGCGGGCGACGACAAAACGTGACTCAAGGGCAGTTTGATGATCCCGCAGTTAAGAACGGAACCCGAGAGGGACAACGGCGCAGACGGGAAGGAAAACGGACCACCGGAGTAGCTCCGGTGGCCCGCGGAAGATTCTGGTGGCGCGGGTCGCCGGCGCGGCGGTGCCGGCAGCCAGAGGCGGCGGCGCCCCGAAGCGCCGCCGGACGAGGCCGCCGCGGCTTCAGCAGCGGCGGCGGCGGCCAACGGACCCGCGGCCACGCAGGTCCGGTTCGCCCGCACGGGACGCAGCAGAAGCCGCGTCCGTGGTTCTCCAGCGCGGCCCACGCGGGGCCGCGGCATCTCCAGACCGCGGGGGCAGTGCCCAGCGGCGCACGGTCGTTCGGCCGCTCGGCCGAACCGAGCCAGGCTGGTCCGACCGGCTGGGCCACGCCCTGGCCGGACCGGACCGGGTCGGACCGAGTCGAGTCGACCCGGTTCGGCCGACCAAGGGGGGGTCGGGCCGGGTCGGCCCGGGCCCGGACCCCCCGTCTTCGGACCATTTTCGGTCAAATTCTCGTAACTTGAGCTACGGGACTCCAAACGATGCGCCATCAGCGGCAACGTGATCCTTGGATCGAGAAGGTCGTTTCGGTATATCGCACTCAAAGTTTTGGATTACTTTGGGTTCGGCCGGGTTGGTTCATACACGAAACCAACCGGGCCCTCGGAGCGGAAACGCTCATATCTTGAGCTACGGACGTCTGATTGACGTGCCATCAGCTTTGTTGAATTCCTCTAAGTGAGAAGGATCTTTTGGCTTACTCCGCTCAAGGTTTGGATGCCGTCGGAGTGCGGTCGGGTTGGTTCGCTCACGAAACCTGTCGGGCCCCTGGAACGAAAAAGCAAATAACTCACAGACCGGTCATCCGATTGACGCTCCGTCTGTCTCGTTGTTTTCCTCTTAATGAGACGGAACTTTTGGAATTCTTCACCTGAGTTTTGGATATAGTTGGATAGTGGCCGGGTTGGATTGTACCCGAAATCCAACCGGGCCCTTGGGACGGAAAAGCTGATATCTTTCAGACCAGACGTCTGTTTGACGAACCGTCAGCGGCGTTGGTGATCACATTGAGAAATGGTCCCTATGAGTATACCCTATGAGTGTTCGGGGTATAGTTGAGTTACGACAGGATTGGTTCGCACACGAAACCAACCGGGCCCCTGGGACGAAAAGGCTAACAACTGACCGATCGGGCGTCCGATTGACGCGCCGTCTGTTGCGTTAAGACCCCTATGACGAGGCGGTCCTTTGAGATACTTCTTTGTGGGACTTTGTGATGCCTGGAGTATCGACCAGTAGCTCGAGGAGCGGACCCTCCCGGAGACGAGCGTGCGGAGTATAGAGACCGTGTAGCCGGCTAAGACCTGATGACTGCTTGACCGACTTGACTTGGAGTGAGTCGACTAGCCCAGTGGACGGAGCGCCCGGTATTTGGCGACAGACCCACGGCGGACGGAGCGCCCGGTAGTTGGCCGCATACCCACGGTACTCGACAGGAGGAGTACCTCTGTAGGCTATTAGGGGGAGCGCCCGGTATTTGGCAACAGAGCCTCAGCGGACGGAGCGCCCGACAGTTGGCTGCAAACCCGCAGTACTCAACAGGAGGAGTACCTCAGCAGTCTTCGGTTAGTGAGCAGTACCTCGGAGTCGTGACAGGACCACTATACACTCCAGAGACTGGGCTCTTCAGCAGTTACGGTTTCGATAATAAAAATCCTGTTTTGAGATGAGACTTTTAACCTTTGTGTTTACCTCATGATTGAGATGGGTTACTTGATAACTTAGGTATATGTATGGGCATATACCTAAGTAGAGGCTATCGGTTGAGATCTTATTTGTAGTTATCCTTTTTGGTTTAGTGAGACCTTGAGGGTCTCGGGGTCCCTACTGAGTATCGTTATAATCACCCCTACACGGGCTATGCCCGCACCTCGTTGTGTTGGTTGCAGACGACGGGTAGTGCTGACGGAGGCCGAGTGTTCGAGGACTGGACGGTACCCGGAGGTGGACTACACGACGAGTCAGTACCCGTAGGTGGACTACACGACGAGACGACACACGGAGGAGGTTGACGGACTAGAGCGTGGAGGAGGCTATCTGTACCTACCCTTCAGGTAGGATCTGTGGTGGACGACCAGGAGCTGCGCTATCTGTACCTACCCTTCAGGTAGGATCCGAGGAGGATGACCCAGGAGCTGTTTCCTTCTTCCAGCTATTTGTCTTTTTGTTGTTGTACTTGTTCAGTTGTATTTGTACTTTATTTTGGGTTTGTATTCTGGCCCATTTACTTTTCAACACTTCTCTTGTACTTAGTGTTTACTTTTTTTCCACTTGCTTACTCTGTGGTGCTTGTTTTATTTTATAAAGGAAATGTCTTCCCAGTTATCGGGATTTACGCCATTGGTGCTAGTCACCAGCCCCTGGCCTATGGAAGGCGGGCTTTGGGTAGTCACGGCACGGGCCCCGAGGACGGGTCATGACAAATTGGTATCAGAGCAGTTCGGTTCTACCACAGAACTTATAACTCTGATGTTTCTTTCTGTGAAGCAATAGTGTAAAGAGTATCGAGTGTGGTTTTCAGTTCAGGGAGTCCAGTGTTGGTGCGGGCGGCCGACGTATCCATACACTAGGACCCTGACAACTGATTTCCGAATTTGTGCATGAAAAAACTGATTGCGTGTGTGTGTTTTCCAGAATTTTTATTTAAATGTCAGCTCAAACCAGGTCAGCTCACCAGGTATAAACGTTTGACAGTTTCACGTTGTTTCTTTCAGGATGACTTTTCACGGACGACCATCTAGAGCCCAGAGGGATGTGCGTGCTGAAAGCCTGTCGAGCGACGAGGCTTTGGTATAGGGCCCTCTTGCAGTTGAGGCACCAGCGGAGGCACCAGCGGTACTACAATACGTTGGGCCACCGATGCCACCAGCCCCAGCAGTAGGCGATGCACGCTACTTGAGTGCGCTGCACGAGTTCCAACGCCAGAGGCCACCTAGGTTCTGGGGAGAGACGGACCCGCAGGCGGCTGAGGATTGGTTGGAGGCTGTGGTGAGAGTCTTCAGACTAGTGGGGACGCCGACAGACTTTATGGTGATCTTTGCTGCCAGCCTCCTTTAGGCAGCAGCAGGCAGGTGGTGGAGCCACTTGTTCCAGTTTTGCGACGGGATGACCTTCGCTTGGGAAGACTTCGAGACCTTATTCAGGGTGGATTTTGTGCTAGTAGCTCTACACCCCGAGCGTGTACATGAGCTTCTGCCTTTGCCACAGGGTTTTCGATCAGTTGCCGAGTCATCTGTGGGTAGTAGACAGATGATGCAGAGGTCCAGGAGGACCAGACCAGCAGTTGGACGATCTCGGGTTTTAGGACAGGTGGTGCGAGGCACCCGGGGTGGGAACAGAGCTAGGCATTTCAGAAGCAGGTTGTGTTACTCATGCGGCGGAAAGGGTCACCTGGCATGTGACTGTCCGAACCCTCGTACGGTTGATCAGCGGGTGTTGGAGGAGCCACTGAGACAGAAGCAGCGGCTGGTGCTTGAGCAAAAACCGAGCAGTGGACAAGGCAGTAGAGCTCCGAGAGTAGGTGGACAGGAGTGGAACTAGTGGATACGTCCTTTTTACTTCTAGTTCCATGTTGCTTTTGTATTCGTGTCTTTGTGCTATGAGCTACAATAATAAAAAGACACTTATCTTTGTTTTCCTTCCTGTCCTTTTGTTTGGTTGATACTGAGTGGTCCCAGTTAAACTATTGACTTGACCCTCACTTTCGAGATTTCTACTGGAGGAGACCCAGTGACCTCACACTGATGCCGACAGTGTGACTTGACCCTTGGAGGCGAGAGTGACAGTTAGATCTCTTGGTAGTTACGTCGAGGCCTTACGACGTCATCCATGGCATGAATGCATCATTCATGTTGGGATTGACTATATTAGGCAATGAATGTGGTTCATCCAGGAGATGAGACCGGATTTCTCTTATCGGCAAATAATAAATCATATCATCTCTTTTGAGACTAGAGATGGTCCGGGTCATCCAAGAGCGGATGAAGACTGTACAGTGCAGTAAGAAACAGGAAACCGGTGCCAGTCTTAGAGACTCGGGCATGTTAAATGTTTCAAAAAGTGGAAGCTTTAAGGATAGATGAGTTTGCGAAGCAGAAGACGTGGAGGCAGAGCTAGGAGAGCAGTATGAGGTGGTGTACATATTAACATGCTACAACCACCCGCCTTTGTTATCCCCGCCAGTCTCAGGGAGCTGGAGGGCGGTGGAAGAGTGCGGCTGCGTGCGGTCAAGGATTGTGACCCAATGGCTCTAGAAATGATTCAAGGGACAGTCTGTGTCCACTACTAGCTGCTGTAGTAACGGACGTCGATATGAATCATTCCTTGCTTTCACAAATCTTGTTCCAGACCTAGAGTTTCCAGTAAGCCGTGGACTTGACCCTCATGTCTGGAGATACCTTGGGAGGAGACTCGATGATCACACTTACGCCGACGGTGTGGTCGGACCCTCGAGGCGAGAGTTTAGGTTGGAATCTCTAGGTGGTAGCGTCGAGGTCTTACGACGTTAGTTTAGTTATTGAATGGGCAATAACTGTTCATACTCAAATTGACGGTTTTAGGCAAACGTCGGGATGGGTTTTCCTTGGTCGGTGAAAAAGGAAACCCCAGGCAGTGCAGGGTAACTCTTGCACAAGAGGGTGCGACTGATCACTCTTGAGTCGGTCAACCTTACCCTCGTAGCAGCAGTCGTTTTGAGTTCCAGTTCTAACAGAAAATGGAGACCTCTGGAGTTCGAGGATGACGATCACGTCCTTATACGAGTCTCACCTCGATGAGGTTTACGGAGATGTGGCCAGGGAGGCAAGTTATCTCCAAGGTTCAACGGACCTTTCTAGGTCCTTAGCTGGGTAGGTGAGGTGGCTTGCCGCTTGACCCATCCACTTCAGTTGCACTAGGTGCACGATGTTTTCCACGTATCTCAACTGAGGAGATACGTGCTCAACCCTTCGTATATCATCGACCATGAGGAGCAGGAAAATGGCGATGGGGTTACTTCCATGGAGGTTCTAGTGGGGATCAAGGATCGACAGGAACGGATCCTACAGGGACGATCGATTCCTCTAGTGCACTTTCTTTGGCAGCACGGGAACCTCCAGGTGAGCACATGGGAGCGGAAGGCTCAGATGTGTGCTCAGTACCGCCTTTGTTCCCTAAGTTTGTGGTGAAGCATTACGGGGACGTAAAGCCCTGTGGTGGGAGTAATGTAAAGACCCGTAAATTCCAAGGAAATTTTTTTCTTAATTTTCTTTGGAATTTTACAAGAACGCAGTTTCTGACGGCACCTGATTCCGAGGCCCTGTGTGCCCGGAATCATTTTCCGAAGTTTGGCTCGGGTACGTTCAGTGAACGGACGAGCGGGTTTTTCTAACTTTTTAACTGGTGCTCGGAATCGAATTCTGAGGACACCGATGGAATCGCAGCGTCGGTAATTGCTTAGAAACGCCTCTTCCAGAGTTGTGTTTGCTTGGGTGTGGTTTTTAATTTTTGGGCTTAAAGTTAAGAAATAAAATAAGTTGTACGACAACCTTTATTTTATTTCACTTAAGCCGCATGGAAGCCACTTGAAGCCACTTAAAGCAGCTTAAGCTAAGTCGATGCGGATAGGGTGCTATCCAGAAATATCCTACCCTCTTGGTAGGATATTTGTGGGGTGCGGCCCGCACGAGCCCCACCGTTTCTTTCCGCTAAATAACGCACCCGCGAAAACCCGTCATTATGAAAGTCAACTGACACGTTTTCTTAATTTCTTAACGCACCAATTAATTGGGCGGTTTTCTTCGTTGAATTAATTGGGCGGTTTATTTCGTTGGATTAATTCTACGAATTAATGGGTCGTTTCTTATCTCTTTTTCATTTCTTAACCGGTTTGAAACCTGTTGGCGTAATAATAAAATAAGGCCAACACACCTTCCTTTGGAAAGGTTATGTTAAACCACTGAAGAATCTCTAAGTATCTTCCTCCTTCTTCGTGAAGAACGCGAAGAATGAGAAGAATGTCGGCCTCCAACGAAGAATGCCAAACCCGTGGAGATCAGCGACGTGATGCCGTGTACCGCGACGCCGACGATTATCCCTCTGCGACGCTTCTTCCGCAATGATCCAATCTCGCGACAACCTTCGATCGACAATGACAAGATCATCGACGCGACGCCCTTCTGCGACGTGACGCTCCACTTGTTCCACGACGGTCAATTCCGCGAAGAAGGCACGTCCGACGAGGTAGGGTTTTTAATTGAGAATAATAATACCCCTTTTTCCTCGGATGTTTCCTTTTGATAATAAAGAACGCGGATCAACTCAATAATGAGTTAATCCGCGGGAAGTTTGGTTATGGGATGAGTATTCTTGATTGCGGAAAATCAGTAGAGATTTTATTTTGGAAATACCTTTATATTCCCGTGAACATTTCTTTAAAATTAAAGAACCAGTTTCATATGAACAATTTTAATTTATTAAATTTTTTGTTTCATGTGTTGAATAATTCTCCTGTTGTTTTTATCTAACGCGGAGGGTGCGGGCCAAATGAACACAGCCCGACAACCCTCCGTCGTTCTTCGTGGTTGTGCGGATTTGGCGGGCGACGACAAAACGTGACACAAAGGCATTTTGATGATCCCGCAGTGAAGAACGGAACCCGGGAGGGACAACGGCGTAGACGGGAAGGAAAACGGACCACCAGAGCAACTCTGGTGGCCCGCGGAAGATTCTGGCGGCGCGGGTCGCCGGCGTGGCGGTGCCGGCAGCCGGAGGCGGCGGCGCCCCGGCGCGCCGCCGGACGAGGCCGCCGCGTCTGAAGCCGCGGCGGCGGCGGCCGCGCGGGTCTGGTTCGCCCGCACGGGACGCGACAGAAGCCGCATCCGCGGTTCTCCAGCGCGGCCCACGCGGGGCCGCGGCATCTCCAGACCGCGGGGGCAGCGCCCCGCGGCACACGGCCGTTCGGCCGCTCGGCCGAACCGAGCCAGGCCAGTCCGACCGGCCGAGCCGCGCCCGGGTCGGACCGGACCGGGTCGGGTCGACCCGGTTCGGCCGACCCATGGGGGGTCGGCCTGGGCCCGGACCCCCCGTCTTCGGACCATTTTCGGTCAAATTCCCATAACATGAGAGACGGTCCTCCAAACGACGTGCCGTCAGTGGAAACGCGATCCTTGGATTGAGACAGTCGTTTCAGTATATCGCACTCAAGGTTTCGGATTACATTGGGTTCGGCCGGGTTGGTTCGTACACGAAACCAACCGGGCCCTCAGAGCGGAAACACTCATATCTTGAGCTACGGATGTCTGATTGGCATGCCGTCAGCTTTGTTGAATTCCTCTAAGGGAGAAGGATCTTTTGGCTCACTCCGCTCGAGGTTTGGATGTCGTCGGAGTGCGGTCGGGTTGGTTCGCTCATGAAACCAGTCGGGCCCCTGGAACGAAAAAGCCAATAACTCACAGACCAGGCATTCGATTGACGCGTCGTCTGTCTCGTTGTTTTCCTCTTAATGAGACGGAACTTTTGTAATTCTTCGCTTGAGTTTTGGATGCAGTTGGATATTGGTCGGGTTGGATTGTACCCGAAATCCAACCGGGCCCCTAGGACGGAAAAGCTGATATCTTTCAGACCAGACGTCTGTTTGACGAACCGTCAGCGGCATTGGTGATCACGTTGAGAAACGGTCCCTATGAGTATACCCTATGAGTGTTCGGGGTATAGTTGAGTTACGGCCGGATTGGTTTGCACACGAAACCAATCGGGCCCCTGGGACGGAAAAGCTGATATCTTTCAGACCAGACGTCCGTTTGCGAACCGTCAGCGGCATTGGTGATCACATTGAGAAACGGTCCCTATGAGTATACCCTATGAGTGTTCGGGGTATAGTTGAGTTACATCCGGATTGGTTCGCACACAAAACCAATCGGGCCCCTGGGACGAAAAGGCTAACAACTCATAGACTGGGTGTCCGATTGACGCGCCGTCTGTTGCGTTAAGACCCCTATGACGAGGCGGTCCTTTGAGATACTTCTTTGTGGGACTTTGTGATGCTTGGAGTATCGACCAGTAGATAGTGGAGCGGACCCTCCCGGAGACGAGCATGCGGAGTACGGAGACCGTGTAGCCGGCTGAGACCGGACGACTGCTTGACCGAATCGACTTGGAGTGACTCGACTAGCCTAGTGGACGGAGTGCCCGGTATTTGGCGATAGACCCACGGATGACAGAGCGCCTGGTAGTTGGCTGCAGACCCGCGGTACTCGATAGGAGGAGTACCTCTGTAGGCTATTAGAGGGAGCGCCCGGTATTTGGCGACAGACCCTCAGCGGACGGAGCGCCCGGTAGTTGGCCGCAAACCCGTAGTACTCGACAGGAGGAGTACCTCAGCAGTCTTCGGTTAGTGAGCAGTACCTCGGAGTCGTGACAGAACCACTGTACACTCCATAGACGGGGCTCTTCAGCAGTTATGGTTTCGATAATGAAAATCCTGGTCTGAGCTGAGACTTTCGACCTTTGTGTTTACCTCATGATTGAGATGGGTTACTTGATAACTTAGGTAGATATATGGGCATATACCTAAGTAGAGGCTATCTGTTGAGATCTTCTTTGTGGTTATCCTTGTTGGTTTAGTGAGACCTTGAGGGTCTCGGGGTCCCTACTGAGTATCGTTATACTCACCCCTGCACGGGCTATGCCCGCACCTCGTTGTGTTGGTTGCAGACGACGGGTAGTGTTGACAAAGGCCGAGTGTTCGAGGACTTTATGGTACCCTGAGGTGGACTACATGACGAGTCAGTACCTGGAGCTGGACTACACGATGAGAGGACACACAGAGGAGGTTGACGGACGAGAGCGTGGAGGAGGCTATATGTACCTACCCTTCAGGTAGGATCCATGGTGGACGACCAGGAGCTACGCTATCTGTACCTACCCTTTAGGTAGGATCCAAGGAGGACGACCCAGGAGCTTCTTCCTTCTTCCAGCTATTTGTCTTTTTGCTATTGTACTTTTTCAGTTGTAGTTGTACTTTCTTTTGGGTTTGTATTCTGGGCCATTTAATTTTCAACACTTCTCTTGTACTTAGTGTTTACTTTTTTTCTGCTTGCTTACTCTGTGGTGCTTGTTTTATTTTATAAAGGCAATGCCTTCCCAGTTATCGGGATTTACGCCTTTGGTGCTAGTCGCCAGCCCCTGGCCTATGGAAGGCGGGCTTGGGGTAGTCACGGCACGGGCCCCGAGGACGGGTCGTGACATAATTGCACATTTTTACCGATCATGATCTGAGATGTAATAAGAAGTTATTTTTAATAGGACTAAGGATAACACTCACATCCATAATCTTCTAAATTACATGGTAATTTAACATGATCTAAAAAATCCTCAAAAGATGCACCAAGTTCCATCATTTCATCCAATGTAATCTCATAATCCTACTTAATCTCACCAGTGGGAGCATTCAATATGTCTTCTTGGCGACCTTCATTCTGCGGCCTCTGACCCTGGAAAAATTCTTCAGATAAAATAGTGTCATTAGTTGCAATGTCCACAAAAATCTCTAGTGTAGGGTTTGAACCTAAAGTACCATGGAATGGAAGTCAGTTGAAGTTTCATTCAACATTTTATGAAGCATTGTTAACTTACCATAAATAGGATCTTCTCTCCTTACAGCAGCAGTAGGGGTGGTACCAAGAACAGACGCTGGCTCCTCTTCAGGAACAGTCAATCCATCATGAACTTGTGACTATTCACCAGTACCCTCTGTCTCCCTCAAAGGAGGTTAAATCCTCTCCCTCAAAGGGGAAATTGAATAATCCCCTGCAATCCCATAAAAAAGTATGAGTAACCTTTTCATGGATTAAGACTCATGATTATACGAAGGACTTACCACTAATGATAAAGCGTTTAGTTGTGGAATTCTTCCTTCGATGCCTTTGTCTCTTTGATTTTTTGGGAGTGTCGACGATCTCCTTTATAGTTACTTGAATTGGAGAATGGAAATCCATGTCTAATTCCTCATCCATGACTTATTGGCCTGGATATATCTCACCCGACTCGCGAGGAGATTCATTAGCCCCAATGGAAGTACCACCAGGGCTATACTGTGGTGAAGGAACCTCAGCAGTTCCTTTCTTTGCAAGCTGCAGGATAAAGAAAATAATTTCCTTTAGTAATAAATCTTTGACTAAAATCAAGTTGTAAATTGAATAAGGAAAGAGACTTACATCTTCAGGATCCACATAATCGTGCCACTCTTCATCTTTGGAACCACCCTAAGTGGCACCACAATTTATCATTTCCTTCACCTGCTTGGTGACAGGAATGGAATCATCGGTGTCATATATGAGCATCTTCGTCTCTCTGATGTAAGCCCTCACTTCATCGGGGTTATCCTTGTAATGGATATCTGTAGAAGCCCGAAGATTCCCTATTCCGGGGATTTGTAGCCCCTCGCATAGATCCATCTAGGCAGTTTCAGCACCGCAATACAAACTTTGTCATGTCTAGACAGCCTCTAGTCATAGATATTCAACAAGTGTACCAGAAGTCTGCGAGGAAGGTCCTACAATATTGGACTTTAGATTCTTCCCAACTCCTACAACTACATATAGAGAATAAGAAAATAAGAATTTTTGCTCTATAAAGTAATGATGATTAAAGTGCCCTAATGAAGTAACTCACTAGGAGTTGATGGAGTTGGTCTTTTGATTATTATGGGAGGATTATATATGGCACGAGGCCTCTTTTCCGCATGTTGTGCCTCATCATCCATATCTTGGGAATCTGACGAGTAGGCCCTAAGTGAAGAACCCGGCGAGTCAGCTTCAGGTGTTGCATAAGAATCACCTTCCAGGTGAAGGGTTTCTTTCTCTATGGTTCTTTTCCTTTTCCCCACCTGATAAACAAGGTGATTCAACACCCCTCCAGGGTATGATTCTATCCAGTTCTCAGCATACCATGTATTTAAGTTATTAACTGCTTGATCAACTAGTAGATCAAACACTACCCTAGTCTTCTCCCTAAATGACAGCAACCATAGTTTTCGGGAAACCATAGGATGTTGATTTGACCTGACATGCATATGAGGGGATACAACAGTCTTTTGCAGACACTTTAATTGGCATGAAAATTTGTATGGAGCATTGTCCTCGCATATAATCTCTCCATCAATCCTGTTGGCCAGTACACCATCTCTGCAGGCCAGCATGTACACCCTTAATTCCAAACCGGCAGTTCCATCATCAACAAACCACCTGGTTGGATGGTTTCCATAAGGAAAGAAATTGAATTCCTTATACATTCTCAGTATCACCTTCATGTCATAGGAATTTAGATTTAGCAGAGAAATTCCAGAGAATTTCTGCACTGATGGCCTGAAAGAACTTCCAGGGATCTGTACTCCATTCTGTACATTATATGTTCTGAAGTGAGTGGCAATCCATCCCCATAAAACTTGGAATGGTCCCACTATTCTCAAAGAAGACTTACCCACGAAGACATGGAGTAATCTCTTGTGAATATTTGATAAAATGGGGGTAGCCAACCCAAACATTTTCCCATCAGCCAAATTGGCCGCAACAATGAAGGTTCATGGCCTGACGCCTCCCTTCGAGTCTCTGATTGGCAAAAGATAAACACTGAGCCATAGGGCCAAGAAGCCCGCCAGAAGAGTCTTTTTTGGGATTCTCTGATTCACTTCGTATCCCCACTTCTCAAATGTACCTTCTTCTAGAGTCGGCCAAAATGTGCTAAGATCACCCCTCTTCTCTGTTTTGGGGCATGTGGTAGGATGAGTACAGGTGGGTCCCTTTTCCTTGGGCACCTTCCCCTTCGATCCCTTCTCCTTTGGCTCATTCTCTTGCTTCTTGGTAAGAAACATTTTCATCAAATCATCTGGATGAATATCCTTTCTAGAATGAGTTAGGGAAGTCTCTGAACTCTTGAGCTTCTGGAATATTTTCAATAATTCCCAATCTAAAGCTGGAGTCTTCTCTGAATCATTCCAAGTCACCTTAGAGGGGATGAATTAATCATACATGTCGCCTAAAAATGGAGCCTAGAGATCTTATGGACATCCCACAGACTGATGCCTACTTCTCCACGAGTCTGATGGAAATAATTGGTTTCTGGACTCCAATTGATGAGCATCTTCGGCACAAAGTCATCATTTCTGTATACATATGTTTTCCCATCCCAGACGACTTCATATATTGAATCTTCTTTTAAACCCTCGACAAACTCAATGTAGGTTTGTCGCACCCAATATGCCCATATCCAAGTTGGCTTCACACCTCCTCCAGGACTAAAGTCCCAACTCTTCTTCGAGCCTTTGGATTGATCCATCTGAGAGGTTCAGAAAATTGAGGTATAAAAATGTGGTTGCAACTCAGGCTTGTGAGGTTTTATATCTGAGGTACAAGGTCTATGATGCATTATGTAGGCTTTCTCCACTATTCCATTATTTATAAATGCTCCTCCACTTGAGATATTTTCTAAAGCAAAATTTGTGGAATTCTGAAACCAAGAAATTGGGAGATAGTTCTTTTCCTCTGGAATGGTGACTTCTCTCAAATGACCATAGCCATATAAAGGTAGATAAATACTCTGCGAGAAGTAAATATGATACTTCTTCAGGTACTTGGCCAAATATGGAAGATTTCTGTCGCAGATAGTATAATAATCATGGCCAATGATGTTCTTCATATCATCAATTCACTTCCTAGACAGTTCATCGGCCGTTCCGATCCTTCTAGGAGCCATTTAATATGCACAAAAGTTTAATAATTAACACTTAAGTATGTTGATTTTTCATAAAATTTGTGAAGAAACGTGAAAAAATGGATAAGGCATTGAGGCGCACAAGTCCAAAAGTTGGCGCACAATTATAAGTGTGTCACGCAAGTTTTGGGCGCTCAGGTATCACCTCTCCAGTCCAAATACCTCTGCAACAGCGTGACACAAAGAAACCAATGGAAAACAGAGAACTTGCACGACACAGGCAACTTGCATAGTGAGAGCTCAAAAGTTTGAAACTGGTTTCTTTTTGCAAGGAATGACCTCCTATTTATAGGAAAGTACGCACACTTGCGCGCCGAAGCCTGCGTGGATCATACCTGCACAACGCCATTTGCCCGCTCAACACTTGTGTGCTGCATGTTACATGGTTTTATTCTTTACCTCATAGTCACATCCTCATTTTCTTTTGGATCCAACTCTGAGGGGGGAATTTTTTTGACGCTCCTTTCCGTCACAAATTCTAACGACTAAAAAAAAGGAAATTCCTTAGTCCAAAATGATTCATCCTTTGAAGAAACATAAAAAATCAACAAAGCCATGAAGAAGGATTTCTTCCCACTTGGGTCACGCAAGTGTTATCATGGTCGGGCAAGTATACTTGTGCGCTGCCTAGTGGTCGCACAGGTGACTTGCGCGCCCTTTTTGATTCTTGCCCAGGGTCTTCAGCAGCCTATAAATACCCCTTGTGGGCCCCCCATTTAACGATGGAAAAATTCCAAAACAAAAATTCAACCTCCTGGCGCCCTAGTCTCTTTTGAAAGTCTTCCAAACACTTCTAAGGTAATTTCTTACCTATAATAGAATCTCTAAAAATGGGAAACAAGGCCTAAGTGTTGAAACTCATCAACACTTGAGCGCCTAAGTGGCCAGCCCTTAAAGGGAAATGGCCGCACATGTGCGCCGCCTTATCCCTTCAATAAAACTTTTGCGCCACCATTTTTTAAGCCTCTAGGGATAATACTAAGGGCTTGAGCCAAGTCACCCCCAAGTATTACCCTAAGGGTTGTCCTTCGTGCAAGTACCCATGTGTCGTGCAAGTATACTTGTGTGTCCAGGACTTGCACGCCCACGCAGGACTTGCGCACCTCTCTCTTTTTGGGTGCCCCTCCTGCCTATTCACTTGATTTCTTCAAATCCACCTCTCCTTTTCAAGATTTAGCCTTCAAAACCCTCTTGAAATTCATTTATGACATGGTTTCTTTGTTGGATTTATTATCTGAAAGGAATCCTGTGGAACATTTCTCAAAACCTAGTGATTTACATATCTTTACATCACTAAGGTCAAAGATTTCATTCATTCAACCTCATCCGTTAAAGATGAGAGGATCTTTAACTTGGGCCTCCTTTTTCAATAGTAATACCTAGTCATAAATTTCATTACCTTGGGCTCCTTTTTAGGAGTAAGCACCAGTCATAAATTTCATTAACCTGGGCCTCCTTTTTAGGAGTAAGCCCCAGTCATTAATTTCATTAACCTGGGCCTCCTTCTTAGTAGTAAGCCCCAGTCTTCAAGTTCCCTTAATTTTGGGAGTCCTCCTAAGGAGTAAGCCCCAAACATAATTCTTTTAATATGGGCATCCTCCTTAGGAGTAAGCCCCAAGTTCCGAAAATCCATGTCCCCTAACTTGGGCTTCCTTTTCAGGAATAAGCCTCAATCATACTTCCCTTTAACCTTGGCCTATTCTTTAAGAGTAATCCCTAGTCATAATTTCTCTTAACTAGTCTTAATATACTTTTGATTTGGGCCTCCTTCTAAGGAGTAAAACCCAATCATAAGTCCTCTCTAATTTGGGAATCCTTCTCAGGATTAAGTCCTAAGTTAAGTATCCAAATCTCCATAAAGCATATATACCTTTATGGACCTTGTACCCGGGTTTATTCCCTGAAGTAAATCCTAGTCTTCATTTATTTGGGAAGTCATACATACATAATCCCCACATCATTTCTTATAATTGCATCTTTCATGGCACAATTGTCTGGTTTTACCAATACCTCTTTTTTCTCACACCGTGCATGACTCACGTGAGATTAGGGTGTAAAAATAATTATGACATCTCTATTTGATCCATCAATCATTCATAAACCTCATACTTAGTCACTCGAACTATGTGGGTTCTAATTCCTTTTCTAAAAAAATGGATACGTAGGTATCCCATCTGCAGGTACGATCCCAACTCTGAAATAATTTATGTCCTTCTGAATGAAAATAAACTTCAAGTTCCCCACTGAGTAGATTTAAAACCAGTATGGTTATCATAATGACCAAGAGATTTCTATATAATGTGTCGAAGGATACCATTAACTAAGAATCTCTAACAAATACAGATGATTCTCTATTGATGAAGAACCACAAATACATATAAAATATTCTCTAAATCTCATACATATTAATCATTGATTGTCATATTTAAAGGAAATATCATTTTCATACTTGGTAATGTAATATGGATTCTTGAACATAACTTAAATCTATAAAGAGGGTCCAGGAGGAGACAATAATTCCCCCTAAAAGGGTTTGTTGAGTCTGACCGCCCATCCTCTCGACCAATGAAAATTGTTAAGACTCATCAGTTCATTACTAGTGAGCACCTACCTTTGGAAAGTAGGTCCAAAGGGATATAGAATCATTAGATGTTTCCAGCTCTACGAACAAACCCATTAGAAACCTCTTGGAATGTTTGATCCTTAAATCAATGAGGTCATCCCCATTTCTATAGGAAATAGCAATTCATCACTTTTTTCCTAATAATGTAAGGGTGGCTATTATTAGGTTATGCCATTTGTTTAAAGATCTTTGTACTCAGAATTTTTTTAAGTATTTCTTGAAAAAATGTTGGCAGATAACCCATTAATTTTGTGTGGGTTATGAAAATATTTCCTCCATCATTTTTCACATGCATGTTGCATCTGATTTTCCATATTCCAACTAAAATACTTCTCGGAGGACCTACTTTTTTGTTGGGTGTATCCAACTAAAATAAATATGTACACATTAATGTCTTTTGTCTGAAACTAGAATCACCCCAAGGGTTCTATCGTGAATGGTTACTTGGCTCAAGAATGTATGGATTTCTGCTCTATGTATTTTTCTGATCATACTACAAGAATAAAAAGACTAATGCGAAACAAAGAAGGCCAATATGAGAAAACTAGTCCCATTTTTCCATCACTTCCTCAAACATGAGGAATTCCTAGATCATATACATTGACGACATTAATCCTTGAAGAGCGGAAGATAGCACATCTCACAATTTTGTTCAACTATGATTTGTTCAATGAATACATCTTCCAAGTAAATTTAATATTTATATCTTATATATATATATATTAAACTATTCCTATTTTTATCTTCAAGGAACATAATGTGATGATAAATAGAAAGCATTATTCTTTATCTTTGAGAAGAAGGGAGACCTAGCATAGCAATGAGTTTTCTGCTTGGTTAAAATTGAAAGTCATAATATTACTG
The DNA here is from genome assembly GCA_963277665.1 of Viscum album. Classification (NCBI taxonomy): domain Eukaryota; kingdom Viridiplantae; phylum Streptophyta; class Magnoliopsida; order Santalales; family Viscaceae; genus Viscum; species Viscum album. Next base: position 679,022,692 of record OY728126.1, on the reverse strand, counting down.
TTTAAAATAATTAAAACAATATTTAATTAAGTTTAATATTCATTTATATTTCATTTATTGATTTTTCCTGCTGACTCTGTATTTGAGGAAATAATAGCTTTGTCTTTTGGTCCTAATATTGTGGTTCGTGACTATAAATCAATTGTTATCAATAGGTACAGATTTATTATCACTAAAAAAGTAAATAACATGAGAACACAACATTATGGTGTCATGGTTACTACCACAACAGACTGTTTTTCCAGTGCATTAGATAGTAGACTACGATTTGAAAATTTAGGTAATTATGGAGTCCTTGAAAAATAGTAATAATAGATTATTATTATCATATAAGAGTCATGATGATGAAATGCTAGTGGTTTGATTTAATGACTTAGAATTTCACATTTATTGATGATTGTGTATTTCGATCAATTGATATGACTTGCACTCTTACAACTGATAATCCATATATATTGGCATCAATGGAGAAACATGTTTTTTATGTCAAAGACCATCTTAAACCTGAATTTGGGGTCAATATAGAAGTAATTTCAAGACATATTTTTGATTATGGTGATGATGGAATTTACACCATCCCTACTGCCATTGGAAACGATCCATTTATTACTTTTTATGACTCTAATAGATCAATTGTCAGAGTTGACATTGAACATGAAGTTGTGGTTGGAAATATATAGAATCATCCATCCATGTTCTCAATTATTTTTGTTTCACTTGACTTGGGTTGTTATGGTTGGTACTATTCAAATCGATTTAATATTGATTAAAAATATTTTATATCCAACTTGACTGTTATGTGAATTTTTAATTTTTATCGGTAGCATTTTTATTTGAATATGGTAGATATCTTATCCTTGTTTATAAGTGTATATCATCATTTCCAACTATCTTAAGGGTTTAATCATTAATAATATATAAATTGATAACACTTATTAAATAACCATCCTACTCAAAATTAAATTTTATATAACATCTTATATGATTTATTGAATTCATTATATATCCATTAAAGCTCACCTAAAACAATGGGTAGTCAAATTATCTATGAGTCCCCCTATTCCCTTTCATATATTTTGTTTTTTGGGTTACACATTAGTTATCCTTTTTTTAATTACTTCCATATTTGTTTTCAAATGCAAGAAATGATACCAATTGAAGAGAGGCGATGGAAAATGAGGATGGAAAATAATCATTGCATGGATGAGATTGGAATTCCCCCACTAGTGCCAATAGTGAGTATTTTATTTCAAATATATATATTTAAATAATATATAATGTCATGTGATTAATTTTTTTTAAACATTTTTGCAGGATCCACCTCTTAGGTGATAATTATTTGATGAGTATAATAGTAGTTGTCCCAGTACTTAGGGTGTTCATACGAGGGGGTGGTTCGAGAGCTAGACGATCTGGTCGACGTACCCGATTAGACCATGCCCCCTCCCACTTACATACCATCTATCCCACATTCTGATCCCGGTGTGTCATTTGGGACACACGGGATATTTAGGCCTCCCATGTTTTCTCCACCCTTTACATCCGATCCTCCTCACCCGTATTTACTATATCTGATTATGATTCCCACTCCCCATCTAGTATTCGACCAGCCATCTGTGTCATCTACTTTTACTTTTACTTTCTTCTCTTCAAGAATTTATATTCCCTATTTTTTTACTCCTACTCTACCAGATTATGTCCCTTCGGAGCATACATTGGGACCCCCTCCACCTGTATAGGGTGTTCCTTTATTTTCTACGAATCCAGTGGCACACATTGATCAGACTACTGTAGGTATATTTATACAACCCTAAAAAAAATTATACCATAATTTATTTTCATTATGACATGTATTGATAAAATATTTGTTTTTATTTCACAAGAGATATATATACTAAAAATAGGTGTGGTAGGGGGCATACATGCATGAGTGTAGTGTGGACCCTTCACACATAGATGATGGTGGACTATAATGAAGATGGTAAAATGATTGAAAAAACAGGGCAACAATTTCGGCGTTTTTTGGCGATGCTTGCCAAATACTACGACATCATTCCTGTTAGCCCGCTCTCATGGAGATCGTTTCCAAATAAAGTCAAGGATAATGCTCGGGTAGAGATATGGGTAAAAAAATCTGTTTTATTAAATTCTGTATTTTTTTGTATTTATATGAATTAATATTTTGGTGTCAACATCGTTTTAATTTCTACGATAGGGAGGGTGCACGACCAGCACTTCTAAAGGATTTAGGTGAGATTTGGAGATCCTATAAGCACGAGTTGTATATTGGACAGCATGCTAGAGTTGGAATAGAGTTAGAGGTGGTCCCTATCATTGATGATTTTCTATTAGAACAATATCATCAAATGATTACTCATTGGATGACTACACAGTTTAAGGTATTAATCACATTTGAGGTATTTAAATGAAAATTTTCATGGTTTACATCAATACTATCTTTTGTATTATTGACTTTTATTTAGGAATCATTCGGAATAAATAAAAAAAACATTGATGCAAAAAAATACCTCCACACATTGGGACATACTACAATGCCATATCATGAAAGGAAGTAGGTATGACAATTGTTCATATAATTTTAGTTATAAAATATATTATTGGTAACATATTTTTAATTATGGTTTCCTAAATTCAATATCCTTATAGAGGCAAAAAATGAATATTGAAGGACTTGTGCCTCGAGAAAAACTATTTTGCTGGAGTAAAAAGAAGAAATATGAAAGTATGGTTAATGAACCAACTCAGTAGTAGATTTTAAGTTATACTTTGTTGATTTTAAATTTTAATATATAATTTGTAACTTAATAATTTATTTATATTTGTAAAAGGATTCTTTAGAGGACCTTGATTCCCTGGAACCTGAAAATTTTGGGCCAAATGATCATTTACATTAGGTGTTGGGATATGAGCACCAGGGCAGAGTACACTACTGACCTGGGAAGAGTATAGTCCCAATGATGTATTGGCCCTCCTCTGATATGAGTTTTAGTTCCACTGAGTTCTAACTGGTTAAGGCATAGGAAGAACAAGCTAAAGAAGGTCAACAAAGATGGTAGAACTGTCTTATAGGGAAAACACTATATTTATGAAACGGATGGATGTTTTTTATCCCACACTTTCACTAGAGGCCAGCACATCTTGTGATGAATAAATTTCATTGATGTGTTATATATATAGTGCACTAGGTGGAAGTTCTAGTGGTGGTAAACACAATGTCAAGGAGGAGGGTGAGGTAGAGAATGAGGAGGGTGTGGAGGAGGCCGAGACGGAGGGGTAGGGCGAGGAGGAGGAGGAGGAGGAGGGTGAGGAGGAGGAGGAGGTGGAGTATGAGGGTGAGTAGGAGGGAGTTGTGGAGGGCGGGGATGATAATGGGGATGATGATGAGGATGAGGGTGAGGCTGATGATGAAGGTAATTATTATGATGGTGATGAGGGACAGATTGATCCATTATATTTTTTACTGATATTACTGACATTGGATGTTTGATGATTTGTTGTGCCTGAATATATGTGTGATTAGGTAGGTCACGTTATCTTTATTTATTTATCTATAAAAAATAAAACTTGACTTGATGGTTTTTTGTGACTGATTCACCCCTCCCTTGGACACCCCCACCACTGACACCCCCACCCTGACACCCCCAACCCCCTAGACACCCCCACCCCCTTGGACAACCCCCACACACCCTGGACATCCCCCCTGACACCCATGTACACTCATACCCCCTTAGACAGCCCCCAACCCCCATGGACACCCCCACTTGGACCCCCCCCCCCCCACTCCCACCCCCTCCCCCTAGACACCCCCCACCCACCCCCTTGGACACCCCCACCCCCATGGACACCCCTGGACACCCCCTTCATTCTTAGCCAGCCCCAACCCCCTAGATACACCCCACCCCCTAGACACCACCCAACTCCCTAGACACCCCCTACCCCCTTAGACACCCCCCCCCCTCCAACCCCCTAAATAGCCCCTTTATCCCCCATGGACACCACCCCACCCCTAGGACACCCCACACCCATGGACACCCCCCCTCCACCACCACCACCCTGAACACCCCCTTCTCCCTTGGATAGCCCTATCCCCCTAGACAGCCCCCCCCCCCACCCCCTAGACACCACCCCACTCCTAGAACCCCCCCCCCCCCCCCCCCGTACATCCCCCCCCCCCCCCCATGGCGACCCCCACCCCAACCCTCTAGACAACACCTCCATCTCCCATGGACACCACCCCACCCCCTGGACACCCCCACCCCTGGACACCCCACCCCCAAGGATAGCCCCCCACCCCCTAGACAGCCCTCCCACCCCCCTAGACACCACCCCACCCCTTGGACACACCTACCCCCTTGGACAACCCCCCCCCCCCCCCGAACACCCCTACCCCTACGACAGCCTCACACCCCCATGGACAGCCCGCCCACCCCACCTGGACACCACCACCCCCTAGACACCCCCCGACCCCCCTGGACAGCCCCCCTAACCCCTGGATAGCCCCCCCCCCCCACCCCCTGGACACCCCCCTGGACACCTCCACCCCCCTGGACAACCCCTTCCCCCCCAACCCCCCCCCCCCCACCCCCGGACACCCCCTACCCGCTTAGACAGCCCCCCCCCCCAATCCCCCCTAGGCACCACCCCCACCCCCACCCCCTAGACACCCTCTTCCACCTCCTAGACACCCCCACCCCCCATAAACAGTCCACCCCCCACCCCACCCCCTAGACAGCCCCCCCCCCCCAACCCCCCGAACACCCATACCCCCTTGGACAGCCCCCCCCCCCCCAACCCCCCTAGACACCCCCATCACACCTAGACACCCCCTAGACATCCCCCCCGGACACCCCTACCCCTTGGACAACCCCCAACCCACTGTAAAACCCCTCCATCCCCCCTAGACACCACCCCACCCTTTGGACACCCCCACCACACCCACCCCCATGGACAGCCTCTCCACCCTATGGATACCCCCCCCCCCCAAACACCCCCTACCCCCTTGGACCCCCCCCCCCCCCCCACCACCACCACCTTTGACATCCCCCCACCTCGTTGACACCCCCCATCCCCCCAGACACCCCTTACCCCCTTGGACAGCCACCCCACCCCCTGGACAACCCCCACCCCCTAGACACCCCTACCCCTCCCCCCCCAACCCCCTGGACAGCCCCCCCCCCCATGTCACATTACCCCTTACTACAACATGGCATACCACATTATCCAAATATTCAAATATCATATGAATCCACTCATCCGTATGAACAAAAATTCCATATTCAAAACTTGAAACATAATTTTATTACATATGGGTTATTACATTCTGAATTCATAATTAAATTCCCAATGTGTTATAGAGAATTCTATATTGTATGTATTCAATTCAGAATTTTGTATTCCATACGGTAATCGACTTTTGAATTTTGAACTAAATTATGTATGTGTTAATTGTTAATTAACTTATGAATTATGAATTATGAATTATGTATGTGTGTAATTAAATACTGAATTAGAGGTATTGAGAATTATGTGTTTTATGAATTCTATATGAATTCATACAGAATTCTATATGTATTCTGCAGGTATTGAGAATTCTTTATGAATTCTGCACATAGGGAGGCAGCCCTGCTGGTGGAAGTGCTTCAGGTGCACAATGGGAGAGGCAGGCTTTTTGTAGGTGTATAAATCATATGCCAACGGTTGTAAACTATTGGCATATGTGTCTAAACAGAACATATACCAACAGTTTCATGTAAACTGTTGTAAAAAGTATATACTAATGGTTTACAAACTGTTGGTATATAACATTTTACTTTACTTTCACCAATGGTTTGTGGGGAACTGTTGGTAAAAGTCTATACCAATGGTTTTTAAACCGTTGGTATATACCTGATGTATGATATTCTCAATGGTTATAAATTGTTGGTAAATATTTATACCAACGGTTACATGAAACTGTTGGTATATAATCCATTTACCTGCCATATCCCAACGGTTCTCATAGAACTATTGGGATATGTCTATCCCCATAGATCCACAACCAACGGTTTGGACAACCATTGGTATAGTTTATTCCAAAGTTTATCCAACCTTTACCAATGGTTTGAAACCATTGGTAAAAGATAAGTTTCCAATAGTTGATAATCATATCAAGAAACATTTTCCACAAATTACAACAGCTGCCTTTGAATAATGCGAGAAAAAAAAATTTCTCAGTGGTTTTAAAAACTGGTACCATAAATTATTGATGGTTTAACATATCAATTCAGTTTATTATTTATTATATTGATAATTTTTTTTAAAAATTTCAAGTGTCTCAACATGATGATAAAATTGATAAGCGAATGTGTATATTGAGTAACCCACCATCCAAAACTGTTAAATCTTATAATGCATATTTGGTGAATGGTTTTCAATTTCATACACATGAATATGGGGAATCAGAAAAAATAATGAACAGTGGTGTTTTCTTGAGAGGATCTCTTCATAGAGAAACTGAAATTGATTTTTACGGCATGATAGATGAAATTATTGAACTGTGTTATCTAGGAAAAAATTATATAACAATGTTTAAATGCCGTTGGTCGAATACTGAGAGAGGCTTGTGTTTTCATCTGACTCATGGAATCATTGACATTAAATATAAAAGTATTCTTGAGGTAAATGAACTGTTTTTACTAGCTCAAGAGACACACCAAATTTATTACACAAATTACTATGATACTCCAAGAGACCTTGGTGATTGGTGGAGCATAATAAAGATAAAATCTTGGGAAAAGAAGTTTACTCAAACTGAATGTGGTTCTTCTGATGTTCCAGGAATTTAAATTTTTCAAGAGACTACTCAAAAATACACCTTTTTCACAAAGTGACATGAATATTGATGATGACACCCCACAATTAAGGGTCAATAGTGAAGATGATGTTAATGATGTTATAAATAAATTTTAAATGGAAAGAGATGATGAAACTGAAACTCATATGGATATTGATGTTGTTGAAGAGGAATATGAAGACATTGATATCGTCAGATATGAAGATGATGATGAAGGTGAACATTGACACAATTAAATGCTGGTTATAATCATAACTAATATATATCCATATATAATAGTTATTTTCAACTATTTTCTAACAACAATCATTTTGTGTTCCATATGGATGATTATCTATTTTGTGAGTTGCATTAGGCTGAGCTACCTTTGGATGAGGAGGATTTGGGATCATCGGACCCTCATCCTTCTAGTGGTTCAAGAGGTACATGGAGGGGGTTTGGTCTTTCATGATTTATTATTCCTGGCCTTATCCATGAGTGATGTCCATGTCTTGTCTTTGATCCATGCATGTGGAGGTATGATAACCTGTGTATTTTATTTATCTTTCATTAATTTATTTATATACTAATTATTTGATTATTTGTTCTTTTTTCATAGTTTTGCACATATAGTTGTTGGACAGGGGAATGCTATCTTTTATAATTATTTTTCTCAGCCATAGATCACATGGGAATAGATTCTCGTTGATGTGTATCTTGTCATGTTCAATCATTGGATGGTTCGCAAATAAATAATATTTATTTTGAAATTTTTTTCATTAATAACTTGGTATTGTAAATTATTTGTAGTTTTTATGGTATCCCATCAATGATAGAATCTGTGATGTTATCCACATGGCATGGGAGGTGTCTATGTGTTACTGTTTCCATCGGTTTTTCCACAATTTGAGAAGGAAATCCATGAAGAAAGCAAGAGTGTCAGTATTTGATGAGTTGTGTAGAGCCATCCAACCAGAGTACATTTCATCATGTGTTTGGGGTGGATTATGTTTATATTGGTTGGGTGGTGAATTTTAGAGGAGATCTTCATTGGGCTGATAGAACCAGGGGAGACAAGAGGTGATGCATCGAGCAAGTATTTGTATATTTAGTACACATAGAGAAAATCTGGTAAGTAATTTTTTAAAATATTTTATATAACTTTAAATATAAGCAGTTTATTTTATATTCATATAGGTAGTAGATCAGCCCGATATTATGATGTACAACATTTATCGGAGGATTTATAGTTATCCAACCACTAGAGAGGTTAGAAGTGATCGCCAGTATCAGATTGTGGTCAGTATTATTTCTTTTTCAGTTAGAACATTATTTTCATATAATATTTTCCCTATTTTAATATCAAATTGGAACTAAAGGAGTGATATGAGGTTGCAACCTCTTATACACAGGCTAAGGGTCCAGATGAGATGACTAATCAGACTAGTTCCCACCATTTTGACGAGGCAGCATGGATGCAGGCGACCCAGTATGGCTTCGAGAAGGGCTGAGTAGTTGGCATCGACTCTCATTTGACTCTTATACTTATTAGGGTACTGCTGCGATGTAGGCATCCAGTTCGAGAGGAGCTCATAGAGAGGCATCATCTTCTGTCTCATAGTATCAGGAGCAACTGCAATCTCAGAGTGACCTTATAAAGAGATTGTGTAACCAGTAGGAAGAGGTGTGTCAGCAGCAGCAGGACGAGCAGGATCCACATCGATGGCAGCAGTAGCATCACGAGCAGATGGAGTACATGTGTCGTGTGACTCGTAGTTTAGGGATGAAGTTTCTCCCACCATCTCCTCCAGCTCCTCCACCTCCTCTAGAAGACTATCCCCCCACGAGTGACTTTTTTTAATGTTAAAAATATTTGAATTCAAAGTTTGTTGTAATATTAACTATTTACAGTTTCTATCTTTTATATTGGAGTCAATTTACATAATTTAAATTTTTTATTTTTCTATTATTTTTATTATTTTAATATTATATTATTAATTATTAGTATTAAAATTTTTAATGTTTATTTATTTTAATAATAATAATAATAATATTTTTTTATTTTTTTATATTTTTTGTGAATATTGAGAATTTTAATATTTTATATTTTTTTTTATTTTAATAATATTAATATTATTTTTTCATAAATACTAATATTAATAATGAAATTATTATATTATTTGTATTATTTTATTATTAATATTATAATAATATAATTTTTTTATATTATTAATATTAGTATTATTATTATATAATATAATATTATTTATATTAATATTATTATTATATAATATTATATTATTTATATTAATAATATTATTATTATTAATATTTTCTAATATTAATTTATCATGATTTTGTTGAATATATTTTTTTATTCTATTAAATATCTGCGATGGTTCATTTTTCAATGGGACCCTGTCACAAATAGTTTATATATTTTTTAAGTAAGTATTTGCAATGGGAAAACTAGACCGTCGCAAATACTTATTTGCGACGAGCCCATCACAAATAGTTTATATAATTTTTAAGTATTTACAATGGGAAAACCGGACCATCGCAAATACTTATTTGTGATGGGCTAGTTGCAACAGGTTTGTATATATATAATCTATATAATCAGAGAACTATTTGCAACGAAATGATTTCTCATTTCAAATAGTATTTTTTTGCGACGGTCTGTCGCAAAAAATACTATTTGTGATTCTATTTTCTGCAATGGTCTATTTGTGATAGGGTCCTATTGCAAATATCTCGTCGCAAATACCTCAAATTCTAGTAGTTTATGATGTTATCAATATGGGTCAAAGTGCATTTTTCCAGTTTAAAATGAAATTTTAGTAAAAAACATTAACATAATCAAAAGTCGGAAAATGAATTTATATTTTTTTATACTTTATTAAAATGACCCATAAATCATTTAAGATGTGTATAAATTATCCATACCTAAATCTGACGCACTATGTGACTGATATGACTCCAACCGAATTTTTTATTTAAAAATGACATCCATTTTAGTAAAAAGGTCAACTAACCTGCTCAAAACCAATAAAATGAATTTACATTATTTTTATACTTTAGTTCAATGATTTATAAGTCATTTCTGACAGGTATGAAACATCTGCACCTCAATCGGATACACGATGTGCCCAGTATAACTCAATGTGTCCGTTATCAGTTTAAAATTGACAGTTTTGTTCAAAAAATGTCACTCACTTAAAACCAAGAAAACACATTCATATTTTCTTTATAATTTAGTAAATTTATAAATATTTAATTTTTGACATGAATTAATCGACCTCACATCAAACAGATACATTATGTGATCGGTATGAGTCAACGTGCATGTTTCAAGTTTAAAATGAAATTTTGGTAAAAAAGAAAAGTGTTGTACTCAAATACATAAAATGAATTAGGATTATTTTTTACTTTATTAAAATGATCCATAATCCATTAGGGATGTGAAAAAGTTATTTTTACCTCAATATGATGCATGATGTGACCAATATGAATCCAAGTGTTTCTTTTTATTTAAAATCGACATCAATTTTAGTAAAAAGAACAATTAACCTACTCAAAACCAAGAAAAATATTTCATATTGTTTTTATACATTAGTAAAACAATTAATAAGACATTTTTTATGTATAAGAATCATCCCAACCTCAATCTAATTCACAGTGTGACTGGTATGACTCAAAGTGTTTCTTTTTATTTAAAATTGACATAACTTTTAGTAAAAAATAAAAAAACCTATTAAAACCTGATAAAATTAATTAATATTATTTTGATACTTTATGTAATTATCCATAAGTAATTTTTGATGTATATAATCATTATATCCTCAATTTGATACACAATGTGCCCTCTATGTCTCAATAATTCCATTATCAATTTAAAATCGACAGTTTATTTCAAAAAATGTCACTCACTAAAAACTTAGTAAACATGATCAAATTTTCATGTTAATTAAAAAGCATGATTCATAAATAATTTTATACATGTAGGAATTGGTCTCATATTAAATTGATACATGATATGATCAGTATGAGTAAAAGTGTGTGTTTCCAATTTAAAATGACATTTTATTAAAAAATATAATTGACATACTAAAAATGAATAAATGCATTTTTATTTTTTTTATACTTTATGAAAATGATCCATAAGAATTTTTTTAAGAGTAATGATTATCCTTACCGCAATCTGATATAAAGTGTCACTGATATGACTCCAGTGCATCTTTTTATTTAAATTTAACATCAATTTTTGTAAAAGGGCCAACTGACCACCTCTAAATATATCAAACACATTTAGAATATTTTTATTTTTTAGTAAAATGATCTGTAAGTCATTTATGACATATAATAATCATCCTCACCTCAATATGATACATGATGTGCCTTGTATGACTCAATGTGTTTGTTATTAGTTTAAAATTGATAGTGTAGTTCAAAAAATGTCACTCTATAAAAACTTAAAAAATGCTTAGATTTTCTTGATAATTTTGGAAATTGATTCATAAGTCATTTTTGATGTGCACGAATCAATATCATGTCAAATCGATACAGGAGGTGATCGGTATGAGTCAAAGTTCATGTTTCCAGTTTAAAATGATATTTTAGTAAAAAAGACAAGTGACGTACTCAAAAACAAGTAAACACATTCAGATTATTTTGATACTTTATGAAAATAATCCATAATCTATTTGGGATGTATGGTAATTATCTTCATCTCAATTTGAGGCATGGTGTAACCAATCTCCAAGTTCATCTTTTTATTTAAAATTAACATCAATTTTCTTAAAAAGGACAATTGACCTACTCAAAACCAATAAAACACATTTGGATTGTTTTGATACTTAATAAAAATTATTCATAAGGAATTTTTAAGATAGAGGAATCATTTTCACCTAAATCTGATACAAAATGTATCAAATATGACTCAATGTGTCTGTTATCAGTTTAAAATTGGTATTTTAGATTAAAAAGTTTCACTCACTGAAAACTGAGTAAACACACTTGAATTATCTTTATAATTTCAGAAAAATGATTCATAATTCATTTGTGATGTGTAGTAATTAGTATCATATCCAAAAAACATACGATGTGACTATTATGATTCAAATTGTGTGTTTCTGGTTTAAAATTCAATTTAGTAAAAAAAGACAAGCGGCATACTCAAAACAAAGAAAACACATTCATATTTTTTATACTTTATGAAAATGATCCATAAGTCATTTGAGACATGTTATAATTATCCAAAACTCAATTTTATGAATGGTCTGACCAGTATGACTCCAAATGCATCTTTTCAATATATAAGTATCATTTTAGTTTAAGACATGAACCACATCACCAAAATCGAGAAAATGAGCCTAGATTTTTTTCTCAAAATTTAAGCTTCCATTACTTAATTAATTTCTTTATCATTTTTATCTTTTAATTATTTAGATAATTTTCATAGACATAATTCTTGGAGAATAACAAGAAATGGTGTGACGTGTAAGAATAAACCACAACTCAATCTGATAAACAGAGTTCCTTGTATAACTCAAAGTTTAGTTTAAAATTAACATTTTTTGTTAATTTATTTTTTTATATTATAACTAACATAATAATTTATTCTTATATAGGTTATTTCTTTACTCGATTAGGGTTTAGTATCAAAAGACAAAGGAAGACTGCTATTTTTGACTTTATTTAATAATTTTGACTTATGTAATTATATATATCAATGTTTGAAATGCCTGTAATATTTTTTATTGGTGTTGTAAATTTTATTGCTTTTAAATTCTATATTTATAATTTATTTTTCTGATTTCATGGTGTTTTTGGTGTTGTGGTGTGTTGTTACATTGCACTGCACTGGTGTTATAGTATTCTATTATAGGACACTACAGTATGCCCCTTTATCAGTGTTTTTTAGTACTAATAAAAGACTAGATCTTTTAGTTTCTCCTCAATATTCAACACTTCTCTATCTCTAATAAAGGCCATTTTTAGTGCTATTAAAATCCTCTTTTGTAGTAGTGTTAGTGCAATTGGTTGATGTTGTTTCATTAAAACTTGAAAATATTGAGATTCCATTCCTTTTATCATTAAATCTATTAATGGAACAAAACTTTTCAAATTTGATGAATATATCAGAGGCACTTAGTATAATGTAAACATTAAAAAAACATATTCACTCTCTATCCTATATGACATAAATTAAGTCGTAGGAAATTATATTCAATTTCTTTGATGATTGAGACATAACTCTATATCTATTCTCATTTATAATAATTCCAATAATTCATCCAATTCATCCTTTGTATTTCATTTAATTTTTAAACAACATTCCAATAAATCTTTAATATTTATTATTCTCAACATGTATTAAAGAAATATTATTTTTTAAACTTACATTTCTTTAATAAGGAATATAAAATCATATTAGTACTTTCTTCCATATATTAGTTTCATTACCTACTCTTCTTTTCTTTCCAATGTTCACCACTATATTTTTTACTCTCTCAATATATTGATCACTAGATATAGGATTTCATGTAACATCTTATTCTTCTAAGTGGTTATTTTTTTACACTTTGATCAGAGTAACTCATACGTAGAAACATTTGATGCCTCATGTACATATATTTTCTCTCATAGAATAGTTAATTATATGATTTTTTTCTATTAAAATTGGGCATGATTTATGCCCCTTAATATTGTATCCAAAAAAATATTAATAGTGATACAAGGAAAATATCATGGGGATCAAAAGTGAAAAGGCCTAAGGGAATCTCCACAAAAACGTACCTTACAATCCATATGTAAATAACCATCACTAAAATAGGTAATAAATTCCACCACATTATCTTCTTTTAAATATGAACAATCCACCAACAAATACCCTAACACTAGGTGTTAATAATATCCAATTTTTATTAGATCATGCCTCTATAGGCTCTACTAAAATGGGAGATTCTATAGTTATTGGGGAGATCCTCAACATGTACTGGACAACCAAATATGAATCTAATTAGATTGTTGATAGTAAAATATTCTTCATTATAAAAGTTTTAAAATTGTTAAACAATTTTTCTTTTGGTGGTAAATTAATTATAGTGATCGTTATCATAGTAAATATTTGGGGGCAAATAATTTTTTTAAGAGTCAAACACTTTAAACCCTTTATCCCATACTAGTTTTAAATCATCAATTAACTATTACAAGTAAAAAATCAATATCATTTTTCATGTTTTATCATTTCATAAATCATCATCCTTTGGATAAAATATTTATATTTCATACAAATGTGTGTAGATAGTTTATAAATTTCTTGAATAATATATCATTAATTATTCTTTCTAGTGAGGCTCTGATATTGATTCATTCTATTTGTATACACACACAAACTATGATTTTAGACTTTATTTTCAACAACAAAAATCATTGATCAATTTTTCACTATTGTAAGGATGTTTATTGATGACATAGTATTCCATTAGATATTATATCATTTACATGTCATCTTAACCATTTCCCATCATTTTAATTTGAAAATAAACACTCTAGATGATGAAAAATATAAATACAATAAATTACATTAGTATGAGGTATTGTACTTATCTTAAGATATGAATCAACCTGAGTTATTTCTGTCATCTTATATTATGATTTCCTACATTTAGGATCTTATAACTTGCAACACTAAGGCTCTCCAGGTCATCATTAGTTGAGTGTGACACCCCAAGACCCACTCTAATAGGATAGGGATTTGGCCGAAGTGTTGAGTAGGCATATCAAACACATAATAGGCATTATCTTAAGGTTCATGTATATGTGCACACATCACCAAAAACCCATACCATATTGAAAAGTATAATAAATATGATAACAAGAATGCATGAATAAATATATATCCTACATCGAAGAACAATATAAGTAATAAGAATCTTAAAGGTCAAATATAATCCCACCAAACTGGTAAAGAATTTTGAACTACAGAATAAAGGGGATTGCGGTCAAAATAAAAAACTAGTACAAACCATGGTTTATCTAGCTCACTATGTTTCAACTTCTCTTGGTCTACCTAATACCTTATTTAATGACCTATATTCAACACAAGACATGAAATTTGTATGTATATCTCATACATGGATGAGTATAAGAATACCCAAAAGACACCCCAAAATCACCAAACATAATGATTCAATAGCGTAGTTCGGTCATCATCGTAAAGAAATATCAATAAGAATATGAGAAATAACAATAATAACCAAGATACACTCAAGATAGACACTATGTCTTAAGGTAAATTCACAAACACATTGAGAGCCTAAGGTTCTACTTGAGGCTTCAAGGTAATACTCATTTGGGAGAAATCATTCCACAAGCCTGATAACGTTGATGGAACTCATCTGGGAGGTCATTCTTATCAGGGATCTCTATGAGTAAGTATGTTTTGTAAATTAAAATAGATCAATACATAAATATGGATATCTCCTAGGTCATGTGGGTTATACTATAACATATCTAGAGTAACCCACTAAGAAGGGTATCAACACCTAGGTATGTTGGTCGCACCAATTCCTAAAATCCTACCTGGGGAAAAAAGATAGGATCCTACCACATGACATGCAGATAGATCCCTAAAACTATATCTAACACAAATCCCATAAAGGGGAAAACATCCAATTCTCAGTTTATGAGTCCTTTCTCTACCATATTGTGGATGGACTAAGGGAACATACCCTATGAAAACATGTCCACAATGAAGAGAATAAGGTCCTCAAAACACCCTATAGAAAGTGCATGGAATGTACTGGGAGTACACAGTATGTCTCACCATTCTAGGTCAATCCATGTGCTTCAAAATGTTCATGTGTACTTTGGGTCATTCCCATGTACTCTGTTTGTTCCTTTGTACCTTTTCATTCCCACATACGTGTTCGTGTCTGAGTTCAAGACCATGCCTATGTACTCTTGTAATGTTCATGAGCATGATTATGTATATGGATATTTACACCAAGGGTAAATTATAAGTCACAATATATGAGTCTCATAGTTTTTGATAGGTCCCATATGGTATATGAAATTTAATTTTCTCTGAAACCCAAGCCATTGTAGTTAGGGCCTTGCATGGTGTGTGTTCATCGAACTATATGTTGTGTAACGCAAAATTTCATAGAAACCTTTTTTTTCACAACATTTAATTTACACCTATTATTACTTCTCTCCAGCCACCAATATCACCATATAATCCAAATATATTTTTCATTGAGATTTTTCATTTTTGGTGGCCAAATTCTGATCACCCAATCTGATTTGAACCATCTATCATCACTCTATAACACCTATACAATGCCAAAATAGAAACCACGGATCATGATCCTCCATAATCAACATTGAACCTCAATATTACCTTTTATTCTGAAACCTAACTCATAGTATCAATCCATTATTTCAAATATTGATTGTGTAATGACCGCATACTGTGTTTTTATTGAATCTCCATCCGAAGAAAAATATTAAGAAAGAACTTGTGAATATGGGGAAAATTACACAAAACACAACAAGTGGAATGAACCTTGTCAACCATTCAGGTTGTCCTTAATTAATTTAAATTATAATAATAAATTAATAATGATAATAAAATAACATTTATTCCAAAATTTCAAGAAGGTAAATCCATACCCACATAACATGATCAACCAATGAATCGAAATATTAATGAAATTGATTCATGTTCATCAATAAGGAATTAAAACAGCAAAACAATTTTTTATCTAAGGATTGGATCAGTAAGTGATGGTTAATGTTTTGGAAACAATATCATTGGTGATATCCATGATATCCAATGGCAAACTGATTTTCAAAGCATGGTTTATTTCCAATCGTCCAAGAATGCTCTTCCAAGGGATTCTCTCATAATCCCTAGGGTTATGTAGGTAACCCTTTGGATCTTAAATAATCAGGATTTTATAGAGATGATGATGTCTTGAAATTAAAATAAATAATAATTAATTAATTGATTTTTTTATCAATTAATTCAACCATTATATCTATTTAAAAAAAAATTGACACCAACGAACGCTAGGTCACATGAAAGATAAAACCTAAATTATAAATTTAATGTCATTATAAATTTTTTGATATGAGAAACCATTCATAGGTTATTCCATTATTTCAGTAAAATTTATCATTTGTTAAATATTATATTTAATATTTTTAATATATCATTATCAAGGATCTTCATGCCTCAAAATAGTGTCCCAACTTAATTCGTGGCAGCAAAATTTTTCCTTATAATATTAAAATTATTTAAAAGGAAATAAAAGAGTCATTACATTATCCACACTTTATAAATTTTCATTACAAAAAGTAAAAGGAATACTCAAAAAGTTAAGAATATTTGCTTCACATCTAGTTCTCCTACTCCCATGTGCCCTCCAGAAGATTTGTGTTCTTCCATTGGATATGCACCAAGGAAATTTTTGTCCCATAAAGGATTATCTCTTATTGATCCTTAATCTCCACCAAATAATTCATGAATGTATCCCCATCGTTAATGTATAGATTTCCCCAACCGATAATGTGTGATGATTCATGCACATACCTTCTCAGTTGTGACACAAGAAAGATATCATGTACCCATTGTAACTATGGGGTGGGGCCAAGCATTATGCCACCTCAACAACCCTATGTACTATATAAAAATGACAAATGAACCTCTCAGATAAATGTTTTCCATGGAAAACTATATATAATCCCAATATAAGTGAAACCTTTTGGAACACATGGCCTCCCTCATTGATCTATGAAGGCCTCCATCGTTAGTCTGTATAAGATTTTTGACGGTTATAGGAAGTCATCGTCTACTTCTATATGATTTTTACCTTTTTTCTATTGGATGAACCAACTCTACTACATGGAGTGTAGAATATCCTAGATTACTCTAGTATAGTAGTGACCTAAAGGTTCTCTCATATATGTCCTCAAATAGTGACTTACAGATGCTTTAGTGGTAGGTGTTGTTTTATAAAAACTTCACCGAGGGTGGGTGATCCTCCTAACTATTACCAAAGTCTAACATGAAAGCCCAAATCATTTCCTTTAAAACAGTAATGGTCTACTTAGTCTATCCATCTTTATGGGGATGATATGTTATACTTAAATTCAATTAAGTCACAAAGGTCGCCGAAAATTCTCTATATAATTTCTATTTTAATCAAGCATCATGGTATGAAATGATCATCGAGGTAACTCCATGAAGACATATAATCTCATGTACATAAATGCATCCCAAGATCTCTCTTTAAGTTTGTACTCATATGGAAAGTATTTTTCTGACTTAGGGACTTGTTCTATGATCACCTGGATGGAATAATGATCTATAGATGATTGTTTGATAACTATCATGAAGTCTATCGAAATATCATGCCACTTCTAATCTATAACCTTGATGGTTTTATCTAAACTAGTTGGAATATGGTGCTCACCCATTACCTGGTGGAAAGTGAGGCATCAAGAGACAAACTCTAGTATGTCATTATTTATTCTAGGTCACCATAACTAATTCTAAAGGTCAAAGTTCATCTTTTATAAACTTGAATGTATCACCAAGGGGGGTATATAAAAATCCCTCTAAACCTAATCCTGCAATGTCAAAAGTACCATTTCCCATCCTCAGAAAATTATAATGTTCTCCCCACGTTCAGAAAACACATCAGGAGAACATATAGTGGATATTTGAACACACAAGGTCTCAGGGTGGGTATCTCCATGTAGAGCCTCCATAATATGATGTATAATTATAGGGGTAACAATCATCGACTAGTTTTAAGCTCCAAAATCCCCATCCACTAAAGCCAATTCCAATGATGTTAACTACTATGGTGCCTTTCTCAATAACTGTGAATAAGATCTCATATTGAGAGCATCTCATAGCACATTCCCCTTCTTGTGACCATAGAATCTCTCAAATTCAGAATCCTAGAGAAACCCTATCCACCTATTCTATCTCAGGTTGTGATCCTTTTGAAAATATATACATTACACTCTTATGTTAAAAATAGATAATAAACCACTCACCCATAAGATAGCGTCTCTACATATTTATGGAAAATTTCATTTTTCCTAGATTGAGATCATTGTTTATGTACTTTTTCTCATGTGGTATCAACTATCAGGATCCATGGGTGATCACTGCCTACCTCTGAATCTAAACACAACCAAGCCCAGTTTATGAGGAATCATAGAGAACTACATACTCAACACCATCCCCTATAAGTCTTAATATGATTGTGCTTGTAAAACTCAACCAAAATTCTAGAAAACCATGTTGGAATCCTTCTATCTACATGAAAGGCTGACCATTTCAGGTTAAACTACTCAAGTGTGATGAAAGTTTAGGGAAATCAGGTACTAATCTATGATAGTATCATGCCAACCTCAGGAAACCTCAATCACTGGTCATAATCATGGGTGGATCCCAAACTATAACTACCTCACCCTTTTCTAGGTCAACTGCCCCTCCCTCTATTGTGATGACATATACCATGAAGTGGATCTCTCAAATCTAGAACTAACACCTTGATATCGTCCCATAAATTGGGGTGATCTCATAGTGTGTCCAGAACCATCCTCAAGTGTCTCTCATGATCCTCCTTAGAAGTTGAGTAAACCAGGATGTCTTTGATGAAGAACACCATGAACCAATATAAGAATTTATGAAAGATCTAGACTATGAGTCTCATGAAAACTTCCAATGTCTTTATCATTCTAAAAGGATTCACCAAGTACTCTTAGTGATATTAGAAACATAAAAATTCTATCTTTAGTATATTCTCATCATGAATTCAGATCTAGTGATATCCTTGTCTAATTTTAATCTTCAAGAACCATCTCACCCCCTCAACTGGTCAAAGAGGTGTTCCACCCTTAGTAGTGGATACTTATTATTCATGGTTACTGGGTTTAGGTGATGATAATCCACACAGAGCCTCAAGCTATCATCTACCTTCTTAGAGAAAAAACTAGGAATAATATGGTTGACACACTAGGTGTGACCAATTCATTCCTCGACAAGTATTCCAACTACACCTTTATCCCAAGAATATCAACTAAATATATCCAATATGATGGCATAGATATCAAGGTATTCCTTTGGTGAAATTTTGTACAAATTTATTTCTCTAGGTGGGTAGGTATGCTCAGAACATCCTCTAGTAAGACATCCTCATACTCTACCAGCACTACAGAAAATTTATATCTCATAACATTTTCTTCCCCAAGAGAAATATTATCCAACTAATGAGTAATCAGTTATATCCTCATGTTTATAAGCTCATATTAATCATCCTTGGTTTACTTCTCTATAATGAAGTAAAACCTCACCCCATCAATGTAGACACACTATATCCTATTCTTGAAATATTCAATTTGTGCATGAACTATGGATAATTAATATATACCTAATATGATGTCATAAGGTCTCATTACTACAATTAAAAGATCCTAAATGAATTTATATCCTTTAATAGTAAGGTCTCATTATTGGAATAAGTTCATGTTCACTATATATACTCTAGTAAGAGTCTCCAAATTCAAGGGTTGAGATAAATACTCAATAGAAATCTATCGGTCTCAAAAAAGGGAAGGTTCAAGAAAAGTGATTCTTACAGCTGTATCAATTCTATAGATAAAATAGAGAAGATGTGTATTGTACCTCTAGTCATCCATATATAATATGGTTCATAGGTATATATTTCCTACAACAGTCCTTTTCGTTGGCCACAATCTCTCTAAGCCAGATATAGACCACCTTAGGATTGTTGTGGTAATAGATCAAACTATCATACACCTCCTACTACTCATCTACCTCATTCGTTTTCCTATGGATCTCCCTTCTCTGACCCCTTCCTTTTATTTGGTGCTCCGTAAACCATATCTATGTTAAGTGAACAAAGGGTTAGAAAATCCCTCATGATATTTCCACATCCATCTCAAGAGTACCAATGCCACTTTCTTATTTTATTAGAATCATCTTGAGAGCCCTAAACCAAAACTCCCCGGTCCCATACTGCCTCCCGATGTGTCTCACATGCCTTGATCCCTATATATTCTATCATATACCAACATAGAATGTATTAGATTCTATATTCCCACTACCAATACCAACAATCAGTGTCTACTCAGCTAGAAATATCTCAACTACTCAGGCTTGCTCAAGCACCCCATCATAGGTAGTAAAGAAAATAGTTATCACATTAGATTATATATCTCTATAGAGACCACACTTGAAATTATGTTCTTGGAAGAACACATATCAAACCATAGTCATAGAGTATCATAATAGGTTGGTGAACATTGAATAATTATCCTCCATGGGCATGTATCCCAACTAAAGTTGCAGAACCTCCTGGATATGCACTGCTTGCAATGCAGTTGGATAGAATACCTCTTTCAAAATATGCTCAAACTTTTTCTATGAATAAGTCACCTCATCATACATTGGATACACTAGAATCCACCATCACACTAAAAATCCATAGATAAGTCACACTATTAGGACCACCATATAATCGTGATATTTCTTAGTTTGGTGGAAAACTCTTGTAACTGCCTCAAGCCACCCCTCGGCTACCTGGGGGTTCAGCTCACCCCGAAACCTAAGTTATCATTATCTCTGAAAATCGTGATGTGAACTCAACTTGCACACATTATTTAATGGTAAAATTGATACAACATTTTTCTAAACAGGTATTGGTAACACTGTAAAACCACCCAGAGGTTCCACCTCTTGAATAAGTCCTTTTATCGAAGCCTCTTAACTAGGTGGATCATCCTCATGATCATGTTGTAGAATCCTAGATGGAAATCATCATAGAGGAATCCTAAAATAGACAATATATACAATAGTTAATAGAATATTTGTTGTAACTCTAAGATATTTTAAGAAAAAAAATCAAAAATATATATTTTTTGATAGATTTTGTTACACGCAACACCGAGTTTAAAAAAACCATGATATACTATTAATATTATTATTTCAAAATTACCATTGCACCCTAGCCATTAAACATGGTATTATGAATATGAATAAATACATTGTAGAAATTAATTATAAAGGTTTTATATAAAAAAAAATATTTATAAATAAGTACATAATTTTTGGTAAAGTCCTTATATGCTTTGAAAATACTTTTTTATCAACAAAATAATTTTCATTGTTTTTTTGAAAAAATAATAAAATTATTTTTTAAAAAAATTAAAAAAAAATTATTTGATAAAATAAACTTCATTTCTAATATTCAAAAATTAAAAAAATATCTTATATTGAATTTTGAATATTTTTTTGAAAAGATTAATTTTTTTAATGAATAGTGAAAATACTTATTTTAATTATAAAATTTTATTTTATTTAAAGAATTTACAAGTTAAATTTTTTTAATATTGTTATAAAAGTATTATTAGTTATATTATATTATTAATAATCCAATTTTTCCATTGTAATCAATTTTATGGTCAATTTTTATAAAAACACTTTTTATACTTATGAAAACTTATTCTTTAGAAAACCACTTTTTTGTTAGGTTTGCAGGTTTAATATAAAATTAAATTCTACCAATTATGCGAAATTTAATTTGGTAAAATAGATTCAAAATTTTTAATCATAAAAATTAATATTATTTAATAATTCCAACTTAACTTGTTCTCATAATGAATAGTAAAAATATTAAAAATTAATTACTACAGTTATAGTTAAAATGGGTTTACTAGGGGTTAAACTAAAGAATAATTTTTAAAATATACTAAAACTTTTCCAATTCCTATTTTATGGAAATATCTAAACCTTATTTAATCTAATTATTTATAATAATACATTTTTTATCCTTGTGGTGTGTTTAAAATGTGGTAATATCTTTTTCTTTTCAGAAATCCCAAGTGTGTCCTCTCTCCTGCTTATAAAAGGGAACCCCCTCTTATCTTATATTCACACATAAAAAGTATTCAATTTTATCCATGAACTACTAATATACCTTACTAAATTCCATCACCTCCTTCTAAAGGCCTTATTTTAATTATAAAACACTCTTATGAAGGATTTTTGTCTAACACAAGGAGGTTTTTTGATGAAGAGGAAGCTTTCATAACCATGAGTTTTTATTTTATGTCTTATTCTACAACCTTAAAATTTTATCCAAATATGATGAAATAATAAAATTAGTAACTTAAATATACTCATATTTTATTTTATTAATTTCATAACCTATATCCTTATCTTTATCCATCTAATGGGAAATGGAATTGTTGATCATGTGTATGGTGGACTACTGCCTCACGTACTGATGTAATTCCTTTTCCATTACCACTGCTCATAGTTGAATATAATTAGGGATTTAAATTATATATATGATATTTATAACATACATATACTTTTCTATTATAATATCATATATACCTTTTTTACTTTCTATTCTATTGGAATATGATAATGTCGCACATGTGTGTGGCGGACTACCGCCTCGCGAAGTGATTGATTCATTTCTCACTTACACATTACATGAAAGATAATAGGTATAAATTTAATGAATATATGTGATATATGTTGAAAAATATTTATTATCTCATCTTAAAAAATTAATTACCTTTATACTATATCATCCATTGAAAAAACGAAAACAATGCTCATGCGTACGTACGACCTAATGTCTCCGTAAAGGGTGTAACTCGATTTTCTATCCCTAACATTTATGGACGATTATAAATACTTTTATGATTAATATATATAATATTTATATAATTTTTGACATTATTTATATTATTTAACCATGATAAAAGTACCAGGACCAAAACAACTAAACCAAAACATATAAGAAAAAAACGAAGCAGTTATCACTGGAAATAGTGGTTTTAATTTTGAATTTTTTAAACAAAGGGTGGTAAACAAAATTAATTAAATAGTATATGGTATGATATATTTTATTATGGTTATATAATATATTTATAATAATAAAATATTTATTATAAATGGGTTTTGAACATATTCAAAGGAATTTGAGATTTTATGTAAGAGATTTCTAGTCTCACTTTTATTTCCAGAAAACCTACACCATATTCACCACTATTTTATTTTTTGTGGTGTATATAAAAAAATTGAAATTTTATATATTTAATATCCATATTTTAATAATATTTAATCATTATTTTTATTTTATTCTTTAATGGGGCTTACAATTCAGAAGTTACCAAAGCAGTAGGGAATTTCTAGTCTCACTTTCATTTCTTGGAGACTTATGCCATATTCACCACTAATTTATTTTGTGTGGTGTAAATAATGCACAATTTACATGTTATATCGTGAATATAATTATTTTAATTATATTTATATTTTAATTTTATGTTATTTTTTAATGGATCTTATGATTCAAAAGTTACCAAAGCGGTAAGGTATTTTTATCTAACTTTTACTTTTATGAGACACATTCCATATTCACCACTTATTTATTTCATATTGTGTATATACTACCAATTAATGTATTTTATGGTTTATATTATAAAAATTATGTTTATATATATATATATATCTATAAATTTTTATTTCTTTCATGGTACTTTTGATTCAAATTTTACCAAAGTGGTAAGGGTTTTATGTTACAATCTCATCCTTTACCTGGATTGTTTATGATCAAGTTTCTAATAATGAAATATTATGATCTATCTATCTTGAAACTAATTAACTTTATTGTATTTTTTTATTTATTGAGAATAAATTTTTTCCATTAACTTTTCTCAATTTAAGTACTCAATATATTGAACTAATATTTTTATATAAAATTGACTTTATTTATATCTTCAGTTGAAAATATTCTCTCTTCCATATCTATGTTTTCTAAAAATATTTTAAGTAGTTTTTTTACTATAATCATATTATTTATTGAATACATTTTTTCATATTTTAATTTTTACAAAATATTTTAAAATTAATTTTCTGTTCATTTTATGAATGAGTTAATTTTGAATTTATGGAAAATTTGAAAGGAATCATTGTTTTAACGTGTACAACATGAATAGAATTTTATGATGTCATGACCACTTAATGATTTAAAAATTAATTTTTATGTTTCCATTTTTAGTATAAAAGAAATTTATTTTGACAATATTTTTTTTATATTTAGTTTTAAAAAGTTATTTTCAAAGTATAAATGATATTTTCTTAAAAACCGTGTCAATGATCATTTAACGGCATTTATATTCATGAACGACAAAAAATATTGATTCTACTTATGCTATACTAGGGATATGTTCCATGGATACCAAACTTATTATTTTTTTGGATGGTTTATTATTATGATGAAATAATTTTTTTAAACTTTTTTCTTTTCCATGGGTTATTCTATGATGAAAAGATGAAATATTTATGAAACTTGTTTATTCTCCATGAGTAAATCTATGATGAAATATTTATGAAACCCATTTTATTTCCACGGTTTATGATATGATGAATGTTTTATGATATTTTAGAACACATATAAATTATTTTTATTATATTATTGGTGGGCCTAGAAATATATTTCCCTCCAATGCATTGGGTAAAGATTGATATCTCATGTGATAAAGAGGACTTGAATGGGGAGTGAACCCAATTTAGTAAGGGAACATATCCACTATGATTGTATTCAGAGTGGACCTTGACTACTATGATAGTTTGTGAAGTGAACCCAATCCACTATGATATCCTTGTAAATGATCCTTTACAACTTAGTAAATTATATTCATATTTGTATGCCACAAATCTATGTCTTATGCCAATGTTATGCCCCCATGGCTTATGTCCTTTTATTATAATATGATTAATGTATTACAAACTAAATATATTTATTCTATGTATCAATATTACTATCTATTATATGTAGGGTATAGTTTTCAAATGTAAGCTCATTTTTTCATACCTTTATGCCTATGTTATGTTGATGTGATCATTGATATCTCTCTTTTATACCCTTACTAAGCATCTGATCTCACCCTTTATTTTTCCTCCTTTACCTAGGTTATGAATAAAGGTATTGAGTATGGTATGTTTAATAATGGTTCTAGTCATTGATAAATTAATGGGATATGATTTAGTTTACTTATAAAATAGTTTTTTAGGTATCCATGTTTTTAAATACACTAATCCTTTATGGTACTAATGTGTGTTTTTGTATAATGAAATGTATATTCATCTATAAAAATGTGATATATATGTGTAAGATGATTAGGTATCTATAGTTGGTATCATATGATAGTTTTAGTTATCCTTTGGATCTAGGATGAGAAAACTTTAGTGACAACCTTAGGGATATGTCTAAGGATAAGTCAAACTATGTGAAAAATGTCCTAAAATTTTGGTGAAGGATAGAGAGAGTGGTTTCCTAGAATTTAAATTCACATTCGGATAATAAAAATGGATTTGGATCAAGAATAATTCTATTTATAGATAATAAATCTAAAAAGGGAGTATTTGGATTTTACTTGATCATCACATAGTACACAAAAATATACCTTTATCTACACCAATTTTGATACTCCTGAGAGACATACTATAGAAATTCACAAACTATTTAATAACCATTATAAAGGTTTGGAAAATATTATTACCATGAATGACCTATGTGAAACTTAAAGTTTCATAGATTTAAAATAAGGTGTCACAATTTATATATCTTATAAATAATTATTTAGGATAATGTGGATTGAAACTATGATTATTTTTTCTTAAACTTTTCTTTTTGGATTTATATAATGGATGCAATAATAAGGAACCATGTTAATACTGAATGTGATGGAAAATGATAAAATTAACCTCATGAGAAACCAAATTTTATTGGATATGCAACAAAATACCTTGTTGTTATGATCACATAACTTTCTCAATCTAGGAATCATACTAAACATAAAAATGATTAAAGGATAAAATAATGCACTATTAATTCCTTAATGAAGAAAATTCCATCCTTTTTTAGTGGTTCCACTAATCCAATATTTTTATAGAAACAGGTTGGTACCATGGAAAATATATTTTTTGTTCTTGAGTGTTTATAGAATGAAAAATTCATTGACTACTTCTTAGAATGAAAATCATATCAAAGGTAAAATCATATAAAAAATATGAGGCAATAAAATTAAATTGAATTTATGGAATATAATGAGATTAAGATCTTATTTTTCAATAACTACTTCCATAATATTGTTTTTATAAAAATTGGGAAGTAATTACTTGAGCTAAAAAAAATTATAGAGAATTTTTTAGTACCTATGAGTAAGATTTTACAAGCCTTTCGATGTATGCTTTTGTTATAATCATCCAACCTAAATGTAAGGTTGGTCGATTATTAAATGGAGTAAAAACATATATCTTAAAAACATTATTCATAAGGGATATCAATAGATTTGAAGAAGTTATTTTATGTGATATGAAGTTGGAAATATAGACTGGTGTAACCCATAAATCTCATGGTTTTGATAATAAAATAAATATCGAATTCAAAGAAAACTCTATAATCTTGGGATAAAATAAGATTATATTTTATTCATGCTAGATGTGTGGAAGGAAACATAGAAAAAAGTTTAATATAGGAATGGAAAATGTTTTATGTGTGGGAGGAAATTTCATGTGGAAATAAAATTCTTAACTGATGGGAATATGTTATTTAATGATGTAAATAGAGATAATCCTCCATAGAATGCACCAACCACACTCTAATGTTTCAAATGTAAGTTTTATGGGAATTATTCTAACCATTTAAAAAATATATAGGTTAGTGATGATGATCGAAATTTGTAACCTCTTAAGCTGAGAGATAAATAGAAATATCATGTTATCACTATTTTTAATGAGGTGTATGATAAAGATGTGGTGAAAGGTACACTTACAATCCACTATAGAAAGATTATTACCTTATTTGATTCTATATTTAACCATTCTTTTATATCTGAATAATTTTCAAATGGTATCACAAAACCACCTCAATCATTATATGTTGAATCAATACTCAAAACCTCTAATGGCATGATGATAACACCTCAAGTCTATGATTCTTATCCAGTTAAAAATTTTCAAAATGTGCTTCCTGTCAATCTGGTTATTCACACTGCTTAAATTTGATGTTATCCTAGGAATGGATTAGATTTCTATATATAAATCCCATATAAATTTCTAAGAACTTTAAGTCACATTTAATATTCAGAACCAACCAATTATTTAATATTAGTGTAGTTATAGATATGAAATTTTGATAGAAATTAAATCCATTGTATTGGTCTTGATTCCTATTCAAAAGGGGTGTTTATCTCAGATGGTTGGGGTAAAAATCAACATTTATGATATACCTATTGTGTGGGTGTTTTTTATGTCTTTTTAGAAGAATTTCCTAGTCTTACACCAAATAATGAAGTTGAGTTCTCAATAAGAATCATATTTTTTGTTACATATATTTTAAAGACTCTCTGTAGAATAGACCTGGAAGTGTTATAGGAATTGAATAAGCAGCTCTAGGGGAATATTGAAAATGGATTAATTCATCAATGTATTTCACCTTGGGGAGATCCTATTGTTTTTATAAAGAAAAAATATGGATCAAAGTGACTCTGTATTGATTATCAATAAATTAAAAAGGTCATAATAAAGAACAATTATCCTCTACCCTATATTGGTGACATTTTGTATCAACTTCACAAAGCTCAAAACATTTATAAGATTGATCTTAATTATAAATATCATCAATTGAGGTTCAAGGAGAAGGATATACTAGAGATATAATTTCATACATGGTTGGGAACTATGAGTATATATTTATGTTATTTGGCCTTAATATTTCCCCAACTATCTTTAGGGATTTAATAGATAAAATATTTATAGATTACCATGATCAATTTTTAGTTGTCATTATATATAATATTATTATATATTCAATGATAAAGTAAGTTCATTAATATCACTTGTGAATTAAGCTTAAGACCCTAAGGAATGGGAAACTATATGAAAAAATTACGTAGTATAATTTTTTTTTTAAAAACATTCATTTTTTAGTAACATAATATCAAGTGAGTGTATATATTTTGATCCATAAAAAATATAATATATTAAAAAATTTACTGAAATAGAAAATATGAATGAGGTATAAATATTTCAAGGCTTTTTACAATATTATCAATAGTTTTTGGATAATTTCCTATGAATATCTAACCCACTAACAATGTTCACTAAGAAGGGATCTAAGTTCCTTTGGA
Source organism: Viscum album (assembly GCA_963277665.1). Classification (NCBI taxonomy): domain Eukaryota; kingdom Viridiplantae; phylum Streptophyta; class Magnoliopsida; order Santalales; family Viscaceae; genus Viscum; species Viscum album. Next base: position 678,993,603 of record OY728126.1, on the reverse strand, counting down.
CAGATGAATATAAAGAAATTGTTAAGGAAATAAAGATAAGTTTATTTAGTTCACCTATGATTACATTTCCCAAGAGTTTATGAGGGTTTTTATTATATAGTGATTCATCAAAGAAGAGTTTGGTATGCATACTCATGCTAAATGATATGGTGATAGTTATGCCTCATGAAAATTGAAGGTTAATGAGAAAAATTACCCAAGTCATGATTTTGATTTAGATGCTATATTTTTTTCCTTACTAATATTGATTAATTATATTTATGGGTAAATGTGTTATATATATACTGATCTTAAATTTTTAAAGTATATATTCACATATAAGGATTTAAATATACACTATAGAATAAGGTTTGAACTAATTAAATGCATTGACTACTCGGTACATTACAACCATGGTAAATAAAACAAGGTGGTTGATGATTTGATTCAATAGGATAATGATATCATACATATGATTAGGATCACAAAATATCTAATTTTTAGGTATTTACAAGGGATGGATATAGAAATATTAATGAAATGGGAGAAATGTTATCTTTCTCAAATTAGTGTTCTACCATCTATACAAGTGTAACATCCCAAGTGAATAAAGAATATGACATTATTATATTTATTAATATATTTGAATTTAATATTAATTTTACTTTAAAGGGTATTCTATGTTCTGTTGCATACTCGATATGCAACAACGAGTTTCTTTGAAATCTTATGTTGCACAAAACATTGAGTTACCATTTAAAATAATAATATAATTTTATTATTTTAAATGGTAATTAACGCATAGTCGTTGTATTTGTGAGAATGAACAAAAATCATTAAAATATTATTACACATGTTTATTAAATGTTTTTACATTTATCCAATAAAATATAGAAGCTTAAAATGTGAATGAATCCAATTTTAAGCATAAACACTCTAATATTCTTTAAAAAGTCGTTTTACTGCCTTTTGATAGAGAACCCCTTTTAAATATAGTTTTTTTTTAATTTTATATGTTCACATGACAAAAAAAACTTATTTTTTATATGCGGGACATCAAAATTTTCTTGGGGTAAATTTTGGGTATTTTTCTGATAAAGTTCATTTTTTAATGAATATTGAAAAATATTGCATTTTAATTCAAAAATGCCTTTTAATCTAATGTATTTATATTGTTATATTGTTATATTGTTATTTTAATATGTTTTAAAGTGTAATTGGATTATATTTTTACATTTAATTCAATTTTTGTCATTGGAAGTAATTTATCTCTTAATTTTCACTTAAACAAAGGTAAATCTTTTGATGGTTATTATTTCTTAAAAACACGCTTTTTTATTTTGGCAACGAGAATTAATATTAAATTAATTTATGAAACTTTTGTGATTTGAATTTGTAAAAATGGATTTGATATTTAGAATCATGAGATCCAAATTTTATAAATAGGTAAATTTTATTTTTAGACATTATGAATATTTACTTCAGTAAATATTTTATTTACCATTAAAGGGTAAATCTGGTAAATAAGGGTGAAAAATAATATTATAATAATATTAAATTACCATTACACTTGTCCTAACCCTATTTTATGATAAATTTCCGACAATTTTCATACTTGGGTTGATTTTGGGACCTCATTGAGCCACTTGGGTGTGATAATGACACTTTATATTAATTAATTTAAAGTAAGGACAAAAATAACATAAACATGAATTTTTTACTAAAACAATTTTAATATGGGATTATATAAGTTATATATTAGACTATATGTATTATTTGTAAATCTAATACTATTTACTACATTATGATATTTTATTTCTAATTTTTAGACATTAAATAAACAAATATACTTATGACACAATGGTGATGCAGTAATTTCTTCATTAATAAATAATTCAAAAAATGATATTATAAATATTAAAATAAATTAATTTAAACCTTTTATTCCATACACTAATTTTATAGATTAGGATGACTTGTTATATTTTATTTAATGAATATTTTTCTAAATAATCAAGTTGTTTTGGATTTTTTTTAAAAATAATTATATGAATAGTATTAAAATCGATATAAAAGAGTTTTTAAATAAATCAGTATTTTATAAAATGATAATATAGTCCTAAAAATTTAATATTCATCAAAATGACATATATTATGTTAAATATGTCATTAATGATCCAATTTGGGTCTCTTGTCATTTTATAGTAAATATATTAACCATATGGTATGAATATATAAGAGGACATGGTAAAAGTTAAATAAGTTAACAACGGGTTAAATAAAGAATAAAAGGATTAAAAAATATCCAAAACCATTCCAATTATTATTTGATGATTTTATTTCAACATATATACACCTTATCTTCAAATTAAATAAGTTTTAGACCTTCAAATCCCAAAAATCATTATATAATAAAATAATATTTTCAAGCTTTCCTAAAGAGATCCTCCTCCCCCTTATAAAAATCCATCAAGTATAACCCTTACTCACACCTCTAACGACCCCTTGGATTGTACAAAATCTGCCCAAATAATCTCCCAATATCCCTCTCTTCCTCCAAGAATCCTTACCTTAGGCATAAGGCACTTCAAGGAAGCCTTTTGGTTCAAACCAAAGGGAGTTACCCAATTTAAAGGTAACGTCTTACCTCAAGTTCTCTTATTTTATTTTACTTATTCACTCCCTATGATCTTATTATTATTTTATTAAATAAAAACACTGGTATCCTAAATATACTATGTTTTTTTATTAGAAGTATTCAAACTACACTTATACACACCTCCATATAATGGGTATAGAACATAATGTTTCTATGGATGGAAAACTACTACCTCATGAAAAGATGATTGTTCAATCTTCTCCTAACACCTCTTATGGTGGCCAATATTATGGTAATATATTTATATGGGATATATATTATATTTATATTGTCTCTATGCTTCTGTATTTTTCATTTATATCATACCTTTATGGTTTTCATAATGGGTAAATACGATAATTTCATTTGAGTAAGTATGGACTACTGCCCCCTAAAAGTGATATGACTTTTTCATGACATACATGGAAGGTATAAAGGATGGATTTAATGAAATTATATATGATATTATACTGTAATTATAATATACCTATTAATAATTAATATTTCATTCCATTAAATATCAAATAGAAATGAAAGTAGAGTTCATGCGTACATACAGCTTACCCTCTCCATGAATGGTGCATTTCATTTTTTATCTCCAAATGTTATGTACTGTTATAAATACATATATATACTAGATATATATGATATATATGATATCTAGATCATTAATATCATTCTAGAGATAATGAAATTTTGACCACATAGACAACTTGTAATTATAAGTTCATTTTTGACTTAATTACCAAATATCGGCAAAACGACCGTTATTAACTAAAATGGTTATGTAATGCTTATGACAAGGTAATATGTGATATAAAAGGAATAATAAAATTTAAAAAGGTTGTTAATCAAGTATAAATTAAATTACATTTATTATTCAGGAAGAACAAGGAACAAACGAGTCAAGTTGGACACGAGGTAAGGGGACTTCCTAACCTAATTTCCATTCTTTGGGTTAAACTTCTACTAATTAATTATGTCATTCTATGAATATGTGATAATGACCTATAATTTTTTTACACTTAATATCCACTTATATTGGGTGTATTTATATTTTTCACACATAATTATTTCATTGATTTATCGTTTATCGAACGATACAATCTTTGTAAGGGAACCTTTCACCGTCATCTTTTTTTCAAAGTCTTCATTTATGTTAAGTCCTTAAATTTCAATTTTCAAATGTTGGGATATGTTCTTATATATCCTTATTTACAAAAAATTTATGTCAATGTTATGAGAGATCATTTTTCTCTCTCATAAACTAATTTTCAGAATTTTTAAGTGACGTTGTAAGGCTGCCGAATTTTCATAAAGGGACTTCTTAACCCAATTTAAATTATTTGGTTTAAAATTCTACTTCTTGATTATATCGTGATATAAATATGTTTGAATGACCAATTATTTTTTAAAACTTAATATCCACTTATATTGGGTGTATTTATATTTGTCACACATAATTATGTCATTGATTTATCATTTATCTAATGATACAATCTTTAAAACGGAACCTTTCACCATCCTCTTTCTGTCGAAGACTTATTTTATGTTCAGTATTAAAATTATAATTTAAAAATGTTGGTATATGTTCTAATATATCCTTATTTCTGTACATTTTATTTCCATGTGATGAAATACCCTGTTTCTCCCTCATCAACTCATTTTCTAAATTTTTAAGTGACGTCGTTAGGCTGTCAAATTTTTTGTAAGGGAACTTCCTAACCCAATTTCCATTGTTTGGGTTAATATTCTACTTATTGATTATTTCATGTTATGATTATTTCCTATATTTTATTTATAAATTATGTATGTGTACTTATAGTTAATACACATAATTTATCTTTTTTAATTACAAAAGGGTCTTTGTAAGGGGCTATGTCTCAATCTCCTTTCATTGAGGCATATCTTGATATTGTACACCTTTATTATCCTATAAGGTGTATATACTACCCTTTTAAATATTATATCATGAATATACTTATTCTCATGATACTATATTATTTTTTTATGTTATTATGTAATTATTTTTACTCAAGTGTTTCTCAAGTGTTATGATACTCTTTCACTAAAACATTATTTTAAAAGTTTTGAAAATTTATTTTTCTAAATAATTCTCATTAATTTCCTTGTTTTTAAAATGGTTTTAAGGATTTATTAATATGGACATTAAAGTTTTAAAATGTTAATTATTTTTAATGTTTCAAAGTGGTATGGGAAACTTCTATTCAAAAATATTCTTTTTAAATGTTTTAAATGTGTCTTTTAAATTGGATTGATTGTGTCAATATCTTCAATTGATATATTTTGATTGTAATATGGGAATGTTATCTTTATTTTATGATTTTTTAATATAATATGATTATTTTATGGTTATTGGAAATTTTTTATGTATACGGGTGGTTCCATGATAAACCTAGGGTGGGTGAGCCCAAGATAGCTCTCCAATTCATTGGGTAACATGACAGAGGTAAACATTGATGTTTCTCCTAATAGATTTAGGGAATATAATGTGATGGGTATTCCAAACTTAACTCCCTATTTAGCTTTCAAAGATACAATGTAAGTATGTTATAGATTCCACAAGTTACTTTTATGATTTATTATTTACATGTGTTATTCATGAATTTTATGATCTTTTGTGGTATGTTAAAGATTGAAAAGTATGATTTCATTGAATTGTATGTATTGAACTAATGTTTTATTTCCTTATTTTATAACCCTTACTGAGTTTTTTATGCTCATACCAAGTTTTTGAAAATTTTTTATAGGATATAAGGCTGGGTAAGAGAAAGTAATAATTCAAGAGGATTTATATCAAAAAAATATTTCTTGTTTTCTTTTAAGGGTTTTTTTATTTTATGGAAAAAATGGATACTGAGTAGGAGTGTCTACTTTTCAATTTTTGAGCTGTAATGTAATAGTTATGGCCTAATTCTATAAAACTCTAAACCTAAAAAGATCTTCAATATTAATTATTTAATTAACTCAATATTAAGTAATATTTTAAGGCTGGTTCTTTATAGTTGGTATCAGAGATCGGTTTAAAGAACTTTAGGGATTATGAGTTTTTGTTAAACACATGGTTAGTCCCTATGTCTATTATTTCAGTTAACTCCTTGTTTTATAATTTTGTCAGATAAAGGAAAGTTAGTAATATATGTAAGGAGGAGGATCTCAAACAACATTCCTATCTCTTCCTAATGACATGCTTGAAATAATTATTTCAAAGTCATGTTTGGATGATTGTGAAACTTTTTCTAACATACAACTCACTTGAAAGAAATTGTTTGAGATATCAAACACCTCCACTATACCTTGATATCATTGTAGATAATGTGTTTTATTTAATCAAATAATATATTCAAAATATTCTCATATTTCCAATAAAGGTAAATATTATCAAGGAATTTTCAAATATTTTACATTATCACAAGATTTTGAAGAATATTATGATTTTGAAAAAGGTGTTGAAGAAGGAGACCCTTGTGCAGCCTATTTATATTTGATTTTACAATATAGAATTTCAGCACATATATGTGTTATTTTAAAAGGACCATTGATTGAAAGTTTCAATGCAAACTCTTTCCATATTTTTTTATAAAAATCATGTTTTATCAGATGTTTTGAAATTATATGTCGTACATAATTATTTTCAGAAACAATTTTTCTACAAACACCCATATGACCCAATTTGTACAAGATGTATTTGGATGAAGTTGAAAGATCTCTAAATCATTGTTGCAATTCATGGACCTTCTACATATGTGAACAACATTATTATGAAACCATATGGACACCAAGATCATGTTATGATGTTATTTCTATTGGGAATAGTTTTATTCTATTATATAGAGGTGGAAAAAAAAGACTATATATAAGATGTTGAGGTCTTAATGTATTGAATGAAAATGAAAGGTATAAGAAAACCATTGAGGTTAAAACATGTTGGGGTTATATTTGAGTTTTATAAAAAGGACAACATGTAGACCGTGTGATAACCTGTCATGTCGGATAACGCTACAGGAATCAAACCCACAACCAAAGTGTGATTGAGATTTATCACCTACCACTGGACTAATTGAAGTCTCAGGTTAGTATGACATATTCTTTTTAGTTAAATGATTTTATTGATCAAGAATAAGTTGATTTTGGATCATATGTTTTATCAAATGGATATCCTTGGTATAGGAAAATGATTTGTTGATTAAGTGATAAAAGTTATTTTGGAAGACGTTCTCTCTTTTGGGAACACTATATGCTTAAGGAAAATAAAATACTATAGGATCTCATTTGTTGAGTAATGGTTGAAATTTTATTTTGGAAGAATATATGTTTTTATTATGGACATATATAGATTTGGGTTATTTATTGAAATGATTAACCTATCATAGAGAATATGTGATTTGGTTAATTACACTTCAGTATGAGACTTTAAGAGTAGTCGATGTTATTTGGAGATAAATGTTAAAATTTACTATGGAAGACTATGTGATCAAATCCTTCTGAATTTTGGGTTTTAAACTTAGTTTGGATTATTTTAATAAATTTTAAGAACATTTTTGTATTGAATGGTCTTTGTTGAGATTTTGTAATTTTTGTTGAATTTTTTAGATTAAGAGTAGTATTTCTTTTTATAAAGTATTATCATTTTTATGGATTAACTGATCTTGTACTAACCATTTTCGTTTTGGTTAATGCCTAAATACAAGGTAAATATATAGTTCTTCTTTTGGGGATTATGTGATTCTATAGAAGTTGATTCTAGCACTTTAGGTGTGACCAAGTCATCTTGAATACTCATCATTTGGACAAAAGATGATTTTTTGGTAGAAGATTATTAAAGGATGAAACTCTACTAGAAAAGTAAGTATATTTCCTTATGTCCTTTTTCAATATCATAAATAAATTCTCCAAATTTTTTAAATGAAACATAAAACAAAATCATTGTCAGTTTACTCTTCCTACTGGGAAACCAAATACCATTTAACCTATCACAAGTTTGTGGTTTTCTTGTTGTTAACTTTCTCCTAGTCATGTTTTCTATCAATCTCCATCAGAACTTGGAACTTAGTTTTTCCTCCAAATCCATATTTTCATACATTAAATCCTAGTATGTGTTATCTAGGGTGACCTCTTTTACTTCTCTTTCTTTCTTTTAAATTGATAGTTTTATTGAATCTTTTCATATGAGGGACTTTTAATGATATTTCTGAGCCCCAATTTAAAATTGAGAGGACACAATTTTCAAAAGGGGGGAAATATGTAATAATCCGGGTAAAAAAAGAATATGACATTTTCATATTTATTAATATTTTTGAATTAAATATTAATTTTACTTTAAAGGGGATGCTTTGTTCAATGGCGTACCTGATACGCAACGACGAGTTTCTTTGAAATCTTACATTGCACACAATGATGAGTTATACAGAAAAATAATAATATAAAATTATTATTTTAAATATTAATTAACACATAGTCGTTATATTGGTGGGAATGGATATAAACAACTATAATATGATTACACATGTTTATTAATTTTTTTTACATATATCTAATAAAATTTAGAAGCTTAAAAAGTTAATGAATCCAATTTTAAGCATAAACACTCTAATATTCATTAAAAGGTCATTTTACTGCCTTTTGATGGAGAAACCCTTTTAGATATTGTTTTATTACTTTTATAAATTCTACTTGAAAAAAAATAAACTTCTTATTTATAATCAGGATATAAAATTTGTCACGACCCGTCCTCGGGGCCCGTGCCGTGACTACCCCAAGCCCACCTTCCATAGGCCAGGGGCTGGCGACTAGCACCAAGGCGTAATTCTCGGTAAAAAGGGAAGGAATTGCCTTTTTAAAGTAAAAAAACACCATAGAATAAGCAAGCAGTTGTAAACACTAAGTAAAAACTAGGTACAAAAGTAACTGTGAATAAGTAAGTGGGCTAGAATACAAACCCAAACTGAAATTAAAGTACAACTAAAAGAGAGTACAACAACTAAAAAGTAAAGCCGCAGCGTCGAGCCGTCCACTAGTAGTCCCACCTGAAGGGTGGGTACAGATATCCTCCACAACTCCTCGGGTCCAGCCGTCCGCTCCGAGTACACCCCGCCCAGTGGTCCACCTCCGGGTACCGACCTGATCCTCGTGCCTCTACCACAATCAGCGATGTCCATCGTCTGCAACCAACACAACGTAGTGCGGGCATATCCCGTGCAGGGGTGAGTATAAGCCACTCAGTAGGTACCCCGACACCCCCGACGGTCTCCCAGAATCCACAAAGGATAATCCACAAAGGAAAGATACAATCACGAAGTAACATCCAACACTACTTAGGTATATTCCCATACATATACCTAAGTCATCAATTCTCATTCGGCTCCAACATCCACACAAGAAAGCATAACGTAATCCACACAGGATATCAAGTCAATCTTATCGAAGATAAGGATTGAAAGTCAAGATTCATCTCACACAGGTATAATTCTTCGTAAGATGATAGAGATGATCAGATGTAGTTACTGATTTCTCTAAGCCGTCGGACCCACACAGGATCGATAGGTACTAACCCACGCAATAACCCACAAAGGATCGAAAGGTAACTAACCCTGCAATGACCCACACAGGATCAGACCCACATAGGATCTGTAGGCACTGGCCCACATAGGACCGTTGAGCACTGACCCACACAGGATCAGACTCACACAGGATCGGTAGCACTGATCCACGTAGGATCGCTGAGTGTTGTAGCCGTTGTCGTCGAATCCACGGAGGATTTCTGCATAGTCGTCATCGTCGTCGCAGTCGCAGCCATCTCTAGGGTTCCCGCACACAGCAAGCTCATTCGGGAGGGTCCGCTCCATGAGCCGAAGGGATGATACATCAACTGAAACATAGTCCTGAGTTGATGTATCCAAAAGTTTTGTATCGTTAACAGGAACTCAACATCACAGATGGCGCGTCAATCGGACGCCCGGTCTGAGAGTTATTGGCTTTTTCGTCCCAGGGGCCCGGTTGGTTTTTAAGTCAAAACCAACTCGACTGTACTCCAACTACTTCCAAACCTCGAGCGGAGTAAGCCAAATGGTCCGTCTCACTTAGAGGAATCCAAAAAAGTTGACGGCACGTCAATCGGACGTCTAGAGCTTAAGTTATAAGCATTTCCGCTCCGAGGGTCCGGTTGGTTTCGTGTACGAACCGACCTGGCCGAACCCAAAGTCCTCTAAAACCTTGAGTACGATATACCGAAACGTTCGTCTCGATCCAAGTATCGCATCGCAGTTGGCGGTGCATCGATCGGAGGTCCACATCCCAAGTTATGGGCAAAGACCGTGAGAGGTCTGGTATTAGGGGCTTCGGGCCCGGTCCGACCTGGCCCGATACCCTCTGGGTCAGCCCGAACCGGGTCGACCCCTCCCGGTTCCGGCCCACTTGGGCGCGGCCCAGCCCGGCCCGGTGCGCTGGCACTAGACAGGTGGCTCGGCCGTTTCGGCCGAGCGGATGGGGGGGTGCCTGCCCCCATATTTCGTAACCGCGGCCCCCATGATGGGGGACCGCTCAAGCTGGCCAGCCGGGGGTTGTAACCCCCGGATCTTCCCATATCCGGTCGGCCCGCTCTGGTCGGTCGGCTGTTGTAGCCACGGGACCGGTGATGGCTGGTCCCCCTGCTTCGATGCCAGCGGCCCGGAACCGTCCGCCGGTCCTTTCTACGCCGCGGCCTCAGCTGCGGCCTGGTCCGTCCGGTGCGGCGCGACGGCACCGCTCCCCTCCACCGCGGCGCCGCTCCGGCCGCGGTGTCTTTGAGGTTCTGTTAAGGTTCTATTGGCGTGGCACGACGGTGCCGCGGATTAGTTTGTTTCCAATGTCGTGGCGCGACGGTGCCGTTCTTCTCCGCCCTTCCTTTATCATTTCCCGCACGGTGCTTCAGCACTGCGCCGCCTTACACGACCCGCAACAAAAATCAACCAACAATGGGGAGGAGGTTCGGCCATGTTTTTGCGGTTCGACATCCTCCCATTATTGAGATAACAATTTGTTCTAATTGGAAGGAATAAAGTGACGGAAGTAATCATGAAAAATCAAATAAAATAAACCCCTACCTCGTCGAATTCGTTGAGCGAGGGTTCGTCGCGGAAATAACTGTCGCGGAAGAAGACGTTGCGGAAGGAGAGAGTCGCGTCACGGAGAAAAGATTCTTCGGTGTAACTTCATCGATCTCCGAGGATCTGGCGTTCTTCGCATTCTTTGCGTTCTTCATTGAAGAAGAAGAATATCTTCAAGAGCTTTTCCTTTTCTCCCAAAGACTCACACAACAAGATTCAACTGAATAAAATAAGTACTTCACTTATTTTATTAACATGAATTAAGTTTGAAATTCAAAAGTTAAATTAATCCACTCAATTAATTAACTCAAATTGACTTAATAAATGGAGGGTTATGGAAGGTTAGGGAAGATGAAGGGGTGTGTTTCGTGTGGGACCCACCTCCCTCATAACCACACTTGGGAATTTGGGTGGTTTCCCCCAACTTCCACTCAAAGGTTTTAACCACTTAGAATAAAAATTGATGCTCAATTTTATTTTACCTTCCACAATTTTTAACAACTTCTCCCGTGAAAACGCAACTCCAGAAAAAGTGTTCCTAAGAAATTATTGGTGCTATGAATCCATTGGTGCCCTCGGAATTCGATTCCGAGCACCGGTTCAAAACTTAGGAAAACTCGCTCGTTCGTTCACTAAACGTACCCGAGCTAAACTTCAGATAGAAATTCCGGGCACATTGGGCCTCGGAATCAAGTGCCGTCAGAAACCGCGTTCTTGTAAAATCCCAAAAAAAATTAAGAAAAATTTTCCCTTGAATTTTACGGGTCTTTACATTACTCCCACCTCATGGATTTACGTCCCCATAAAGATGCATCAAAAACTAGGGGAACAAATGTGGGTATTGTGCACGCATCTGAGCCTCCCGCTCCTATGTGATCTCCTGGAGGTTCCCGTGCTGCCATTTGATGCACACTAGAAGAATCGATCGTCCACGTAGGACCTGCTCCTGTCGATCCTCGATCTCCACCGGGACCTCAGCAAAAGTCGCCACATCATCAATGTCCAGCTCCTCATGGTCAATGATATGCGTCGGGTCATGCACGTATCTCCTCAGCTGGGATACGTGGAAAACGTCGTGCACTCGGTGTAACTGTGGTGGTAGAGCCAGGTGATAAGCCACCTCGCCAATCCTGCTGAGGACCTAGAATGGTTCGATGAAGCATGGATACAACTTGTCGTCTCGGCCAAATATCCATAATCCACGTCGAGGTGAGACCCACAAGAAGATGTGGTCACCATCCTCGAACTCTAGTGGCCTCCGCCTCCTGTCAGCATAAGACTTCTGCCGGATCTTAGTTGTCCTCATCCACTCCTGTATGACCTGGACCTTCTCTATCATGGCCTGGACCATCTCTGGTCCCACAAGTGCTGACTCCCCAGGGTCTGTCCAGCACAGAGGAGATCTGCAAGGATGGTCGTACAACGCCTCATATGGTGTCATCCCGATGGAAGAGTGGTATCTGTTGTTGTACGCAAACTCCACCAAGGGTAGGTGGTCCTCCCAACTGTGAACAAAGTCGAGAACACATGCGCGGAGCATTTCCTCGAGAGTCTGAATGGTCATCTCTGTCTGACCATCTGTCTGAGGGTAAAAGGCGGTACTCAGATGTAGCTGCGTCCGGAATGCCTCCTGCAACCCCTTCCAAAGCCGGGAAGTAAAGCGAGCATCTCGATCGGAGAGTATGGATGATGGAACACCATGAATCCATACAATATCTTGAATGTATAGACATCCCAGGCTCTCCACTGAGCCCTACTCTCTGATTGGTAAGAAGTGAGTCGACTTGGTGAGCCCGTCGACAATCACCCAAATGGAGTCGTGACCTCTGGAAGTGCGTGGAAGTCCAGTCACGAAGTCCATAGATATGTTGTCCCACTTCCACACCAGGACCTCCAAGGTCTGCACCAAGCCTGCTGGTACCTGGTGCTCTGCCTTCACCAACTGGCAGGTGAGGCATCGAGAAGCGAACTCTACCACAGCCTTCTTCATGCCCAGCCACCAGTGCTGTCGTTTGATATCCGGGTATATCTTCGCCACTCCAGGATGTACCGCCAAAGGGGAAGTGTGAAACTCTCTCAGCACCTCCTCTTGTAAAGAAACTGGTACCAAGGTACGTCCTCTAAAAAGGACATCGTTCTCTCCTCCCACGGAGAATCCATCAGGTGCCTGTCCTAAGGATATATGTGCACGTCGTGTCTCACAGTCGGCGTCCCCACGTTGTGCCTCTCTGACCCACTGCAGTAGTGGAGGAGTGACTGTGAGTGACTTAATGAAGGCTGCACTATCTCTATCCATGAAGGATATTTGTAAAGCGGCTAGCTGCTCTATCGCCTCCCTAAGTAGCTGAATGCGCATCCTCCGGCTGAGTGCATCGGCCACTACGTTCCCCTTTCCAGGAGTATAGACTATCTCAAAGTTATAGTCCTGGAGGAACTCGAGCCATCGTCATTGTCTCAGGTTTAGGTCCTTCTACGAGAAGATGTACCTGAGACTCTAGAGGTCATAATAGACTGTAAATCGCTCGCCCATCAGATAGTGTTGCCACATCTTCAGAGCGAAGACCACTACTGCTAACTCCAGGTCATGGGTAGAGTATTTCTGCTCATGCTACCTCAACTGACGTGATCCATAGGCGATCACGGCCCACTCCTGCATCAGGACACATCCGAGTCTGGTCCCTGATGCATCGTAGTAAACTACGTATCCAACTCCCTCCTCTGGTAGCCTCAAGATAGGCGCGCTGGTCAATCTATGTCTCAGCTCGTAGAACCTCGGCTGACATCTGTCTGACCACACAAAGGGTTTCCCCTTCTTCATCAAGGCTGAGAGTGGTTCCATAACTCTGGAAAAGTTTGGCACAAATCTCCGGTAGTACCCAGCTAGTCCCAAGAAACTATGGACCTCCGTCACGCTCCTGGGTGGCTCCCAAGCTAGCACTGCCTCGATCTTCGCAGGATCCACCACAACTCCTGCCTCAGAGATGACGTGTCCCAAGATGTGGACCTCACGTATCCAGAACTGTCGCTTCGAGAGCTTTCCATAAAGCCGGTGCTCTCGGAGTGTGTCTAGTACAACCCGCAAGTGGTAGGTGTGCTCCTCCTCAGTGGTCGAGTATATCAAAATGTCGTCGATGAAGACCATAAAAATCGATCGAGGTATGGCTGAAATATCATGTTCATGAGGGCCATGAAAACTGCTGGAGAATTGGTTACGCCGAATGGCATAACCAAGAACTCATAGTGTCGATACCGACACCTGAAGGCCGTCTTCTGCACGTCCTCATCCCGAACACTGAGTTGGTGATATCCTGACCTGAGGTCTATCCTCGAGAACCATTGTGCTCCCTTGAGCTGGTCGAAGAGATATTCAATCCTCGGTAGCGGATACTTGTTCCTCACGGTCACCTGGTTCAGGAGACGATAGTTTACACAAAGTCGCAAGCTCCCGTCCTCCTTCTTGGCGAACAATATCGGGGAAGCCCAGGGTGAAACACTAGTTCAGATGAATACATTTCCCTGCAAGTCCTCCAACTATACTCGTAGCTCTCGAAGCTCAGCGGGGACCATCTGATATGATGGGGTGGATATCGGGCCTGTCTCGGGGTATAGGTCAATATAAAAGTCTACCTCTCTGTGAGGAGGTAGTCCTGGAACGTCTTCAGGAAAAACATCCGCATACTGATCCACCACTGCAGGAAAACCAGGACTCTTCACGTCAACTGCTCCTAGGATGAGGCTAGCCAACTGATGAGTGATGGGTTGTCCTCTCCTCTTCAAGAGTCCATCCAGTGCTGTGAAGGCTCCCTTCTCTCCAGTGAAGGTGAACCTGCTCCTGTCGATGTGTACACACCGCACCTTGCGCCTAATACAGTTGATCTGGGCATCGACTGTAGATAACCAATCCATGCCCAAGATGACGTCTTAAGGGCTCAACGCCGCTACAAGAAGATCCCAGTCAAAACTCTCGCCTCCTAGATTAAGCTCACACTGCCGGCACCAGTGCGTAATCGTCGAGTCTGCTCCCATAGGAGTCTCTAGCCGTAAGGATTGAGCCAACTGCTCTGTCGGAATCTCTGAGATCCGAACAAGGGCAGCGGCTATGAAAGAATGACTCGCTCCTATGTCTATAAGAACTGCAGAAAGGGTGGAATAGACACATATAGTACCTCAAATCATTTCGGGCGCACCGTGGTCGTAGGCCTCCACTGCCTGGAGCTGTGCCTGTCTCTACCCGCTAGCTCCCTGTGGTCAGGGTGGACCTCCTGGTGGTGGTGGTGGTAGAGCCTCAAAGCGTCGCCCACCACCTACTGCTCGTCCAGCTCCTCTGCCTCATCTAACTTCTCCCTGTGGACCGCCACAGTCGACCCTCTACCTCTGCTTGGGTGGTTCGTCAACTGTATGTTGCTCCTCTACACGGCGGGTCGGGCAGTCACGAGCCATGTGGTCATGCCCACCGCATGCGTAGCATTGTCTTCCTCTCGAAAGACTGGCTCCGCGCTATGTACCCTGCACTACTGAGCCAGTGTCCTGAGGTCGTCTTCCTGAGGGTCTGGTCTGCCTAGACCCATGAGTCATCTTTCGACTTCCTGCTGCAGAAGACTCTTCTACGTGTCATCCTGCGGTAGGTCTCGCTGCTGATGTAGGCTCAGTAGGGAAGCTCTCGATCAGAAGGGCTCGCTCCAGTACCCCTGCCTGTGTCGGAATGCTGAGGGAGATCAGCGATGCCCTGATCTCATGCCTCAATCCCTACTTAAAGGTTCGGGCCTGGAAGAATGGGTCTCGTACCATGTCTGTCGAGTAGCGTGAGAGATCGGTAAATCTCACCGAGTACTGGGCGACCGTCAAGCTTCCATGCTGTAGCTGTAGAAGCTCCTGGATGCGCACCACACGGAGGGTGGCTGCGACGAACTCCGAGTTGAAGAGGCTCTCAAAGTTCGTCCAGAGGAGAGATGCCTCGTCGTGCACCTAGAGCATCAAGCTCCACCATCTGCCTATTGTTGCGTGCAGGAGGCTCGCTGCGAGGATCACCATGAGGTCTGTTGGTGTCCTTACTAACCTAAAAACTCGTACAATTGCCTCCATCCAATCCTCGGCTGCCTGAGGGTCCGTCTCCCCATGGAACCTGGGCAGTCGCTGATGCTGAAACTCGTGAAGTGAACTAAGGAGACATGCATTGTCAGCGGATGGGGCTGGTAGCATCGGTGGCTCAGCGGGTAGAGGTATCGCCGGTGCCTCTGTTGTCAAAGGGCCCTGTACCGAAGCCTCGTCGATTGGTGGGCTGTCGTAATGCACAACGATTGGAAACCTAGCTGGATGCCATCATGGGGCCATCCTAAAAGAGACAGGTGTTCCACGATCAGAACAGTATACCTGGTGATCTGACACAAAGTAATCACAAAGAAAACTTGAAACACACATGAAATCAATGTTTTCATGCATTAAGTCGGAAATCAAAAGTCAGGGTCCTGGAGTACGGATACGTCGGCCGCTGCACCAACACTGGACTCCCTAGACTGATAACCACACTCAATACTCTTAACATTATTGCTTCACATAGAAAAAGATCAGAGTCCTGAGTTCCGTGGTAGAACCGAACTCCTCTGATACCAATTTATCACGACCCATCCTTGGGGCCCATGCCGTGATTACCCCAAGCCCGCCTTCCATAGGCCAGGGGCTGGAGACTAGTACCAAGGCGGAATTCCTGGTAAAAAGGGAAGGCATTGCCTTTGTAAAGTAAATAAACACTACAGATCAAGCAACCAAAAGTAAACACTAAGTAAAAATTGGGTACAACAGCAAGTGCAGATAAGTAAGTGGGCCAGAATACAAACTCAAGCTGAATGTAAAGTACAACTGAAAGAGAGTACAGCAACTGAAAAGTAAAGCCACAGCATTGAGCCGTCCAATAGTAGTCCCACCTAAAGGGTGGGTACAGATAGCCTCCACAGCTCCTCGGGTCCAGTCGTCCGCTCCGAGTACGCCCCACCCAGTGGTCCACCTCCGGGTACCGACCTACTCCTCATTCCTCTACCACGATCAGCGATGTCCGTCATCTACAACCAACACAACGTAGTTCGGGCATAGCCCATGCAAGGGTGAGTGCAAGATACTCAGTAGGGACCCCGTGACCCCCGAAGGTCTCCCAGAATCCACAAAGGATAATTCAAAAAGGAAAGATACAATCACGAAGTAATATCCAACACTACTTAGGTATATGCCCATACATATACCTAAGCCATCAATTCTCGTTCGGCTCCAACATCCGAGCCCAAGTACAACCCATTCCACACAGGAAAACATAACTCAATCCACACAGGAAAGCATAACGTAATCCACATAGCATATCAAGTCAATCTTATCGAAGATAAGGATTGAAAGTCAAGATTCAACTCACAAAGGTATACTTCTTCATAAGACAATAGAGATGATCAGATGTAGTTATTGATTCATCTAAGTCATCGGACCCACACAAGATCGATAGGTACTAACCCCTGCAATCACCCACAAAGGATCGAAAGGTAACTAACCCCTACAATGACCCACATAGGATCGGACCCACACAGGATCTGTAGGCGCTGGCCCACACAGGACCGCTGAGCGCTGACCCACACAGGATCGACCCACACAGGATCGGTAGCACTGATCCACGTAGGATCACTGAGTGTTGTAGTCGTCTCCATCGAATCCACGGAGGATTTCTGCACAGTCATCGTCGTCGTCGCAGTCGTAGCCAGCTCTAGGGTTCCCGTACACATCAAGCTCGTTCGGGAGGGTCCGCCACACGAGCCGAAGGGATGATACATCAACTAACACATAGTCCGGAGTTGATGTATCCAAAAGTTTTGTATCGTCAACAGGAACTCAACGTCACAGACGGCGCGTCAATCGGACGCTCGCTCTGAGAGCTATTGGCTTTTTCGTCACAGGGGGCCGGTTGGTTTTCAAGTCAAAACCAACCCAACCATACTCCAACTACATCCAAACCTCGAGCGTAGTAAGAAAAAAGGTCTGTCTCATTTAGAGGAATCCAACAAACTCAACGGCACGTTAATCGGATGTCCGGAGCTCAAGTTATAAGCGTTTCCACTCCGAGGGCCCGGTTGGTTTCGTGTACGAACCAACCCGGCCGAACCCAAAGTCCTCTGAAACTGTGAGTGTGATATACCAAAACGTTCATCTCGATCCAAGGATCGCATCGCAGCTAGAGGTGTGTCAATCGGAGGTCCACAGCCCAAGTTATGGGCAAAGACCGTGAGAGGTCCAGTATTAGGGGCTTCGGGCCCGGTCCGACCCGGCCCGATACCCTCTAGGTCGGCTCAAACCAGGTCGACCCATCCCGGGTCCGGGTCCGGCCCACTTGGGCGCAGCCCGGACAGGCCCGGATGGCACGACCCGGACTGGGCAGCCGGCCCGGCGCGCTTGCGCTAGCCAGGTGGCTCGTCCGTTTCAGCCGAGCAGATGGGGGGGGCGTATGCCCCCTTGTTTCATAACCGTGGCCCCCATGATGGGGGGCCACCCAAGCTGGATAGTTGGGGGTCGTAACCCCCGGCTCTTCCCCTGTCCGGTCGGCCCACTCCAGCCGGCCAGCTATTGCCGCCACGGGACCGGTGATGGTCGGTCCCCCTACTCGGATGCCAGCGGCCCGGAACTGGCCGCTGGTCCTTGCTCTGCCACGGCCTCAACCACGGCATGGTCCATCCGGTGCAGCGCGATGGCGCCGTGACCCCACTCCAACCACGGTGTCTTTGAGGTTCCTTCAGGGTTCTATTGGCGCGGCGCGACGGCGCCACGGATTAGTTTGTTTCCAACGGCGGCGCGCTTCTCCGCCCTTCCTTTAACATTTCCCGTGCGATGCTTCGGCACCGCGCTACCTTACACGATCCGCAACAAAAATCAACCAACAAGGGGTAGGAGGGTCGGCCGTGTTTGTGCGGTCCGACCTCCTCCCGTTATTGTGATAACATGCGGTTCTAATTGGAAGGAAGAAAGTGACGGAAGTAATCATGAAGAAACAAATAAAATAAACCCCTACCTCGTCGAATTCATTGAGTGAGGGTTCGTCGCGGAAATAACTGTCGCAGAATAAGACGTCGCGGAAAAAGAGAGTCGCGTCGCGGAGAAAAGATTCATCGGTGTCGCGTCGTCGATCTCCAAGGATCCGACATTCTTCACGTTCTTTTCATTCTTTGTCGAAGAAGAAGAAGATATTCAAGAGCTTTTCCTTTTCTTCCACAGACTCACACAACAAGATTCAACCAATTAAAATAAGTACATCACTTATTTTATTAACATGACTTAAGTTTTAAATTCAAAAGTTGAATTAATCCACTCAATTAATTAACGCAACTTAACTTAATAAATGGAAGTTTATGGAAGTTTAGGGAAGATGAAGGGGTGGGGTTCGTGTGGGCCCCACCGCCCTCATAACCACACATGGGAAGTTGGGTGGTTTCCTCCAACTTCCACTCAAAGGTTTTAACCACTTAGAGAAAAATATAAATTGATGCTCAATTTTATTTTACCTTCCACAATTTTTAACAAGTTCTTCTGTGAAAACGAAACTCCATAAAAGGTGTTCCTAAGAAATTATCGGCGCTGCGAATCCATCGGTGCCCTCGTAATTCTATTCCGAGCACCGTTTCAAAAGTTAGGAAAACCCGCTCGTTCTTTCACTGAACGTACCCGAGCTAAACTTCGGATAGAAATTTCAAGCACCCCGGGACTCAAAATCAAGTGCCGTTAGAAACCTCGTTCTTGTAAAATCCCAAATAAAATTAAGAAAAAATTTCCCTTGAATTTTACGGGTCTTTACAAAATTTACTTTGGGTAATTTTTTGTTATTTTTATAATAAGGTTCATTTTTTTAATGTATAGTGAAAAATACTACAACATAATTCAAAACTACATTTTAATATAATTTATTTATATAGATAGATTGTTATTTTAATTGGTTTGAAAGTGTAATTGGATTATATTTTTACCATTTAATCAATTTCTGGTCATTGGAAGTAATTTCACTCTTAATTTGGACTTAAAAAAGGTAAATCTTTTGATAGTTATTATTTCATAAAAACACGCTTTTTGTTTTGACAACGAGAATTAATTTTAAATTAATTTCTGCCACTTCTGTGTTTTGAATTTGGAAAATTAATTCCATATTTGGAATCAGGAGGTCAAAATTTTGTAAATAGGTAACTTTTATTTTTATACATTATGAATATTTACTTCAGTAAATATTTTATTTACCATGGTTAAAGGGTAAATCTGGTAAATAAGAGTAAAAAATAAAATTATAATAATATTAAATTATCTTTACACGTATCCTAAACCTATTGGATGATACATGGAAAACCACGGGAATCATGGGTCTATTTTTGGGACCCCATGGAGTCACTTGAGAGTGATAATTATACTTTATGTTAATTAATTTAAAGTAAGGACAAAAATAACATAAACATGAATCTTTTTACTAAAACAATTTTTATATGGAATTATAAAAGTTATCTATTAGACTATAAATATTATTTAGAAAGATAAAAATATTTCCTACATCATTATTTTATATTTATAATTTTTAGACATTAAATAAATAAATTTAATTATGACACAATGGTGATGCAGTAATTGCTTCATTAATAGAGGATTCAAATAAATGATATTGTTAATACTAAAATAAATTTATCTTGAACTTTTTTATGTCATCCACTAGTTTTATAGATTATTATGACTTTTTATCATTGAATTAATGATTTTTTTTCGAAATAATCAAGTTGTTTTTGATTTTTTTTTTTAAAATCCTTATATGAATAGTATTAAAATTGACAAAAAAGAGTTTTTTAAATCAATCAATATTTTATTAAATGATGAAATATTCATAAAAGTCTAAGATTCATCCAAATGACATATATAATGTCAAAAATGTAATTAATGATTCATTTTGGGTTGATTGTCATTTTATAGTAAATATATTAACCATATAGTATGAATATATAAGAGGACATGGTAAAAGTTAAATAAGTCAACAAAGGGTTAAATAAAAAATAAAAGGATTAAAAAACATCCAAAACCTGTACAATTCTAATTTGATGATTTTATTTCGACTTATATACACCTTATCATTTAATTAAAAAAGTATTGGACCTTTAGAAACCGAAAATAATTATATAATAAAATAATATTTTCAAACATTCCTAAAGAGGCCATCCTCCCCCTTATAAAAAGCAATCACCTCTAACCGCTACTCATACCTCTCAAGACCCCTTGGTTCATCAAAACTCTTCCAAATAAGCTTCCAATATTCATAGATTCCTCCAAGAAGCCTTACCTTAGTCATAAGTCACATCAAGGAAGCCTTTTGTTTCAAACCAAAGGGAGTTACCCAATTTAAAGGTAACGTCTTCCCTTAATTTCTCTTCATTTATTTTACTTCTTAACTCCCTATGATCTTATTATTCTTTTCTTACATAAAAAATCCAGTATCCTCAATATAATAGGTTGTTTTTATTAAAATTATACTAACTACACTTACACACACCTCCATATAATGGTTAAAGAATATAATGTTTCTCTGGACAACAAACTAATGCCTCACGAAATGATGATTGTTCAATCTTCTCCTACCACCTCTTATGGTGGCCATTATTATGGAACTATATTTAAGGGTTATATATATTATATTTATATTTTCTCTATTATTCTATATTTCTCATTTATATCATACCTTTATGGTTTCCATAATGGGTAAATATTATAATTTCATTTGAGAAAGTGCGGACTACCACCCCCTCAAAGTGACATGACTCGTTCATGCCATACATGGAACATATAAATAATGGAATTAATGAAAATATATTTGATATTATACTGGAATTATAATATACATATTTATCATTAAGATTTCAATCCATTAAATATGAAATAGAAATGAAAGTAGCGTTCATGCGTATGTACGGATTACCGTCTCCATTAACGGTGCATTTCATTTATTATCTCCAAATGTTATGCACTATTATAAAAACATATATATACTATACATAGATGATATATATGATATCTAAATAATTAATATGATTTTTTAGATAATTTAATTTTGACCACATAGACAACTGGTAATTATAAGAAGTTCATTTTTGACTCAAATACCAAATATCGACAAAATGACCACTATTAACATAAATGATTATGTAATATTTATAATGTGGAAATAAGTGATAAAAAAGGAATAATAAACTTGAAAATGTTCTTAATAAATTATAAATTAACTTATTTTTATTATTCATGAAGAACACGGAACAAACGATTCAAGTTGGACAAGAGGTGAGGGGACTTCTTAACCCAATTTTCATTCATTGGGTTAAACTTATGCTTATTAATTATGTCATTCTATGAATATGTGTGAATTAACTATGATTTTTTTACACCTAATATCCAATTATATTGGTTTTATTTATATTTTTGACATATAATTATTTCATTGATTTATCCTTAATCTAATGATACAATATTTGTAAGGAAACCTTTCACTGTCCTCTTTTTGACAAAGACTTATTTTATGTTAAGTCATTAAATTTCAATTTTAAAATGTTCAGATATGTTATTATATATCCTTATTTCTATAAATTTTATGTCCATGTGATGAGATACCCTTTTTCTCTCTCATAAACTCATTTTCTGAATTTTTAAGTGACACCGTTAGGATGCTGAATTTTTGTAAGGGGACTTCTTAACCCAATTTCAATTCTTTAGGTTAAACTTCTAATTCTTGATTATATCATGCTATGAATATGTGTGAATGACCTATGATTCTTTTAAACTTAATATCCACTTATATTGGGTGTATTTATATTTATCACACATAATTATTTTATTTATTTATCCTTAATCTAATCATACAATCTTTGTAAGATAACTTTTAACCGTCCTCTTTTTGTCAAAGACTTATTTTATGTTAAGTCTTTAAATTTCAATTTTCAATTGTTGGGATATGTTCTTATATATCCTTATTTCTATACATTTTATTTCCATATGATGTGATACCCCTTTTCTCTCTCATCTACTCCTTTTCTGAATTTTAAGTGACGTCGTTAGGTTGCCGAATTTTTATAAGAGAACTTATTAACCCAATTTCCATTCTTTGGGTTAATATTCTACTTCCTGATTATTCCATGCTATGATTATGTAATATCTTGTATTTATAAATTACCTATGTTTACTTATTGTTAGTACACATAATCGATCTTTTTTATTTACAAAATGATCTCTATAAGGGGCTATGTCTCAATCTCCTTTCATTTAGGAATATCTTGATATTATACACCTTTATTTTCCTATAAGGTGTATATAAAACCCTTTGAAATATTATATAATGAATATACTTATTATCATGATATTATAATCTTTTTTGATGTTATTCTCTAAGTATTTTTATTCAAGTGTTTCTCAATTGTTACGATACTCTTTCACTAAAACATCATTTTAAAAGTTTTGAAGATTTATTTTTCAAAATAATTATCATTAATATCCATGATTTTAAATTAGTTTTAATGAATTATTTATATGGACATTAAAGTTTTAAAATTTTAATTCATTTAAAATTTTCAATGTGGTATGGGAGTCTTTTATTCAAAAAAAATTTTTAAATGTTTTAAATGTGTCTTTTAAATTGGATTGATTATGTCAATATCTTGAAATGATATATTTTGATTGCAATATGGAAATTTTACCTTTCTTTTATGATTTTTTTATGTTTTATGATTATGTTATGGTTCTTGGTCATTGTTTACATATATGGTTGGTTCCGTGATAAACCTAGGGTGGGTGAGCCTGAGATATCTCTCTAATGCATTGGGTAACGTGATGGAGGTAAACATTGATGTTTCTCCTAATAGATTTTGGGAATATACTTTGATAGGTATTACAAATGTAAATTCCTATGTTGTTGTGATAGCTAAAATGAAATTATGTTATAGATTCCACAATTAACCTTTATGATTTATGATTTCCATGTGTTATTCATGAATCTTATGATCTTTTGTGGTATGTTAAAGATCAAAAAGTATGATTTCATTAAATTTTATATATTTATGGAATAATGTTTTCTTTACATGTTTTATAACCATTACGAATATTTTTATGCTCGTCCCATGTTTTTGAAAAAAATTTCACAACATATAATACAGGCTAAAAGAAAGGAATAATTCAAGAATATTTATATCAGGAAACGTTTTCTTGTTTTCTTTTAAGGGTTTTTTTATTTTATGAAAAAGTGGATGCTGAGTAGGAGTGTGTAATTTGTAATTTTTGAGTTGTGGTGTAATAGTTATCAGTTAATTGTCTAAAAATATAAACCTGAAAGGATCCTCAATATGAATTCTTAAAGTAACTCAAGAGAGTAATTTTTTAATTTTTTGTCCTTTTAACATGTGAACATTAAAAAGGCACAAATTGAAGATATAAAGCTATAGAACAAGGTGATAGATGTTATTAAGTTTAACATTGATCATAATGGAATTATAAGGTTTATGAACCATGTATTTATTCTAAACATACCTAATTTGAAGAAGAATATGTTTGAGGAATCTCATAGGTACTCATTTTCAATTCATATTGGAATCACAAAGATGTATAGATATTAGAAAAAGTATTTCTGGTGGGATGGAATGAATAGATATATTGTTGATTTTGTATCTTATTGATTGGTATGTTAGTAATTTAAGTCTTTTAGACAATAGTATAAGGGGATATTACAACCATTACCCATACCAAAATGGAAATGGGAAAACATAACTGTGGATTTTGTTATCAGTCTCCCCAAAAAATCTAAAGGGAATAATGTTATATGGGATGTAGTCAATCACATTAAAAATTCAAAAAAAATTACATTAATATTATAGAATATTTATTTCTAGATAATATTTTAAATATATACATTTAGGAAGTGGTATGTTTTCATGGATTACAACATTCTATGATATCTAATCAGGATTTGAGGTCTTTGTTGAAGTTCTGGAAAAATCTTCAATAATATCATGATATATAGTTGAGTTTCAACAATTTGTATCATAAATAGATATATGTTCAGTATGAGATAATATTTGAAACACTATAGGATATTCTAAGATCCTATTTTATGTATTTCAAAGTTATTTGAGATCAAAAACTTTTGTAGTTGAATTTTCATACAACAGTAACTTTCACTAGAGCATTTAGATGGCTCATTATGAAGCCCTCAATGGAAAGAAGTGTAGAGATCAAATTTTTTGGGGTGAATTTAGAGAAAGAATGATATTGGGATTATATCATTTTGAATAAATGGTATATAAGGTTAGATTCACTTTACATCACATCGTGGTAGCCCAAAGTTAACAGAAAAGTAATGCTAACAATCATTGACATAATCTAGAGTTTGATGTATGTGAGAATGTTTTTCTATGAATTTATCCTTGGAAAAATGTTATGAGATCTAGAAGAAATTAAATTTTCTCCCTATTTATATTTTCCCTTTCAATAATCTTGAATGACTAGGGATAGTAGATTATCTCTTTGTGCTTCCACCAAACCATTCTCAAGCCTACAATGTGTTCTATGTATCTCTCCTAATGAAGTACATACGTGATCCATCGCATGTACTGAACTCAGTGGTTATTCCAATGGATACTGACCTTTCTAATAAAAAACCTATGGGTATTTCGGATCATAGAGAGAAAGCTCAATTAAATAAGAGCACTCAACTAGTAAAAGTTATGTGGATTTCCACTAATTTGAGGAAGTTACATGGTAACCTGAGGATACGATGAGGAAGAAGAATCATAAATTTCATGTATTGGAGTAACAAAATTTTGAGTGATAAATTAATTTTAATGGGGTTATAATGTATTACTCCAAGATTTTATGGAATAATTTTTTTCATATAATTCTAATTTCTTTGATTGCCTTCAGTACACACAACACCGAGTTTTAAAGAACAATGAAATACTTTTAATATTATAAGTTAAAAATGACCAGTATAACCTATCCATTAAACTTTTTGGTATGAATATTAATAAAAAAATTCTGAAAATTAAGTATAATTTTTTTATATAAATAAATTATATTGATAAATAATTACCTCATTTTTGGTAGTATTTATATTCTTCAAAAATACTTTTCTCTCAAAAAAAATAATGTTCATTTCATTTTATCAACATATAATAAAGTTAATTTTTTTCTAAATTAAAAAAAACTATTTTGAAAAATTTCCTTATTTTTTAAATTAACATGTCAAAATTATCTTGGAATTAATTTTTGATAATTTTCTGAAAATATTAATTTTTTGAAGAATAGTGAAAAATACTGATTTATATTAAAAAATTGACATTGGATTTAATAATTTAAATTTTTTTATTATTTTAATATGTATTTAAAAGTAAAAATAGTTAAATTATATTATTATTAATCGAATTTATTTTATTAGAATTAATGTTATGTCAAATTTTGATATAAAAACTTTGTACAGTTATGAAAACTTATTCTTTAGAAAAAAACCACTTTTCTATCATGTCTATATGTTTAATTTTAAATTAAATTCTACTAATTATATTCATTTAATTTGGTAAAATGGATTCTATATTTCTAATAATCATAATTAATATTATATAATAATAATAATATAATTTTTGAACATAATGAAAATTAAAAAAGAGTAAAAAGTAATTGTTATAGTTAAAGTTAAAATGGGTTTACTAGGGGTTAAACTACAAATATAAGGTTTAAAATGACCTAAAAGCTTGTAAAATTCCTATTTTATGTCCATATTAGAACTTATCTCAATTAATGTTCAATAATAATTCTTTTTTATTCCTTTTTACATCTTTAAAATGTGGGTATATTTTTTCTTTTCAAAAAATCCAAGTGTGTCATCTCCCCCACTTATAAAAGGGAACCCCCACTTCCATTCCACTCACACATAAAAAGCCTTTTAATTTAACAAATACCTACAAAAATACTTCCTCAATTGAATACACACTTCTTCCAACAAAGTCTTTTGGTGGTAATGTAAGCAGGGTTTCTGAAGAAGAGGTATCATTCTTAACCAAGCAATTTTATTTAATTTCTTCTTCCACCTCATTAAAATATTATTCAAGTATGATGCTATGATAACAAATGTATCTTAAATATACTAATATTTTATTATGTTAATGTAATATCCTATATAATTCTCATATTCTATCAAATGGGAAACAAAACTATTGATCTTGTGTTCAGGGGACTATCACCTCGCAAATTGATGTAATTCATTTTCCATGATCGCCTCTAACGATTGGATATACTGATAGATTTAAAGTATATATGTGATATTTAGGACATATATATACTTATATAATTATAATTTCATATATACCTTCATAATTTATATTCGGTTGGAATGTAATAACATCACCCATGTGTACGGGGGACTATCACTTTACAAAGCGATGTGATTCATTTTTCACTTACACTTTACATTGAAGGTAATAAGGAAGAATTTAATGAATATATGTAATATATATGAAATAAAAATTATTCAGTAAATTAAAATGTTAATTAATAGTCTTTTTTCATATATCAAAAAAATGAAACCAATGTTCATGCGTATGTACGCCCTACCATCTCCATGAACGATATAAATAATTTTTTTATCCATAAAATTTACGGAATAATATAAAGACATATGTGATTAAAATATATGAAATTTATATTATGGATAAAATTATATATATTATTTAACCATGAAAAATTATACATACCAAAACTACTTAACCAAAACCTATATGAAAAAACAAACTAGTTATCACCCGAAACATAGATT
Organism: Viscum album; assembly: GCA_963277665.1. Classification (NCBI taxonomy): domain Eukaryota; kingdom Viridiplantae; phylum Streptophyta; class Magnoliopsida; order Santalales; family Viscaceae; genus Viscum; species Viscum album. The sequence goes on along the minus strand of OY728126.1, from coordinate 678,966,053 downwards.
TTAATAAACATTTGTTAATAAACATGCAGTAAAAGTTTATAAGTAAATAATTATGGTATGAAATTTATGATTATGGTTCTTTAATATATTTATAATATACCTATATTTATTTTATAGGAGGTTCAAACATGTATGAAGGATGTTTATACTTAAGGAAATCATTTTATAGGCTTATGTGTTTGCCACAAATCTATGTCTTATGAAAATATTATTCCTCCACTAACTATTTTCTTTTATTCCATTATTATTCATTTCTTATGAACTATAAATATTTATTATACATCTCGATATTATGATATCTCATACATAGGGTATATTTTTTAAATGTTAAGATCGTGTTTCCATACCCTTATACACATGTTAAGATTATGTGATCATTGATATCTCCTTTCTTTACCCATATTGAGTATCTGAACAGACCCTTTCTTATGTTTCCATTCCTGGGTTATAAAGAAATGTATTCAATATGATATATCTCATAGCTTTTATAGTTATGAATAACATAGTGTGAGATGATTTAGTTCACTTATGAATGAGTTGTTTATGTATCCATGTTTCTGAAGACACTAAACCTTTATGATCGTCATGTGTTTTTTATTATTAAATTTATACTCATCTATTAATATGTTATATATATGTATGAAAATATTGGGTCACTATATGTAGGTAGATTACTCAAGAAGGGAATAGAAACCAAAACTCATTCAAATATGATGCATGTACCAATGTTTTCCCTACAACTAGTGAGTGAGTGGATAAACCTTCTACCATTAAAACACTGAATTACCTAGAATAATATCTAAAATTGAATCACATTCAAACTATTTCAAAAATTCCCAATCCAACCTCACAACTAGAAAATCTCTAAACATCGTTACTGGGATGAAACTTCTCTGACACTAAGTTTATCTATGTCCTAATGAGTGGATAAATTGTCTACCACTAGAAAACTAAATTAACTAACCTAATATCCAAAATTGAAGCACTATAAAACTATTTCCATAATTCCCAATCCAACCTCCCAACTAGACAATATCTAGACATTGTTCCTAGGATGAAACTACTCTGATACCACTTTTTTATGACCTTAACCATTTTAGATTGCCTTACCTGGGATAGGCTAGTGTGACACCCAAAGCTTTCCTCTAATAGGCCAATGTCTAGAAACAAACACTGATAAGGCATATCACCCACATCAGAGGCTATAGCCTAAGGTTTATTTACACATGAACATATATCCAAAAACCAATACAATGATAAAAGGTAAAATAAAAATTATTCCAAGAATTCATGCATACATATATATCCAACATCAATGTATGACACAAGTTCTGAAAATATTAAATTGTCAGATAGAGACCCATGGGAAATGGTAAATAAGTATTTCCTCCTTGATGAAGGGGACTGTTATCAAAAGAAACACTTGGTATGGACCATGGACTATCTATATCACTATGCTTCATATTCTCTTGGTCTACCTAAGACCCTATTAAATGGCATGTCTTTTCCATAAAGCATGGAATGTGTGGGAAGATCCCATGTAGGTCTAACTATAATAATACCCAGTATGACACCCCAGAGTCAACAAACATAAATCATCAAGAGAGTATTTATCTCATCATCACAAATTCATGTAAATAAAAATATGATAATTAATAATAATAACCTATATCTAAAAAATATACTCACTAAGTCTCAAGATAAAGTCACAACTTCTTTGACATCCCAGGATTATGCTTGAGGCTTCAAGGTAATGCTCATCTAGTAAAACTCACTCTACAAACTTGATAATGCATTTGGAACCCATCTGAGACGTCATTATAATTGGGCCTCACCATAAATAAGTACTTGGTGGTACTCAAAATAGATTGATACATAGATAGGGGATCTATCCCAGTGCTTATATGGTATACCAAACCCTATCTGGAGTAACATGCTAAGTAGGAGATCAACACCCAAGTGTGTTGGTCACACCAATTCCTAAAACCCCACCTAGGTAAGAAGATATGATAGATAATCCCACCTCAAAGAAGGTGAAGGTATTTATAAAACTCTATATAAGACTAATATAACTGTGGGGATCATGCCATATGCTTAGGACATGATGCCTCACTCTACCCTCATCGGAATGGAATAAGGAAACATGGTTTAAGGAAACAATTATACACTAAAGAGAAAAAGGGATTAAAAATACCCTAGAGAAATCACACAGTGTGTACTAGGAGTACATGATTTGCCTCATCTTATGAGGTCTTCTTATGTGCTAAATCCTATGAAACTCCCCTTACCCAGAAGCTCAGATTCGGTGTAATATTTTATTACATTTGAATGATTACAAGGAATCAAACCCCAAAGGACTGATCAGTGTAGTAGTCTTAGAAAGCCATATATTATACATGATACCCATAATACATTGGGAAATATAAATTACAAACATGATACATAATAAAATGAAATAAACTGCATGTTTGGAATCTAAATCAGAGATTTCTTCTTCCTAACCTAGAGAAATGAAACATAATAAGGGAAAGATCAAATGCCTAGTAAGGGTAATTAAAGTGGAATAAATAATGAATCAATGAGAATACATTAACATGGTAAGATAAATAAGTTATAACATATTCCATTCAAATAAATATATAAGGAAAAATAAAAATGGCAAGGTAGGAAACTAAAACTCGTGTCATTTAATCAATGAACTGAAAATTAAATGTCTACATAGATATGTCGATGCAAAATATCATGAATGAATAATAACTGGAACTAAATAAGGGAAATTATTTCTTAATAGACTTCTTGTCTAAGTCACATGAAAACATATACCATCAGGACCTTTCACAAGATGGTTTAAAACTGTAGTTAAATACCCATTTAATTTGGCCAACTTATTTGTCTCATAAGAACCTTTTGATGCATTGAGGAGCTATATAAATTTTGAGCACCACCCATCATTGAAAGTAAAAATAAGTATTCATATTTAATAATAAAAAAATAATATTCCTTATCAAATATATTTATTGAATAAAAATATAGAATTATCAATATTTCCCCAAAATAATCAAATAATTTCCAAAGTAGACACCAAATGTAAAATGGTATATGGTTTAGGAAATATTAATATCCAGTGTATAAAAATATGTATATTCAAGTAAATTTATAATTTAAAATGATTAAAATATAGTTAATATTTCAAGATAATGTTAAAAATCACCAAATGAAGTGATATTGCAAATATAATCATTAAGAAAAATCTTGAGGAGAATAATATTTAAACATTCCAAAGTGTCTCATACCACTTTGAAAAAATTTAATCATAATATCTAGATATTTATGATACTAAATGAAACATATAATATCATGATAATAATGGTATTTATTATATAACATGAAAAAATAATTATGTACACTGAATAATTTTGAATTGGTGCATAATAACAAAAAAGTCTCAATGAAATATAAATTCAGATGAAATTCTCTTACATTAACTTTCATTTTTATGTGTGGTCTTCATCCTAGTGTATAGTGGTTTAAAATTTGTTAATAACTTATAAAATTACCATACTAATGTTTAAAATATCATAAATTATTTTTTAATAATATTTTATCACCTATTTGTGAGCACACATTAATTAATTTCACTATTTTGGGTGTTAATAAGCTAGTTTGCTCGAGTAAGTTTTTAACTTGTTATTTGTTGTTATAATTAATCAGATCATGGTTTCATAATCTCCAAAATTTAAACCATGGATTAATTATAATATTTAATCATTATATGTGTATTTATAATAGTCTATTATATTTGGATACTAGAAATGAAGTGACCATTCATGGAGACGGTAGGTCTTATGTACGCATGAACGCTACTTCCATTTCATTGTTGTATTAAAATAATGAAAACTAAATTATAAATATGTATATTATAATTAGATAATAATATATATGTTATATAAGTTATATATTTTTATTAAAATCAACCTTTATATATTCCATGTATGGTACGAACGAGTTATATCTCTTTGAGGGGTGGTAGTCCATACTTCCTCAAATGAAATTATCATATTTACACAAGATGGAAAGAATAAATATATGTTATAAATAAAAATTTAAAAATCATAAAGACAATATAAATATCATATATAATATATATAAATATATTTTACATTATAATTTCCACCATTATAGGTGGTAAAGGAAAATTGAACATCATCATTTCATGAGGCAGTAGTTCGTCGTACATAGAAATAACATGTTTGTTACCCATTAGATGGAGGTGTGTGTAATTTTTGGTTTGCACATTTATATAAAAACATAATAGTGTATTTAGGATAAGTTTTTATATATAATAATGTAATAAATAGATTTTTTGGGGTGGATAATGGAAATGAAACTAGAGACCTTGAGAGAAGACGTTACCTCTTAATTGGGTATCTTTATTTGGTTTGTACCAAAAGGATTCCTTGGAAGGATTCCATCCTAAAGGTATGATTAAAGGGTGAGGGGAGGGATTTTGGGAATATATTTGGGAATATATTTTCTAATCCTAAGTGGTTTGACAGGTGTGAGTAATGGGGATAGTTGTCGGTCTTTTATAGGGAAGGAAAAGGACTCACTATGAATGTTTGGAAAAAAGTTAGGTGTACACATGTTATTACCTAAAAAACTCATAAAAACACAATAATTGAAGGTTTATGGAAGATATATTTCCATAAAATGGGTTTTGGACAAGTTTATATTTCATTTGGTTCTCTATGTTAAAGTTTTAGTCTTTTATTAAGCTTAATTTTTCCTTAATAATTATAATTAATTTTAAATACTTTCACTAATATTTTTGGTCAAAAACAAAGTTGGTATTATTTGAAATTATAAATTATTCTGATTCCAAATATAGAGTCCATTCTTTTAAATTCCAATCACATAATTGGTATAAATTAATTTTAAATTCTTCCCACAAGTGGGATGACAATACTTGTTTTTAAAATAAAAACATCTAATATTTTCTATGTTTTTCTCATCAATTTCAAAGTTAAATTGATTACAATGAAATAATTTTTATTAATTTAGAAAAATATTTTCTAAGTAAACTTTTAATCAAATTAAATGTATAATTTGAACTTATAAAAATATAGATGATAAAATAGTTTTAAACTAAAATTCTGTATTTTCAACTATTCATTAAAAAAATAAATGTTTCAGAAAAATAAAAAAACTTTCACCTTAACCTAATTATTATGTTTTTATTTCAATTATTAAGTTGATTTTTACATATTAAACCAATTAAAGTTTCAAAATTAACATTTCAAATGGGTTCTCCATTAAATGGTTGTAAAATTACCTTTATGAAAATATAGGTTTTTATGTTTGAAATAGGGCTTTTTCTTATCTTATGCATATCAAATATAATGGAAGAATATAAAAAATATGATTGAATATATAACATATATATTTGATTAAATTTATTCACTAACTTTAATTAACTGTTTTTTAATACAAAACTCCCTTGGAAGCATATAAATAATATTATTTCTTTTTTATATTCAATTGGTTATTATTTTTATTTATCATTAGTTGTAACCAATGAATTCATTTTATATTTATATAAACCATAAATTTTCATAAGTTAGATAATATTATTAATAATTTATAACATAATGTCATTTATATATCATAATATATTAAATAATAATGTTTTAATAATATATTGTTATTTGGTGAAACTCGGTCTTACGTGCAATGCAAGCTATCGAGGAAGGTCGCTCTTGCGTGCAATGCAAGCTAACTCATTATTTCATTCATTACATGCTATATAATGTGTTGAATATATTTAAAATATTAAATAAAAAATATATTCTTGGTATATTATATTCCCTTATGCTCTTGGTGATTCATTTCATGCACACTATCTAATACAAAGTTGTACATTAGAATTCAGGGTGTTACTGTCACACCCGGGTTTTTTTCTTTTCATGTCTTGGTTTTGATCCGGTTCATTGAAAATAACAATCCCTTTCTTGGGTCTTGTGTGATATTAATTTTGAGTTTTAAACTTCCATATATGTCTAATAATCCTATATTAGGTTCCTCATTACTTTTTTGGTAGTTTTTTGAGATAATATGGTTACTTCATGATTTGGGCCAACTGTGAGCCCATTTCCATATTTTAAAAACAATTTTTTTTTATTCTATAACTAGTTTGTTTTCCAAAAAATTTCACCCATTACACTTCCTAAGTTTCCTCCCCTGACATATTCAAACCACCATATACTTCTTTACCCCTTAAAAATTCATAATCATGGTGAATTTGAGTTACTTATTTTTGTATTAGGCCAGCCCATGGGCCCATTTCATGTTTTAAAAAAAGTAATTTGTTTCTTTTATATCATTTTCATTTTTTATTATTTTTCAGTGCTTCCACCACTCACTCGAATAAAAAATCCCATTAATCACATTCATTATATAATTTTCCTCTTTGGAGCTCATTTTCATCGCATATGTGGGAGAAAGTTCTTAGGGTTCCTCAAATCATTTTGATTTGAGAAGGTAAATTATTTCATCCATAAGTCATTACTTTCGTACTCTTTTCCCCCCAAAATTTGATTCCCCTAGTTCTTATAGACCTAAGGAGACCCTCCACTTAGTTTCAAGCCATTAAATATCTTCTAATGGTGCATATCTAAGGGAATACGATGATTTTTTGAGTTTCTAAGGTGAGATTCCTTCTCATTTATCCTCATCTTCCTACTCCTTTCATTATTTGTTGGTTTTCTATTATCCTATAGTCATTATAGACCTTTATTTCTGTTATACCATAATTTTTATGGTTTTTTTAATCATTTGGGGTTGTTCATCATAGGTTTAGGGTTTATAAACCATTGGATGGTGATATTGGGTGTGTGTTTCCATTACGCCATGGATTTGAGGTGGGATATCCCTTGCATATGGCTTTATCATTTAAGTTTCATCATTTTTCTATCTTTCACACCTGATATATATTTTTATTATTGTTTTTTGCATTTTGATAATTTTCTTGGTGTGAAAAATGGTTTTTTAATCCTTGTTTTGTGAAATGTGGTGTTGTTTAGTCATAAAAGTGAACACCAAGTGTTTATTTAAATGTTATGCTATCTTTCGCAATTATTTTGTGAGGTTTAGAACCTGTTTTATATCATTTTGAACATGTTTCAGTATCTTGAATAAAATATGGCATTTAATTGGTGTTTTATTCTTTGTCAAGTGCTTAAAATAAATTATTTTGTTTAAAAGTGCATGTAATGTGTTCAGTAAATTGCCCGGTTGGATTTTATGTGTTAAGTGTGATTTAAAATTTATTTGTTTGAATTTATAAATTCATTTGAATAATGAAAAATTGTATTTTTGGGTCCTTCTATGGATTTAAAATTTGGATTTTGTTTCACAAACAAATGGGTTTTGGTTTACAACATGTTTTTTGCTCGAGTTGCAAGAAAATGGCCCATTTCACATCCTTATGAAAATGGTTGTGTTTTGAATATGTAACCTGAGTTTTTTAATGAATTTATGAATGTTCATTGATGCTTTAAATTTTGTGTATACACCTATTTAATAAAAATGAAATGTATACCTTTATGAAATGTGAGTTTTTAGAAAACGTTTAAAGGCCCGTTTGGCCTTTCCTAAATATGAAGAATGGGTGTTTTACATGTATATACCATGTTGCGTCAATTTGGATCATTTTATGGTACATGAAATGATTTTATTAAAAAAAATTTATGTTTTCTAAATATTTTTTGTTATGGTTTTGTTTTGTTTTTATACTTAAGAGTGTTTTTGAATGAGTTTTATGTGCAAAGCCTCAATACACTCCTTGAAATTGGTTTATGAAACTTTTTAGTTGTTTATTGATCCGTAAAAGAAATGTAAAGCGTGTTTGTGGGATGTTTTTGAGTTTATTTTTTTAATATAATTTTTATGTGAAAGTGTATTTGATAATATGTGTAACTTTATTGAGCACTAAAGGGAATCTCAGTTATCTAGGTGGGTGGATGTGTACTAGTATGCTAGTGATCCCGTGGGGTTTAGCCCCTATTTCACGTAGGAAGTTTGACAATGAAAACACAAACTAAACTATAATGATGGTGTTTTTTGGGGACCACTAGGTTATGTGTATGCTCCCTACTAGTGGCTCGTGTGCACGAGAACAAATATTTATTATGGTTACTTTCACCGAGATATGAGGTACCTGGGGCTCACAACTAACTAGTGCCTAGGGGTGTTCCCGTGACTTGTGATCATTGGCTATTTTTTACTCACCATCGGCATACGGTGTTCTTAGTTGGTAAATTCAGTAGCATGTGTGTTTTATTTAAAAGTTTGCCTTCTTTAATTCATCCCTCTTAAAAACTATTTTCATTTTGAAGTTGCACCTCCTTGAAAAATTGTTGCTAGCATTATTGATTATAAAACATGAAATTTTTTGTCTGATAATTATTGTAGCATGGAACCACATTGGAAAAACATACTTTTATATCTTGTATTTAAAACTGGAAATTGATGTTTCTTTTATTTTAAAGTATGATCATTAGGAATAGAATATTGGGATAACTTACTGAGTTTTAATACTCACGCCTATAGTCTTCTTCTGTTTTTATCCCTTGTGCAGGTTTTAGCTTGAGTTTGATCTCCTTGGGTGACATGTGATCGTTATGTTGGAGAGTGACTATAGGGGTCACATGGAGTTATTTGGTTATCATTTTTGGTCAGTTGAGTTGTTGGTTTAGTTGTACTTTTAGTTTCTTATACAAATAATGTTCAGTTCAATTTTTATGTCAATGTATTTTGGGTTGTCCATTTCTTTCCACTGTTTTTTTGATTGTTTATATTTGGGATAAATCATTCCCTTGTGTACTATATTTATGCCCTTGGTGCTTGTCTCCATCCAGGGAGGATCATAAACACCTCTTGGGACTTGTCGCGGGCTGGACTAGGTGACTAGTTCAGGGTCGACAAAGGTTGGTTCATGACAAAATGGTATCATAGGAGGTCATCTCTTATCATACCTTTTTTAGAGCACCCTTTTTATTTGGGGGATTTCAAGGTAGATGTAATAGGATTTTTTGGACTTTAGGGGAAAGTGCGGGAAGAGCATCATGAACTATTGCTCATTCTGATCCTCAGGTTTCCACGGGAAGTCTAGTTTTATTAGTGTCCTTTGTTATTGTTGATTGTTTGGTGTTGGGATATGAGAAGGGGAGTCTAACTAATGGCCTATGTGAGCTCACAAGGTCTAGAAAGCCATGTGGATCTATGGAATGGTCCTAATATGTATCTATGTGTTGGTGTTTTTTTTGACATATGGCCACCAACCATATGGTTAAGTCACCCACTAACACTAGTTCCCTTTTGTGGGTCTCTTGGACCTTTCTTGAATTCGGATTTTTTTTGTTTTGAAAATTCTTGCGTAAGAATTGTAAAAATGGGTTTTTAAAGGAATTAATGGTTTTTGAAAAGTGAAAATAGGGTTTTCAAAAAATAAATATAAGAATGGTTTTGGAAGTTTGTGTTTTTTTTTGAAACAATGTTTTGGGAGGAAGTGGAAATGATTTAATGGGATTATATTTTCCCTAATATAAACATGTGGTTTATTGAAATAAAATGTTTTGAAAGTGTGAATCATTTTATGGTGATTCTGAATCTTTATTTCAAATGGGCTTTTTGTGATGTAGAAAAGTGTTTGAATCTGACGAATTGGTTTTGGAAATTGGTTTTGAGCGGTTAGTGTTTTCCTAGAAAGGGTATTGGTCTCAAAGGCCATCAGATTATGAAAAGATACCTTGATGAATTTTAGAAAATTGGAAGGGGTTGTTTGGAGTAGCTTGATTGTTTGAAAAGTTGTTAAAAATGAAAAGAGGTAGGTTTTTAAGAAAATGGTTCTTGATGAGGTGTGGTTTGTTTTGTGAAATCTAAAAAGGGGTTTTGACTTAGAAGTTAGTGTTCCTTTGGAAGGTACATGATTTTTGGAATTATGTTGTTTTGTTTTAGCGTTTTGTGTTTTCATGGGTGCTCACATGCATTGTTTTATTGATATCTAGAAGTATGGCCTATATTTCATGGTGGTTGGGTGCCTATGGTGGCATGTAAATGTGTATGTGAGTGGGACATGATGAAACACCATTGGTGAATGTGGAAATCCACCAAGTTAGTTTTTTTTTCAAATTTGTTTTGAAATAAAACATTATGGAATTTGTTTATAAACTGATGGTTATGTGGATAGTTTTTTCTATGACTTGGAAGAGTTTTTTATTTAGTATGCTTCCTTTTGATCTAGAAGTCATACTCTAGTTGTGTCTTGAGATGGGATCTTGTTGGTGCCTCGTTTTTTGATTAATGTTCAGCGGGTTTCTAAAGATTTGTTGAATGTTGTGATGTGACCCCAGATAGTTCTCTATTAGAAAGATTTCCAATTGATCAAACTAAGGATTCTTTCTCATGTTTCACAATATAGTTCCACCCCTTAAAATAATCCCTCTTCTTTTTTATTGAAATAGAGATATCTTTGGGCTCAATTTATAGTGCCTTCCTATTGTGATGATTCTCTCGGTTATAGTGGTTGTGTTCGGCGATGCTTGGAGTGTTTCATCATGTTCCTCATTCATTTCACTCCTCGTTCTATTTAAGTTAGAATGGTTGTGTGTATCCATATGTCTCTATTGGGTATTTGAATTTTTTTTATCTAGTGCATTCCATGAGATAATTTGATTCGTAGCTCCTGGATGCGGTGTAGCAGATGCTTCAAACATCAGGGCTCCAGCCATAGGCCTTGGAGTGAATCTTTTCACGTAATCATGAAACCGCTAGAGGTGTGGGGAGCTTGACTAGGATCCTACATCCACCATTGTGTTAAGGTAGTTTCTGTTTCTATATTGTGGTTCCTCATCACTGTGAAATTCCTCTTGTCACAATGAGCATGGTGTACTTAAACCTCACATAGTGTCTATGGTTATGCCTTCATGGATGTGGGTTTCTGATAAATGTCCATGTGTGGACCACCTATGTAAATCAGTTTCAATGTTGTTGTTACCCATTTATAGGTGGATAATTTTGGGTTTCTTTTTAGTGGAATAATTATTGGGTCCCCTTCCCTACCCTCCCCGAGTGGTGGGGGTCTGGATCCATCTAGAATGTGCTGGCCTAGTTCTTGTCCCCTCTGTTCAGGAGTGAGTGGTTTAAATGTACATGTTGTAACCCTCTTAACATGGGTTTATAGGCTGTTTTGGGAGAGTTTTGGTGGGCCTGTGTGGGTGAGGCCCAATTCTAGTTCATGTTGAATTCTTTTTTTGTTCATTTCTAGTTGGTCTCTAATTGTTGGGAGACCCACTGCGGGTCTCGAAGATCTTTCCTTTAAGGATTTCTCATATGGTAGTCTGGATTTAATAGTGGGGATCCCATTCCAAACTCCCCCATAAGTCATTTTATTTCATGAGTGAACATTTTTTTGGGTGATCATTGGGTTCATTGGAAGAATGTTCAACAATCTGGTTCTTGGCTTGGTTGTGGAGGTGGTGACTTTATCTTTCCATTGATTCTCGGGATGTGGTTGTGAGTTGGTGTTTTGTTTGAGGGAGTGGATTAAGTTCTGTTGATGGTGAATGATATTTCCTTAGAATTAGAGTCTGGATTATATTGATAAGGAATCCTTAGGTTTTTTCCTGTCATCTGTAAAGTGTTATAGCTTTCTGGGGGAAGAAAGCTTTGATGGTGGGGAGAATTGTCACACCCAATTTTTTTTTCTTTTCAAGTCTTGGTTTTGATCTAGTTCATTAAAAATCCAAATACTTTTCTTGGGTGTTGGGTGAGATTAATTTTTAGTTTTTGACTTCCATATATGTCTAATCATCCTAATTTCGGTTCCCCATTTCTTATTTGGAAGTTTTTGGAGATAGGGTGGTTACTTCATGATTTGGGCCAACCATGAGCCCATTTCCAGATTTAAAAACCAAATTTATTATTTTATAACAACTTTGTTTTTCAATATTTTTCACCCATTCTAATTTCTAATTTTCCACCCCTAGAATATTCAAAACACCATATCCTTTTTAACCCCTTAAGAATTCATAATCTTGGCGAATTTGGGTTACTTATTTAGGTATTAGGCCTGCCCGTGGGCCCATTTCCAATTTTAAAAAAAATAAATTTTTTCTTTTATATATTTTTCATTTTTTAATATTTTTCAGTTATTCCACCTCCCACTCAAAGAACAAATCCCTAGAAGCACCCCCATTATATACTTTGACACTTTTTAGCTCATTTTCAATGCATATGTGGGAGAAAGTTCTTAGGGGTCCTTAAATCGTTCATATTTGAGAAGGTAAATTCTTTCATCCATAAATCATTAATTTCATACTTTTTCCCCCAAGAATTTTCTTCTCCTAGTTCTTATAGTCCTAAGGAGACTCTCCATGAAGTTTTAATCAACTAACTTTCCTCTGAAGGTGCATATCTAAGATAATACGAAGAGTTGTTGAGTTTCTAAGGTGATATTCCTTCTCATACCTCCTCCTCTTCCTCCTCCTTTCATTATTTATTGGTTTTCTATTCTCCTCTAGTCATTCTTGACCTGTGGTTTTGTAATTATATGCTTTTTATGGGTTTTTTATTCATTTGGGGCTTGTCTTCATAGGTTTAGGGTTTATAAACCCTCGGATGGTGATATTGGGTGTGTGTTTCCATTACGCCAAGGATTTGATGTAGGATATCCCTTGCACATGCCTTTATCATTTAAGTTTCATCATTTTCTTATTTTTCACACCTGATATACATGTTTATTATTGTTTTACATCCTTTGTATAATTTTCTTCGTGTGAAAAATGGTTGTTTAAGCCTTGTTTTGTAAAAGGTAGTGTTGTTTTGTCATAAAATTGCACACCAAGTGTTTGTTTAAATGTTACACTATCTTTTGCAACTGTTTTGTGAGGTTTAGAACCTATTTATGGTATTTTGAACATGTTACAGTATCTTGAATAAAATATGGCATGAAACTGGTGTTTTATTCATTGTCATGTTCTTAAAATAAATTTTTTTTGTTTAGAAGTGCATGTCATGTGTTCGGTAAATTACTTGGTTGGATTTTATGTGTTACGTGTGATTTAAAAAATATTTTTTTGGATTTATAAATGCATTAGAATAATTAATAATGGTATTTGTTTCCTTATATTTCTTTCTAGTTTGTATCTATTTTCACAAACAAATGAGTTTTGGTTTACAACATGTTTTGGCCTGAGTTGCTGGAAAATGGATCATTTCACATCTTTATGAAAATTGTTCTTTTTTGAATATGTAAGATGAGTATTTTAAAGGATTTATGAATATGTTTTGCTACTGTAAATTGTGTTTATACACTTCCTTAATAAAAATTAAATGCATACCATTGTCAAATGTTAGTTTTCTGAAAATGTTTAAAGGCCCATTTGGCCTTTCCTAGAACTGAAGAATGGGTGTTTTACATGTATATACCATGTTGCGTCAATTAGTATTATTTTATGGTCCATGAAATGTTTTTATTAAATGTTTATAGGTCTTAAAAATATTGTTTGGTATGGTTTTGTTGTGATTTTATACTTAAAAGAGCGTTTTTGAATCAGTTTTATGTGCAAAGCCTCAATACACTCTTTGAAATTGTTTTACAAAGCTTTTTAGTAGTTTATTGATCCGTGAAAGAAATGTGGAGCATGTTTGTGGGTTGTTTTTGTATTTATGGTTTAGGAATATAAATATTATGTGAAAATTGTATTTGATAATATGTGTAACTTGATTGAGAACTAAAGGGAATCTCATGTATCTAGGTGGGAGGAAGTGTTCTAGAATGCTAGTGATCCTGTGGGGTTTGGCCCCTATTTCACGTAGCATGTTTGACGATGAAAACCCTAACTAAAATATTATGATAATGTTATTAGGGGACCACTAGGTTATTCGTATGTTCCTTACTAGTGGCTCGTGTGCATGAGAATTGATATTTATTATGATTACTTTCACCAAGAAACGAGGTACCTGGGCTCACAACTAACGAGTTCCTAGGGGTGTTCCTGTGACTTGTGCTCATTGGCTGTTTTGTACTCACCATCAACATATGGTGTGATTAGTTAGTAAATTCAGTAGTGTGTCTGTTTTATTTAAAATTTTACCATCTTTAAAGCATCCCTCTTGAAAACTATTTTCATTTTGAAGTTGTTATTTCTGACACTTTGGTCGGGGCGCGTGCGTCCTTCTCGTTTGGGTATGAGAGGCACGGTTTTTGTTTCCCCACATTCCCACTTTACAAAGGAGGGCGGCATCCACTCCTTATTCCGGGACGTCTGCTCCTTGATCGAAATGGGATGATGGGATGTCGGTTTTTCCTTCAGTGGAATCCTCCTCGGAACTTGTCACCTAGTCTGGGTCTCCCTCATAGACTTAATACGTTGTTCGTGAAACTCTTCCTGGTTCCATATCTACATGGACACCAGTTAATTACACCGCTTTTGTAAGGACATTCGAAGGAGTCCGATCAAGGAGGAAACCTTCAGTTAGGGGAGTAGTCACATTGGGCATCACTGGCATGTCTGGACGTTGGGGGATTGGCGTGTCTGTCTTCTGTCCCTTATTATAGGGATTCTTGAGGGCGCAGAAGCCTGAGTCATCCCACATCAAATGCAGGGAATCATATTCCATGGGCATGTATCTATTTTTTTCCTTAGCTTCCCATGTTTAACATAGGGTATGCTGCAAGTTTTACGTCTGGCGGAGACTGATCAGGCTGATCATAACACTGACAAGAGTGGATCAGATGGACGATCCCCCTAGAGGGAACACCGATACTGGGGCCATCGTGTGAGTGGCCTCCCGAATGATGTTAGCTTGAATGGGGAATGTGGTGTCATGATCCCGCTGGGATGTGGCGGCCCGGGTAAGAATCAAGATGGATGATGGAAGGTTTCATGAGGGGGTGGTGAGTGGGGTGGAACTGTCAGGAGGATGATGATGGTTTTAGGATTTATCCTTAAAGAGGCTTCCTACGTATCCCCATGGTAGGGAATCAATGTCCACATAGTTCATCTGATGGAAGCTTTCCTCTGAACAGGGTCACAACGGCTTACTGCTGGATAGAGTCCACAGTTTAACGTCATGAAGGATAGGGATGAACCTACATGAAGGGGCTCAGAACAACCAATGGGTGATGGGATTGAACCTCAAGGAGGCTTTCTATGTACCATTCCTTGGAAAGGATCAAAGACCTCATAGTTCTGGTATGGATTTGGGAAAACCAACATGAAGGGGATCGGAATGGTTGGGTGTTGCTGGTCTTGAACCTTAGGGAGGCGTCCTATGTACCGTTCTTTAGCAAAGATAAAAGACATTGTAGTTTATGGATAGGGCTTGGGGCTTACACTCTAGGATTCCTAGGGTGTGGGTGAACTGACGTAAAGATGTTCGGAACGACTGAGTGATGGTGTTCTTGAACCTCAGGGAGGCTTCCTACATACCTTGCTTTAGAAAAGATCAAATACCTCGTAGTTCATGGGGTGTCGGTGAACCGATGTGAAGGTGGACCTGGGGTCCAATGGTTGTTGGGATTGAACCTCTTAGAGGATTCTTACATACCCTACCTTGGTAAGGATCAAAGACCACATAGTTCATGTGGAGGCATGGAACTAAATTGGTCGAAACCAATGGATGTTGGGATTGAACCTCGTGGAGGCTTCTTACGTACCCTGCCTTGGCAAGGATCAAAGTCCACGTAGTTCAGGGTGGTTTTGTGGGGCTTACACTCTAAGATGTCTGGGGTGTTGATGAACCGATGTGATGATGGTCAGAACAACTGGATGTTGGTGGGCTTGAACCTCAGTGAGGCTTCCTATGTACCTTTCCTTAGAAAAGATTTAAGACCTCGTAGTTCATGGAGTGTCGGCGAACTGACGTGAAGGTGCACCTGGGGTCCAATGGTTGTTGGGATTGAACCTCTTGGAGGCTTCCTACGTACCCTACCTTGGAAAGGATCAAAGGCCATGTAGTTCATGTGGGGGCATGGGATCAAATTGGTCGGAACCCATGGGTGTTGGGCTGGAACCTTGTGGAGGCATCCTACGTACCCTAACTTGGCAGGGATCAAATTCCACGTAGTTTGGGATGGTTTTGTGGGGCTTACACTCTAGGCTGCCCAGGGGATGTCATGGTCGATGCTTACTCTAAGCCCTCGTGAGTCATTCTCGGTGTGAGAAACAAGAGTCAGCAGAGACCTGATGATCACGTCATGAAAGGTGCGTCTGTTGGAAGTGGAGTAGGGCTTACACGTGATCGCAGCCCAAAGAGGAAACAGGGGCTTATGCATGGTTAGCAGCCCAAAGAGGTTGGGACATACTCCAGGAGGGAGGCTTGATGGCGAAAAAGCACATCAGGAAAGGGATTTGGGATCTAAGAAAAGAGAAGAATTGTTTCCCATCACGCCCTTTGCTGGCCCTGGGGACCGAAGAAGAAAGGAGGAGCAGTGATGCTACCTCCTACAAGAAATCTAGGGGCTTACACCGAGATGCTTTCCCTTTCCCCATGGACAAAATACACTCTCATAAAGAGGATATCATCCCCTGTGAATACCAATGGGTGTGGAGAATGCCCAGGGTGGGGGCACCCTGCGTGTGAGGCACGGGGTGAGGTCAAAGTTTAACATCATGTGCTGAGGATGAAGGTGCTTGGCAGTTTAACATCATGAACCTTGGATGAGGTGTGTTTTCTCCGCACCCCTAGGACTTACATAATTGGTGCCCTCTGCTCCTTGGTACAGATAGGGGACAAGCAAAGCCATGGATAGGGGGTTTCATGGAGAAAACCATCATGGGGTCCAAGTTATCATGGCTATGCGAATAAGCAATAGCCATTAGCGTTCCTATGTGAAGAAGCATGAGGCAAAGCAACGTAATGGGAAGTATCATCGAGGGTACATTTAAGTAACTTCGTGTGAACCTAGGAGGTTTCATGGGAAATGAGTATATGGTGAAGGTGTTGTGGGCACGGGAGGTGCCTGAAATTGATGCCCATAAGAGGGACATCACGGTCGCACAAGGAATGGGTCTTGCACGCAAAAGAAACCATTGCGCGAAAAAGGGTTTGGTCCAGCACGTAAAAGAAATTGTGCACATGAAAAGGTCTATTTTGTCATGCATTTGAGCACTGTGCGTGAAAAATAGCAGGCTGGCGCGCAAAAGGAATTGTGTGACAAAGACCTAATTGTGCGTAATCGGAAGGAATTGCGCGTGGGGGAAGGGGCTCAATGGGATTTGGACAAGAATCAAGCCCGAGTATTTGAGCACAAAGTAATACCCCCGGTCTACCTGTCATGAAAATTTTAGTACCTGAGAGCCATATTTTTGCGTGCATAGGAGAGGAATTTTGCGCAGGGGAGATGGTTCAAATTCCTCGGCTGAAGTCAAAGGGGTGGCCTTCTATTTATAGGATCTCAGGATCGTGAGTCCACGTGAAAAACACTTCAGAGAAAAATATTGTGCACCCCGATTTCAGAAGTGTGGAGATCAACCGTGCAGAGCATTGACGGGAAATAGTTCCATGCCCACGTGGAAAACTCTCATAAATCCCAGAGTTTTTTGTGTGGGGCATATTTTTTTCACACGACTCAGTATTTTTTTCGCGCCGCCCCTCCAGGACCCTCGGAATAGATCGCCAATTAAAAATATGGCTTCGCATTGTCATTCCCAAACCTTCCTCAACCCTAGAGTTCTTTTCAGTGTCTACAAATACCCCCTTGGAATTATATCGACGAGGGGACGAAAGGTCGGATTCTGAGGGAAATTCTGAGATACAGGACTCCCTAGGGCCATCGTGCGCTTAAAACTAGAGCGGCACGAAAAATCGGTCTGGAGCACACAATCCGCATTTTGCGCACATGCAAAAACCACTCATCCTACCTATAAAATTACCCGCAAGTCCCCCATTCTGTACGGATTTTCTCACGTGATAAGCTCGGAGCTCTCGTGCGCGAAAAAAATTCCTACACCTGCACAAAATAAATGCTTCGGTTTCATGTAATTCTCCATGATCAGTCGTCTGTTTTCATGCCAACCCTGGATTTTCTGTGCCAGTCCTGATTTTTCACGTTGGTCACTGATTTTTCGTGTCGGCTCCTGATTTTTCACGCCGAATTCTGATTTTTTGTGCCGACTATTTAAAATCTTTCCGGCAGAAGATGGCTGCCAATCGGGCTGACGGTGAGAGGGAAGTCACATCTTCTGTTGGAAGGGCTGAGATGGTCGCTAACTCTAAGGTTTATGGAACCTGACGGATCGTATCCAACAACCATACTCTCTTCAACATGTTAACCCCAGCGTAGAAGGAGTATGCAATGTCTTCCAATCTACCGATCTGGGACTTCGGAATCTTAGAGGAGGTACATGTGCCAAGGTTTGAGGTCGACACACCGCGGTCATGGGTGACCCACGAGGATGACCTACCCCGGTATAACATCACCTACAATGGCCATCCAGCTAGAGAAACTAGACACCTAGGCGCTTACGTCCTGAATCCCAGGACCAGGACCATCTCGGGGAGTGACCCTATCGTGGAGAGTTCTCCAGCCCTTTACACAAGCACCTTCTTTCAGAGTGTTACATATGAGAGGAAAGGTTGGAAACAGGATTGGGATCTACAGTCTGGAGGAAATTTCACCAGTGAATGGGCCTGGGCATATTGGGTTCTCCAGATATGTGACCAGTTTGGGGCCAAACTATGGCACATCAGTTTGTTCAAGGCGGTGTGGATATCGCAGTTTTATTTCTATCGCCAGCCTGAGTTCGGGCCAGATCTGTTTACTCAATGGTCTCCCAACACCAATACCTTCCACCTTCATCATGGGGAAGTTAGAATCATCATGTGGGATATCCATTGCATCAGGGGTATCCCTCTGGATGGGCATCAGTACGATGAATTCCTCCCAACGAGGAACACCTAGGGTGACGGATCACGAACTCTTATGCTGACATGGCACTTACTGGAGATGGCCAAGGAGAGGCTGGGGTCAAGGATTTTTTGAAGGGAATTTCTTATAGGAAATGGTTCATCTTGTTCCTGGAAATAGATTTGGAAGTCAAGATGTCGGGGCGAGGGAGACGGTGTCCGACCACGGCACGGAGGAGTAAGAGCGGATCATACTGGAGGATCCGGGAGGTGGGGGACTATCAGTCATGGTTCTTCAGCATAAATGAGAAATGGGACCCGAATTTCTGATATGCTGGGTATCTTGAAACATTTATGAGTGGGTGGATCTTGCCGATGAGGGTCACAAGGATGGGAGTTTGCCCAGTGACCCTAGTGATGGCAGACATCATGGTCTCCAATCAAAGATTCAATCTGGGATTCCCCATGTTAGATATTTTGTATTCCATTTTGGGAAGAATTTCGAGAGGAGGGTCACCAAGTAGGATATTTGGGCCCTTCCAGATCTTTATGGTTGTGTCGTGGCCCATTGTGGTGGGTATACCTTCCTTAACATCATTTGTTCTCCAGGTAATGGCCTGCAACCTCCCTTGTTGAACATCACTAGGGTCATGCCGTTGATTCTCAATGAGGAGGGAGTAAGGATCGGAATCAGAAATCATGCCAAAAACACTTTCTGCCCATTCCCAACCCCGATAGGCAAGATGATAGACAACAGGCAAGGCTCACAGGAGCATATGGAATACTTTCAGAGAATCAGAGTTGGGGTGCTCGTGGCCTGGATTGATGGGAAGATCTCTTGCGAGCCCTACGTGTCGTCTAGGATTTCCAGGCAGTTCGGATGCCTTCAACGGATGCCGATGAAGTTTTACACAGATGTTCAAGAAAAGATTCATCCCTACATTCTTCTCCAAATGTGTCTAATGTTCACAGCTCAGGGATATGGTTATGTCATTACCTTTCACCCCACCAGAGTTGACGATGGCCTCTCAATAGAATATGTCGAACATCGGGCTATAGCGTACCCCGAGGGACTTTTGTGGAAGAAAGTTTGGAAACTCAAGGTATCCAGTGTAGAGCCTGGGCGGTGGGAGAGCAGATAGGGTTCCATTAGGGAAAAATTTGGAAGCTCATCGGGCTTCTGGGCCCACACAGGTCGAGACTTCAGCGGTGGGGATGTCACATGGTGTGGTCGTGCCTTCATTTACTAGAGGGGAGAGGGGCTCATGTAGCGGCATGAAAAATCCCAGGGATGAAGAAAAGATATCTTCTCCAACCCTCTAATGATGAAATCTTCCCGACTCTGTGGTCAGCCTGGATGACCCTACGACAGTTGATGATTACTAAAGCTCTTTGGAAAAAGATAGTGTGAGATGGAATCTAGCTTCCAAAGGTCGGACTCATTCGAGTTTTTGACAGGGTGAACTTTAATCACTGGCATGCGTACCTAACGACCATGGATGCATATACACGTCAATGGGGTCGGCGTGCGGAGCCACCCATCTTAGTGAATGTAATTCTCATCCAAGATCATGATCAATAAAATTTGTTGTCAGAGGATGAAGACAATGACGATGAGTTAGAAGGTGTTGAGACGAAAGAGGAGGAATAAGGGTAAGGTGAAGGAGGGTGTGAAGAAGAAGAGGATTCTAAATGTGGATGGTCTCAGGGGGCATCCCACCAAGGGAGTATCTAGGAGAGTGGTGAGATCATCGGCTCTGATGTGGATATAACTGTGATGTTTGAGGTACGTCTCATCCCTTATCCATTCTTTCCCCTTATCCTGTTTTTTAGCCCTCAATTATATTTCCTTATCCTATTCAGGAGAATATGGTCATTGACCAAGGGTCTCCATTCGAAGGAGAGGAGGCTCCGGTAGAATAAGGTTGGGAGATGAAACCCATTATTGAACCAACATGTGCTGAGGGATCCCCTATAATGACAGCTCCTGTAGTGGCCAGAACACCGGAGACCGATGCTTTTGGATCCTATAAGTTAATTACCTCAATGCTAGTTAATCACCCTTGGAGAGCTCAATTGATTAGGGTGTCCCTTGTTTGTGCAGTAATCACGATCTTGGAGGCTCGTCGAGCTACCACCGGGTCATCCGCAATTGATTCAACTGCAAACGTGTCGTCCCATTCAGGGAACACTTCTCAAACTAAGCCGACCCTGACACTCGGTGAGCATAGAGCAGTGGACATCAACGGTAATCATGTCGGGGTAGGGTCGTAAGTCGGAGAGGGAGCTACCGAGACTGAGGTGAGAGGGGATGGTCACCCAGGCATTGAGGATCCCAACCCCTTGGGAGGGGCGCCCGAAGAAGACCCCATTGCTGGTCTGTTGGCTACTTTCCCTGACTATCGTCCTGCAGACCCTGAGAAGATTAATGATTCGGACTCGGAGGTGGATGAGGAGAGCCGAATGACACGACACAAAGGGTGGAATTGCATAAGAGCTTTCTCGGTTAGCCCCATACAGAATGGATGAACCATATGGGATCACTCCAAACCTGGCTGCGCTTTCTCCGTGCTGGAGGGGTGGATGCTCAGTGCCTTCATTCGACGGTCCATGACTACATGTCCAAGAAGCTGAGTGAGAGAAGCCAACACTTCGACGTTGCCCAGTGTCGGGAGGAGTCAGGGAGTACCCAAGAATTCATCTAGGCATAACAAGAGGCTCGAGAGCTTGACGAACAGGTGAAAGCAAAGGATATATTCATCACAAACTGTTCTGAGCTTGTGGAGCAGTTGATAGACTAGCTGGTAGACTCCCAAGAGCAACTAGTAGAGGCAGGTCACCAAATATCCACACATCAA
The DNA here is from genome assembly GCA_963277665.1 of Viscum album. Taxonomy (NCBI): domain Eukaryota; kingdom Viridiplantae; phylum Streptophyta; class Magnoliopsida; order Santalales; family Viscaceae; genus Viscum; species Viscum album. The sequence goes on along the minus strand of OY728126.1, from coordinate 678,944,286 downwards.
ACTGAATAGGTGCAAGGACGGGCTAGAGTCAGTGAATTGTGCTTTGTGGCTATTGATGAAGAGAGAGTCCTCAGGGGGCAGGACGCAATCCTGGAGGCCACCATCCAAAAGGTAGCGGCACTAGAACGATCCATCCAAGAAGCTGATCCTTAAAGTCCCTATTTTGGACGAACTCATAAACACATTTCTCCTTACTGCTTCTTATTTTTCACTTCATGTATGGATAAATTTATTTACTTGTCTGTTTTTTTTAAAGAATTCAACCACAATCCTGGCATAAATAACAATCCATTCCTAAGATCATGCGGGTCACTCCCAATGTGAGAAACAAGGGATATTTGTATTATTACTTTGCTTGATCGTGGGAGAATCAACCAAGATTTGGGAATCTGGGGTTTGAATAACCGGCCCAAATTTCCAGGAGGAAATGGGAGAGACCTGACTGGACAATGAATCTCTCAGAACAACTAAATTACCGTTTTCCCAGTGTGCTCATGTTCACAAACGGGATAACACCAAGGGCGTTGGAATCAGTCTGAACTGATGGTAATGGAAGGTGTGAATCATGATACCCAGGATTCTGAACACTATGGGGGTGGCGTGACAATGAAGAATAACTATTGACCACATTCAAAACAAAGTATTCTTATTGTGTTATCTAGGAATGGGGATTGAAAATGAGGGCTGACCACTGACCATGTTCGAAACATGGGGCCTGACTCAAAATGAAATCCATTAGCCTTCTATAACGTTGGACCGGGACAATAGGCGAGCCATACTCCAAGTATCCATACTGTTAGGGGGTTCTCTTAGAGAAGAAATAGTATGAGGGTATGAATAAGGGGAACACAAAGCATGGAATATGGAGTGATGGTTTGTTCTAATAGAATCCAACACTCTTGAAATTATGCCACTGTGGTGGAAGCTCATTAGATGGGAGCATCATTCTGATCATTGATTATTCTTATTTTTTAAATAGTACCTCTTTGGCGAGGGAGCTTCCGCTTCCCAATGTTATCATGGGGCATCTCTAACTTGTTCAGGGTAAACCTGAAGTTACATGGTTCCCCACAAGGGGTCAGGCCTAGGGGTCAGAAATGAGGAGGAATAGGGTTTATGATTCCTAGGGGCTGGACCCAAGGCGAAATACCTGGGTGTCTCTACGTATCCCATGAGTATGGGAATCAAGTCATACATAGTTCTTGGAGATTTTGTGCAGTTTAATGTCTTGCAGCAAGGACATAGCCTATGGTTATAATGCTCGAGCCATTGATCGGTAAGGAGTGCAGGGGACACGTGGTAAAGTGATTATGAAACCCAACATGAATGTGGACATATTCCCATATGACCATGTGTTCCCTGAAAAGGTTTTAGGTTAAGGGACCAAAAACAATATTTAAGTTGGGCCCATGGGGAAAGTGCTCGGGTGTTTCTACGTATCTCATGAGAATGATAATCAAGCTATACGTAGTTCTAAGAGGTGGCACAGTAAGGTACCAGTGACGGGGATAAAAGGTGTGTGCGGGTGTGGCCCTCACACCAAAATAAGAAATATTTGATATATATTGTTTGTCCTTTAAGGTGAATGGTTTTTTCTATGAAGTGATGGGCCAGGATAGCAAGTCCTTCCATCGCCACAAGAATCAAGCCATATGCAGGTGTTGAAAAATGGTTTGCAGTGTGACCAATACCAAACATGGTGTCCCCTTGAGTGAGGAAATCATGATGCAGTGATGTTTTTCACCGTGCGGCTAGGATGATAATGTCGCAGTTTAGGGTCATGTGATGGGATCAGACTTCCATTTTAATGTCATTCAGCACAAACGCAGTAGATATGAGGCTAAAGGGGGAATGTGCATGGTGAAATAAAACATACCTGGTGCGAACGAGGGCAGAATCCCATACCACACCGTACGTGATTCTATGAAAGAGACCTCGGGCCAAGGGGCCAAAATAGAGGTAAGAGGGTAAGGGTCAAGAGATACTGGCTCCCATTTGAGAAAAACCTGAAAACCAGACGTCTGGGTGCTCCTACGTATCCCATGAGGATGGTAATCAAGACACACGTAGTTCTAAAAGAGATCTTAGTTTATAGTTTTATAGCTTGGACCATAGAGAAGGGACTATCCCAAGTAAAAGAGAACCTTAACCTAATCCCTAAGCCTATGTGAGTCGAACTCAGTATAGGAAACAAGGGCGGATAAGGTATTTGCAATACCTGAAATATATGAAAAAATGGGAAACCGATGAAGCCCTGAATGATCGCCTTATCGCGGATTTTTTCCTCCTAGCGTGTGGATGCGCACTGAGGAATAGTACCAAGAGTTTCAAAGTTTTACTTGGGCCTGATGAGGTGGAGAAGTATGTGAATCATATAACCAACATTTTGGGCTTAATGGGGTTGGAGAGATGATGGAGGATGACTATTGACTGTTTTCTAAGCACAACATCCATATCGTGTTATCTTGAAATGGGGAAAGTCAAATGAGTGTCGACCGCTGACCATATTCAAAATACAGGATTTCTATCGATTTTTTATATGTGACCCTCGAGGGAGTTGGTCCGTAATGGTAGGAGAGCCCTTAGACCTAGAATCCATGCAACTTAGGGGTCCCTTCGGGTGTGAAAGGTGATGGAATCCCTAATGAAGGGGAACACGAAGTCTGACAAGCGGGTGAAATCATGTTAGAGTAGAGTTCGACATTTCAGGTACTAAACCAGAGTACCCTTAGGCACATTGGTGAATCGATGAAGAGGGTCGAAGAGGGTTATCAACTTGAGAGTCACCAATTGGAATGGATGAGTATATAATATAGGGATAGAGAACTCTCAGGAGGGAGAGGTACGTGGTGTGGTCATTACAAACCCAATGTGAATGAGGACATAATCCCATGCCACACTATATATTCCCCTCCTCGTGAAATGTTAGGCCACGGGGCCATGGTGAAAGGGAGATTTCTGAGAGATGGGGCTGGACCCGAAGTCTAGACATTCGGGCGGTCCTGTGTATCCCATGAGGATGGAAATCAAGCCACACGTAGTTCTTGAAGGCAGATAGGGGTAAGATACCCTAACGAGGGGGGTGTATGGCACGACGAGTAACCTGACATGAATGAAGACATAATCTCATACCACACCATACAACCCTAAATAGGAACTTGGGATGGGGGCCCAAAAGGCCAAGGGGCCTGAGGCTGGGCCATAGATGGGAAGGCCTGACCAGTCTGTAGTTTAACATCTTGTAGTGAGACGAATGTTGGTAAGATACCCCACATACATGAGGTGTATGGCACAGAAAGTAACCCGATGTGAATGAGGACATAATCCTATGCCACACCATACAATCCTAAATAGGAACTTGGGTCGGGGACTAGAAAAGTCCAAGGGACCTAAGGCTGGACCTCAGACGGGAAGGCCTGACCAGTCTGCAGTTTAACTTCTTGAAGTGAGGATGAAAGTGGGTAATATACCCCACATAAAATAGTTTTACAGTGCGGTAAGTAACCCAGCGTGAATGAGGAAATAATCCCATGCCACACCATACAATCCCGAATAGGAACTTGGTTCGAGGGCCCGAAAAGGCCAAGGGGCCTGAGGCTAGGCCTCAGAAGGGAAGCCATATGTCCTCTTGTGTGGTTACCGCCTCATCACGGCTCCTAAGACCACATGAGCAGTGCTCGGTGTGGGAAACAATGAGCCGGTCTTGGCTCTCCCCGTCATATGGGGTATAATTGCTGGCATTTCCCAAGGAGAGTTTGTCGCATGGATATACAATGGGGTAGAATGAACCACTGCACTCAATGTTTGGGACATCTTGGGGTGGTTCTAATGAGGCAGGATAGCTGTTCACCATGTTCGAAACACAACATCCATATAGTGACCTGAAATGGGAACAAAAAATGAGCATCGACCGCTGACCATATTCACAATGCGAGACATGTATCAACTTGTTTCTCAAAATCCTTGAGGGCATTGTCCCGAAGCGGTATGAGATCCCTTAGGCGTGGAACCCATGCCATTTGGGAGCCCTTATGGATGGGAAGGATGATGGAGTCCCAATCAAAGGAGTGGGTGAAGCATAGACATACCCATACATTTAAAGTCAAGCAGGGCAATGAAAGGGGTGGACACCTCTGGGGAGTGGTACATATGGCTGAATCGAGTTGAGATCAATGTAAATTGGGGAAAAAGTATTCACCCCACCATATTTCTTGTCCCGAGGGGAAGGTTCTGGCATTTGGGGATGGTCCAATAGAAGAAATGTCCAAGCGTTCTATGTATCCCATAAGTATGGGAATCAAGACATACGTAGTTCTTAAAGGCCATGCAGTTTAACATTATGCAGTGAGGATGTGGGAAGATAGAAGCACGAGGAGTGGGAACCTGGTGCGACTGTTATAATCCTAGCATGGGTGGGGCTAAGGAATCCTGCACCATATCATGCAAGGACCCTCCAAGAGAACTATACCCAGGGGGTTGTCAAAGGGAATACTTTGGTTATAGGCTCAAGAATAGGTGTATGAGAATTCCTACGTATCCCATGAGGATGATAATCAAGACATACTTAGTTCTCAAGATGCAGTTTAATGTCATGCAGGATGATGTGCAGTTTAAAGTCGTGTAGTACTGGATAGTTTAAGGTTATCCTGAACCGGCGTGCAGTTTAGGGTCATGCGGGACCATCCAGTTTAAGGTCGTGTAGGACCATTAGGCTCAAGAAAATTATTTCTTGAGGAACTTGGCATTGGTGGGAGGATTTGTACACTCACCATCCATGGTCACCAGGGAGTATACTCCATTGGGGTAAATCCTGTGAATTTTGTATGGTCCTTCCCATTTGGGCTCCAACATGGGTGGTTTCCTGTCGGGGATCATTGGCACTATGAGGGCCAATACCAAGTTGCCATGTAGGAAAGATCAGAGGCTAACCTTGTTGTTGAAAGCCCTAGCTATCTTATTCTGATGCCTTTCCATATTGTGTAGGGAACAAAGCCTATTCTTTTCAAGAGCTTCCAATTCAGCCAGATGAATTTTGGATACCTTATCTGGTGCCTACTGGTCATAGACCGCTGTGCATAATGAAGGCAGCTGGATCTTGATGGGAAGGATGGACTCAGCTCCGTACACCAAGGAATATGGGGTCACCTAGGTGGGATTACGTTCCGTCATCCGATAAGCCCAGAGGGCGTTGGGGAGCTTGTCTGGACAACTCTTCTTGTTCTGACCAACCATTTTCTACAAAATGTTAGGGAGGGTTTTGTTGAACGCCTCAATCTATCCATTCTCCTTCATGTGGTATCGGGAGGTATTGTTCGAATGGATGTTGTACTCGGCATACAATTTCTTCATCTCGACTGCTCGGAAGTTGGCACCGTTATCGGAGAGGATAGCGTGAGGGACTCCAAACCGATAGATGATGTTGGATCACACGAAGTCAATGATTGAACGAGCCTTGAACTCCTTGATCATAACTGCCTCTGCCCACTTAGAAAATAAATCTGTGGCAGTCAGGATGAACCTGCACTGGCGAGCTATCGCCGGTGGGTATGGTTCCACAACATCGAGTCCCCATACCACGAACGGCTAAGAGTACTTAGTGGAGTGGATAGGTTCTGGTGGCCGATGGAAGAAGTTAGCATGAATCTAGAACACATGACATCTCTTGGTGAACTCGATGTAGACATGGATCATGGAGGGCCAGAAGTACCCCAGTCTCTGGATTTGATGGGACAGCTTCGGCTCAGTCTGGGGAGCGCCGCATGAACCGACATGCACCTCTTGCATGACCTGAGAAATCTCAACTCTTTGGATGCAAAAGAGAAGAACACCATCAAACCCATGATTATAGAGGATCTGATTCAGAATGGGACCACTATGGAGGGTAAGCTGCAGCTCGTGGCTTCATATTTTCTCGTACTCATCCCGGTCAACCAAGAGGTAACCATTTTGGAGATACTCAACAAAGGGGGATCTCCAGTCAGAGTTTGCTTCAACCCCAGCATCTGAGGAACCTGGGGTTCCTGACATGGAGGCTCCAGTGGTAATTTGGTTTACTCACAGGTCACCGTCATCATTTGGGGTGACGGGATCAATGACTCTCCGGTGTGCCATGTGTATAATCAGATCATCCTACTCAGGTTCTTCAAGTGATACAGCATGGCTGTCCAGGGCATCAGCTCGACCGTTCTGAGATTGAGGGACATGAGTAACTTCTGGATGAGATGGAAACTGGGCTATTAGTAGGAGGGTGCGCTCCAACAATGTTACGAGCTCTTTCTTTATGAAGACATAGTCGTCGTTGACTTGATTTATGACTAGTTTGGTATCCCCTTTCACATGTAGATGGGGCACATTGATCTCGAGGTCCAGCTCGAGGCCAATGATAAGATCCTGATACACTGCCTTGTTATTAGTGTAGCCTTCCGAAAAAAAGAATGAATACGGAATGATGGCTTACGCTGAGGTAATAAAGACAATACTGAGGCCTACTCTGTTGATTCTGGGATCATTGAGTCTCCTTCTGGTGGGGCTCCAGGAGGCACCATAAAAGTGCACCTTCCAACATGGGATGGTATGATCTACCGAGAGGATTTCCTCATTGGGAAAATCCAGGTCCATGGATTGGTCTGTAGGGGTTGGATGGGCAGCTAGAAAATCTACCAATTTTTGTCCCTTGATAGCCTTCTGAGGAATGAACCTGATGTCAAACTGTTAGAGGATTACTACCCACCATGCTAGATGGCCAGTCAATATAGGGTGGTTCAGAATGTAATTCAGCAAGTCTACCCAAGACACTAGTTGTACCTCATGGTGCTTCAGGTAGTGTCGCAACTTCTGCATGACAAATACGAGTGCAAGGTAGCTCTTTATGATGTGGGGTATATGGTCTTCATATTGAGGATCATGCGGTTGAGGTTTTAGAGGCTTTTTCAATCCCCTCATTGTTCTTCTGGGTGATGAGGGCACCAAGAGATCATTCCAGGGCAGTCACCCACAGGACCAGTGGTTTTCCAGAGACGGGTGGTATAATGACTGGAGTCTGGAGCAGATACTACTTGATTTCCTTGAATGTGATCTGTAACTCTTCGTCCCGTTCATAGGCAGAACCTTTCTTCATGATTTGGGAAAATGCCTTACACTTTCCGGCCAGATTCATAATGAATCAGTGTATATAGGCTAAGTGGCCTTGAAAACCTTGAAGCTTCTGAATATTACTCAGGGGAGGAATTTGACTGATGGCCTTTATCTTCTATGGGACGATCTTGATTCCCCGGTACCTGACAACAAAGCCAACAAACTTCCCAGAGGTGACCTTGAAGGGGAATTTCAGCGGGTTCATCTTCAGGTGGCAGGAATGGAGGAAGCCAAACACTTTATCAAGGTCCTTGATATGGGCCTGGCGCTAGTGAGATTTGACCACCAGATCATCCACATATCATTCTAACAATCTTTAGAGGATTATCTTGAATATGCAGTGCATGGCCCACTGATAGGTGGAACCAACATTCTTCAGGCCGAAGGGTATAACATGGTAACAAAAAGTACCTTGGGGCACCCTGAAAGCTATGGAATCCTCGTCCTAGGGGGAAATTCAGATTTTTTTATATTCAGAGTAACCATCCATGAAGGAGAAGGCCTGAAACCTATCCGTAGCATCGATCAACAATTCTATCACTGGAAGGGGAAAATCATCCTTCAGACAGTGACGGTTGAGATCGCGGAAGTAGATGAAGACTCTGATCTGTCCATTCTTCTTCCTGACTGGCACAATGTTGGCTATCCACTTGGGGTGCTGGACTTCCTTGACGATGTTGGCTCTGATGATCTTGTCAACTTTGTCCTCGATCATGGCATCATAGGAAGGGTGCATCTTTCTGAGAGGCTGCTTGAACCCGCGATGATTTACAGGGAGACCGAGGCGGTGGATGGCTACCTGAGGATCTAGTCCTAGAATCTCGTCATAGCTCTAGGATAATACATCAAGGTGTTTTTTTAGGAATTCCATGTACCGCTGCTTCTCCTTGAGGGTCATGGCAGCACTAATCAATGTGGGTCTCGGATCTGCCTTGCTACCAAGGTTCACTTATACCAGTTCATCGACCGTGGAAGAGAATCCTTTTTCAAAGGTGGGGAGAGAGTCCTCCAAATCCTCTTCTTCGCTTGCAGAGGGGGGATTCCCTGTGGGAGAATCTTCCTTTGGGTCAGCAGATCCTGACGGGAGGCTGGGGCCATCCTGGACAGCAGTGGACAGCATATCAGGAGATTCAATGTGCTGTTGAGACCATAGAAATGAAGGCAGTTGATCTGATCCCATATGTTCTTCGACCCAAGGGGAAGTGCTTGATGATATCAAAGAAGTAGTGTCATGTCAGCTTGAGACAGTTAATTTCAGCCTAGCAGAATAGATATGTATGACATACTATCGTTTCCATGGGGCAGACATCTCGATACTGTACAAGGGTAGGAGGCTCTGGGATCACCTAAGCCTAATTTGTATAGGAGTACGAGGTGATATTCCTTCGTTTCTTAGGATTGGGAATATGCTTCTCCCTTATGCCAGAGACAACAAAATATTTCCCCATGTTAGGGGTTGTGGCCTCTAATCGATGGATTGGGAAGATGTGGATGTCATCCAAACCTACCCAGGGGTCGGTTGCAACTGGGATGGGTTCAACCTCACTGGCCTAAATCTTCTTATCCTTGATCTTGTAATAGTCGGCATCTAGGTAGTGGGATACACAAGAGGTGAAATAAGATGCATGACCTTAGAGTACACCTACTCGACCATTAAGGGAGTACTTGAGGCATTGGTGATATGATGAGGGGACCTCCGCGTCCAGGTGGAGCCATGGTCTTCCCATCAACGCATTGTATGCAGTGTCCTGAGAGACAACCATAAACTCAGTGCTGGCAACTAGGCCACTGAACCAGGTCTTCAAATGGATCTTTCTGGTCGGGGTTTGTTCTATCCTGTCGTATACCTATATTCTTAAATCATATGGAGTCAGGTCATCTTTGGATAACCGCAACTTCCGCAGCGTCCATGTCAGGATAAGGTTAATCCCAGAGCCGGTGTCAATGAGATAGCGGTGAACCTACATGCCATTAAATTGGCCAGTGATGTATAGTGGGTGGATGCTACCCTATATGGGAGAGTCTTCATCCTATCTAGATAATTAAATTATGGCCTGACATTCGGCATTCTTGAGCACTTCAGCATGAAAAGCTTCTGCATTTTCTACCATCGTCTCAAACTAGAGGGGGCTTCTTAAAGCCTCAGTGAGGGCCTTGAGCATATCTGATGATAGGAGAAGGGCTTCAAGGATAGAAAGCCTTACTGGGATACCGAAAAGGGGATTGAGAACATCATACATCCACGCTAAGAATGAACTTCTTCTTGCAGGAGGCCTCTCTATGATAAGAGGCATGGCGAGCCATGTCGGCTGGACCGGCAGCTGACTGGTGCTGGGTATGTCTCGTTGCTCGCTAGTTGAATCCCAAAGAGTAGCTACCAGATGAGGGTCGGATGAATGTGATCAGCTTGAAGCAGGGGGAAGCTGGTCACAGCATGGCCGAAGTGGTTCTGCCAGATCTAGTAACACAAATGGCAGTGGAGGTGGGCCTGTCGACACCAGATGAAGAGGTTGTACATGCTGAGCTCTGCACTGGGCCTATTTTCTAGTCTCAGTGGCATGCACGACCTAGATAGAGGTGCCACCTGAAGTTCCACGACAACCCATGTGGTTGCGACTCCACCAACGTTGGCGACGGCTAGGGACGTTGGGGAGGTTCGCCTGGAACTCCCCATCGTCGGGAGTCATATAGGGATTTACCAACTCCATGGTATCAACCGAAGCATACCCCTGACCATCACTTGAATATTCATCCATCACTGGGTGGATTCTAGGATGGATCCCCATCTCCATGGGAATAAAGTCTCTGAGAGTGCGGGATGACGAGGGTATTGGTAGGGCACGTTGTTTTTTCTTGTCCCGCCGATGCTTGCTTTCCTGGGAAGAGGTCGGCTGAGATGATGATGCAGAAGTGGTGACCATAGCTTCTGAAGGATCTGGCTGATTCAGGCATGCCTGGATGATACCATGGGCACGGGAAACCATTTTGTGAGCCATGTAGTCGTCATACTTATGGGATCCACGGTTGGAAACCTGCTGCCACTCACCTTCATAGTCACTACTGCTATCTGGCCTTACAAAGATACCCACCACTTGTGCCGGGGCCGGACCCAACCTGACTATGTTGTTATTAACCTGGTCTTGAATCCAATCTTTGAACAAATATCGTTGCTTGAGGGTGTGCCCCAGAATCCGATGATAGGAGTAGTAGTTGGGGAGATTAGTGATATTTGCCTCTTTCGACCTTCTTCACTCAAGAAAGTGCACAATCCCATATTCTAAGGTGCTACAGAAGTAACCAGAGACCTGAATCTTGTTGAACAAGTAAGTCTGGTTTTTCCTGTCTGGGAAGGGGGGCCTTGGAGCTTGGCCCTGGCAAGGAGGCAGACCTTGATGGTCCTACCTGGGTGGTGGCGGCGTATTCCACGGGGGAACCTGCCAATTTTGAGGTGGACGCTGCTGAGCCGGAGGCTACACCTATGGTGGAGGGCCTCTACGAGGCTATAGGGATGGTGCCACTGGTAGCAATTCTAGTTTCCTAGGGGCTTCCATTTGGGCCATCACGGTAGGATCAGCTCTGGTAGCCCTCTTTACTGGAATTACAGGGGCAACGGGCGTGCCTGGATGGCATGTCGCAGGGCTTCCTCTAGGCGCTGGGCCTTATCAGAAAAGTCTTGAAACCCTATAGGGTAGTTCTGAGTGATTAGAGAAGGTAGTGGTTCCGTCTTGACGTTTCCTACACACATCATCAGAAATTTCTCCTGAGTTAGTGGAATGTCGAGGGAATATGTGATCCCCTTCCACTGAGTGATAAAATCCACGACTCACTCATCAGGCCTTTTCTTGCACTTGAAGAGGTCTGCGATGTTGGTTTTCTGGGTGGTAGAGCTGAACTGGTAGAGGAATTTCCTGCAAAGGTCCTTCCAACTGGTTATGGATCTGATGAGGAGTTGGTTGTACCAGATTAATGTCGGCCCCTCCAATGTCTGAACAAAACAGCGGTGCTTGGCAGCCTCCTGTTGCACTGGAGTCCATAACATGGGCCTACACCTTGTTTTGAAGTTAGCCAGGTGCTGCAGCGGGTCCCTCGTCCCGTTAAAGGGGGAGAAGGTGGGATTCCCAAAACCTGGAGGTTCCAGCATATCATCCACCCACTCCGGATATGGCTTACCATCAGGTGGGATTACCACCTATCCTGTTTCCAATGCCTCAAGGTGGGCTATGAGCGTCGCCATAGAATCATCTGGGCAGGGGTCCCTATCTTGACAAGGATTCATAACTACGAGCATGTCGTCGGGTTCTTAGACATGGTAAACAGGCCTAGTGGCTCGTGGAGCTACTGGTGGAGTGCCTTACGGGGTAGCTGGGGGAACCTGATCTAGATTCCTTGGATTTTCATGTGGTTCATGAGGGTTTGTAGAGACATACCGTGCCCTCTTTCTATGAACTCCGGCTTCAGCCCTGTCTGCGGGAGCAGCATGATCAGAGTTTCCTAGGGGTAGCTCGCTGAGGGGAAGTTGTTCATGCCCCTTCTGTACTGTCCTAGGATAGTTGTAGTCGGGCCATCTCTCTACAACATGTTTATCCAGGAGTTCATCGACCAATCTCTTCTGATCAGCAAGTTTTTGGCACAAATTGTCCTTCTCGAGGTCCTCTGTCTTCGGCACCGAGGCAGACGGGTCGAAGTGGTTGACAGCTCTGGTGTGATCTTCACCCTTACCGGAATTTTGTCTGAGTATCAATGCCTTGGTGGGCATAGGGAGACCAAGTATGTTGCTTTTCTGGTGAGTGACCCTCCCTGATGGGTCCAATAGTGGTGGCACACCATCAGGGGGTAAGTCTCCATCGAGAAGCTCTAGCTCATCCTCCTCATCCACTATATCGGCCATGTTGACCGTGACCCTTCCTGGGGGCATGTCTTCAATGTCTCCTAGAAAGTCAGGTTGCCACCAGATAGGACTAAAGAGAAAGGCATCATACTACCCCCATCCATGGATTTTCGCGCGGGGGGTAGCTTCCTTGATAATTTTTCAGAGTACCTCGATACTCTGAATTCATTGTCGTTGGAGGACCTCACGGTGACATGGTGACTCAGGGTGCTGGACCACAGGGAGTCCGTCCAACTCGACCAGAAAGCATTGCTCACTGATGTCTTCGAAATGTGCTTGGATCCTAGGGTAAACCACCCGCTGATAATGAAGACTAATCTGTGTTGCCCATAGGGTGTAGCAGAAACACTCAACTTCCTCCAGGGTGAGGGACTCTGATATGTGGAAATTCGGTGCTCCCATGGGCTAGAACTTCTCGGGGAACTGGTCCGCTGCGAGGATGTTCTAGAATCTCCTCGGATCAGACTCAAGGACTGGCCCTTGATTTCCCCACTTGTCAACTGGGGGTGGCTGAGGAACTGGCAGTGGTATAGTGGTGGACCGCTGGGATGGAAAGCTGGCCAGTGGAGAGTACAGTGAGCGGGCGGAGTGGCTGCCGAATCTCGGGCTTTCCTCCATAGAGTGTAGCGACCTGGCCGCTATGTCGCGATAAGACGGGCTGACAGACACCGTTCCTGGATCAAGGGCTAGGGATACCAGTGATGGGCCATGATGCTACTCACCTACCATCGGTCCCCAGAATAGTTCTCCATGATCTCTTGTGGAGGAAGAGAGAACTTCTAGTGACGATGGTGGTGATTGCACGACCGTAACCTATGGGGTCACCATATTTTCATCCTCCTAGATATACCTACGAAGGGAGGATGGAATCTGATGGACCTCACATTCTAGGAGCACAAGGATGATGTGCCTCGTCCCTGCCTCAGCCCTTGACTCGGATGATCAAGGGGAGGGTTCCTGAGCTGAGTTGTACTCCACTTCAGAATATGAGAAATGGAAAAATTTTATCTTCTTCCATACCTTCCTATAATTCTTCTTTTGGCAGTGATGACCCACCTTCCTTCCCCTGGGTGGCTCCTCAGGACAGGTCAAATTTCTGACATGGGGTCCTTCGGCAGCACTGGTGCTGGGGCGGAGAGGGTTTCCACCTGAGAAAGCCAAGTTGCAAGGATCACCGGGACAAATGTTGAAGGGGACATGGGGAGGACCTCCATTAATATCTCTAGAGTGGGAAGAACCTCCATTGGAACTGGCAGGAGCATGGGGAGGACCTCCACACTTGTTTTCCCGGGCGATCTCAGTATGAGGAGGGTCCTTGTACAGGTCTAGCTACACACGGGCAGGACCTCCATGCTGAGTTAGGGTGGAGCGAGGATGGCCTTCACCCATCTGGTTTTTGAGGCAAGGAGTACCTTCATCAGCTGCTGAAAGGATATGGGGAGGTTCTTCATGTGGAAGAGAGACCAGATGTGCAATCTCCCTGCACCGGCAGTCAGGGGTAGGAGGAACGACCCCATACCAAGTGTAATGGGCACAAGAGAGGCTTTTTTATCGAGTGGAACCATCACGGGGAAGGCCCTCATTTGGATTGGGGGTGGCTCGGGGTAGACCTCCATGCTGATCCTCAAAGCATGTAAGGAACGCACTTTCTATGGTAGTGGTATGGGGATAACCTCTGTACTTGGTGGCATCGCTGCGGGTTGGTTCATAGCGACCACTGCTTGTGCCAACGACCAAGAGAGTCAACACAGCCTACCTGCGGGGTGGTTGGGGCCTTGATCCTGGTTAGGCGTATAAGTTCCTCTGGTTAGTGTATGCAGGTAACTGATGATATGCGTCGACGGTGGCTTGGGCCAAAGTAGTTGCCTACATTGTTGCCCCTTGGTCGGCATCCTCCTCAGCTTGTGCTCGACGCTGGCGTCGGGTCGGATAAACTGGGGCCGGTGGTTCAGGTGCATAGCTTACCTGCTCCTTGTCCAGTAACACCGGATGGAGGCACTGACGCGGTCGGGTGGGAGCCCTCGCTGGAATCCCCTAGAATGGGACTCTGGCTGGGCTGGCTCGGACCTCACCTACCTAATCAGCTTAAGGCGGGGAGTCATCAAGGAACTCTGAGGACAGGCTCCCGAAGCGGTTGTATGTTGGGGTGGGGATCAATGGATCCCTGCGCAACCCTTGGGGGCAGCGTTGGTGATGAGGCGTAGACACCTCCAGATCCAGGCGGTCCATATCCCGGGTTGGTATTATTCCCTCCTCCTAGAAATTACGCACGAGTTCATTAATTATCCTTCGCTGGATAACTTCTAATGGAGAGAGGGGGTGTGGTCACCCTAAGTCCATAGGTTTAGAGGTCATCACGGAAGTGGTGGAACCACGCGAGACTACCACATTAGTGTTGCCCCTACCCATGCACCGGTGTGCAAGAGGTGATCGTGTTCCAGATGCAGCAACCTGATTCCTAATAAGCAGGGAGATTAACTCATTAGTGTTTAATGAAAAGGAATAGACGACCAATGCCCCAGTGCCACCCCGTCTTCAATGGCTAGTAAGAGGGATCCATGCTGACAATGTTACAGAATGGGATGTCCAATGTTCTACTACCCCAACTTTTGGTGAGTTTCACGCTAGGCCCGCTATTTTCTTGGCGGGACCTGGTGCCAGATAACTAGATCCGGTGAAATGTCAATCCATTGATTCCTCGATCACTACTAATCTCCATATTGAGGAAAAGATATTCACATCGGGTTTACCATTTCTATTCTCTACACTTTCGTCGGTGCGCGCACGTCCATCTCATTTGAGGATGAGAGGCACGGTTTTCGTCGCCCAGCATTCTCGCTTTCCAAAGGCAGATGGAATCTGCTCTTCATTCATGGATGTCTACTCCTTGATTGAAATGGGATTATGGGATGTTGGTTCTTCCTCCCATTGATTCCTCCTCAGAACTCTTCACCTAGTCCGGGTCTCCCTCATAGACTTAAGACGTTGTTCGTGAAACTCTTCCAGACACCATATCTTCATGGACACCAGTTAATTACACCGCTCCTATCAGGACATTCCAAGGGGTCCGGTCAGGGCAGTAGCCTTTGGTTAGGGGATTAGTCACATTGGGAATCACTGGAGTGTCTGGACAAAGGGGGATTGGTGTCTCTGCCTTCTGTCCCTTGTTATAGGGCTTCTCGAGGGTGCGGAATCCCGAGGCATCCCACATCGAACGTGGGGAATCATATTCCATGTGCATGTATCTGAGGTTTTCCTCAGCTTCCCATGTTTAACATAGGGTATGACGCACGTTTTACATCTGGCAGAGACGGATCAGGATGATCAGAACACTGACGATAGTGGATCAAATGGAGGAACCCCCTAGAGGGAAAACCGATACTGGGTCCATCGTGTGGGTGGCCTCCTGAATGCTGTTAGTTGGAACGGGGGATGTGGTGGCATGATCCCACTGGGATGTGGCAGCCCGGGTAAGAATCAGGACGGATGATGGAATGTTTCATGAGGGGGTGGTGAGTGGAATGGAACCTTCATGAGGATGATGATGGTTTTGGGCTTGAGCCTCGAAGAGGTTTCCTATGTATCCCCGTGGTAGAGAATCAAAGTCCACATAGTTTGTCCGATGGTGGCGTGTCTCTGAACAAGGTCACACGAGCTTACCACTGGATGGAGTCCATAGTATAACATCATGTGGGATAGGGATGAATCAGCATGAAAGGGGTCAGAACAACCAATGGGTGATGGGATTGAACCTCAGGGAGGCTTCCTACATACCATGCATTGGTAAGGATCAACGACCTTATAGTTCTGGTATGGGTTTGGGAGAACCAACATGAAGGGGATTGGAATGACCGGGTGTTGGTGGGCTTGATCCTCAGGGAGGCTTCCTAGGTACCTTGCCTTAGCAAAGATCAAAGACCTCATAGTTCATGGATGGGGCATGGGGATTACACTGTAGGCTGCCCAGGGTGTTGGTGAACCAATGTGAAGATGGTCAGAATGACCGGGTGTTGGTGGGCTTGAACCTCAGGGAGTCTTCCTATGTACCTTGCTTTAGAAAAAATCAAACACCTTGTAGTTCATAGGGTGTTGGCGAACTGACGTGAAGGTGGACCTGGGGTCCAATGGTTGTTGGGCTTGAACCTCATGGAGGCTTCCTATGTACCCTACCTTGGCAAGGATCAAATACCACGTAGTTCATGTGGGGGCATGTAACCGAATTGGTTGGAACCAATGGGTATTGGGATTTAACCTCATGGAGGATTCATGCATACCCTACCTTGGAAGGGATCAAAGTCCACATAGTTCGGGATGGTTTTGTAGGGATTACACTCTAGGTTGCCTAGGGTGTTGGTGAAATGATGTGAAGATAGTCGGAATGACCGGGTGTTGGTAGGCTTGAACCTCAGGGAGGCTTCATACATACCTTGCCTTAGTAAAGATCAAAGACCTCAGATTTCATGGAGTGTTGGTCAACCGACGTGAAGGTGGACTTGGGGTCCAATGGTTGTTGGGATTGAACCACTTGGTGGCTTCCTACATACCCTACCTTAGCAAGGATCAAAGACCATGTAGTTCATGTGGGTGCATGGAACCAAATTGGTCGGAACTAATGGGTGTTGGGATTGAACCTCGTGGAGGCTTCCTACGTACCCTACCTTGGTAGGGATCAAAGTCCACGTAGTTTGGGATGGTTTTGTGGTGCTTACACTCTAGGCTGCCCAGGGGATGTCATGGTTGATGCTTACTCTAAGCCCATGTGAGTCATGCTCGGTGTGAGAAACAAGAGTCAGCAGAGACCTGACAATCACATCGTGAAAGGTGCATCTATGCAAAGTGCAGTAGGGCTTACATGTGATTGCATCCCAAAGAGAAAATAGGGGATTATGTGTGGTTAGCAGCCCGAAGAGGTTGGGACTTACTCTAGGAGGGAGGCTCTATGGTGACAAAGTGCAGCGGGAGAGGGATTTGGGATTGAAGAAAGGAGAATCACCATTCCCCATCATGCCCTTTACTGGCCCTAGGGACTGAAGAAGAAAGTAGGAGCAGGGATATTGCCTCCTACAAGAAAACTGGGGGATTACACCGAGATGGTTGATCTTTCCCCATGGACAAACGGAACTCCCATAAGGAGGATATAATTCCCTATGAAGACCAGTGGGTGTGGAGAATGTCCAAGATGGGGGAACCCCACGTGCGATGCACAGGGTGAGGTCACAGTTTAATGTCATGTGCTGAGGATGAAGGTTCTTGGCAGTTTAACATCCTGAAGATCGGACAAGGTGGGTTTTCTCTGGACCCCTATGACTTACATAACTATTACCCTATGCTCCTTCGTGCAGATAGGGGATAGGAAAAGCTGTGGATAGGGGGTGTTATGGAGCGAACCATGGGGGGGGTCCACGTTAGCGTGACTAGGAAAAGAAGCAATAGCCGTTAGCATGCCTATGAAAAGAAGCATGAGTCGAAGAAACGCAACAGGCGGTATTGTCCAGGGGACATTGAAGTTATTTCATGAGAACCTAGGAGGTTTTACAGGAAATGATTATATGGATAAGGTGTTGTGGGCGCGGGAGGCGCCCAAAAATGATGCCCGGAAGAGGGACATCATGGTCACACAAGGCTGGGGGCTTTCGTGGAAAAGGGACCATTATGTGAAAAAGGGGTCGGGCCGGTGCACAAAAGGAATTTCACATGAGAAAAGGATCGGGCCAGCGCACATTTGAGTGTTGGGTGTGGAAAAGAGAAGGTTGGTGTGCAAAAGGAATTGCGTTCCGAAGAACTAATTGCGCGCAATCAGAAGTAATTGTGCACGGGGGAAGGGGATCAAGGGTATTTGGACAAGGATCAAGCCTGAGTAGTAGCGCGCAAAGGGGGACCCCCATGTGACCTGGCGCGAAACATTTAGTACCTAAGAGCAATCTTTTTGCGCACGGGGGGGTGGAATTTTGTGTGGGGGAGACGGTTCAGATTCCTCTGCTGAAGTTGAAGGGTTGGCCTTATATTTATAGGCACTCGGGATTGTGGGTCTGTATGAAAAACACTTTGGAATGAAATATTTCATGCCTTGATTTCGGTAGTGCGGAGATCAATCGTGCGGAGCAGTGGTGGGAAATAGTTCCACACCTGTGTGGAAAACTCTCACGAATCCCAAATTTTTTCACGCGGGACATATTTTTTTCGCGCGACTCGGTATTTTTTTACACCGCCCCTCCGGGACCCCCATAATGGATCGCCGGTTCCAAATATGGCTTCTCTTTGTCATGCCTGAACCTTCCTTATCCCTGGAGCGCTTTTCGGAGTCTACAGTTGTACCTCTTTGAAAAAATGTTACTAGCATTCTTGTTTATAAAACATGGAATTTTTTCTAATAATTATTATAGCATGGAACCTCTTTTAAAAAACATACTTTTATATCTTGTATTTAAAACATGAAATTTATGTTTCTTTTATTTTAAATTATGTGCATTGGGAAAATAATATCGTGTTAACCTAATGAGTTTTAATACTCACGCCTATAGTCTTCTTCTGTTTTTATCCCTTGTGAAGGTTTTAGATTGAGTTTGATCACCTTGGGAAACGTGTAATAATTGTTTTGAAGAGTGACCAGAGAGGTTACATAGAGTTATTTGGTTATCAGGTTTGTCAGTTGAGTTTTTGGTTTAGTTTTACTTTTAGTTTCTTGTACAAAAAATGTTCAGTTCAATTTTTATGTAAATGTATTTTGGGCTGTCCATTTCTTTCTGATGTTTGTTTGATTGTTTATATTTGGGAGAAATCATTCCCTTGTTTACTCTATTAATGACCTCAGTTCTTGTATCCATCTTGGGAGGATCGGTAATGCCTCTCGGGACTTGTCTCGGGCTGGCCTAGGTGACCGTTTCAAGGTCGACATGGTCTAGTTCATGACATTTACATTCTTCCCACCATAATTAAATTGTTTTCCCAAAATTTAAACTTGACCTCATTAATCTAGGTATTGAAAATAAACTATTTTTAATGGATCCAAATCATAAAAATAGTTAATATCACATCTTCTTTATAATAGAGAAAGGAAATTACAACGATCACGTAACTAGATTCCCTAATAGGAGAACATATGTGGGAAATGGAAACATGGATATGGAAGAAAAGTCCAACATTCATGTTTTGATGGAGATTTCTAGAGAATATGTTGAGATGAGATTTGTTTATCACAAAACTGTAAACCATGGGGCTGAATAAATGTCATTGATATCACCAAAAATAATGATAATAGGACAATATTTTCTTTCAAACCCATTTTATTTTTATGGTTAAGTAATTATTTCACTTTATAAGAAAATAAGTAAATATATGTTTTGATAAACATAATAACTTCATTTTATTATGACTTGAACTATTTCTACTTCTTCACTTATCACATGATGCATTATATGGTGAAGTAATACATTGACCTTTAAAATCTCATCCAATGATCATATAAACCATTTTATAAACGGTTAACTTTTACAATAGATTATGATCCAATCACTTCAGAAGCAGAGTCGCTGAATTTCCAAAATGAAATTATCATTATAGTTTAATCAACTTGAAGTAGTTATTAATTTTCACATTCCAAACATGTGAATAACTTCATCATGTATCCTATTAAAATATGGTAATAACAAAAATCACCATATAAACTTTTTGGAAATATGTATTCATACTTATTCTTTAAGTGAGAAACATGTTATTAGATATACTCATTAAATCCAAATGTGTTGTAAACTCCATCAGTGATGGAACAGACCTCTTTTAAAAAAGTCATTAATCAATTCCAATGTAGTCAACACTTATCCAAATCAATCATTTCCTCATCATTATCTCAACATCAAGAACATATTGAGGTTTTTCTTTCCCTTGATCACGTGTTTCTAAAAAAATTAACTTTCAACGGAATAACTTTCCTTAGTAGAATTCTGAATATGATCTCAAATCCTTGATGATAAAGTACTATAGTACAATCCGTACATATTTCATAAATCATATGATGAAAATAGAATATTTTTACAACATATTTCTTAGATCAAAATATGTAAGTACATTAATCATTACACTTCGGTTGTGTTAATAACATATGCTATACCTTGATCTGTTAGCTTCTTATGAGGTATATGCTCTTAATTCTTGGGGAATTCGTTTGTGTAGTACCTCATCTTTTTACAGTTGTAACATTGAATAACAGTATTTTCCTTATTTACTTTTCATTATTTTTATTGGTGACCCTTTTCTTTTCACTTATAACAGACCCCAATTACTTTCATTTATTTTCTAGGGTTATTATTTCCCAATTTTTCTCATGTTGTAAAATCCTTCTTTACCTCAATATTATTTTACTCATTCACCTTTTCATGGTGTTTATAATACCTCTTCTTCTATTGGTTTCCCTTAAATCCATAGGACTTGGAGAATTCTTTCTCTATCTTGATATCACATAAAACTATTTCATCGTATAAAGAAATGTTTTGAGACACTAGTGCCCTTTGGAGACTTTTATTAAGTCATTCAAATATTTGGTTGATCTTGCACTCTATGTTGCATATATAATCCATAGCATACTTGGATAACCTTGTAAACATAGCTTCATAATCTGCAAAACTATCATATTCCTTTTCTTTAAGCCAAAAAACTTCCCCTTCATCTCAATTTTTTAATCATGGGGAAATTATTCCTCAAATAATGTGTCCTTAAAAGTTATCCATTCCATGAGATCAATTTCTTGTTCCTCCTTTGTATTCTGTATCATAGACCATCACTGATCAGCGTCACCTTAGAGATAATAGACCACAAGTGTAACATTTTCTTTTTTTCATTCCAATGTTGTAAATATCTTTTCTAGAGACTTAA
This sequence comes from Viscum album, assembly GCA_963277665.1. Classification (NCBI taxonomy): domain Eukaryota; kingdom Viridiplantae; phylum Streptophyta; class Magnoliopsida; order Santalales; family Viscaceae; genus Viscum; species Viscum album. The sequence goes on along the minus strand of OY728126.1, from coordinate 678,923,396 downwards.
TCCACTGCCCAGCTACAATTAGAGCAATAGTCCCAATAAATGTTGGGGGATTTTACCACATAAAGTGATTCAGTATAGGAGATTATATATGTGGAATAGGTTTCTCCATTTGTGAAAGGTTATTTTTCATAAACTAACTACTCGTTCCTAATATATCCCTAACTTTTTTAGATCCAATACCAGTTATATTTGTTTCCTCAATAGAGCAATATCTACATTTTCCATAAGTACTGATACCATTCTTCCTTCCAGGCACCATTTCTAAAAAATGGAATACACTGGATTATCTCATAAAGTTGTGAACTTTGTATAAATATAAATATGGCGTATCACATAACATAAATTTATGCATCAGGAATCCTGGAATCATAATCTTTGGTTACTTTGGGGTAATATTTAATTTAAAATCATTCATAATGGTAGTTAAATAAAATGTGAACTATCCTAAGCATATTACCCAAGTGTGTCAGACTAGGTGCACATTAAGGCCCATTTTCTTGTACTAAGTTACCCCAAGTAAGGCATAGAACACCTTTTCAGAGATATTACTACTAGATACATCTATGCCAGAACCACATCCACTTGTAGTATCCAGACAGGGATGTATTGCTAGGAATACCCACATAATAAATAACTTACCAAAAATCTAGGATGTTCTTGTATACTTTTCCTCAATGTCTATCTTAGGGTTTTTCTCCCTAATATAATTTTTCTAAATCTAGTTTCCAAGGTTGATGGTAAAATTCATTTGTTACCAACAGTAACTTCCTAACCCCAGAAGCCCGTAGTCGGTGCATTATTTTATTACATTGGCATGATTACAAGGAATCAAAACCCAAATGACTGATCAATTTAGCAGTCTTGGAAAGCCATATTACATATATGATACCCATAATACATTGGTAAATAGTAATTACAAACATAATTCATAATAAAATGAAATAAATTGTATCCTTGGAAGCTTAATCAAATATTTTTTCTTCTTAACCAAGAGAAATGAGACATAATAAGGGTGAGATCAAATGCACAGTAAGCGTAAGTAAAGTGGAATAAATAATGAATCAGTGAGAATAAATTAACATAGAAATATAAATAACTGACAACACATCCCATTAAAATAACTAGATAATGAAAAATAAATATATAAAGGTAAGAAACTGAAACTCATTCCATTTAATCAATGAACTGAAAAATCAATATATCCATTGATATATCGACAAAAAATCCCATGGATGAATAATAACTGGAACTAAATAAAGGAAATACATTCTTAATGGATTTCATTCCTAATACACATGAAAAGTTATACCATCGATACCTTTCATAAGATGGTTTAAAACTACAGATAGAATCTCATTTAATTCGGCCAACTTATTCGTCTCATGAGAACCTATCGATGCATTGAGAAGCTATATAATGATTGGGATCCACACATCATTTACAGTCCAAATAAATCCTCATATTTAATAATAATAATAAATAATATTCCTTATCAAATATCCATATTGAATAAATAATATGTAATTTTCAATATTTCCCCAAATAATCAACTAAATGTCAAAGTAGACACCATATGTAAAATGGTATATGGTTTAGGAAATACTAATATCCATTATATGAGAATATATATATTCAAGTAAATTTATAATGCAAAATTATTATAATATAGTTATTATTTCAAAAGAAGGTTAAAAATTACAAAAGTATGTGATATTAGAAATATAATCACTAATTACAATCTTGAGGAGAATAATCTTTAAACATTCCAAAGTGTCCCATACCACTTTAAAACATTTGAATCAAAATCTACAGAAAGGTATGAAACTAAATGAAACTTATAATATCATGATAATATTTGGATTCATGATATAACATGAAAAAGGAAGTATTTACACTGAATAAAAGTGAATTGGTACATAATAACAAATAAGTCTCAATGAAATTTAAATTGAGATGAAATTCCCTTACCTTAAACATGCTTTTGTTTTGTGGTATTTATCCTCATTTATAGTGGTTTAAAATATGTTAATAACTTATACCAGAACCATACTAATTTTATAATATCACATATTAATTTCTTATAATATTTTATTACCAGTTTCTGAACACTCTTTCATTAATTTCACTATTTTGAGTGTTAATTTCCTAGTTTACTTGAGTAAGTTTTTAACTTGTAATTTTTGTTATCATTAATTATATCATGGATTAATAATCTCCATAATTTTAACCATGCCTTAATTATCATATATAATCATTATACATGTATTTATTGTATTCCATTATATTTGGATATTAGAAGGGAAGTGCACCTTTCATGGAGATGGTAGGTCATACATACGCATGAATGCTACTTCCATTTTATTATTGTATTAAAAGAATAAAAATTAAATGATAAATATATATTTATAATAATAGAACAATATATATTTTATATATGTCACATAGGTTTATTAAAACCACCCTTTATATGTTCCATGTATGGTATGAACGAGTCATATCGCTTTGAGGGGGAGGTAGTCCACACTTCCTCAAACAAAATTATCATTTTTACACAAGATGGGAATCATACAGATATGTTCTAAATAAAATTTATAGAAGCATAAAGACATTATAAATATCATATATAAAATATATAAACATATTTTTTATCTGAATTTCCAACATGATAGGTGGTAAAGGAAAATTAAACCATCATCATTTTGTGAGGCATAAGTTCGTTGTACACAGAAAGAGCATGTTCGTTACCCATTAGATGGAGGTTTGTATAATTTTATGTCTAAAAATTTACATAAAAACATACTATTATATTGAGGATTCTGATTTTTCATATAATAATGGAATAAAGATATTTGTGTGGGTGGATAATGGAAATGAAACTAGAGAGCCTAAGAGACGACGTTACCTCTTAATCAGGTATCTACTTTTGTTTTATACCAAAAGGATTCCTTGTAAGGATTCCTAATCAAAAGGAGGCTGCAAGGTATATGGTAGGTATTTGGGGAATCTATTTGGGTAGATCATGTATGAACCTAAGTGGTTTTAGAGGTTTGAGGAATGGGTAGAGGTGGTGGCCTTTTATAGGGACGGAAAAGGACTCACTTGGAATTTTTGGAAACAAGTTAGGTGTACACATGTAATTACACTACAAGAAAACCTCCAATTAGTGGTGGTTATTTTTGTATATAGAGGCGGTTTAAACTGCCACTATATGTTTGGGTGGTGGTTTATATAAACCGTCGCTAAATTTGGCGTTCTCAATCTATTAGCAGCAGTTATTTTCATTTAGCGGTGGTTTAAGGAAAGTGTCGTAGCTGTCTCATTTTGCGGCAGTTTTACTGATTTTAGCTGTGGTTTTTACGGGCCCTAGATTTTATTCTATTCGTGGCGATTATAAATTCTTTGAATACAATAAAATCCAGTGACCGTAAAACCACCCCTAAAGTCACAAAAATAGACATGGAATGCACGCGGGTGATGCGACTCTGTAGCGACGGTTAAAACCACCGCTAAATGTAAGCAAATAGCGGCGGTTATAACCACTGCTAAGTAAAAAATACTTATTTTTAGAGAAGTTTCTCACCGCCACTATTGTCTTACCACTATAATTTAGCGGCGGTTAAAACTTCCGCGAAAAGCTGACCAGAAAAAAATAGTTGTTCTGCTTCCACTGCACCACTGCCCTGAAAAACAAATCAAACTAGAAATACTAATATACTAATAGATTAATGCACACAAAATTTAAAAAATAATGGAGACAACTAGTAAAAACATTATGTTCATGATGCTTGGGATATATAGTGGAACATCATAAATGGATATGTGTAGTGAGGAGGAGTAAAAAACATGACCTGAATTGATAGAGAATGGGTACAACACCACACAACACATTCTAAGGTTGATTTAAAATTAGTTTAGATTAGTGATTCATGGACATGGAATACTCATTTAAGGTTATATAATTAGGACCATGTGGTGATCATGCAACTCAACCTTGCTTGAGGTGGATTCCTCCCAACCCCTAAGCCATTCTGAGCCATGATTGATTCAAGAATTAAGGATATTTATATAGTTATAATTGATTATAGGGGTGAATCAAATGATGGGAAGAAGTGACCTGAAAAATATCACAATGAAAATTTCAACTTTTGAGAACTGGGAAGTGAAATGGGAGTAATCGACAGAAATAGAATTATTATTGACCACGTTTGAAACATAGGATACTTGAGCTGGTTGAGGATAGGATGAAAAATATCATGATCTACTATTCATGGAGATCAAAGCATGAGATCCTCTTTTTATTAGTAAATGTACTTCATTGAATGAGCCTGAGATGGTATGTAAGACACTATGTCCAGGAATCATTTCATTAGAGATCCTTTACAGATTGGTAGGGTGAGGATTATACAAATAGTATAATGTGTGAACCGCACAAGTGTATGTGGGGATGTACCATATAAAATACTAGGTTCCATGGGAGATACTTCCTCATGTGCTCAAATGTTCTATTTAGACATGTGGGTTGACCAGATTCAAGCCTGGCCCAGAGGGAAACGTCCCCATGATGAGTTGCTGGTAGGGATGGGATTGAGATGAAATATATATGCATTAATATGTGTCTCCTCATAATAGGCATCAAGACAAACATAGTTTTGATGTGTGACATTGTGAGAGACTATTATCGGTGGAGTGATTTCATCTCTGGCAATGATATCATATCATCTCATATTCATAGAAATACAAGTTTTATACGGGTAATGTGTGGTTCATTTCATACTTATCATATGAGGAATCTCAATTTTATATGTGGTAATTATTTTTATAATTATCCCACACTTATTGGATGAGGCATCCTTATTTCATTTAATAGGGTATGGTTGTTAATTAACATTGTTTTCTGAGGATATTGGGATTTGATGTTTAAAATCATACAACATGGACTATGATTATAACTAGTTTAAATTCCTAGAGCTCCAAATATAGGAATAGGTTTGAGTTAAAGGTCTCCAAGCTTTGACCAAAGTAGATAGGAAAGGGAGAAACCTATAATGAGTCGGTGATAGGGTTGTGCCTTGGATTGAATATTTATATTTAACTACTTATATCGTGATTATTGGAATAAATCCACATGTTTTTATGATTCACAGTGTCATAGGATACCAACTCCAGAAGGTTTTAACTTCTTGGATGATGATATTGAATAATTACATATTATAATATTAGGCATCGAGAATTTATAAGAGGTGAAATTATCTCTCTTTAAGAGACATATCAATTTTTTATAGGGTTAAATTATCTATCATTAATAGGTATATGTATTTTACATGGGGTAATGATAAAGTTTAAATTAATCTTATTAGGATTTTAAAAGGTCTTTTGCATCTATATACCCATTATTTACTTCCTCGTATTAGGAAATGAGAGCATCCTGGCCCCCTGATGTGTCAACATAAATGAAAGGAGATTATTTCTAAAAAAGAGGCTCATGTGAGTGTTTTGGGGCAATGAAACCTTATGTAATGGATTATTATATGGTTAATAATTAGCTAGGCTCAATGATAGAAGATATATGCATCAATATGTATCCCATGTAAATGGGAATCAATCCACCCATAGTTCTAGAATGTTGTGGAAATAGATGTTTGGTGAAACTCCATGGATGAATAAACCCATGTGATGGATGTATGAGCATATTTTATTGTCATAATTCTTGGACTAGGGATCTCTTGATATAAACTGTTATAGTATAGATTGGTGACGTGGGTGAATCAAGAATGTTTTTGTGGTGAATAAAAATTGGGGTTATAGGATAAAATAGGCCCTTCAACCCATGACGAAATCTTGAATATGATTGCACACAGTGTAAGATCATACAACCAAGACCATGATGAAAAATTTATGCCATGATTCATGGACTAGGATGATGATTCTCTACATGGTATCTATGTGTCATGGTATGGGTAAAAACCAATGTATAAGGGGTTAATGTAGTCCCAAGTACCACATGAACATTTTGATATGAACTGAACCTTATTTAAGGTTATAATCTGTGGACCGTAAATAGAGCAATGGGGCCAAATGCTTAATAAATTTACATCTAGACCCAAAAAAAGGACGTCTAAGCATCATTATGTATCCCATGAGATTGTAAAACAAGACACATGTTGTTCTAGAATATGGTATAGTATAAGAACAACATTGGAACTAGGGTTAATCCTATATATAGAGGGAATTTTGGAATATAATGATTATCATGAGGCATCACATTTTGAATGAATGAGATAAGGATAAATTTTAATGTCATGTCTTGAAGAAAATGATTTTTTTCATCTCACATAATGTGATGCTTCTATGTTTTATATGAGGTAATGTTTTTGAAGATATTATAATTATCATAAGTGGAATCCAAATTTTATATAGTGTAAGACTTTTAGATCATCCAATACACATCATACAATGAATCCCTTTTTTATACGATTTAATACCATCTCCCATTAAGAGGAACCTAGGTTTTATATGGGGTATGACCACATTTTATCATCATGAAAAGAATATGATAACTATTAACAAGACATGAAGATTCACTATATAAACTTTCTGCCTCACCAAAGTGTCCACAATATTATCCCCTTGATCACTATAAAATGACCCAATTTGTTCAACACATCAACAATGGGTTTAACTTCTAGTCACCCAAAATCTTGACTACCAATTCAAACACAGGACTAAATGAAATGATGTATACCACACTCAAGAAATCAAGACAAAAAAGGAAAAATCATAAATTAATAAAATGCATAAAAGGAAACATGAGAAATCAAGAAAATTTTAGGACATGAAAATGTTTGGTGGAAAATATGTGTCACACATGTTAAATATACAAACCCACTGTTCCCATATTTGTTCAACACATCAACAATAAAACTACTCATGGTTTGATGATGCATTGTCATCCTCTCCACCTCCATCTACACTTTCTGTTGTCACGTGTAAGAACATTATATTGAAAATTAAATACTGTTGCATATTTATATTAAAACTTAAAACCAATGAAAGTTTGAAAACTAAATGATTTTGATTTTTTGTGATTTACCTGCTTACCTCCAGTCGATGAACTACCACTGAGGGCATATCTTCTCATCTGCTGATGTATATCATTCATCACTTTCTGAAAAGCAGATATCTGAGCCCCTTGGTCTTGAACTATGGTTCGTAGAGAACCAATCTCCCTCTTAGCATCTTCGGGTATGGACTGACTATAACCAGGAGTAGATGCAGCTGGAATTCCTAGTGGCAAGCTAAATACCTCAGATGGTACGGGTCTGAAACCCATTCCGCGCACTCTACCAAGATACTCATTCCCAAGGACTTTAGAAACTGGGTCATCCTAGGAGACTGAGTAGGACTGCCAAGGATTGGCATCCCGTAGTTCTTTAATTTTTACCTATAAATCAAATATCAATATATATTAACACATTAAAAACTGATAATAAGTTATTATAATAAATAATTGACTTCATACCCTAACTTCTTTGGCAGGATCATTAACAAAACTTCCATCTGATTTTTTGTGAACATCCAACCATAGTTCAGTTCGGGATGCTTCATGCCCTATACTTTGTGACTACATTAAGAAAAGATAAGTCAAAAATTAAATATATTAAAGAGATAATATTTTCTTATATATATTTAAACTAATTAAAATATTACCAATGTCGTTCGGCTTCTAGAAAATATTTTTGAGCCCGTAGTGTTAGGGATGACTTGTTTAGCCCGATTTGATGCATTCTGTCTTGAGAGATCCTAAAATAAATAAAATTCAATTTAAAAGTAATGCATTCAATGTCATCTTTTCTTCATATACATGTATAAATGTAAAATGAGGATAATATAATAATATATATTTCAATACCATCCACTTCTCATCATGATGTATATCAAAAAAAAATTTCCATTGTTCTTTCAGTACCCCACTGGGTAGCTTCTCATACATTTGTTGCATGATCGATGAAGTATCATTGACATCACCCCACAATCTCCATTTGAAATCTTTCCATTTCTTACCAAGATTTTTCAACATACACTTCCATGTTATTACATCAGCAATTGTAAAGTGGAAGAACATATGTATACATAAATTCATTTTTAACATATTAGTAACATGAAATTAAATTAAACCATAATGTAATAAAATTACCTTTGGGAATAAAAAACATAATTTTTCCAGCTTGGAGGCATATGTCACCAATCATCATAATAAATAGGAAGGGAAATGGGATTCGCTGCCAACTGGCCTAGAATCTGGCTAAGTAACCTCGTGGCGTCATCCGTAGGGACCCATACAAATCAAATGGCATGACTATCTTCTCGCCATTCATATTCCAAACATCTGAACATTTTATGTTTTTCTCCATGGTTTCATTTTTTCGTCTTCAATGAAGAAATAATTATTATAAACAAAATTCAATAAATTTATTTAATTAAAATTTGTACCTATGACAGTGACACTCTAGTATGTTAGTGATGAACTAGAAGGGGCGTGTCTCCACCCCACTGCTGAGGATCCTGAAGGGGGAGTCGATGACTCAGCCTCTAATGGGACACCCACAGATGGTGTGAGAGATGGTGCAGGGAGAGATGTTGTAGGGGTGTAGGCAGATGGTGCCTCAGATGTTGTGGGGAGGGAGCTAGATGGATCGTCATCTGTCGCAGAACTAGATGAAATAGTGTACCGCTTCCTCTTTGGCATTCTTATTATTTAATCAGATAAAATTAAGTTCAAAATATATATTTTAAAAAAAATATGCAGAAAAAAAAATTAAAAATAATAATAGATGCCTAGTAATAATAGAAAAAATATATATAACAATTATAATGAATGACTGTAGAAATGGAACAAGTGGTTGCTAAATGAATAAATAATTGTACATACAATCATTTTCCCCTTCAATCATGTCGGCTTCCTGCTCCATTACTTCATCCACTCCATTCATCCTTTCTAGACTAATATTTTCAATATCATGATGGACAAATAATTCTGCTTCCTATTGTTGATGAAATTCAATTTCAGAGGTCAAATCTTTCACTTCATCACCCATATCATACAAATATCTTTGTATTATGTGAACAACTACAATCCACCCTTCATCCAAAACATCATTCACATAATATACCTATTTTTTATGCGATGCTAAGATATATGGATCATGCAGTTCACGATCACCAACATCCATCAAGTGAGATAAGTTCACAGAAGTAAATTACAAGGAATCTCTTTTAACACCTCTGATAATATCGACCCATTTTCATTTGAATAAAACAACAGAAAAATGTCCATGGTAGTTTAATTCAATAATATCATGCATATTTCCATAGTATCCCACTTCAGAAAATGTAAATATACCACTATTCTGTGTTTTCAAACCCACTTCTCGATCGATTGTACGAAATCTAAATCCATTCACATTATATGTGTCGAACATTCTGACTTGTTTTATAGGACCTCTAGCAAGAAACATCAAATCATATGACAATTCTACTCGAGTATTAGTATTCATGATCTAAAAAAAGAAATATAATTTAATAGATTCACAAAATGTATGTTTCAAACTAATAATCATATTTATTGCAATATTTATGAACTTACACGTCGTGCAAACCATTCTACAAGATCTTTATTTACAGCTTTCATTATATCTTTCTCATTTAGTGTTTGGCCTCTCATTCATCTCTTTGTTTGTATCCTCAACTCTTCAATAAATGGATCTTCAATTTCACTATTTAGCAGCACATATCTATATGCCTGTAATAATTCCAATTCTGTCAGTGTCACATTTGAGGTCCTCCCAACTGATCGGCCAATAGCCGGAAATATTTTTTATTTTTGATGCATTTTAGATTGAGTTGATGTGTCATAAACACGTATAACTCAATCAAATCTTGTCTCAATATCATCCAAATATCTAGAACAAAAGGTAAGACACTCCACAGCTAAATAGCCTTCAGCAATAGAGCCTTCTGGTTGAGCTTTATTTCTCATGTATGCTTTCAAATGCCCAAGATATCTGTGAAATAAAATAATAATATTATGCATTTATTTAAATGCCAAAAATTGTTTACTTAATTTAAAAACATATAAATAAAATTCCTATCAATTGGATACATCCATTGATAATGAATGGGGCCTCCTAATTTAGCTTCCTCAACCAAATGAAGAGTTAAATGCATCATGACAGTAAAAAACGATGGAGGAAAGATCATCTCCATTTCAAAAAGGGTAAATACAAACCTCTCGTGGAGGTTGTCAAGCTGAAATGGATGTAGAGATTTCTCACATAATTGCCTGAAAAATGTGCAGAATTGGAGTACAACATCAGTAACTTTTTCAGGTAATAATGTACACAATGTCAATGGTAGTAACTTTTGTAACAAAATATGTGAATCGTGGCTTTTCAATCCATGTAACTTACGATTCTTCAAGTCAACACACCTCAAGATGTTACTTTAATACCCATCAGATACCTTCACATTCTTTAAAATTCAAAGTAATGTATCTTTATCCCTATTTTTCATTGCAAAAATGGTCAGAGCATACTTTTCATTCTCATCTGGCCAGAGATCACGTTTTATGTTCATTAATTGTAAGTATTTGTGAGTATTGATATGATCCTTCAACTTTCCATGCTCATTAAGTAATGTGAAAATCAAATTATCACATAAATTCTTCTCAATATTCATCACATCAAGATTTTGCGGCAACAAATTAAATTCTCAATACAGAAGTTTGAAAAATATACTTTTTTTCTTCCATTGTTGTGTTCTAGTTTCACTTGACGATGCACTTCAGACCCATTTTACACTATCATTCAAATGATGAACCTTACCAAATTCTGTTTCAACATTTTCAAGATGTTTGAATATTTCAGAACCAGTTAACAACTTTGGAGGTGGTCTATGATCAATGGAACCATTAAATTTTGATCTGTTCAGTCGAAATCTATGAGATGCATCGAGAAATCTTTGATGGCACAAGAAGAACCATTTTCTACTATGAGGTAGCCATTTGGGATCAAAATTAAAGTTACAAATGGGACAAGCCAATCCCATGTAATTTTTCCAACCAGATAAATTCCCAAGCCCAGGGAAGTCGCTAATGGTCCACGTTAAAGCAGCATGCATTTTGAACATTGTTTTAGAAGAAGCATCAAATGTCTCAACACCGTTTCTCCATAACTCCTGCAATTTTTCAATCAAAGGCTATAAGTATACATCAATATCATTTCCAGGAATTTTTTTTCTAGGAATAATCATTGAAATGATAAAATATGTTTGTTTCGTACACATCCACATAGGTAGATTATAAGTGATCAAAACAACTGGTCAAATGCTATAACTGGTACTCAAAGTCCCAAATGGGTTGAATCCATCGGAAGCCAATCCCAATCAAACATTCCTAGGATCAGCTGAGAAATCTAGATGTAATGAATCAAATGTATTCCACAATTTGGAATCTCATGGATGTCTCATTAACCCATCATTTTTATTATCTACAGAATGCCACTTCATGTGTTCGGCGGTTTTTGATGACATGAATAATCTTTACAATCGAGGATTCAAAGGAAAGTAACACAAAACCTTTACAGGTGTGTTCCTTTTCTTATTCTCCATGAAATTATGTTCATTTAGACTTCCAACATCACCCTTTGACTACCATCTAGAAGAAGAAAATTTCTTTCAATTTTGTCTACTTGAATCCTCTCCCCAATAAAGCATACAATCGTTGGGGAATGCATGTATTTTTGTATAATTTAGACCAAGATTTTTAACAACTTTTTTCATATCTTAAAAATATTCTGGGATTTTTGCTTCAAGAAATTTATCACGAATCAATTCCAATATCATGGACATTACCTTATTTGTAATTACACATAGACATTTGATATGGTACAACTTCAGTAGAAATGAAATCTTTGAATATTTCAAACACCCACTATAAAACTCTTGATTTCCATCCTCAACTAAATCATAAAATTCATTTTCCTTATTGAATTTTTCTCTTACATCTGGATCCCCATAATAAATAGTAGGATACAATGATATGTTATAATCTTGATCTTCTTGTGTTACAGTCTCAAAAACATCACTTGCCACGTTGCAATTTGTAGAACCCTCTTCTGGTAGTTCTGATATGTTTTGATACTGATAGTGGTGTCTTGCAGTGCCGAATGCATCATTTGTGAGGTTTTAAATTTCATTATCCATTTTCGACGAACTTGGGACCTCATTCTGTGGATTAACATCAGTGCTCAATATTTCTGTAACATTCGATTCTCCATGCCAAATCCAACAAAAATATTGACCAGGGAATTGCTTCAGTATTAAATGTTCATAAACTTCATCTCTCTTCAACCATGTTATAAATTTACATTTAGGATATGGTCATCTTATTCTCCATTCAACGGATCGATTAGAAATTGAAAAAACTAAAAACTCATTCAAACCCTTAACATACTGAGGTGTGTTCTTCAGTAATGTGATCCAGCTTTTATCCATGTATATCTCAATGTGCCTATACAATAACAAAAAAAAATTAAAACATATAGTTACTACTAAATAGAGAAATAGATTCATATATACGATAGTGTAAGATTACAGAAACAAAATATAATAAAGATGATCCCATGAGTTAGATATTAACCCTCTAGTGTTTGGGATAGTGGAAGTTCCTTTGGTAAATAGAAACAGTGTGCTAACAGCGTGGTAGATACTTTACCATGAAAGCCAAAGCACATTGTTAATTTGGAATAACTAAGTGGATATAAAAATCATTCATAAGGTATGAGAAAACATCTATAATATTTTCCATTCATCCAAACAGTTTTCATGGAAATGAATGGTTAAGAAAAATCTACTGAAATAATAAAAATATTCAATAGAACCAACAATGCCATGTTACTCAATTACCACATGGTCAATACTAAAAGTTATGCTAAACAGTATTCCTATCATGTTTCTCCCAAATCTCTAAATTTTCAAACCTTGACTTTTAAAATCCTTTATAGCATCAAAATATAATATTAGATAACAAAAAGTAACATAATCATAACTTGGTTGGAATCACAGTTCATGAGGAAAAAAATAATGTTTCCAATCTTGATGAAGAAGCATATATATAGCAGAATATAACATTTTCCTAAAAATACACCAAATTCACCCAGGAGGATGAACTAAAGATTGTAGAATATGAGTTTTCTTCAAAAACTTATAAAGAATCTATATATGAGTATGAGAAATCTAAAATTTATATTTGAGTAGATGAGGTTTTCCCTAGAGTTGACATGGATTACAATGAGCTATCCAAGTCATCAGAAGCTGTCGAATCCACTCAAATTAGGTTTTCCAAGAAAAAATATTCTATCACTAGATAAAAAATATAGAGGGTATTTAGTATTAAAAGGAAAAGGGTTTAAAAATTTGGTGATCCTACTCTAAATTTAGAAACAAATAAAATAATTTCTTATTTGAATTCCTTGCATTGAGTTTTTCACTTTGACCACATTATGAGATAATAACTCACAATATATATGTTCACATGATTCATTCTTTCTAGGAGAAAGAAGAGATAAATATAAGGGAATACATAATCCTATAAAATAACACTTGAATTGCATATTTGGAATGCACGTTGATGCATATGTCAGGTTCCCATTAAGAAACAACCATGGTTTTTCATATATGAGTACCCTTGAATTATTCAACATTAACATGAAAGAAATCCTTAACCACCCCTAAGTTATATAAAACCATGCAACCATCTGATGGGAAAGTCACTACCACTTCTCAAGGGTTGGTGCTACATGATACACCTAATAGGGTCCCATTCACTATTAAAGGTGGAACTCATCTCATTTACAAAACCACATAACACCATATAACAATAGAAAAGGGTAACCAATAAATACCAAGGAAGATACTATTCGGTATCATCTCTACCAAAAAATAATCCCATGAATGAACCATTTCTCCATTGGGGGTAAAATAACTTTACCAGAGATTATGATTGAAAGATAGTCACCATTAGTGGAAATTCTCTAGTTGATAAAGGGTATGATAAGGGTCTAAATTATAATCTATAACTCCCAAAAAATCGACACAGAAATAATATCATGACCTGTATCATCTAGTATGAAGGTACATGAATAGAGGACACAAATCATACCTAAAACAAAACTATATGTCACTTAAATCAACTATACACATAAACCTATATATATAACTCTTATCACTATGTTATTAGCAAGAAACAATCAAATGTAGTGATTTTGGGAGTGTTTCAAAGTGTCACTCATCTCTTACTACTCCTACACCACCAGTTTCTTAACCAAAACCAATTCCCAGTAAGTCAATTATATTATAATAGTAGAGTCTATGACCTTAATGTTACTTATAATCTAGAGGTTTTAGCACATCATTTCTCTAGAAATTTTCAATAAAAAATATAACCTTATCCTAAATCTTGGATACATTCCTACCAGGAATTCTCAACCTAACAACACTCACATGAGGACTCCAACACAGGTGGAGTTTTGTAAGAGAAAACCCCAACCTAAGTTCTATATAGAGTCTTCATATAAAACTCTAATATCGAATAAATCTATTATAAATAATGTTTAGGGAAAACATTATGATGCTTACAAAACTCAACACATTATTAGATATGGTCATGCAACCCTACAAAGGGTTTAACATCTCTGGAACTCAAACTATCCTTAGTATTTGTGGATAGAATCTCATCTAGAACAAGGGATTGAATTAAAACCATAACATATTAATACCATATGAGTTTGAGAAAACATAATCCACTAAAAACTTAGTGTGTTGTGTAGATAACTTAGTTCTAGGATCACCATATGATTTGTGGGTTTCTGAAATATATGAATTGCATGAGTTGATGACTCTACTAAATCCTATACCATAAGAGTATTAGTGGCTTCTCAGAATCAAGGAGGCCTCAACTACTGGAATTCATGTTACATAGGTTTATTATGAGTAGTCCATCAGTGGGAACTACTATCTTCTTTATGAAAAGTTCTATACTAAAAAATTGGAGATAAGATATCTAAAATAAGAGGGAAATTATATCTCTTATATAAGTATTTAAATAAACACCTCATCACTTAAATTAAAAGTGGAAAAATGATCAAGCACTGAGATAGTATTTTCACAAACTTAACTCTAAAAAAAGTTTTTTTGTGTGGGTAGAATTATTCATTTGATAGGATGTACCCATAATTATTAGAGCATATCTAAATCAACTAAAATATGGGTTACATGAAATATTATTATTGAGAACTATATGATTCATGTATCAACATAATTTTACCTTATATATGATGATTTAGAGATTTGGGTTAACTAATAGGTTACCAAAGTCTCAGTGAAAGGATACATTTCCAACCACACCTTCTATATCCTCACTAGTATGATAACTAAAATAAAAAAACTCCATGAAATCACAAAATTAAATTCCTAAACTAGTCCTCATGTGAATAATAACTCAAAAATCTATTCCTAGGACTTGAACCAATCTAATTCCACCCTAACATGACCTACCTCACAGAGACCAAAACTAGGATGATGATAAACTAAGTGTGCCAATCAAATCCTAACTTTAATAGGCCAGGGAATGGTGAAAAAGACTGAGTAGGAATATCACATAATATAAGAGGTCATATCCTATAATAACCAAGGTCATATCCTACAATAACCTTCAATATATATGCATCCTCAATATGAAAAATAACCAAAAATAACTATAATATATATAAAGGAACCATTAAAATGTATACAATGCATCATGGGAATAACAAATGATAAGTACAAATCCATAGGGGAAATCAAATAGGATAAATACATATACAAAACACCACACCACTCAGTACAATAAAATCAAGATAAGGAAAGACACCTCCACATAAGAATGGACTAAGGTATCACATAGTTTAAAGTCATCAGATGGGGGTATATATTGTAATGTTTAATTACATGTGGTAAAGATGTTCATTATGTAGTTTCACATCATATGGTGAGGATGAGTATTAGGTAAACACAGTAATACTAATGAGAAAATAGATCCAAAACCCCAAATCCCATGTGATACATTCTCAATGTTGGAAACAAGGAAAATATAGGGATAACCAGGGTCGCGGGGGGCCGGGGGAATTGGGGTCACCGGGGTCGCAGGGTCGTGAGGGGCCGGGGGAAACAGGGTCACTGGGGTCGAGGGGTCGCTGGGGTCACTGGGGTCACGGGGGTCCAGGGTCGCTAGGTTCTTCGGGGTCACAGGTTCATGGGGGGTCAGGGGAAGCGGGGTCGCCGGGGTCCCGAGGTCGTTGGGGTCGCGGGGGACTAGGAGAAGCGGGGTGGATGGGGTCACGGGGTTGCCAGGGCCGCGGGGTCGTGGGGGGGGGGTCGGGGCCTTAAATTTGTATGAATTCATTGTTTGTTCCTTGGAGTGGAAAGAATCACATTAGGGATGGTAGTCTTGAGTCATGATAAGTGGTGGTGTTCATGGAAATGCATGATGAAATAACTTGGGAGATTAGGTTTTGAGGTTCTACGAACCTTGTCTAGATTGAATTCCTAGACCTCTCTTTGGTGTATTCGCATAGAAAAGAGTGGTGGTGTGACTTGAGGGTTATTTGGATCATATATTTGTTAGTTATCATGAGTAGAGAATTATGGTTAAATGGGACGATCGAGGATCTAACCATAGAGTTGAATTAAGAGTCAGATTCAGACTTCGATGTGGGCATTGAACATTTTTGTTATTCCTTGATTTTTAAGGCATCGTGGTCGGGATATGATACTGCATTGGTGGGTGGGATTGAGCGCCTTTGGTATGATTCATCTAGAGAATGACCTACTAGTGTCGTTGTATAAAAATTGATGTGGTAAGGTGGAGACCACATCATAAATGTTGTTCAAGATGCGGCTGATGTGGTTTGGGGATCAAACTAGGGTATTTGAAGAATAGTTTATGTGTTTTGGATTGGTGTTTGGAGTTTCATTGTAGAATCATGTTGGGAATTTGGTGATGAAATGTGGGGTGTTGGTACTATCCTCCAGGACAACATAATAAGATAATCAGAATCACATAGGTGGAAATAGATCCCCGAAGGAATTCTCTCTAAACATTATATTCAGGAACTTGGAAGAATTATATTCATCCAAACCACTACAATAAGTTAGAATGAATTCAATACCATACACTTCAACCCACAAAATAAATTTATACAAAGTAAAGTAAATGATAGTATGAAAGAACACTTCAGTTTTATGTTGTTTGGATTGAAATTCTGGCTTCTAAGGGAGAAACACTACAACATTCAATTTTATCAAAAAGAAAAGATTATAACTTATTAGTAACAATCCATTGCCTGAGGCATTACTCAAGCATCTTTATTAAGTCACTAGAGTCTCATATGGTAGTAGGGGATTCCATGAAAATGTATTAAAAGTATAAGGGATTCCATGACCATATATCACAAGTATGAGGTACTCCAGACCTTAGTAATACTATAATTAGGGATGTGATTAACATTTCTTACAAGTATAAGGGATTCAATGACTAATTATTCTAAGTATTAGGGACACCATGCTCAGGTGTCACAAGTATAAGGGACATAATGCTCGAGTACCACAAATATAAGGGATTCTATGCTTGAGTAACACATGTTTGATGGACTCCATGATCGAGTATCAAAAGTATAAGGAACTCCATACCTAAGTGTCATGATTCATTATAGTCAAGTAGGTCTTATAATCTATCATCATTATAGTTTAACAAGGGAGTATCCTTTTTTTGTATAAACAGGTGATATGGTCTCATGACACCCTAATCATCAAATTCATTATATTCATTACAATTAAAATTCAAGAAAAAATTACATAGAATGTGGTTTGGTCACCTAATAATTCACAATACCTAGGGAGATTCCAATTGAACACCTTAAGTTTTTGAAATAGTCGATAGGGATTAAACATAAATAATAACAAAGTGATAATAATTTTTTCTATCAAGGATAACATATTAAACACGGGTTATGTGTATGTTTAATGAATCGAATGGAAAATAAACCATGAATCTTCATAATTCATAATATTTGGAGACATTAATTGAGGTAAAATTACTATAATTCAATCCTTAGGGTTTGTATCGGTCGTCGGGGTCGCGGGGGGCCGGGGTCACCGGGATCGTGGGGCTGCCGGGGTCGTGGGGTCGTCAGGGTCGCGGGGGTCTGGGGTCACAGAGGAAGCGGTGTGATGGGGGAAACAGGGTTGCGGGGTGAGAAGGGGGGTTGGGGTGGGGAGGAAGGGTTGTCAGTGTAAAAAAAATTCGTTTCACGGTGGTTTATTATAAACTGCTGTGAAACTATTTTTAAAAAGGGTTTAGCGGCGGTTCCCAAAATCACCGCTAAAAAACCACCTTTAAATTCAATTTTTGTTGTAGTGTTACCTAAAAAAAGTCTTACCAAACCAAAAAAAATCAATAGTTTAATTTTTATGGATGATATATTTACATAAAATGGGTGTTTTACAATTGGATAGGTTATTTGGGCCCCTAAGCTACAGGTTTAGTCCTTTATTAAGCTTACTTTTTCCCTAATAATTGTAATTAATTTTAATTAAGTTCATTTATATTTTTGGTCAAAAAAAAATTGGCTTTATTGTAAATTATAAAATTTGATTATTCCAAATATATAATCCATTTTTTAAAATTCTAATCACATAATTGGTAGAAATTAATTTAAATTTCACCCCATAAGCAGGACGACATTGTGAGTTCTTAAAGTTAAAACGTCTGAAAGTTTGCTATGTTTTTATAATCAATTTCATAGTGAAATTGATTACAATGAAATAATTTTCATTAATTGATAAAAATATTTTCTAATTAAACATTAAAACCAATTAAAATTATAATTTTACTTTATAAATAAATTATATGAAAAATCAGTTCTAAACTAAAATTCTGTATTTTTAACTATTCTTTAAAAAAATAAATATTTCAAAAAAATATCAAAAATTTACCCTAACCTAATTATTATACTTATATTTTAATTATAAAGTTTATTTTGACATATTAAATCAATTAAAGTGTCAAAATTAAAATTTAAAATGGATTCTCCATTAAAATCTGGTAAAATTTCCTTTAGGAAAATATAGGTTTTTATGTGTGAAATAAGGTTTGTTCTTATATTATGCATATAAAACATAATGGATGAATAAAAAAAATATTTTATTGAATATATAATGTATATATTTCATTAAAATAATTCAATAATTATAATTAAATATTTTTATTAAGATAAAACTCCTTTGGAAGCATATAAATAATAATATTTCTTTTTATGTCCAATTGGTTGTTATTTCTATTTCTCATTAGTTGGTAACCAATAAATTCATTTTATATTTTATAAACCATAAATTTTCTTAAGTCGGTTAATAATATTCATAAATTATAACATGATTTCTAGGATATGTTAAATTATATTAAATAGTGATGTTTTAATAATACATTGTTATTTGGTGAAACTTGTTCTTGTGTGTAACGTGAGCTATCAAGGAAGGTCACACTTGTGTGAAATGCAATTTAACTCAGTGTTGAATTCATTAAAAGTTATATCATATATTGAATATATTTAAAATGGTAAATATATTATATATTCTCAGGATATTATATTCCTTTATGATCTTGGTGATGCATGTCATTCGTGTTATCAAATACAAAGTTGTACATTAGAATTTTGGAGTGTTACAACATATACCCATGTACTTTAGGTCATGATCATATACTCTGGTCATGCCCTTATTCTTAGTCATTCCCATTAACCTAGTTTTTACTGAGCATCAGTTTATTCCTATGTAATCTGTACTTTCCCATATACATGGTTACATCCATTCCCCTGTGTACAATGGGTACACACTGAGTCACTTGACATGTGTCAAATGGCATGTGATATTTAATTTTCTCTAAAACCCTATCTTCCACTACTAGGGTCCAACATGGTGTGTCTTATTTGGAGTACACAACGTGTAATGAAAAATTTTACAAAAGCATGTATTTTTTCATGTGGTTTTACTCATGATAATAATACCTTCTCTCCATCCACCAATCTCTCTATAAAAGTCGGATCTAATATTGAAAGTGGTTTTCCTTCACCGATGGCCAATTTCCAACCACCCAATCCAATTGGAACAATTCTTCATCACTCTTTACTAATTATGTAATGAAAAACCAAAAACCACTGATTCCAATCATCCATCATTAACATCGCACCTTGATCAAGTCGTTGATTCTAAAACCAAACCCACGGTATCGATCTATTATGCTAAAGTTTACTTGCGCAATGATCGCCTACTGGGTATATGTTTAATCTCTAGACAAAGAAAAATATTGGTGATGAACATGTATTGAATAGAGAAGTAAATGCACAAAATACCACAATAAGAATAAAACTCATCCATTTTTTGGGTTGTCCTTAATATTTTTTTATTATACTGAATAAAAAAAATGTAATCAAATAAATTTAATTCCTAAATTCTGAGAAGGTAAATCCATACCTTCATAACTTGATCGACCTACGAATTAATATTATAGTGTAATTGATTCATGTACATCATGGGATAAATAAATAAGGAATTAAACCACTAAAATAACATCTGAAATTGAGATTGTATCAGTAATAGATGAAGAATGGTTTGGTATTGCTATACTTGGTGAGATCCACGAGCTCCATTGTCACACCGATTTCCAAAGCACAATTCGTTAATGATCATCCAAGAATACTCCTCAAACATCTCCTCTATCAATCCCTAGGTTTATGCATATAACCCTTGTAATTTTCTATAAGCTGGGTTTTTTAGAGGAGATTAGGTCTAAAAATATAAATAATCAATAGATTAGTTAATTAATTAATCTTTCTATTATATTTACCATGAGATCTCTTTAATGAAATACCTGACACTGATAAGGGCTATGTCATATGTACGGTAACACCAGCATTCTAGATTTAATGAAAGCCTCATATTTTTTATCTGAGACCTCATTCAGGATTTATTCCGTTATTTTAGAAGAATTGTGTTCTCGTGATATAGTATATTTAAGAATTTTAATATATCATTACTGAGGCTCTCTGAGCCCCGAAATCTCAAACTGACTCAGCACCTAAATTCAAAAAAATTCCTTATGATATTCTAAAATTTTATAAGGAAAAAATAGATTGGTTACATAGGATACTCTCATAGACCTTAATATTTCATTACATACAATATACAGTCATTAGACCTTGCATGTATCTTTTTTCCCCAAACCCAAAAGAAGTATGATTTTTTTGTTTACATAATTTGAATATGGTATATTATTATCCTATGGTGGTATACATGTCAATAGCTCAAGAAATTTCAGGAAAATCTTTTCACTACATCCATTCCTTACATTCAGGTTAACTAATCTCATATCCATGGATCAAATTATATATTTTATACAACCTATATACATTTATTTTCAATATCACCGTATATTTTCCTAATAGCTAGAGTTTTTTCAATGGTTTCAACTTTAATATCATGAATAATTTGATTTATTTGATCTTATTAATAATATATATAATATCTATAGTTATAAAATATTTACATGTATTATATTTCAACCATTAAAAATTAAAGGACTATAACATAGAGAAATCTCATTAAACCAATATTAGATAAATAGAAAATATGGGGGAGGATATTGATAATTGAGAATAGTTTTCCACCACCACTTGATCATAGTTTCAATTGAGGGTCCCTGCCATCACATTTTAGGAGAATTCTCCCCTAAGAGAAAACCTTTCACAGACCATCCATACCATCTTAAAGATTTTTAAATTTCCACTACTTTGAAAACTCAATTTATTATCTGTTATATATATGTATATATTATAATACATATATATGTTTTTTTATAAATGATATAAAATTATATATATATATATATTACATATATGTTTTTTATATATTTTTATGTCAAATAGGTATGAATCATGTTCAATTATCATATTTGTTATCTATAATAAATGTTATATATGTTATATTTACAAACATATGTTATGATATATGTATATATTGGGTACCATAAAAAATGTAGGTTACCAAACTCTAACTCAATTAAAAAATGTAATACATGAAACTAATTTATACCTATTTATAAAAACTCTTATCTAATCCTGAACCAAAAAAAATTAATACCCATTTAAAACAAATACCTTATTAAATACTCATTTGATTTTTTTAAAATTTGGAAGATATTTTTTAAATATATAACTATTTTGAAACACATATATAATAGTTTTATAATATTATTAAAAATATTAATAATTTATGATTTTATTATAGGGTTTATTCATGGATGGATGCTTCCATCATGAACATGTTTCAAGGATATGATTTTTCATTCATTGATGATTCCTAAGAAAAGCATCCCTAGGAAAATGATAAGGTTCATGTCCCATAAATTTGATCCCCTCCCCCTAACATTGGTCATATTTTATTTTAAATTCATGGATTAATTATAAAATAATGATACAAATTATATACATATATTTGATTTTGGGTTATACCTAAATCTTACTTGATTACTAATTAAATAGTGAATTTAAAATTTTAACCCTACCAAAACCCAATTTAATTATAGGTTGGGCCAAGTCCCCAATTAATGAGTACCCTGTATATATATTACTCTAAATTTTTCATATTTCAGAAAAAACAACATAAATCATAATGATATTAAAAATAATAATAATGATAACATATTAATAAATCTACCATTATTACTATAAATGTAAAAAAACTAAATCATAAATAAATTAATAAATTAAATAATATTATAAAAAAACATGGACCAATATTATATAACCATTAAAACCCAAATAAATCTCTATAAATATAGAAAAAACTCATCTAAATTTAATAATTACCTATAATAACTATCTGAACAAAAATATTTTCAAATTAATACTCAATGAACAGAAAAAATATGAAATATACATCCAAATGGGGGAATGTATTGAAAGTTAATCTATTCAAGGTCTCACAATTTATTCTATGACAAATGATTACATATGTAACATTTGAACTATAATTCTATTCTGATAAAATCAATTAACTAAAATAAGAAAACCCCAATATTGGATCAATGAAGTTGTTTTGGAAATGAGAATAGAGTTATGGAGGGGGATCAATAATGGTGAGATGCCACAATGAAGGGGTGTTAGTGGAATATTAATATCATCCATAGTTAGCCATAATATTGCAAAGAACATAAAGAGAAATATGGTGAATAATAGGATATTCATTTTAGTTATTGTTTTGGTAATAAATTTTATAAGAATAGTGTAGTGGGTATTCTAATTATTCGACATTTTAAATTTTTTGAAAGACTTTTATTATTGGTTATTATTTATACTGATGTTTAAAATTAATTTTCAACATTAGTTATGATTATTAGTCCCAAAATATATATATTTGAGAGATACCCTAAGTGGTTTTGAATCGAGGTGTGGAAACATTTCCAATTTAAACAATTTTTCCTTGATTATCTCATAGAACTAGGTGATATTGACCTATTAATTATAAGGGTTTCTTCATTTTTTATATTTGGTTAATTTTTTTATTACTTTACATTCCTTTTTATGTATTTCTAATAGTTTCTTTACCCACTTTATCAGTTAGTGTTTTTTATAGTAAAAGAGATAAAAAATCACATAGGAAACAGAGGATATTTAGTTAGTTCACCCAAAATGGATAATATATGAAACATGTGATCAATAATTTATTGATTCAACGATTAAATAATAACCTCAATGATCAATTGTAGGGTTTAAACTAGAGTAAAATTGGCTATTTCCATGGGCCTATAGTTGTGTTCAAGATGGATCATGGATAAGGGCAACCAATAGCCATGATTAAAAAATGAGTGTGTTGATAGGGCAGTCATATCCTTGGGAAAAGTGCCTATAGCTATGGATTTTCCAACACAATCCCAAAAAAAATTATTTTCATATGAAGGGTTAGGGAATAGACTAGGGATATGGTTATCCACTGATATTAGTCTAATGTTTCCCTAAAATGTGTTATGACCATGATCAACCATGGTATGTGGTTGTAGGTGTCCCTAGAATTGGTAATGGACATGATTATCTGTTGATTGTGGAAGTATATCTCCCAAGAAAGGTCTAAGGCCATAATCAATTTCATATTATGCCTTTAGGTATGGTCTATGGCCACATTCACCCATAAACTATAATTACGGGTGTCCCTAGAAAGGGTTTTGACCATGATCATTCATTGATTATGGTCATAGGTGCCCCTAAAAAGGGTTATGACAATGATCATACATGGAACCTGGTTAAAACCCTTTCTAGTGAAACCTACCACCATAGATGATTATAAAACATGTCCATACATTCTATTAGCCATGGATATTTAATTTTTTTTAAATACATAATATTAATAATTATATAAAATTATATATACATTTATATATTTTAAAAAATATATATGCATATTATTTATTGCAACATAATGGTAATGTGTTAAATAGATTATCAGGTAGGTCTAGGGATCAAATCCCTATATTATGGTCTTTTTAATGCTGCAACCATATTCATATGTAAATGTGTCCCCAGGGTCCCATCTTTTGAAGGCTATAGACATGGGCATTGTCATAGATATGTCTCATTCACCTATTAGTACTACAAAATCAGCCTTTAACGGCACTAAAATGGCCTTTATTAGGGATGGAGATGCGTTGACTACCAGAGAGAGACTAAAAGACCTTGGATTTTATCAATGATAAAAAAACTACTGATAAAGGTGTCCTTTATCAGCAATTTTAGAAGTGCTGATAAAAGACAACATTTATCAGTGCTTTTATTTAGCGCTCGTAAAGGGGACCTTTGTCATTGCTTTTACAAATTATGATAAAGTATAACTTTTTGAATATTTGTAAAAGTGTTGATAAAGGGTTCTTTATTAGTACTTTTAAAATTGTTGATAATGGGGAATACTACAATAATTTTTAAGAACACACTGTAGTACCAAAAACACCACAATATATCAACAAAATCAAGTACCAATACATAATTAAAATGAAATAAAATAATGTTTCTGATGCTTTTGTTGGGGTGCACGTGTCCATCTGCTTGAGTATTAAAGGCATAGTTTTGTTTTCCCCTCATTCCTACTTTCCAAAGGAGGTCTGCATCCATCACTTATTCTAGGATGTATGCTCCTTGATCGAAACGAGATGATGGGATGCTGGTCTCTCCTTCTGTGGATTCCTCCTCGGAGCTCGCTACCTTGTCTGGGTCTCCCTCATAGATTTAATACATTGTTCATGAAACTCTTACTAGTGCCATATCTTCATGGATTCTGGTTAATTACACTACTTCTGTCAAGACAATCCAAGGGGTCAAGTTAGGGCAGAAACCTTCGGTCAGGGGAGTATTCATGTTGGGCATCACTGGAATGTCTGGATTCTAGAACACTGGCATGTCTATCTCTGGTCCTTTATTATAGGTATTCTCGAGGGTGTGGAATCCCGAGGTATCCCATGTTGAATTCAAGGAATCTTATTCCCTAGGTATGTCTCTGAGGTTTTCCTCAGCTTCCCATGTTTAACACAGGGTATGTCACAAGTTTAACATCTAGCGGAGATGGATCAGACTGATTGGAACACTGACTAGAGTGGATCAAATGAGTATATCCCCAAGAGGGTACATTAATTTAAGGGGTGGGTTGACATGATATCACCGGTATGTGGCATCCTGGGTAAGAATCAAGTTGGGTGATGGATGTCTAAGTGAAGCGTATGGGGAATGAGATGTAACCGCCATGAGGATGACGGTGATGTTGGGATTAAGCCTTGAAGAGACTTCCTATGTATCCCGTGGAAGGAAATCAAAGTCTGTGTAGTTTGGTAGGGAGATGGGACACCTAAGGAGGTGGCCCGTGAGAACGGACACATGGATGGGACCCAGAGGAAGTGGAACCTCTGGGTTGGAGAATGACCTTCCCGAAACACCTAGGCTCAAGGGAAAGACCAGGAAATAGGATTGAACTGGGTTGTACACATAGGACAACAACCCGATGATGTATATGGGGCATACGCGTGGTTAGTAGCCCGGGTTGGTCTGACACCACTAGGACAGACCAAAGATATGGGTCCCAGTAAAGGGGATTACAAAGGATTAATTCTGAATAGGGTACAATGGCCTACCGCTATTTAGGGGACACAACAGCTTACTGTCGGATGGGAAACAACAGCTTACCGCTGATTAGGGCGCAAAGGCTTACCACTGCCTAGGGGCGAATATAGTTTAACGTTGTACAGGATGGTGGTGAACCGATGTGAGGTGCCTAGGTTCGATGGGTTGTTGGGCTTGAACCTCGGAAAGACTTCCTATGTACCCTGCCTTAGCAAGGATCAAAGTCCATGTAGTTCGAGATGGGGACATTGGTGCACTGACAGAAGGTCATCAGGACCAATAGTTGTTGGGCTTGAACCTCAGAGAGTCTTCCTACGTACCCTGCCTTAGCAAGGATCAAATTCCTCATAGTTCTGAAATGGGGGCATTTGGGGCTTACGCTCTGAGGCAGCCCAAAGTGTTGGTGAGCCGATGTGAAGAGATCCGGGACCAATGGGTGTTGGGCATGGACCACATTGAGGCTTCATACGTATCTTTCCTTAGCAAGGATCAAATACCACGTAGTTCAGGTTGGTGGTTGGTGAGCTGATGTGAAGATGGTCGGGACCAATGATTGTTGGGATTGAACCTCAGGGAGGCTTCCTACGTACCTTGCCTTAGCAAGGATCAAAGTCTATATAGGTAGGAAATGGGAGTTGGGCTTGAACCACAGAGAGGATTCTTGCGTACCTTGCCTTAGAAAGGATCAAATTCCTCGTAGTTTGGAAATGGGAGTTGGGATTGAACCTCAGGGAGGCTTCCTACATACCTTTCCTTAGTAAGGATCAAAGTCCTCGTAGATCGGAAGGGAGTCTGGGTCATACACTCTAGGCGGTCTAGAGAGGATGTCATGGTCGATTCTTACTCTAAGCCTATGTGATTCATGCTCAGTGTGATAAAGAAGAGGCAGTAGAGACCTGACTATCACATCGCGAAAGGTGCGTCCGTGGGAAGTGGAGTGGGGCATACGCATGGTTAGCAGACCAAAGAGTAAACAGGGCCTTATGTGTGGTTATCATCCCAAAGAGGAAACAGGGCCTTATGCATGGTTAGCATCCTAGGGAGATGGAGATTGAGACTTACTCCAGGATAGAGGACTAATGGTGAAAAAGACCAGTAGGAGAGGGATTCATCACGAAAAAAGAGGGGAGGAGCATTGATCCCCATCATGCCATTTGCTGGACATTGGCCCTGAAGAATAAAGGAGGAGTAGTAGTGCTGAATCCTACAAGAAAGGCTAGGGGATTACACCAAGATGGGTGCCCTTCCCCGCGTACAGGCGTAGCCTCAGCAAAGTGGATCTCATTCCATGTGAGGAAGATTTCACTCCCGTTGAGACGATCGGACGTAAATAATGTCCAGTCTGGGGTTCCCCCGTATGATGTGTGGGGAGAGGTCACAATTTAACGCCATGTGCTGAGAAAAATGGTGCTTCGCAGTTTAATGTCTTGTATCTGGAATGAGGTGGGCTTCCTCCTCACCCCTAGGACTTACATAACCAGAACCCTCTACACCTTGGTGAAGATAAGGGATAGGAAATGTCGTGGCTGGGGGGTGTCGAGAGGTGATCCCATTGGGGGTCCGCGTTAGCGTGTCTATGCAGAGAAGCAATATTCGTTAGCATTCCAATTCTAAGAAGCATGAGGCGAAGCAATGCAATGTGAAACACCACCCAAGGGACTTTGAAGTTACTTCATACGAGCCTAGAGGGTCATACAAGAAAAGGGTGTGTGACTTATATGTTTAGGGTGTAAGAGGCACCCAAAAATAATGTCTGGAAGAGGGACATTGAACACATGTGAAAAATTATTCCCAAGGAGGATGGGTTGTGTGAAAATGGAGTAGTAGCATGGGAAAGGTCGGGGTGAGGGGCCTCTGAGAATTGCGCGTAATCATGGAGGTTTGCGTGATATCGAGACAATGGCGCGGAAAATACCAGGTTGGAATGAAATTACGGAGGTTGGGAGAATAAAGGAGAGTCGAGGTTTTGCGCACAATTGTAAGATATTGCGTGCAAGGAATAAGGGTTGTGCGCAATTGGAAGAGATTGCGCGTAAGGAATAAGGGTTGCATACAATTGGAAGAGATTATGTGCAAGGAATAAGGGTTGCATGAAATTAGAAGGTATTGTGGGAAATTGGAATGGATTGAATTCAATTGGAAGGGATTTCACGCAAAGGATGGGACACAAAGGGATACGGATGAGAGTTAAGCCAGAGTGGTCTCACGCGAAGGCGCACCCCTAGGCGACCTGTCATGAAAAATATCGTACCTATAAGCCATATTTTTCACACAGGAGAGTGGGATTTAGTGCATAGGAGATGGTTTGGATTATTTAGTCGTCAGAATTTGAACAGGTTCCCTTATATTTATAGGCACTCAGGGTCATAGGATCCGCGTGGAAACTGGTCCACGTGAAAGATTGTGCATTGGTTTCAGGAGTGCAAAAGTTCAACCGTGCGGGTGTTTCCACACACAAATTTTTGTGCCCAAGGTCAGTGGCACGGAAGTTTCTGCGCTTGCATGGAAAACTTCCTCGGATCCCACAATTTTCCGCGTGAGAAATATTTATTCACGCACACCTGAGATTTTTTTGTTCGGCCCTTTCGGCCCCCCCAGAATGGATCACCGGGTCAAAATATGTCTTCGCTTTGTTTCTCCAAAACCTCCTTCATCCGTTGAGCATTTTTTAGTGTCTACAAATTCCCCCCTCGGAATCGGATTGGTGAGGGGACTCAAAATCATATTCCGAGGTGAATGCCGAGACGCATAAATTCATGGATTCGGCGTGTTCAAAAGCATATAGATTCATGTAAAATCAGGAATTGGTGTGCAAATCACTTTTCACATGAAATAAATCCCTACTCAATGACTATAAAAACCCTAAAGGGTCCCTCAGTTTGTACGTATTTTTCTTGTATGATAAGTCCTAAGATCTCATGCGTGAAACTTGTCTTGCACGAAAAACTGCTTCGGTTGCACATAATTCCTTGAAATCAGCTGTCATTTTATGCACAAACCCGGGGTTTTTCATGCCACATCCTCTGTTTTTTACACCCACTCCTAATTTTTTACATCTCCACTTGATTGTTTTCACTGTCTCTAGTACTTTAGTGCCGTAACATCCTTTTCGTGTTTGACTCCTTAAGACCTCACTGGAAGAAGATGGGTTATAATCGGACTAACACTGAGAGAGAATATATGTTCGCCGCTCGAAGGGCTGAGATGGTTTCCAAACCTAAGTTTTATGGTTCCCGAAAGATTGTATCCAGCAACCATAGTATCTTTAACATGTTGACCCCAGCCCAAAAGGAGTATGCAATATCCGACAACTTTCTGATATGGGACTTTGGTATTTTGAAGGAGGTACATGTGCTAGAATTTTAAGTTGACACACCACGGTCATGGGTGACCCATGATGATGACCTACCTCGATATAATATCACTAAAAATGGTCATCCTAATGGAGAAACTAGAAATATGTTTGTTTATGTCCTAAATCCCAGGTCTAGGACTATTTCGGGAAATGACCCAATCGTAGAGGATTCTCCAGCCCATTACGCAAGTACTTTCTGACAGAGTGTTACTGACAAAACTAATGGATGGATACAAGATTGGGAGCTGTGGTCTAGGGGAAATTTCACAAGTGAATGGGGTTGGTAATATTGGGTACGCCAGACATGTGACCCATTTGGGGCTGAACTACGGAACATCAGTTTGTTCGAGGCGGTGTGGACATCGCAGTTTCATCTCTACCGTCAGCATGAGCTCGGGCTAGAGCTATTTACTCGATGGTCCCCCGATACCAATACCTTCCATATTCACCATGGTAAAGTTGGTATCAACCTTTGGGACATTCATTGCATCAGGAGTATCCCTTTGGGTGAGAATCAGTATGATGAATTCCTTCCGATGAGGAACATCTAGGGAGACAAATCACAAACTCCTATCCTAACATGGAATCTGTTGGAGCTAACTAAAGAGAGGATGGGGGTCAAGGACTTTTTGAAGGACATTGCCTATAAAAAATGGTTTATCATGTTTCTGTAAAAAGATCTGGTAGTCAAGATGCTGGGGCGAGGAAGGAGGTGTCTAACCGCGGCACAAATGAGACAAAGTGGATCGTACTGGAGGATCCTGAAGGCATGGGAATATCAATCATTGGGCTTCAGTATAAATGAGAGTCGGGAAATGAACATCAGGTACACTTGATTTCTTGCAACCTTACTGAGTGGGTGGATCCTACCAGTGAGGGACACAAGTATGGGAGTTCATCCATTGACATTGGTGATGGATGGCATCATGGCCACAAATCAGAGGTTCAATCTTGGAGTCCCCGTGTTAGCCCATTTGTACACCATTCTGGGGTTCATTTTGGGAGGGGGTTCACCAAGGAGGGTCTATGGTCTCTTCCAGATCCTTCATGGCTGGATCGCGGCTCATTGCGGTGGATATACCTTTCTGAACACCATTCGTCCTCCAGGTAATGGCCTATGACCTTCCTTGCTGAACATTGTCAAGGTCATGCCGTTGACGCTAAATGAGGAGGGGTATGGATCAGAATCAGAAATCATGCCAACTTCACTTTTAGACCATTCCCCACTCTAACTGGCCAGATGATAGAAAATGGAAAAGGCTCACTAGAGAAAATGGAATACTTCCAGGGCATCATAGGTGGGGTGCTTGTGGCCCGAGTTAATGGGAAGATACTTTGTGAGACCTACATGCCTTCAATATTCTCCAGGCAATTTCGATGCCTCGAGAAGATGCCAAAGAAAGTTTATATAGATTTCCGGGAGGATAGACATCCCTGTGTTTTTTTTCAAAGGTGGTTGATGTTCACAACCCATGGCTCTAGAGAAGTCATTACCTTTCCTCCCACTGGAGTTGATATTGGCCTCTTGATAGGATATGCCAAACATTGGGTCGTAGCATACCCTGAGGGACTTTTTCATAAGCGAGTTCATCAACTCAACGTAGCCAGTGTAGAACCTAGGCAGCGAGAGAGAAGATAGGGCAATGTTGGGGAGGAAAGTTCGGAAGCAAGTCGGAAAACTATTCCTACATAGGCCGGGACTACAGTAGTAGGAACATCACATGGCGTGGCCATATCCTCGTCTCCTAGGGGAGAGGGGATCACAGAGTGGTCAGGGAACTTCCTGAGAAGAAAATAAGATATCTGCTTCAACCTTCTGATGATGCAATCTTCTCAGCTCTATGGTCATCCTGGTTGACCCTACAGCAGTCGATGGGTGTCGAAGCCCTCTGGAAAAATATAATACGAGACAGAATCCAGCTTCTAGAGGTTAGACTCATCCAGGTTGATGATAGGGTAAACTTCCATTGTTGGCACACGTACCAGAAGACCATGGATGTGTATGCATGCCAGCAAGGTCGACATGAGGAACCACCCCTCCTGGTGAAGGTAATGCTCGGCCAAGAGCATGATCCCGACAAGATGAATTCTGAGGATGATGACCGCAACAAGGAGCCAGAGGGTAGTGAGACAGAAGATGAGGAGGCGGAAGGAGAAGGTGAAGGAGAAGAGAAAGGAGGAGGTGAAGGAGAAGAGGAGATCAAAGCTGGAGGGTCTCAAGGGACGTCCCCCCAAGGGAGTCTTCAGGAGGTTTGTGAGATCATTGGCTCTGATGTAGACATAACTGAGATACTTGAGGTATGTCTCAACCCTTATCTATCCTTCCCCCATTTGTTTTTTTCTTTGTAACCCTCAATTAGATCTCCTTATTCTTCTCAAGTGCATATTGTCACTAACAAAGAGGCTCCATGTGAAGGGGGGAGGTGCCAATAGAAAAAAGTGGGGATTCAACGCCCATTATAATGCTAATGAGTGCTGAGGGATCCCCTACAATGACAGCTCATGTATCAGCTAGAACACCGTAGGTTGGTGCTTTGGGCACTTGTAAGTTCATTACTTCAACACCAGTATTTATCGTTGAAAATCTCACTTGATCAGGGTGTTCATTTTTTGTGTAGTAATCACAGCTTTGGAGGCTTGTCAGGCTGCCAAATCTAGGTCATTCTCAATTGATTCAATGGAAAATGTTTCATCCCATTCAAATCACACTTCCCAAACCGAGCCGGCCCTAGAACTCGGTGAGCAAAGGGTTGTGTATATCAGCGATATTAATGTTGGGGTAGGGCCAGAAGTTGGCGAAGGAGCTACCGAGACTGAGGCAAGAGAGGAAGATCTCCTAGGTGTTGAAGAGCCTAACCCCTTGGGAGGAATACCTGAAGAAGACCCTACTTCTGGTATCTTGGATGCTTTCCCCGACTATCAGCCAGCAGATCTCGAGGAGATAGATGATTCTAATTCAAAGATGGTCGATGAGAGCCGTATGATGCGGCGCAAAGGGTGGAAGTATATCAAGTGTTTTTTCAATCATCCTCATACAGAATGGCTAAAATGGATGGGATCGCTCTACACCTAGCTGCACTTTCTCTTTGCTGGAGGGGTGTATGCTCATCATCTCTATTCGACAATCCGTAAGTACATCGCCGAGAAGCTACGTGATAGTAGCCGACACTCTGACATTGCCCAGCGTCAGAAAGAGTTGGGGAGTACCCAAGCGTTCCTGAAGGTGGAACAAGAGGTCTAACGCCTTGAAGAATAGATGACAAAAAAGGAGGTATTTATTGCCAATTTTTCTGAGCTTGTGGAGCAATTGAGGGCCCAGCTGGTGGATTCCCAAGAGAAGCTAGTGGAAGTGGGTCACCAAATGACTGAACTTCAAACTGAATAGCTGCAAGCATAGGCTAGGGCAAGTGCACTGCGCTCTATGGATGCTAAGGAATAGAGGGTTCTCGGGGGGTGGGAAGCAATCCTGGAGGCCACAAGACAAAAGGTAGCAGTGCTAGAATGATCTATCCAAGGTTTTGATCCTTAAGGGCCCTATTTTGGTCAAACTCATAAACTCATTTCTCTTTACTAGCTCTTGTTCTGAACTGCATGTATGGATAGATGTATGGATAGATTTATTTACTTTTTTGTTTGGTTTAATTCATTCAAACCAAACTTGAAATAAATAGAAATCCATTCCTAAGCTCATGTGGGTTGTACCTGGTGTGAGAAACAAGGGATTATTTCACTATTACTTCATTTGAATATAGGAGTTCCAACCAAGCTTTGGGCACCCGAGGTTTGAACAACCAATCCGGATTCTTGGGAAGAGAAGGGAGAGGCCTGATTAGAGGAAGAAGACCTCAGAACAATCGAAATGTGGTCTTCCCAATGTGCTCTAGTGCACGAGCGGGGTAACTCGAGGGGCGTTTGAAATAAACCTGAACATAAAGAAGTGGAAAGTGTAAATCACAATACCCCAGATTCAGAACACTGTGGGGGTGTCATGAAAATAGAGGATAACTATTGACCATGTTAGAAACACAGTATCCATATTATATTAGCCTGATATGGGGACAAAAGATGAGGGTCGACTGCTGACCATGTTCGAAACACGGGGCTTGACTCAGAATGTCATTCATTAGTCTTTTAGAACATTGGCACATGATAGTAGGCGATCCATAGGCCGAGAATCCATACTTTTAGGAGGTTTTTTTAGACATGAAAGAGGAAGAGGGTCTGAATGAAGGGCACGAAAAGCGTGGGATGTGGAGTGGTGGTTTTCTTGAATAGAATCCAACACTCTTGGCGTTATGCCACCTTGGTGAGAACACATTAGGTGGGCACACCGATCTGATGATGGATCATTCCTTCTTCTAAACAGGACCTATCTAGCGAGGAAAATGTCGCCTCCCAATGTTATCGTGGGGCATCTAGAACTTTTTTAGGGTAGAACTATGGTTATAGGTTTCCCTGAAAGAGTTCGGGCCAAGGGTCTGAAAAAGAGGAGAAACGGGATTTTTGATTCCGGGGGCTGGACTTAGAGATGAGGTGTCTGGGCGTTCCTACAGATCCCATGAAGATGGAAATCAAGCCACATGTAATTCTGAGAGTGGCATGGTAAGATACCAGTGCCAGAGATAAGGTCATGCAGGTCTGGCCCTTGCACCAAGAGAAGCGGCATTTGATAGATCTTGTTTGTTTTTTAGGATAAATGTGTTTTTTTGTTAAGCGATGGACCTAGGATGGAAGGTCCATGTATCTCCATAGGAATCAAGACATATGTAAGCATTGACAAATGGTATGGTGTGTAACCAATACCAAAATTGACGTCCCCTAAGGTGAGAAAATCACAATGTAGTGCCGTTTTTCATCGTGCAGCTAGGACGATAATGTCACAGTTTAAGGTCATGTGATAGGACCAATCATGCAATTTAATGTCGTGTAGTATAGACATGACATTTTTGATTCATGCGGGACTATACATATACGGTAGAGATGAGGCTCAGGATGGAATGTGCACAGCATGATAAATAATATCCAATGTGAATGAGGACAAGTTCCACATCATGCCACACATGATTATGAAAAGGAAGCCTCAGGTTGAGGGGCCAGGAATGGTTAGAGAATATGGGGTAGGAGATACTAGCCCTCAGTTGATCTGGACCCGACGATGAGATGTCCGGGTATTCCTACGTATCCCATGAGAATGGGAATCAAGCTATACATGGTTCTTAAAAGTACCTTTTAACGCCATGCAGGACAAAACTAATCTAGGACCAAAGAGAAGACGTCTGGGTGTTCCTACAAATCCCATGAATATGGGGATCAAGCTGTACGTAGTTCTTGAAAGTTATTTTTAACGTCATGAAGGACAAAACTAAGATGGACCCAGAGAGAAGATGTTTGGGCGTTCCTACGTATCCCATGAAGATGGGAATCAAGCCGTACATAGTTCTTGAAAGTTCCTTTTAACGTCATGTAGGAAAAAACTAAGCTGGGCCCAAAGAGAAGATGTCTGGGTGTTCCTACGTATCCCATGAATATGCGAATCAATCCGTACGTAGTTTTTGAAAGTTCATTTTAACATCATGTAGGACAAAACTAAGATGGACGCAAAGAGAAGACGTCTGGGCATTTCTACATATCCCATGAAGATGGGAGTCAAGCCGTACATAGTTCTTGAAAGTGACTTTTAACATCATGGAGGATAAAACTAAGATGGGCCCAAAGAGAAGATGTCTGGGCATTCCTACGTATTCCATAAATATGGGAATCAAGTCATACATAGTTCTTAAGAAATGTAATATAAATAGATCTTAGTTTAAGGTCCTTAGAGCTCAGACCAGAGAGAAGTGGAACTCTTCCCAATAGGCATATACGTTGATCCAATCACTATTCCTACATGAGTTGAACTCAGTGTAGGAAACAATGGTGGATAAGGTATTTGCAATACATGGAGTACATGTGAAGGGAAAATCGGTGTGGAGCCCTGAACAATGCCTTGTCATGGATTCTTCCCCCCTAACGTGTGGATGTGAACTGAGTAATGGTACCAAGATTTTTGAAGTTCTACTTGGACATAATGAAGTGGATAAGGATGTGAATCATGTAACCAACAATTTGGGTTTAATGGGGTTGGTGTGACGATGGAGGAAAACTATTGACCATGTTCGAAACACAACATCCATATCATGTGACCTAAAATGGGAACAACAAACAAGCATCGACTGCTCATTGTATTTACAATATGGGACTTGTATCAATTCTTTGTTCGAAATCCTCGAGGACATTGGCCTATAATGGTAGGAGGGCCCTCAGGATGAGCATCCATTCCATTTGGGGGTCCCTTAAGATGTGAAAATAGATGTAATCCCTAATGAAGGGGAACATGAATCCTGAAAAATGGGTGAAAGCATGTCCGGGTATAATCTGAAAACTCTAGTCTCTGAACCAGAGTACTCTTGGGAACATTGGTGAATCACCAAAGAGGATCGAGGGGCTCAACTTGAGAGTGTCCAATTTGAAAAGATGACTATAGAACAAGAGGATAGATAAATCTCAAGAGAAAGAGGAACATGTTGTGGTTGTTACAAACTCAGCATGAATGAGGGCGTGAACCCATGCCACACCATATACCCCTCTCCCTGGGAAAATGCAGGCCAAGGGGCCAATGTGAAAGGGATGTTTCTAAGAGATGAAGATGGACCAGAAGAAAAGATGTTTGGTCGGTCCTACATATTCCATGAGGATGGGAATCAAGCCACATGTAGTTCTAGAAGAGGGTAAAGTGTAGTTTAACATCATGCAGTAAGGACGAAAATGGAAAAGATACCCCAAACAAGGGAGGTGTACAGCACGGCGAGTAACCCGATGTGAATGAGGACATAATCCCATACCACACCGTACAATCCTGAGTGAATACTTGGTCCGGGGGGCCAAGATTGGGCCACAGATAGAATGTTCTGGCCAGATTGCAGTTTAACGTCTTGTAGTGAGGACGATAGTGATCTTAGTTTGAGGTCATAGAGTTCGGATCGAGAATGGACAGTTTTTACCAGATTCGCAACACAGCATCCATTCCTGTGTAACCGGAGGTCAGGGAAAACAATTGAGGGTCAACTGCTGACCATATGCACAATATGGGACCTGTATCAATTCATTTGAAATCCTAGAGGATGTTGGCCCATAATGGTAGGAGGGACCTTGAGCCGAGCATCCATGCCATTCGGGGGTCCTTTTGGACACAGAAGAACAGAAACCCAAATGATGGGGACCGAGAAGCATGGTAGGGCTTATGCTCGTGGAAGGGGCATAAGTGGAGAAGGAATGTCTCATGGGGATGTGTGTGGCGTGGCCTGATAGCCCGACATGAATAAGGATGTGAGTCCATACCACACCGCACAATCACAAATGAGAACTTGAGCCAAAGGGGCCAAAAGGGTCGAGGGACCTGAAATTGGGCATCCCAGTCAGTCGTAGCCACATAACCTCTTATATGGGTGTTGCCTCATCATATATCCTAATCCCACATGAGAAATTCTCAGTGTGGAAAACAAGGAGTAGTACATGGCTCTCCCCGTTATATAAGGGCCAAATAGTTGTAATCAACTGAGGGAGACTGCAGCTTGAAGGTAATTGGGGTAGAATGAACCACTACACTCAATATTTGGGACCTATGGGGATGGCGATAATGACAAAAGATAGCTGGTGGACATGTTCAAAATGCAGTGTCCATATCATGTGACCTGTAATGGGAACAAAAAAATGAGGATTACCCGCAGACCACATTCGCAACACGGGGCTCAAGTCAATTTGTTGTTTTAAATCCTCGAGGATGTTGGTCTTTAATGGTATGAGGGACCTTGATCCAAGAATCAATGCCATTTGGTGTCCCTTTTGGACATTAAAGATGATGGAGTTCCAAAAAAGGAGAGTGAGTGAAGCATAAGTGTGCCTATGCATTTCAACACCAAGCAGGATGGTGAAAGAGGTGGAAGTCTCTGGGGTGTGGAACGCATGGTGGGGTTATGATTGATTTTGGGGTTGGACTGATAGACAAAATATCTAGGCATTCCTACATATCCTATGAGGATGGGAATCAAGAAGTACATAGTTCTTGAAGGACATGAAGTTTAGCGTCGTGCGGTGATGACGTGGGAGGATAGAAGAACGAGGAGGGACCACATGGTGTGACCGTTATAATATGAACATGAGTGGGGCCAAAGAAGCCTATAATACACTATTTGGGGATCCCCCGAGAGAACTATACCCGAGGGGGAATGTTAAAAGAGAAGATTTTGGGGGATGTACCCGAGACAAAATGTCTGAGCGTTCATACGTATCCCATGCAGATGAGAATCAAGCCACACATAGTTCTAAGGGGTAGTTTAATGTCTTGCAGGATGACATACAGTTTAACATCTTACGGGATGTTTCACATTAAAGTCATGTAGGACTGGGAATTTTAGGGTCATCCAGGACCAGATACAGTTTAAGGTCGTGTGGTACCAAGTAGTTTAGGGACATGTAGGTCCCGGTAGTTTAAGTTCATGCAGGACCAGGAAGTTTAGGGTCATACAGGACCAGATGGCTCATGAAAATTATTGCTTGAGGAACTTGGAATTGGTGAGGGGAGTTATATTCTCATCATCCATGTTTACCAGGGAGTATGCACCATTTGGATAAACCTTGTGAATTATGTAAGGTCCTTCCCATTTGATCTCCAATTTTGGTGGCTTCCATCCAGGAATCATTGGCATCCTCAAAGCCAGGACTAAATCACCTTACTAGAAAGAGTGAAGGCGAACCCTCTTGTTGAAGGCTCCAGCTATCTTATTTTGATGCCTATCCAGATTGTGTAGGGCATGAATCATGTTTTCATCAAGTGATTCCAACTCAGCCATACGAATTTCAGCTACTTTATCTGGCACCTGATGATCATAGATTGTTGTGTGTAATGAAGGCAACTGAATCTCGATAGGTAAGACGACCTCAGTTCCATATACCAGGGAAATGGAGTCACTTGGGTGGAATTACAAGTCATTTTCCAATAATCCCAGAGGGCGTTGGGAGGATTGTCTGACCAACTCTTCTTGTTCTGACCAACCATTATAATTAAAATGTTAGAGAGGGTTTTTTTGAACGCCTTGATTTGCCCATTTTCTTGCGTGTGGCAGCAAGAGGTATGGTTAGAACTCATGTTGTAATTGGCATACAATTTCTTCAACTTAGCTGCCTGGAATTTGGTTCCATTATCAGTGAGGATGGAGTTAGGGAATCCAAACCAGTAAGTGATATTAGAGCTCACGAATTCAACTATAGAACGGGCCCTGACCTGCTTGAGAATAATTGCCTCTGACCACATGGACAAGAAATTCGTAGTGGTAAGTATGAACTAACATTGGCGAGTTGTCGGAGGTGGATATGGTCCCATGACATCTAGTCCCTAGACTGTGAAGGGCCAAGAGTACTTGGTAGTGTGGAGAGGATTTGGTGGCTGATGCACGAAGTTGTCATGAACTTGACACGCATGACACCTTTTGGCGATCTAAATGTAGTCATGGATCATGGTGGGCCAAAAGTACCCCAATCTTCAGATCTGATGGGATAGCTTCATCCCAGTCAGGTGGTCACCACAGGAACTGACTTGAACCTCCTTCATGACCTGAGAAATCTCAACTCCTTGATGCAATGGAAGATAAAACCATTGAACCTACACTTGTAGAGGATCTTCTCAAGACTGGGACCACTCTGGGGGTAAACTGCAGCGTGTGGTGTCATATTCTCTAGCACTCGGCCCAATCTTCTAGGAGATTACCGTGTTAGAGGTATTCAACCAAAGGTATCCTCCAATAGGGAGCTACTTCAATCACCGCATATGGGGGACCTGGGGATCCTGATGTGGAGGTTTCGGCAGTACGATGGCTTACCTACAGGCCATCAGCATTATATGGAATTATGGGAGCAATGAATCTTCGATGTGCCACATGGATTATCTGGTCATCCGACTTGGGCTCTGCAAGTGATGTAGCTAGGTAGGCCAATGAATCACCATGACCATTCTGTGATCGAGGAACATGGGTAACCTATGACTGATAAGGGAACTGGGCCATTAGCTGGAGAGTATGTTCCAACAATGGAACAAGCTCTAGCTTCCTAACGACATAATCACCATTGATCTGTTTGATGACTAGTTTAGAATCCCCTTTCACAGGCAGATGGGGCACGCCAAACTCAAGGGCCAGTTCGAGGCTTGTGATGAGAGCCTGATACTCCACCTCATTGTGGGTGAATCCTTCTGAAAATAATAATGAATACGGCAGAATGGATTATGTCAGGGTATTGAAGATGATACCCAGGCCCACTCTATTAAGTATGGGGTCATTGGGCCTTCTGTCGATGGGGCTTCAGGAAGCACCATCGAAATGAATCTTCTAACATGGGGTGGTATGATCTAATGAGAGGATTGAAACATTATGAAAATCAAGGTCCAGGTATTGGTCTATGAGGGTTGGATGGGTAGCAAGGAAATCTTCCAATGTTTTCCCCTTAATAGCCTTCTGGGGAAAAAACATGATGTCGAAATGCTGGAGGATTACCACCCACCATGCTAGGCACCCTGTCAGTATAGGACGGCTCAGGATGTACTTCAGTGGGTCTACTCGGGACACCATCTATACCTGATGGTGCTGTAGGTAATGTCGCAACTTCTGTACTGCGAATATGAGTGTAAGGCATCTTTTATTGATGGGGGAGTATCTGGTCTCCATATCGAGGAGCATGTGGCTGAGGGAGTGGAGGTTGTTTTTTGTTACCTCATTGTTCTTTTGGACAATAACGGCATCAATAGATCATTCCAGGGAAGTCACATAAAGGACTAGTGGTTTTCTAGAAATTGGTGGAATCAAGATCAGAGGCTGGAGAAGATACTGCTTGATTTCCTCAAACGCGGTCTGGAACTCTTCGTCCCATTCATAGGCAGTTCATTTCTTCATGAACTGAGAAAAGGGCTTACACTTTCTAGCCATATTCGCAAAGAATCGGCGTATGTAGGCCAAGTTTCCTTGTAAGCCCTAAAGTTCCCGAATGTTGCTTAGGGGAGACATCTGGTTGATGTCCTTGATCTTCTTAGGGTCAATCTCGATACCCCGGTATCTGACAACAAAGTTGAGGAACTTCACAGAGGTGACCCCAAAAGAACA
Source organism: Viscum album (assembly GCA_963277665.1). Taxonomy (NCBI): domain Eukaryota; kingdom Viridiplantae; phylum Streptophyta; class Magnoliopsida; order Santalales; family Viscaceae; genus Viscum; species Viscum album. The sequence goes on along the minus strand of OY728126.1, from coordinate 678,882,552 downwards.
TTTCAATGGGTTCATCTTCAGGTGGTGAGAACGGGGGAAGCCGAACACTTTATCAAGGTACTTGAGATTTTCCTAGTGCTAGCGAGATTTGACCAGCAGATCGTCTACATATCATTCCCCCAATGTTCCGAGGATTGGCTTGAATATGTGATGCATGGCCTGCTGATAGGTTTCACCTGTATTCTTTAAGCCGACGGTCATCATTTGGTAAAAATATTTAACTTTTGGTTCCCTAAAGGATATATAATCCTCATCCCCAGGGGCCATCCGAATCTAATTATAACCGGAATACCCAACCTTGAAGGAAAGGGCTTGGAACCCAGCCGTAGCATCGATCAACAACTCCATCACTGGAAGGATAAAATCATCCTTTGGGCACTGACGGTTGAGATCTCAGAAGTCGATACAGACCCTTATCTGTCCATTCTTCTTCCTAACCGACACAATGGTGTCTATCCATTTGGGTTACTAGACCTCCTTAACGAAATTGGCTCTAATGAGCTTATCGACTCCGACCTCAACCATGGCATGGTGAGAAGGTTGCATCTTTCTGGAAGGTTGCTTGAACCCATGATGATTTTTCGGGAGATCAAGGCGTTGTACGGCTACCTAAGGATCTATTCCTAGAATCTCTTCATAGCTCCAGGAAAATACATCAAAATGTTGTTTGAGGAAGTATGTGTATCGTTGCTGCTCCTCGAGGGGCATAGTGGCACTGATTAATGTAGGTCTCGTATTTGCCTTGCTACTGAGGTTTACCTGTACCAACTCATCGACCATAGTGGAAAATCCCTCTTCAAAGGCAGGGGAATCCTCTAGGTCCTCTTCTTCACTTATGGATAAGGGATCCACTGTGGGTGGAGATTTCTCTAAGTAGACAGATCCCGAGGAGAGGCTGGTACCAGCCTGAGCGGCAGTGGTCACTGCATCGAGAGATTTCGATGATGCCAAAACCATAGCAATGAAGGTTATCAACCTGGTCTCATATGGCCTTCAGACAAAGGGGACACACTTGATAATATCAAAATAATAGTGGTGTGTCGGCTTGATCTAGTTAATTCCTGCCCGGCGGAACAAGCAAGTATGACGTATTGTTGTTTTCATGGGGCGGACATCCCAATACCTTATGGGAGTAAGGGGGTCAGGGATCATCAAGGAATGATTCGTATAAGAATACAAGGTGATCTTCTGACACAGCCTGTATTTGGGGACATGGTTCCCCCTTGTCCCAAAAACAACAAAACATTTCCCCATATCAGTGGTCGTGGCCTACAATCGATGGATTAGGAAGATGTAGGTGTCATTCGGGCCTACCCAGGGGTCGGTTGCAACCGTAGCGGGCTCACCCTCGATGGACTGGATCTTCTTGTACTTTCTCTTGTAATAGTCGGTATCCAAATAGTGGGATTTACAAGAGGAAAAAGGATACATGTCACATTGGAGTACACCCACTCGACCATTAAGGGAGTACTTGAGGCACTGGTGATAAAATGAGGGGACCGCCACGTACAGGTGGAGCCATGACCTGCCCATCAATGCATTGTACATGGTGTCTTGGGAGACAACTATAAACCCGGTGCTGGAAACTAGGCCACCGAACAGGGTCTTCAAATGGATCTTGCCAACCGGGGTCTTCTTTGTCCTATCATAACCATGGAATTTCAGGTCAGAGGGAGTCAAGTCGTCCTCGGATAACCCTAGTTTCCGCAATGTCTGTGTTGGGGTAAGTTTGATCCCAAATCCTGTGTCGACAAGGCAGTGGTGAACTTCCATTCTGTTGAACTGGACGGTGATATACAATGGGTGAATGTGCCCCATATAGGAGAACCTTCATCTTCTTTGTAGAATGAGATGATGACCTTGAATTCAGAATTCTCGATTAACTCAATGTGAAAGGCCTTTGCAACTGCTACCTCCATCTCAAACTGTAGGGGGATTCTTAAAGCCTCAGTGTGGGCCTCACGCATGTATGACAACAGGAAGAGGTCCTCAAGGATAGAAACCCTTGCTGGAATACTAGAAATATTCTTAAGCACATCATACTTCTGTTCCAGGCATGAACTTCTTCTTGCAGGAGTCCGCTCCATGACAGGAGGCATGGATGGCCCTACTGGATGGATTGGAGGCTGACTGGTGCTGGGAATGTCCCGCTTATCAATATTTGAAGCATGCGGAGCACCTGCTGTACAGGGGCTAGATGACTGGGACTGGTTCGGGGTGGAGCTTGGCTGATCACAGTGAGGCCTATGTGGCTCTTCTTGTTCCAGTAGCACAAATGGCGGTGGAGGTGGGCTTGGTGACACCGGATGAGGAGGCTTCACGTGCAGAGCTCTGCGCTAGGAATGCTTTCTAGTTTTAGTGGTGTGCACGGTTAGGCTGGAAGTGCCAACTGATGTGCCTCGATGACCCATATGGTCATGGCTCCGCTGACGTTGGCGTCAGTTGGGGATGTTGGGGAGATCTTCCTAGCACTCCCCATCGTCAGGAGTCATTTAGGGGTTTAACAGCTCCATGGTATTAATTGAAGCGTACCCTTGACTTTCAATTGAAGATTCATCCGCTACCGGGAAGATTCTAGGAGAAATCACCATCTTTGGGAGAATGAATTCACCAAGAGTACGGAGCGACGATGACATTAGTATTGTGCATTGCTTTCCCTTGTGTCGACAATGCTTTCTCTTCTGGGAAGATGATGGCTGAGACGACGACCCAGAAGTATTAGTTGCAAATTCTGAAGGATCTGGTCGATTCAGGCATGTATGGATCATACCATGGGAACGAGTGACCATTTTTCATGCCATCCAGTTGTCATACTTCTGGGACTCACTGTTAGAAACCTGCTACCACTCTCCTTCACTGCCACTGCTGCTATCTGGCCTCATGAAGACACATTCAACTTGTGCAGGGGCTGGGCCCAACCTGACTATGTTGTTGTCGACCTGGTCTTGGAGCTAGTATTTGAACACATATCACTATTTGATGGTGTGCCCCAGGATCCTGTGATAAGGGCAGTAGTTGGGGCGATCGGTGAGATTCACCTCTTCTGGCCTTCTGCACTCAGGAAAATGCACAATCCCTTATTCCGAGGAAATTTATAAATAGTTGGGACCTGATTATCGTTGAATGAGTAGGTACGGTTTCTTCTGTCTAGAAAGGGGGCCCTAGGAGCCTGATTCTGAAGAAGGGTTGCAGGAGCCTGTCAAGGGGGTGGAGCCTAATTATCCTACCTAGGTGGTTGCTATACATTATGTGGGGGCACCTTCTGATTTTGAGGCGGCCGCTGCTAGGCTGGAGTTTGTGCCAGTGGTGGCGGGCCTCTGTGAGGTTGCGGAGGCGGCTCCACTAGTAATAATTTCAGCTGTCTAGGGGCCTCTATTTGGGCCACCATGGCAGGCTCGGATCTGGCGACCCTCCTCATGGGAATTACAGGAGGCAACAGAAATGCCTGACTGGCCTGTTGCAGGGTTTCTTCTAGGCATCATCCCTTATCATAGAAGTCTCAGAATCCTCTATGGTAGTTTTGGTTTTTCAAAGAGGGAACCAGTTCCATTTAAACATTTCCTACACACATCATCATTAATTGATCCTGATTCAGTGTCATGTCAAAGGGAGTATAGAATCCCTTTCCATCGGGCGATAAAGTCCGCGACACGCTCATCAGGCCTCTGATTTCACTTGCTAAGATTTGTGATACTTGTCTTCCGCGTGGTGGAGTTGAACTGGTATAGAAACTACCTGTGAAGATCCTCTCATCCTTCTATTAACCCAATTGGGAGTTGTCTATACTAGACGAATTCAGGCCCTTCCAATGTCTGTACAAAACACCAGAGCTTGGCAGCATCTTGTTGCGCTGGAGTACCTAACATGGGCCTACACCTTGAAATAAAGTGGGCCAGATGCTGAGGGGAGTCAACTGTCCCATTAAAGGGGGAGAAGTTGGGATTTCTAAAACCTGAGGGTGCTGACATATCATCCACCCAGACCGGATATAGCTTTCCATCATGTGGGAATGCCACCTGTTGTGTTTCCAATACCTCAAGGCAGGCGATGAGCACCGCCATTGGATCATCTGGGTGGGGGTCCCTGTCTTGATGGGGGTCCCTAACCACAAGTACTTTTGTGGGTTCTTCAATGCGATAATCAGGCCTAGAGGTTTGTGGAGCGACTAGTGGGGCAGCCTGTGGATTGGTTGGGAGAACCTGAGCTGGGTCCCAAGGATTAATTTGTCACTCAGGTGGATTTGGAGACACATATCGCACCCTCTTGTCATAAGTTTTGGACTTTACACTCTCTGTGTGGGTAGGATGTTCAATATTACCTGGAGGAAACTCACCAGGGGGGATTTATGTCTGTCCCTGTTGTACTAGTCATGGATCACCGTAATCTAGGCATTGTTCTATAGTGTGTTCATCTAGGAGGTCTTCAACAAACTTTTTTTGCTTGGAGAGTTTCTGATGCAATGCGGCCTTCTCAGGTTCTTCCTTCATCTTTTGCACTAAGGCAGATGGGTCAGAATGTTTGGCGGCCCCGAGGTTCTCTTTACCCTTACCGAGATTTTGACTGAGAACCAATGCCTCAGTGGGTAAAGGGATCCCCAGTAGATTCCTCTACTAGTGGGTAACCCTTCCTGATGGGTCTAGTAGTGGTGGCACTCCCTCAGGGGGTACGTCCCCATCAAGGAGATCCAGTTCACTTTCCCCTTCTGATAGTTCAACCATGTTGATTGTGACTCTTCTTGGGGGAATGTACTTGATATCACCTATCGAGTCAGGCTGCCGTCAGATAGGGCTTAAGAGGAGGGTAGTGTACTGCCCCCAACCACGGACTTGCACATGGGGGGAAGCCTCCCTGATAATCTTGCGGAGTACCTTGAAAATCTGAATGCATTGTTGTTGGAGGGTTCTACAGTGGCCTGGTGACTCAAGGTGCTGGGCCATAGGGAGTGAAACCAGATTGACCAGACGACATTTCTCGCTAATGTCCTTGAAATTCATTTGGCTCCAAGAATAAGCCACTCATTGATGATGAAGGCGTAAGTGCGTTTCCCAAAGTGTTTGATGACAACATTCTAACTCCTCTTGGGTAAGGAATCTAGGCACACTAAAATTTAGTGCCACAACTAGCTAGAACATCTCAGGGAAGTTTTCCACTATAAGGATATCCCATAAGCTCCTCGGCTTGGATTTAGGGTATGGCCCTTGATTTCCCCATTCGTCAACTGGGGGTGGATGAGGAATTGGAAATAGTACTAAGGCAGACCGTTGGGACGACAGCCTGGCTAGTGGGGAATATGACGAATGGGCTGACTAGATTCCAAATCACGGGCTATCCTCTGAAGAGTGTAGTGACATGGCCGCTACATCGCGATAATACGGGCTGGCACCCAGGGTTTTTGGCACAGCATCTTTGGCCACTGGTGGTGGACTATGTCATATCTCTCCCACCATTGATCCCCAAAATAGCTCTTTGTGGTCTCTAGTCGAGGTAGAGAGTGATTTTGGTGATGGCGGTGGTGAATACGCGGTCAGTCCCTAGGGAAATGCTAGATTTTCATCCTCATGGATGTACCTGCAGAGGGAGGCAGGGATCCAGTGGACCTCACACTCCGTAAGTAGGAGGCTGATGCTCCTCATTGTTGTCCCAACACTTGACTCGGAGGAGTTAGGGGATGGATCCATCATCAATTCATACTCTATTTTAGAATCTGAGAAGCGGACTAGCTTGATCTCTGTTCGGACCTTCCCAGAATTCTTCTTATAGCGACGAAGACCCGCCTTCCTTCCCCTATATGGATCTTCTGGATAGGGAAGATTTCTGACATGAGGAGGTCCTTTATCCAAACTGGTGCTAGGGTGGAGAGGGTTTCCATATTAGTAGGTCAGGGTGCGTGGAGCACCGAGATATATATCAAAGGCGACACGAGGAGGACCTCCATGGGTAGTGCTGGAGTGGGTAATACCTTCGCTGGAGCTGGTAGAAGCATAGGGAGGACCTCCATGCTTATTTCCCCTGGTGACATTAGTATGAAGAGGGTCCTCATACTGGTCGACCTGAACTCGGGTAGGACCTCTGTGTTGGGCACTGGTGAAGTGAAGTCGGCCACCACTCCTCTGATTGCTGGGGTGAGGAGGACCTCCACCAGCTGCTATGAGGACACGGGGAGGGTCCCTACATTGGAGAGTGACTGGATGTGCAACGTCCTCATACCAATGGTCTGTGGTGGGAGGAATGACTCCATATCCGGTGTAGTGGGCACGGAAGAGACTTTTGTACTAAGCGTCACCGACGCGGAGGGGACCCTCATTTGGATTGAAGGTGGCATGGGGTGGACCTCCATGCCTATCCTGGAAGCAGGGAAGGCCCATGTTCTCTATGGTAGTGGTACGGCGAGGACCTCCGTACATGGTGGCATTGTAGCAGGTTAGTCCGGGGTGGCCACTCCCTGTGCTGGCAACCAAGAGAGTCAACCCAGCCTACCTGTGGGGTGGTTTGGGCCTTGATCTAGGTTGGGCATATGAATTTCCTTAATCATCATACATAGGGAGTTGATGATATATATCAGCAGTGGCTCGGGCCACAGTAGTCGCTGACATTTACACCCCTTGGAGAACGTCCTCTTCATCTTGCCCCCGACGCTGGCATTGGGTTAGATGGACCAGAGCCAGTGGTGCAGGTACATGTCTTACCTACTCCTCAGCCAGTAAGACTTGATGGCGGCACTGAAGCGGCCTGGTGGGGGCCCTCATTGTGAGCCCCTAGAGTGGGACCCTGACCGGGCTGGCCCAGACATCCCCTACCTCGTCAGTTTAGGGCAGGTATTTGTCAAGGCATTCCGAAGATAGGCTCCCCAAATGGCTACATGTTGGAGTGGGGATTAGTGGCTCCCTACGTGGCCCTCAGGGTCTTCATTGATGACGAGGCGCAGACGCCTCTAAATCTAGGCGGTTCATATCCCTTGTAGGTATGATTCCCTACTCCTCATACTGGCGTACGAGGTCATTGATCACCCTCCATTGAAAAACCTCAGATGGGGAGATATGGTTGGGGAGCCCTATGGTCATGGTCATTGAGACCGTCGCGGAAGAGGCGGAGCCATGTGGGACTGTCTCGCTGGTACTGCCCCTGCCCCTGCGTCGGTGGGTGGGCAGTGATCGAGTTCCGGGTGCAGCAACTTGGTTCCTGAAAGTAGGGATATTAACTAATTAGTGCTGAAAGAAAAAGGAATCAACGACCAATGCCCCAGTTCCATCCCGTCTTCCATGACCAGTAAGAGGGGTCCACGCTGACAACGATGCAGATCAGGATTTCCAATGCTCTACTGCCCCAACTTCTGGTGAGTTTCACATTAGGACCGCTATTTTCATGGTGGGACCTGGTGCTATATAACTAGATTCGATGACATGATAATCCATTTATGCATTAAACGCTACTAGTATCAATTTTTAGAAGAATAACTTCACTTCAGGTTCACCATTTCTATTTCCGGCACTTTCACCGGGGCGCGCGCGTCCGTCTACTTGAGTACGAAAGGCGCAGTTTTTTCCCCTTTATTCCCACTTTCCAAAGGCAGGCAGCATCCATCTCTTATTCAGGTACGTGTGCTCCTTGATTGAAACAGAATTATGGTATGTCGGTCTCTCCTTCTGTGGATTCCTCCTCGGAGCTCTCTACCTACTCTAGGTCTCCCTCATAGATTTAATACATTGTTTATGAAACTCTTTCTGATGCCATATCTTCATGGACACTGGTTAATTACGTCACTTCTATCAATACATTCCAAGGGGTCAAGTCAGGGAAGAAACCTTTGGTTAGGGGAGTAGTTATGTTGGGAATCAATGGCGTGTCTGGACGCTGGAATAACGACGCGTCTATCTTTGATCCCTTAGTATAGGGCTTCTTGAGGGCGTGGAATCCTGAGGCATCCCGCATCAAATGCGAGGAATCATATTCCCTAGGCATGTCTCTGAGGTCTTCCTCAACTTCCCATGTTTAACACAGGGTATTCCTCTAGTTTAACGTCTATATGAGATGGATCGGACTGATCATAACACTGAATAGAATGGATCATATGAGCATAACCCCTAGAGGGTACACTGATGTAGGGGGTGAGTTGACATGATCTCATAGGGATGTGGAGGCCCAGGTAAGAATCAAGTTGGATAATGGATGGCTAAGTGAAGCGAATGTGGAATGATATGGAATCACCCTAGGGATGACGGTGATGTTGGGATTGAGCCTCAAAAAGACATCCTTTGTATCTCGTGGCAGAGAATCAAAGTCAGCATCGTTCAGTAGGGCGATGGGACACCTAAAGAGGTGTCCCGTGAGAATGGATGCGTGGATGGGACCTAGAGGAAGTGGAACCTCTGGGTTAGAGAATGACCTTCCCGAAACACCTAGGCTCAAGGGAAAGACTAGGCAATAGGATTGAACTGGGGTGTACACATAGGACAACAACACGATGATTTGTATGGGGCTTACGCATGGTTATCAACCTGGGTTGGTCTAACTCCACTAGGACAGACCAAAGATGTGGGTCCCAATAAAGGGGATTGCAACGGATTACCGCTGAATAGGGTAAAACAGCCTACCAATGTTTAGAGCACACAACGGCTTACCGTCGGATGGGAAAAAACGTCTTACCACTGATTAGGGCGCAACATCTTACCGCTACCTAGGGGCGAATACAGTTTAACGTCATGCAGGATAGTGGTGAACTGACACGAGGTGGTCAGGTTCGGTGGGTTGTTGGGCTTGAACCTTAGGGAGGCTTCCTACGTACCCTGCCTTAGCAAGGATCAATGTCCACATAGTTTAGGACCAATGGTAGTTGGGATTGAACCTCAGGGAGGCTTCCTACATACCCTTCCTTATCAAGAATCAAAGTCCTCGTAATTCGAAAATGGGGTCATTTAAGGTTTATGCTCTAAGGTAGACCACAGTGTTGGTGAGCTGATGTGAAGGGAGCTGGGACCAATCGGTGTTGGTTTTGGACCTCATGGAGGCTTCCTACATACCTTTCCTTAGCAAGAATCAAAGACCTCATAGTTCAGGTTTGTGGTTGGTGAGCCGACGTGAAGATGGTTAGGACCAATGGTTTTTGGGATTGAACCTCAGGGAGGCTTCGTACGTACCTTGCCTTAGAAAGGATCAAAGTTCATGTAGTTCATAAATGGTAGTTGGGATTGAACCTTAGGGATGCTTCCTACATACCTTTACTTAGCAAGGATCAAAGTCCTCGTAGTTCAGAAGGGGGTGGGGGGATTACACTCTAGGCGGACCAAAGAGGATGTCATGGTCGATTCTTACTCTAATCCCACATGAGTTATGCTCGGTGAGAGAAACAAGAGGTAGTAGAGACCTGAGGATCACATCCCGAATGGTGCTTTCGTGGGAAGTAGAGTGGGGATTACGCATGGTTAGCGGCCCAAAGAGGAAACATGGCCTTACGCCTGGTTAGCAGTCCAGAGAAAAAATAGGTCCTTATGCATGGTTAGAAGCCTAGGGATATGGAGATTGGGACTTACTCTAGGATTAAGTCCTAATGGTGACAAAGCCCAACAGGAGAGGGATTCAACACAGAAAAAGAGGGGAGGATCACCGATCCCCGTCACGCCCTTTGCTGGCATTTGGCCTGGAAGAAGAAAGGAGGAGCAGCAGTGATGTCTCTTGAAAGAATGGTTAGGGGATTACAAAAAGATGGTTTCCCTTCCCCACGGATAGGCGTAGCCTCATCAAAGAGGATCTTATTCTATGTGAGGAATATTTCACTCTCGTTGAGATGAGAGGGCTTAAAGAATGTTTGATTTGGGGTGCCCCATGTATGATGTGTGGGGCAAGGTCATAGTTTAATGTCATGTGCTGAGGAAGATGGTGCTTGGCAGTTTAACTTCCTATATCTCGGATGAGGTGGGCTCACTCCACACCCCTAGGACTTACATAACTGGCACCCTCTACACCTTGGTGAAGAGAAGGAACAGACAATGTCATGGCAGGGGGGTGTCGAGATGTGATCCCGTTGGGGTTCCACTTTAGCATGGCTATGCGAAGAGGAAATAGCTGTTAGCATTCCTATGAAAAGAATCATGAGGAAAAAAACGCAATGTGAAACACTTCCCAAGGATTTTGAAGTTACTTCGTATGAGACTAGAGGGTCATACGAGAAAAGGGTGTGTGACGGAGATGTTTAGTGCATAAGAGTCACCCAAAAATGATGTCCGAAAGAGGGACATTGAACACGTGTGAAATAGTACGCCCAAGGAGGATGGGTTGCATGAAAATAGAGTAGTAGAATGGAAAAGGCAAGGGTAAGGGGCCCTGGAGGATTGCGTGCAATTGTGGAGGTTTGCACGCAATTTGGTGCAAAATTGAAACAATGGCACAGAAAAGATCGGGTTGGCGCAAAATTGGGGAGGTTGGGCATGTAAAGGGGAGCCGAGGTTTTTCATGCAATTGGAAGAGATTTCATGCAAGGAATAAGGGTTTCATGAAATTGGAAGAGATTTCGAGAAAGTAATAAGGGTTACACCTAATTGGGAGGGATTTCATGCAAGGAATAAGGGTTGCATGCAATTATAAGGGATTGCGTGCAATTAGAAGGGATTGCGCGTAGGGGATGGGACTCAAAGGGATTGGGATGAGGGTTAAGCCCGAGTGGTCTCACGCGATGGTGGACCCCTATGCGACCTGTCGCGAAAGATATCGTACCTAAAATCATTATTTTTCATGCAGGAGAGGGGGATTTTGGGAAGAGGAGACGGTTTGGATTCATCATCCGTCAAAATTTTAAGGGGTTCCCTTCTATTTATAGGTGCTCGGGGTCGTTGGATTCGCGCGGAAACCGGTCCGCACGAAAGATTGTGCACCGGTGTTGGGAGTGCGAAATTTCAACCAAGCGGGGGGCGACCGTGTGCAAATTTCCACGCCCGTGGTTGGTGGCATGGAAGTTTCCATGCTTGCACAGAAAAAATCCTCAGATCCTATGGTTTTTCTTGCAAGAATGATTTTTTCACGCACACCTGGGATTTTTTCACGCAGCCCTTCTGGCCCCCCGGAATGGATCACTGGGTCAAAATATATCTTCTCTTTGCCATTCCAAAACCTCCTTCAGCCCTTGATCATTTTTCAGCTTCTACAAATTCCCCCCCTCGGAATCAGATCGGCGAGATGATGCAGAGTTTGGATTCCAAGGAAAACGCCGAGATGCATAACTTCTTAGAGTCGGTGCGCGCCAAAACCCGCAGATGTGCGTAAAACTGAGAAGTGGCATGCAAATCACTTTTTTCACACCCTAAATCCCTGCTCCACACCTATAAACACCCTCATGGGTCCATCATTCCATATGGATTTTTCTCACACGATAAGAATGTGAAAAAATTCCACTATCTTGCATGAAAAACCACTTCGGTTGCACGTAATTCCTTGATTTCAGTTGTCATTGTACGCATAAACTTGGGGTTTTCTTGTCACTACCTCTGTTTTTCTCACCCACTCCTAATTTTTCGCATCGCCTCCTGATTTTTTGTGCCGCCTCTGGTAATTTTTCACCACAAAATCCTTTTCGTGCTTGACTCCATGAGACCTTTCCGGAAGAAGATGGTTACAAATCAGGTTGATGCTGAGAGAGAAGCTGTTTTTTCCACTCAAAGGGCTGATATGGTTTCCAACCCTGAGGTTTATGGCACCCGAAAGATTTTATTCAACAACCATACTCTCTTGAACATGTTGACCCCAACCCAGAAGGAGTATGAACTATTAGACAACTTGCTGATATGGGACTTCAAAATTTTGGAGGAGGTACCCATGCCAAGATTTGAAGTCAACACACCAGAGTCATGGTTGACCCTCAAGGATGACCTACCTCGGTATAATATCACTAATAATGGCCATCCAGCTAGAGAAACTAGACATATGGATTTTTATGTTCTGAATCCCAGGACCAGGACTATTTTGGGAAGTGACCTAATCACAGAGCATTCACCATCCCATTACACAAGTACTTTCTAATAGAGTTTTACCGACGAAACTAAAGGTTGGATGCAGGATTTGGACCTGTAGTATAGGGGAAATTTCATAAGTGAATGGGCCTGGGCATATTGGGTATGTCGGACGTGTAACCATTTTTGGTCCAAATTGCGGCACATTGGTTTGTTTGAGGTGCTGTGGATGTCGCAATTTCATTTCTACTGTCAGCATGAGCTCGGGCAACATCTTTGACTAGTTCCATTTCACGTTGGGTTCACCGTTTCTATTTCTGACGCTTTCGCCAGGTCATGCGCATCCGTCTACTTGATTAAGAAAGGCACGGTTTTGTTTTCCCCACATTCCCGCTTTCTAAATGTGGGTGGAATCCATCTCTTATTCAGGGACATATGCTCCTTGATCGAAACGGGATGATGGGATGTTAGTCTCTCCTTCCATGGATTCCTCCTTGGAGCTTGCTACCTAGTCTGGGTCTCCCTCATATATTTAATACAATGTTTGTGAAACTCTTCCCAGTGTCATATCCTCATGGAAACTGGTTAATTATGATGCTTCTTTCAAGACATTCCAAGTTGTCAAGTCAGGGCAACAACCTTCGGTTAGGGGAGTAGTCAAGTTGGGCATCACTGGTGTGTCTGGACATTGGAACACTGGTGCATCTATCTTTGGTCCCTTATTATAGGGCCTCTTGAGGGCGTAGAATCCCAAGGCATCCCACATCGAATGCGAGGAATATTATTCCCTAGGCATGTCTCTGAGGTTTTACTTATCTTCCCATGTTTAACACAGGGTATGTCGTAAGTTTAACATCCAGCAGAGATGGATCATACTGATCAAAACACTAACTAGAATGGATCAGATGATTATAACCCCTGGAGGGTACACTGATGTAGGGGTGAGTTGACATGGTCTCACCGGGATGTGGTGGCCTGGGTAAGAAATAAGTTGGGTGATGGATGGCTAAGTGAAGTGGATGGGGAATTAGATGGAACCGTCATGAGGATAACAGTGATGTTGGGATTGAGCCTCGAAGAGACTTCCTGCGTATCATGTGGTAGGGAATCAAAGTTTACGTACTTCTGTAGGGAGATGGGACACCTAATGAGGTGTTCCATGAGAATGGGCATGTGGATGGGACCCAGAGGAAGTAGAACCTCTGGGTTAGAGCATGACCTTCTCGAAACACATAGGATCGAGGGAAAGACTAGGCAATAGGATTGAAATGGGGTGTACACATAGGACAACCTGATTATGTCTATGGGGCTTACACATGGTTAGCAGCCCGGGTTATTCTGACGATACTAGGATGGACCAACGATGTGGGTCCCGGAAAAGGGGATTGTAGTGGATTATCACTAAATAGGTTACAATGGCCTACCGCTGTTTATGGGACACAACGGCTTACTATCGGATGGGAAACAATGGTTTACCACTGATTAGGGAACAATGGCTTACCGCTTCCTAGGGGAAAATACAGTTTAACATCATGTAGGATAGTGGTGAACCAATGCAAGGTGGTTAGGTTCGGTGGGTTAGGTTTGATCCTTGGGGAGGCTTCCTACGTACCCTACCTTAGCAAGGATCAAAGTCCACGTACTTCGGGATGGGGAAATTAGTGCACCGAATTGATGGTCGTCGGGACCAATGGTTGCTGGGCTTGAACCTCAGGGAGGCTTCCTACGTACCCTACCTTAGCATAGATCAAAGCCCTCATAGTTTGTAAATAGGGTAATTTGGGGATTACGCTCTGAGGCAGCCCAAAGTGTTGGTGATCCGACATGAAGGGAGATGGGACCAATGGGTATTGGGCTTGGACATCATGAAGGATTCCTACGTACCTTGCCTTATCAAGGATCAAAGACCTCATAGTTCAGGTTGGTGGTTGGTGAGCTGACATGAAGATGGTCGGGACCAATGGTTGTTAGGCTTGATCCTTAGGGAGGATTTCTACGTACCTTGTATTAGCAAGGATCTAAGTCCACATAGTTCGGAAATGGGAGTTGGGCTTGAACCTCAGGGAGGATTCCCACATACCTTGCCTTAGCAAGGATCAAAGTCCTCATAGTTCAGAAATGGGAGTTGGGATTGAACCTCAGAGAGGCTTCCTACGTACCTTTCCTGAGGAAGGATCAAATTCCTCATAGTTCGGAAGGGAGTGTGGGGCTTACACTCTAGGTGTCCTAGAGAGGATTTCATGGTCGATGCTTACTCTAAGCCCATGTGAGTCATGCTCGGTGTGAGAAACAAGAGGCAGCAGAGACCTGACGATCACGTCACGAAAGGTGTGTCCCTGGGAAGTGGAGTGAGGATTATGCATGGTCAGCGGCCCAAAGAGAAAACATGGCCTTATTCATGCTTAGCAGCCCAAAGAGGAAACATGGTCTTATGCGTTGTTATCAGCCCAGGGAGATGGATAATGGGACTTACTCTGGGATGGAGTCCCAAAGGTGACAAATCCCATCATGAGAGGGATTCAGCACGGAAAATAGGGGAGGAGCACCGACCCCCATCACGCCCTTTGCTGGCCTTTGGCCCCGAAGAAGAAAGGAGGAGAAACGGTGTTGTCTCCTGTAAGAAAGGCTAGTGGCTTACACCAAGATGGTTTCCCTTCCCCGTGGATAGGTGTAGCCTCAGTATAAAAGATCTCATTCCATGTGAGGAATATTCCACTCCCGTTGAGACGAGCAGGCGTAAAAAATGTCTGAGCTGGTGTGCTCCATGTATGATCCGCGGGGCGAGGTCACAGTTTAACATCATGTTCTGAGGACGATGGTTCTTGGCAGTTTAATGTCTGGCATATCGGATGATTTGGGCTCACTCTGCACCCCTAGGAATTACATAACTGGAACCCTCTATGCCTTGGTGAAGAGAAAGGATAGGAAATGTCGTGGTTGGGGGTGTTGAGAGATGATCACATTGGGGGTCCATGTTAGCGTGGCTATGCGAAGAAGCAAAAACCGTTAGTGTGACTATGCGAAGAAGCATGAGGTGAAGTAACGTAATGTGAAAAACCACCCAAGTGACTTAAAAGTTACTTCGTATGAGCCTAGATGGTCGTACAAGAAAAGGGTGTGTGACGGAGATGTTTAGTGCGTAAGAGGCGCTCGAAAATGTTTTCTAAAAGAGGGACATTGAACACGTGCAAAATAGTATGCCCAAGGAGAATGGGTTGAGCGAAAATGGATTAGTAGCGTGGAAAAGGCCGAGGTGAGGGGTCTTAGAGGATTGCGCGCAATCATGGAGGTTTGCACGCAATTTGGTGCGTAACTGAGACAATGGTGCAGAAAATACCAGGTCAGCGCGAAATTGGAGAGGTTGGGCGCGTAAAGGGGAGTCGAGGTTTTTCACTTAATTGGAATAGATTTCTCACAAGGAATAAGGGTTGTGCGCAATTTGAATAGATTGCGCGCAAGGAGTAAGGGTTTCGCTCAATTGAAAGGGATTGTGCGCAAGGAATAAGGGTTGTGCACAATTGGAAGGGATTGCGGGCAATTGGAAGGGATTGCACGCAATTAGAAGGGATTGTGTGAAGGGAACGAGACTCAAATGGATTTGGATGAGGGTTAAGCATGAGTGGTCTCATACGAAGGTAGACCCCTGGGCGACCTGTCGCGAAAAATCTCATACCTAAAAACCATCTTTTGCGTGCAGGAGAGGGGGATTTTGCACAAAGGAGATGGTTTGGATTCTTCATCCATGGGAAGTTGAAGGGGTGCCCTTCTATTTATAGGCACTCGGGGTCATAGAATCCATGCGGAATCCGGTCCATGCAAAATATTGTACACCATTTTTGGGAGCACGAAAGTTCAACCATGCAGGGGCGGCCAAGCGCAAATTTCTGTGCCCGCGGTCGGTGGTATGGATGTTTCCGCACCTGTGCGGAAAACTTCCTCAGATCCTGCGGTTTTCCGTGCGAGAGATATTTTTTCACACACACCTAATATTTTTTCGCGCGACCCTTCGGGCCCCCCTGTAATGGATCACCGGGTCAAAATATGTCTTCTCTTTGTTGCGCCAAAACCTCCTTAAGCCCTTGAGCGTTTTTCAGCGTCTACAAATATACAACACAAAAACAAGAAAAAAACTATATTAAAGGTATATCAATTATTTATTTATAAAATTACATTAGTAAAAATTATTTCATACATTCAAAAACATAAATGTTCCTTTGTTATTTTATCTTGACTCCAACTCATGCTATTGTCGAACAAACCACCCATGCTCGTGCAAAAGAACGCACTTGTATAAGAAAAAAATTATTATGTTAGTAATAATATAAATAAATAAATTAACAGAAAATATTAATTTTAAACTAAAATTTGATTCATACTAAGAACATTGTGTGTTGGATTTAGTTGTGGTTGATTCTTGCACATCACACCATTTCTTATTCATCATCAAGCATTATGTAACACACTGAGTTTTTAAGAACTTTTTTTTAGAATAAATTAATTTTATTTGATTTCTATCATTTAATGTTACACCAATTTAATCCTTTTTTATAGGCTATAATGAGTTAATATTGTATCACAAGCAACACTGATTCGGCATTCATTAAATGAAATAGTGAGTTTCTACGAAATAGCATTTTATTATTATAATTATTCAAGTGAGATAGTTATAACCTAGCATTTAAACATAGTAATATTAATACTAATAAATAATTTTGAAACATTATTTGCAACAGTTTTATATAAATAAAACATATTGATAATAAGACATATAATTTTTAATAAAGTCATTATATGTTTGAAAATACTTTTTTCTTAAAAGAATTGTTGTTTATGTCCTTTTGTGAATAATAGTAAAATTAATTTTAGACACTTTTAGAAATTGATTTTTTTTTTAAAAACTTCATTTTTTAATTCATAATTTCAAAATTATCTAAGGGTTAATTTTTGTTATTTTTTTGAAAAACATCATTTTTAGATGAATAGTGATAAATAGTGGATTTTATTTCAAATCTTATTTTTTTATAATTATTTATATTGATAAATTATATTTTAATTTTGTTTTAAAATTTTTTTAGATTAATTTTACATCAATTAATTCAATTTAGGTCATTGGAACCTATTTCACATTAAAATTGGATATAAAAACATCCCAAATTTTTAAACATTTTGGCCTAAAAACCTACGGTCGTGACATATTCATGGGATTAATTTTAAATTATTTTCTTACACTTATGTGATTATAATTTGGAAAAATGGATTCCATATTTGGAATCAGAATAATTTATAATTTATAACAATTTTAATTGATTTTTTTACCAAAAATATTAGTGAAAGTGGTTAAAAATAATTGTAGCGATTAAGGGGAAAATAGTTTCAAAATGAATAAGCCTTAAACTTAGGGCCCAACATGACCTAGTTAATTGTAAAAAATCTGGTTATTTTTTATATTTAGACCCTATCCACTATTTTATTAGTTTTGGACCACTTTTTTATCCACTTTTCATGAGGAAAATGTGAGTGGAATTCCCTTTTCAAAAATTTACAAGAATGTCACTCCTCCGCTATAAAAAGGCACACACCCCTCCCACTTATTCACACCTCTAAATCCCATTGGATTAGAAATTATCTACCAAAATATCCTCAAAAAATACCTACCTTAATTATATAATCCTCCCTTTTGATATAAATCCATCCAAGGAATCCATTTTGTGCAAACTAAAAGGAGTAACCCAAAGAAGATGTAACATCCTTCCTCAAGCTCCTTTATTTTATTTTCATTCTCCAACTACTCAAATATTCTTATTCCAGGCCTATATAATAACCTCAGTTTCCTAAATATATTTATATTTCTTTATTATAATTTTTATACCTGGACTTATACTCACTTCCCTCTAATGGGTAACAAACATATCATTCTTATGTACGGCGAACTACTACCTCACGAAACGATGATGTTCATTTTTTCTATAAAACCTCTCATGGTTGGGAATTATGATGTAAAATATATTTTCATATGATATATATAATATTTATGATGTATTTAATCTTATTTATTTATTATATAAAACATACCATTATTATTTCCATTTTGTGTAAATATGATAATTTCATTTGTGGACGTGTGGACTACCGCCTCCTCAAAGTGATACGATTTATTCACAAATTACATGGAACATATTAAGGATGGGTTTAGTAAACTTATATGATATATATGAAATAATAATGATACTATAATTATAACATATATATATATACATATATGTCATTTAATTTCTTTCTTTCAAAATGATAATTAAACAGAAACAACGTTCATGCGTACGTGCGACCTACTGTCTCCATGAAAGGTGTATTCCATTTCAAATTTATATAATTTATATATTATTATGAATATTTATATTATGAATATATTTATCATTTTTATATAATTTTTTTAGTAGGTAAATAACTAATTCACGATCTAATTAATATTATCAAGAATAATAATTCAAAACATGTATGAAAACAAAACTAATAATACTCGAAATGTAACATTATCAAGGAATTGTTAATAAATGGATAATATAAAATCATAATAAAATAAAATATAGTATTAAATATAAAAATATGGTTCTTTAATATATTTATAATAAAATTTTATTTATTATACATGAGGTTATTATGAGTACGATGAGAGTTAATACATAAGGTAAGGGTTTTCTAGTCTCATATTTTTTTCCACGAGACTTATGCTTTATTCACCACTCATTCCTTTATGTGGTTTATAAAATTCCCATGAATGTATTATATTATTTTTATCATTATTTTTATTTTTATTTCCATATAAATTTTATGATCTCCCTTTTATGGTTTTCTACCGTTTAAAATTTTCCAAATCAGTAGGATAGTTTTGTCGCAATTTTTATTCTTTGAGACACATGTTTTTTTATACACCTATATTCTTTTACAAGGTGTATATAATACCATTTGAAATATTATATCATGAATATACATATTTTAATTATATGTTATGCTTAATTTAATTTAATTTTATTATATGGGGAGAATGATTCAAAGTTTCCAAGTGGTAAGAGTTTATTGAAACAATCTCATCATTTATTGGGATTGTTTATGATTATGCTTTAATTGATGAATTCTTATGATTAATCTCTCAATAAATCTAATAAATTTTTTATCCTTTGGTAATCCATGATATTTTCATGTATTGGTACCATTTTCTCACTCTTTGGAACTTAATATAACTAAGAAAATGTTTTTAAGAAAATATGATCTCATTTCACTTTTCAAGTAGAAATCTATTTATTTCAAAAGCCATGTTTTAAAAAATGTTTTTAAAAAAATATTTTAAAATAATATCTAAATATCATTTTCTAGTAAAAATAATTTTTTAAAAAAATATATGTTTTTAAAGCTATTTTAAAAGAAAAAGGTTTTCAATATGTTTTCTATCTTCTTTTGTTTATTTTCAAAGAAATTTTTTTTCAAAAGTATTTATGTTTTAAAAATAAATTTTCAAAGAAAAAATGATATTTTTCTCAAGAAATGTATTTAAAAGATATTTCAAAATTACTTTCCATGTAAGATGACATTTGTTTGTGTTACTCGTGCCTTTCTGGGAAAATTATCCAATGGTTCTATTCATATTCTTTCTTTGAATGGTTTATGTATTACAGACATGATTTTTATAAAACTAATTTCTCTTTCATGGGTTATATGTCTATTAAACCCATTTCTATTTTATGGTTTACATGTTTATGAAACATTCTTCCTTTCACAGTTTATGATTTGATGAAATTATTACGAAACTTGTCTCTTTTTCCACAAGTTATGATATGATTACATGTTTTTTATACCCATTTCATTTCATGAGTTATGATATGATTGTTTATGGACTTGTGGAACATGTATGTATGATTTTATTATGATATGGGTGGGACCTATATCTCACTCCAATACATTTGGTAAAGATTTATATCTCATGAGATAGACATGGATGGAACTGAGAGTGATCTCAGTTCAGTAAAGGATTTATTCTTCTAGGATGGTCTTGGGAGTAAACCTTGACTACTAAGATGCTCGTGGGAGTGAAACATGCCCACCAAGATGGTATGGGGAGTGAAACCATAAAACTAATATGTCCTTATAATATATTTCTTGACCACTATGGAAATAATTTTATTTTCTTATGTGTATTACACAATCCCATGGTGTATTCTTATGTTATTCTTTCATGGATTATGCTCTTGATTCCCTTATGATTAATTGATTATGAAATGAAAATAGTATTCCATGATTCATTATTATGATTTATTTTTTTAGGGCATGATCTTATAATGGAATTGTCACATTCTCATACCATTATTCTCATGTTTATGCTTACATGGCTCCTTTTTTTCTCTTACTAAGAATCTGAGATCACCCCTTTTTTATGTTTCATTTCCCTTAAATATAATGATATGTATTATGTGTGATGTTTCTAAGAATGTTGATAGTAATTATGAACCTACTGGGAGATAATTTATCTCAATTATGTACCATTTTTTATGTTTCCATGCTTCTAAAGGCACTAGACTAATACGGTCTTTGGGCGTCTCTTTGTATAATGTATCATGTATTCCACAAAAATGATGTAATGTTAATGTATGAAAAGTAAGGGTCGTTATATATTATCTCTAATAACATTAATTAAATAATTATAAGATAGAAATGATAATTAAATAAATTAATTAATATAATATTGAATGATGAGAAAACAATCTAGGCTCATTTTCTCAGTTTTGGCAATATAATGTGTGTTTTAAACTAAAATGACACTTATATATTGAAAACACGCTCTTATAGTAATACTAGACATGTATTGTGTTGGATAGAGGTGATTCTAGTTCCTAAATTCACCAAATGATATATGGATCATATTACTAAAGTATGAAAACAATTTTAATGTGTTTTCTTATTTTTGAGTATGTCGCTTGTCTTTTTTACTAAAATGTCATTTTAAACTAGAAACACACACTTTGAGTCATATCAGTCATATAGTCTATTTTTTATAATGATATTTATTCTTAAATATCACAAATCACTTATGGATCATTTGAAAAAAAATATCAAGACAATCTGAGCATGTTTTATTAGTTTTCAGTGAGTGACACTTCTTGAAATAAAATGTCAATTTTAAACTGATAATGGACACTTTGATTCACACCGGAAACATAATGTATCAGATTGAGGTGAGGTTGATTCCTAAATGTCAAAAATGACTTATGTGTATTTTTTCTAAATTATAAAAACTTTATGAATGTGTTTTCTTAGTTTTGAGTAGATCAGTTGTCTTTTTTACTAAAATTGATGTCAATTTTAAATAAAAAGGCGCACTTGGAGTCATATCGGTCACACCATCCATAAGATTGTGTTGTGGATAATTCTTACACATATAAAATAAATTATGTATATTTTTACTAAATTATCAAATTAATCTGAATGTGTTTGCTCTATTTTGAGTACATCACTTGTCTTTTTTACTAAAATGTCACTTTAAACTCGAAACACACACTTTGACTCATACCGGACACATCGTGTATCATTCTTATGTGAGGATAATTCTTACATGTAAAAAAATATGTATTAATAATCTTCCTAAATTATCAACATAATATGAGTGAATTTTATCAGTTTTCAATAAGTTACACTATTTGAACTAAAATGTCAATTTTAAATTGATAATGGACTCTTTGAGTCATACTGGGAACATTGTGTGTCGTATTGAGGTGAGTTTGATTGATACATGTCAAAAATAATTTATAGATAATTTTCCTAAAGTGTCAAAACAATTGAATGAAATTTATCAGTTTTTAGTATAGCATTGGTCCTTTTTACTAAAACTGATGTCATTTTTAAATAAAAAGACATACATGGAGTCATATCGGTCACACGGTACTTTAGATTGAGGTTAGGATGATTTCTACACATCTAAAATGACTTTTTGATTGTTTTCCTAAAGTATCAAAATAATATAAATGTGTGTGCTTCGTTTTGAGTATGTTGTTTCTCTTTTTTACAAAAATATCATTTTAAAATAGAAACACGCTACTTTGACTCATATTGATCACATCACGCATCAGTTTGATGTGACACTGATTCCTACATGGCATAAATGATTTATGAATTTTTCTCTTAAATTATCAATACAATACATTCATTTTTACTTGGTTTTTAGTGAGTGAAACTTTTTGAACTAAAATGTCAATTTTAAACTGATAACAGACACTTTGAGTCATACCAGACACATCGTGCATCAGATTATGGTGAGGCTAATTCCTACATGTCAAAAATGACTTATGGATCATTTTTAAAAAAGTATCATAAAAATATGAATGTGTTTAATTTATTTTGAGTAGGTCATTTTCGTTTTTATTAAAATTATTGTTTATTTTAAATAAAAAGGTTCACTTGGAGTCATAACGGTCACACTGTGTGTCTAATTAAGGTGTGGCTGATTCTTACACATATCAAATGACTAATGTATCATTTTCCTAAATATCAAAACAATATAAATATGTTTTATCATTTTTGATTATGACACTTGTATTTTTTATTAAAAAGTCATTTTAAACTAGAAACACGCACTTTGACTCATACCGGTCACATCGTGTATCTATTTTATGTGAAAAAATATTAAACATAAAAAAAATTAATTATGAATAATTTTTATAAATTATAAAGACAATCTTAGTGTGTTTTTTTAGTTTTCAATGAGTGACACTTTTTGAACTAAAATATCAATTTTAAACTAATGACAAAAACTTTGAGTTATATCGAGCAAATAGTGTATCAGATTAAGGTGCGACTGATTCCCACAAGTCAAAAATAAATTATGTATTATTTTCATAATGTATCGAAATAATCCAAATGGAACATGAGACTCAACACAGTTCATGAGGACTCATTAAGTGCATCCACGAGACCCAGGTTTGAAACCAGGTGGAGGCATATTTATAGGTACTGTAGCAGTATTGTAGTAGGTACTGTAGTAGTACTATTTGGTATTGTAGCAGCTGGAACTATTCACCTTGGGCCATTGGTTTGGGCTTGGATTCCTTAAGTCCTTCGATCCACCCAAGCCTTCAGGTCAGTAAGGCTTTTGGGCCACCTTTAAGGCCTACGGGCCACCTCAAGGCCTTCAGGCCACATGATCAATACAGTTACCCCAGACAGACTCTACAAAAAAGGAGCAGCCCTAGAGGAGGATTCAGAGCAAGTACACTCACCATAACAGAAACAAATGGATTTGGAATAATGAGAGGGTATGGCTATGCCATCGGTACCAGCCTGTGCTTGCACAGGAAGCCCATCCAGATGACCATGTGAAGGTGGAGAGCTACCATCACAATGCAGATGCTGGGGAGGGGCAGTTCCTTGTAGTTATAGTCAGGTTGAATTCCCTAAGACCATTGGATCATGTAATCTCTTAAGCCTACGGTCCATGTAATCTCTAAGCCTAAGGGCCTTATAAGGGTTCTTGTTCATCCCATGAAATGGGGGTTATAAAAAATAAATAAAAATTAAGGCATTCAGGCCATTCGGGCTCAAAATAATCCAAATGTGTTTTCTTGGTTTTGAGTATGTCACTATTCATTTTTACTAAAATTGATGTAATGTTTAAATAAAAAAACGTACTTTGAGTCATACTAGTCACATGGTGCATCAGATTGAGGTTCATCTAATTCTTACACATTTTAAATGAAATATGTTTCATTTTAATAAAGTATCAAAACAATATGAAATGTTTTTATTGGTTTTGATCTTGTCACCTTTTTTACAAAAATGTAATTTTAAACTGGAAACACACACTTTGACTCATATCGATCACATCATATATCGAGTTTACATGAGACAAATTCCTACACATCACAAATGATTTAAGAATATTTTTCCTAAATTATCAAGAAAATACAAGCACCTTTACTTGGTTTTTAGTAAGTGACACTTTTTGAACTAAAATATCAATTTTAAACTGATAAAGGAAACTTTGAGTCATAACAGGAACATCATGTACTAGATTGATTTGTGGATTATTAATACATATAAAATTACTTATGGATCATTTTACTAAAGTATAAAAACAATAAAAATGTTTTTTCTTAGTTTTGAGTAGGTCGTTTGACATTTTTAATAAAATTGATGTCAATTTTGAATAATAAGACGCACTTATAGTCATACCAATCACACCATGCTTCAGATTGAGGTGTGGATGATTAATACATCTCTAAAATGACTTATGGAACCTTTTTCTAAAGTATCAAAACAATACAAAACCGTTTTATTGGTTTTGAGTACATCACTTGTATTTTTTATTAAAATGTCATTTTAAATTGAAAACACGCACTTTGACTCATTCTAGTAATGTCATGCATTAGTTTACTGTGAGACCGATTCTTACACATCAAAAATTATTTATGAATAATTTTACTAAATTATCAATATAATATAATTTTTTTATCAATTTTCAGTGAGTGACACTTTTTGAACTAAAATGTTGATTTTAAACTAATAGAAGACACTTTAAATGAAACATAATGTATCATATTTAGGTGAGGATGATTTCTCAACATCTAAAATGACTTATGGATCATTTTTCTAAATTATAAAAACAATATGAATGATTTTTTTCAGTTCTGAGAAGGTCAGTTTCCTTTTTTAATAAAATTTATGTCAATTTTAAATAAAAAGACGCACTTAGATTTATACCGGTAAAACCATGCACAAATTGAGGTGAGGGTAATTCATAAACACCTAAAATGACTTATGGATAATTTTCCTAAATTTAAAAAATAATCTGAATTCGTTTTTTTAGTTTTCAGAACGTCACATGTCTTTTTTACTAAAATATCATTTTAAACTAGAAACACACACTTTAAATCATAATGATCACATCATGTATAGGTATGACATAAGAATAATTTATAAATTTCAAAAAAATTATGAATAATTTTAATAAATTATCAATACAATAGGTGCGAGTTTTCTTAGTTTTCATTACGTGACACTTTTCAAACGAAAATGTTGATTTTAAACTGATAACATACACTTTGAGTCATTACGGGAACATTGTTTATCATATTGACATGAATATGATTCCTAAATTTAAAAAATGACTTATGGATAATTTTCCTTAAATATAAAAAAAAATTAAAATGTGTTTTCTTATTTTTGAGTAGGCTAGTTGTCTTTTTTACTAAAATTTATGTCAGTTTTAAATAAAAAGACACACTTGGAGTCATACTGGTCACACCGTGTATCGGATTGAGGTGAGGATGATTCCTAAAAGTGAAAAATGACATATGGATTATTTTCCTAAATTATCAAAACAATCCAAATACATTTTATTTATTTTGATTATGTCACTTTTCTTTTTACTAAAATGTCAACTGTAACTGGAAACATGCACTTCGACTCATATTGGTCACATCATATATCATTTTGAAGTGAGGCCATTTCATACACATTAAAAATTATTTATGAATCATTCTCCTAAATTATAAACATAATCTGACTATGTTTACTAAGTTTCCAATGAGTAACACATTTTAAACTAAAATATTGATTTTAAACTGATAACAAACACTCTGAGTCATACCAGGAACATAATTTTTTATATTAAGGTAATATTAATTTATAAACTTAAAAATTGAATTATAGATCATTTTCATAAATTATCAAAATAATATGAATGTTTTTCTTGGTTTTGAGTATGTCAGTTTTCTTTTTTACTAAAATTAATGTTAATTTTATATAAAAAGAAGAACTTACATTCATAATGGACACATCGTGCATTGGATTGAGCTGTGGTTGATTTATACATGTCCCAAATGACCTATTTATCATTTTTTAAAAATTATTAAAACTATTGGAATGTTTTTTTCTTAGTTTTGAGTAGGACACTTGTCGTTTTTACTAAAATTTCATTTTAAACTAGAAACACATACTTTTTATAGCTATTGGTCACATCGTGTATCAATTTGATGTGAGACCAATTCCAACTTGTCAAAGATAATTTATGAATCTATATATTAAATTATAAATAAAATACAAGAATGTTTTATTTTTTTTAGTTAGTGACACTTTTTGAACTAAAATATCAATGTTAAACTGATAATAGACACTTTGAGTCATACTGGGCATATCATGTATCAGATTGAGGTGCGTCTAATTCCTACACATTAAAAATGTCATATGGATTATTATCTTAAATTATTCAAACGATATAAATATTTTTTCTTGGTTTTGACTATGTTAGTTGTCTTCTTTACTAAAATTAATGTCAATTTTAATTAAAAATAAGTACTTTGAGTCATAATGGTCAAAAATGTATTAGATTGAGGTGTGGATAATTCTTACACATCCCAAAGTCTCAAAAAAAACTTAAATCCCAATGTTACAACACTTTTCATTGGATTTATTTGTTTAACTACCAACACTTTATATTAACCCAATGTTCTTAGTCTAAAAACCTTTTTCATCTAAAAACAATGAATAAATAATTCATGTTTCAGTTCGATAAAGAAAGGGAATAGAAAGAATGGTAACATTAGTATAAGAAAACATTTTATCTCTTTTGTGTCTTTTTGTAGATATTTGAAAAAAAATATGACTTTCCAAAATATCTATAAAAAATAATTATTAGAAAAAATGATAAGGAAATTAAATTACAAATAGTATATAAAATTATGACAAAATTAATTAAATAAGAAGTAATATTTCACCTTCTCATGATGGTTGTATGAATTCTTGATGCATTTCTTTGTTTTAATTATCTTAGTTATTGGCTTGAATTCCAATCTCTCATGAGCATGAGAAACTTCAAAAAAAACACACCAACTCGAACAAAAGAATCTGCATGTATAACAAAACAATTATTATATGAGTAGTAATAAAAATTAATAAATTGAATATAAATATTAAAAAATACAATAATTATATGGATAATTATTTTATTATAAAAACATCAATATTTTCTATATGATTAAGCAGCATATGGAAATTGAATTAAAGTCATAAATGCCAACACTATAGGGGTGAAATGGTTTTGAGGGAGAAGAATTATGTGGAATTTTTGGTACATAAATTCATGAAAGATAGAAAAAATATTCTAAAATAAATGAATTTTTAAAATATTACTTCCCAAAAGATCTGTGAAAAAAACTAAATTAGTATTACAAAAAAATGATAAGGAAATTAACTTACAAATAGTAGATAAAATGATGAAAAATTTAATTACACAAGTTGCAAGAATTCACCTTTTCATGATATCTGTTTAAATTCTGGACCCATTTCCTTGTTTTCATTATCTTAGTTTCCACCTTGATGGCCAATTTTTCATGAGTATGAGCAGCTTCGAACAAAACACCCCAAATCAAACAAAATAATTTACTTGTATAAACAAAAATCTTATATGGGTAACACTAAAAATAAATAAATTAAAAATAAATATGAAATAATACATTAATTATATGGACAATGATTTAACTTTGAAAACAAAAAGATTACCTCTTTGATTGAGTAGTGAAGGGAACTTGAAGGAAAGTGATAAATTCCAACACTGCATGGGTAAAAAACTTTGATGGAGAATAATTATGTGGAAGTTTTTGTGAATAAATGCATGAAAATAGAATATAAATCTTCTAAAATAAATAAAATTTGAAATAAATAATGAAAATTATATCAATTTTTCATTATATAATTTTTTGGTAAAATAGAAAATGTATATCGTAACATTACATTTACATCTTCCCAAATGGTTTTCTCCATTTAGTTTGTTCTTATGTGGGATTGGTAATATCATCACGTGTAGAATACATTATCTATATTAGTATTAAAATATTTAATTTATATTATATCAATGTAGTAGAGAATATATAATATTATGAGGAAAAACATAGTTTATTGAAAAAAACTTCTACCTTATAATTGAAATCTCTTTATTTTTTCAAATTTTTCAGGGATTTGGTTCCTTTATCAAGAATAAAAATCCCTTATTTATGGTTCCCTATAATATAGAAGACAATGTTGAAATTGGGACCAATATGAACTGATTGTGATCTCTCAATGAAAGGGTAATCCTTGATTGAATTTTCATCAGACCCGACAATTGTTTAATCATCAGCAGGACAATTGACCAATTATTTCTTACTAGATATGAAATATAAATTACTTTCACTACTTGTGATTTCATTTTAAATGGATCATATTTTTCCCCTTCTATGTTGAAATTCACCTTTATGAAGACCGTTTCATCAACTTTCATTGCACTCATTTTGTCAACCCATTTCCAATGGGAAAAAAGTAATTGAAATTTTGTATAATAAAAATCATATATATGTTATATAATGCCAAAATATGACATATTTTCGTATATCAGATTCCTCTATCGATAGCATGTAAGCTTTTGGAGGAAGAAAGGTCCACCCTTTACCCTTTACAAGTTCTAACTCTTCCCTTATAACCATGTCAATCATTCCCAACCATTCCTTGATTCCATATTTCATTTTTCTAGGAACATTTAGTAATGTGATAATAACATTATTAAACACAATTTTTCTACATGAATGAAATCAAGAAATTTTCTGACATACAGACAATTATAATACTATAATTTAAAGAAAACATATCTCTACTTCCCACCAAATTTCATATGTTTTTTCAAAAATGGTTTATAGAAAATAGTTTCCATATTTTTTACTTTACCTAACAGTTGATAAACCATTATTGGAGATGGTGTTGTAACTTGTTTGATATTCCCATCAAATGATATCATCCAAGATTGGTATTTATGTCATCGAGATAAAAAATTATGATGTCTTAAAAACACATTCTTTAAGGAATGTTTCAACTGAACTAAGTGTGTGTGATCTTCGTGAATAAGACACCCCAACATTACTTTAATCCTATATCCTGATAAATTTCCATAATAGGGGAATTCATGTATCATCACATACAACTTGGCCCTAAATTTGAATTCTTTACTTATATGAAAATCAAAAATTATAACACTTTTATCCCACATCAATTTCAAATATTCAATAAATGGAACCAAGTAGGCATCAATATCATTAACAAGTTGCTTTGGTCCAAATATAAGCCGAGAAAACAAAATGTATTTTCGCTTCATGCATAACAATGGAGGTAAGTTATAATTTACCAACATGATGGGTTGTGTACTATGAGTACTAATCTATACACCAAAAGGATTTATTCCATCTGTAGATAACACAAGATGAAAGTTTCTCATCTCATTTCCAAATTCAGGTTACTCATAATCAATTTTCTTCCCCTTAGAAGAATATGTTGGATTATGTAGGTTACCATATTTATTTCTTTTTATATTCATGTCATGTCAATTGTCTCACAGTTTCATAACATCCATATATTCTTATAAACCATGTAATTATTGCAAAGTACCATACATATTTTGAAGGACTTGGTTTTTTTTATTGTATCGATCCACACCACACTTATGGAATTTTATGAGTGATTCATGGTCCTTTAGAAACAATATAAAATCATTTTTAAAAACATTTATTTTTTTAGAGATCATGACAATTGAACAAATCATTCATTTAGCATCATATGTTTGACATTGTAGTTCATTTTCTTTTGGTATCATATAATTCAGGAGACCAAGTAGTTCTGTAAAGATGGTGTCACTCCATCCACTATCATCTTTAAAATTATATAACTTCAATATAATAGACATTATTTTATATTTAGTACAACTGGTATATAGTGGTCCCTTAGAATATCTATTTAACTTCTCAAACAACTTTGGACAATCATGAAGGTTATCTTCAATTTCCATTTTCATTTCTTTTATGTGATCTTCGTCAATCATTTTCGCTGATATTCATATCAAATGATCTATAAACCATATTATCATCCCAATCAGTGTGCAAATTCAGTTTTTTCCCATATATAATCCAATATTTATAGTTCTGATCTATTACATAACAAATAAAATGGTCTTTCAACTCTTTTAGACTAATTTTTCTTGAATAAAACCAATGCAAACATGGAAAAAATATTTGAGAAGGGTCATATGTACACTCTATTGAAAACATGATGAACTCTTTAACTTAATCTTCATAATCTTTTGTCCAATAATTAGCATGTGTCCATTTCTTATTAACATCTATCATATTAGGTTCATAAAATATTTTTTTTGTACAATAAATAAATAAATACATATAATATAATAATTATCAAATGTGAAAGATATAGATAATTATAATAAGGGAAACCCAATATTTTATTATTTCAATGAATTTTAGTATGCTTTAAAGAAAATGGGTAATTGAATTTGGGAAAATAATTATTCCACTATGGTAAGTGTTATCCTCTGAAATAATCTAAAGGTAAAAATTTTAAATAACTTTCATCCTCATCATCTCATCTCTTGAATAGTTATCATTTCATTTTTTTACACTCATCTTTCATATATTATGGACATGCACCTATGTTTCTTAAAATAATCTAAGTAGTTGTAATCCATGGGATGAATATTGCTCAGAGTAGTAAAAGCAACATAAAATAGATGAGGGATGAGTCTCAAGCAACAATTTCAATAATAACTATTTTGAAGATGAAGTTGATGAAGATAATAGTTGTACCCAATTATGTTCTATAAAATGGGAAATGCCTCTTATTTGTGAGAATTAAACTATTGACAACATCTCGATATCAATAATGTCGATCAGAACAACATCAATATCGACATGAAATCATGTCAACCCTTGCTGATTTTTTAAAATAATGATCAAATAATATGTCTAATATCTTAAATAATCTTTAATATTTCCCCTTAAATTCACTCAACATTTATCATTAAATATATTCATCAAATAAACTCTATATATTAATTAATTTTAAATTGATTAAGACCAGTAAATAAAAAAATTAAGACTAATTTTTTTTATAATTTAATACAAATTATATAATTTATTAATGTTAAAATTAAAGTTAAAAATTCACAATTAAAGATGAAAATAAACTAAAAATGAATAATTACTTTGTATTAAAAAATTCAATAACACAAAAATAATACATATGATAATTAATATTAAATACTAAATTAAAATATAAATCATTATCATAAAACCCAAATAATTTGTAATGATATGAGTATATCATTATAATGTTAAAAATATTAATCAAATTAAATATCCATCTAACATAAAAAATTTATTCAAGAAAAGGTCATGGAATCAGGAAATAAGAAACAAGAAACAAAAACAATAACCACCCAAACACAA
Source organism: Viscum album (assembly GCA_963277665.1). NCBI lineage: Eukaryota > Viridiplantae > Streptophyta > Magnoliopsida > Santalales > Viscaceae > Viscum > Viscum album. Next base: position 678,851,318 of record OY728126.1, on the reverse strand, counting down.
CAAGAACAATAAGAGCACACTGGATATAGGGAGGCCTGAAGTAATGTAAACCTAGATCATCCCCTATAATTAAATTAATCCCCTAGGGCTTCAATATTGATTTTAAATTTTATTTATAGGGAAACTAATTAAATCTTTGATTAAAAATCATACATTTTAAAAACACATAGATTTACAAAGTCTCAATAAAAAATCCAATTGTGTACTATATGATAAATAATTTTGAAACATCACACAATGTGAATCATACATTAATTAAGATAAAACAAATCATTAATATATTTTACACATCAAATAAAATAATGAATCGTAATGAAATAAAAAATGGCCAAACGCAATTTAAAAAATTAATAATGAATTCCCTTTTAATTGGATGATCAGGGGAGAATTCATGTGTAAAACATTCATTCCCCAAAAATTAAAGGTTTATAATTTCTAAGTAGATTGTATGTGTTATTACATCATATATAATGAAAACATTTTACTTCCATTATAATGGAATTCATACCTATATTGAGAGAAACAAGTGTATATTCAAATATAAATTCAATATTAGTACTTATTCATTGGCGTGACCCTCTTAGTCTTGTTCAAAAAATGATAATGTATAAAAAATATTTTAAAAGGGTAATTAATCTTTTTAATATCAAATTATATATTAGATTATTTCATTGTTGTCAAAGGTGTGTGCCTCAGTGAACCTTGGCGTGAGGTGAGGAAAGGCGCACCTTGTGGGCCTCACCACTGGTAAGGTGGTGCAACCTCACTAAGGTGCGCCAAAGGTGAGAACCTCACATTCTAAATCTAGAGGAACTGCAGCACTAGGTGTAGTAAAGGAGTACCATCGGCTGCTAAAGTAGGGGAAAACAGGGCAGTGAAAATCATGGGTATAGGGGAGGCTGAAATCAAGGGTAACTTGATGGAAATTGGGGGTGGCAATGGAAAGATTGATGATAAAAAAATACAAATAGATATCATCAAACAAGAAATCAATTAGTGAGGAGGAGAAAATAACAGACCTTGGATTGAAATATTGAATCATCTGAGAGAAAGTTGATATATCATCAAACTTGAAATTCATTCGAGTCTTGGATTTGTTTAACCCTCAAATCATCTGAGCCTTACATTAAATCCTTGGAATTGTTCAAGCCTTGATTCAAGCCTTAATTTGAGCTTGGATTCAATGAGGAGGAGCACCAGCAGCCTGTGTCTTCCAAGGAATTCTTTGGATATTGTGACTGGTTCGTGATTATTTGAGTTCTTAAAATTGATCTAGAAACTTTTATCAGTGATTCCAAAAAAGCACTGAGAAAGATCTCATTTATTAATGCTAAATTAATATGTGCTGATAAATGGTATTTTTATTAGAAATTATTACTTAAGCACTGATAAAGGATTTATAATTATACATATAAATAGAAAAAAATTTAAATATACTTATATAATTATGTATATTTATTTATTTATTTAATATATATATATATGTATATATAAATATAGTAAATATATTCATTATTTAAATATATTTATTATAATTATATAATTATATAATTATTTATTAATCATTATATAAATACTTTTTAAAAAAATAATATTTATATATTTATATCATTATATATATTTATATGATCATACATATATATATATAATAAATATATTAAATATATTCATTACTAAAATAAATTTATTATAATTTTATAATTATTTTAATATATATAATTATTTATTTAAAATTATATAAATACTTTTTAAACAAATTAATATTTATTTATTTATAATTATAAATTTATAAATGTATTAATATAGTAAATATAAATTTATAAATATATTTATTAAAAATATTTATCTAAAAATATATTTTTAACAATATTAATGAATATTTAATTTTAAGTGCATGCATGTTAAAAATGAGTGAAATTGAATAATTCAAAATGAGTATACTTTAACAATATTGAAAAATGAAAAATAATTATGAATTAAATATAAATTATTAAAATAAATATGGATATATATCGAAATAAAGATGAATATATATTGAAAATATTGAAACATAGTAAATAAATATATATAAATAAATAATATAAATTGATAAAATTCCTAACAAAAAAATATTAAAAATGAATTAATACCTAACTGTAATAAAATTGAAAATAAATAAATAAAATTTACTGATTAAAAGAATGATATATTAAATGTATCATGTTATAATTAAATTATTAAATGAATACTATAATTTCAATAAATTAAATAAATATTTCATTAATTGCATAAATGTGTGGGTGTGTGTGTTGTATAAAAAAATGATTTAATTATGTATATTTAAGTTAAATCAATATAAATTTTTTTTTTATATATGTTAAATTGAAAAAAAAAACGATATTCAATTATGTCCATTACTAGATGCAATTAGTCAATATTTTTCATTCATATTAATTTTTAATTATAAACCATTATTAAACAAAACATATAACTATATATTTAACATAAAGTATAAATATTTTGTATTATATAAATCATTTTTATATACATTCATATATATCTATATATTTTATATATACTATTTATTAATATTATCAATAATTATTTAATTAATAAAATGTTTAATATTTTTCTTAATTTTTCTTATTTTTAATTTTTAATTGTTTAATTTTCATTTTAAATATATCATTATATTTAATCAGTTGGGGTGTGCCTCAGTGGTAGAGGTACCCTGTGATTCTGCATTAGACCTAGATTCAAATCTGGGGGGAGCGAATTTCTTCTAGCAAGTGGTGATACAGACATGACATAAGTAGATGGTGATGCAGGCATGATAAAGGCAGATAATGACGCAGGTAGACGGTGACACAGGAATGATGTTACACTGGGCCTTCAGGCCAGAATGTGGGTCATTCATACATGTAATGGGCTTCATGCTCACTAGGCCTTCGGGCCATGTACTGAATAAATAAGGCTTGGTGGTTGGGTTATCCCTTGGGGGAGGGCTAGGGTCTACCTTTTCAGCATGTGTGTGTGGTGTGTGTATGTGTTTAATGTAATTTTACCCCCAAACAACTAATATATATATATATATATATATATAATATTATTTATTATTATTTATTATTTATATATAGTATAATCAATTTATTCATTTTTATCAATAGTTATTTAATAATAAAACTTTTAATATTTTTTTAAATAAAATCATTTTAATTTATTTAATTATTTCATTTTATTCAGGACCTTTATCAGTACTAGAAATAAATCACTCGTAAAGGGTACCCTTTATCAGTGCTAATAAAGGATACCTTTTATCAATACTAAAGAAAAGTGTTGATAAAGTTTACCCTTTATTATCACTCCATAAAATCACGGAACAAGAGAACCTTTTATCAGCACTAAAAAACACTGATAAAAGTTACCCTTTATCATCATTTATTTTAGCAATGATAATGAGAACCTTTATCAGTGTTTTTTACTAGAATTGACAAATGTCATCTCTTTTGAAGGCTTATTTTGTAGTAGTGTATGGTTATAGCCTATGTGCTATATCCACAAAAATAACTACCATGGGTATGATAACTATGGATATAACCTATAGTTATGGTCAAAAGGGCTATAAGCTTGGTCATGGATTATGGCTATAGTCAATTTTTCCAACAACATTAGGTTAGGTCACTTATGCATGTGTTCACTCCCCTTGCAAAGGTTTTGGGATGGCTCACTAGCACCCTAGGCACACATCCTCATATTTCGTCATTTTTTCGCTTTTTTAAAGGGAATCCTAGCTAGCATGAAGAAAAAAACAATATCACCTATTATTATAGATGCATAGAGTGTTAATAGGTGCCTTTAAACTTCATAATTCTCCTTCATAGGTAGTCTATGAATTCCTCCATTAAAAATATCAATAACATTCCATGATATTTCATGGAATACCATTCTTCTTCTTTAGTGGAAATTTCATGCTCTATTTCTTCCATCATGAGTCTAAAACGCATCACCCTTCTTGTTTTATAAATAAAATGTCTTCTTATTTTTTTGTATAGTAGTAATTGTCTTCTTGTTTTTATTATATTTGTAAATGGATGCACACCTTACTACATGGAAGTAAAACTCTCCTTTGAATTTATTGTTTTTTAGAAGATATATGCAATTTCTACTCTTTTTACTTCTCTCACTATTTTAAAAATATATGCATAAATATCCCAACATGAGATCACTTTCAATATTATAAAAATATTGAAAATTTATTCTTTCTAGGTCCATTTATCTTTTAATATTTCTTTTTATTTTAGGAGAAGGATACCTCTTCTTCTCCTATCCCTAATACTTTGGTCGAATAAACTCCTTCAAAGGTGAAAGATTTTGAAATATTTTATTTCCATCCCATCTACCGTAATATTTTATTTAAATTTGAGTAACTCCTCATTACTCACACAAAATTTCCTTTTTTATAAATTTAAAAACCAACACTTTAACCACAAGAACTTATTTATTTGAATATTTTTTCATCATATATCATTTTGTAAAAATATGGAAAACCTAAGAGAATGTCACACTTTCAGTTCCACGGGGTATATCATGTATTAAAAAATACACCAAACTCTTATTGTTACAATCTTCACATCACCACCTTCCCTTGTCATAATGTTAAAAATGGCCTCTTTTCGTTTCACATAATTAGTTATAATATAAAATCCCCATCCCAGTACTCTCTCACATGATTGATTTGAGTCACCATTGGGTCTTAGGCATGCCTCCCCATACACCAGATGCTACTAGATAGTAGTTAGTGTGTAAGAAATATCGAGGGGAGACTATACCCACATGAATAGAGTTAAAATATCAATAGAAATAAGATAAAAATAACAATAAAATCAATTCAATTATCATGAGACACAACCAACTCGAACCATACATCTATTCAAAAAATAATGATCCTAATAATAATAATAAATCATACCATCATATAATGTATATTGAACTAAATGATATATTGAAATTAAAATGAATAAAATACAAGAAAACTACAATAAATAATCCAAAAACCCCAAACCCCATGCATAGTCTTATCTCCATTATATAATCCCAACCAGTAAGCACGCAATCAATCATAGGTCCATATTTCCTTACCTAAACCTGAATCCATAAAATCTGCTCGGGTGACTAATGGCACTCGAACAGGGTGTGAGTAAAACATAATTTTCCAACACCATTAGTATCTAAATAATATAGTATTAATATATATTTCACGAAATAGTAAGATAAAAATGATAATTATTTCATAAATTAATATGAAACATAAAATAAACCTACTGACCCTCGAGTTTTGTATTGACACTTGGGGTTAGCCAAACCTTATTCTACATGATTATAGATGTCTCTATCCTTGAAACATTGTGAATTAACTATAAGTAACTTTATGTCCAACTCATAGTCTCTTACAAGAAGGAACACCATATCAAACCCATAATTTCATCTTGGAATGAATTCCATGTCCAACCTATTATTTATTCTCAGAAGTAAGACCATTTTCAACATAAAATTTCATCTAAGAAGGAACACCATGTATAAAAAATAATTTCATTTAGTAAGGACCTACTTGTCCTACCTATAATTTCATCAAGGAAGTAACTCGATGTTCAAACTATAATTTCATTCAGGAAGGAACTCCATGTCCAACCTATAATTTCATCTGGGAAGGAACACCATGTCCAAACTATAATTTAATATAAGAAGTAACGCCATGTCCAACCTATAATTTCATCCAATATGAAATTCCATGTCCACCAAATAATATTATTTAGGAAGAAACACAATGTATATCCCAATATATCAACCATAGGCATTAATTTACCTAGGAGTCATAATAAGACAAAAACATAAGAAATCCATTTATAGCACCCAAACACCAAAATTCTAAACATGTTCTTATAAACCTTATTGATCAACTCATAAATTATAAAAATATCTTGTTATTTAATCCATTTAAAAAATTTATTTCAATAGAAAATACAAGGTAATTATCAATTTAAACCAAGTTACTATTTATCACAATAATTGTAATTATTCCCATTTCACTTATCATTTAAGAATAATTCCCATTTCACATCTCATCATATCCCAATTTCATCATTCCATTATACCAATATAAATTACATGAAAATTTACCTCTTCTAAGACATGTAATTTATTCTCAAACAAATCAACATGATTACTAATTTAATTCATTTGCATGGAAATTCAAGTTATCAATTCACATGCCAACCCAATTCACATTTTTAATCCAAAAAATAACCAATTTAAAATTAATAAAGAGAATTTATGTTCATTACATTAAATTTATAACCAAGATTCATTTTTTATCACAGCCCTCAGGTGACTAAAAATCCTATTCTAAATTTAAATGGACCCAATGGGGTCTAAGGGAGGTCTATTCATAAGGTTTCATCAAAATGGTGGGTTACTGATTGAGTTTGGTTGTGTTCATGGAATACAAATGAAATTTCACTTATTAAAAATACTAGATAAATTGATAACAGACTTTAGGAAGTTTTTCTAGATCATCCCCCTCAAAATAAGAGAATATAAAGAAATTCCACAATGACCAAGGTAGAACTGGGTTCCTCTTTCATTCACTTCAATGAAGACTAAGAAGCTTTGTGTACATAAAACAAAAAATTTATATATGGATTTTGAATTCATGAACTAGGGTTATACCTAAGGTAAAACTAACAAAAAAATAAGGATAATAAGAATTAGGAGGATTTCCTTTAATCCATAGGTATGAAACACTGAGATCCAATAGAATCTTCCTTTAGATCAAAGAAAAATATCATATTTTCATAAATTATGGTTGGAATTATAGAGAAAGGATAATGAGTATTAGAAGAAATATAGGGCATCGGTATTAATAATACTTTTATACATAACCTCATTCAAGATGTGAATTAAGGTTTCACATCATGAATATTTTAGCTGTCATATTCATTGAAAAATAGGTCATCTCAACTCAAAATCTCAAGAGCCAGTTCACATAATGAATGATATCTCATTTAATAAATTGATTCTGTCTAAAAACCCTTTCATTCTCTGAAATAATTTCATGTCATGTTCCCAGAACATTTCACATCATGAATACATATTGATGACATAAATTAGTTTCTATAAAAATATTCCCATCTCCCTTCTCTTCTCACCTCTAAAGATCTCCAGAAATTTAATCCAACTAGGAATAATAATTTTTTAAAGGATTTAAAATGAGTATACAAAAACATAAAGAGGAAAGTGCCTGGGAATAGTCAGAATCTTACAGCCTCCCCAATATAAAATAGCTCATCATCGAGTTATTCTCCCAAGCATCACTACGAGGTATCAACGAACAAATCGGGCCACTGAACTTTTATATCCAACTCCCTCTAATGGTTCTCCTATTAAATGTTACCATGTTTCCACCACACTCTCACTAGAGGCATTATATTACCCTAGAAATTTTTATCACTATGTTTCAAAATATGGATCAAATGCTCCTCAAAGTACACATCGATATCTAACTCAACATAATCAACATTTATCATGTGATAAGGTTCAAGGTGATATCTATGAATATGTGACACATGAAACAAATAATATATAAACTATATAATTATGGAAGGGCTAAACGATATGACATTGGACCAATTCTATCCACTATCTCAAACAGCCCGACAAACTTGGGTGTTATCTTCCCCAATTTATGGACACGTTGTTTCCCCTTCCTAGGTGACCCCTAAAGAAAAACCTAATGACTAAAATTTAACTCTTGATGTCAAATTTGATAGTTAGTGTTTTAGGTTCCAGGCGTAGTGGAAGCACGTTGGTGGGTTTTCCCAACTTTAATTTTAGTGTTAACAACTATCAATACGAGATCCATCATGATGTAAAATGCTGGATCTTCAGAATAGAATGAAGAATAAAAAACAAAAGAGGGACTCCCGGAACCATTGAGATAGGATCATCATATGTTGGTTATAATTAATTTAATTAATTGACAATAATTACCTTGATAGAATTCTTTCTTCGTTGATATCTCTGGTCACGATCCGGTGTGATCCGTCATTTCATCGTAGAATCCAAGTGTGGGATTCCTCTAGCGGTGATCCACATGTTCTTCACATATCCTTGTACATTGCCGAAGGGATCTATGGGTGCTAGCGCGGAAGAACCTTCGCTTGCAATTTCTGCCTTCGATTGCCTTGATCCGATGGTGGTGGATCTCTCTCGGTCTTGAGAGCGTTCTTGGAGGAAGGAGTTCTTTTGACCTTGAGAAAACTCTCCAGAATTGTGGTGCACAACGATTGATGGAAAAGTGTTGGGGTTATGAGATATTTATAACCAGGTTTGAGGTTATAGAGTTATGACAATAAATAAATGTGTTACGTGTTTTATTTATTTCATTAACTCTTATTGAAAACCCCCATGTAAAATTATTAATTCCTTGACATGCGCCCATACTGATTATAATAAATATCATTTAAATAAAACGATATTATTTCCTCAAAATCCTGATTGGAAAAACTACACGTCGTGTAATCATTAATAAATGATGTGTACTCTCTTTCCATAAAAATACACGGCGTGTATATTCAATATACACAGCGTGTACTTTTATTTTCCATTTTTCTTTATTTCCTCTTCCATATTTATTAGACCTTGAGTAATGGCTATTTATTCGTTAAATAAATGTAACTGCATTACTAGATAATAAATATATATTATTTTCCCGCAATATATTCTCTCGAATAACTACTGTCAAAATAAATGGGATCAGGCATACTTAAATAATTATTAAACCACAGTTGGGAATAATCTTTATTTAACTTGTTAAATTAATATTTAACTGGGATACATGGACACACTTAGTGTGTGACCCTCTAGGCCTCTTTCTCATTGGAATTAGGTGGGCTTGCCTAAAGTCCAATATTACTGTCTAGCAACGGGTCAAAGAACCCAAGAGAAAGAAGTTGATGCCACATTGACGTGTCACCTCATACAAATTCTTACCGTGTAATATAATCTCATTGTCACGTTATCTTGAATCAGGCGGGTTGCATGCTAGTGCCATCAACCCATGTGCTCGATTATTCTTTATTTGACTTTCTAAAATTGAACTTTCCCATTCCTCACCATGGCCATGGATTTATTTAGGCTATATAAATTCCATAAAAGGGCCTTATATATCTACTTCTATTATGGAACAGAAGGTACAAATCCTTTCTCACATTATCTATTAATGTAGTATTACTTGTGATGCACCCAACGTATCCTAACTTGCTACGAATAGTGTGTCATCATAGTTTTCATCAATACATCTAAGTGCGCGAGTTGTAATACCCATTAATAATAATCTTAATGTCTAAGGACCAATACACACGTCCACAGATAGGAACATCCAATGACACTATGAAATGTGGATTTCTTACTGGCAGGTCTCGCTCTCATAATATCCTCCTAGATATTACCAAGGGTGCACACCATGAGAAGGTGCCTCAAAGTTTTATGAGTCCTCACCCCTAATGTCCTGTATTATTTTTGTCCCTCAAATAACATCATCTGTCCATAAAACATATCTTCAAGAACAGTGTTATGGTACTTCCGAGTTCTCATCGTAGCATGGATATGCTATGACCCTTTAATGCAACAGCTATCCTTAGGACATTATCACATCTATTTTCATGCAGAAGAACAATAAATATGTGATAATGCTTTTTTAATAAATAAAGTACAAAGTAGTTGGTTCTAGGCCACCAACTCCAATAGACTTCCACTTGGACTAGAGCCAACTGCTAACAACCTTTAACTCGTTATCTATCACATGATATTCATGCTTCTACTGAGATAGGCCTTTAGTCATGGGGTCCACCATGTTCTCTTCCGTGGAAACTCTGCTCACTACAACTTCATCCCTTTGGTAGAAATCCTTTAAGAGGTGATACTTTAGGAGTATGTACTTTGTCTGTTGATGTGACCTTGGTTCTTTGTAAGATCCACCACTGTAGTATTATCACAATACAATGTGATAGGATCTTTACTGTTAGTCACCACATCAATCTCCTGGACAAAGTTCTAAATCCATATGGCTTCATTGGCTACATCAGAAGCCACTATATATTCGGACTCCACTGTATAATAGGTGACAACTGGCTTCTTTGAACTCTTTCAGCTCACAGCTCCTCCATTGAGACAGAAAACATATCCAGATTGCGACTTCAGATTGTTCTAATCAGTCTGAGAACCTGCATTAGCATACCCTCTGATGAAAAGCTCCTCGTCTCTTCCATACATCAGGAACATATCCTTAGTTCTTCTTAGATACCTAAGGATAATCTTAACAACAATCCAATGTTGTTATCCTGGATCTGCTTGATATCTGCCTACCATGATCAGTGCATAGGCAACATCAAGCCTGGTATATAACATGGAATACATGATGGATCCTATGGCCGAAGCATATGGGATCTTACTCATTCTATCTTTCTCCTGTTCTGTCTGGGGACACCTTTTCTTAGAAAGATGTAAGCCGTGTGACACTAGAACTAATCCACTCTTGGATTGTTCCATACTAAATCTCTTTAGTATCTGGTCAATGTATATACCCTGACATAGTCTAAGCATCCTCTTGGATCTATCACAAATGATCTTGATCCCTATAATATAGGCTGCTTAACCCAAGTCCTTCATGGGGAAACACTTGTTCAACTAGTCATTAACTAACTGTAAGACTGGTACATTGTTTCCAATAAGCAATATTTCTTCAACATATGCTAATAGGATAACGATCGCATTCCCATTAAACCACTTGTAAACACATGGATCACATTCGTTCTTAATGAACCCAAATTGCTTTATGGCTTCATCAAATTGAATGTTTCATGACCTGGATGATTGATTTAATCCATAAATGGATTTCTGCAACTTGCAAACCTGTTTGGCTTCACCTGGTATCACAAACCCTTCTGGTTGTGTCATATAGATATCTTCTTGAAGGTTTCCATTAAGGAATGTTGTTTTGGCATCCATTTTTCATATTGCGTAGTCATGGTAAGCTGCTATGACAATTATGATTATTATGGATTTAAACATGGAAACTAGTGAGAAGGTTTCATCATAGTCAATTCCTTGACACTGTCTGAATTATTTAGCCACTAGCCTTGGTTTATAGGTGATAATTTGACCTTCCATGTCTAGTTTTCTCTTGAATACTCATTTGCATACAACGGGCTTTACATCAACTGGCTCATCGAACAAAACCCAGACTTGGTTCTGATACATGTAATCCATCTCAAAATTCATAGCTTCTATATATCTTGCTACTTCTGAGCTTTCTACTACTTCCTTGTAGGAGAGTGGTTCATCATTTTCCAACAATAATGATTCACCATCCTCAGTGACTAGGAAACCAAATCTCTCTCGTTCCCTTACCTCTCTTGAGCTCCTACACAGTACTTGTGTTTTTGGAACCTCTTCCACGGGGACCTATGGAACTTGTTCCTATACCAAATCTTGTGTATCCAGAGCATTAACTTCATCAAAGTCAATCTTTCTCTCACTATCCTTTTTTAGGATGTGCTCCCTCTCAAGAAATATGGATTTCCTAGTGATAATTACTTTCTTGTCTGAATGGTTATATAGGTAATATCCTTTCGTTTCCTTGGGATATCCTATAAAGATACACCTCATGGCTCGGGTGCTAGTTTGTTGTCTGATAAGGCCTTAAAAAACACCTTGCATCCTCATACATGTGTGTGCAAAAAAATGGGTTTCTTTCCATTCCATAACTCAGAGGTAATTCCATTTTCTGCCTTAGTTGGTACTCGGTTTAATGTGTATGCTGTAGTTTGTAATGAATATCCTCAAAAGGATAATGGAAGATCTACAAGACTCATCATCGACCTCACCAGGTCCAACAAGGTTCAGTTCCTTCTTTCACTCCATTCCAATGTGGTGTATAAATAGGAGTGAGCTAAGATAGAATCTCAGACTCCCGTAGAAGATCGATGAACTCTTGGATCAGATATTCTCCACCTCAATCTGATCGAAGTTTCTTTATCTTCTTACCAAGATGATTATCTACTTCATTCTTGAATTCCTTAAATTTCTCTAAGGATTCTAACTTATAACTCATTAAGTAGACATATCCATATCTACTCAAATCTTCAGTAAAAGTAATGAAGTAAGAATATCCACCTCTAGCTTCTACTGGAAATGGTCCACACACATCCATGTGCACCAATCCTAGAAGCTCTGTGGCCCTTTCACCACATCCACCGAAAGAAAACTCAGTCGGTTTACCTTGTAAACAAGTGTGACATCTATCAAGTGGTTTTAGCTCAGTAGATTCTAAATAGCCATCTTGTCATAGATTTATCAAATGCTTCTCGTTTACATGATCGAGATGGTGATGCCACAACTGGGTGATGTACGAGTCATGTGAGTTTGTTTCGTTATCGATTTCCAACACTTGGTTTTCATAATTTAATACATACAAATCATTATTTAAATGTTCCATACCATAACATACATTGTTCTTATAAAATAGACAACACTTATTTCCAAACTTAAAAATAAATACATCCATATACAGACAAGATACATAAATTATGTTCTTGGTAACACTAGGCACATAATAACAGTTATGCAAAACCAAAATCATCCCAGTCAGCAATGAGAGTGGTAATCACCAATAGCCAACGTAGTCAGCCTTGTGCCATTGGAAGATTTAAGATCCACCTATCCTCTATAAATCTTTCTAAATCTACTTGGTTGCGGCATTTGAATACATATTTGAGCCCTACTATATGTATCGAATACCCAATGGGTAGAAATAGAAAGATTACACTCGATAACGAACGCACCTTTAGCATCCCCACACTTCTGGGTGCAGTTCCTCTTCTAGTGGCCTTGCTTGCCACATGAAAAACATATTGCCTCTTGTTCCTTGCCCTACCTCTGGATCTTCCCCTTCTTGAAGGATGGCGCTCGGGGGCTTCGGACTGTTTATAAGACTTTGGCCCCTTTGTCTTTTCCTTCATTTTATTATTCACCATAAGGATTGAAGGTTTGTCACGCCCCATGTCCTTATCTATCTGGAGAATTAAGGTTATAAGTTCAGATATACTCTTCTCATTGTTTCTCATTTTATAATTGACAATGAATCTAGAGAAGGTCTTGAGTAGTGATGATAGGATTAGATCTGTACGCAACTCATCCGTAAACTTAATCCCTAAGATGTTCAGGCTTTCAATATAGCCAATAAGTTTGACTACATGAGGCCTAGCTGGCACAGAATCTCCAAGCTTAGTTGTAAAAAAATCCTTGGAGATCTCATATCTCTCCTGTCTCTCCTTCTCTTGGTATAGATCCTTAAGGTGAGACATCATTCTATACGCGTCCATGTTTTCATGTTGCTTCAAGAGCTCATTAGACATGGCCGATAGCATGAAACATTGCACGTCTCTGGAATCATCCATGTGTTTCATGTAGAGAGATAGTTCCTCATCACTGGCCTACTTTCTAGGTGCAACTAGAATAGTCTCTTCTAGCACATACAATTTCCTTTCGTGGTGAAGGATAACATGTAAACGCCTCTACCACTCTTGGAAATTGGTGCTTGTGAGAAGGTTTTCCTTCTCAAGTATGGTTCGAAATGATATGTTTGAAGTCATTTTTCTTTACATTTCTACAAATTAAGATGAGAAAAGGTTTATTATTTTATTATAAAATTGATACAAATAACTAAATTAATACTTATTAGTCTCCCACTATTTTATCGAAATCCAATAGCCCTCGCCATTGACTTCGGAATATTCTGTTGCCTAAATATTCTAGTGGAAAGGATCCATATTTCCCTTCGCATTACCCCAACTAGGGTTGGTCAAGTAACATGAAGGGTTTTAGGTAGGCATTCCAAATTCCAACTGCATTAACTCGTAGCTCCTTGATCCGCTGAGTGCACTCTCCAATCCTGAAATCCTTTTATTTTGGATTTCCTCAACCTTTTCCTCTTAGTCACACCAAGTCCTGTTGTGGAAATCAATATTTGATGTGAACCAAGTCAATTCAACCCAAAACCTTGAAATATAATTCCTCGATAATTGAAATCACCCCAACTAGGGTTTGTCAAGCACTTTGAACTATGGTTCGATTCTAACCAAAATCCATTACCTCATGCTTCCTTTTGGTTGAACATTATTTAACATCCTATATAGTGGTTTTAAACATTTTATTAAATTATTATAGAACTGTATTCATATTTATAATATAATATATGATCATTTTATAACCTATTATCACTCATCTGTTAATAATATTTCATTATTTTCATTATTTCAAGTGTTAATTTCCGTGTTTTCTCATTCATGATCAATCATGAAAGTTATGGTTCTTGTGAATATTATATAGTTTCATAATCTCCAAAATAATCAGCATGAAAAAATTATTATAATTATACATCAATTTTACTTTTAATAATAATCATGAAATATTGTTTTGAGAAATAAAGTACTCTACAATCATGGAAACAGTAGATCGTACATATGCATGAGTAAAGTTTCCATTTTTTAATGATCATTATGGAAAGAAGGTAAGTAATATGTTATCTTTAAATAATTATAATAATATAATATATACCAAATTATTTATTTTAATATTCTTATATATATCATTTATGTGGTGTGGTGATGAAAAGAGAGTCACATCATTTTGTAAATGCAGTAGTCCACACATACACAAACGACATTATCAAATTTTATTGTGTGAAAATGTAAGAAATAAAATGACATATATTATCATTTAATAATGATAAAATTTTATTAATATAATAATTATACCATTTATATATCATATAATCATTAAATTTATCCTTATCACCTTCCATGTAAAGCGTTAGTGAAGTTCAAATCACATCACTTCACGAGACGGTAGTCCGCCGTACACACGAGCGACATTATCATATCTCCTATGATATGGAATGTAAAAAATATATATATGATATTATTAATATATATATATATATAAATTTTTTAAAATTATAATATTTATACTTTATATCTATCATCATATCCAAGAGTGATAGGTGGTGATGAAAAAACAAATGACATTGGTTCGTGAGGCGGTAGTCCTCCGTACACATGAGTGATGATTTCATAACCCATTTGATAGAAGTGGGGTTGTTTTTAGGTAATTAAAAAACATAAAACATCTAAGTATATTTAATATATTGATTTTGTTATATTATCATAGTTTAACAATAATTTAATGGGTGGAGGAGGAAATAAAATAAAAACACTTGTTGAAAAACATTACAATTATTTCATGTATCCTCTTTATGTTTGCACTAAATCCTTCCTAGGTAGGTCTTATTCCAAAAATAAAACTTCTATCCTGAGAGGATGTAAGTATAAAATTTATTTTTTCCAGGTCTTTTATGAACCAAAATGGTGTGAAGGTGTGAATAATATAGGAGATATGGTGGCCTTTTATAAGTGAGGTGAGTAGAACACTTGTAATTTTTGGAAAGAAAAAGTTGTATTGATGTTTTTCACATGCCATAAGGGTCAAAATAGATTATTATAGAGACTTAGGAATTATAAGGTCTAAATATGTCTATAAAATAAATTTTATAAAAGTTTTTTAGGTTTTTTTAACCCATATCTTATTAGTTTAATAGCTTGGTAAATCCATTTTTACCTTAACCACTGTAATTATTTTTTACTATTTTCACTATTCATTTTGGTCAAAAATTATTTTAACCTTATTATATAATATAAATTGTGTAAATTAAAAATATGGAATCCATTTTTAAAATTTAATTCATATAAGTGTCATGAATTAATTTAAAATTAATCCTACATATGTGACAAGAAATTAGGTTTTTAAAAGAGAAGATGTTCAAAAGATTGCAATGTTTTTATATCAAAATTAAATATTAGAATTATTAAAATATCATAAATTGGATTAAATGATATAAAATTGAACTAATTTTACTTTAAAACTAATTCATATAATAATTTATCTTTATAAATTATTTAAATTAAAAGGAATTTTTAGTTTAATTTTAATATTTTTCACTACTCATCAAAAAAATGAAACTTTTCAAAAAAAATCCAAACAATTCACCCTAAGATAATTTTGATATGATGATTTCAAAAATTAATTTTATTTTTTCAGATAAATTTTCTAAAATATTTAAAAATTCATTTTAAATTATGTGTGAAAAGAACGACAAAACCACCCTTTAGAAAAAATATTACAGTTTTTCAGAAAAAGTTTCTTTTTATTTTAAATGATTATTATTTTATATCTTGTTGATAGATAATCATAATTTTCATGATTTAGTTATTAATATTAATACCCTCTAATTTATCGGCTATTTAATAACTATCATATTAAATACTAATATTTTAATAATATTTCACATTTCTTTTAAACTCGGTGTTGTGTGTAACGCAAACTAAACTTAGCATTGAATGTAATGTAAGATAAAATCAGTGTTGCGTGTAATAAATTCTAAACTAAATTTAGTGTGTAATGATTGATATTAAAGATGTTAGATTTATTTAAAAATAAATATATCATAAATTCTTTGGGACTTATTTTTTCTTCTAAGCTTAGTGTTTTATGTCATACATGTTATCGAATACATTGTTCATATTTTCGAATTTTGGGGTGTTACATTCTCCCATCATTAAATAAGTTGTTCCCTAAAAATTTAAACTTTATATTGATAATCAGGGGTCTTATATTTGAAAATTCATTTATTTAAGACCCAAAAAGTAAAAATAGTTAACAAAATATCCTATTAATAAGAGTGAAAGGGAAGTACAAAGGTCATATGGAATAACACATATTAGGTTTCCAAATAAAATAACATTGGTGATAAGTAAGAACATAAACATAGAAGAAAAAACTAACACCCAAATACTTATGTATAGTGATAGATAACATGGCCAGGAGGATGTTAATGACCACAAATCCATAATACGTTGGTGTGGAAAAAGTCATTGATATCATCAAAATTGATGATAATATAAAAAATATTGTTTAAATACCCTTTTCCTATAGTTGATAAATTATTTCACTCTCTAGGAATATATAAAAATATACTTACTTGATATATTTTTGTTTTATTTACACAATTTCATCCTTTGGTTGTTCTTTGAAAACAAAATTATTCATCACTTACTTTAAGAAATAAACATACCAAAATAATTTTTTTCCTTGAAGAACTAAAATTAACTTTTAAGAGATCATATGATTTATAAAATTGTAACAAGATATTCCTCCTATCTATACTAAAACAAAAATAGTTATAAAAATTTATCCAGTATCACTAAAATTTCAACATATTCCCTTCAATAAATAGGTTACCTTAAGGATCATCTAATATATGTCTGAAAAAATATATAATTATGGTTTTTAAATTCCCAAAATTAACTTATCATCAATCCCCAAACAACATGAAGTGTCTCTTAGTCATCACATACAAAAAATGTGAATACATTAATCATGTATTGTCTTTAAACATGTTAATAACCTAAATTACCATAAAACCTTATTAAAAACATTCATTATTCCTTATTCCCTAAATAAAAAATATATTATTTGATATATTCCTTAAATACAAATATCTTTTTAACTCCATAAATGATAACATAAACCACTTTGTCAACAAATCATTAATCAGTTTCAAAGTAGTTAGAACTATCCAGTTTACTATATCTATATCAATCGTCACTTTTTCCCAACATCATTATCTCAACATTGGTAATATATTAAGTTTTATCTTTAACTAATTCATGTGTTTTCAAATAACTTCAACTTTCCACCAAATAACTTTTCATCATACCATTTGATGCATGGTTTCAAATCCTTAAAGAAATAGTACTGCAGTCCAATACTTATACATTTTATAGTTCTTATAACTAAAATATAATCAATAAAATACTTTTACAACATATTAAAAGGGTCCAAATACACAATCACATTAATAATTTCACTTAATATGTATCAATAACATAATTTTTACCTTTATCCCTTAGCTTCTTCCGAGGTATATTCCCTTGATGGTTGGGATATTCATTAATGTAATTCTCAATGGCCTTATTGTTAAAGAATTGAACATTTGAAAATTATTTATTGTCCTTGAAATCATAAGAATCGTAAAATTTCTCTCCAAACTTATAGAAAATTTCATTCCCTTAAAGAAAGTACTGGGTGTTTCTTCACATAATTATCACATTTTGGAAAATCCTTTCTCCCTTCTTCCCATTATCCATATTTTTATCTTCCATCATATTATTCTCTTTATTTCTATCAAATCCATAATACTTGGATAATTATTTCTCCATATTGATATCACATAAAATTATTTCATCATATGAATAAAAATTTTGAGATACTAGCACCCTCCAAAGATTTATCTTAAAACCTTAAAAAATGGTCAATATTTCACTTTGTATCTCTTATACAATCCATAACATACATAGATATTCGTTTAAAGGTAGCTTCATAATCTATAACACTTTATTCTTAAATTTTATTTAATATAATGAACTTTTTATTCATCTTAGTTTGTTTCTTATAAGGGAAATATTTTTCAAAAAAAATCCTTCTTAAAATATTTACATTCTATGAGTTCTATTTCCTCTTTCTCCTTAGTATTTTAGATAAACAGACACTATTTATCATAATATCCATTGATAAAATACACTAAAATTATATCCTTTTTCATTTTCATAGGATTCTAAGTCCATAAATATATTTTTTAGAGACTGAATCTATTTTTCAACTATGATTTAATCAGTAGTCCCACCAAATGATGGGGTCTTCTATCGCATAAAGTGGTCAAACAAAGGAGAATATCTCTTTGGAATATGTTTCTCCATTATAGAAATTTTATTTTTCATAACTTAATTTTGTTTCCCTTATATATAAATGATTTTATCAGTTAAAATACCCATTTTTTTATCTTCCTCAGTAGGGAAATCTCTACATTGGCCACGAGTATTATATCCCTTCTTCATTCCAAGTATTATTTCTTAATAGTGTGATATACAATATTATCTCATAAAATTATTAATTTTAAATAATAATTTATTGTTATAAATATGTTTTAACACTTATCATAAATTAAAATATATTAATTATTAATATCTTAATCATAAACTTGGTTTCTTTAGTGATATATTTATTTTTGAATTCTTTATAATGGAATATAGAGAAAATGTGAATTGTCCTAAGAATGTCCCTTGGAAGTTACAAAATATGTGCACATTAAGGCCCGTTTTTATACAATAGGTGATGATAAGGTCAAGCATAATGATATCTTTTCAGATTTATTACCTCTAGGTACCTCTTTTCCAAAACCATGTCCACTTATAGTATCCATACAGGGATGTTTGTTAGGAAAAACCACATAATCTTTTCAATAGAAAAAAAAATAGGATGTTCTTATATTCTTATCATCAATGTATATAATAGGGTTATGATAACTAATCTATGTTTTCCTAAATATAGTTCCCAATGTTTCTTCTAAAATTACTTTGATACTGACTATAATGGTTGTAACAACAGTAGCATATAGCCAGTGCATTAATTTATTACATTCTCATAGATACAAATAATCAAATCCTGAAGGATGGATCAGATTTTTAGTTTTTGAGAATCAAAAATATATATGATACCTATTTTACATTGAGAATAGAAAATAATACATAATAAATAACAAAAATAAATGAAATGTATCCTTGAAAACTCATTAAAAGATCTCTTCTTCATATCATGGGTAAAGGAAACAAAAATATGGGTGAGCTCAAATTCCCAGTAAGGGTTACATACAGGGGAATATATCATGAATAAATAAATAATAATCAATATTTAAGGGTAAATAACTAAAAAAACTTCCATTTAAATAACTTAACTGCATGAATAGATAAGTCATAATCAATATAGAAAGAAAAACAACTGAACATGCATGCCATTTAATTAAAAATATGAGAATAAACTACATCTAGAGATAATATCATTTTGAAAATATTATGTATAATAATAATAAATTAATTATAAATAAATTAAATTATTAATTATTGGAAGTCATGTCTCTTGGACATGATACCTCTACCATGAAAATTTGTCCCCAAGTTAGTCTAAAACTACTCGGTAAAAAACCATTTGATTTTGTCCAACTAGTTTGTCTCATGAGACCTACCGATGCATTGAGGGGATACCAATAACCAGTATCCACCAATGTATTCATGTATAAATCATTCCTTATATATTTTATAATTGATTTAATTCAAGGATCAATTTTCCTTATCATTAAATATTTATATTGAGTAAAGGATATAGATTTATCAATATTTCCCAAGTTAATCAAATAACGTTCAAAGTAAACACCATATGATAAAAAAATGGTATATAGTTTAGGAAATAATAATATATATCATGAAATAATATTTATATTTAATATAAATTTAATTTCCAATGAAAAATTATTATATCAAAGTGATTGTTTCAAGATGAATTTAAAAATCACAAAAGAAAATGAGATTATACAATAACTTTTTCTACTTTGTGATTATCAAGTCAAATCCCATTGGATGAAATTATTCAAAGTGAACATAAAATACCCTAAATTATGAATGAATAATTATATTACTTGAAAAATTGTCATTATATATACCACATAAAATTGAATTGGTTCATAATAACAAATAAGTCTCATTGGAATGTAAATTAAGATAAAATCCCTTACCTCGAGCTTCCTTTTGGTTGAATTTTATTTAACCTCATATATAGTGGTTTTAAATATTTTATTAACTAATTATATAACCATATTAAAATTTATAATATCATATATTATCATTTTATAACCTCTTATCTCTCGTTTGTTAGTAATCTTTCATTACTTTCATTGTTTTGGGTGTTAATTTCCCTGTTTTCTCATTCGTGCTTTGTCATGAAAGTTTCAGTTCATGTGCATATTATAAAGTTTCATAATATCTAGAATAATAATCATGAAATAATTATTATAACTATAAATAAATTATACCTTAAATTCCAATCATGAAAGATGGTTTTGAGAAATAAATTACATTACGATCATAGAGATGGTAGGTCATACGTACGCATGAGTGACATTTCCATTTTCCAATGATAGTTATGGAAATAAGGTGACTAATATATTATCTTTAGATAATGATATTAATATCATATATACCATATTATTTCTTTTAATATACTTATATATATCATCCATGTGGTGTAGTGTTGAAAAGAGAGTCACGTCGTTTTGTGAAGGCGGTAGTCCACACATGCACGAACAACGTTATCATCTTTCATTGAGTGAAAAGGTAATATTGAAAATCATATATGTTAGATTTTAATAATGATAAATATTTCATGAATATAATAATTATTTCATTTATATCACATATAATCAATAACTTTATCCTTATCACCTTCCACGTAAATCGTTAGTAAAATACTAGTCATGTAGCTTCATGTGGAGGTAGTCTGTCGTACACATGAGTGATGTTATTCTATCTCATATGGAATGGAAAGTAAAAAAATAATATATGATATAATTAATAAAGAGGTATAATTATCTTTTAAATATCATATATATATATACTTTAGATCCATCATCATACCCAACCATGAGATGTAGTAATGGAAAAACAATTGACATCAGTTCACGGGGTTGTAGTCCTCCGTACACACGAATGAGGATTTCATAACGCATTTGATAAATTTGGGGGGGTGTTTAGGTCATAAACTTAACATAAAAACATATCAATATATTTAATATAATAATTTTATTATATCATTATGTTTTAATATTAATTTAAGGGGTTGGAGGATGAAATGAAATAAAAATGATCGTTGAAGAACATTTTCTCTTCTTCATGTATCCTCCTTAGGTTTGAACTAAATCCTTCTTAGGTTGGATCTATGAACATACTAATGAATATATAATTATAGTATGGAATTTTGGAAGTTATTTTGGTGGTTATTGGATAATCCAAAAGTATCTAAAGGTGTGAAAAAGAGACAATAGGTGGTGACCTTTTATAAGTGAGGTTAGTAGAAAACTTGTAATTTTTGGAAAGAAAAAGGTGAACCCATGTTTTTCACATGCCAAAAGGGTAAAAAAAGAAGTATTATAGAGTTATATACATTATAGGGTTTAAATATGGCCATAAAATAGACTTTATATAAGTTTTTAGTTCATTTTAAGTCTTATCTTCTTAGTTTAAGAGCCCAGTAAATCCATTTTTACCTTAACCATGGTAATTAATTTTTACTGTTTCATTATTCATTTTGGTCAAAAATTATGTTGAAATTATTATTTAATATAAATTATTCTGATTCAAAATATTTAATACATTTTCCCAAACTCTATTCAAAAAAGTTTCAAAATTTAATTTAAGAACAATCCGGCAGACATGACAATAAAGAGGGTTTCTAAAGAGAAAGTGTTCAAAATTTTACAAATTTTAATATAAAAATTAAATATAAAAATTATTAAAATGGACTAAATTTAAATAATCTCTTATTTTTTGTATATTTATGTGAATATCTGGAAATTATTCATCTTTATAGTCATTTTAATCCCTTATATTATTATCCACTTCAACAATCCTCTTGTTCATAATCATCAACTAGCCAACCACAATTTTGAACTCTTTGATCTAAATCTTATGAGACATGTTCTCTTATTTATGTTTTATGTTTTAAACTTCTAAATGAAAGAAATTTTATTCTTTAGGTTTAAAACATCCACTTTTGGACTCCTTGGTATCTCTTTCTCATTGGTGGATTCAACCCCACTCGAAATAACAGGTTCCACAGTTATACCTATAGAATCATTGAATAAATTAATAGATTCATAATATAAATTATCTATGACATTATCCTAAAGGTTTTATGACTCCATTATATTAACTTAACAATTTCCATACATTGTTCCAATATATTAAATTCCCTTGGAGTTATTATTCTCCCTTGAATTTCATTCATTTTTCATGGGTCGACATAAAATAAGTAGAAAATGAATCTTTATGTTTCAAAAACCAATCGGATCAGTTTTGATAAAAAAAATATAAAAAATAGTAAACATAAGATTTGTTGACACTTATTAGGTATACAAGGGACTTTGGTGACATAAACCCTTAAAATTGGTTGAATCAAGGTATTGAATATTTTCCAATGTAAACACTTCTCCTATAATTATCCAATATCCCTAGGTGATCTTGACCTCTTAATCATAAGGGTCACTATTTTATATTTTTTTAATATTAACTTTTTTATTACTTGACCAACCTTTTAATTTATTGATAATATTTTCTTTACTCTCCATATCAATTAGTGTTATACAGGCCAAAAATAAAACAAATTCATATATCATAGTTATAATTTTTACCTGGTTTGATGAAATGAGAAAATCCAAGGTGTATGTGATAGACTATGCGTTGATGAACCAATTAACCATTAACCTAAATGCTAAATGGTGAGGTTTAAACTAGGTTAATACTACCTAATTAAACTCCCCTTTAAATGTTTTTTTGGTTGGATCACTGCCTCACACTCCCTCATTTGTTCACTACTCCAAAAATAAAACCATATGCCCCACCCACCAAAAAAATCACTTATTGTTGTTGATACACCTAGTATGGATATGTGTCTTTAAACTCCATGATTATGCTTCATTGGTGGGATATTAATGACTCTATTAATAGTATCAACACCATTGCATGATTTTTCATGTAATTATCATCTTCTTCATTAATTAAAATTATGTTCTCTCTTCATTCTAGCATGAGTCTGGAACACCTCACCCTTCCAGTGTCGTTACTAGAATCCCTTCCTATTTTATCCATAATAGAAACCTATATCTTATTATTATTTGATATAATAGTGAATTAACACCTTAATACTTGTAAAATTGATGTAGTGTCAAATCTAATTTCTTCTCTCCTTGTTCTACAAACATATATAAAAATATCAATTTGAGATTACTTTCCTTATTTTAAAAATATATAAAACTACATATTTCTTGGTATGTAATAATTTTAATAATCCTATATATTTTTATATAAGGATATACCCTATTATTATCTATATTTATTTAGTTGAAGAAGCTATTTTAAAGGTTTAAGATATGGATATATTCTATTTCCATTTAATATTTCGTCATCTTTTAATTTGAGTTAAGTCAACTCCTCATTATTCACGATGCGTTTATTATTTTTCTAAATTGGGAAAATAATTTTTGTCACCATGATAACTTATTCATTTTTATAATTATGCATGAAATATCTTTACCTAAAAATATATAAACCTAATAAAATTTCTTCCTTTGAATTTAATTTTCTACATAGTGTATTAAAAAATACACCAAACTCGTGTTGTTATAACCTCCGCATCACCACCTTCTCTTTCTATGATGTGCAATGTGGTAACTTTTTGTTCTATAAAATCAACCATAATATTTATGAAAACATTAAAAATATATATATATATCATGGAACTCCCTTGATTTTTATCTTGATTATATCCTTAAAATTTAGCAAAATTATTAGTCATGCTTAATGATTAACAAAAATACCCATAACTACTGCTAGTCAATTTCCAGAAAATAAAAAAAATGGATGACTCATACACAGCTTGTAAAAACTCATATATTGTCAAAAATCACTCATACATAGATTTTTTACAAGTACATACTTATTAATAACTCTTACATAGAGCTGATGACTCTTATGAATAGTAGGAATGACATGTACACACATTTGAATGATTCATATTAAGAGGCCAAATGACTCATACACAGATCCATTCCTTTTACAAATATCAATATTCTATATAGAATCATACCTATATTACCTTGATGTTACTTGTGTATTTATCCCAAGATAAGGCATACATGATGACTCATACACACTTCTGTCTATAACATGAATATTTTCCCAACCTTACTGGTAGCTCACATAAACCATAAAAGAGACCACCTAAATATTATTAAGTCTTCATGATTTTCTTATCAATTCATGAACCAATATTATGATGATTCATATCAATATTATGATGTTTTCTATTAACCTTATGAGGTCCTATCAAAACCTCGTATGGATGCGCACCAACCTTATAAGAATATGAATAATCCTTATAAAGTATTCTTAAATATTTAAAATTGTTTATATTATAGTATATCTCAACCTTACACATGGTTTTATCAACCCTACACATAGTCATCCTTCCTCTATTCCTTTGTGAGATGAATTCCATACACTAATATAGATTTCATTGAATATTTCTTCCACTTTCTTCAATAGTTTCCTTATCAATCAAAACATACAATTCCATGATTCCATAGAAATACTCCAAGAATCACCACTTTCTTTAATAACATCAATATAAATTATGAAATCCAATTCTAACTCCATTCCACATATAGTTAAAAAATATGACATAATATTTTTTGTTAAAAAATAAAATCATACAACCTTTGGTTGTCAACAATGATGATAACTGACAACATATTTCATTTGACTGAAATTTCATTTTAATTTATACTATAACCAACATTTAATATAGATTTGTAGTTGGTCCAGTGTACAATATTCAAATAGATATTATGCACAACATCCTAGGAGATATTTTACACAAAAATAAACTTCCAAAATATCACATAAGAGTAGTGATTCATATATCTCATGATTCAAGCACCAAGTTACATGTTCCCCCTTGATGATCTAGATGTTCACATGGTTGAACATTTTATTGAAACTTTCATAGTATAGTCATTTAATCTTATAATTATACATGATGATAATTAGGTATGTTCATTTCCCATTTATATTATATTTAAAAAACCTTATCAACTAATGAAAAAAATTATATTGAGGTATGTAATTATAAATTAAGAAACAGAATGGGAAATGTAAGGTTTTATTAAGACAATCTAGAGGATCAACAAATAAATCAAAAGGACCTTACAAGAGTACCTTTACCCCCACCAATAAAACTCCATATGTATTAACATATAAGTTCATGAAAATAAAATTTTCAAAGATCAAAATATTACCTACATTGAAATTGATGAATAAATATCTAGAGTTTCCATTACATACATGATTGGTCTTGAGAGTGTAAATTAAATTCTCAATCATGAATGGTTGGGAGCCTTTATTGTGAATGTATACATGAGTTACATTTTCATAATATGTTTTTCTATAATTAAAATATTATGTTAATTATAGCTAAATATCTTTCATCTTTTCTATAGACATATATACCACTATTATGTGAAATGAAAACTCGATGAAGAAAAAGTCAGACTAATTAGTCCTCATGTCACATCTAAATAATAATTTTCAATAAAAGAATCAAAAATTAAAAAAAAACAAATATTATATCCATAACGTTGCAAAATAAAATAGTATATGGTGTGTTTTTCTTAATACATAAAATATAGGGGTAAAACCTATAATCTAATCAAATAAAATATATTTTCATGTTAATATTACTTGTCCTTTTTGTTATTTATGATGCACTATGTGCTCATTTCAATCAACTTGGATACTCCAAAGATTTATTTTTTGGATCCAAATCATGGGTAATGAACAAATCAATCGCACATGAAGTCCATTATGAATTTTTAATACAGTACATTCCATATATTTCAAATAAACATCAAATTATAAGTTTTATATTATGTTTTAACAAGAATTTTTTTATGATTGAGTGAGGTTTACTTATCATCAAAATCCTGGAATGAGGATGACTAATGCTCACAAGAAGATTATGGATTACTTAAACTTGATGAGGATTAGGGTATATATAATAATATTTCATTATAAAAAATATATCAAAACATATTATTTATTTTTATCAATTTTTCTATAGTGTCCAAAACAAAGTAATTATAATTATTTTTGTTATTATATTTATAAATTTATAAAATATATTGTATTCCATCAATAAAAAATAATCCTCAAATAGGTATTTCTAATGGTAATTATAATTTAATTTAAAATATTTATTAATTGTTTTTTTATCTATATTTCTTCTATACTACCAGGACTGTCGACAGTCTATGTATTAAAAAGATGAAGTATATTTGTTTTAGAAATGAGTGAGAAACTTACATAGAATCATAAATATTTTGAACATAATGAAGATGATATTACCCATAATGTTTATAATTTTTTTTATTTTTTTATATATCATAAAATATTTGTTTGTATACTACTTATTTAGTTAATATTTTTTATAAATTTAAATTAGAGCATTAGATTGAGACGTTGCCATCAAAAGGTTTCAATCTTAGTATGAATTAGAAAAAAATATATAGAATTTTATTTTATCAAGGGATTATACATTTAAATTATGGATTTGAGATTAGGATCCCAAGTTATTTGAAAATTTGTTCATTTTTTATATATAGTCTCATTTCCACTTTTAAGGTTTTAAAACGTTAAAATGTGTGTGTAATAGTCAAAACATAAAAACAACCAAATATTTACATGAAATCAAAGGATAACAATCATTTAATTATTTACGACATATCCAATTGTGTAGAACATCAATACAACATGTTTTGTTCTTGGAATGAACAAATAAGAAATTTTTAAAGATATAAAAATCCTTAAAAACGTGCATCAAAGTGTTAAAATCATGAAACATTCTCGGTTTTCAATGAAGTATTATCATATTTACCACTAATTTAATTGTAATATATTTGAATATAAGTCACATAAATCCAAATAATTATTTTCTCAAGATGAAAAAACACACTTTTAGTGTTTTAAAACTCCAAAATGTGCGTGTAATAGTCAAAACGTAGTAAAAATCTTGGATTGATAGGAAATCATATGAATATGATATTTGAATTTTTATGAAATGTTTGAATATAATTAATTTCAATATGATATGTTTTTTATTGTAATAACAAAATAAGTTGTTTTAAAATATATTAAAGCCTTCAAAAACATGCATCATAGGGTTAAAACCAAGAAAAAGACATAGAAATGCCCTGAAATGTTAGGGAAAAAACTTTTGGTTGATTTTAGAAATGTAGGAATATAAAAAACATAAATTTGAATTAAATATTGTATGCTAAAATCATTTTACCTTCAGAATCCTACTTCATATCAATTCTATAAATTTTTAATTTATCATTTCTGTTATAAGTAATCTACCTTAAACATTATATAATCATGATCTTTAAGTCAATAATTAACTATCCTTCATTTATAGATCATTAAGTTTTAGATTTTTATATATTTAGGCTATCTACCTTACATAAATAAATATTACATAACGAATTGGACACTTCCACTTAGTATCCATTTTCACTACAAAACAAAACTTTTAATATATAAAAAGAATTATTTTCATGATATATCTTCAAAATATTCATATTTACCTTTAACTTTTCCTTAATAATCCTTAAAACATTATTAAAAACATTTTAAAACATTGGATGAGCACAAAAATATCAGTAAGGGACATTTAAAAAGGAAGAAAGAAACTTGTTAGTCCATGAATACCCATAAAACTTTTCCTTCTAAAAATAATCTTCAAACTAAAAAAACACTTTATTACTCAAGAAAATAAACTTCAATATCCATAAAATTTAATAATAAATTTCATAATAACCCTTAAATAAAAAAATAAAACATATAAAGTTTTCATTATAATCATGAAAAACTCATGAAAACTTTCTCACAAAGTTATACATTTCAACCATAAAAAGAATCATATACTTTCCTTTAAACATAAACTCATTATCTTACCTTTTTAAATAAAAATATTTATATAACAAACCATATCATTCATAGATATTTCAATTAGGTAACTTGAGACTAATTTTCATATCATTCTTAAAAATAGAATAACCTACGCAATAAATTCTAACAATCTCTTTGGAGAAAACTAACCAATTACCTTTTTCCCTTTACCCAATGCATTATATATCTATACTGGGCTCACCCATCTTTGGTTTATAATGGAACCACCTATACTTGGTTTATAAAAAATAACTCATCTTTGGTTTATAACAAAAATACTTTTTATCCCAAACAATTCCCAAGAACCATAACATAATCATGACATATAAAATGTGGAATAAAAATATTATTTTCACTTATAAGAAGAAAATTTTGAATATAAAAATAACCATTCCATTTAAAACCATTTTTAAAAATTTTAAAAACAAAGGGAAATAGGTTTTTCCATTGAATAAATACATGAACACTTTAAAAGGAAGGAAAATATCTAAAAAACAGTTATGGTGGTGAGAAAAATATAAATGTTATAATCAAATTAAAGTGGTAAGAAATTCACAAATTTTTTAATATTGGATGTTCAAGGTATAAAAAACCTTATACAATAAAATAAATACAAGTTTTCATGATATTTTTTTGGACGAATCGTATTTTTTTTAACCTTGATTTCCATATTTATCCATACTGAGGTGATAAATATTTACTACGTTAATATTCATAATAACTAAAAAAGTGAACTGTTTATTAAATATGGACATATTGATTCCAAATATGGAGTCAATTTTTTCAAAATTATATTCAAATAAGTGGTAGAATTTATTTTAAAATTAAACTTGCAAAACGTGAAGAAAAATAATAAAAAAAAATGTCTCTTTAAGTATAAAAATGCTTTTATATCAAATTAAAGTATAAAATTCATTAAAAACCCATAATTGGATTATTATTAATCAAAATGGATTAATTTATTTTTTAAAGTAATTCCAAATATAATTTTACTTTATAAATTCTTGAAAAAAAAAATATTTTTCAATAAAAATTAGTATTGTTTCACTATTCATTGAAAAATAAATCTTTTCAAAAAAATAAAAAAAATAACCCTAATATAATTTTTATATTCTAATAAAATAAATAAATTTTATTTTTTCAAATAAATTTTATAAAAGTGGTATAAATTAAATATAATATTTTCTCACAAATATCAATAAATATAATTTCTAAAGAAAACCTATTTTTAAATATAAAATTACTTTACTAAAAACTGAGTGCTTATTTCTTAATAATTAATCAATAAATTTTTATTGAGTAATAAATTTATATTTATTTCATATTTCAGTTATTACAATTCATACCTTCCAATTCATGAATAGGTTATAATGGTCATATATAAATAATAATATTTTATTTTTCGTTTAAGTCTGGTGTCGTGTATTGTATACGGTATCAAAAAATGTTTTTATTTTAAAATATCAAGGTGTTACATTCTACCCCAATTGATAAATTTTATCAAATCAATTTGAACATTATCTTGTTAATGTAATGTTAAAATAATTTTACTGAAACCACACAATGTAAAAAATATTAAAAAACATCCTCTTGAAGAGAAAAAAAGGGAAGTAATAAGGTTATCTGAAATAACCCATAACTAGTTTTAAAAATAGGATAAATTTTGTGAGAATTGAAAATATAAAAATTTATGAAAAATTAATATCCAAATAGTAATTGAGATTGATTTATAACATTTATCATAAGAAAGTGAATGAGCATGAAAAAGTTAACAACCACAAAACTATAAATCATTGAGACTTGAAAAAACTGTTGATTCATTTGAAATGAGGGTAATAGGGTAAATTTTTATTTCATGATCATTTTAATATAGTTAAGGAATTACTTTACCATATAGACTAAAAACATAAATATATATACATACTTGAAAATTATAATTTCATCCTTTAATAAACCTCCACCACAGTCTCATCTTTTTCTTCAAATGGTGAGTATTCTAGATGAATTTATCATGCCTATAGTAGTAAAATAAACTTTTAATATATCACATAATAAACAAAAATATAAAAATATATTCTTATTACCATTATATAATAACCAAAACCAAAAAGGAAACCACAAGGTAAGATAATTCCCAAAATGAATAAAACTTATTTGAAGAAATACAAGATTAATTTTCAAAGCCTCAACAATAACACAAAAAAAATAAAACTAAATCAATCAATAGATAACTATTATCAAAATTCCTTAAAATATTGTCAACCATGTTCAAAACCAAAAAATTTGAAGGATTGGATCACATGTTCTTCAGATCTTAATTTTATATTTATCTTCAAATCAACATTAGTCACTTATAAATTCATATATTGAAATTTAATATTATCTAATCATATGATATATAAAATATACTAATAATTTCTATAAATAACCTGAATCACTATAAATCCACATTAAAATTTATTCTTCAACCTCTAATCCTAAAATTAAATACCATATCATCCCAAAAAATTCAATTTACCTTAATCCTATAAGGTTCCCCAAACAGTGAACTTCTTCAAAAATAATATTAATCTCTTAATCACCAAATCACATATCAATCCCATGGTAATATATATGATAAAACATATGTTCCCAATTTTTAATAAACTATAGCGACCTCAATATCAAATATCATATAAACCATAAAGGTTATCAATACCTTTAAACTTATTTCCACAAAATTTAATGGTGTTATTTCTCAAATAATTTTTTCACAGGTTAAACTTAAGTGTTACATATACCTCATATGTCTATCAACACTCATTAAATGTCTCCCAAGGCATTCCCATAACATAAAACCTTAAAATTTTTATATATTAATTGAAAATTATGACTCATCTTAAGCTTATAAACCCATCATGGTATCCATATTTCTTAAGTTAACCTCGCATGAAAATTTCCTAATCTCCAAAATTATATAAACCTTTACTATCATACAAATAGTAATAACCTAACCTTAAACATTACATAATCTTGAGTTTTAAGTCTATAATTCATTCTATTACATTTTAGCATCTTTATGGTTTATATTTTTATATAATTAGGCCATCACTCTTACATAAATAAATATTACATCACAAAGTACAAAATTACACTAAGTACTTATTTTTTCTATGAAAAAAAAACTTTTATGATATAGAAAGTTTTATTTTAATTACATATCTTCACAATTTTCATCTTAACCGGATAATTTTACTTAATCATCCTTAAAACCCTATGAAAAAAATATTAAAATGTGGTATGTGCACAAGAAACTTAGAAAGGGGCATTTAAAAAGTAAGAAAGGAAATCGTTAATACCTGGACACTATTAAAAATTTTCCTTTTCAAAAAAAATATTTATTTCAAAATAAAACCTTTATTAGCCAATAAAATCAACTTATATGCCCATATATTTTCATAATACACTTCAAAATAACTCTTATAGGAAAAACCAAATAAATGTTTCTTTTAAATCATGAAAACTCATTAAAACTTTTTCATAAAGTCGTACATTTCACCCATAAGAAGTATAATATACTTTCCTTTGAATATAATATCATTATTTTACCATGTGAAATCAATATATTTACCTAAAAAATAAGAAAAATAATAATTTATTTATTTATTTGACTTGGTACATCATTTTCATATCACTATTATTAATGGAATAACCTACTTGGTAAATTCAAATAATCTCTTAGGAGAAACCTAACCAGTTGACTCCATCCCTTTACCCAATGAATTATACAACTATATTGGGCTCACTCATCCTTAGTTTAAAATGGAACCACCTTTCATTGATTTATAATGTAACCACCCATATATATTTTATAAAAAACCACATGTAATCATAATCAATTAACAAGAACTATTAAATAATCATAACACATTAAAGCTTACATAAAAATATTCATTTCACTCATAAGAAAATCATTTCTAGATATCAAAATAACCATTCTATTTTAAACCTTTATTTGAAAATATTAAGAACAAATGGAAAGAGGGTTTTTATTTGAATAAAAATAAAAAATCTGGTAAATGAATCCAAACATAAAATAATGGCTATAACGGTGGGAAAACTACTAACTCCATATACATTAAAATAAAACATTCCTTTTTACCTTATTCTCAAAACCTTCCATATAAAATATGTAAAAAATATTCCTTTTGAAAACATTTTAAATAAATTCAAAAGTGACATAAAATTTATTCTATAATTCATTTATTTCTATATAAATACATCAATAAAATATTTTTAAAAATATGGGAATGTATGAAAAATATTTAGAAAATAAATCATGGAAACATTTAAAATGAGGGTTTTAAAGTAAATTCTCCCTTACCTAGAGTCTAACTCATCATGTACATTTTTTATCCTCATAAATAATAAAAATTTGTTAATTATTTACTTATATAATAAAAATTTTCAATTTCATTATTCATTTTATTTTACTTTATACCATGATCTATTTAATTACTTAATCAATTAAGTTTACACCAGATGTTTTGATGATATCATACTCATATGTCCAAAATGACTTCGGTAATTTGACTATGGTCAGTGATATTATTATTTAATCATATATATAATAATAATTATTATTAAATAATTATCATTTTTATTTATCAATTACCCTTTTAAAATAAATCATAATAGATGGTTATGAAAAAATGAACTACATTACAATCAAGGAGACAGTAGGTTATACGTATGCATGAGTAACATTTCTAGTATTAAATGATCATAATATAAAGAAGGTTAGTATTATTTTTTCTTTACAAAAATGTGGTTTTATTTTCAATATCATACTTTTTCTTTAAATACACTTATTTATAGTATCCATGTGACATGGTTATGAAAAATGAACCACATCACTTTGTGGAGGTGGTAATCTATATGTATGTATGGACGACATTATCATTTTTCAATGAATCTAAAGGTAAGAAAATAGATGATATATTGTCTTTACAAAATTATAATTATTAGATTAATATTATATATATATATATATATTAAATCTATAATTATAACCAATTGTGTGAGGTGGTGATGGAATACAAATTACATCAGTTCGCAAAGTGGTAGTCCTCCATACACATGAACAAAAGTTTTTTTTACCATTTTATGAAAGAAGGAAATGGATATATATTATAAAATTAATATAACAACATATAATTATATGGTATATACTGATGTTATTATATCATCATGTTTTAAGAATATTTTAAGTAGGTAGAAGAAGAAATAAAACTAAAAACTTTTGTTCAACTCTATACCTCTTCTTCAGAAAAACTCCTTTTCATTACACCTTAATCCTTATAAGTTTGGTATTATTCTTCAACAAAAACCTCTATAATTTGGGTAATTATTATATTATGGTATTTAGGTAGTTATTTTCTAATATATAGTGTTCAAATGGTGTGAGGTAGAGTGGATAGGTTGTCCAATTTTATAAACGAGGAGAGGGGTACTTTTGGAATTATATGAAGTATTAAATTATTATAAATTAATTTTCATACCAAAATGGATTAAAATTGAAATTATTATAATATAATATGATAAATATTCTAAATACTCTCATTCAATTAAATTTGGACAAGTTTAGGGGATGTATTCACTCTTATATTTTGGTTTTAACCCCCATTAACATGTTTGACATTTACCGTGATATCAATGTTTTTACTCTTTAGGGGTTAGTAAAGTTACTATAAAGAGAAAATTCTAATATTTCTTGCATACCTAGCCCATTAATATTCCATTTGTAGGTTTTGGAGGTGTTTTGAAGGATCTTTTAGGATACTTCAATGTAATTGGAGCTGAAGTTGTGCAGTAGCAGGAATTCATGATGAAAAAGTGGGATTTGTGTCATGAATTGGAGTTTTATAGATTTTGTAGCTAATGAGTTTACAGATTGTATTTTTTGGAGGTTTATTCCATTAAAATGATCCATGTCATAGAACTATAATTTACAACTTAATTAATTATAGCTTAGGCACCATGTTTTTTTCTAGAGAACCAAAATTTGGGAATTCATGGATTAAAATGAGTTTATATCTTATAATCTATGGGGCCTGTAGAATTTACCCCATGAATTTTTAATTGACATTGTAAAAATGGAGGATTCTAAGATTTTTATAACCCTTTTTCATTTAACTTTTCCTTCATTCAGTCATTTATTTCTCTTAGTTTTTTGGAGGAACCCTAGTGGCTTTAGGATGTCTTTCATCCCTCCTTTTTCTTCAATCATTGGGTCTTGGTGGTTGAGTTTTGTTAATATGAGGTGATTTATATCCCTTTATCATTATAGTTTCCCTGAATTATTTTTCTTCTGGTGGATATGGTGTTGTTGGTTTTGGTTTGGGGTGTGTTGGGATGCATTTTGGATAACCCCTTGGTGTAGTCGAGGTTGATCCAAGGTTACCTTATGTGATTTTTTTTAGTCTGTTATTTTTTAACATGTGGTGTGTAAAAATTTTAAAATATTCTTCAACGTAGGGGATCCTCATTATCTTCCTTTATACATACTATGTGTGGGGATTACATGGTTTTGTTTACCTTTGAGTAGATACTAAGATCCAGTGTAATAAATATAATTAATTGAAATAACGAAAATTAATGGGGATGGGGAGTGATCACATGCTTTACTACTTTGATTATATTGATGATGATATTATGCATGTTTTTTCCAATGATGAAAATCATAGTTTTTAGGAACCTTGTTTGTGATATAGCTAATGTGTGTGAGACCCTTTTTTGGTTTTTTCTGTTTTTCACCCTGATTAAAAGGTTACATAATGTATATATGGATAATTATTTGTTTCTCATGGAAATATTATTTGTGTGATAATACCCATACAAAATAAATAAGTAATATTGTGAAATATCTCCAGTAAAATGTGGAATATGGGATGTGTTGTTGTTGTGTGGGGTTTTTTTGTGTTTCACAATGCTTTGTGGGTCGTGGTGTGATGATATTAGTGATTGATCAGTCTATAAAAGTAAGTGGGTTGTGATGTGCAATGTGGTTGGTTGGTATGGGATGTGATGTAGGAGGTTGTGTGGTGTTTATGGTTCACAATGGAATATATACGTGATTATAATGATATGTGGATGTGATATGGGAAGTTCTGTGGTGGTGTTGTGACATGTGGTTATGTTTAGTGGTGAGGTTTTGGTTAGTGATGTGATTTGTTGGTTGTGGTTGTGGTTGTGTGGTGGTGGTAATGTGTGAAGGATGATACATGTGGTTGTTATGTTGAGATGGTTGGGTCGATGTGGTTTGGCAGCAATGGTTGATGTGAGATGGGTTGTTGTTTTGTTCTGCAAGGTTTTTTTTAGTTTCTCAATTATCCATAGAATAAATTTTAATGCTGAAATGAAATTTCATGGGTTGGTAAATGAATAATGAATTGGATCGAATTATATTTGTTGTAAATTAATTAAATGGGTAGAATGGTAAATGAATGGGAAGTGTAAATGTGGATGAAATGGTTTGTAATTGGGTTTAAGTGTAAACTTGTTAAATTTTTTAATGGTAAAATAAGTAATTGAAAGATATTTTGAGTGTCCATGTGTGGTGGATGTGAGGTGTGTTTCATATAGTGGCGGTAGTGGTTGTGATGGTTTGCATATGGTGAAATAGTGGTGTTGTTTTGTATTCTACTACAGTTTTTGGTAACCCATAGGTTGGGTATTTTTTGTTATCTATGTATAATTTATTTTATTTTATTTCTATACATTCCCCACCTGAGTTGGATAACCTTACCAACACCCAAAGGTTTTGGGATCTGGGTGTTTTCCACAAGATACAAGATGGCAGTGACATGGATGGCTTGTTATCCCCTCTTACCCAATATTCCTTCATTAGAAGTGATGGCCAAGGTATCTCTGGGTGTGTTTTGATGTGTTGAACAAGTTTTCTTCAGGTGGTGTGTGATTCGTTGGCCTAGGTGTCTTTTGTGGGAAATGATGTGATGAGGCACTGATGTGATGAGGCACTGATGTGATGTGTTATATGGTGGGGTTCATGCGTGATTGGAGAAGGGCATGAGGTTAATGTCCTTCACGTTCATGATACCCTACTACCCATGGCTATGTGATTATATGTTATGTGGTGGCCTAAGTGTCTTTAGGTGATATGTGATGTGATGTGGTGTGGTGTGATATGATATTTATGAAAGGGATGGGATCAAAGGACGTTCGATGTTGGGGCATGAAAGTCTCAAATCGGTGGGGAAGTAGCACTGGACCACCATTATTTTATTCATGATTATTATATTACTATATTGGATGTATGATTTGTTGAGTGATGCATGGTGAGTCTGGGATTGGTTATTTGACTAGTTTAGGTGATTTTTGGTTCTGTTATTATTTCATAAGCGCATTAGTATGTTGTTTTCACAAGTTCACTTGAGACATTGGGTATGCTCCAATAAATTATACTTGTATTCTCACCCTACATTTATAAACTATTTTTCAGTTTTCTTGGAGGAATTTGGGGATAAAGATTTATATTTCTATTGGATATTTTATTGAGTCACTTCTATAGGACTTGCATTTTTTGGTACTTTACTTGGATACTTTTATTGTATTTATTGACATTGTTCATCCACTGTGGAATGGTTTGGGGTTTATCTTTATATTATGTGTGGGATTTGTTTTTTCGTTGATTATATTGTCTCCCAATCCTATGTTCTTATAGGGTAAATTATTTCATTTTTGAAATATTTATAACCATATTTCTTATCATCAACCCAAGCCCTACTAAAGGCGGGACTCAGGGTTCATTATCTCTCTTCCTCCACTACCACCCAATGAAGGGTATCTTTGGAGTAAGGGGTCTTGACAGAGTAGTATCAAAGATTTTGGTTGAGGGATAGGATGGAGTTTTGATTTAGGAACTATTAGGATTTCATTGGTTGGTAGTTAAGTGGTGTCAGTTGACCTTGGTGTGTGACATATGTTAGATAATATTGGTAAGGACATAAGATTTTATGGGGACCCATGATCCAATTCATGGACTCTAAACTTATCTAATTACCAAGTAAGGTGGACTTTTTTGTAGGGTAGAGACTTATGAATAGCACATGAATCAATATTGATTGTATTAATTTATGGATTGGATTATTTTGGTGAATTAAAATTAATTAATTAAAAAATATTTGATAAAATTCCATTCATTTGGGATAAGGATGTTCTCATTACTTATCAGGATTGGATCCTGGTAATCTTTATCAAGTATCTAAAATAGATGAGGTTTAGTAGGATAATCCATGTGATCATTGGAAGGTCGACCTAAAAGAGTAGGATGAGTTTTAGTATACATCCTTTCATGAATTTTAGTGGGAGAGTTTGGGGAAGTATTAGGGGAGATTTTTGGATCTGGAGATAGAACATCAGATTGAGGAGCTTGAGAATGCTTTCAGTCTGATTGGAGGTCAGGATATATTTTGGGTACCATTGGTAGTTATTAATTTTGGGGGATCTTCATATCAGGTGTAAGTGATATATCTTGGTGAAAAAAAGGAGGAAGATTTTTTGTGTCTAGAATTTAAACTGGAGTTATGTACATAGATCATATCAATGGTGATGAAGGCATCCAAGAGGTAAGAGCTTCTCTCCCTTTATCAGGGGGTATGAGTGTGCGGGATCTTGGGATCAGGTTCAAGGATCTATTATACTTTTCCCCTTATGTTTTTCTAGATGAGGAGTCCATGGAACAACATCTTGAGGAGATTTTTCCCCCAGTGATCAGGTATGTGATCACCCCATTTACGCTCTATACATACCTATAGGTGCATAAAATGGAAGATGATATCATGTAGATTCTATATTTGGGATTTTATCCTCAAGAGAGTGTCTAGTAGTGTGTATCAATCAGTAGGAATTCAGGTAGTGTCTTATGTTTATTTAGATAGTCTTGGTTCCGACTAGTGGGGAACCGACCATGGTATATTTATTTCTCATCCTTCTGGGTCAATTGTCTTCTAATCACATATCAGATGTTATCCATTTTCATGCTATGACTATGGAAGGCATGGCCCTTTCCAGACTCAATTACTTACTATTTAGGGAGGATAGTTTCATATAGGTGGTTAGGCCCCTTTTCGGTAGTAGCAATAGTTGCCTATGAGGATGTTCTAGTGGAAGGGAACATTTATACTTGTTCATCAGATGATAGAAGATGGATTTGAAAAATGGTATAATCATTATGGTACCCCTCTATAGGTACCTAGGGAAAATCACTATTTTTTTGGATGAAAATAGATAGGTATAAAAGATTTTCTAGGTCAAATGCACGCATTAGAGGTGGAAGTTAGAATAAAGCCAGTATTTGTTCAAGATAGGATCAGATTATCATATACCAATGCTTGTGATTTTTTTTAACTCA
Source organism: Viscum album (assembly GCA_963277665.1). NCBI lineage: Eukaryota > Viridiplantae > Streptophyta > Magnoliopsida > Santalales > Viscaceae > Viscum > Viscum album. Next base: position 678,812,090 of record OY728126.1, on the reverse strand, counting down.
CGATCCTCATACTCCTTTGATTCTCCTAATTTTTTCTCTTCTTTGGGACTAGATGTGGAGAGGATTCTCATTCCTGTAGTGTTATCTATATCAGTTTAAGGTATGGTTTCTTTTTTTATGTGTTATGGGGGTGTAGACTAGTGATGGGATAACCCCAATTAGTTATATATTTCTTCTTACTATAGATAATTCCATACAATGTTATCCATTTCATGGATTGGATATATTATATACACACATTCATCAAATTTTTCTAGAGGATAGTTTCTTTTTATGATGTAGAGGTCCAATGAGTGGTGTTTGTTGGTGATAAAGGTTTTTAAATGGGTGATAGGAAAGTGGATACTAATTTTCCTAATTTGGTAGAGATATCAGTTGAAGATTAGGTAGAGGATTTTATTAGGGTTTTGAAGGAGTTTCTGTATGTTTTATTGGATGAGGTTATGGAACTACCCCTGTGACGTGATGTTGAGTATGGGATAGAGTTTCAATTGGATGAATATATGATTTCTATAAACCCCTCTCTAATGGAGTATTCAGAGTTTTGAGAGTTCATGTCTCATGTGGATGATATAATTCATAGGGGTTTCATATGAACTAATGTGTCTCCTTAGTGTGATCCAATGTTGTTTGCTAAGAAGGAAGATGGTAGTATGAGGATGTGTGTAGACTATTAGAGGATTAATTAGGTAATTTTCAAGAATTTTTACCCTCTTCTAATGATCGATGATATTTTCAAACATCTAAGAGGATCTAGTTGGTATTTAAAAGTTGGCTTTCGGTCTGGATATCACCACATGAGGGTGAAATATGAGGACATCCCAAAGATAGCCTTCAGGAGTAGGTATGGGATCTTATAATTTTTGGTCATGTAATTCTATTCTACAAATGAACTCTCTATGTTCATGGAGATCATGAAATTCATCTTCCATGAGTTCCTAAACTAATTTTTTATCATGTTATTAAATGATATATTGGTTTACACGAAGTCAGGGGAGGATCATGTCGAGTATCTCGGAGTTGTTTTGTAGGTCCTTTGACACCACCAGCTTTATGGAAAGTTATTCAAGTGTATGTTCTAAAAATGATATGTGAATTTCCTATTACATTTTGTTTCCCATTAGGGGTTTTTTATACCCATTAATCATTTAGGTAGTTTTTTCATAGGTAGCACCCAAGAAGGTTTCTGAGATTTGTAGATTTCATGGTCTAGTTGGATGTTATTGGAGGTTTATGTATAATTTATCTTGAGTTACGTCCTTACTAATAGATTTTACTATGAAAGATTAGGTCATTGTGTGGATTGATCAATTTCATACATTATTTGGTTACTTGATGGAGAAATTAGTTATTTCTAGAATGCTTTTGTTTCCTAAGGCGGGTGTGTTGTTTGATGTTTTCTGTGACACTTTCCATCTGGGATTGTGATTTGTTTTGTTTTAGTAAAGGGTAGTGATATATTATGGTTCTAGGTTTTTACATACCCATGAGAATAACTATGAAACCCATGCCCTTGATCTAGTGTCAATTTTTTATGTTCTGAGGATGTGGTCTTATCACCTCATCGTTGAGCACTTTGTGGTTTCCACATATCACAAGAGCCAAAAATATGTCTTTTATTAGCAAGATTTGAATCCATTATAGTGGAGGTGGATATAGTTTCTTCAGGATTATTATTTATATATCTCTTGCACACCAATAAAGGATAATTTTGGTGTCAATTTTTTGAGTTTTAAGTCTCGAGGATATGTAGTTTAGGGATCTATATATGTTTGGAAAGGTATGGAAACTCTTGAAGTGATTCATCTTGATGTTGGAGAGATAAATGGTCATGGTTGTTTTTATCATATTATTATAGATTCATCCTTGATATAGAAGGTGGATGAGTCTCAGTGGGAAGACTCAAAGGTTGAGGTGATATGTGATTGTGTTGGCTATGTTGATGCTCCATATGGATGGTCGGTGGATGGTTAGAATCGTTTATTGTTTTGTAAAAGGTTGTTTGTTCTATTGTAAATGTATGAGGAGTTTCTCTATGAGTTTTATAGATAAAACATAGAGAATATTCTTTGTTTAACCAATATGCATAGTTATTTTTTGGAAATAGATTTGGTTTTCAGGGAAGAAATGGTCAGTGGAAGATTTTTTGGAAAAGTGTTTTGTTTTTTAGTGGGTGAAAGTGGATCACAATGTACCTAGATGTTTGTTACAGTCCTTAAATGTTATCAATTGGGAATGGGAGGATATCATGATGAATTTAGTCAATAGTTTAACCTGGTCTTAGTGTATTTGTGATTTATTTTTTTTTTGATAGTGGACCAAATACCAAATTCGGCTCATTTTCTAGCGATCTGTGAGGCGACTACCATGAATGTCATGGAGAGTCGGTTTTTGGATGATGTAGTTATTATTTATGAGGTATCAATGACCATCATATAGGATTGGGATCCTCATATTACTTTAATTTTTTTGAGGGATTTTATAATTCTTTTTTCAACCAATTTTTCCTTACTACTTCTTTCCACCATCAGACAGATGAGAAGACAGAGTAGACCATCCAGACATTGAATAATATGTTGTGAGATTCCATTTTGAACTTTAGTGAATCATGGGTAAGTTACTTTTCACTACTAAATTTTGAATATAAAAATATTTATCACTCATATATTAGAATATATCCATTTGAATCATTGTATGGTAAATTATGTCATTATCCATTCTGTTCGATAGCGGTTGGGAAGCCATTAGTTTTTAGTGCTCATGGGGTGTAGAGAATGACCATGAAGATCTAATTTTTCTAATATAGGATGGGGGTAGCATATGAATTTCATAAGGACTATGATTATCATAGGATAAGGACTTTAGAGTTAGAGGTTGGGAACTATGTGTTCTTGGGAGACTCCTTTCGGCATGGGTAGTTGAGGTTTGGTAGGGGAGTAAGCTCCCACCCTAGTTTGTTGGGGCCTTTGATGTGTTTCAATGTGTTAGTGTGGTGGTTTAATAGTTGGTGATTCCACCATGGTTGGACAGGATCCACAATGTCTTTCATGTGTCTCACCTTTTTTAATATCCTCATGATAACTCTCACTTCATTTACTGTGGAGTGTTGGATATTAAGGATGATGCTATGTTAGTGGAGAAACTAGTAGAGATCTGTGATCATATAGAGAAGGTGCTACATGGATGAACCATCCCCTTGGTTTTAATATTTTAAAGTCATGGTAGATTGGAGGAGATTAATTTGGAGTTAGAGACACATATTCATACCTAGTACTTGGAGTTATTATGAGATTTTCTTTATTTTATTTTACTTGATGATGTGATGTTAGGATCATGATATTTTTGAGATGTGTTGTTTCTTTATTTATATGATTTTTGATAAATATTTCAGAATAAAAATAGTGTAAAACCTAATTTCTAATCAATATATGTTATATTATGTCATGATTAAGACAGTATGGTAGAGTCTGTGTCACCCAAATCAGACAATATCTTGTTATGGAAGATAAAATTCTTTAATTTGTGTGTTTGGGGTAGTTCTATGTGTGTTGGTTATGGAAGGTGATGTCTTGGTCTATGAGGAGGTTGAGGTGGTTTCATAGATGGTTATGTAGAAAGTAGGTGGTTTTTGTATGGTTCTAGTTGATGTGGCCATTTTGGTCATTTATGGATGGTTGAGTTGGCATGTTTGGTTGGAGGTAGTGTTTGATGTGTAATGAGATCCCTATGAGGTATCTCATGGGGTGGTTGTTCAGACCCTCTTATTATTTTGGGTTTGGTTTTGATTCTCGAGGATGAGAATCATTTGAGAGGTACCTGATGTAATTATTTGGGCCTTCTCGACCAAATACTTTTCCACATTTGAGTTTTTGAGGTGTTTTGGAGGATCCTCGATGAGAATTCTATGGAGTTGGATCTATAATTATTTTGTAGTGGTAATACAAAATATAAAATTGTTATTTAAGTTATGAATTGGTGTTTAATAACTTTTTTATATGGTGACTTTATGACTTGTTTTTGGCAGAGGGGTAGTCTTTGAAATGGATCCATGTCGTAAAATCATACATTACGACATAAGTTAATTTTGGATGAGATGCCATTTTTTTGGAAGAAAACCCATGTTTGAGAATTCATAACTTAAAACCAGTTTATGAGTTATAATATATGGTTGTCATTGAATATTCATCACCAATTTGTAATTCACTTCATAAAAATGGTGATTTATAATTTTTTTATAACCTTTCTTTGGCTAAATTTTCCTTTATATGGATATTTATTCTCTAATTTTTTTAGAGTAACCCTAGTGGATTCAAGAGATCTTCCACCCCTCATTCTCCTACTTCAATCCTTAGGTTATAGTGGTTGAGTTTTGGCGATCTGAGGTGAGTTCTCTCAATTTCTATTCCTAGTTTTCCCATGTTCATATTTTGGGGGTTTACTATAGTGTTTTTGGTTTTGGTTCAGGGTGTGTTGGGATGAATTTTTGATAACCCCTTAGTGAGGTTCAGGTTGATCAAGGGTTACCTTGCATAGATGTGATTTTTTGGTTTTTCTTCTTTGTCATGTGGTGTGTAGCAAATAGAAAAATCTTCATCGAGGTAGGGGATACTTAATTTATTCCTCAATATAGGCTATGTGTGGGGAATTCATGTTTTTGTTTCCCATTGGGTGGATATTAAGGTCCTTCTTGATAAAGTTACTTAATTAGAATAACTAAAATTGATGGGGAGTGGGATTAATCACATTATTTTCTAGTTTTAACAAATTATTGATGATATTATGCATGTTTTTTCAATACTAATAAACATTTTTGTTGGGAGCCTTGTTTGTACAGTAGATGATGTGTGTGATACCCTTGTTGTGTTATTGTTCTTTTCACCCTAAATAAAATATTAAAGAATGTATATATGGATAATAATTGTTTTCCTGTGAAAATTTTCTTTGTGTGATAATAATAATGATAAATAAAGAAGTAATTTTATGGAATCCTTTGAATAAAATGTAGAATTCAAGATGTACTAATATTTTTTATGGTTATTTTGTCAGGTTTCCTTGTTTTTTAGGGTCTTTGGTGTGATGATAGTAGAGACTATTTGAGATATGAAAGTAAGTGGGGTTGTGATGTGTGATGTGGTTAGTTGGAATGAGATGTGATACGGGCTGTGGAGAAGTGGGTATGGTGTGCAGTGGCAAAGAAAAACAATGGTGATGATGTTTGGATGTAATGGGGGTAGTTGTGTGGTGGTGTTTTTTTGTGTGTCGGCATTGTACGATGAAGTTTAGGTGTGTGATGTAAAGTGGTGGTTATGGTTGTGTGATGGTGGTAATTTTTGGAGGATGAGATGTGTTTGTGTTATTCTTAGATGGTTGGGCTAATGTGGTGTGGAATCGATGGTTAACTTGAGATAGATTATTTTTGTATTATGTGAGGTTGTATCAGTTTCTTGTTTATCCATGGAATAAATTGTAATTATTAAATTAAATTTCATTGTTTGATTAACGAATAATGAATGTCATAGAATTTGATGTGTGCTAAATTGATTAAATGGGTTAAATGGTAAATGAATAGGAAGTGTAAAGTTGAGTTAAATAGTTAGTAATTAGAAGTTAGTGGAAACCTATTAAATATTAGGAATGGTAAAATAGATAATTTAAAGTTTTTTTGAGTTTCCTTATGTGGTGGATGTGTGATGTGTTTCATATAGAGGTGGTAGCGGTTGTGATGATTGATGTGTGGTGTAGTGGTGATTTTATGGTGTATGCTAGTTAATTTATTATGAACCCATAGGTTATGTATTATATTTTATCAATATATTATATATTTTATTTTATTTCTATATGTTCTCTTCCCGAGTTGGATAACATTACCAACACCCAAATCTTTTGGGTTCTGAATGTCTTCCCCAGCATCCAGGGAGGGGGTGACATAGATGGTTGGATACCCCCTCTTCCTCACACTTCCTTCGATATTATTGTTGTTCTAGGGTTCTTTAGGTTAGGTGTGAAGTTTTGGCATGAGTATATTTAGGTTATGTGTGGTGTGTTGGCCCATGCTTATTCAGGTGGGATATGATGTGATGAGGCAGTGATGTGATATGTTATATGGGGGGGCTCATGCATGGTAGGGGGAAAGAATGAGGTTGATGTCATTCACATTAATAATACCCTACTTCCCATATTATTTTATGATATTTGGTTTGATAGACTTTTTGTATTTGAGAGATACATTATGTGATGTTATGTGAGGTGATTTAAAATGTACAAAAGAGATAGGATCACATGACGTTCGATGTTGGTGTATGAGAGTGGCATATCAGTGGGGAAGTGACATCAGTTCACCTTTTTTTATTCATAATTATTATTTTAGGATTCTATATGCATGATTTTTTGACTAATTCATAGTGAGGCTATGATTGGTTAGTTGACCTGTTTATGTTCTTGTTGGTTCTGGTGTTTGTTCAAAAGAAAATTATTATGATGTTTTCACATGTACACTTGAGACCTTAGGTATGATCATAATGAGTATACTTGTATTCTCACCCTATGTATATAAACTATTTTTTAGGTTTCTAGGAAAACTTTATGGACTTATTTGGACATTTATATCTTGGGATAGAGCTTCTGTTGAGTTGTTACTATATGATTTCTCTTTTTGGTATTTTATTTGGAGGCTTTTATTAGATTTTTTGAAATTGTTCATGCATTTTGGGATGGTTTTGGGTTTATCTTTATATTATATGATAGAGTTATTCTGTGGTTCTTTATACTATCTCCATATAATATGTTCATGATTTTAATTCCTTCCATTTTTTAAATTTTTTTACCATCGGTTCTTGTTGAAAACTTGGGGCTTACTAGAGGCGGGACTCAGGGGGTCATTATCTCTCTTCCTTCACTATCATCTCAAGAGGGGTATATTTGGATAAAGGGGATTAGGACACAAATTACCCATAAATGTATCATGTTTGATATTCTAAACTATATATAATTCACTTATTCTAAGATAGGATTTTTATAAAATTTAAATCATTTAATTAATCATTATTTATTATAAAATATCATGTCATTTTTTGAACATTAAATTTAATTTAACTTTAAAAGCAACATGGCCATAAAGGAATTGAAATTTAATCCTTTCATACATCCCTAATATGATATATTTACCTAAAAAAATTCATGGAATTAATTAATTAAATCAAATTATAGTACTTCTAATATTTCTAAAATCATTTATTTTATTTTTAAATTAATTGAATAAATATTGTGTCTCCATTTCATAAGTATTGAATATAATTATTTCAAAACTAAAAATTAGAAATAAATTTCCATGATAAAAAATTATTTATCTTTAAAATTTAAATTTATAAATGAACATAAGTTGTGATTATCCCTATCACAAAATATTATAGATATTAAAAGCAAGAGACTGACATTTTGGAATTTTCTCTACGTAAAATAATATAAAAGTTATAATCAATGGAAAGTGGAAAAAAATTGCTAAATTTTTTAATATTAGATGTTCATGGTTGAAAAAAATTATCCAATAAAATAAATACAACTGTTAGGGATAGTTTTATTCCATATCACATTATTTTTAACATTAATAACCTGATTTACCCTTACCGAGGTGATAAATATTTATTGTGGTTTCTATTCATAATGACCAAAAAAGGGAATTTATTTAATAAATTTAGACATATTGATTATAAAAATGGAATCCATTTATAAATATTCAATTAATATAAGTGTCAAAATATAATTTAAAATTAAACTCGCAAAATATAATGCAAAAACATTTTTCAGAAAAAATTAAATTAAGTATAAAAATATTTTTGATACCAAATTCAAGTATAAAATTCATTTAAAACACCATAATTGGATTATATTTAATGAAAATAGGTTAATTAATTTTAAAACTAATCCAAAATATAATTTTAATTTGTAAATTCTTGAAAAGAAAATATAGTATTCTATAAAAAATCTGAATTCTTCACTATTCATTGAAAGATAAATATTTTAAGAAAAATTCCAAAGTTTCATCATAAGATAATTTTTATATGAAGATCTATAAATTTAAGTTAATTTTATCAAATAAATTTTCTATAATTGGAAAAAATTAAATATAATATTTACTCAAAAAAGTAATAAAAACCATTTTTTAAGGAAACATGATTTTAAAATAAAAAATTAATTTACTAATAATATAGTGATTATTTCCTAATAATTAATCAATACATTTTCATTAAGTATGAACTTTATACATATTTCATAATATGGTTATTTCTATTCATCGATGCTAATTCAATGGATATGTTATAATGACCATATTTAAATAATAATAACAATAATAATTCATGGTTAATTTAAGCTCAGTGTTTCATGTCATATACGCTATCAAACATAATGTTATTATTTTAAAAAAATTAGGTGTTACAGTTTTTCTTCCCTCTCGAATCACTTTATCTGTCATCAATTAAAGGAATACAAATAGTTCCTCAATCTATGTGTTTTCCTTGTTTTTATTATAACTTTAGTAATTTAGGAGTGAAGCACAATAATTATGAAATCCAAAATAATATAATTTATATAAAGTGGGGTTTCAAAGGGGAAATTAATTTATCCTTTGAGAAAAACCATTAACTTTGTATTGAGGCCTACTGGGCTCTTTAAAGGCATAAAGTACTTAGATAAAGATCAATTCTTGATGAAGACATTGACAAGGATCATGAACTTAGGTACTATTTAAAGTTTTCCCAATGTAGCTTTTTATTATTTATTTATGTTTTTTATGTTCATTAGCGATGTAATGAATTCCCTTTTGATTCTATTTCCTTTTAATAAAATTCCAGTGAAATTTTATTATTTTAGATAGAAAAGGAAGTTATTGAATTTACTTCAGTATTTAATTTAGTAATTTTACTATAACTAGTTTACATTTATTACATCTATATACATTTTTTCTTAATACCTTAGAAATTTTCCAAAGCTATTTGAGGGTAGTCATTCCCCTAAAATTATCATTTTTGTTCACAATGATCATCACATGCTCAAAACCAATCAAATGTTATCAAATAGTCTTGATACATCAAAAAAGGATTCTTGATTCATTTGAGTTGTGTGAAAATTAATTGCATGATAATCTAACACATTGTGTGTCCAGTATAACTAAAAATGCATGTTTTTATTTAAAATTGAAATTTTAATTCAAAAAAACAAATCACATTCTCAAATCCAAGAAAACACACTCTGATTTTCTTGATAATTTTGGTAAAATATTGATAATTCATTTGTGACTTGTAGGGTCTAACTATATGGTAATCTGATACATGATGTGACTGATATGATTGAATGTGCATTTCTTAATTTAAAAGTGAAATTTTAGTTGAAAATGAACATCACATACTCAAAACCAATAACACATTCATTGATTATATAGATACTTTATAAAAATTATTTTTGATTCATTTTTTATCTGTAGGTGATATCTCTATTTTATATACATATTTTGATGGGTTTTTATATGTGTTTCAATTAAATATTAATTGATTTAATATGATATGCTTCCATGATATTTATTATTTTTTTAATTCTTATGAAATGAAGAAATTTGGAGAAATACCATGGAAAATATGGGAATTTAGGAACATAAAGGTTCTTCTTGCAGCAAGAGAAGCGAAGCGGCGTGACACTCGATTTTTTAGGATGATCAGGGAGCACTTCTTGAGGCACAAACTAAAGACGAAACTGAGGTTTTGATGATGTAAGTTAAAGATAAATGTCTTGTAAACATTAAATTACATTAAAATACCTATACATTATATGTCGTTTAAAACATTACTTGATGTGAGATTTCCCATATAGATCCAGAAAATGTGGATTTTCAGGGAATCTTCAATGGTGTCCCCATATATTTTGACTGGATCTACCAATAAACACAATATTTGACCTAGATGAGTCCAAGGATTACTAATGATCTTATAAATAAGGATTTCAGTCATGGGAAATTCATTCCATTCCAGGCATGGAGAGGATCAACTACAAGGAGGCTACTGCGGGGTTCCAACCCACCATTCTTCATAGAAAGGTTTCTGTTTTGTTTCTTTCCTTTATGTAACATTGAATTATTTATATTTTAATTCCATTTTATCTCTTTAATTCATTCAATTATTGTTAATTCTTTTATAATCTCTCTTATATGGTTTTGCGTTTAATCGTCACTAGAAATCATCTAACAATGGTTGGCCAAAACCCATAAGGAAGAGAGAAATTAGTTAAAGGGGGTGTGTACCATCATAGTTTGATTGAACTTTGCTCGTGAAGATTATTTTATTCAATACTATCATGTTGTAAATGCGCATTAATATTATTCATCATTGAACCATTGACCATATGTTTTCAATAATGAATGAACCCTAGTGTGATTGAGATGACTTATTCATGACCATTGAATGGAATTACTCTCTTCTACTTTTGGAAATCTAAACATAATGAACTTTATCTATTTTGATTTATCTAACCATGATAAATTGTTATTATATGGTAGTTTGATAGGGAATGTCCATTTCTTATATCGATGAAATTTTTTGGTTCCACGTCTATTTTATATAATTGTTTTGAAAGTGAAGTTGAATTAATTTATTTATAAAAACCATCCCTGGAAACTCATTACCCTCTCTTCTATTTCTTTATTTTAATTCATTTATTTTAATTTCATCATTAGTTTAATAAAATAAATCAGAAATTGGAATGAACTAATATTTTGTTAAGAGTTTTAATCACAGTGTTCCCCACTATCTATGGGTTTGACCACATGCTTCTTCTATAATACTCCTTTATAGTTAGTATGGTTAGGGTTTCAAATAAATTTATAATTTGATCCACACCAAGAATAATTAATGATGTCTCTAGGTGAATCAGTAGGAATAAACCACACATAAATATGATACACAGTGTGTCTGGTAAAATTCAAAGTGAATGTTTTCAGTATAAAAGTAACATTTTAGCTTGTAATGCACATCACATAGTCAAAATGGATAAAAATTTCTTGGATTGTCATGATACTTTAATAAAAGAAGTCATGTTTCATTTTCAAAGTGTTGGAATCAATTATACATCAATCCAACACTTGGTATGGATGGTATGAGTCAAAGTATGTATTTTCAATATAAAAGTAGTGTTTTTCTTCACAACATGCTTCAAATATTCAAACCAAGAAAACATGATCATGTTATATTCATAATTTATTAAAATGATATATGATTAATTTTTTAAATTTATAAATTAACCTCACATCAATCCGACACATGGTGTGACAGATTGATTGAAAGTTCATGTTTTCTGTTTAAGAGTGAAATTTTGGTCTAAAATATATGTCACATACTCAAAACCAAAAACCCAATTAGATCATATTGATGCTTTAGAAAGATTATCTCTGATTAGTTTTTGATGTGTAGAAATTAACTTCAATTCAATCTAACACCTCAAATTTATGGTATGACTTAAAGTGTGTGTTTTCATTTTAAAATTGAATTTTATCTCAAACCATGTGTCACATAATTAATACCAAGAAAACGCATTCATATTTTCATTATATTTTTGGAAATATAATTATTATTAATATATGTTGTGTAATAATTAATCGAACTCAATCCATCACATTTTTTGGTCGATATGACTGAAAGTGAAATTTTTCAGTTAAAAGTGACATTTTAGTTCAAAATGTTTATCAGATACTCAAAAATGAGAAAACATGCTTGAATTATCTTTATGTTTTATAATAAAAATTTATAATTTATTTTTTATATTTAGGAATTAACCTCACATCATCATGATATATGGGTTTGGTTGATATGACTAAAGTGTGTGTTTTCATTTAAAGTTGACAATTTAATGAAAAATGTGGATCACATACTCAAAACTAATAAAATATTTTTTTGATTGTATTGATACTTTAGTAAAAAGATCTATAATTGATTTTTTCACATTTATTAATTAACTTGATATCAATATAACTCATGGGGTAGTTATTATGAGTGAAAGTGTGTATGTTTATTTCAAATTGATATTTTAGTTCAAAACATGTATCACATACTCAAAACCAATAAAACATGTTTTTATAGCCTTGATTCTTTTATAAAATTCTCCATGATTAGTTTTTGATGGGTATAAATTAACCTTAAATCAATCTAACACAAGGTCTAGCCAGTATGACTCAATATACATGTTTTTAGTATAAAAGTAACATTTTAACCCACTACGGAATCCCAAGGTAAAATTTTTGAAAACAAACTCAAATTATATTTACAATTTAAGAAAAAAATTCATGGTTCATTTTTTATGAATCAACTAAACATCAATCTGATACATAGTGTGGCTAGTATTACTCAAATTTCCTGCTATTAGTATAAAAATAACATTTTTTCTCAAAATATGCATCACATAGTTAAGTTTAAGGAAATTATATTAGTATAATCTAACACTTTACTAAAATGATACATTTTTCGTTTTTTATGTAGAGGAATTAATAACACATCAATATGACACACATTGTGGCTATATTCACTGAAAGTGATTGTTTTCAATTTGAAAGTGGCATTTATTCTAAAATAAGCATCACAAAATCAAAACCAAGAAAATTTTCTCATATGATCTTGATACTTTAGGAAAATAATCCATGAATATTTTTTTATGTATAGGAATTAATCTCAAGTCAATATGACATACAGTGTGACCTATATTACTGAAAGTTCATGTTTTTATTTAAAAAGAAAATTCTAGTTAAAAATGTGCATCACTTACTCAAAACCAAGAAATCACACTCAAATTCTCTTCATATTTTAGTACAAATATCTATAATTAATTTTTGATGTGTATGAATTAATGACACATCAATATGAACCATGGTGTGCTCGATATGATTGAAAGTATGTTTTTCATTTGAAAGTGACATTTTAGATCAAAATGTGTGTCATAAACTCAAAATCAAGAAAAAATGATGAACTTATCTTGATAAATTATAAAAAAATACATAATTTATTTTTTATTTATAGGAATCAACCACACATAAATATAACACATGGTGTGGCTGGTATGACTGAAAGTGTTTGTTTTCATTTAAAATTGACATTTTAGTTCAAAATGTGCATCACATACTCAAAACCAAGAAAATTAACTCTAATTATCTTCATACTTCATAAAAAATATCAATAACTCATTTTTTATGTGTAGTAATTAACTAAATTTCAATCTGATATAGGGTGTGGCTGGTATAGCTAAAAGTGTGAGTTTATATTTAAAGGTGACATTTTATTTCAGAATGTACATCAATGACGAAAACTAAGAAAAATTTTTCTAATTGTCTTTATACTTTTGAAAAAAATATTCATGACTCATTTCTGACATATAGTAATCAAACACATGTTATTATGACATACGGTATGGATGGTATGACTTAAAATGAATATTTCTAGTTTAAAAGTAACATTTTAGCTTACAACATGAGTCACATAGTAAAAAAACAAGAAAACACACTTTAATTGTCTTCATACATTAGGATAGTGATCAGTGATTCATTTTTTATGTGTAGGCATCAAACACACATCAAAACCGTATTTTAAACACACTTTCATATTTTTGGTATGACTCAAAGTGTGTTTTATCAGTATAAAAGTAACTTTTTTTCTCATAACACATGTCACATAGTCAAAAAGTATAAAAACAAGTTAATATTGTCTTAATACTTTAGAAATTTTATTTTCAATTCATTGTTTATGTGTGGGAATTAACCAAACATCAATATTACACATGGTGTTTCCGGGTGGACTAAAAGTGAAAGTTTTCAGTTTAAAAGTGAAAGTTTATTCTAAAACACATACCACATAATCAAAACAAACAAAATGGACTTATATTATCTTAATAATTTATGGATACTATCTATGACTCATTTTTTATGTATAGGAATTAATCTTGAGTCACTCTAATACATGATGTGTTATATAACATTTTGGCCTAGGATCCATTAAAATGGTTCCCCAAGCCAGTTTTCCACATGACCTTAGGCATTCCTCGCCATTCTTCAATGGCTACAGACTAGCAGTGGGGGCATAGAGTAGTAATATAGTGATAATATACCCCCTGATCAGAGTGAACACTAAAAAATAAAATATCCTTGTATCGTACTCCAATGATAAACATCGGAGTCCATAGAAATAAATTAATATCAACATCCAAAACAAAATATAAATAAAATAAGAATAATGTAAACATGTCTGAACAACTATTGAAATGAAGTAAGGCTCAAATTGTCATGTCATTAATACAAACAACCACCCATTGGGAAAGTTACATAACATACTAGAATAATATAAACCAATAAAAGGGCTCCACATAATCTTCATGATAAAACCCATCTAGTCACTTGATACCATCTGAGAAATCCTTTCCTACCATGAAAAACTCATCATGGGCCTCATCCCAAAACTGTGCCTATAATAAACATGTGAGACTTGATTGGGTACCCAGGTGTAATGGAGGACCAAGAAATGTGTAAGTAAAACCCAATTGGCCACCACCAATGGTGTCTAAATAAAATACTAGTCATAGTGAACTTTTATATAGATAAATATTAGGAAAAGTAAATAGTATAGGAATGAAAATAATTACTCTCTAGGAAAAAAACTATTTATCTAGAAACCTATTATCCCTTGGGTTCTAAGGTGGAACCCAAGAAAATAAACCTTCATTGACCTAAACTATTCATTTAAAATATAACATTAGGTGTTACATATTATAAATATCAAAAAGGTATTTTCACTTATCATTTAACTCTAGGAGGAATCAAACATCATTATTAATCATTCATGGAACCTCATTCCAACACTTAAACATATACAAATATGTCAGTGCTAACATAGAGCATCATATCCAACAGTATAACCCATGGATGTGGAATATCATTTCCAGATTTCTCACCCTCAAATATGGAGCTTCATGTTAATTATCCAGAACCATATTTGTGGAACATTATTTCCACTATCTCAACCTCATATATGGATCGTCATGTCTGAAATCTGGTACCATACAAGTAGAACATCGTGTCCATTATCCCATACTCAAATTTGGAGCACCATTTACCACATCTAATTCCATTCCAACATTTATTAAAAAAAGATCAATATTGACCTCACAAAACAATCAATGTTCACAATAACCCTTTCTAAACCCTTATAATTCACTTAGGTCCCAATAGGACCTTAACACCAACACATGGATTAGACTTCCAACCACTTTTTACACATCAAAACATCTATCCAATATTCTTGGAAAAACTATGGATCTCACACATCTATTTAAAACATTTTAAAACCACCCTTAAAACCATGTTCTTCCCCTTTATCATTCAAAACACGTCCAACTTCTTTAGTTTTATTAAAAAAATTATGAAAATCATCAAAACATGATCACCAAAGGGGAATACACACCCCATTTCAAATCAACATTTTAAATTCATTTTAAACCCCCTTTTTATATCACTTGGATGTCAACACCTCACTTTTAAACTAACCCCTCTTAAAAAAATAATTCCACCTTTGAAACCCAAAACCAAATCAATACACAATGCACATAGTTAAAAATATTTCTAGGGACTCATAGGTCTTTCATAAAATATTATCACATAAAAAATTCAAAAACATTATTTAAACATTTTATAAAACACTTATCCCTAATTACTACCAAGTATCCCTTAATAATTTAATCAATGCAACCAAAAATATTATCTAGGTTAAGCTCTTAACCCACGTACTTGAACTTTTACAAACCCACTTTGCCATTTTCTAGAAGTGACACACCCCATGGGAGGCTGTAATATCATTCTTAGAAACACTAATAGATCTGGTGGGATTTGTAGAAGGTGTAATGTGTCTATTTAAAGCCTAATCCACTAACTCTAACCAAAAATGACAAAACACTTCACATTTATTAAATATTCATATTACATACACATGGAAATCAATTATAAATACTATGGGAAAAACTCTTAGACCACCTACCTCACCAAAGAATCTTTCCAAAACACTTCCAAATCATTGTGGCCTTATTAAGGACCATCCAAGTTCCAAAAAACTCACTGAAATCCCAATGAGCTCATCTTGATCATCCAATATCTTAACCTCACACCAAGTAAAATCAATTTATGAATTATAATAATTATAATTAATTAATTAATCAAACACTAACTCATCATAATTTAGGAAAACTCATTGAGCATTCACTTCTTATCAAAATTCCATGCAACCGCAATGAGTAGTCCACAATGGACTCCTGAAACCATTTCTAGGAAATACCTAAGAGGTTATACCACTACAATAATTTATTAATTTAATTCATTAGGGAAAACCTATGAAAATTTTAAAAGAATTTATACCTTAAATAAACATTGCATATCGATGTATTGAAGTCATCTTGGGATATCCTTTACAAAATATGCCCAAAATCCCCATGAGAAATGGATGATTTTACCATGCTCTGGTGGAATCATCAACCAAAACAAGAACTGAGGAACTCCATATTAGAGAGGAGTAGAAATAAGTGTAAGATAATTCACCTGAGGAGAATAACCTGCATAAAAAACCAATGAATTACTTGAACATGCTCCAAGTCGATGGGTTAGAGAAGGAGAAAGGGGTTGGGAGAACCCTCGGTTCGTGCACACCAAAGGGGAGATAATGAGAGTGGATTGGACTAAAAAACTGAGGGGGGATTTTGGAAAAATCCCCCTTTTAATAAAGTTTTAGGAAACCATAAAATTTGGATGTATGGTTTTCTAAACCGTACACTCCCAATTTACCAAGTCACTCCACCTCACATGGCCATGGGGCATAGTTTTCCAAATCGTGTACCGACAGTGTGTCTAGAACTGTCCACCACCACACCTCCTGAACGATTTGGATACACAGTTTTCCAACTGTGATCTATCTAGAAAATACTACATCGTTCCCTCTATAGCAAGGCACATGTTTTGTATGAAACCATGTGCAGGTCGTGCACCGGGCCTCAGGCTCTTCAACACCTCATATTATTTCTCCTTTGGCTCACATAGTCTCTAAAATTTATTCTAACCATGAAACATTACTATTAGTAGTTCAAAATGAATTGATAACACCCTTAGCATCAAGGTGTCTCACATTTTATCCTAAACCATACACACTAAACCATACACCCTAGCTAGGATTCTTCAAAACTCCCAAAACATAACCCAAATCTCTTGGGGCACACCTGAACACTTGAGATACCTTCAAATAATCATTACTCATCAAAAAATTACAATTTAATGAATTTAAACTCTCATAATCTCATTTCAAGTCTCGATTAAAAATTTATCCCATATAGTAAATGAAATTTATAATTCCTTTTAAAATTTCCAACTCATTCTGCTGTGGGATCTTAAAAGGTCCCCACTATAATACTTTTTATACCTGAGAAGTATCGGTGGTCACCTATTCATCCCACTCAACTTATTTTATCCATATGTTATATCTAATGTACTCATTCAATTTTTTAATTCCTAAAACATAACCAATACATAACCTCCCACTCAAGGCACTCAACTTTCCAAATCTCAGTCCAATTCTCATTGTAAGAAACCAAACACCAAGATGGTGCTTACCCGATCACATCCAACTAAAACATAAATTATTTCATCTCACAAAAACTTTTCGAAGATATGGTTCTCCCCACTATAAGTTTCATATTATAACCACTAACTTCTGATACTTAACACCTTTACTATTATAAAATCTCAAAATAACCTCAAACTCACACTCCCACAACATGACCAACACAGTTCCCAACATTATTCACCCAAACACCCATAGGGATTTCCATCATCCTCAACACCCATCCTTGTCACTGAAAACCAATTGGAGTGGGAGCACACCCACCTCCCATTTATGATGTTGGGAAAAATATGTTAAGGCATCATTGAAGCATTTTGGAGGTGATTGTGTTTGTTGACAAAGTGGACATCTGTGTTGTGATTGTTGACAAAGCAAACCATGACGTACATATTTTTTGAAAAAGGGGATTTCATAGTGGCATGTAGAGTTCAAGGGATGTTTTTAACGATCCATGTTTGATTCAAGAACATTGACAAAGGAATGGATGATCTGAATGCAGTACAAAAAGAGTAGATGCAAGGTGACACCGTTTTCCAGTGTTTTCCAAATTTTTGGGCTTGAAAATTGAAAAACAGAGAAAAGTGGTTTTGGAAAAAGGGATTTCACGCTATTGACTTGAAGGAGAGGAAATGTGTGTTCCATATGTTTTTCAAGGTCAGGACATCAAAATGTGGCAAAGGAAGAATGGTCACGCAAGTTTTAGGGTTGGTCGCGCAAGTGAATTGCACGGCAGAGACTTGTGCGCCGAAAGTTGTGCGCCAAGGGGAGACTTGTGCACCATCATGTGGGGTGAAAAAATGCCTATAAATAGAGGTCGACCCCTCCTCATTCATTGTAGAGTTCAACACTTAGAAAAATCAGAGCTCTCGTCGTGCAGGTGTGGTGGTCGCACAAGTGTTGTGTGGTCGTGCAAGTAGAAGTTGTGCGCCAGGTGATAGTTTCGCACCTAAGGTGGTTTGGGAGAGGAAGGAAGTGAGTCGCCCATTTCTTGAGTTGGATAAAGGGGTGTCGCGCAAGTTTTTTAGGTGAACTTTCTTGCCAGTTTTGAGGAAGTGCGAAAGTTTTTGGTCGTGCGCCAATATTGGTTTGTGTATAAAAGGGTGTGAGTCGTGCTAGTTTGGAGTTGCAGAATCTTGTGTTACGCAAGTAGTTGAGGTGGACTTGTGCACAAGTTATAACTTGCATGCCGATACTTTCACACCATCTTAGAGAAGGGCGCCAGGTAAGGTTGATTCGTTGCAGTGATTCAGGGCTGCGTGAAAGCTGGAATATTTCCTGATACCTTCGGTGCAAAGCGACATTCATTTACGAGTGAAAGTTGGACTTCAACAGAGCATCCACATGCAGCAGAGGATGTATTCATTAGTGATAATGAAACTACCTAAAGGTCTATAAACTATGATTGGATCCTTTCTAGAGCAGTGAGCAAAGGAAGAGGAATAAGGTGATCCTCTCCACCGGCAGTGAACCAGAGAGAGAGAAACAGGGAGTGACACTTGGGAAAGCAGTGAGCTGACCCTAAACATTGTAAAGGCAGTGAGCCTGGGAATAGAAGTGATATATCCCGAACCTTTTAAATAGTAGTGTGCTTATAGTGGATTTGGTACATCGTCACATTGCCAGTGTATTCTCTTTGGACATAGCCCAGTGGGGGTGAAACAAGTAAAATTGGTGTGTCATATGCATACTTTACTTTCTGTTTATATTGTGAAACGGGAAAGAGAGAAAAGAGTGTTTTTTAAAAGAAAAACAAGATCAAAAGGGGCTTTAATTTTGAATTAGTCATACCCTGATTCACCCCCCTCTCAGGGTATTCAGCCTAGTGGAACTTACAATTGGTATCAGAGGGAGGTTGCAATTATTCTCTCTCAATGGAGGTCACCAATCATAAAGGGATTCCAATCTTCGACGGAAGTAATTTTCAGATACGGAAAAATCGAATGCAACACTTTTTCAAATATTTGGGAATGGATGTGTTTACAGTATCTATGCATGGTATCTCAGCTGACATCAATAGTGGAGCATTATCAGAAGCTGAAATAAGGGAGCTAGATACTGACGCGAAGGGTATTAATGCTTTAGGAGGATTCCTTTCCAATGTTATCTATACGAAGGTGATGTCATGAAAATCATCACATGCTATGTGGAAAAATCTTTTGAATATATATTAAGGGGATACAAAAGTCAGAGAGGCAAAGATGCAAGTTCTGTGAAACAAGTATGAAGATATGAGAATGAGCCCGAATGAATCTGTTGATGCATTTTTTGACAAGGTAAATGTTTTTGTGGAAGATATGTGAGGTCTTGGAGAAGTTATAGAAGATATAAAGATTGTGAAGCACATATGGAGGAAACTTCCAACTCGGTTTAGTCTGAAAGTCTCAATCTAAGAAGATAAAGACCCAAAAGAGCTGACGTTGGATAACCTGCACAGTACCCTTATTGCATATGAAATGAGGAATGATTACAATGATGCTATGGAAAAGGGGAAATCCAAGGAGGTGGCATTTAAGTCCATGAAAAATTTCACCATTGAAGAATCTCAGGAGAATGAAGAGGCAGATGAAGTGATTTCATTCCTTTCCTCAAACCTTTAAAGAGGAAAAGGAAAGTTTAAAGGGAAACTTAAACTTTCATGCTTTAGAAGTGGAAAGGTTGGACATCTTTCATCAAGGTGCCCAAAGAATTTTCAAGATTATGATGAGAATGAAGATGAAATCCACAAAAAGAAGTCTCCAGCCAATGTGAAAGGAAAGAAAGAGTTCAAAAGAAATTTCTTCAAGAAAATGATTCTTCTTTCATAAGACTATGAAAGTTCATATGATTATGAGGTTAAAAAGGTTGAAGAAATTGAAAACTACAAAGATCGTGGGGAAAATTCCATGGTGGTGGTTGTCGCTAGTTCTCAGGAAAAGGAAGAAACTAGAACTGGAGATGAAGAAGAAGAAGTTGAAGGAAGAGTTGATATGGAAGCCGAATTGGAATCATCTCTTGAGGAAATTGACATTTGGAGAGCCAAAATAAAGAAATCCAATAAAGTGGTTCATGATGCCAAAATATATATGCAACAATAGGATGAAGAAAATCCTGATATGTTAGAAGAAATTGAAAAACTAAAATCTTCAACACTAGAGATCTCAGAAAATATTTTTGAGTATAAGCTTAAAATCAAGGAACAAAAGAATGAAATTGATGGTTTGACCAACATAGGAAAGGAGTAGGTCAAACATATCAAAGAACTTGAAAAATAATTTTTTGGTCTGCGATAAAGAATTAAGGATCAAGAAAAACTCTTGACACCTAGTATAGTTCCAGGAAAAAAAATTATTCAGAAGACTGAAAAGTTAGAAGTAGAGAACAGACCTCTAGCAGAAAAGAAGCAACAGTAGTGTTCCAACGATAAGACTGGTATGGGACATGAATGAAAATATAAAGTGGTCATGGATGAATTCAAACCTCAAGAACCTGCTCTGAGAATGAAGATGGAGTTGGGTATGAAACAGAATCAGAATATCAGCAGATCCCATGGGAAAACCAGCAGTGCATAAGTGACACACAGGAATGCTTCTTACATTTGGTTCTACTGATGTGGAAATATGGGACACTCACAAAATGTGTGTCCTATAGCCAAGAGATACCAAAGGGCACAAGAACAACAATGGCAGCTAAACAGAGCTCAATATTATATAACATCTTTTAAAGGTCATTGTTTTTGGTGCGGAGGATTTGGGCACATGGATAGATATTTCACATCAATCATACAAATGAATTTTCCAAAACAAAACCCGAATAGTCGTAAGCAGCAAGTTAGGGAATCGAAAAGTGAGATGAAAACACAAAATCGATTTTTAGCCCTACAAGATGAAGTTGGTCCATCACACTCTAAGGAAGATCAACTTCTCCAAACAACACCGAGTGTGAAGTCGAATACATGGACCAAAAATAAAAAGGATGAGAAGGCAGTAGTTGCAGAAATTTCCCTTAAAGCTTCAGATCGTTCAGGAGTATGGATCCTTGATAGTGGTTGCACATCGCATATGAAAGGTAACAAGGATATCATTACAGGCATTAAATATGACAAAGAAGGTGTTTTCAAGTTTGGGAACGATGAAGGGTTGAAGATTATTGGTTCCGGAAAGGCTAAATTTTGGGGAAAAGAAATGAGGCGTGCTGATGTCTTGGTTGTAGAGGGCCTCAGTCATAACTTGCTCAGTGTCAATCAACTATGTGACTCTGGGTACTCTATCTGGTTTACCAAGAAGATGTGTGTTGTGAAAGGAAAATATGGAGCAATTGTTCTATAAGGAAAAAGGAAAAAGTGAAATCTTTACCTTGTAAGTGGGGAAGGAGATATGTGTCTTTTATCCAATGAAGAAGAAAATAAGTTGTGACATAAGTGACTTGGTCATCTATTCCAACCATCTATGGAAGATCTTGTAAAGTGTGATGCTTCTAGAGACATTCTCAAATTATCATGTGATCGCACTCATATGTGTGATGCTTGCCAACAAGGGAAGATCATCAGAAAGACATACAAGCCAAAGGAATAGAAATCAACCAGAGTGCTCACATTGTTAAATGTTGATGTTTGTGGACCTATCTCACCGTGAGACATAAATGGGAAAAGGTACTATGTTCTTTTCATTGATGATTATAGCAGAATGGCTTGGTATTTGTTATTACCCATAAGACACAAGTGTTCAGTTGTATCAATCAGTGTAGGAGGGAATAAGAAATGATGCTTGGGTAGAAAATTCTGAAGTTTCATACTAATAACAGTACATAATTTACAAACAGTCAAGTAGAATAATATCTCAAGAAACACGGGATAAAGCATCAAGTTTCATCAGTGAGAACTCCCCAACATAATGTATTAGTTGAAAGGAGAAATTGGATCATCAACAATATGGCTAGAACAATGCTTATTGAAAAGGACCTACCAGAGAAATTTTGGAAGGAAGCAGTTTTGACATCGGTCTATATTTCGAACAGGGCTCTATTGTGTCCGAAAGAAGGGAAGACTCCGTATGAAATGTGGTAGAGAATGAAACCAACATTGAAATACTTTCGGATCTTTAAAAGTAAGTGTTTCATTCTCAACAAAGAAAACCACAAGAAGTTTGAGTCACGAGGAGATGAGGGGATATTATTTGGATACTCAGGTAAAAGCAAAGCATATAAATGATTTAACAAAAGGCTGGGAAAATTTGTTGAGATCAATGATGTCACTATAGTTGAAAATGAACAGAATACTCAACGACCTAGTAAACAGTTTCTGGATGAAAGTGATGAAGAGGTAAGAAACATAGGGGGGTAGAAGTGGCAGAAGATTACTCATAAGAAGACACAGATGATGAACAAGAAAGTGTCAAGTCTGTGTCTGCAAGGAAGCCAAAGAGTCGAGATAAAATTTATAGGCATAATATCATTGGTGATCAAACAGCTCCAGTTCAGACAAGAAGAATGAAGTCACTACAGCAGAAATCTTTCCTATCTCAGGTAGAGCCGAAATTCTTTACTGATGTAGTAGAAGATGAAAACTGGGTTCAGGATATGAATGAAGAATTGGACCAGATTGAGAAGAATCAGACATGGGATATTGTTTTGAGGCCAGTAGATAAGAACATCATCGGGACTAAATGGGTCTTTCGCAACAAGATGAATGAAGATGTCATAGTGATTTGAAACCGTTTCGGGTCGTTATCCCCAGAACGCAATCACCATTCACTCACATATTCTGAGGAGGTGAATGAGAATGTCCCTCAGGGCCTTAATTCAAGGATACATGAGTCCTTCCCAAGGGCTCCCATCAACAATCGCCTCTAGAATCGTGCGGCAGTGTGCCCTCAACATGATGAGGGTATCGACTCCAGGCATTCAGCTCAGGTTCCTCGAACCCGAGAAAGTAAGACGAACCACCAGAGGTGACAACTGGTTAACAGTGAGCAGGTTCTCATCTCTTCCATCTCTGGAGAATTCCACCAACCTAACTTAGTGGCAAGAAACGAGAGGGCACACACACCTACCCGTTTTAATTCCGCTGTCCAGCAGACTCGTCTGGCAGCATCACGCCAATCCTGCCAGGCAATTTTGGCAGAGTACTATAAGCAGGAACATATACCTTTTTATACATCATCATCTAGTCAGCAGGATCGTCTGACTACATATGATGGAGATCCTCAACCACGTTTGGCGAAGTACAATCAGCAGGCACATACACCTGCTGGTATTGATCAATCCTACCAACAGTCTCGCTTGGTAGCACATGGATAAGTCAGTCGGAAAGCTCCGGCGACAAACAGGAGGCAGACTCAACTCTCTACCCCCACACATGAGTACTGTTAGGATTCACTGACAATAAAAGGAGGATAGGAGCAGGAACATACACCTACTCCAAGCACGGAATGGAAATATATCCCCATTCCGGTAGCTGAAGTCACCAAGCATATTTTATCTATGGTGAAAGAGCAGAAGCAAATCCCTGCTCATATTCTGGATGCTTTCCAGGATATTATAACAGCTTCAGCAGCATATCAAGGAAAGACACATAAATCTATCCCTACCAGTGGAGTGACACATCAAAAGTTCACTCCAGAACAGACACACACATCTGTTCCAGTTCAAGAGGTTTGTGGGGCATACTCCCCCATATCATACGGACAACCAAGTCAGGCACATACACCTAATTTGAGTAGAGATCATCATCCTAACCTAGCCATCTCTCTTGATCAGGCACATACACCTGCTCAGAGTAGCCACTTTCGTCAACAAGTGGTTTCCAAGGTGAGTAAGAAGGCTTCTAAGAAGAATACCCACCCAGCACAGTCAAGAAATCAAGAGCCAATATGTAACAAGGCCTTACACGATGCTGGAGTTCTTGAAGCCCTTAGAAAATTATCTATTGTAATGAAAGATTCTACTCCCTCATTTCCCAATAGTGGGAACATTAATTCCAAAGGTCTTCAATAGACACTTCCTCGTGAAGGCTTTCTTCATGACAATTCGGTCGATCTCGAAGTTTCATCCTCAGATGAGAGCCAAAGGAACCCTCTGTGTGGTCAGAAGACCAAGGAGCAAGAGATCTCATCTTTTGTTGTAACCCTCCATGGTAGTCCTCCACATGATGATGAATTTTTCTGTGAAAGTTCTCTCCGCAGTAGTGATGCACATTTACTGTAAAATGATCTAGTGGACAATGTAGTGCCGAGAAAGCTCTCTTATCTTGAGGAACTTGCAAATGCGAAACCAGTCATGTCTGATTCTTCATCGCTAGTAGGTGAAATACTTTCTCAATCAGAAGATAGCCCAGGGTGTAGGTCATTCTCTGAACCACCCCTAAGTCATGCATCTTCTAGTTTGATCAGTGGTTTCTCTACCAATCTTGTTGAATCTAATGAAGCAACAAGGAATCACCATCTCTGGTCAAATCAGGTAGAAGAATCTTCATTGAATGATAAATAAGAAATGCTGAACATGAGAAAACAACTAGCGAAGGGTGAAGTTCCAGTCATGTTTTGGCCTCTGGCTGACTCTCAGTATGACATTCCATAGATGTTGATGGAAGATGGGATTCATGATATTCGTCTCAACATATGGAAAAATCTTTGTCAGTTGAAAAATAAAGTATTATCTTTTGATGAATATGAAAATCATGTTAAGATAATAGAAGGGTTACAACATCAAATTGACTTGGCATATCTATCAGTCTCTCGATATCCGAAGGCTGAAAAGAAGCAAAGAGCCCTTTAGCGTTCATGCCTTGGCACACTAAGAAGATTGTACCAGTTAATTTCCAATGCCCCATCTGGTATTCATGTCAGAGGATGGGGTTTTCATGGAGCACTACATTTCATTGTGCTCTCCAGTCAGTAAAGCCCGCCAAAAATGGTCTCATGCAACGTTATTTCCTGTGGCTGCCCACAGTCAATGGGTTTTGTTTGTAATCAAAAGCTTGCCCAAGAATTGGCCTCAACTAGTTATTCTCAAAATAAAGAATATAGAGAACAAGTTGTTGAATTACTCATGCATCAAGAAAATGAGAATATTGAACAGGCCTCTCGTATGGAGCAAGCACATCATCAAGTGACAGAAGTGTCGGAAATCATCCAACGGTCTTTCGAGCCGGGTGATAAAAGTGGATATAGGTTGATGCATCCAACTAATTTCTAGACTAAGATCTGCATGATCAGGAGATCTTTTAAGAAATTCTCAGACATATCATGTCAAGATATGCCCCATCTTTCTAGACTGGGGACTCTTTTATACCAACCCTCGGAATCAACAAATAGAATTCAAGGGGTTGAGCGGGAATAGCAAGAACAGCCCCAGTCCACCATACTGGGGACTTTTTCAAATCATCAATCCCCTCCTCAGAGAAAGTCGGTCTTTTATCGGTTGGGGAAGAAGCCTTGAGAGGAACGAAGAGCCAAATTATCAGTAGATTCCCTCCAAATTACGGTTCGTCAAGAAGTTACTGAGGGATTGAATCAACAAAAGGCAATGTATCATCAAAGACATGGAAGAAGACAATATCACAGAAATACTGATAGAAGGGATGTGATGCGTTATGCATCAATCAATGTCACCAATTCCTTTGTTGCTAATCCACCAGATGAGGCTCACTCAGGGGACTCAGATGAAGAGGTTCATGCTCAGGAAGTTGTACGCACAGATACAAATGAAGAAGGTGTGCATACACAAAATCCAAGATTTACCCAAAATATGGGTGTTCCTTCAAATAACCCACTTCCCCCTCTTCGAAAGGGACCAAACAAGTGGAAGGGAAAGAATCAGGTTACATATCCTTCCTCTAGAGAAGGCCAATCGCTCTCACTAGAGAAAAGATTTGCACAATAGGGGGAAGAAATGAAGGAATTGAGGAGGAGGAATGCAGAACTACTTCAGGGTAGTCTTCCTCCTAAGCGTGCTGGAGTCAGTCAGCCAAGGGAGTTTATTGCAGCTACTGAGATGGATCAAGAATATCCTCCTTTATCAGTACACCCTCACAAGTCTAATCCTATGGGTCAAGTGCAACAATAATTGGCAGTGCTGCCATCAGTTGCGGTACCAGCTTCCATACCTTTACAGACTCCAGTTATTGCACCTTCCCAAGTCCAAGTTCAACCAGATGTTTCTCAAAAGTTAATAACTACCATTGAATCATTCACAGCTTGGTTAGAGACTATAGAAGGTAAGCATGCACAGGTTCAACCATAAAAGAAATCTTACCCTGAATGGGTAGATTCAATCTCTCCCCCATCAAATTTTGGGAACCCTGTATTTCCTATTTTCAATTGATCAGGCAACCCTGAATAGAATTTGACGCATTATGTGTCTTGTTGTGATCCTATTATGGGAACTTTGGAGTAGAAAGAAGCCATGAAACTCAGATGCTTCATGTGAACCTTGAAAGAACCAGCTTTTGTCTGGTATACAAGCTTGAAATCCCGGTCAATTACCGGATGGGAAGATCTCCGTCAATGATTTCTTCTTCAGTTCAGCTCAACTTTTCCAAAGAAAACAGTTTTCGATCTGACAAACTGTAAGAAAAGGGAGAATGAAAGAATCTAATTTCATTGCTCGCTGGAAGGGATTAACATATTCCCTGAGCTTAGCACTCCCTCAAGAGGAAATGTTGCCAATATGTGGGGAAAATATTCGTGACGAATTATGCACACCACTGATCCCTGTGAAATACACAGGAGGGTTTCGAGACCTTACCTCAATCTCTTAACAGATTGAAGATTATCTTATACAGACTAAGGCTAAATCTCGTGTAATTCCATCAGCTCTAGGAAGGAGAATGGGTAAAGCAGAAACTGCTACAGTTATGCTTAAACAAGCACCTGTACCTGCTTCTACCTCAAAACATTCATCTTTTCGAAGGGCTCCACCTCTTGAGCACCAACAATAAAGGCCATTTAGTCAAGACGATCAAAGAGATCAAAGACGAAAACAATTTGAGGATCTGAAGAGCAAAACATACTCTTTCTAAAATGAACAAGTTCCTGGTTACTTCATTTTGGCTCTGGAAAATAATTCGGTTCAGTTGCTAAGGCCCAAAAGTCCAAACAAGGAAGGAGATGAAGACTGTCCCAATTATTGAACCTTTCATTAAATGTTGTGGAATCCCATCTAGGAGTTTTTTGTCTTCAAATACCTTCTACAAAAGATGGTCAACTCATGACAAGTCAAATTAAAAGGTTCTTCATCTCAAGTAGCATGTGTTAATGCTACAGTTACAGAGGAGAAAGAAAAGTGGCAAGAAGTTAAGAACAAAAATGCACAAAAATATGATGATTGGATGGTCAGAAAGATGATCAACAGAACTCATGCTATTTTGTGAACGCAATTGAAGAAACCAATTGTGCCTTCTCCCATGAATGCTACAGCAAAACCCTCTTCATCAGAAGGAAAATCCTCAAATAAATATCATTATTCAAAGAAAGAAAAAGAATCAGAAGAAGATGAGTATGTGTCAAATCCTAAGTTGTCTTTGACTCTAGAAAATTTTATGCCATCTACTTCGAAGCAACGGGCACCATCCCACCAAACAGCACAGCCTAAACAGGCTAATTAGGAAAAGTCTTCATCAGATGAAGAGTTGATTTTCGGTTCTGTTAATATGATTCAATTAACAAATCCATATGCCAGTCGCAGTTTCGATTTCGATGAGCCTGAATTCCCTATATCAAATAGAGGAATCAGAGGAAGTTCCATAGGCTCAGGATACAGGGGAAGACGTGGATCTTTCAGAAGCCACTATTCCAATTCTACCCATGCTAGAACTGTGTATGTAGCAAAAACTCGTGGCAGAGACCTTCAGCGAGCTCAACAAGAACAAGGAAGTTCTTCTACCAATAGAAAATTCAGTCCTGGAATAGTTATTCTGGAAGACCGGTTGAAGGTTCCATCTTCTTCCTCTCAGCAAGTGAATGGATCTAATTTTTCTAATATTCCAAAACCAGGAATATTGCCAACTCCTATCCCAATACAAGATGCATCAACTTCCAAAGCATCTTCTTCCAAGGAACCTGCTAAACCACATGTTCCTGTTGGTAAACGCAGACCTCTGGATCAAAAGTATGTTGTATTGAAACACTTGGCCCAATTACCATCCAAGTTATCAATTCTGGATGCTTTGAATCTGTAAAAAGATCTTCAGGAAGCACTCATCGAGACTTTGTCAAGTCCTCGGGAGTTTGAAACTAAAATTGTTGCAGCTGAAGTCTATCACATAGAGAATAATCATGCAGGATGAAATGCAATAATATATTTTACTGATGAAGATTAAGATGATGTTGTGCATGGGCATATTAGACCTTTGTACTTATCTGGAAAGCTCAATGGTGTAGACGTCCGAAGAGCTTTCATTGAAAATGGTTCAGGAGTCAACCTCATGCCCATTCGTACACTTCGTCTATTGGGCCTCACAGAATCTGATTTATCTCCTTCTATCATGATGTTACAAGGATATGTTAAAAATGAACAAGAACCACTGGGCGAAGTTACACTCAGAACTCAGTTTGGAGATCTTGTATCCAATTCAGATTTCATGGTTGTTGATCAAGACTCAGCTTTCAACATCTTTCTTAGAAGACCTTGGATACATCAACATGTGGTTATCCCTTCATCATACCATCAATGTCTCAAATATTGTTTTGATGGTCAAGTTGGGACATTATATAGTTATAATGCCTCGTTCAAGACATGTGAGTCTCAGTACATTGAGGCGGAATTCTATCACATAAAAGAAAAGGATAAATCCACAACAAAGGAGATTACCAAAGTTAATTCTCCATATGGTTTGGAGAAGATTCCAGTAAATCCATTTACACATATGAGTATAGATTATGTGTTGCCTATCAGTCAAATTTACAAGATAGACCCAAATCAAAATACTCTTATAGAAAGATTCATAATGTCAATTACGGCAATCGATCCAGACAACATGGGAGAAATTGGTAACCCACCAAGCAGGGATGAAAGCACAAATGGTGACATCTTCATTTCATCTTATGAAATCCAACAAGTCTATACTTTGCCAATCAGGACAGAATAAGTTATAGCAACATCAGAGGTGAAAAATGATATCAATTCTCAATCCATCATCTCCTCTTTATTACCCAAATAAGACCCTTCATCATCAATCGGGTCGGAAATGGAAGTTTCTTCTTCGAGATGTGAAAATTTTGACATCTCTTATGATCATGAAAATTCTGCTTCATCATCTACTATGAAAGTAGAAATAGAAGAAATAACACATTTTGAAGAAGAAGAAGAAGATCTCATAGATGCTCCTTCAACATTTGAAGAGGGTATCTCTACCACCGTGGATGAACTCAGAGAAATAAATCTGGGTACAAAAGAAGATCCACGCCCCACTTTAATCAGTGCGGCCATGACTCTCGAAGAACAAGATATGTATATTTCCTTTTTAAAGAAAAATTGAGACATATTTGCTTGGAACTATATAGAGATTATTAGGCTTGATCCTGATGTTTCTACTCATCATTTGGGTTTACCAAAAGAAAATCGAGGATTTAAGCAAGCCGCGAGAAGAACACACCCAAATTATGCTTCCAAAATTGAATCTGAAGTGGATAAGCTTATCAAAGATAACTTCATCAGAGAAGTTCAATATCCCAATTGGTTGGATAATATTTTCCCTGTAAAGATCAAGAATGGAAAAATTAGAGTTTGCATCGATTTCAGAGATCTTAATCAGCATTGTCCTAAGGATGATTTCCCAGTTCCGATTACAGAACATTTAATTGATGAAACAGCTGGCTATGAAGTAATTTCCTTCATGGATGGATATTCCGGATATAATCAAATCTGAATGTCCCTAGAAGACGAGGAATCCATAGCCTTCATAGCCCCTCAGGATGTATTTTTCTACCGGGTAATGCCCTTTGGCTTAAAGAATGCAGGTGTAACATATCAGTGTGCCATGCATCGTATCTTGAAACCCTTTTTAGTGAAGTTTGTTGAATGTTATGTAGATGATTTGGTGGTTAAATCCAAAAAATGTTCTAATCACTTGGCTGATTTGGAAGTCATATTCCGCAAGCTTCGACAACATAATTTGAAGATGAACCCCTTAAAATGTGCTTTTGGGGTAACCTCAGGAAAATTTCTCAAATTTGTTGTACGCCATCGTGGTATTGAAGTCGATCCTAAGAAGTCAAATTCAATCATTGGTATGTCACCTCCTCAAAATTTGAAATAATTAAGAGGAATTCAAGGAAACTTAGCCTATATTCGGCGTTTCATCGCCAATTTGGCAGGAAAAAGTTTACCCTTCACCAAATTGATGAAGAAGGGAGTCACTTACCAGTGGACTGAAGAATGTCAAGAAGCATTCGATATTCTCAAGAAATACCTCTTGAGTCCAATGGTACTCATGCCACCTATTGAAGGAATACCATTTATCCTCTATGTGACAGCTCTAGAGTGATCATTGGGTGCCTTTCTGGCTCAGAAGAATGATGCTGGGAATGAAAACTGCCTCTACTACCTTAGTCAGACTATGCTTGAAGTAGAAACCCGGTATTCAAGTATTGAGAAGTTCTACCTGGCATTAATCTTTGCAGTTCAGAAGTTGAGACACTCCAGCAACATCACGAGGTCCAATTGGTATCTCACAATAACCCGCTCAAATTCATCCTTAGTCGTCCAATGCTTATAGGACATCTGGCAAGGTGGGCAGTTATTTTACAGCAATTTGATATTCAGTATGTGTCTCAAAAGGAAATAAAGGGCCAAGCTCTGGCTGATTTCTTAGCTGAACACCCTTTAGTGGAAGACACATCTTCAGATATTGAACTCCCTGATGAGGAAATATTCTTTATTCAAGAAAGTCCTCAGGCATGGGAAATGTATTTTGATGGTGCTTCCAGAAGTCCAACAGGGAGGAAAATAGAAAATCCTAGATTCAAAAAAGTTGGATTAGGAATTGTGCTCATTTCTCCAGAAAAGGCAGTGTTACCTTATTCCTTCTTATTGTGGGAAGGTGGTACCAATAATGAAGCAGAATACCAAGCTCTCATCATAGGCTTGGAATTGGCGCTCCAAGCACAAGTGAATCACTTAAAAGTGAAAGGTGATTCAGACCTGGTAATCAAACAATTCAATGGGGATTATTCCATCAGAAAAGAAGAAATAATCCCTTTGTATGATTACTTCAGAGAGTTAATGGCGGAATTCCCTTCGGAACCGACATTTTCTTATGTCCCGCGATCACAAAATGCTCAAGCTTATGCACTGGCTAATATAGCCACAGCTCTGGAAGATCCAAATCGGGATGAGACAACCATCAGTATTTCCCACCTTCGTGCAATTTCACCTTATGTTCGAATCATAACAGAGGAAATTAATGAAATTAGTCCCATTCTAGAACCGTATAGTCATACTACAGGATGGATGTCATCTATCAAGGAATACCTTCAAAATGGAACACTTCCACCTGATATAAAAGAGAAAGAAAAAATTCGGCAATGTGTGGTCAATTTTACTCTTTATGATAACCCAGATCACCTAGATAAAATTCTCTACAAACATGTTTTTGATGGAGTTCTCTTCAGATGCATTGATGGTGAAGAGACAATGGCTGTCAGAAAAGAAGTGCATGCAAGAGTCTGTGGTGCCCACCAGTTTGGACTGTATGATCAGATTCGAAGGCTTGGATACTTTTGGCCTTCAATGATACAAGATTGTGTTGATTTCACAAAGAAGTTTCATTCATGACAAGTACATGCCAATTTCATTCATCAACCTCTAGATTTGCTTCATACAGCTAAATACTCGTCACCATTTTCCACATGGGGAATGGATGTGGTGGGACCTTACCCTTTAGCTACGGCCATGCAGTTTAAGTATATTATTACTTCTACTGATTTCTTTTCCAAATGGGCAGAGGTAATACCTCTCAAGGAAGTCAGTTCTAAATGAATTGTTAGCTTCATTAAGTCTAACATCATTACCATATTTGGTGTCCCTCATACCATATTGACAGACAATAGCACAAACTTATGTTCATCCGAAGTGAAGAAATTGTATCAAGAATACAACATCAAATCCAACCATTCATCTCGGTATCATGCAGCGGCCAATGTCCAGATAGAATCCTTCAATAAGACTCTGTCAAATATACTGCAAAATATGGTGGATAAAGATAAGAAATCATTACCTGATAGACTCTTCCATGCTTTATGGGATTATCGGACTACCACCCGCACTGCAACACGATCAACTCCATATTCACTGGTATATGGAATGAAATCCATCTTTCCCATTGAAGTTCAATTACCCTCACTCAGATTATCCATTTGTGATCAGTCAACTACAGATGAGCAATATCAAAAGCGATTGAATGAATTGGAATGGTTAGATGAGAAAAGATTGTGCACTTTGCACCACTTGGAAGTCTATCAGAATCGAATAGCATGATATTTTAACAAAAAAGTTCATCTTCATTCATTCACTAAGGGAGAATTGGTATTAGTTCTCAGAACTCCAATGATACCAGGAAAGAAACCTCCCAATCTTGAGCCAAAATGGGAAGGACCTTACTCAATACATAAGGTCTACTCCAATGGAGCTTATTCATTAATCTCGATGGATGGAGAACTCATCACTACTCCAACCAATGCCATATTTTTGAAGAAGTATTTTTTATAAACACAAAATATATCATCATTGGTCTGGTATGACCTTAAACTGCACCACCGTCCAGCAAGACGTTAAACTGCATAACCAACGGTCCATGCATATGACCCTGAACTATTTGCACATAGGTCCAACATGACATTAAACTGTGTCCCCTTCATCGTCCTTTCTATATGAAGTTAAACTATACAGCAATGATCCATACATATGACCTTAAACTATTTTTACTTTCGTCCAATATGACGCTAAACTGTGACATCCTAACTAATGACGATAAACTGTATAAAAGTACTTTACGTCCAGAAAGACGTTAAACTACATAACCAACGGTCCATGCATATGACCTTAAACTATTTGCACGTCCCTTACATCCAACATGATGTTAAACTGCATCATCCATGGTCCATACATATGACCTTAAACTATTTGTGTTACTTTCATCCCACACAACATTAAACTGTGAAAAAGTCCCTAATATGTCCAACATGACGTTAAATGGTGTACTCTTTTGTTCTTACTGCATGACATTAAACTGCACAGTCCTCTTTTTGTTCAACATGACATTAAATTGTGTTGTCTCCATCGTCCTAACTACATGATGCTAAACTGTATAGAAAGTCCTTTGATACGTCCTACATGACATTAAACTGTGCATCGTTAAGGTTGTTGTTAACTCTTGTTTCTCACACCGAGTATGACTCATGTGATCTTAGAACAAACCTCAACCATAACACTCTCTCTGGGATATTAACCATGTGTAAGTCCCCACACTATTTTTTTAGGTCGTTGTCCCCAAGAACAACTTGATCACTAATTCATTCTTTAATTGAACTACGCGGACTTTGATCCTTTCCTTCTAGGCTGGGTACGTAGGCAACCTCCTGAGGTTAAAGCCCAAAACCAATATCTTCACATCGGTTCACCTCCATCTCATACGGTGTTGATTCGTGAAACCTCCCCTAGAATCAATATATTTACATTGATTCACTTTCATCCTTTCTATACGACATTAAACTATACAACACTTTTGTCTAGTATGATAATAAACTACAATATTCTTTGATACCCTCACCTGAGAGGGAATCATAATTTACATTTTTTTTCAATCATGTTATATTCCAAAGACTACGTGCATACATGGCAATTCCTGAACCTTTTATCTTGGGTTAAACCATCATTGCACTAAAGTCCCCTTTCACCCTTCACATGTACGAACCAGATTTGTACAGAGGGTATTTCTAGAACTATGTGGGCTTGATTCCCATCCTTATGGGATATGTAGGAACGTTCGAGTGTC
Organism: Viscum album; assembly: GCA_963277665.1. NCBI lineage: Eukaryota > Viridiplantae > Streptophyta > Magnoliopsida > Santalales > Viscaceae > Viscum > Viscum album. Next base: position 678,777,449 of record OY728126.1, on the reverse strand, counting down.
CCTCGAATCCAGTCCCAAGTATTTTGGGCCTAACCCCAAATTCCTCTTTCATTCCCCTGGCTAAAAAGTCCCCATGAAAACACACACTGTGTATTTCTTATAATGGTCTGAGCTCTATGACCTTAAACTAAGATCTCCAATCCTTTTTTCCCGCACGACATTAAACTATAGTTTAAGAACTACGTATGGCTTGATTCCCATCCTTATGGGATATGTAGTGAAGTCCAAAATTTCAATTCAGGACCCAGCCACAACATGATTATAGTTTGCATTGATCTATGTATCTCTGTATACATTGGACAATACCCATCTTTATGTGTCATAATCCTAACCTTAAATATTTTCAGATCTTCATAACCATGTTCTTGACTTCTAGTCACAAAAATTTCATACTTCTGAGTGTTATTTTTCCTGACTATGTAGCACGTGCCTTTAGGTGTACTTTCATAAGTAGTCTAAATAACAGATTCTTCAGCCAAAAGATATTATTATTTGACTATGCATCCAATTCCCTTAGGTGGCCCTGCATAATTCAACCCCCTAACAGTTTTGTTAATTCTGGTAACTTCATTATTGGGAAGAAAGCTACTTTTTTCCTTATTTGTCTTAATGAAAATATGTAGGGATCTGCAAAAATAGCCATCCTTAACATACTTGTCCTATATCCTTTCTCATGATCTGAAAGTATTCAAGTCTATGGTTTATATTCTCCTTCCCTACATTTGGGTCAGACCTTTGTAGGAGTGATATTCATCTAGTTCTTCGATAATCTTGTTTGGAAATATCTTCTCCATATTCAAGTACCTATTTCCATACAGCAAACTCTATACTTCGGAAAATTTGAATCTTCATAAACTTTCACTGGCTTTTTAGCAATAGGAAATTAAATTTCTGAGAGTTATTTTTCCTGACTATGCAGCATGTTCCCTTAGGCGGCCTTGCATAAACAGTCTACATAATAGACTTTTTATCCAAAAGATGTTATTTATTTGACTATGCAGCCAATTCCCTTAGGTGGCCCTGCATAATTCAACCCCCTAACAGGTTTGTTAAATAATGGTAACTTCATTCTTGGAAACTACTTCTTCTAATGCCTTTTAACTCTTTTTCATATCATTCCTCAGATTCAAATTTTCTTAAGTTATAGTTTACATATTTTCCCTCATACTTGAGTATGGTAATATGTTTTTAGATAAATTTTCAAAGAATTGAGTCAATTCTAATTCATTCGGTCAAAGCTATTTCGACCTTAAACATTATCCTCTTTATGTCTGATGTGCATGACTTTAAACTGCCCACAAAAGACAAAGGAACTCTGAGTAAAAGTCAAGTTCCAGCTCACTAAACATACATTTTGTATTATTTAGGTAATATTGAGCAATTAAAAGATTCAAAGTTTGTAGGGTTATTTATATTAATCCTAGTAAAAATCAAACTATGCTCACCAGGCCCATTGGCTTAGGTAAAATTTAAAGCAGGGAGAAAAGGAAAATACATGCACAAGTGATTGAATATGAAAGAATTATTTCCATTTGATGCACAAGAATTAGAAGGACATCCACAGATTGGAGTCTCTTCTCTTTTCCAAGAAATTACAAAAGTCTGTCGACATAAGTCTTCACTTGATGAACCGCATCCCGAGCTTCATCAGCAGCTACTTGAAGCTCATGCACTCAACCAACTTCACTATTTTCAGCCTGATGGAGTGCTTTCTTGGCATCCACAATGGTCTTCATACCATTCATTTGAACTCCCTCCAGTGAATTATTGAGTTGGTCAAGTTCCCCAGTAACAACATCTAACTGTTTCTGAAGGTGCATCTTCTGGATGACTTTTTCTTTGATCTTATGCTTCAGCTCCTTCATATTGGTAGCATAGTCAGCCTTAACTCGGGATAACGCAGCCTTAAATTTGCCGATGTTGACTGACAGTTTCACCCTGGTGAGATCTTCATGACACTTTTGCTCATGATCCCTCCTGAAGATGACTTGTTTCACCGCGGTATGGATCTCTTGGTATCCAAAACCTCCAAGTCCTATCATGATAAACCGGTAGGACAATCGAGGGATCTTCGATGATATCTCTTCTAAAGGCACCTCAGATATGATTTTTCATATGTTGTTCCATGCCTTGCGTCATGATAAGCTGAGCGCCTTAAGAACCTCTGGGTATGATTCAACATCATCATCAAAGGGGGGCATGTAATCTGAGATTAATGAACTTAAGAAAGTGTCATGTTCTTCTTCTTGCCCCCTGACCCCGGTTGCTTCACCTTCTACTGCTATTTGGACGGAAGTTGAGACCTCACCTCCATTTCTAACCATTGAAGTTGATAGCCCTGTTTGATCAATTAAAAGTATGGTTAGTTTCACAGAATAATGAAAGTTGGTTGTCTATCTTGAAAACTCAGACCAATCATTACCTAACAGTAGATCAGAATCTTGAGAAGAATCCTCCCCATCTTTCCCATTTTCAAAAGGATATTCAAGATGGGTCTCATGAGGGTTTACTATGTTTATCTCCACTTGAGCTAATGTTTCTGCAATGGTAGGTTTGACATCAATGTCTACACCCTCTTCAGGCATTGGCAGTTCAGCAGCTTCTATGGATGGAACTGCATATTATTTTCAATCATGATTAGAAGTGTAAATTATAATAAAATTTACTGGGAGAAGGATAACACTCACTCCCAATGTCTTCTAAATCACATGATAACTTAGCATGATCATAAAATTCTTTGAAATACATTCCATGATTCATCATTTCGTCCAATGATATTTCAGAATCCTGGTTAGTCTCACCGATGGGAGCATTTGATGTGTCCTCTTGGCAACCCTCATTATGTGGCCCCTGACCCTGGACAGCTTCTTCAGTGAGGATGGAAGATTTATTTGTTGTGGCCACCAATGATTCTGGGGAAGGTTCTTCTCTACTTGTAGCAGCATCAGGAGCAGTACTGGGAATAGATGTTGGCTCTTTTTCAGAAGCAGCCAAGTCATCCTGAATTTGCGTTTGTTCCACAGCACCCTCCGTGGTCCTTAAGGGGGGATCAGTCCTTTCCCTCAGAGGGGAAATTGAAGAAGCCCCTGCAATCCCAAGGAAAGTGAGAAATCTTTTTTATGGTTTAAAATTCATTATTATCTGAAGGACTTACCACTACTGATAAAGCGTTTAGCGGTGGAATTCCTCCTTTGTCGCCTTTGTCCTTTTGCTTTTTAGGAGTATCAGCAGTCTCCCTTATTGGCACTTGAATTGGAGAATGGAAGGATATGTACAACGCCTCATTCATGGCCTGCTAGCCAGGAGATATCTCGCCCGGTTTGTGAGTAGAATCAGCAGCAGCCCCGATGGCAGTACCACCAGGGCTATACTGTGGCGAAGGAACCTCAGTTCCTTTCTTTTCAAGCTGCAAGATAAATAAAATAACTTCCTTAAGTAACAAAGCTTCGACTGGAATCATGTTTCAAATAAAATAAGGAAACAAAACTTACATCTTCAGGAGCCACATAATCATGCCACTCCTCATCTCCAGAACCACCATCCCCCTCAGTGGCGCCACGATCAATAATTTCCTTCACCCGCCTGGTGATAGGAATGGACTCATCAGTGGCATATATGAGCATTTCCAGCTCTCTGATGTAATCCCGCACTTCATTGGGGTTATCCTCGTATTGGATATCTGTAGAATCCAGAATATGACCTATTCCAGGAAGTTTTAGGCCCTCACACAAATCCAGCCAGGCGGTCTCAGTACCACAGTATAAACTCTGCCATGTCTGGACAGCCTTTGGTCTTAGATATGAAGGCTGCGAGGAAGGTCCTACAATCTTTGACTTCAATTTCTTCCCGGATCCTACAACTGCAGATAAATAATAAGAAAATAAGACTTATTTCTTTAAAAAGTAGTAGTGATTAAATTACCACAATGAAGTAACTCACTAGGAGTTGATGGAGTAGGTCTCTTGATTCTAACCGGAGGATTATATCGGGCATGAGGCCACTTTTCCACTTGTTGTGCCTCATCATCTCCATCATGGGAATCCGATGAATCGGTCCTAGAGGAGGAATCTGGCGAATCATCTTCAGGTGAGGAAACATCGCCTTCATGAGGAAGGGTTTCCTTCTCTACAGCCCTCTTCCTTTTCCCCACCTGATAAACTGGGTGATTCAACACCCCTTTGGGGTATGATGCTATCTAGTGCTCGGCATACCAAGTAGTCAGGTTATGTGCCTCTTTTTCAACTGGTAGATCAAATACCACCCCAGTCTTCTCCCTTGACATCAGCAGCCACAGTTTTCGAGCAACCATCGGATGTTTCTCTAACCTGACATGTACTGGGGGAGATACAGCAACCTATTTCAGACACTTTAATTGATGTGAAAATCTATATGGTGCATAGGCCTCACATATAATTTCTCCGTCAATCCTGGAAACTAGCACACCATATCTATAAGCTAGCATATATGCCCTCAGATCCAAATGGGTTGTTCCATCATCAAAAACTACCCGGTTGGAAAATTTCCATAGGGAAAGAAGTTGAATTCCTTAAACATGCTCAACCTAACTTTCAAGTCATAGGCATTAACATCTAATGGAGCAACTCCAGAGAATGCTTTCACTGACGGCCTGAAAGAACTTCCAGGAATTTGTAATTCATTTTGTACATTGTAAGTCCAGAAGTGAGTGGCAATCCATCCCCATAAAACTTGGAATGGTCCCAATATTCTTAAAGGAGATTTACCCATTAAGACAAGAATTAAACTCCTGCGAATCTTTGCTAAAATGGGGGTAGCCAAACCATACATTTTTCCCTCAGCGAACTTTTCCGAAATGACGAATTTCCCAGGCCTGACGCCTCCCTTCGAATCCCTGACTGGCAAGAGATAAACGTTGAGCCATAAAGCCAAGAATCCCGCCAGATGAGTCTTCTTCGGGATCCTTTGATTCACCTCATATCCCCATTTCTTAAACTCTCATGCTTCTAGAGTTGTCCAGAATGTTCCAGGATCACCCCTCTTCTCAGGTTTTGGGCAGGTGGTAGGACGTTTGGGCCTCTTATCCTTGGATTTATTTTTCTTGGATCCTTTATCCTTTGGATCCTTCTCTTTCTTCTCAATAAGAAATATATTCATCCACTCCTCTGGATGAATATCCTTTCTAGAATGAGTTAACGAGGTCTCTGAAATCTTGAACCTGTGGAAGATCTTAAATAATTCCCGAGCTAAAGTAGGAGTCTTCTCTGAATCATTCCAAGTCACCTTGGGTGGAATGAATTCATCATACATGTCACCCAAAATTGGAGCCCCTGGGATCTTGTGGACATCCCATAGACTGATACCTACTTCTCCATGAGTCATATGGAAATAATTAGTTTTTGGGCTCCAGTGGCTGAGTATCTCTAGCACGAATTTATCATGTCTGTAAACATATGTTTCCCAACCCAAATAGCTTCGTATATCGCAAATCCTTTCAGATCCTCAACAAACTCTGTATAGTTTTGTCGCACCCAGTATGCCCACATCCAAGTTGGCTTCACACCTCCCCCAGGATGGAAGTCCCAACTTTTCTTCCAGCCTATGGATTGATCCATCTGAGCATTTCGGAAGATTGAAGGATGACAATGTGGTTGCAGCTCAAGCTTATGAAGTTTCAGATCTGGCGTACAAGTACTATGATGCATCATGTGGGCCTTCTCTACTGTTCCAGAACTTATAAATACTCCTCCCCATGAGATATTTGCTGAAGTAAAGATGGTATAATTCTGAAACCACGAAAATGGGAGATAGTTCTTTTCTTCTGGAATAGTAACTTCTCGCAGATGACCATATCCATTCAAAGGAAAATAAATGATTTGGGGGAAGTCGTGATGATATTTCTTCAGATACTTAGCCAAATCTGAAAGAGTTATACTTTTGACGGTATAATAATCATGGCCAATACTGTTCATCATAGCATCAATCTACTTGCTAGCCAATTCATCAGTTATTCCGGTTCTAAGAGCCATTTGATTCTGCACAAAAGTTGAATAAATTAACTATTAAGTAAGTTGATTTTTCAAAAAATTTGTGAAGGAATTTCAGAAAAATGGCAAAGGCATTAAATCTCACAAGTCTAAACTTGGCGCGCAAGTAAGGATGTGTCGCGCAAGTGTTACTGTGTCGCACAAGTTTTTGGCGCGCAAGTATCACCGCGCAAGTCCTATTACCTTGACAACAGCGCGACAGCGAAGAAACAGTGTAAAACGAGAACCTTGTGCAGCAAAGGGGACCTGCGTGGCGAGAGCTCAAAAATCTAGAAATCAGATGCTATGCGTGGAAAATGACCACATATTTATAGGTCAGGATGCCCACCTGCGCGCCTGTAGCTAGCGTGCTCCATCCAGGGCGCCCCAGCCCTGCGTGACTCGCACCTGCGCGACTTGCACCTACGCACCTCTTTCCCTTTGGTTTTCTTCTTTTCCTCAGAGTCACATCCTTATTCTTTCGGATCCAACTCTGAGGGGGGACTTCTATTGACGCCCCTTTTCGTCACATTGTATAAAATAATGGAAAGGGAAATGACTTAGCACAAATTAATTCATCCTTTGAAGAAAACATCAAAAATCGACAAAGTCATGAACAAGGCTTCAAATGCACAAGGGTCACGCAAGTTCCCTCACTGTCGTGCAAGTCTACTTGTGTGCCGCCTAATTGTCGCACAAGTGACTTTTGCGCCCTAAAGGATAACCGCTCGGGGTATTCTCCAGCCTATAAATAGACCATGTGGGCCCCCCATTTCAAGAGGAATTTTTCCAGAATTCAGATACAGAGCTTTGAACACCCAAGTCTCTTCTTTAGGTCTTCCAAAAACTTTTAAGGTAATTCTTTACCTAGAATGGAAGGTATAAACAAGAGGAGTAAGGTTTAAGTGTTAAAATTCACTAACACTTGTGCGCCTAAGTGTTTTACCCTTAAGGGAAATGTACACACTTGCGCACCACCTTACTTATTCACCATAACTTATGCGCCATCTTCTGGAAATCCTCTTGGGATAATTTTAAAGGCTTTGATCAAGGATCGCCCAAATATTACTCTAAGGGATGAAAATCTCACAAATACCCATGTGTCGCGCAAGTATATCTGCACGACCAGGACTTGCGCGCCCACACAGTACCTGCACGCCTGCCAGGACTTGCATGCCCCTATCTTTTTGGGTGCCTTTCCTGCCCATTTCATCCCTCTTATGCCATTCCACCTCTCCTATTCAAGATTCAGTCTTCAAGACACTCTTCAAATCCATTTATGGCATGATTTCTTGATTTTACTTCCTTATCTAAAAGGAGTTCTATGGAATATCTCTGAAAAACTAGTGATTTACACATCTTTATATCACTAAATATTGATATTTCATTCATTCAACCTCATCCTTTACGATGAGAGAACCCCTTAAATTGGGATTCCTTTTTCAAGAGTAAGCCCCAGTCTCAAAGTTCACAAGTTTGGGCATCTTCCTTAGGCGTAAGCCCCAAGTCCTCTTTAACCTAGGCCTCCTTTTCAGGAGTAATTCCCAGTCATAATTACCATTAATTTTGGGCATCCTCCTTAGGAGTAAGCCCCAATCTTAAAATTCTCAAATATGGGCATCATCTTCAGGAGTAAGCCCCAAGTCCCTTAATTTTTTCAAGTCCCTTAACCTGGGCCTCCTTCTCAGGAGTAAGCCCCAGTCTTAATTTCTCTCAACCAATCCTAATTTACTTTTGATTTGGGCTTCTTTTTCAGGAGTAAATCCCAATCATAAGTCCCCTCCTAACTTGGGTATCTTCCTTAGGAGTAAGCCCCAAGATTAGAGTATCAAAATATCTATGAAGAACATATACCTTTATGGACCCTGTTCCTAGATTTCTTCCCTGAAGTAAATATTAATCCTTATCTATTTGGGCAATCATACACACATAAGCCCCACATCATTGCATCTTTCATGGCACAATTGTCTAGTTTCACCAAAACCTCTTGTTTCTCACACCGAGCATGACTCACGTGAGCTTAGAGTGTAAAATTAATCATGATATCTTTCTTTGAGCCATCAATCATTCATAAGCATCATACTCCCTTACTCAAACTACGTGGGTTCTGATTCCTTTTCTAAAACAAAGGATACGTAGGTATCCTATCAGTGGGTACGATCCCAACTCTGAAATAATCCATGTCCTCCTGAATGACAATAAACTTCAAGTTCCCCACTGAGTGGATTTAAAACCATTATGGTCATCATAATGATCAAGAGATTTTTATGTATTTAATTATACCATCAACTAAGAATCTCTAACAAATACAGATGATTCTTAATCGATGAAGAACCTCAAATACATATAAAAGATTCTCTGAATTTCTTACATATCAATCATTTATTGTCAGACTAAAGGAAATCTCATTTTATACTTGGTAATGTAATAAGGATTCACAAACATAACTTAAATCTATAAAGAGGGTCATGGAGTAGACAATAATTCCCCTCAAAATGGTGTGATGAGTCCGACCTCCCATCCTCTCGACCAATTCAAATTCCTAAGCCTCATCAGTCCACAACTAATGAGCACCTACCTTTGGAAAGTAGGTCCAAATGGATATGGAATCATTGGATGTTTCTGGTTCTATGAACAAACCTGTTAGAAACCGATAGTAATGTTTGAACCTTCAATGAATGAGGTCATCCCCAATTCCATAGGAAATATTGACAAAGTGGACATCTGTGTTGTGATTGTTGACAAATCAAACCATGACGTACATATTTTTTGACAAAGGGGATTTCATGGTGGCATTTATAGTTCAAGGGATTTTTTTAATGATCCATGTTTGATTCATGAACATCAAAAAAGGAATGGATGATCTAGATGTGGTACAAAAAGAGTAGATACAAGGTGGCACCATTTTCCAGTGTTTGCCAGATTTTTGGGCCTAAAAATCGACAAATGGAGAAAAGTGGTTTTGGAAAAAGGACTTGTGCGCCATTGACTTGAAGGAGATGAAACTTTTGCGCCATATGTTTTTCAAGATCAAGACATAAAAATGTGGCAAAGGAAGAAGGGTCACGCAAGTTTTAGGGTTGGTCGTGCAAGTGACTTGCGCGGCAGAGACTTGCGCGTCGAAAGTTGCATGTCGAGGAGAGACTTACACACCGTCACACAGGGTAACCAAATTCATATAAATAGAGGTCAAACCCTCCTCATTCTATGTAGAGTTCAACACTTAGAAAAATCAAGTCTCCCGTTGTGAAGGTGTGGTGGTCGCGCAAGTGGTGTGTGGTCTCACAAGTAGAAGTTGCGTGCTAGGTGATAGTTGCACACCTAAGGTGGTTTGGGCAAGGAAGGAAGTGAGTCACCCAAGTATTGAGTTGGATAAAGGGGTGTCGTGCAAGTTGTTGAGGTGAATTTTCATGCCAATTTTAAAGAAGCGTGAAAGTTGTTAGTTTTGGGCCAATATTGGTTTGGTCATAAAAGGGTTTGAGTCGTGCAAGTTTGGAGTTTCAAAAGCTTGTGTCACGCAAGTGGATGAGGTGGACTTGCGTGCCAGTTATAACTTGTGCGTCGATACTTGAATGCCAGCTTAGAGAAGGGTTCCAAGTAAGGTTGATTCGCAGTAGTGATTCAGGGCTGCGTGAAATCTGGAAGATTGCCCGATACCTTCGGTGCAAAGTGAGATTCATCTATGGGTGAAAGTTGGACTTCAACAGAGCATCCACATACAGCAGAGGATGTATTCATTAGTGATAATGAAAAGACCTATAGGTCTATAAACTGTGAGTGGATCCTTTCCAGAGCAGTGATCAAAGGAAGAGGAAGAAGGTGATCCTCTCCACCGGTAGTGAACCAGAGAGAGAAAAATAGGGAGTGACCCTTGGGAAAGCAGTGAGCTGACCCTAAACATTGTAAAGGTAGTGAGCCTAGGAATATAAGTGATCTATCCCGAACCTTGTAGAAAACAGTGTGATTATAGTGGATTTGGTACATCGGCACATTATTGGTGTATGCTCCTTGGACGTGGCCCAGTGAGGGTGAACCAAGTAAAACTGTTGTGTCCTGTGCATGTTTTACTTTCTGTTTATATTGTGAAACGGGAAAGAGAGAGAAGAGTGTTTTTCTTAACAGCGAAATAAGATCAAAAGGGGATTTAATTTTGAATTATTCATACCTTGATTCAACCCCCCCCCCTCCCCCTCTCAGGGTATTCAGCCTAGTGGAACTTACACATGAACTAATAAAAACCCCACTTTTCCTAAAAAATGTAGTCCAATTATGAAACATACCTATCATTTTCAAAATTACATGGTGGATGTGGTTTTCATCCTTCTGTACCTTTTTCATACACTAAACTGATTCAAAACATCCTTGTTTGACTCATCCTAAAAACACCTAACTCTAAGTATTGTCATGTTACCATTTCACCAGGTCATAATGCCTCCATGCCTAGAGTAATTTCATTATAGTCTAAACACACCCACTATAGTTCATACCCAACTCCTGGTAAGACTCCAAAGTCAGACCCTCTACTATCCCAAAATTGTCTTCATTTCTGACCAAGTCATTAGAAAACCCTTATACCTTGTTATATTGATACTTTATCTAGTCCTAACATAGCCCAAATGGTGTTTATAAATCTCATGGGTTGGATACTAGATCACAAAATCAAAAAAAGAAAATAAGGGGATGATGTTCTCCATAAAATAGTGGAATAAAAAATATATAAGTCGGTATGGTCAACACTCTTCAAGGAGAAAGTACCAAAAAACAAATAGGTAAAAAAAACCCAAAATACCACTTCATTAAGGCTTACAACATCTATAAAGATAAAATTATATAAATAAAATGTAAGAAGTGTATCACATCTCCATTGTTCACCTCTATCACTCAGAGTCCTAATTATTAAGACCACCTACCACTTTTAAGTGGTTATTTCCCTTTTCTCATACCTATAATAAGATAATCTACAAACATTGGAGGTAAAAGTTAGAGTGTGATCTAAACAACATAGTAGGGTCTCACCAAGTGTTCTATAAACAATACCATAACAATAATCCATTTATTCTTTAAATTTAAATAAAATAGGGCATGGTAATGCATTAATATATTTTCAAAAAAAACATTCTTTAAAGTCAAAAATATAGTAGATATATCAAAACAGGCTTAAATGGACATTTTATATAAAACATTTATATAAATAAAGTTCTATGAATAAAAATTTTTTATAATAAATGTAATGAGTGATCAAATTTATAAATCATAGAACAATGCTCATATGATCTCTGATAAATTAATTTCCAGTAATAGGATCCTCACACTTCTCATTCATCAACACAACTCAAGATATATGTACACACTTCCCTAGGCTCAGGCCGTCTGGATAATCTATCAACACCCCCATTAGAGGACCCATTATGAGAAATCATGAAGAACATGGATTACTTAGTGTTTTTATTTTCAATCCATTTATAAGGAGTCATATTCCTAGAATGATTATCCTAGTTACCTACTAACTACCCAGGCTTACATGTTATTTAAATAATCAATCAATTAATTAGGGGAAAATAAATCATTTCAAATCAATTCAAAATATAATTTCCCAATTTAATTTTTCAAAATTCATTTTCAATTATAACCAAATGATGGGTTTTTTATCAATTTATTCCTTTTAAAATAATATTTAAATTTAATCCATTTTTCTCAAATATCAACATCAAATAATTTCATCAAATCAATTTCCAAATCCGGACATCAATTTTCGTAAATCCACCAACAATTTCAAATCCATTTAAATTAGGGGTTTTCAAAATTTTCATGTCCATTTAAAAATGAAACATTAATCATATAAAATATTAGTATTTAAATAATTAAAAACTCATTTCAAATAAATCATAAAATTAAAGGTTTCAATTTTAGGGTAAAACTTTATAGAACCACCTACCTATTAATCATGAAATAAAATCAACACCCACAGCAGAAACGCTAATGAGGAAAGAGGTGAAGGAGATAAAGAAATAAAATATAGAATCAAAGTCCTTAAAAATAGATATTAAATCCATCAACAATGTGATTATATATCAATATCTAATAAGGAGAGATGCGAATATCGAAATAAAACCATCACATGGAGAAAACACTTATCAGAGAGGAATTAGATCTTCAACCAAAACATTGATTCCAAAGATAAGAGGTTTAGAGAGCCAAGTAATCCTCCAAAGATCCTTAAAGACAAAGGATAAATGATTAGGGTCAAGTGGGGGTTATTAGTAACCAAAAAGGGGGTCCCATGATTTTTAAAATAATTGTAGGGATAATTAAAATTCACATGCATGATTTGATGTATGAGATTCATGGTTAAGATTAATTATGTTCCTTAACCAGGTTCCCATAATAGATTTATAGATTGGGTGTACGGTTTGGATTCGTCATTACTTTAACTATGAAACTCCCTTTTCCTAGGGATACATGGTTTGGAAGAGTTGACTGCATAGTTTGGAAAAATTATGCACCCCCTTCTAATGGATCCAACTTGGTTGCATGGTTTTTTGGTCCAAACCATGAAATTTTCTAGTCTAAATCATATGGTTTAATGGGAAAAACTATATGGTTTTCCTTAACCATTTGTAAACCATGAATATACCCAAAGGTTTTCTAAATCTTCCAAATTTCAACCAAAAAAACCCAAAATAATCCCTAAATAAAGTATGATCAAAACAAGGGTCAATAAGTGCGTGAAAGAAGGTGGCGAGATGTTATAACCCCCCAATATAAAAACTTTCTATCCTTGGAAATCCTATTTATAAAATTACATATCAAAAAGATGATTCCACTTCTCTCTCACTAGTTCCTCATAGTCTCATGTATCATGCAAATCAAAACTATGCATCCATACCACACATACCAAATGTTTCATCTTCTCATGAAGAACCTTTATCTCTAAATCAAAAATATTGAATGGATTCTCAATCATAAATAAATTAAGCTCAACATCAAGATCTTCCCAAATCAATTCATGATATGGGTCATAAATATAATTCTTTATCTACTATATAAGAAACACATTGTGTGTTGAAGTTTATTATGATGGAAGTACTAAACGGTAATCTAATTTACTAACCCACTCAACAATCTAAAATTAACCCACAAACCTTGATGTAAGATTTCCCTATTTCCCAAGATATTGGTGAACCAATTGAGTTGAAAATCTCAAGAACACTTGGTCACCATCTAAAAACTCCAACATTCATCAAAGATGATCAGAATAAGATTTATACCATATATGAGTCATAAACATTTTCTGTAAAATCAACTAAATCTGTATCATCATCGTTTGGACCAAACTCTGTCCAACGAAAAAAGCTTCACCAATATTTGACCAAAAAAATACAAATTTACATGTCTAGATATAAAAGGCCTTGAAATGAGTCATTTGAATTTAATACTAGTTGTTTTCATTGTAATAAAACTCTACCAATCATAATTGGACATCCCAATATCCATCAAAGTCAAGAATGCAAGCATATAGCATGTCTTCAATAATTTGTATAGCTTTTTTGGTCTTTCTATCCATCTAAAAATGATATTTCATGAAAAACCATACAGGTGATTACATTTCCTCCTGGAGGACTCTCCAAAAAAGAGAATAAATATGGGTATCCCTGTCAGAGACTATATCATATAGAACTCCATGAAATCTAAAAATAACCTACACATATAGATGTCTCAAGTCCTCAACTTTGGTTTTATTTTGAATGGGTATATAGTGATCTGATTTGGTCGTCTAATAAATTATAATCCATAGCACATTATTCCCTTCAGGGGTATGTGGAAACCCCACCAAAAAGTCTATAGAGATCTCATTCCACTTCCAAGTTAGCATAAGATGTTATTTTAGAAAACCAGAAGGTCTTTAGTGATCAGCTTTGACCTATTGATAGGTATAACAATGAGAAACAAAATAAGTGATGTATCATCTCAAACTAGGAAACTAGAATCATCATCTCATGTCATAGAACATCTTCGTGGTACCTGGGTACACCACCGACTGGGAATTATGGAAATCCCCCATCACATACTTTCTTACATGAAATTTCACAATAAATAGATTTTAAAATCATAATATACCATCATAAGATAATATCCACTCACTGATGATATCCCCACCATAAAGAGAGTCCCTAATTCTATGGAATTCATCATCAAGCTATTGATCCTAAAGAATCATATCAATAAGACAAGAATTCAACTATAAATTTTTCAGAACAACCTTATTCTCATCCTCTCAGACTCCCAAATTCAACTAATTAAAGTAATCCATCATATTCTACTCTTATGATGATTCTTTCAAGGTCTAAGTTGGAAGTTTTGTACACAAATCATCAGCAACGACATTCACCTTACCAAGGGTGTAGGAAATGTTGAAATACAAATATTTTGGATTCTCCACCCAACACCTTTGTCAGATTAACACCCCAATATTTCATAGTAAGTTATTTTCTTTAAAGTAATTCAATATCTTGCACTACATGCAACACCGAGTTCGAGCGCACCACGACTTACCAAACTAGACGTTTAAAAAGCGATTATGAAGAGTATTAACTTCATTTTGAATTTTATGTACTCCATATAATTTTAACATCCATATTATGTGTTTATTAGACATAATATAATAACAAATCCAATTTTTTAGATAAAAGAAGTATTTTTTTTAAAATGTAATTTTTCTGCCTTTTAATAGTGAACCATTTTTAAATCCAATATTTGAAACTTTTATATATTCAATTTGATGAAATAAACTTCTTCTTTAGATTAGGGACATAAAAATCTAGTTTGGATAAATTTTTGGTGCTTTTTTTATAACTTTCATATTTTGATGAATAGTGAAAAATACGAAATTTTAATTAAAAACAACTTTTTTAGTAAAAATAATTTATAGTGTTAAATTATATATTTGAATGGTTTTGAGGTATAATTATATTATATTTTTATCATTTAATCCAATTTTGGTCATTGGAAGTAATTTTATATTTAAATTGGACATAAACACATATCAATCTTTTGATAGTTTTTACATCTCAAAAACCTGTTTTCTGGTTTTGAAAATGGGAATATTTTTTAAATTAATTAATACAACTTCTATGTTTTTAATTTGGTGAAATAGAAATAATTTTTGAATTTGAAATATCAAAATTAGCTTAGATTAAATTTTTGGTATTTTTCTGAAAACATTCGATTTTTTATGAATAGTGAAAAACATTACGTTATTGTTTAAAACTGACTTTTTATTTAAATAATTATTTATTTTATTTAAAATTATTTTAAGTCAAAGTAGATACATAATACCTATATAAATTCAATATAATTCATTGGAGTCATTTTATAATAAGACTAAATGTATAAAATTTTATTGAACTTTTTACCGTATTTTACACACCTTCTAGGCACATTTTCAAATTTGAATAAAACGTAATTTTACTACTTCTGTGGATTTAATTTCAAAAATCCAAGATAAATGGTTGACATCAGTAAGTAAAATGTGGTTCAATAAGATGAAAATTATTTTTGGTGACCTAAACCTGTCTAAAACCTATTGGTTGAGAGGTTTTCTACCCATCCCCACCTTAACCTCAAAATAAATCCATTTGGAGAAATTAGAAACCAAAAATGAATTTATAGCAAAATAATATTTCAAGATTTTCCTAAAGTGACACTCACCTCTATTATAAAAGCGAACTTCACCTTATCTTAATTTCACACCTCCAAATCCATTTGGCTCAACCAACCTCTACCCAAATATCCTCCCAACTACTATCACTACATCTTAGAGGCCTTCCTTTGATCAAAAAGTCAACCAAAGGGTCCCTTTTGATAAAATCAAAAGGAATAACTCGAAGAAGAGGTAATAATTTCATCACCTCTTTCAAAGTTATCTTCTTCTTATACTTCCTATTTATTTTTTGTTTCCATACCAAAATAATAACCCTAGTACCTTCTACATACTATGATGTTATTATAAATATGGTACAACTATATTCATTATTATATCCATCCTATGAACGACAAAGTCACCATACGTGCGTACGTACGGCTTACCATCTCAACGTCATGACGTAGTTTTTATTCAACACTTAGTTATTTGGATGGGTATAATAATGATGTATAATTGATGTAAATAATAAATAAAACATGTTAATTATTCTGTATATATGATATAAAATCCAATTATATATGATCTCACCTTCAATTGAATGATATTATCGCTCGTTCGTACGTACGGATTACCATCTCCACGAACGCGATGAGATTAATTCCCCATCATAACCATTCAAGAATAATTTCCATTTTATGATTAAAAATTATGTTTAATAACTTAATATAATTATGGATATAAATCAAATACATCCTATCCATAGCAAACATGACTTATGTAACAAAACATATAAAGGAAAACGAATCACTTAACACCTGAAACAATGATACTACTAAAATATTTTTAACAAAGTAATATTATAAGATCATATATGATATCATATTTATGTATATGGTTCTTTTATAATTTAATAACAATGATTTAACTATTATATAGAAGGATAACGTAACCTCGACTAAGGAAAAGTACAAGGTAAGGGGTTTCTTATCTCACTTTTAATTTCATGATATTTCCATTGTTCACCAATTATTTATTTCAGGTGGTGTATTGCGTAATTACATTTTATATATATTATCATGATTATATTTATATTCATGGTATTATGTGATTCATTTGGTGGTTATTAACTTTTGGTCATATGACTCTATTGATTACAACGTGGTAAGGGGTTTCTTATCTCACTTTTAATTTCATAATACTTCTATTGTTCACTACTTATTTATTGCATGTAGTGTATTGTGTACTTCCATTTGGTATATATTATCATTATTATATTTATATTCATGGTATTATGTTATTAATTTGGTGGCTATTAACGTTTTTTCTTACAACTCGATTGATTACAATGTGGTAAGGGGTTTTCATCTCACTTTTTATCCCTATGAGATTCATGCTATATTTTCCACTATTTCCTTTTGTATGGTATATGTACTGCCCATGATTGTATTATTTGTGTAATATACCTTAATATATGGGTATTTACATCTTCATTGTAAGATCCTTCTTGCATGGATTGTATGTTTCATAAGTTACCAAATTGGTAAGGGAACTTCTAATTTCAATTTCAACTCATTGGGTTTCACATAAACTTCATTGATTATTTTACTCCAAGATTATGTGTGAAATCACTATTCATTTATTTAAGTCGTAATTTTCACTCCCCTTTGTGTGGATATACTTTTGATACACATAATCACTCCATTTATAAATTCACAAGTCATCGATATGAACTTGATAGGAGTAATCTTAACTCAATTTCCATTCATTGAGTTAAACATCCAAGTCATCGGTGTTGTTTTTACAAGAATATGTGTGAACATACTATGATTGATTTAAACTGAATATACAATCATATTGAGTGTATTAATATTTTTCACACATAATTATGTCATTTATTTATCCTTAACCTAAGGATACAGTCTTTATAAGGGATTTAATCTTAATTTACATTCCATTGAGACTTCTTTATTGTTATGGGCCAATTCACTTTTATATGGTGTATATATTGTACTTTGACATAGTATATCATGAATCTCTTTATTCTCATGATAATATAAGTTTTTTTACCTCAATTATTTTTATTCAAGCGTCTCTCATTTGGTTAGTAACTCTAACTAAAATATCATTTTAAATGTTTTAAAGATTTATTTTTCTAAATCTTTCTCATTAATGTCCAGGTTTTAAAAATGGTTTTAAGGATTTGTTTATATGGACATGAATGTTTTAAAATTAAAATTCCTTTTAAAAAATATTCAAAGTGGTATGGGACACTTTTATTCAAGAATCTCTTTTAAATGTCTTCTTGATAAATAGTGATACTTTTAAATATTTTCAAGAAAAAGGGGTTATTTCTCTCAAATAGTTTTACTGATTATTTTCATCTATGTAAATATCCTTAATTAATCTTGATTTAGGTTGATTAATTATAATACAATATTCCATATTGTATTGAATGAGTTATGTTTGACAGTAGATGTACAATTTTTATACCATTCATGGTTTATGGTTAAAGTATTAACATTTTGTATACTAATTTTAATATGAATATTTATGTTATGTTCCACCCTTTTCTTATGAGGAATGCATTGGAATTAGTAAGTGACGGGTGGAGCCTTCTATAGATCCTTTATGAATCGGTAGGTATCATGAGACAAACTAGTGTATTGGCACAAGGCCTTGAAAAAATTTTATTTTTAGTCTTGGCACGAGGCCTTGACTATGTGGTTATGATGTCTGAAATTATGCATTCCATAATTATGAAATTAGATATTGATATTACATGTGATTATTCTAATAGTAGAATATCCATGTGAATAAGTAAATGGAGTTATTTGATTTATATTTTCCATATTATACTGAAGTTTATGTTTAAAAGGCTTGTGTTTTAGTCTTATACATTCCCTTAAACGTTTATGATTATTTATGATAGTTTCCGCTATATTTATATCCTTACTAATCATCTGATCTAACCCCTTTCTTATGATTTATTTTTTCCAGGATGTGAAGAAGTATATTATTATTGACCTGCTGGAATAAGATAAGGGATGTAAGAGTGTTCAAAGGAGACACAATATTGTTGTTTTTCATTTGATAATGTAATTTAAAACTTATGTATGTATATATTACTTCCAAGGCTACTAAACTAATCGGTCTTTAAAGACTTGATCTATTGTGATCATGCCAATGCCATTTAATAATGCACCAACTCTGGGTAACTAGGGTCGGGGCGTTACAGTTTGTATCAGAGGAAGTTTAGTACAAACCTTGGAAGCTAGATTCATAAAAACTCTAATTAGAAAACACTACCCTAAGATATACTTTGAGGATTAGTATAGAAGAACATCCAAAAAAAATTGTAATGTAAATATTATGTGGGTTTTCTAAGAAATACATCCTTGTCTGGATACGATCAGGTAGAGGTGGCTCTGGAACAGATGTACCTAGGTGTGAAAACTCTGACAAGGAGTTCTGGTCTTGACCCAGGGTATCCTGGTACACGACAATGGGCCTTACTAAACTCTTGGTTACGACACTCCCAGGGGATAGGCTTAGGATAATTCACATTTTCTTTACAAACTGATTTGAAGTATTTTAATATAAGATGAGAATAAATAACCTTGGTTAATCCTTAGGTTTTTTTAGATTGAAAATAAGGTGTCATGATATTATCTAAATTATTTTATGACTCACACTATGCTTTCTTGTGTTAGTCAATGGCTGGATTCCAAGAAAGTCATAGTAACATTGAACATGATGTACAATATGGGCACGATGATGGAAATGAGTAACTAAATAGAATGTTTATAGGCATAAAAGATATAGTTTCCATGCCGAAGAAGGTTTACAAAAATATGATCAACAATATATACATTAACCAAATCCCAAACTCAACAAAAAATAAAAATACAGATAATTATAAGAACTCCAGCAGTGGAAACTGTGGAGAAAATAAATCTCAATTTCCATCATGCTAGAAATGTGGAAGGAGGCGCCTAGGAAAGTGTCTCAATGAAACAAAGAAATGTTTTTTGTGTGGGAAATAAGGACATAAATTAAAGAATTACTGAGGAAAATAAAGAGTAATATGGAAGAAAATAAAAATGATCCTAAGAATCCAATTACAATTATTTTCCATAAATTTAAGGGACCTTGGCATTACCCGATTCAATGCCCTATTATATAGGATAACCTCTAAGTTAAGGAAGAAACTATGTGGAAATAAATTGATGGAGAAATGTTTAAAAGTATGGGATTACTTTGGAAGAATATTCTCTTATGTGTGTAACCATGCAGTTTGTTATGTGAAAATTCTATTTGAGGAAGAATTATCTTTTCTCTTGTGGATATAGTTATAAATAACCATTTGGTTTTATATGATCATTGGGTTTAAGGCAATTACACATTATTATAATTTGGGATGAAAATGATAGGTATGAGATAACATTTGTGGTTAAATTATTTTATGGTTATTTTGAGGAATTTATCTCATTTTGGGAATGCTATAAAATATAGTTTTTGAAAAAGGAAAACACACAGACCGTGTGACAACCCGTCACGTCAGACAATGTTGTAGGAATCAAACCCACAACCAGAGTGCAATTGGAATTTATCGCCTACAACTGGAATACATGAAGTCCCTGGTTAGTGTGACTAATTCTTTTTAGTTAAACTATTTTATTGATCAATAATAATTTGATTTGGGATCTCATGTCTTATCAAATAGATATCCTTATTATAGGAAAATGATTTGGTGATTCAGTGATAAATGTTATTTTGGAAGACGTATGCTCTACTGGGAACACTATATGCCTAAGGAAACTAGAATACTATGGAATTTAATTTAAGGATTAATGATGGATTTTTTTATTTTGGAATAATTTAGGTTTTTTATAGAGATTCAGGTTATTAATGGAAATGATTAACCTATCATAGAGAATATGTGATTTCGTTAATTACACTTCTGTATGAGAATTTAAGAGTAGTTGACGTTATTTAGAGATAAATGTTAAGATTTACTATGAAAGACTATGTGATTAAATTCTTCTAATTTTTGGGTTTCAATCTTAGTTTTGATTATATTGAAGGATTTTAAGGACAATTGTTTATTGAATGGTCTTTATTGAACTTTGGGTATTGTTTGTTCAATTTTGGAAATTAAGATCAGTATATCTTTCTATAAAGGATTATCCATTTTGGGGATCATCTGATCTTGTACTAAACATTTGGTTTTTGTTAATCTCTAAAGACAAGGGAGATATATAGTTCATCCTTTTTGGATTATGTGATTCTCTAGAAGTTTATTTTAGCGCTTTAGGTTTGACTAAGTCATCTTGAATACTTATTATTTGGAGAAAAGATGAGTTAGTGGTAGAAATTTATTAAAGGATGAAACTCTACTTAAAAATTAAGTTTATCTCTTTATGTTCTTAGTCAATATCATAAATAAATTCCTCAAATTTATGAAATGGAACTTAAAACAAAAAAACGTTGTCCATTTACTTTTCCTACTGGGAAACTAATGACAGTTTACCCCATCACAAGTTTGTGGTTTTCTTATTGTTAACTTTCTCCTGATCATGTTTTCTATCACTATCCATCATAACTTTACACTTATTTTATCTTCCATATCCATGTTTTCCAACAAGTAATCCTAGTATGGGTTATCTCGGCTGACCTTTGTACTTCTCTTTCTTTCTTTTAAAGTGATAGTTTTATTGACTCTTTTTCCAATTTAGGACTTTCAAGGAAGTTCTCAAGCCCAAATTTAAAATTGTAAGGATGAAATTTCCAAAAGGGAGGAAGAATGTAACACTCCAAGATTTCATATTAAGTTATTTTCTTTAAAATAATTCTATAGCTTGTGCTACACGCAACACCGAGTTCGAGCGCACCACGACTTACCAAACTATGCGTTCAAAAAGAGGTTATGAATAGTATTAACATAATTTTAAATTTTATATACTCCATATAATTTTAACATCTGTATTATGTGTTTTTTAGACATAATATATGAACAAATTCATTTTTTAGATAAAAGAAGTATTTTTCAAAAAATTCAAATTTACCGCCTTTTAATGGAAAACCATTTTTAAATCCAATATTTGACACTTTTATATATTCAATATGACTAAATAAACATATTATTTATAATAGGTACATAAAAATTTATTTTGGAAAAAATTTCGGTGCTTTTTTGATAACTTTCATATTTTTATGAATAGTGAAAAATAGTAAATTTTAATTAAAAACAACTTTTTAATCAAAATTATAAGGCCCCAGCCTTAAACCTTATTTAATCTTGAGTTACTACACGATTACATATTGAGGATCTTTTCAGGTTTAGAGTTTTAGAGAATTAGATCATAAAACTTGCATTACATTCCACATTTAAACAAAGTGGTTACATAAAAGATAGTATTAATTTTTCCCATCAATGGAAACATATTTAAAATAAAACATGGATTCGTTATTGACACTTCCTTGACACTATCATCATATCATGTACCCTTCCCTTGACCTGTGAAAAACATTTCAAAAACTTGGGATGAGCATAAAAAGCTCAGTAAGGGATATAAAAATATGGAAAGGAAATATGAGTACATGTATACATAAGAATGAAATCATACTTTACCCATAAAACATAAGAACTTTAACATACCTCATAAAATCATGAATAAATCATAGAAATCATAAGACATAAAGGTAACTTGAGGCATTCATAACATTCTTACGTAGGGAGTAACCCTCTTGGTTACATTTGGAATACCCACCACAGTATATTCCCTAAATCTCTTCAGAGAAACCTTAACGTTTCACTCCTTCGTGTTACCCAATGCATTGGAGAGATATATCGGGCTCACCTGCCCTTATTTTATCACGGAACCACCCGTCTTCATAACAATTCCCAAGAACCATAACATAATCTTATCACATAAAACATGCATAAAGGGAACATAACATTTCTACCTTTAAATAACAAGATATCAATACAACACATTGATATAAATACATTATGAAAACCATTTTCAATACCAAAATAAAAGAAAAGTAAAACATGGTATTTATTTTTCTTTTAAAAAGAAGGTATGGCTTGTAGAGGAAGCCGAAACTCAAATAATGGTCACGGCGGCAGAGAAGTCGTTGTCGCCGCATACGTACGACAAAAGCATTCCCTTTTGTCGTTTAGTAAAACGATTCGTATAAAAAGATTCCTTTTGGATAAGCGTAAAAGTAAAATGGGTTTATACACTGTATAAAATAAAGTTGTGTATAAAACAAAACATGCCTCAATGAAAGGAGATTGAGACGAAGTCCCATACAAAGACGGTATCCTAGGATTAAGGATAAATCAGTTACATAACTATGTGTGACAAACTAATACACGAAATATAAGTGGGTATTAAGTGTAAAAAAATCATAGGACATTCACACATAATCATAGAACGATATATTCAAGGTGAACAAGTTTATCCCAAAGAATCGAAATTGGGTTAAGAAGTTCCCTTGAAAAAATTCGACAGCCTAACGGCGTCACTTCAAAATTCAGAAAAAGAGTTGATGAGAGATAAAAAGGGTATCTCATCACTTGGACATAAAATTTAAAAAAATAAGGATATATAAGAACATATTCCAAAATAATATTATGTGAATTAAAAGACATAACAAAATAAGTCTTAAAAAGAGGAGGGTGAAAGGTTCCCTTACCGACATGGGTATCTTTCGAAACATACGCCCCGTAAAAGAAGGACAATACAACATTGATGTAAATACTCATAAATGAAAGAATATTACACAATGAGTAAAATAATGGTCATTACATACACCACTCAAAGGAAATTTTGGAAAATGTAGCATAAATCTCACGGGAATAAAAGTTAGATGAAAAATCCCTTACGAAAACTCGGCAGCCTAACGGCGCCACTTAAAACTTCCAAAAATGGATTGATGAGATCAAATAGGGTCTCTCATCGTATTAACATAAAGTTTAAAGAAAGAGGAATATAAAATAACATCCCCCAATATAACAAATAGGAGCTTAAAAGAAGTGACATAAAGGAGAGGACTTAAAAAGAAAGAGAGAGGTTAGATCTCTTACGAAAATTTGGCAGCCTAACGGCGCCACTCAAAACTTCCAAAATGGATTGATGAGAGGAAATAGGGTCTCTCATCATATGAACATAATAAGTAAAGTAGGAGTAATATAAAAGAACATACCAATCATAAGAAATATGAGCTTAAAAGGGATGACATAAAAGAGTGTACTTAAAAAGAAAGAGAGGTGTAGGATCCCTTACCTCGGGTCCGACTTGACTCGATCATTCTTTAACGCCCTAAATAATAAACTTGAGTTAATTTAAACTTTATTAAGAACCTTTTTCTAGTTCATTATTCCTTTTATATCACTTATTTCCATGTTATAAACATTATGTAATCATTTAAGTTAATAATGTTTGTTTTGTCGATATTTGGTTCTTAAGTCGAAAGTGGACTTCTTACAATTACATGTTGTTCATGTGGTCAAATGTTCATTATATCCAGAATTATATTCATGATTTGGATATCATATATATCATATATATTCATAATATACATGTATTTATAATATTACATAATCATTTAGAGGTAAGAAATGAAATGCACCGTTCATGGAGACGGTAAGCCGTACGTACGCATGAACGCTACTTTCATTTCTATGTCATATTAATGGAATTAAAACCAAATGAGAGGTATGTATATTTTAATTCCAGAATTATATTCATCATTTATATGTAACATACATCATATATAATAACTTTAAATCCATCCTTTATACATCCCACATATGGAATTAACGAATCAAATCACTTTGAGGGGGCGGTAGTCTGCACTTCCTAAAATGAAATTATCGTGTTTACCCACAATGGAAACCATAAATTTATTCCAAAAAAGAAAAATACATAAACATAAAAATATTATATATCATATATAAATATATTGGCATCTTAATGGCCACCTTTTAATGTGTTATATGAGTGTTGAACAATCATCATTTCGTGAGGCAGAAATTCGTCATCCACAGAAACAGTATGTTCTTTAACCATTTGATGTAGGTGTGTGTAAGTGTAGCTCTAATGCTTCTTATAAAAACATACTAGTATATTTAAGATACTGTAGTTGTTACAAAATAAATTAATAAAAATAGTTTAGGGGGTTGGAGAAGCAAAATAAAACAAAAGAACACAAGTGAAGACATTACCTTAAAATCGGGTAACTCCCTTTGGTTTGAGCTCAAAGGATTCCTTGGGAAGACTTATGCCCAAAGTAAGGATTCAAGGAGTTAGAGAGGGATGTGGAGAGACAAAATGGGAAGGGTTTGGCCGAGCCAAAGGCTTTGGAAGTGTGGGTAAGGAGGTAGAGGTGGGGGCCTTTTATGAGAGGAGAGGAGGGGCACTCTTGGAAAGGTATAAAATGTAACTTTATTTTCAAATGAGTTTCAGATTTTAATGGTCCCACATTGATTTGTTTCAAGGATAAGGTGATAAGGGTTCTAAATCCACCCATCCAATAGGTTTTGGACATGTTTAGGTCTTATATTTTACATTATCTTTCTATTTTATTTAAATCGTTAAATAATGAGGTCATCGCTGCATCATCATGATGTCATAAATAATTTAATTTATTTAATGTCTAAAAATTATAAAAAAAATACTATGATGTAGGAAATATTTTTATATTTCCAATGAATATTTATAGTCCAAAATAACATTTATTTAGACAAAATTAAAAATATTTTACTTAGGTGATACATTCTTTGTTACATTTAACATTCTTTAAAAATAAAAATATAAAAAGTCACTTTCTCACAAAAGTGATTCCATTGGACCCCCAAGTTTGCCACAAGGCATCCCATGGTCTACCATGAGACAACCAGTAGCCTTAGGACACATTTTGTGGTCATTTTTTTATTATTATGATATTATCTTATTTTCTTTAACTACTCGATTACACATTAATCAAGATAATTAAAGATAATTATCGTCGTTACTATTCATAATGTCCAAAAACAAAAGAGTCTTAATTACATAATTTGGACCTTCTGATTCCAAATAAGTAATTCATTTTACCAAATTACAGACACATAAATTTCAATAATTAATTTAAAAAAAACTTCCCGTTGTCAAAACAAATAGCGGGTTTTTTTGAAACAATATTTTATGAAAAGTTTGGTACTTGTTTATGCCTAATTCCCAAGTGAAATTAATCCCAATTACCATCATTGAATTACATAATAAAAATATATTCTAATTAAACTTTAAAACAAATAAAAAGTATAATATAACCATATAATTAAATTATATGAAAAAGCAGTTTTGATGTAAAATGCAGTATTTTTCACTATTCATTGAAAAATGAACATTGTCAGAAAAATACCAAAAATTAACCCAAGGTAAATTTCAATGTCCCAATCATAAATAATATGTTTATTTTGAAAAATAGAGCTTATAAAATTATCAAAAAGTGGATTTAAAAGGGGTTCTCCATCAAAAGGCGGTTAATCGACCTTTTAAAGAATATTAGAATGTTTACGCTTAAAAACTGGATTCATTTGCATTTTTAATCCTATAACATTTATTGTAAAGAGTAAAAATATTTGACAAACATATATAATCATTTTGTATTTAGTTCTGTTCATTCCTGCCATTACAACGGCTAGGCGTTAACTACCATTTAAAATAATATTATTTTATTATTAGAGTGCAACGTAAGATTCCCAAGAAACTCGTTGTTGCGTATTGGGTACGCCATCGAGCATAGCATCCCCTTTAAAGTAATATTAATATTTTATTCACAAATATGGATAAATATAAATATGTCATATTCTTTATTTACCTGGGGTGTTACATCCTTCCCCCCTTTTTGGGAATTGCGTCCTCACAATTTTAAAATTGGGCTTGGAAACATCCTTGAAAGTCCCACATCGGAACAAGAGTCGATAAAACAATCACTTTAAAATAAAGAAAGATAAGTATAATGGTCACCCGATTTAACCCATACTAGGATTACAATTATGAAAATATGGACATGGAGGAAAAAAACAAAGGGTCATGTTCTGATGGAGAGTGATAGAAAACATGTTTAGGAAAAAGTTAACCACAAGAAAATCACAAACTTGTGATGGGTTAAACGGTATTCGATTCCCCAGTAGGAAAAGTTAATAGACAACATTTTTGTTTTAAGTTACTTTTTATTGAGGAATTTATTCATAAGGAAACATAATCACTTATCATGTTGACTTTCAACTTTTATTAGATTCCTTACACAAACTCATATTTTCTCCAAAAGACGAGTATTTAGGAAGACTTGTTCACATTAAGAGTACTATAATAAAATTCTAGAGAATCACCTAATCCACAAAAGAGAACTATATACTTACCATGTCTTTATACTTTAACCAAAACCAAAACCAAAAAGGTTAGTACAAGATCAGATAAACCATAAAAGGGTAACCCTTTATAAAAAGAAAATCTATTCTTAATCTCCAAAATTTGTCCAACAAAACCCAAAGTTCAACGAGGACCATTCTATAATCAATTTGTCCATAAAATTATTCAAAGTAAACCAAACTAATATTGAAACCCAAAAATTTTAAGGATTTAGTCACATAGTCTTCCAAGTTAAATCGTAACATTTATCTCCAAACAACATCAGTTGCTCTTAATGTCTCGTATTGAAAAGTAATTAATCTAATCAAATATACTCCATGATAGGTTAATATATTTCCATAGATAACCCAAAATCAACTTACTCTTAATTCATAAAATCATCTAAATAAAAAGAATCAGTCAAACTAACCAGGGACTTCACGTAGTCCAGTGGTAGGCGAAAAATACCAGTTGCACTTTGGTTGTGGGTTCGATTCCCGCAGCTTTGTCCGACGCGACGGGTTATCACACGGTCTGTGTGTTGTCCTTTTTCCAAAACTATATAATTCTCAAATCATTCCCAAAAAAGAGATAAAATTATCAAAAATAACCATAACATAATTTAACCTCAATTTTATCTCAAGCCTTTCACTTCCATCTTAACATATAGTAACCCATAATTACCTCAAAAGTAAGGATCATATAAACCCAAATGGTTCTTTATAACTATGTCCACAAAAGAACAGATAATTATTCCTTGAATAAAATTTTCATATATTAAACATCAGGGTTACACATACTATAAAAAGTCTTCTAATGTAACCCCATCATCAAAAGAGACTTAATACTCTTAAGAATTTCACCATAACTATTGAATCCCTTATATGTTGACATCTTACTCATTCAACATTCTTCATGACCCATTAACCATTCCTTTCCAACTTATTCTTAAATAATTAATTCCTACAAAAAAAATCATGAATCATATCCTAAGATTCCAAAATAGGAAAACAATAGTTATGAAATAATCCATATCTTTGATTGGTCATTTTCAGTTTCTTCATCCTCAATCGGAATGGCATTAGGTATTGGTAAACGAACATTTGTACGATCTTGGTGATCCAATTCACAAAACTTCTTCATAGGACATGTGTTTGCATAATGACCATGCACACCACATTTAAAACATTCAATTGATCCCTCAGAAAGAACTTCTTTCCCTTTCC
This sequence comes from Viscum album, assembly GCA_963277665.1. NCBI lineage: Eukaryota > Viridiplantae > Streptophyta > Magnoliopsida > Santalales > Viscaceae > Viscum > Viscum album. The sequence continues at coordinate 678,749,176 of OY728126.1, read as the reverse complement.
TCGAGTCAACTAGATGCTTAATTTTTCCATGGCAGGTTCTCGATTTATGACCTTCATTTCCACATCTATAGCATATTTCTGTCCCTTTGGAACATTTTCCTAGGTGTTTCTTTCCACATTTTTGACACATAGGTTTTTGAACACACTTACCTTTATGATTATTACATGTAGTTCCGTAGGGATTTTTTTCTGGCATATATACTTCCTTAGAGAAATCACCAAGGTTTAGGTGGTAAATCATGACTCCAGATAGTTGGTTGAGGATAATCACAAGAGTTCTCATTGCAGCTCCCATATCATTCAGTTTCTTGCTCAAAAAACTGTCACAGTTTCCTTCACATCTACTGTTACTTTGGTGCCTGCTAGATCTAGCCATTTACTAAAACCAAAAAGGTCAGTGTGAGTATATCAACAAAACCATCATGTACTAATGAGGAAGATAAACACTAAGATATACTTACTCATTCACTTTATCTAAAACTAGGACTCTTTCTGAAATCTTAACCAGTATGGTAATGTCACTTATGCTTAAAGAATACCCTAACCTCTAAAGTTATCTAAACCGACCTCTGATACCAACTATAAGGCCCCAGCCTTAAACCTTACTTAATCTTGAGTTATTACAAGATTACACATTGAGGATCTTTTCAGGTTTAGAGTCTTAGAGAATTAGATCATAAAACTTGCATTACATTCCACATTTAAACAAAGTGGTTACATAAAAGATAGTATTCATTTTTCCCATTAATGGAAACATATTTAAAATAAAACATGGATTCTTTCTTGACACTTCCTTGACACTATCATCATATCATGTACCCTTCCCTTGACCTGTGAAAAACATTTCAAAAACTTGGGATGAGCATAAAAAGCTCAGTAAGGGATATAAAAATATGGAAAGGAAACATGAGTACATGTATACATAAGAATGAAATCATACTTTACCCATAAAACATAAGCACTTTAACATACCTCATAAAATCATGAATAAATCATAGAAATCATAAGACATAAAGTTAACTTGAGGCATTCATAGCATTCTTACGTAGGGAGTAACCCTCTTGGTTACGTTTGGAATACCCACCACAGTATATTCCCTAAATCTCTTCGTAGAAAACTTAAGGTTTCACTCCTTCGCGTTACCCAATGCATTGGAGAGCTATATCGGGATCACCCGCCCTTAGTTTATCACGGAACCACCCATCTTCATAACAATGCCCAAGAACCATAACATAATCTTATCACATAAAAAATGCATAAAGGAAACATAACATTTCCACCTTTCAATAACAAGATATTAATACAACACATTAATATAAATACATTATGAAAACCATTTTCAATACCAAAATAAAATAAAAGTAAAACATGGTATTTATTTTTCTTTTAAAAAGAAGGTATGGCTTGTAGAGGAAGCCGAAACTCAAATAATGGTCACAGCGGCGGAGAAGTCGATGTCGCCTCATACGTACGACAAAAACATTCCCTTTTTTCATTTAGTAAAGCACTTCATATAAAAAGATTCCTTTTGGATAAGCGTAAAAGTAAAAGGGGTTTATACACCGTATAAAAGAAAGTTGTGTATAAAATAAAATATGCCTCAATGAAAGGAGATTGAGACGAAGTCCCATACAAAGACGGTATCCTTGGATTAAGAATAAATCATTTACATAACTATGTGTGACAAACTAATACATGAAATATATATGGGTATTAAGTGAAAAACAATCAGAGTACATTCACACATAATCATATAATGACATATTCAAGGTGTACAAGTTTATCCCAAAGAATCGAAATTGGGTTAAGAAGTTCCCTTGCAAAAATTCGACAACCTAACGGCGTCACTTCAAAATTCAGAAAAAGAGTTGATGAGAGATAAAAAGGGTATCTCATCACTTGGACATAAAATTTACATCAATAAGGATATAGAAGAACATATCCCAAAATAATATTATGTGAATTAAAAGACATAACAAAATAAGTATTTTAAAAAGAGGAGGGTGAAAGGTTCCCTTACCGACATGGGTATCTTTCAAAACATACGCCCCGTGAAAGAAGGAAAATACAACATTGATGTAAATACTCATAAATGAAAGAATATTACACAATGAGTAAAATAATGTTCATTAAATACACCACTCAAAGGAAATTGTGGCAAATGTAGCATAAATCTCATGGGAATAAAAGTGAGATGAAAAATCCCTTACGAAAACTCGGCAGCCTAACGACGCCACTTAAAACTTCCAAAAATGGATTGATGAGATAAAATAGGTTCTCTCATCATATTAACATAAAGTTTACAGAAATAGTAATATAAAAGAACATCCCCCAACATAACAAAGAGGATCTTAAAAGAATTGACATAAAGGAGAGGACTTAAAAAGAAAGAGAGAGGTTAGATCTCTTACGAAAATTCGGCAGCCTAACGGTGCCACTCAAAACTTACAAAATGGATTGATGAGAGGAAATAGGGTATATCATCATATGAACATAATAATTAAAGTAGGAGTAATATAAAATAACATCCCAATCATAAGAAATATGATCTTAAAAGGGATGACATAAAAGAGTGTACTTAAAAAGAAAGATAGGTGTAGGATCCCTTACCTCGGGTCCGACTTGACTCGATCGTTCTTTAACGTCCTGAATAATAAACTTGAGTTAATTTCCAATTTATTAAGAACCTTTTTCTAGTTCATTATTCCTTTTATATCACTTATTTCCATGTTATAAACATTATGTAATCATTTAATTTAATAATGTTTGTTTTGTCGATATTTGGTTCTTAAGTCGAAAGTGGACTTCTTACAATTACATGTTGTTCGTGTGGTCAAATGTTCATTATATCCAGAATTATATTCATGATTTGGATATCATATATATCATATATATCCATAATATACATGTATTTATAATATTACATAATCATTTATAGGTAATAAATGAAATGCACCGTTCATGGAGACGGTAAGCCGTACATACGCATGAACGCTACTTTCATTTCAATGTCATATTAATGGGATTAAAACCAAATGAGAGGTATGTATATTTTAATTACAGAATTATATTAATAATTTATATGTAACATAAATCATATATAATAACTTTAAATCCATCCTTTATACATCCCACATATGGCATTAACGAATCAAATCACTTTGAGGGGGCGGTAGTCCGCACTTCCTAAAATGAAATTATCGTGTTTACCCACAATGGAAACCATAAAGGTATGCCAAAAAAGAAAAATAAAGAAACATAAACATATTATATATCATATATAAATATATTTACATCTTAATTCCCACCTTTTAAGGTGTTATATGAGTGTTGAACAATCATCGTTTCGTGAGGCAGAAATTCGCCATCCACAGAAACAGTATGTTCTTTAACCATTTGATGTAGGTGTGTGTAAGTGTAACTCGAATGATTCTTATAAAAACATACTAGTATATTGAATATACTGTATTTGTTACAAAATAAATGAATAAAAATAGTTTAGTGTGCTGGAGAAGCAAAATAAAACAAAATAACACAAGTGAAGACATTACCATAAAATCGGGTAACTCCATTTGGTTTGAGCTCAAAGGCTTCCTTGGGAAGACTTCTGCCCAAAGTGAGGCTTCAAGGAGTTAGAGAGGGATGTGGAGAGACAATATGGGCAGGGTTTGGCCGATCCAAAGGCTTTGGAATTATGGGTAAGGAGGTAGAGGTGGGGGCCTTTTATAAGAGGAGAGGAGGGGCACTCTTGGAAAGGTATAAAATGTAACTTTATTTTCAAATGAGTTTCGGATTTTAATGGTCCCACATTGATGTGTTTCGAGGTTAAGGTGATAAGGGTTATAAATCCACCCATCCAATAGGTTTTGGACATGTGTAGGTCTTAAATTTTACATTATCTTTCCATTTTATTTAAATCGTTAAATAATGAGGTCATCGTTGCATCATCATGATGTCATAAATAATTTAATTTATTTAATATCTAAAAATTATAAAAAAAATACTATGATGTAGGAAATATTTTTAGATTTACAATGAATATTTATAGTCCAAAATATCATTTATTTATACAAAATTAAAAATATTTTACTTAGGTGATACATTCTTTGTTACATTTAACATTCTTTAAAAATAAAAAGATAAAAAGTCACTTTCTCACAAAAGTGATTCCATGGGGCCCCCAAGTTTGGCACAAGGCATCCCATGGTCGGCCATGAGACAACCAGTATCCTTAGGACACATTTTGTGGTCATTTTTTTATTATTATGATATTATCTTATTTTCTTTAACTACCCGATTACACATTAATCAAGATAATTGAAGATAATTACCGTCGTTACTATTCATAATGTCCAAAAACAAAAGAGTCTTAATTAAATAATTTGGAACTTCTGATTACAAATATGTAATTCATTTTACCAAATTCCAAACACATAAATTTCAATAATTAATATAAAAAAACTTCCCTTTGTCAAAACAAATAGCGGGTTTTTTTGAAACAATATTTATGAAAAGTTTGGTACTTGTTTATGCCTAATTCCAAAGTGAAATTAATCCCAATGACCATCATTGAATTACATGGTAAAAATATATTCTAATTAAACTTTAAAAAAAATAAAAATATAATATAACCATATAATTAAATTATATGAAAAAGCAGTTTTGATGTAAAATGCAGTATTTTTCACTATTCATTGAAAAATGCATATTGTCATAAAAATACCAAAAATTAACCCAAGGTAAATTTCAATGTCCCAATCATAAATAATATGTTTATTTTGAAAAATAGAGCTTATAAAATTGTCAAAATGTGGATTTAAAAGGGTTTTGCCATCAAAAGGCGGTTAATCGACCTTTTAAAGAATATTAGAATGTTTACGCTTAAAAACTGGATTCATTTGCATTTTTAATCCTCTAACATTTATTGTAAAGAGTAAAAATATTTGACAAACATATATAATCATTTTTTAGTTAGTTCTATTCATTCCCGCCATTATAACGGCTAGGCGTTAACTACCATTTAAAATAATATTATTTTATTATTAGAGTGCAATGTAAGATTCCCAAGAAACTTGTTGTTGCATATTGGGTACGCCATCGAGCATAACATCCCCTTTAAAGTAATATTAATATTTTATTCACAAATATGGATAAATATAAAGATGTCATATTCTTTATTTACCTGGGGTGTTACAAAAATAATGTATAGTGTTAAATTGTATATTTGAATGGTTTTGGGGTATAATTAGATTATATTTTTATCATTTAATCCAATTTTGGTCATTGGATGTAATTTTACATTTAAATTGGACAAAAACACATATCAATATTTTGATAGTTTTTACTTCTCAAAAACCCACTTTCTGGTTTTGAAAATGGGAATATTTTTTAAATTAATTAATACAAATTCTATGTTTTAATATGGTGAAATAGACATCATTTTTGAATTTGAAATATCAAAATTATCTTAGAGTGAATTTTTGGTATTTTTCAGAAAACTTTTGATTTTTGATGAATAGTGAAAAACATTGTGTTATTATTTAAAACTGATTTTTATTTAAATAATTATTTATTTTATTTTAATTTATTTTAATTCAAAATAAATACATAATAACTATATAAATTCAATGTAATTCATTGGAGTCATTTTATAATAAGACTAGATGTATAAAATTTTATTGAACTTTTTACTGTTTTTTTCTCACCTTTTTGGCACATTTTCAAATTTGCATAAAATGTAATTTTACCACTTCTGTGGATTGAATTTAAAAAATCCGAGAGAAATGGTTGACATCAGTAAGTAAAATGTTGTTCAATAAGATGAAAATAATTTTTGGAGTCCTAAACCTATCTAAAACCTATTGGTTGAGAGGTTTTCAGCCCATCCCCACCTTAGCCTCAAAATAAATCCATTTAGACCCATTAGAAACCGAAAATAAATTTATAATAAAATAATATTTCAATCTTTTCTTAAATTGACCCTTACCTCTCTTATAAAAGGTCACTTCCCCTTCTCTTAATTTCACACCTCCAAATCTATTTGGTTCAGCCAACCCCTTCCCAAATATCCTCCCAACTACTATAACTGCATCTTAGAGGCCTTCCTTTGATCAGAAAGCCTACCTATGGAGCCCTTTTAATCAAATCAAAAGGAAGCACCCGAAGAAGAGGTAATAATTTCATCACCTCTTTCAAAGTTATCTTCTTCTTCCAATTTCTCTTTCTTTGTTGTTTCCATACCAAAATAATAACTCCAGTACCTTCTACATAATGTGATGTTATTATATATATGGTACAATCATAATCATTATTCTATCTATCCTATGAATGAAAAAGTCACCATACGTGCGTACGTACGGCTTACCATATCCAATTCATGGTGTAGTTGTTATTCAACACTTCATTATTTGGATGGGTATAATAATGATGTATAATTGATGTAAATAATAAATATAACATGTTGATAATTCTATATATATGATATAAAATCCAATTATATACGATCTCACCTTCAATTGAATGATATTGTCACTTGTTCGTACGTACGGATTACCATCTCCATGAACGTGAGGAGATTAATTACCCATCATAACCATTCAAGAATAATTTTCATTTTATGATTAAAAATAATGTTTAAGAACTTAATATAATTTTGGATATGAATCAAATACATCTTATCCATAAAAAACATGACTTACGTAACAAAACATATAAAGGAAATCGAATCAGTTAACACCCGAAACAATGATACTACTAAAACATTATTAAAAAAATAAATAATATAAGATCATATATGATATCATATTTATGTATGTGGTTATTTTATAATTTAATAATAATTATTTAACTATTATATAGGAAGTTAACGTACCCTCGACTAAGGAAAATTACGAGGTAAGGGGTTTCTTATCTCACTTTTAATTTCGTGAAATTTCCATTGTTCACCACTTATTTATTGCATGTGGTGTATTTTGTACTTCTATTTGATATATATTATCATGATTCTATTTATATTCAAGGTATTATGTGATTCATTTGGTGGTTATTAACTTTTGGTCTTACGACTCGATTGATTACAACGTGGTAATGGGTTTCTTATCTCACTTTTAATTTCATGATATTTCTATTGTTCACCACTTATTTATTGCATGGAGTGTATTGTGTACTAAAGTTTGATATATATTATCATGATTATATTTATATTCATGGTATTATGTTATTAATTTGTTTGTTATTAACTTTTGGTCTTACGACTCAGTTGATTACAATGTGGTAAGGGGTTTTCATCTCACTTTTTATTCCCGTGATATTCATGCTATATTTTCAACTATTTTCTTTTGTGTGGTGTATGTACTTCCCATGATTGTATTATTTGTGTAATATACTTAATTTATGGGTATTTACATCTTCATTTTAAGATCCTTCTTTCATGGACAATATGTTTCATAAGTTTCCAAATTAGTAAGGGAACTTCTAATTTCAATTTCAACTCATTCGGTTTCACACAAACTTCATTGATTATTTTACTCCAAGATTATGTGTGAAATAAATATTTATTTATTTATTTAGTAATTTAAACTCCCATTTGTTTGGATATACTTTTGATACACATAATCACTCCATTTATAAATTCTCAAGTCATAGATATGAACTTGATAAGAGTAATCTTAAATCAATTTCCATTCATTGAGTTAAGCATCCAAGTCATCGGTGTTGTTTTTACAAGAATATGTGTGAATGTACTATAATTGATTTAACCTGAATATAAAATCATATTGAGTGGTTTTATATTTGTCACATATAATTATGTCATTGATATATCCTTAACCTAAGGATATGGTCTTTATAAGGGATTTAATATCAATTTACATTCCATTGAGACTTCTTTGTTGTTATGAGCCAATTCACTTTTATATGGTGTATATACTATACTTTGACATAGTATATCATTAATCCCTTTATTCAAATGATATTATAAGTTTTTTATTACCTCAATTATTTGTATTCAAGCGTCTCTCATTTGTTTAGTAACTCTAACTAAAATATCATTTTAATTTTTTTAAAGATTTATTTTTCTAAATCTTTCTCATTAATGTCCATGTTTTAAAAATGGTTTTAAGGATTTATTTATATGTACATGAATGTTTTAAAATTAAAACTCATTTTTTAAAAATATTCAAAGTGGTATGGGACACTTTGATTCAAAAATCTCTTTTAAACTGATTCTTGATAAATAGTGAGACTTTTAATTGTTTTTAAAAAAAAGGGGATATTTCTCTCAAATATTTTTACTAATTATTTTCATCTATGTAAATATCCTTCATTATTATTTATTGAGGTTGATTTATTATAATACAATCTTTTATATTGTATTGAATGAGTTATGTTTGACTGTGGATGTGCTATTTTTATACCATTCATGGTTTATGGTTAAAGTATTGACATTTCATATTCTAGTTTTAATATGAATGTTTATGTTATGTTCCACCCTTTTTATATGAGGAATTCATTGGACTTAATAAGTGAAGGGTGGAGCCCGCTATAGCTCCTCGATGCATCGGTAGGTCTCATGAGACAAACTAGTGTCTTGGCACAATTCCTTAACAAAATTTTATTTGTAGTCTTGGCACATGGCCTTGACTATGTGGTTATGATGTTTGGCATTATGCATTCCATCATTATGAAATTATCTATTGATATTACATGTGATTATTAGACTAGTAGAATATCCATGTGAATAATTAAATGGAATTATTTGATTTATATTTTTCATATTATACTGAAGTTTATGTTTAAAAGGCTTGTGTTTTAGTCTTATACATTCCCTTAAACGTTTATGATTATTTATGATAGTTTCTGCTATATTTTTATCTTTACTGAGCATCTGAGATCACCCCTTTCTTATGTTTTATTTTTCTCAGGATGTGAAGAATTATATTATGACTGACCTACAGGAATAGTATAAGTAATATAAGAGTGTTCAAAGGAGATAAAATATTGTTTTTTTTAATTTGATAATGTAATTTAGAACTTATGTATATATTTAGTACTTCCAAGGCTACTAAACTAATCAAACTTTCGAGACTTGATCTATTGTGATCATGCTAATGTTATGTAATAATGCACCGACTCTGGGTAACTAGGTTCAAGGCGTTATATTTAGAGATTCAAATATTTTTTAGAAATGATATAGATAAATATTTTTTAGTGAAGATAAATTGTAAACCTTTCTCTAACAAGGTAATTCCTCTAATTCTTAAGAACATTCCTCATAGATATGATTTCAATATCATGGGTCAGATAATTATTCTCATGTGGCATAAGATTTCTATAACTAGAGAAAACCATGTGACACCCTGCATAAGAACATAGCCAAAATCCAAATTGAATGCATCACTGAAGACCACATAACCCTACCCAACCATTAGAAGATTCAAAACTAGTGAAATTTTTAAAATACATTTCATCTCTTCAAAATAACTCTATCATTTATCATCCCATAAGAACTTTACTCCTTCTGAGTGATACTAGTCATTGAAGAATCCATATTCGATAAATATTTAATACACCTAAGGTAATAGCCCACAAATCCTAAGAATCTATGTATCTCAAAAAACATTCCATGGTTTATCACATGTCATAATATCTTTCACATTCTCAATATAGACTGAAATTCTAAGTTTCAAGACCATGTTTCCTATGAACTTCACTTCCCATATCTAGAAATTACATTTCAAAATCATTTCATAAAGTATGTGATATATTATTATTTCTATAACTACTCTCAAATGATGCACATGGTCTTCCTTGGTTTTAGACTAAACCAAGGTATCATCCACAAATACAAAAAATGAATTGTGGTACTCATGGAGTATTCTTTTCATCAAATCTATAAATACTACATGAGCGTTTTTAGACCAAATGGCATGAAAATACACTCAAAATTTTCATAATAACTCTAAAAGGTGGTATTCTGGATATTTGATTCTTTGATTCCCAACTGGTGATAACCAGACCAAAGATCAATATTTTAGAACCACTTTTCCCCATCCAAATGGTCAAACAGATTATCAATCTATGATAATGGACGCTTTTTCTTTACCATAACTTGATTGGGTTTTTGGTAATAAACATAGAGGAGAAGCATTCCATCATCTTTCTTTACAAAGAGAATAGGCACCACCCAAGGTGACACACCTGGGAATATAAATATTTTCTCTATAAGATCATCCAACTATGTATTAAACTCTTTCAACTCTACTGGTGTGATACATTAATAAGTAATAGACATTAGATGAGTACCAAGTACTAAATCTGTGAAAAAATCCACCTCCCATGCTAGTGGTAATCCATAGAAATAAAAAAAAGAAACATATTGGGATACTTGACGATGATTGGAGGGAGATCACCACTCATATATTCTTATTCCGAATCAAAATTAAACACTGATATTACCCTACCCAATTTTAAAAATGAAGGTCTGGCTCTACATGAACTTGGGTCCCATTCACCGTTAAAAACATGTTGCACCCCATCAGAAACAGTAAAGGAGATATGCTAATGATAACAATTATTTTGGGGCTTATTACCAATGATTCAATCCATTTTTAGAATGAAATCATCATGTTTCATGTTAAGAACTAAAAAATTCTAGGTAAGCTCAATCTATAACAAATATAAAACACAATAAATACATCAAAGAACATACTCTCTCTTCATTTTTAGGGTCATAATAATATCAATCACATAAGAAAAAATCTTTGTTGGAATATTTTTAAAGTTCAAAGTTTGAGTCAATAAGAATGAGTGATATGAACCTATATAAAATAAATAAGTCACTAAATATGATCTATAGTGATGGTACCTCTCATGTTTACTGACCCACATCTACTTCCTCTGGATACTCTTATATTGTGTGAAAAATATTGATTTTGGATTTCTATAGCAGGAACCCCTTAGTTCATGAAGCATATGATTGCACCATATTACTTTTAGATGCTGATGATCCCATAAAACTAAATAGAGAATAAAATATATAGAGAAACTTATATATGTGTCATGAACGAATGCATGAAGTATATATCTTGGGTGCCTTAGTGAAAACCCATTTCAAATTCCCAACCTTACCCAACTGGATACAAGTTAAAGGGCCTCTTATAAGAAATGTAGGAGGTCTAGAAGATTCCTATTCTCTAGAATCACTATGTTGATCATCATGATTTCTATTTCCTTTAAATGAACTCACTAAAATTTCTCTTTATGAAAAGGTAACTCTTATAAACCCTTAATTACTAGCTAGATCAAGCTCATCCATCAATTCTCTATCCAATACAATAGAATAAGAATTGAGATTCAACATTAAGTCTTGAGATTGGATGTCAACATGAAAAATCATCTCAAATATTTGTGATTTTAGTTTCTCATTGGTCACCACCTCAAGATAAAACTGAATAATCTCAACATTCTTATACTACATCACGTTCCTATCACCCTGCTGAAGGTTAAGCAACTCCATAGACTTTTCCCATACCATTGACTCTGTATAGAACTGATATATGAAAAGAAATCTAAATTCTTTCAACTCTATGACCTCATGCTTATTTGTTGTCAGTATCAAATCCCACCATCTCCTTCTAGGTCCCTCGAGATTGAAGGTATCACATTTCACTTTAATCAAATCAGGTGTTACCAATAACTCAAAAAGAATATCTATATTTTTTAACCAATCCTTGGGCTCTAGAGGATCATTATGGACTTGTAAATCAAGTGGCTTCTGGAGAAAAAACTATTGAGTGTGATTCCTAGATTTATCCCTTTGAGGTTCCACTATGGGATCCTGAATGGGAATAGCTATAGGTACCTATCCCTGAGCTTGGATAACATGAACCACTATATCAATATGATTTTGTTCCACTGAAGGATTCACTTTATAGGGTTCACTAGAAGCTTCCTCCTAGGGCCTATTCCAAAATCTTCTCAAAGGAATGATACTACACAACTTCATCAGACAACATTGAAACATCATCAAGGATATATAGATCAAGGATACATAGATCAAGGATACTGGAATAATAATCCCATCAAGAATAATTCAATACTGGGATTTTACAAAATCAAATATGGGTAAAATAAAAGAATTATATAAAAACATTCCTCAACGTGATTTTTGAAAACACCCATGGTAACTTATGGCTCATTACGATGAGACTTGGTCAGGAACTCACTCATAAATAACTCCTAATTTCTAATAATCCTAAATCATATCTAATAGTACAATACAAACTATATAAAAACATTAAGGAAATATGGAAATCCTTAAATCTTAGATAAAAAAATTTCATAAACCAACCCAGATACCTTAGTAAACTAATATCTGAGTCAGCCTTGACATAGCCCAAAGTGTATTCCAGATCCCCACGGGTTGGAAACTATCACCTATCATCAAACAAGAAATAAAAGGGTGTTATTTTTTCATAAAATAGTGGAAGAAAAAATATAAAATTTCATATGATCAACACTCCACAAGGAGAAAGTACTAGAAATAAAATAGGTAAGCAAAACCCAAAATAGCACATCATCAAGGTACATAAAATTTTTCAAGATAAAATCTCAGAAATTCCATGTAACTAGTGGATCACATCTTCATTGGTCACCATCGTCATTTCATGCCCAAAGGATCAAAAACATCCACTACCTCTAAGTTTTTTTCCCTTTGTTCATACCTGGAATAAGATAATCTATAAGCACCCTGAGAAAAGGTTGGGTGTGAGATAAATATCCCAATAGGTTTCACCAAGTGTTACATAAAAAATAACATAACAATAAACCATTTATTATTTCAATTTAAATAAAATAATTCCTGGAAAGGAATTTTTATATTTTCAAAAAAACATGCTTTCAAATAAAAAAGATGAGAGGTATATCAAAATAGGATTAAATAAATATTTTATATAAAACATTTATATAAATCAAGTTTCATGAATAAAATAGTTATATAGTAAAATACGTGTATAATAAAATTAATAAAACATATAACCATGCTCATAAACTCAGTAGCACATTATTTTCTGGAAATAGGATCCTCACACTTCCCATTCATCATCATGGATCACGATATGTGTACATTCTTACCTAGGCTCAGTCCATTATGATAATATATCAACATCCCATTAGGGGACCCATCATATGAAATCATGATGAACATGGTTTAGTTAGTGTTTTCATCATCAATTCATTTATAGGGAGTCAGAGTACTAGCACGCTTGTCCTAGTTACCTATAAACTATCCAATCCTACATGTGCTTAAAAAATCAGTCAATCAATCATGGTAAAATTAATCATTTCAAATCCATTAAAAATAAAATTAACCAATTTCATTTTTTTACATGCCTTTTTAATTTGAAACTAAATCATATATTTTCATCAATTCATGCCTTTTAAAATCATATTTAAATTTAATCCATTTTTATCAAGGATCTCTATCAAATCATTTCATCAAATAAATCAATCAATTTTATAAAATCCACCAAACAACTTCAATTCTATTGAAATTGGGAGTCTTTCACAATTTCCATGCCCATTTAAAAATAAAATGTCAATCATCTCAAATGAAGGGTTTTTAGTCATTTAAAAACTCATTTCAAATAAATCAAGAAATACATGGTTTCAATTCTAGGGTAAATATTTATGGATCCACCTTCCACTTAAACACAGAAAAAAATCAACACCTTCAATGGTAATAACAATGAGGAATGAGCCTAAGGATATCAAGAAATGAAATATATAATGAAAATACATAAAAATGAACATTATATCCATAAATAACATGATGATATATCAATATCTTAGAAGGATATATAAGGATATTTAATGAAAACCATAAAGAGGTGAATAAACTTACTATAAATGAATTGGATCTTCCACTGGTACCTTGATTCACAAGAAAAGTGGTTTAGAGTGTCAAGTAATCCTCTAGATATCATTTAAGACCAAATAAAAATTATTAGGGTTGAGTGGGGGTGATTAGAAACTTAAATAGGGGTACGTGGATTTTTAAATTAATTCTCAATGCAATTAAAAACCATGTGTGTGGTTTTATATATGTGCCACATGGTTAAGAGTAATTATTCACCCTAACTATGTACCACTACTAGTGTTTTAGATAGGGTGTGTGGATTGGCCACACAGTTACTTTAACCATGAATCTGCCTCTATTCAGGGATTCATGGTTTGGAAGGGTTGGCTGAAGAATTTGGACAAACTGTTTGCCCCCTTCTAATGGCTCCAACTTGGTTGCATGGTTTTCTAGGCCAAACTATATGATTTTCCCTAAATGTGTTCCAACTATGCCCAACCCAAAGGTTTCCAAAATTTTAAAAATCTCACCCGAAACAACCTAAAAAAATCCCAAAACAAATTATGATAAAAAAATGGTTAATAAGTAAATAAAATAATGCACGGTTTTCTAAACATGATGTTGCACACCACACCACTAACACACCTCTGACACAAGCACCCAGGATTTGTATTTGACACCATTTAGAGCCTAAATACAACATTTTTCTTGATTATCCACCACAACAGATTTCCTATTAGAATGCCCAACCAACAAATACATTGTTCATTTACCTAAAAACCAAAGAGTTAGACATGGTTGTCTCTCTCCCACTTGAGAAAAAAATAAAAAACCAATTATCACTCGTTACCCAATTTCCATAACAGTGCCCACAACATTCACTAATATTATGACCCTCAAGATGATCTTTCTCAAAAACTTTTGATGGTGCACTAACCACCAAACAACTTCACATACACCACTCCTTGATCCAAATATTCAATTAATCCTTCCATAAAACTAGAATTTACATTTAGATATCTTGGCATATATTTGATTCTATGTCAGTGTAATCATAAAGAAGTCAAGATGTTAGTCATTATCATCTCTAAACTAGGAGTACACTAAGATTTAACCAATGAATACCATCACCTATTATTCATTTATAGTGTCAACCCTAACTTTAGGTATATTTCAAACCCATTCAATGGACTTGCCCCCCCCCCTCCCACAAGCATCTTATCACACTCACATTGATTCCCAACCTACTCATGGATGTCTTATTAACTCAATAACCTTTGGTTCATGCTCTTATAATGTCCAATCCATGATCCAAGTGATATAGTGCATCACTCCAAGTTCATGCCTCCAATATTTCATCAATTCTTAAACATTAATGACTATTTTTTAAACTAACCCCGGAACCTATTCATGATTCTAATAGGTCATATGTCATCAACACTCAATTCACAAACGCTATCCACTGGCCATGCATACCCCACATGCATATCTCACATGTCGTAGATCACCCTTGGTGATTCCTAAAAACCAGTGATGTAACAACCCAAACATTCATTAATTAAAATTCCACTTTATCTAATTAAATGTCTTATTATGGTTATATAAAGTGTGAACTTCATTGGTTTTATGTTTCTATATTTTAAAATACTATTAAGAATTGTTATCATTGCTAATATAGTCATTGAATAGTGATCACATGATTAGTATAAATATAGGGCTTTAACAAATCCAATTTACTCAGACAAAGGAAGCAATTGCCTCATCCAGTAGACTTTCCCCATATGAAGCCCATTTTTCGGAGCTCAGAAAGGAGGTGTAATCATTGGGCCTCACTCTTGACCAAGCCCATGCTGAGCTTGAATATGTTAATCTTGAGCAGAACCGACTACGAGAGAAGTGGAAGTTAATAGAGATTACCACCCGAGCAATGTTATCCAAGCCACCCCAAGAGTTGATCACCATCGCACACCTTACCCTTTGGTCTTATGCGAGTGTTATAAGGGGTTATGTAATGATACCCTATCACTATGTCTATGTACATTATTCTTTTATAGAGAATATACATTCTTTTTATTGTTACCTTGTAAATAATTTTTAAAGCACAAGTAGTATTTTTAGTTAATATTCAACTAAGAAATATATTTTGATGAATTAATGGATTTTTGAAATAATTAATATTTAATAAAATATTATTATTATTATCTAATTATTTTTTATTAAATATAAATTATCGTAAAATTTTATGAATGCACTTGTAATTTCTATTAAGGTTTGAAAGCTGTTTTTTGTCAAAACATATAAATTTTTTATAAATGTCAGTTTTTATTTTAAAAGTAAAAATTCACATATTTAGAAAATTATTTAGATAAAATGAATATTATTTTTGGAATTAGGACATCTAAATTATCCAATGGTGAATTTTTCATAATTTTCTGAGACAGTCGAATTTTTGGGTAAAAAATAAATACCGTTTAAATATATAATGTGTTTTATGACATCATAATGACCCAATAGTGATGTAATAAAATACTATAAATGATATGTTCGGCCAATATATGTTTTACCATTAAAATAATTTTATTTTAGGTTTATTGTATTTATTTTACAAAACTTTAGTGGACCCTCCAAGAGTTATAAAACATTTTCACTTTTTAAATGAATTTCCTTGAAAGTGTGACTCACCTCCACATAAGAAACCCTATTATTTTAAGAAGTTAGGCCATTGGACTTATAAAATATTTTTTTCCAATCCCCTTTTTAAAAAACCATGGGCAAAAACAATGGTCTGTTTTGTGGTTTTGATTAGTTTAATGTGTGGTGTCCCAAACCTAAATAATAAATAATTCCCTCTCCTTTCCTATATAAACCCAACAAAGATCCCACTTACTCTTCATTAAAAGACTTTTTAGTTTGACCAACCCCTGTCCTACTCTCTCTATTATCCTCCCAAAGTGCCTCAAGCTCCCAAGAAGCCTCTCTCAAGCCTCTTCCAAGCTTTTGGGATCACACTTCCAAGTAAGGGATTTCTTCCTTTATCATTTTTGTCCAATTTTCTTTAAGTTGGTATGCCTCTTTGTTTTCAATTAAAAATATTGGGGTATGATTTAACACTTCCCCCATACTTCCCTATTTATGTTTGGATGATGGGATACCCATTTCTCTCTCATTAATTCCTCCCATGTACACCCATTACCATGCCAAAATTCCGTGAGGGATTTCTCTCTTCTATTTTACATCCAAGTAATTATTTTGTATTATGAATCTAAATTCCATTACATTTGTTGGGAAATGTATCTATATAAACCCCATTACTTTCCATTTCATGTAAATATGATGAGACACCCATTTCTCTCTCATAAACCATTTTCATGAATCCTTATGTCACGTCGTTATGCTGCCGAAATTGCACCGCATTTTTTCAAGCCAAGATCATTATGTAGTGAATACCATACCCATGTCTCTATAAAGGGTATTCACCTTTATGCACATATACATATTTAATGGTAAATTCATGTATTTATTCCACATTACTTAATCATGTAATAACTTATTATGTTGATTGATTCCATGTTATATGATTTATGTGGCACACTTATTCATGAAATGAAATGTTTAAGAAGGGTGTGCCCTAATAGCGCTCCAATGCATTGGGTAAAGTATAGTATCATGATACATCATGTGAAATGGGTGTTGACTCATAATAATTAAAGTTCAACAAGGTTTTACTTGTGATTCATGTGCAATGAGTTTTTACTCATGCTTCATGTGCAATGAGCCTTGGATCATGCTAATTCCATATTAAGTGTTGTTTCCACATTTCCATGTTATGATTATCATGATTTATCGTGCCTTTATGTTCATGTTTATATTATGATCCATTGATATGCCTATTTTATAACTTGTATTGTATTCCCCATGTTATTCCATGTTTATTCCCTTACTGGTCTTTATAACTCACCCTTTTCTTATGCATGTCCTCAGGTTATCCCATGCAATACTAAGTACGAGGGGATGTAGTGGTCATGTAAAATAAGTTTTCAATAAAGATGTTTTATTTCATGTTTTAAGTTGTTATGTAATGATCCTAATCCCCAAATACTCTAGACCTCTCAATCTTCTACATTTTAACAAGTGAATTTTATGTAATAA
The DNA here is from genome assembly GCA_963277665.1 of Viscum album. Classification (NCBI taxonomy): domain Eukaryota; kingdom Viridiplantae; phylum Streptophyta; class Magnoliopsida; order Santalales; family Viscaceae; genus Viscum; species Viscum album. The sequence continues at coordinate 678,731,172 of OY728126.1, read as the reverse complement.
ATCATGCTTTAGTGTGTAATAAAGAGCAGGTTTGTTATAAGTGATAACTCAATGAGCCAAAACCACTAGAATGAAAACTTAAATCTTCATCATCATTCAAACATTATACTAAGTTAATATTATTCTCTCATAATACTAGAGCTAACAAGGTGAGGCACCAAACCACTCATTCCCTTAGAAACCACACATTATATGAACCATCTTTAATCCAAGTCCTTTTCATATTTAGGAAACTAGACATTTTCATGTGTCTCATACCAAAACCCTATTTAAGTATGTCCTCATCCACATGAAGTACCCACTTGTTCCTCCTTGATCATTCCAGTTCCAAATCACAGATGCAACTACCACCCAAAAAAACCTGCACACCTAAAACTATATACCCTTGAGCGCCTTCTATGCTCTCATTCTAACTCATAACCACCATTAACATTCCTCTTGAACAATTTTTATCTTGGATAGGCACCTGAACTAGCCTTTGTCTCATAAGATCAAGAATAGAGATGAAACACTAGCACACAAATGTTCCTTATCAAAAATTAAAGGTATCCCATGGGCCTAAACTCCATACTAGACTAAACCCTTCATGAACCATTTTCAAAATTCCAAAGAATCCACTTGTTCCTCACACACACAAAGGAACTCATACCTCAGTCAACCTATCTCATAGGTTACCCTCAAAAGTTAAATGCACCAACTCCCTAAATCGATGTCATGTTAAGAAATTCACTTGGATCTCCCAGCTAGACCCAATAGTCAAGTATCACAAAAGGTCACTAGGTTTAACCACCTATCTAGTCCAATACACCTAGTTCAATTCATACACATAGAAGGACACAGCTCTATAGGCATCAAACACACTCTAGTTCTAACATCACATGACATTGACATGTAAAAACACCCATCTCTAGGGTCTCATATATAAAGGATGTCATATACCAAAACAAATACCCACAACCAGGGAACTCTTCCTTTCTGAGAATATTCACATCAGACCGCTCCCTCGAGGACCACCTCAAACAAAATCCACCCACAAGGGGTCCAACAATATTATACCCATACCATAATAATCCATCAGGTTCACTGCATCTATTGTGAATGAGGACTGTATCAGCATCCCCATCATTGAGAATCCCACTACAGATCCAAATAACCTTCCATATTAAAGAGATTCGTATACATGTTGGCCCAGCAAAGTATAATTCCACCAAGTGCTCATACAAGAAAACATCGTATGAGTAGTTGTTGAAACTTTAAAAACTAAGCATATGTCATCAAAAAAAACCACACACTAGCAATCCTATAACATGTGTAACATACATGCCTACCATGATGCTTGAGGAGCCCCTTTATTCTACAAAAAAAAGAGTTAAAACCAAATCACATTCCTCTTTCATTGGTCCAAGAGCCAAAAACTCATAATAAATTCTCAAATCCAAACAAAATTTGCATCGCTCGAATTGAGAATCAAATACTACTGTAAAATCATAAATCTTCATAAGAATATTAGGCTTTGTAACCTATAATTCATACCAGAACAAGTTTTCATGATGCACCATTATGATATCCATCACAGGTTCTAACACATTCCTATACCTCCAGTCTAACAAATCCCAAATATTAAAATAGAAAATTAACTTCTTTGATAACACCTTTTAACATCCCTACCCAAGAGCCACTAAACTGGTTCCCTGTGTCAGTTCGACACATGACCTCTAGTACACCTCCTCATAATCTAGAGGCTGATGACTAGAATTAGGTTCTAGGGTAGTATTGTGGGGAGACTATACCCCCTGATCAAATTGTGTGATGTCCCATACCTAGTTTCCACTAAATGGTGCCCCAAGATCGGTTGGCCACATGGCCTCAAGCGTATATCCCTGAACTCCAGATGTTTCTAACTAGTGAGGAAATAGGGTGTGTCTATGGAGATAATATGCCCTAATTACATAAGTGGAACGTAGTGAGTAAGGAATAACTGATAAATATAGGAAACATAATATAACCAGATGGTATAGAAAAAGTAGAAACTATAAACACTAGACCAGTAACCCACCATAGAGTAAGAATATATAAACAACCAAGAAATAATAATCAAGTTATATCTATAACTAAATTGTATAAAAAAGTATTATAATGAATTTTATGTATCAATAAATCTAGAAAACATGGATACAAAAAGCAGGCAGTAGTACTATACAAAAAGGTATAAGAAAGAAAAAATATATCCCAACATACTGAGCTTCAGTACAGTAATCTGCTACCAATATCCATCATAATACATGTAAAAATGTCATTCATACATAATAGGATGCTTCCCCTTATCTACACCTACAAGCATATAGTCTTCACAGGTACTATAGACGGCCCAGATAGGGTGTGAGAGAAACTCGGTAGGCCACCACCAACGATGTCTATAAATATCCAATCTATGTATACAATATGGTAGTGTGCAGATATAGAAAGTAAAGAAATAATAACAATTGTAAATGGGTTGTCCCTGATTCTTGAAAGGAAATCAGGCTGACATTACCTACTTCGACCCATACCGAAATAACTCTAAACTAGTATCAAGGTATGCAATGTTGGGTATCACTTTATAAGGGATACCATGCCCAGTTTCATAGTAGTAAAGGGGATTCCATCCACAATATCACATTTATAATGGATTTCATTATCGGTATCACAGTAAGGGATTCCATGCCCAGAGTGTATCATAATCTACATCATGCACATATAGTATCACAATTATATCAGGATCGCCATGAACGTATTTTATCACAATTATATAAGGGTATCCATGCCTATATTGTATCTAATTTATATATGGGTCACCATAATCGTATATTATCACATTTATATATGGGTTTCCATGCCCATTTAGTGTAATTATTAGAGGTCATCATTCCAAATTAGTATAATTATTAAGGGTCATCATACCCATTTGATATTAAGTGGGAGGGTCACCATGCCCATTTATATATATATAATGAATAAGGGTCATCATTCCTAATTTTTTTAATTAAAAGGGGTCTCTATTCCCACACATCCTTAGTAGTAATTTCCATTGGCTTTAATATGAGCAAGGGCATAATTCATAATTTTTTTACATTTAATCATGTCAAGGGCATAAAAATTCTCTACTTTAAACAAGTGACATAGGCTTTCCATGAACTTCAATTCAATTCATTAAAGTTGAAAAGGTAACTATCCATGTTATACCACATCATTTAATCCATAAAAAATTATATCACCATTTATAATTAAAACCAACACTCTATTAGGTGCTTTGTCTATTTTCTCTTAAAATCTAATTTGGCATATAAGTGAGAACACCCAAAGGGATGGATCCATATAAGGTTGAAAACTCAATATGATTTTGGGTTCTAACAAGTCATTAGGCTCCAATAAATGAAACCAATTCAAGTTAGATATAATTTAGGGGTAATACACAGTGAAACCATCATGCAGAACAATGGCACATATTATAAAAAATATAAACATGACGAAAAAATTATATACCACCTACCTCATACTCATAAAACTCTCCTCATCTAGTATATTTCTTTAGTTAATCCTAGATTAGAAGAAATATGAATAATGGATCAACTCCCTGAAAATAGGGAATATTATCTTGCACCATGATAACTCTATTAAGGGGAAGAAAATAGATAACGGTGAAAAATGAATAGAGTACTCACCAATGGTTATCAAACTAGACTGATGGAAGATGAAATGGACACCGGATGAAGATTCAGTATTAAAATATATGGAAGAGGGGTTTTTGAAGCTCCAATGGGTTAAGAGAGGTGTAAAGTCTCATGTTTTTAACCATATGAAAAAAATTACAGGGGAATTTGAATTTTTCGTTTACTGGATAGGATGTTTTTAAAACCAAAATTTAGAACATAATTCCCATAATTGGAACACTATGAAGTGTTTCTTTAAAAAAATTAAATTAATTAAATTAATTATAATTAAAATAAAAAATGAATTAAATGTGGTTAAATGAAAAATAAAAAAATAAAGAAAAGTTTTAATGATAATAATAATATTATTTTTATTTTTATTATTGTTATTATTGTTATTATTGTTGTTATTGTTAGTATTATTATTATATTTATTATTATTATTATTAAGTTTTTATTTACTGTTATTTAGGTTTTAAGGAAACCCATAAAGGGTTTCCCCCTTCCTCTCCCCCTCCTATACCCATGTGTGACCCCAGACCCCTCTCCCTCACAGCGTGTGACACCCCCTCCAGCTCCCTCTTGGTGCACCATTTCTTCCACCATTTATTCTGATTTCTTCTTCAAGTATCCTAGGTAAGGACTTTGGTTATCTATTATTCCCTTATTCTAGATGATTTTGTTCTCCCCATCACCCTACAATATTTGGAATAAACCCTAGGGTTAGGTGTTGACTAATTTTTGTGTTTCTACTGGTATTAGGGCTTGTGAATGGTCTCCTGGGATGTCTTCTTGCTTGTTCTGACATTTGTAGCCGAAGGAGAAGAGATTTGGGTTGATTAAATTTTTCACCACCATTTGAGGTAAGGTTTTTCATGCACTATTTGGTTTCACCTATTTTATTTAAGGTCTTTAAATTGTTTTAAGGTGTTGTATTTTTTTCATAAGTGTGATAGTCCTTGCTACAATGTTTTTTAGTTCATAATAATTTTTTTAGTGAGTTTTGATCACCTTTAAAGTTGTGCACTCACATACATAGGTATGTGTGTGTGTGTCTATATATATATATTCCTTGTTCATATTCCATCATGTAAAGGGGAATACTTTAATTGGATTAAGGGGTGTATATATATAGGAATGTATGTGTTTAAAATTGTGGGGCATCCTTCGTCAAAGGCATCGAGCACCAAAGTGTTTGATTGGGTTTCTCTTTGAGGTAGGATCGATTTCCTTTCCCTTTTATTTTAATAACTTATTAATTAATTACTTATGATACCAATTTTTTATTTTAATTAATGTGATTGGTTTTTTAGATTAAATTATTCTTTAGATAAATTGAATGAAATGTTTAATATGATAAATTATTTATCTGAATAGAAATGTAATGATTTAATAATAAAACCCTTCTAGTGGAGGTTCACTTTATTTAAGATAAAAATTAATGTTTATACATTTTTCTTTCTTGGCCTATTGCATTGTTTCTTCTTATGCTTGAGGTTTTGTTTGAAATATGGAATGCTTAGGACCTTGACTTTCAATTTTTCCTAAATAGGGGGTTTCCTCTCCATATGGTATACATTTAATGAACCAAGTATCTTATAAGTACTTGTCCCATTTTATAAATGGAATATATTCTTTAATAAATGGGATTTTACCAAGTATAAAAATTCCCATTTGTCAATTACACATTCTAAGTGTCTCCTGAACCTTGATAAGTAAATAACCTAATTTGTTTAATCAAATGGTTTTAATTGAATTAAAGGAAATTATCATGATGTATTGCCTTCTAAAATGACTTTTCCCATGTATTAAATTGATAAATGTCTAAATAAAATCAAAAACATTCTGAGTGTGTGACATTCTTTATATATGGGATTACTCAAGTAGGTAATTTCCCTCTTGAATATATCACATTCTAAGGGCCTTATTGCCACTTTAAATCCAATTACCTTGTTTTGATAAAGTATGTAGCATGTTCTGGATGGAATGTCTTATCAGGATGGAAATCCTTTCCTCTAATGTTTAAATTGAGATGACCATGTTATAATAAAATGAATTTCCATGCTTAGTTGAATTTAATGGAATGTCTTTGATTAAATGGTTTATTAATTCTGAGTTTATTTTCCTTGAATTAAGTAGTTCATAGCATAATGAAATGTGAAGGTTGTAATGACCAGATCATTTATTTAATGTTATGCATGTACAATCTTGTTAGCTTGTTTTATTTAATTTCATTAATGACCTATGGTTCAGGGCATGTTGATGCCAGGTGATTTTGTTTATATTCCACTGCTTATTAAAGTTCCTAATTCTTATTCTGTGTTTTATTGGCTTGATAAATATTATAATCTTGTTATCTTGAGTTATTAAAATGATTATAATGTCATGTAATTATTACATGCTTCCTTTTGTTCTAAATTCCTTATTCTATTTTGATTGATTGAATTGTTTCCTTTATCTAGATTGGTATCTTATCATCTTTCCATGCCCTTGATGGCATAAGATATTTATTTAGTAGTATAAAATATTATAAATTAATTGACTTATGATAAATTCCTTTCTTGATATGGCTCTTTTGAAATTCGATAGAAGAAAACATGGGTTCTGTATTAAGGATTCGGGGATGGAATCCTATGCTCGGGTGGTAATACCACGATGCGTTGGGGTTGATGCTTTGTCTTTCCAGGAAAGGTCTTACTGGGAGGTTTATTATACTCTCGAGTGATATTGGTTCCCTAGGGGAGAAACTGTGGATATGCCTTTTGGAAAGATGACTACACCATGCCTTGGGTGATACACGGTCCCCTATGTGAGATAACTGAGATAGACTTAGAAGTTACCATGCCTCATAGTGATACAAGGGAATCCATATAGATCTCTTTGAATAGAATCGGTGGTATTGGATAATCATATGTTCCCATTGCAATACTTGGGATTATTTTATTTCACCTTGGATGGGAACATGACTCCAACTCTAGTTTTAACTAATTGACTAATTGGATTGTTTATTCCTATGAGATGCATATCCTTCATATTTATTATGATCTTACTTATTCATGTGGATGCTTCTCCTTGATTCACTAGAAATTTTGAATGATGACTTGTGAATTAGACCCCAAGATGAAGCACAATATTAGGGGGTGTACCTCTTCTGAGGTTGCCTTGAACACTTTGGAACCTTGTATAGAGATTATGGATTACACAGGTACCCCATTAAGATTTTTGGATTAGTCTGAAATAGGTGATAAGGGATGGGATTCCAGTTGGGAACCCGAACCAAGTTTTTATTATTTAATTTGTTACTACTTTGCATTTTTACATTTTGGTACATTGTTTATTTGTTTACTGCATGATACGGTTTGGCCTAAACATTATGGGTGTCGGCCTACTAAGATTTATTTCTCACACCCTGTTTAGGTTCCATTTAGAATCCAAGTAGATCTTTTTGCTCACATGTATTTAGATTCTTTACTTATGTTGTGTTGTGAACATGGGAGCTAGGGAGAACAAGACTGGTCTCGTGATCAGGATGATCAAGGAGTTGTACATTGGCTTCCTCTTTTCTATTTTTATATTGTACTGCTTTCACATTTTAGTAGAACCTAACATCACATGAATCATTATGTGTAATTATCATTGGAAATTTGATTTCAATTGTTACATTTATTCTTCCACTTTTTTTCTATTTTGTTTCTACTTTCCATTATTCATCATTTATTACCTATGATTCTATTGTTTCCTACTGATTTTTAATGGTTATATTTTTTTTTATGCTCTGATATATGATGGAATAGTCTCCCCCACTAACACACCACAGGCCCTTGTTTCTAGTCGGTAGCCTCAAGTGTTTTATGAGATGCACTTGAGGTCATGTGGAAACCAGTTCAGCTACCAATTTAGTGGTCAGTCGGGTCGGGACATTACAAAGTGGTATCTAATCCCTTAATTTTCTATTGTATTATTATTTTGGGTTGGTATATAGGAGACTAATAATGTTTCAGCACTTAGTAAATAGTCGTTCTTGGAATTGATCACCCAACTTGTGGGGAAATGACCAAGTGGCTAGGGCTAGGATTTTTGTTTATGATGTTTGTATTACAATTGATATGATTTCATCTTGAGTGAATGGTGTAATTTTTTCTTCTTATGGATTTATGGATTTTATGGTATTTTTACCCTTATCCTGGTTCAGTAAGGATTAAACATTAAATGCATCATACTAGGCATATATAAATTAACATGTCATGCATATTCTATGCTATATAGTTGTATTTATAGGTTTTTTGCTGATTTTATTGTATTCCTTGAGTTTTATTACATAATTGATTTTATAACATGTTTATATATTTATATTCCATGTTTTATTACTACTTAGAATTCCTTTCCTATTTAGTATGTCATGCTTTTGTGATTACAGCATGTTTCTCATTGTTAGTTTCTTGTAGTGAAATGCTTCACTTTGTTTTAAATATGTAATTTATTTCATGGTAAAATGTATTTGGTTTTGATAAATGGGATCCAATTTTCAACTTATGGAATGTATCGATGCTTCTTGAATTGGAAAATTGAAACTCATATTAAATTTAATGACCATGTTATGTTTGAAATGGTTATAAATGTAAAATCTATTTAGTTTTATTATAAAATGAATTAGTTAAATTCCTAAATTCACAACTGGATCTAAGTAGGTTAGTTTGAGGCATTTTTCTTATGAGATGACCTAGTATGGGTGTTTGTAATTTCAAAAAAAAATAAGTAACTACTATTGGGTTGCATTATTATGAGACTAGGTTGGTTAAAATGGGACCCTATGGGTCTCCTTATATGTTAAAAAGTAATTTTTTATGATAAATTTCCTAGTAATAATGATATGTCAATAAATGAATGGTCAATGTTTTAAAGAGGAAGTTTGTTATAACTTTCCTATTTTTCTTTGAGCTATTAGTTGAAAATAAAGTGTATAGTACTTTAGTTTTAAAATGGGTACTTGATGTTTTGTTTTAAATCATTAAATGTTTCAAGGTTAAATGTGAATAAAAGTAAAGGGACTAAAAATGGAACCCTAGGTGGTATCCTCTATTTAAAATCATTATGTAAGGGTATTTTGAACTTATCTTTGAGTTTCCTTAGAATATAAGCATGATTATTCTCTATAGGTGTTCTTTTCATTATCAATGGCTTGGTAATTGGATTTTGAGCCTTGTGACTAGTGTTCAGTGTAAACTAGGGATAGGTTCAATGATTTATGCTTTATATGGGGTTGTCCATGATAGGTAGCATCCATTAGTTTAAAATAATTTCTATTGTTATGAGATTTCGGATGCTTGGTGTTGTTTAGGTGTCATTATCCCTTGTAGGACTCTTATATTCTAAATGAAACCCTTGTTCAGATGGGTGTTCATGATATATTTGATCCATGTTTTGGGATTGAGCATTGATTAATGCTTGGTTTCAGAACATTAGATATACCTCATGCATGTTCAGCTTCTTAGTAGTTCTTATAACCCTATTTCTTCTCTTTGGATGATTCAGGAGGTCGTCGTTCTGTTTTACAATATTATGAGATAGAATGACCTTGAGTCAGTTTTCTATGTAGGAAATCAGATACTTGAATGCATGTGGTTGATAATTCTATGGGTGGTATCCATGATGTTTCATCTCGCTTCTAAACCTCAGGGTGGTATTCGTTGATATACATGGTACCCATCAAGTTTCTAAATGATGTAATGAACTGGTTGAGTTTCATTGCTTCGTTGAGCCTTGAGTTGTTTTGTATGGTCTCAGGTCATCTCCATAGTAGAGTGACCGGGCATTGAAGGAATCGATTTCATACCAATGCTCGGGATGACTTCCTCGAGACTATTGTTTTGAAACATTGGTCTGCTGGTTTTGGTTTTCATTCTTAATGACTTGATGTATGTGATCGTGAATCGATGAAGCATCACATGTTTGTTTAGGCTGACTTTGGACCTAGTGTTATTATGAGTGTCTAGCTTGTATCTTCTTCCAATGACAAATACACTCCTAAGGTGGAGATCATTTTCTCATTTTTAATAAATGTGTCCTTCCAAGTAGAACCAAAAAAACCAGTATGACCATTTAGTGATGGTTGGTTTTTCATAATTTCCCTTGAGGCTGATGAAGTTTTAAATCATGTTGGTGCTTGCTTGGAAGAAAAATGTCAATGTGGTTGGATATGGTTTCAAACTTTGAGAAATGTTGTTAGTTTTGGATAGACTTAAGTGGTTAAGTGTGAAGAGATTACATAATTCCTTAGGTGAAGGAGGCATTGTGATCAATTTTGATGGTGTGTCAGCAGGAGAAGCTAAGATTCTCTTTTAAGAAGTTGACCAGTTTTGGTTCAACTATTCTTCATATTAGTAACTGTGTATAATGAACTAGAAACCATTCAATCCTCTTAGTATATTCTCCTTAAGATATGAGTATGTCCCCTATATTAACGTCGTCGTTGATGCACTAAGAGAGTGTCGGTCTTATATCGAACTAATGCTTTAAAAATTTTGGAATTGTTTTAGTGGTTTTAACTTTTTTACACACTGAATGCATGGACCCTATTAAGGATTAGTTGTTCTGAGTGATTCCTAGATTCCCATGTAGGAATTCCTTGGATGGACCCCAGGGTACCTACCTTTTCTTTTGAATCATCCACTAGGAGGATGCTATTTGGGGCTCAATCGATGATCTAATGTAGATGTTGTGGCCTTGTTCCAATGTCTTTTCTAATTATGGGGTATGGAATACCTTGTTTAGTTCTTGGGACCTAGTTGTTTCAATTCTGAGGTTATCCTAAACTTGTAGTTAGGATTAGAGTTAATCCTTAAAAGTGTAATGATTCTAGTGTGATGAATCTGGTTTACACCCATGTTTATGCTGAGGCATGGAAGTCTTAAAATGGTTAGATAATGTTTTAACCAAGTAAAGTCACCAGATATTTGGAATGGACTTCAGTGGATGTGTTCGTTGTAAATGAAAAAATCCTTGGAAGGAGGTGTTGTAGTTTTGTTGAAATATGTTGGTCATATTAGCCGATCATCTTGGGAATGTTCATCTATATGTGGCTTGACCCATGTTTTCCCTTGTAAAATGAGTGTGGTTGGTGAAGAAAAATTTTAAAGCATGTATCCAGATTAAGGAAAGTATGGTTTAAGGGTTGACTACATCTTTCAAGGAAAGAATTCACAACTAGTTTTTGTTAGGTTGATCAGGATTTGGCCATTTTTTTTTAATGAAATCACGTTAGGAGCATTGTTAAAATTATAAGATGCATGTTTGGTGAGTCAATTATGACGTTGGAGTTACCATGGCTTGGAATTTCCCCTTTCTATTTTTAAAGACATAAGGTGGGGAGAACCTTCGACCTAATGGTTAAAGAGATGATGATGTGATTGTTTCCTTATCTTAACGAGATCATGTAAGCTTTGTTTTGGTGTTTCAGTTGGATAATCGAGTGTTGGATCAAGTTAGTATGGCTTAAGTTTCATATGGTTAAGTAATACTTAAAGGTAAATTGGGTGTTTGGAAACACAATGTGAGCATTTGAAGGAAAATTCATGACCCATGTAGGTCATGTGATGTGTTCGTTTTTTCTGAAGGCATCTTAGGGATGAGAAGTTCTAAGGTGGGGAGGTTGTAAAGTCCCGTGTTTTGAATTGGATGAAAAAAAATCAATGGGAATTTTAATTTTTCATTTATTGGATGGTCCGTTTTTTAAACTGAGCTTCAAAACTTAATTCTGAGAGTTGGAACACTGCAAAGAGTTTTTTAAAATAAATTAAATTAATTATAATTAAAATAAAAATAAATTAAATGAGGTTAAATAAAAAATAAAAAAGATATATTTTAATGATAATAATAATATTGTTGTTGTTTTTGTTATTATTATTATTACAATTATATTTATTATTATTATTATTAAGTTTTTATATATTATTATTAAGGTTTTAAGGAAACCCATAAGGGGTTTCCCCCTTCCTCTCCCACTCCTATACTCGCACGTGACCCCATCCCCCTCTCTATCATAGCACTCGACACCCCCTCCGACTCCCTCTTAGTGCATCGTTTCTTCAACTGTTTCTTCCTATTTATTCTTCGAGTCTCTAAGGTAAGTCCTTCAGTTCTCTCTTCTTCCCTTATTCTATCTGATTCTGGTCTCCCTGCCACCCTACACTATTCGGCTGTAACCGTATGGTTAGTGTTATATTATTGGATCGATAGATACTATAGATATGATACTGATTGTAGTATCAAACTATGATGCAGATACTCAAATATATAAGGGGGTGAATTGTATACTTTTAAAAATTCCTTTGTAACTTTTAAAGATGATTATGTTTAACATAGTTAAACAAGGTAATTCACAAAACCTCTAGTTCTACACACTTGTTTGAATCTGGAATTATGATTCCATGAAAGAGAATCCGGAAATATGGTTCTGAAAAATGAAACTTAATGCAAGTTTACAAAGATAATGATTATACCTTAAAGCGTATATAATCTTACTAAATCAAAGTACAAGTATAAGGAATTATAAGATAGTTATACTCTTCTCAACAATACAAATGTAGCGGAAAACTTGTAACAAAACAATTAATAGTAGAAAGTCTTTTAACCCAAAGATAAGGGTATCCAACATCCTTGGATAAAGGTCCCATGATTTATAATTTCAAGAAAGTCTATCTTACCCACATCAGGTTAAGCCCTCGATATGAATATCGGAGTCTGTCTTTCTATCCTTTCAAGCCCTCAACTTCAAGGTATTCGGCACCTATGTCTTCCTCAGCAAGGAATCCCTCAACTTCAAGGTATTCAGCACCTCTATCTTCCTATCCCCAGAATCCCTCGATTATACACTACAACAATCGGAGTTGCACAAAGAAAATATGAACAAGTAGTTTAGTATGCACTGAGCAATAAATCCTCTCTCTCTATAAATCACTTCAGAAGTATATAATCTCTATATTGATCAACTTGTAATGAGATATTTCAAATGAGCTCCTATTTATAGGCAAGGCTTCAACGGTCGGCTCCCACCTCTAACTATCATATTTTTCCTTGAATTTTGGAGGGACCTATACATGTGTCACTCAAACAATAGTTAGTGAGTAACTAAAAGCACAACATCATTTTATAACAAAACAAGTGTAATCATAACTAAAATCTGATATTCGGAATGTAAGGAAATGAAAGTTCGGAGTCTAATCAAAATTGAATTCGGAGTCTATAACATAAGGATATTCGGAATCTGTTTGCTAAGAATTCGGAACCTGAACTTTATAGAATTTCAGAGTCTGAATTTCAAGGAAATTCGGAATCTGTATTCACAAGAATTTGGAATCAAAACTTACAAAGTTCAGAGTTATATTTCATGATAATTCAGAGTCAGAACTCATAGGAGTTTGGAATATGTATTCAGAGAACTCAGAGTCAGAACTTAGAGAAGTTTGTAACCATAATTCTTATTCGGAATTCAAAGTCAGAACTCAGAAAGTTCATAGCTAAAATTCATATTTAGAATTCGGAGTCAGAACTTAGAAAGTTCATAACCAGAATTCATATTCAGAATTCGGAATCAGAACTTAGAAAAGTTTGTAACTAGAATTCTGAGAATTCAGATTCTAAAACAAAATACTTCATATCTAGGTATTTATAAGATTCTGAGGTTTTTGTTATAAACTGAATTTTACACTTATAAAAATTATGATATAAACAATGAAAACATGGTAAAGATAAATTTCCTTGGGAAAGGAAATTTTTCCTTATAGAAGTAAAACACAGGGTAAAAAGATATTTTCCTTAAGATAAGGTGTTTGTGACTTTTAAAACAAGAAGGAATGGTAAAGTCATAAGGAAACTTTATTAACTTAACAATCTCCCCCAAGTATAAAGAAATGGTAAAAGTCATAAGGAAAACCTTATTGAATCAACAATATCCCTATTTTTGGAAATCACAAACATCCTTTTGAAAAAGAATATAAGGACTTAGAAAAAAAAATCTAGACTCTGAAAATAAAACTTATCTTCCTTTATATATGAACAATGGTGAATACGAATAACTCCCCCTTAGGATTTGGAACTCTAAGGATCATATTCTAGATTTCTGGAATGAGATTTTTCATTTGATTGTGGAAATATTTTTAATGAGAACTCCCCCTTACTAAGGGATATTTCTTCTTTTACTTAGAATTATCTTTTCTTCTCCCCCTTTGTGATTTTCAAAAGGAGTTTGAGGAAATGGGTAAAAAAATATGGTAGCTAAAATATTATTACAAACATCCAAACAAAACAAGCAACCACAATTTCATTAAGGTTGAAGAATTTGGACAAGGAAAAATAGATACAAAAAAAGATCGGATTTGGATCTATTTTGCTTCTTTTTCCTTGGGTATCAGCTTCTTCATGATGGTTTTCAACTTATTTAGCTCTTTGTGATCCTCCTATGCTTGCTTCTCTAAGGCTTTGATCCTATCATCTTGATCCTTCGGAGCCTCTGCCTGAGCCTTTAGCAAGTTATTTTGCTTCACAAGCTTTTCTTGAAACTCGATCCGGAGATATATTTCTGATTTTCAACTTTAGACAATATAATTCAACTTCCCATTCAGATCTTTGACATCATGAAACCAAAAATTTTGTTCAAGATTTAGCTTTTACTCAAATCTATTTGTTAGATCCTTGATTTTTCCGTCTTGAGTATCGAAAGTTTCCTTAACATCACCTTGAAAGTCATCAAGCTCTCTCAAATCTTCAACTATATTATTTGAACAGCTCTCCATTTTCTTACAAGATTTTCTGTGAGCTTCATAGTTGATAAGGAAATTCTTGTGTTCAGCCTCAATATTTATACACATATCCATCACCATGGATACCGAGTATGATTTCTAATTCATGCTATGCTAGAGAATCTGGAATCTAGAGTCAATTGTTGGAAATATTGGAATGGTGTCCACTAGTTTCTTCAGGGACTGGATGACAAAATCATGTCCTAGAGCTGATGACTATGAATTTGACACTCTACTAGGTTGTGGTTCTTCCTCTAGCTCAACCAGTTTCCTCTTAGAATATGTACCAACTTCCTTCTTTCTCAAATAAACAACTTTAGAAGGTGTATCCTCAGCTACATGTTTCCCCTTATCGGTTCTCAGAATAGCTTCTTCATCTAGAGACTCATACTCACTTTCAGATAACTGGACAATCTTATCTTCATCAATTTTTTCTTTCTCAGCTCCTGCTTCAATATCTTTAGGATGAATAAAGTCATGAATATGACTCTCTTCCTCATATGATTTGTTCACTTCCTCTTTATCTTTCTCATCTATCCCAGGAGTAGCAAGTCTTGAAGATCCGGCTTGAGAAGTCCGGATTGACAATTTTTCGGAAGCACTTTCCTTCTCAAGAAAGACTTCGACTTGCTTTATCATATTATCTATATCATCACTGCTTTCAGCTTCGTGAACTTCTTCTACACCTTTCTTTTCTTCAACAACCTTCTATAGTACTTTTTTTGGAGACATAAACTTTTTCCCTGGTGTCTCGGGTAATGGTTCTACTAAGAAAGTTTTTGGTACTGGAATGTTATCAGATGCTACTTCAGTATCCTTCAAAAGAGATTACACAATATCTTCCTCCGACATATTCTTCTTAATTTTTTTCTCTTTGTATTGCTCCTCAAGCACTTCTGTAGTCTTCTCTTTAAATGCTTTGGCCTCTGTATGGTCTAGGCCAAACTGTGGCTCCCCTTCTTTTTGGTTCTTCTTATCCTCCATCCATTTGAAAAGAACTTCATCTGGATAAAATTTCTACTTCTTAGGCTTTGGAGGTACATATTGAGCTTCCTTAGCTTTAGGGTTCTCACCTTCAGCTTATACTTCCTTCAATTTTCTTTTCTTTCCATCTTTCTTAGATGGTTCAGCCACTTCAGAATTTTTCGGAACAGCTTCTGCCTCTTCTACTGGCAGATCATAAAACTGTCCTGAATATTTAGAAAATCCAACATTCATTCTTTTCAAAGTGTCATTGCTTACTAACATCACTTTTCAATTCCTCATCTTGGAACCACAAGGAATCTTGAATGATTCAAGACACCGAACTATCAACTTGGAGAGTAAGGTAGGATACATGATTATCTATGCTCTCAAATTCCCATTCTTGATATTCTCTATCGTAATGAGCATATTATTCATTAGATTTATCTTCCTTAGATTTACCAAAAAATCTAAGATATACAAATAACTTTTCTTAAGAGTGTCATTGTCACCCTTTCTCTGTACAATAAAGCCCTAAACCCATAACTCTAGAATCCTATTATTGGTAGACAAATGAGAAAATTTCAGAGTCTTGACCTCAGTAAGTCCAAGACACTCCATAGACTTCACTTTTACAAAACTTCCTTGAAAATCTGGAAGCTTGTGGGAACAGAACTCAACTTCCCCTTCATATGGAACTCCAACTAAGCTGGCTAGATTAGTGTAAGATAAAACATAGGTTTTTTCCATAACTTTGAATAAAAACTTTTCTCTCCCTTCTTCCTTAAAGAAACAAGATGACTCATAAAACTCAATGAGTAGATCCGGATATACCATGTCTTGAGCTCCAGGCTTTGATATGCAGACACTTTCCCATCCATTGAGCTTGATGTTCTTGGATATTATAGAATCATACTTATTGAAGAAATTCGGATGCACTAACATCTCTCTGTATACCGGCCACTCTAAAATCTTCTTGATAAAAGACATATCTTGAGAAGTAACTTCACCAAATATTCAGAAATGAGAAACTTCTGAAAATTTTGGAACGGGATTTTGTAGAGGGGAAGAGCTTCGATTTGAAAAAGCTTTGAAAACAAATGTGGGACAACCATTGGGGGTCCCCTTTTATAGGAGTTGAAGTGGCGGTTCATCTTCCCATCTCAATCCAATGGCTGATAATTCTTCTGATCTGATCTGACGGTTGAAATGATAACTGCAAGGAAAATTTGGTAGGATTCGATCTTTTGAGGTTTTTAAAGAAAGGAAAAAAAATCGGATTTAAGGAAGCAAGAATTCGAGAAATTTAAAAACAAAAGAAACTACCAGTAAGGAAATGATGACTACAAAAACTTAAGAAAGAAATCATACCTTTCGGATTACCAGGAAGATTATTCATAATAGGTAATATTCCTCTTGAAAAACTTTAGAAAACAACTAAGAAAATACCCATTACACAAATTTCATTACGAAAATTTCAAGTAAGAAAAATTTAATTACGAAAATATCAAATACGAAAAAAACATTACGAAAATTCCAAGTACGAAAAATTTTCATTATGAAAATCCAGGTACGAAAAATTTTCATTACAAAAAACATGAAAAACTACAATATGAAAAAAAAAACATGAAAAACTACAATATGAAAAACATGAAAAACTTCATTATCAAATATACTCCCCCTATGAAAAAGAGTTTATTACTGTAAGAAAATTGGTTTTAACAGGAAGTTAATATGGAGGATTACCTTACGGTTATCATTCCTAACATCTATTTAATGTATTCAATTCTATCAGAAGGTAAAGATTTTGTAAAAATATCAGCAAGTTGATCTTGTGTTTTGATAAATTGAAGAATAATATCTCCTTTTTGTGTGTGATCCCTAAGAAAGTGATGCCTAATATATATGTGCTTTGCACGAGAGTGATGTGTAGGGTTTTTACTAAGGGAAATGGCACTTGTATTATCACAAAAATTTTGTGTTTTGGTGAAACTCATACCATATTCTGTGAGTGTGTGTTGCATCCACAACACTTGAGCACAACAACTTACAGCTACTACATATTCAGCTACAGTAGTGGAAAGTACTACTGAGTGTTGATTCTTGCAAGACCAGGAAACTAATGAATCTTATAAGAAATGAAAAGTTCTAGATGTACTCTTTCTATCCAATCTACATCCACCAAAGTCAGCATCTGAAAAACTTTTCAAAACAAAATCATTTTCAGAAGAATAAAACAGTCCTAAATCCATGGTTCCCTTTAAGTAGCGAAAAATTATTTTCACTGCCTTTAAATGAGATTCCTTAGGATTGAATTGAAATCTTGCACATAAGAATACCGAAACATTAAGTCTGGACTACTGGCTATCAAGTAAAGTATACTTCCTATCATACCTCCAAAATATGTTTGATCCACTGGTTTCTCAGCTTCATCAAGATCAAGTGTGTTTGAGGTACTAATGGGAGTACTTATACTTTTAGTGTTATAATATTCATACTTTTTAAGAAGATCTTTAATATAATTATATTGGGATATATAGATTCCTTCTGGTTTTTGAGAAATTTGAAAACCAAGGAAAAATGTTAACTCACCCATCATACTCATTTCAAACTCATATTTCATTAGATCCGCAAAGGAATCGGTTAAAGATTGTTGATTTGAACCAAATATAATGTCATCAACATAAATTTGAACAATCAAAACATTTTTCTTATCTTTATTTATAAAAAGGTTTGGATATGCATTTCCCTTAACATAGTTATTTTGAAGCAAAAATCATGTAAGTCTATCATAACAAGCTCGAGGGGATTGTTTAAGGCCATACAAATATTTGGTAAGTCAAAAAAACATGATTAGGATGTTTTGTATCTTCAAAACCAGAAGGTTGTTCAAAAAAAACTTCCTCTTGAACATAACCATTTAGGAAAGCACATTTTACATCCATTTGAAAAAGTTTGAAATTGAAGAATGCTGCAAAGGCAAGTAAAATATGAATGGATTCAAGTCTAGCTACTAGAGCATAGGTTTATTCATATTCTATTCCTTCTTATTGATTATAGACTTTAGAGTCTAGATTTATTTCTTACAAGGACTCTATTTTCATCACAATTATTTCTAAAGACCCATTTTACTCCAATAACATAAGTTTCCTTAGGTCTTTCAACCAAGGTCCAAACTTTATTTCTTTTGAATTCATTTATCTCATATTACATAGCTTTAATCCAATCATCATTACCTAAAGCTTCATCAGTGATTTTTTGTTCTAATTAGGAAAGAAATGCTAGATGTTATACTTCATTTCTTAAGGAACTTATAGTCCTTACAGGTTTATTTACATCACCAATGATACTATCACTGGGATGATTCTTTAGAAACAACTGATTTGGGTTTTGTAAAACATGTTCATCAACATAGGGTAGAAAATATTCTAGGGTAAATGTTTCATATATATATTCTTGGAAATTTTCCTTTTTAGAAAGATCTTCTAACATAGGTTGATAATAATTTTTTGGAAACACATCCGAGGATGTAGGTTGGGGTTGTTTAAAAACAAAAGGATCAGTTTCATCAAATAACATGTACCGTTTCTTCAACTGTGCAAGTGTTTTTATTGAAAACTCTATATGCCTTAGAAGTTGTGGAGTAGCCTAAGAAAATTCCTTCATCAGATTTTGGTCCAAATTTATGTATATTATCTTTGGTATTCAGAATAAATACCTTGCAACCAAAAACCTCGAAGTAGGAAAGTCTAGGTTTTCTACCATTCCGTAACTCATAAGAATCTTTATTAAGAAAATGTCTAATCAAAACTCGATTTATAGTATAACAAGCAGTACTTACAGCTTCATCCCAAAAATGTTTGGCTATAGAATACTCACTCAACATGGTTCTTGTTATCTCTTGAAGAATTTTATTTCTTCTTTCAACAACACCATTCTGTTGAGGTTTTCTGGGTGCTGAGAAGTTATGAGTAATTCCTTTTCTACTACAAAAAGTTTCAAAATCAGAATTTTGAAATTCTCCTCCATGATCACTATGAATAGTTTTAAATGGAATCATTTTCTCATTTTTAACTTGGGCTCTAAAACTTTTGAAATACGAGAAGGCTTCAGACTTATTTTCTAGAAAATTGACCCATGTAAATATAGTGTAATCATCAACTAGAACAAATACATAGTACTTGCCTCCAATGCTTCCAGTTTATGTTGGTCCAAAAAGATCCATATGCACTAGTTGTAATGCATCAGTAGTTGAGACTTCACCGACTGATTTAAAGCTTGATTTATGTTTCTTTCCATATTAACAAGGGTCAAAGACTTTTGAAGAATCAAATCTAAGCTCTGGTAGATCCTTAACTAATCTTTTCTTATAAAGTTTTCATAAGTTCCTAAGGTTACAGTGACCTAACCTTCTATTCCATAACCAAGAATGATCTTTCATTGCACTAAGGTAAGGTAATACTTGGCTCCTAAGGTCTTCTAAGTTTAGTGTGTTAACATTCTATTGCCTATGGGCAGAAAGAATGAACTCTTCCTTGGAATTGTGTACTAAAAACTTTTCATTCCTAAAATTTAAAAGGTAAACTTCATCACATAATTGTCTTATGCTAATGAGGTTGTGCTTAAGAGCCTTAACAAAAAAAAACATTTTAAATAAATGTTTTTCCAAGAAGAACGATGTTACCTATACCAATAATTTCTCCCTGAGAATTATCTCCAAAAGTTACTTTCCCTCTTTCGTCTTGATAATATTTTAAAAGTAGTTTTTGTTACCAGTCATATGTCGGGAACATCAACTATCCATGTACCATGTATTGTTGTTGGTACCGTTTCTACTTTCCTAAAAATAAGAAAAAGTTAGGTTTTCAGAATCCAGAGTTGCTTGGATCTAGAAATCTCAGAAAGCAAAATTTTAGGCACCCAAATCTTCTTATAAAAATAGGATTTATGAAATCCTGAAGATTGGTTTTTATTTAAGAAAAAAAAAATTTCTCAGTGTCTACCACACTGACACTTAGTGCAGAATGAAGCACTTTGAGGAACAATATAATTATTACTAAAAATTGATTTAGAACCAGTATAACCAAAACCATAACTATTCCTTAGAGGTCATATTTGGGAATACATTTTATAAAAAATTTCCTTACCTAAGGTAAAGTTTTACAAACACTTCCTCAAGGAAAAGATTTCAGATTTTAGTTTTATAACCAAGTTTTTTTCTTCAAAAACATTTGATTTTGAACTAGAGCTAGGCTCGAAAACATTTTTCTTAGAAATTATGTTTTCTAGATGTTTAGAAAGTTTATTCTTCTCAGAACTTAGTTCATCAAGATTTTTTGAAATACTTTCAAAATCAGCATTTTTCTTATCAAAATCTCTAGAAAGATATGATATTTACTTAGTAATAATAGTATTCCTAGAATTTTCCTTATCAAGTTTTTTCATGAGTTTTGAGTTCCCAATTTCAAGAAGTTTGGAAAACCTAGATACTTCTTCATAGGAAGGTAAAGTATTATCTTCATCAGAAGAAGATTATTCATCAGAAGAGTTATAGTATTTACTATCATTATCACTCAAAGAAATATTGGTCATAGATTAAGTATTGTGTACCTTAGCCATTAAACAAAAAATTTCAATAGGTAGTCTATCTATTAGACCAATATTCTTCTGTCCAAAAGATTCATAATCTGAAGATTCATCTGAAGAGTCACCACCACTAGAACTCCAAGTGTCATTAGATTTCAAGACTTTCTTAGATTTAGCCTTGTAATACTTATTTCTGTTTCTTTTAGAATACTTTTCCTTTCTTTATTTTCTCTTTATCATAGGACAATCTGGTCTTATATGTCCATCTCTCTTTCATTCATAACAAGTGACTTCTAAATCTTTCTTGTATTTTCTTTCTTTCTTCTTGTATTTGGAATGAAATTTTCTTTGTCCAGATATCTTGTTCATCCTTCGAGCAATATTGGCTAATTCATTCTCTGAGGATTCACTTCCGCTAGATTCGGATTGAATAAAAACCTTCTTACATTTGGATCTAGTAACTCCCTTAGGAGTATTGGCTTTCATATGATTATAAGTAGTTGTAAAGGCAACACTTCCATTTCCATTCTTCTTCTTTACATTATTAGAATCTCTCTTCATTCTAGTCTCATGCTGGAGAAGAGTTCCAAAGAGTTCATCAAGAGTAATCTGAGTAACCTTTTTGTTCTCATCTATAGTTGTCCTCTTGGATTCACATTCATTGGGCATGATTTCTATGATCTTATCAACAAGAGCTTCATTATATAATCCTTTCTCACCCATTAATTGTAAAATATTCACAATAGTCATGAATCTTCATTGCACCTTGCATATGGATTCTCCATAAGAAAAGTTAAATCCATGGTATTCAGCTCTCAACATAGCTCTTCTTGTCTCTATAACTTTAGAATTACCAAAATGTGTAACTTCAAGTTTCTTCCAAATACTATTTTCTGATTCACAATATGAAATTTGGCTATATGTATTTCTAGTCATGGAGCAAAGAAAAGTATTGAATACCTTATAATTCAGTTGATATTCACGCTTTTCTTGATTTGTGAAGGTACTAACTTCTTTATCAAGAATTTTATATCCTCCAGTAAGCATAACAAAATTATCAACTCCAGTATTGATAATAAAAGTCTTCATGTGATCTTTTCAATATTCTTAATCATTTCCATCAAAGATAGGTGGTCTTGTTGGATTGAGTTTATCAACAGAACCAACATTGATTCATTCCATCTTAAATAAAATTATTTCTACACAAACTTGTTAATAGAAAAAGTTTGTATACAAGGAAAATATTCCTAAGCAAGGAAAATATAGAACAACAGTATCTCTAAGAAAAAATGAATCTGAACTATACGAGTCTGAAAAATCGATTCTGAGAATAAGAAAATGAGATGAATTCTCTTCTGAATCTTATCGTGAGATTAATTCAGATTGAACCAAGCTTTGATACCAATTGTAATATTGTTGGATCGATAGATAATATAGATATGATATTGATTGTAATATCAAACAATGATTCAGATACTCAAATACAAGAGGGGGTGAATTGTATACTTTAAAAAAAAATTGTAACTTTTAAAGATGATAATATTTAACATAGTTAAACAAGGTAATTCATAAAACCTCTAGTTCTACACACTTTCTTGAATCCGGAATTATGATTCCGTGAAACTGAATCCGGAAAGATGGTCCCGGAAAATGAAACTTAATGCAAGTTTACAAAGATAAAGATTTTAACTTAAAGTGTATAGAATCTAACTAAATCAAAGTACAAGTATAAGGAAGTATAAGGTAGATATACTCTCCTCAACAATACAAATGCAGCGGAAACTTGTAACAAGACAAGTAATAGTAGAAATTTTTTTAACCCAAAGAGAAGGGTATCCAACAACCTTGGATAGAGGTCCTTTGATTTATACTTTCAAGAAATGTTTTCTTACCCACACTAGGGTAATCCCTCGATATGAAGATCAGAGTCTATCTTACTATCCCTACAATCCCTCAACATTAAGTTAGTCGAAACCTCTGTCTTCCTTAGTAAGGAAGCCCTCAACTTCAAGGTAGTCGGCACCTCTGTCTTCCTATCCCCGGAAACCCTCAATTGTACACAACAACAATTGGAGTTGCACAAAGAAAATCTGAACAAGCAGTTATGTATGCACTGAGCAATAAATCCTCTCTCTCTAGAAATCACTTCAGCAGCATGTAATCTCTAGATTGATCAACTTGTAATGAGCTATTTCAAATGAGATCTTATTTATAGGCACGGCTTCAATGTTCGGCTCCCTCCTCCAACTGTCATATTTTTCCTTGAATTTCGAAGGGAATTGTACATGTGTCACTCAAACAAAAGTTAGTGAATAACTAAAAGAACGACATCATTTTATAACAAAACAAGTGTAAGCATAACTAAAATATGATATTCAGAATGTAAGGACATGAAAGTTCAGAGTCTAATCAAAATTGAATTCGGAGTATATAATACAAGGATATTCAGATTCTGTTTTCTAGGAATTCGGAACCTAAACTCTATAGAATTTTGGAGTCTGAATTTCAAGGAAATTCAGAATCTGGATTCACAAGAATTCAGAACCAGAACTTACAAAGTTTGGAGTCAGAGTTCATGAGAATTTGGAGTCAGAACTCATAGGATTTTGGAATCTGTATTCAGAGAACTCGGATTCAGAACTTAGAGATGTTCGTAACCAGAATTCGTATTCTGAATTTGGAGTCAGAACTTAGAAAGTTCATAGCCATAATTCGTATTTAGAATTCAGAGTCAGAACTTAGAAAGTTCGTAACTAGAATTCATATTCAGAATTCGGAATCAGAACATGGAAAATTTCGTAACTAGAATTCTAAGAATTCGGATTCTAAAACAGAATGCTTCATATCTAGGTATTTATAAGATTCCGAGGTTTTGGTTATAAACCAAATTTTACACTTAGAAAAATTATGATATGAACAATGAAAACATGGTAAAGATAAATTTCATTGGGGAAGGAAATTTTTCCTTATAGAAGTAAAACATAGGGTAAAAAGATATTTTCCTTAAGATAAGGTGTTTGTGATTTTAAAAACAAGAAGGAATGGTAAAGTCATAAGGAAACTTTATTGACTTAACAATCTCCCCCAAGTATGAAGAAATGGAAAAATTCATAAGGAAAACCTTATTGACTTAATAGTTAGGGGTTAATCAATTTTTTCATTTCTTCCAGTATTAGGGCATATAAATGGTCTCACGACATGTCTTATTGCTTGTTCTGACATCCGCCACCGAAGGTGAAGTGATTTGGGTTGATTTGGTCTATCACCACCATTCAAGGTAAAGTTTTCATCTACTGCTTAGTTTCACCTATTTTATTTAGGGTTTTTAAATGGTTTTGAGGTTCTAGCTTGTTTTCTTATGTTTGATATGCCTTGACACAATGTTTTTGAGTTTATAAAAAAAATACTGTGATTTTTTATCACCTTTTAAGTCATTCACTCACATACATAGGTATGTGTATAAATATATATATATATATATATAGATATATTCCTTGTGCATATTCACTCATGGAAAGGGGAATATATGCATTGGATTAAAGGGTTTATATATATAAATCTATGTGTGTTCAATTGTGGGGCAGTCTGCATCAAAGGTGTCAAGCACCAAAGTGTTCAAATTGGTTCCTCTTTGAGGTAGGATCCCTTTCCTTTACCTTTTATTTTAAGAAAAAATTAATTAATTACTTATCAAACCATTTTTTAGATTTTAATTAGTACAGTTGGTTTTTTAGATTAAATTATTCCTTTTATAAATTGAATCAAATGTTAAATATGATAAATTATTTTTCTAAAGATAAATGACATGATATAATAATAAAACCCCTCTAATAAAGGTTCACTATCTTCGAGCTAAAAAATTAATGTTTAGACATTTTTCTTGCTTGGCCTATTGCATTGTTATTTATTATTCTTGAGGTTATGCTTAAAATATGGAATGTTTAGGACCTTTCCTTTCAATTTTTTCTAAATAGGGGGTTTCCTCTTCATATGGTAGATGTTTAATGAACCAATAATCTTCTAAGTACTTTTCCCATTTTATAAATGGATTAGCTTCTTTAATAAATGGGATTTTCCCAAGTAGGTTAATTTCCATTTTTCAATGACACCTTCTAATTGTCTTCTAAACCTTGATAAGTAAATTGACTCATTTGTTTAATCAAATGGGTTGAATTAAATTAAAGGAAATTCTCATGATGGCTTGAATTCAAAAATGACTTTGTCCATGTAGTAAATTGGTAAATGTCTAATAAAACCCAAAAGCCTTCTAAGTGTTTGACTTGCTTTTTATCATGGATTAACTAAGTAGTTAATTTCCCTCTTAACCATAGAACATTCTATGTTCTTTATCACCACTTTAAATATAATTTCCTTATTTTGATGAATTAAATAGCATGTTTTGGATGGGATAGATTTTCATAAAGGAAATCCTTTCCTTGAATGTTTAAATTAAAATGACCAAGTTATGATAAAATGAATTTACATGCGTAGTTGAATTTAATGTCGTTTCTTTGATTAAATGGTTTATTAATTATGAGTTTCTTTTCCTTACATTAAGTAGTTCTAAGTAGAATAAAATGTAAAGGGTGGCACGACGAACCTTTTTATTTAATGCTATGCACAGAAAATCTTGTTAGATTGTTTTATTTAATGTCATTAATGACCTATGGTTCATTGCATATTGATACCATGTGATTTTTTTTATATTCCACTACTTATTCAAGTTCCTTATGCTTATTCCATGTTTGATTGGATTGATCTATATTCTAATCTTGTTATCTTGAGATATTAAAATGATAATAATGTCATGTAACTATTACATGCTTGATTTGTGCTAAATGCCTTATGCCATTTTGATGGATTGAATTGTGTCCTTTGGATATCTTGGTAGCTTGGCATCTTTCCATGTTCTTAATGTCATGAGAAGTTTATTTAGTGGTATTCAGTATTATAAATGCATTTCCTTTTTGATATATGCCTTTCTTGATATGGATCTTTTGAAAAGGTGTGGGAGGAAACATGGGTTCCATATTTAGGATTCATGGATGGACTCTCATGCTCAGGTGGCTATACTATAAGGCACTGGGGGTGATGCTTTGTCTTACTAAAAAAGGGCTTCCCATGTGGTTTATTATACTCCTTAGTGATACTAGTTCCTTACAGAGTAATCATGGAAGAACCTTTTGGAAGTATGGTTATGCCATGCCTTGGGTGACACTCGATCCCCTATGTGAGATACCTGGGATGGAATTAGAATTTACCATGACTTGTAGTGATACAAGGGACTTCATATGGATCACCTTTTATGGACTCGATGGTATTGGATTATTGGATGTTCCCATTGTGATACATGTGATTTTTTATATTGCCTTGGATGGGCATGGGACTCCACCTCTGGTTTTAACAGATTGTTTGATTGGATTTTTTATTCATAGGAGACACATATCCTTATTTTTTATTATGATATGATTATACACATGGATGTTTTTCCTTGATTTACTTTCACTTTTGATTGATGACTTGTGAATTAGTCCCCAAGACGAATCACAAGCATGGGGGTGTATCTATTCTGGGGTTACCTTGACCAATTTGGCCCCTTGTATACATATTATGGATTTCATAGGTACCCCATTAAAAAATTCAACTTAGATTGAAGCAGGTGATAAGGGATGGGTGTCTGGTTGGGAACCCAGACTAGGTTTTTATTATTTAATTTGTTACTTCTTTGTATTGATACATTTTGGAACATTGTTTATTTGTTTATTTCATGAGATGTTTTAGACTAAATATAATGGGTGTTGTCTTATAGAGATTTATATCTCACATCCTGATTTGGCATTGTTTGGAACCTTAGTAGATCTTCTTTCTTATAGGTCTTTGGATTCTTTTCTTCTGTTGTGTTGTGTACATGGGAGATAGGGAGCACAGGACTGGGCTTGTGCTTAGGATTCTCGTGGAGTTTTCCATTGGGTTCTTATTTTATTTTGTTATATTGTAATACATGAACTTTTTAGTAACATCTAACATCACATGAATCATTATGTGGAATTTTAATTAGAAACTTAACTTTAGTTGTTACATTTATTATTCTATTGTTTTTCTATTTTGTTCTTACTTTCCACTGTCAGTTATTTATTAACTATGCTTCCACTGTTTCCTACTAATTTTCACTGGTAATACCATTGTGTATACTCTGATCTATGAGGTATGAGTCTACCCATAGACGCACCTCAATACCTTACTACTAGTCAGTAGCATCTGGAATTTGGAGAGATGTGCTTGTGGTCATATAGCGACCGGTCCAACTACCGATTTAGTGATCAATCGGGCTGGGACGTTACAAGAGGGGTGACTATCTACTCTAATGATTAAATAAGTATAACAACCCACACTTTACATACATTGTTAATACTTCAAAATTGAAGCACACTTATTACAACATATGACAAAACCACAAAGGACCGTATAGGTATAGTGTCTTTAGAAACTGGGAAACATAAACAACTGGTTCATAAATCTTCTACAGTGTCTCCCATTTATTACATCATATCTAGGGTCCCTTTTAGCATATTCTACTTAATATCCATCTTCCTGACCTGGGGAAAAGAAAACATAAAAGGGTGATCTCAAATGCTCAGCAAGGGCAAATAAAGGAAATAAAAATCATATCATATCTTTATCAAAACCTGCAAAAGAGATCATAATATCTTAACATGGAATAAATCATAGAAGTGAAAATGAGATCCCCATAATCATAACATAAAACTTGAAACTTTGTGGCATGCACACATAATCATGGAAAATCATTTCTTGTTAGTCATGACTCATTGCCAAGACTATCTTAGTGGACAAAGTCCCTTTCTGAACCGAGTTCACTCCTCGTTTCAGTCCTGTATCACTGAACCGAAATAACCTTCCGTTCCAGCCATGTCTATCTCATGAGATATAAAATCTTTACCCAATGCATTGGAGGGAGATATAGGTCCCACCCATCTTATAATGAATCCTTTCTTATGTGTGCCACATAATCATAAAACATACATCATCGCATAACACATGAAACAAAAATGGGATTCTTGAAACATCATGACATCATAAATCAATTCATATAAGATAAAGGAATTCATAAAAATAATTCCATCACAACATGATCAAATCAATGTAATAATAGGGATAAAAACAGAACCCTTTATTATCTTAGATGGAAAATAATTTTGAAAATCACTTGAACTCCATTCTTGAGGAAAATATCCTTTCTTCTTCAAAAACATTTTTCCTTTCATAACATGTCATACAACTTTAAAATAAAAGAAGTTGATTAAAAATAAACTTGAAAACTTGTAAAGGAAGCTTCTTGGAAACAATGTTTTAAAAATCCATTCATGCCGTATAAGTTAAAAAAAACATTCTTCGTACTTTTGTCGGAAAAGTCAAAAAGTACCTCGTACGGAAAAACGACAAAAGATTCCTTTCATATTCTTTACTAAAAACTCACCTAAGGGTAAAATTGGATTTAAACTATTTCAAGTGGATGGAAACAATATTACATATTGAGGGAACATGGATGTGGATGATAAAATACACCCCAGTAAATACTTACGAATAAACAATCTCGGATAAAAATGAGATTGTGATATTTCCCTTACCTTAGGTCCAATTTGCTTTGTACGTGTCCGAAGCTCCTGTATAATGGTTTAAATAATGTTATTGACTTATTCCAGAATCATACATATTTATATGATATCATATATGGTCATATTATTAGCTTCTTGTTAGTAATATTTCGTTGTTACTTGTTACTCGGGTCTTTATAACTTTTTGTTCTTATGCGTGTTTTGTCGAATAAATTCTTATTCTTATCTTTAGG
Organism: Viscum album; assembly: GCA_963277665.1. Taxonomy (NCBI): domain Eukaryota; kingdom Viridiplantae; phylum Streptophyta; class Magnoliopsida; order Santalales; family Viscaceae; genus Viscum; species Viscum album. The sequence goes on along the minus strand of OY728126.1, from coordinate 678,702,271 downwards.
TTATAGATAATTCATTTCCAGAATGGTATTAGTGTATTATATACCATATTCATTCATTCAATTCATTTATATAATCATTATGAAATGAAGATCATGTAGAACGAGTCGCATCACATCGTGGAGACGGTATTCCGTACGTACGCACGAGTGATGATATCATTCCTATGATCGTGGAATTGTATTGGAGTATATATATATTATTTCAGTATCAATATTAATTCATAATAATCATATTTAGTTACTCATTACACCATTATAACCATCCTTGTAAGGTGATGATGGAAAATAGATTACACCACGGCGTGGAGACGGTATTCCGTACGTACGCACGCGCGGTGATTTCATTTTTCCGTAGGATGGATAGAAGGTGAATTAGGGTTGTTTCATATTTATAATAACATATCAGTATGTAAGTAATACTGATGTTATTACTTTATCATGAAACAACTAAAGAAGAAGAAGTTGAAGAAGAAAGAAATTGAAAAGATCGGTAATGGATATTACCTCTTCTTTGGAACGCCTCTTTGAATCCTCCACTTAAGGAACTAAGATTGGTCTTTGGAGAAGACCAGGACCTCTAGGATTATTCTAGGGAAGTGTAGAGGAGAAAATGGCAGGGGTTGGCCGAGCTTGAGTGCTCAATTTGGTGTGAGGAGGAGGGGGAGGAGGTGCCCTTTTATAAGGGAGGAGAGGGGCACCTTAGGAATATCTCAAAATATTATTTTATATTAAAGTCAAAATCGGTTTATAATGGTTCCAAAGGGTCTTATTTCGAAGATAAAGTGGGGAAGGGTCTAAATACTATCAACCAATAGGATTTAGACAAGTTTGGGGTATTATTTTAACCTTATCAATTAGATTTAACTCTAAGTTAATTAATTTAACTTTTACCGTGTCTTTTTGTTTTCTTTCACTATATGGTTAATACACTTACTATAACATGCCAAACGAACCCCAAATTGTTTATTATTAATATATATATCCTTATCTAAGTCATTTTGCCGAACCTTATATTTTTAGGAATAAAATAACAATTAATAATATAATATTTGATTTAAAAACTATTTTGTGTCAATTTTGACACTATTTGATATATGATTTTTGTGAAAGTCATAACAGAATTATATGTTCGAACCAAGTTGATTAAATCAACAATAATATATCATAGTAACCTAGAAAATTAGTGTAATTCATAAAAAGTCTCAAATTACATTTATTTTGGTATTTATATTATCAATTTTGTCAATATTTCATTAATAAGATAATTACTGCATCATCTTTGTGTCATAAATAAATTAAATTATTTGATGTCTAAAAATTACAAATAAAATACCATCATGTAGGAAATCTTTTTATCTTTCTAATGAATATTTACAATTGAATTTATCTTATGTATAACCCCATATTAAAAATGATTTACTTATTAAACTTTGATTTTAACTATTTTAACCCTTCTTTAAATAAATTAATAATAAATGTCCTATTCTAATCCAAGTGGGCCTAAATGGTCATATTTTATTCCTAAGTTTGTTTTTGGTCGAATTACACTTGTCCAATAGAATTAGGACATGTGTTAGGGTAATATTGATATCATATTTACCCTTAGTTACCCTATTTACTATTAACCGCGGTAAAAATAGTAAAAAGTTACTATTCACCAAAAAATTATTTTCATCTCATTGAACCACATTTTAGTCCTTGATATTAACCGTGTCTCTCGGATTTTTGAAATTCCATTCACAGAAGCGGTAAAATTATGTTTTATGCAAAATTCAGTTTTTAACCTACCACTTAGTGGTTTCACTATTCATCAAAAATTGAAAGTTTTCAGAAAAATACCAAAATTTCACCCTAGGCTAATTTCGATATTCTGAGTCCAAAAATGAAGTCCATTTTGAAAAATAAAATTTATAAAATTTCAAAAAGTGGTTATTACTATTCATAACGGCTAGTTTTAATAGCATATTGTTGTTTAGTGAAACTCGGTATTGCGTACGACGCAAGCTATCGAGGAAGGTCGCGATTGCGTGTAAAGCAAGCCAAGCAAGTGTTGTGTAGAAAAAGATTCCTTTGATGATTTATATAACATAAAAGTCTCGGGTGTTACAATAAGGAAGGAAGATAATTTAAACATTTCATTAAGTATTTTTTCATAAATTCACCCAAAAAATAGTGGTACGTGGTTTGGCCGCACAGTTGGCCAAACCGTGCGCCAACCTTGTAATGTTCACTACCTCAAAAGGGGACCCACACAGTTAGGTTACACAGTCTAAGAAACTATGTGCCAACCATATCATTCTCCTATAATAAAAACTGTAGACATTCCACATGGTCCTGTGGCCCCTGTCACACAGTTAGGGAAAACTGTGTGGCCTGCTTCACCCCACTTCCTAGCCTCACATGATTAGGGATAACTATGTGGCCTACCCTACATGGTTTCTTCTAATCATGTGACCAATATTTTTTCCCACTGACCAGGGTTCTAAGATCTAAACATTCCTCAGACACATCCAAAATCAATCTAACCTCAAAATTAATCCATATTAGATCCTTAATAATGATTTAGAAAAAATTTAAAAGGATTTATACCTTAAATAAATAATGGAATTTTATATTCTTCCCCCATTAAAGAAACTTATCCCAATTTCACCTTCCAAGGGATTCAAAAATTCATCTAAGAATAACTTTGGCCACTGAGCACATACATTGGCCTCCCACTCCCAATTATCATCCTATACCTGGTTGTGTTTCCATAACACCCATACTAAAGGGTTAGGTTGGCCTCGTAGAGCCTTCATGCTCCAATCAATGATGTGTATAAGATACTCCTCAAAAGAAGCATCAACATATAGCTCATAATCCTTAAGATCCAAAGTATGAGATGGGTCCGTATGATATCGGCAAAGTTATAAAACATGGAAGACGTCATGCATGGCATAGTACCGATGAGTTAATAGAAACCAATATTCTACCAGAGAAACTCTCTCCAGAATCAAAAATGGCTCAAAAAAGAATGGTGATAGCTTAACTTTCCTCTATATCAGTATATTCCCAAGTATGGGTGATACCCATAAGAATGCACGATCTTCAGACTTAAACTCTAGTGGTCGTCGATGTAGATGAGTATAAGATTCCTGTCTATATTGAGTAGTATAAATCTACTTCTTGATTAGTTGAACCTACTCTGAAGTCTCCTAAACAAGATGAGGACCCAGTATCACTATCTCTCCTACCTTTAACCAGTATATGGGTGAATAGAACAACCTACCATATAGTCCCTCATAGGGATCCATCTTTATCATTGCCTGATAACTATTATTGTAGGTAAAATCAACAAGAAAAATATGTTTCTCCCAATATCCTCTAAAATCAAGGATGTATGATCAGAGCATGCCCTCTAAAACCTGTATATTCCATTGTTACTGACCATCAATCTGAGGATGAAAGATTGTGTTCAGAAGAACTAGTATACCCATATCCTTCTGTAACCCCTTCCATAACCTCGATGTGAAACAAACATCCCTATATGAAATTATAGTATAAGGGAACCCATGTTGTCGTATAATATCATAGACATACAATATCCCCATCTTGTCAACTGAGAAATTTTCATAGACAATAAGTGGGATACTTTTGTTAGTCAATCCATGACTACCCAAACTATGTCACTACCTCAAGGAGACCTTGGTATGATGATGAAAAAAACCATCACAACATCCTCCCATTTCCATTATGAGATTGGTAATGGTTGTAGAAAGCCAGCAGGTCACTAGTGATCCACTTTTTCCTACTGACAGTTGGAACACCTAGTGATAAAACTAATTATCTGACACTTTATCCCTGACCACCAATACTATTAGTGCATATCGTGATATTTCTTGGAGATACCTGAGTGAACTTCCCACTGAGAATCATGTGACTCATGCATTAGATCTATTATCTTATGTGTGGGAACCTAGATATGCACATATATATACATGATGTCATCATCATCGATGAACCAATCCAGAGGTGGGTCCTCTTTATCCATACTCTCTCATATGTCCAAGACTTCAAGATCGTAAAACTACCTCATATTCACCTTCTTCAAAAGTGAAGAGTTCATAGATATAGATACAATTACAGACTATCCATGATAGTCTTGAACCTCTATTTTAATCTCAAAAAACAAATCTATAAGCTACCGTTTACTACTGGCCTCTTGAACTGCATGTGTCTGAGTCCTCCTACTCAAATCATCGAAAACTGTATTTCCCTTCCCAGTAATATAGGATATATTAAATTAAAATTACTATATATATTAAACCTCTATTAACTTATTGATATTTAATTCTCATTGGGTAAAAATATACATGAGGCTCTTGTGGTTTGTAAACACCACAAAATGCTCTCCCAGTAGGTAATGCCTCTAACAGTGCAAGGAGTGTACAAAAACTACTAAATCAAGATCATTTTTTTGGAAATTCCACACATGATGCCTCAAATTTGTGACCCATATGCAACAACTCAATATTCTTGCATCAGAACTACTTCTATCCTGATACCTAATGCATTAAAATAGACTGTATAGCACCTACCTGACTCTGAAATAATCAAGATCGGTGATCAATTAAGTCTCCCTTTCAGCTCCTGAAAGTCTATCTTATAGGATTCATAACATATAAACTTCCCAACCTTCTTATTCAAACTCGTAATAGGTTCTTCTAAGCATGATAAGTCCTATATAAAATTCTTGTAGTAATCAATTATCCCAAAAAAAACTTTGTATATCAAATATGTTCTTAGTCTGCTTCTTAGTAACCATAGATCATACCTTCTATAGGTCAATTGAAAATCCTTCCTATGAGATAATATGACCCAATAAGTGAAACTTTTCAATCCATAAATGACATTTACTATGCTTATCATATAGGTGATCCTCTCTCAGTGTATTCAAAATGATCACAAGATGATTGGCATGGTCATTCCAAGAATAAGAATACACCAAGATGTCTTCTATGAAGACCATGAAAAAATATATATATATGGGGATGAAAAATCCTATTAATAAAATCCATAAAGATAGTAGACATGTTTGTAAGACCAAATGAAATCACTATATACTCACATAAGTCGTACCTATTGAGGAAAGTTGTATGTGGGATATTCTAAGGTTTAACTTGAACCTGATGATATCATGATCTTAGGTTAATCTTCGAGAATACCCTCACTCATATGATATGATAAAAAATCATCAATATGAGGTAAAGGATACTGATATTTCACCATATTTTTATCAAATTTCAATAATCCATGAAAATACATGCAAATCTTGGGAGCCCACTCTTGGGGGAATTTATGCCTCCCATGTACCATTCGTCTTTCCGGATCACCTGGTGTCTCACCAGGTGGGAAGAATAGATGCACTACACCTGGAAGATGGATTTATGTGTTGAACCATCATTGATCGAGGTGTTACCCTGTGGAATACTCTGTCATCTCGGATGGCAATGGCTCCTTCCCAGCTGGGGAATTATGACCTCCTCATGGGAAGGGGGTTCCTTTGGAGTGGAGGGTTCGAAAATGCCACTCCCAGGGGATTTCCTTTTAAGAAAAGAATAATACATGAAAATCCTAAGGGTTTCATACTCCTTTTGGGGAAAAGGAAGGGTAAAACCCAGGGAGAAGTACTGGATTATATGAAACCATTGGCCTCTAAATCCTATAGATGTCTGTTGAGCTCCTGCAACTCAGTAATAGTCATCCTTGTAATGCCCCGACCCCAGTTACCCAGAGTCGGTGCATTATTACATAACATTAGCATGATCACAAGGGATCAAATCCCGAAATACCGATTAGTTTAGTAGCCATGGAAGTACTAGATACATTCATAAGTTTTACATTACATCATGAAATAAAAACATCAACAACATTTTGTCCCCTTTTGAACACACTTATATCTTTAGCGTATCCCTATAGGTCAACCATAAAATACTTCTTCACATCCTAGGAAAAATAAAACATAGAAATGGGTGAGCTCAGATTCTCAGTAAGGATAACAATATAGCAGAAACTTTTATAAATAAGCTTGAACATTTAAGGAAATGTATAAGACTAAAACAAAATACTTTTAAACTTAAACTTTATAATAATATGTCAAAGATAAAATCAAACAATTCCATTTAATTATTCACATGGATATTCTACTAGTCGAATAATCACATGAAATATCAATAGCCACTTTCATAATGATGGAATGCATAACGCCAGACTTCATAACCATGTAGTCAAGGCCTTGTGCCAAGACTACAAATAAGATTTTGTCAAGGCCTTATTCCAAGACACTAGTTTGTCTCATGAGACCTACTGATGCATTGAGGAGCTATAGAGGGCTCCACCCGTCACTTACTAAGTCCAATTAATTCCTCATATGAAAAGGTTCAAACATAACATAAACATTCGTATTAAAACTAGCATACAAAATGTCAATACATTATCCATAAACCATGAATGGTGTAAAAATAACACATTCACAGTCAAACATATCACATAAACTTCAATACAATATGGAAGTTTTATATCATAATAAATCAACTTCAAACAAGCTTAAAATCCATCAAAGGATGTTGACAGAGATGGAAATGATTTTTAAAACTCTTTGAGAGAAATATCCATTTTTCATGAAAAATTTTAAAAGTCACACAACTTAGAAAGGAAGAAAATTAAAGAAATTTTTGAATCAAATTGTCCCATATCACTTTAAAACTTTTGAAAGGAATTGAAATTTTAAAAACATTCATGTCCATATAAATAAATCCTTAAAAACCATTTTAAAAAATATACATTAATGAGAAAGGTTTAGAAGAATAAATCTTTAAAAAAATTAAAATGATGTTTTATTAAAAGAGACCCTTAAAAATAATCCCTTTGAAAACACTTTTATGAAACATGGACATGGATAATAAATATGTCCCAGTAGATACTTATGTAAAAACAACCTCAGATAATAATGAGATTGTAAAATTAAACCTTAACTTGTAATTTTCCTTGGTCGAGGGTATGTTAAAATCCTGTATAATAGTTAAATTATTGTTATTAAATTATACAATAACCATATACATGAATATGATATCATATATTATCTTCTAATATTTCTTTGTTAATAATATTTTAGTAGTATCATCCTTTCGGGTGTTAATTGATTCGTTTTCCTTTATATGCTTGGTTATGTAAACCATGTTTGTTATGAATAGGATGTATTTGATTCATACACAGAATTATATTATGTTCATAAATGTTATTTTTCATCATAAAATGAAAATTATTCTTTAATTATTATGATGGAGAATGAATCTCATCGCGTTTGTGGAGACGGTAATCCGTACGTACGCACGAGCGACAATATCATTATATTGATGGTGAAATCGTATGTAAGTGGATGGTATATCATATATACAAAAGCATTAACATGTTATATTTATTATTTAAATTAGTTATATTCATTATTATACCCATCCAAAATAATTAAGTGTTTTAATAACAAACTACACCACGACGTGGAGACGGTAAGTTGTACATACGCATGTATAGTGACTTTGTCATTTATAGGATGGATAGAATAACAAATGTGGTTGTAACATATTTATAATAAAATCATAGTATATAGAAATTATTGGAGTCATTATTTTATAATGGAAAAAACAAAGAAAGAGGAAGTAGAAGAAGAAAATAACTTGAAAGAGGTGATGAAATATTTACCTCTTCTTGGGGTTCTTCCTTTGGATTTGATCAAAAGGGATCCTTAGGATGGATTTCTGACTAAATTAAGGACTCTAGGATGAATAGAGTAAAGTTGTGCGAGTATTTTGGCATGGTTTGGCCTAGCCAAAAGGCTTTGGATGTGTGAAATTAAGAGAAGGGGAATTCCCTTTTATAAGAGAGGTGAGAGTCACTTTAGGAAAATCTTGACATATTATTTTATAATAAAATAATTTTTTGTTTCTAATGGTTCCAAAATGAATTAATTAGAGGATAAAGTGGGTATGGTTCGAAAACATCTCAATCAATAGGTTTTAGATTGGTTTAGGTCACCATATTAACCTTATCTTTTATATTTAACTCTTAGTTAAATAGTTTGTCATTTACCATGTCTCTTTGTATTTTTATATTATATGGTTAATAAACTTACTATAAAAAGCCAAGAGAACCCCATGTGCTTAATTATTAATATATATAACCTTATATAAGTCCTTTGGATGAACCATATATTTTTATAAATATTATATCAATTAATAATATAGTATTTGTTTTAAAAACTCAATTATGTCAATTTTTGACACTATTTGGTATTTGGTTTTTGTGAAAATCATAACAGCATGATTAATTCAAAAAAAATTATTTAATCAACCCTAACATGTCATATTAACCTATAAAATTATTTTAATTCACCAAAAGTCTCAAATTACATTTATTTGGATATTTATAATATCAATCATTTTAATCTTTCATTAATAAGGTAATTACTGCATCATCATTGTGTCATAAATAAATTAAATTATTTAATGTATAAAAATTATAAATAAAATACCATTATGTAGGAAATATTTTTATCTTTATAATTAATATTTATAGTTGAATTTATATTTGGTGTAACCTTATATTAAAAATGTTTTAGTTATTAAACTTTGAATTTAACTCTTTTAACTCTTCTTTAAATAAAATAATAATAAATGTCCCAATCTAATCCAAGTGGACCAAAGGGAATAATATTTTATTCCTAAGGTTTTTTTTGGTCGAATTGGACTTATCCAATAGAATTAGTACATCTTTTAGGGTAATTATAATATCATTTTTACCTTTAATTACCCTATTTACTTTTAACTGTGGTAAATAAAAGTAAAAAGTTACTATTCACCAAAAAATATTTTCCTCTTATTGACCCAAATTTTAATTACTGATTTCAACCGTTTCTTTTGGATTTTTGAAATTCAACTCACAGAAGAAGTAAAATTATGTTTTATGCAAATTTGCAAATGATCTTAGGAGGTGGGTAAAAGACGGTAAAAAGTTCAATGAAATTTTTATATATCTAAACTTATTATAAAATGACTCCAATGATTTTAATTGAACTTATATAGGTATTATGTATCTATTTTGACCTAAAATAAATTTAAATAAAACAAATAATTATTCAAATAAAAAGTCAGTTTTAACCAATAACGCAGTGTTTTTCACTATTCATCAAAAATAGAAAGTTTTCAAAAAAAATGCCAAAAATTCACCCTAAGATAATTTCGATATTCCAAATCCAAAAATGAAGACCATTTTGAAAGATAAAATTTATAAAATTTCAAAAACTGGTTATTACTATTCATAACAGCTAGTTTTATTGGTCGCGGTGTGTTAGAATCTTGAAGTTGCGTACAATGCAAGCTATTGCATTATTCAATGGGAAACGTACCATGGAAGCTTGGGGTGTTACATTATCCCCTTCTTAAAATAATTTTTCCTCAAAATTTCTAGAATATTACTACATAAAAAGATTCAGGTGGTTCTTCATCATAAGTTCCTCAAGTTCCCAAGTTGCCTCTTCCATCTTATGATTTCTCCATAGAACTTTTACCAGACGAGTCGTCCGGTTTCTAAGCACTTTTTCTATGGTATCAATAATTTTGATAGGATCATCACAATAAGACATATCAGGTTCCAATTTAATTTCCTCATAGGTGAGTACATGCGTTGGGTTAGGCATGTATTTTCTCAATAGTGATACGTGGAACACATCGTGAACTTTGGAGAGACTTGGCATCATTGAAAAACGGTAAGATACAGCCCCAATTCGTTATAGAATTTCAAAAGGTCTGATGTACCTGGGACTTATTTTACCCTTCTTACCAAAATGTATAACACCCTTCTATGGAGATACCTTCAAGAAAACATGGTCTCCTACTTGAAATTCCAAATCCTTCCTTTGGTTATCGATATAGCTCTTTTGCCTACATTGGGATGCTTTGATGTGGGTTTGGATAACATTCACATTTTCCATTGTTTTCTCAACAAGTTATGGGCCTATGAGTTTTCTTTCAACAACATCAACTCAACAAGTTGGTGTGCGACATCTCTTTCCGTATAACGCTTCATATGGTGCCATCTGAATACTTGAATGGAAGATATTGTTATAGGAAAATTCTACCAGAGGTAAATATTGATCCTACATACCTATAAAGTCAAGTGATCAAGATCGCAACATGTCTTATAAGGTTTGAATAGTCTATTCTGATTGTCCATCGGTTTGAGGGTGGTAGGAAGTGCTCAAAAAAAGTTCAGTATCTAGGGCCTTCTGAAGACTTTTCCAGAATCTTGATGTAAAATGGGGATCACGATTAAAAACAATCGATAGGGGTACACCATGGAGTCTTAAAAATTCATTAATATATTGTCTTTCTAGATGTTCAAGTGGTAAATATTCTCTTATAGAAAGAAAATGTGTTGACTTGGTAAGACGATCAATAATGACCCATATTGGATCATTCCTTCTATGAGTATTTGGTAGCCCCATGACAAAGACCATCATAATATTATCCCATTTCCACCGAGGTATGGGAAGAGGTTGCATGACTCCTCTGGGATATTTCCTTACAGCTTTCACTTGTTAACAAACTATACATCTTGACACAAAATCAACAATCTCTATCTTCATGTTGTCCCACCAAAAGTTTTCCTTCAAATCTCTATATATCTTAGTGATACCAGGGTGTATATAGAAATTGGAGCTATGAGAATCATCCAACAATTCCCTTTTCAAATCAGGTATATCGGGAACAGAAAGTCTCTTCCCAAATTTCAAAATCCCATCTTCATATATAAAGTCACTCAATCTCCCATCATTCATAGCTTTAATATTTTTTTGAAACTCCTCATCATCAATCTGAGAACTCTTTATCCTTTCTAGTAAAGATGTTTTGGAAACCATTTGAAAATTATTGATGTTTCACCTTCCATAGTTATTACCATATCCATCTTTACTAGATCCATGTATATAGGATCTTTTTCAACTCTCATCTTGTTCAAAACTTCATGATCCTTTATGCTCAAAGCATCTGCCACCTTATTTTCCTTCCCTGGGTGGTAGTGTACAGTGAAATCATAATCCTTGAGTTGTTCAATCCATCGCCTTTACCTCATGTTGATTTATTTTTGTGAGAAAATATACTTAAAACTCTTGTGATCAATATAAATCTCACATTTTTCACCATAAAGATAGTGTCTCTATATTTTCAGAGCAAATATTATAGCTGCTAACTCAAGATCATGAGTGGGATAGTTTTGTTCATTAATTTTTAGTTGATGTGATGCATAGGAAATAATTATATCATTCTGCATAAGGAAAAAACCAAGCCCTTTCTTTGAAGCATCACTATAAATAACAAACCCATCATTTCCTATGGTAGAGTCAAGATAGGAGCATTGAATAATCTTCTCTTCAGTTCTTCAAAACATTCTTCACACTCATTTTTTCAAAAAAAATTAACCCCTTTACGTGTGATCTTGGTTAATGGGTTAGCCAACCGGGAAAACTTATGGAAGAAATGTCGATAATAACCTCATAAACCAATAAAACTGCTTACCTCAGTTATACTTGTCAGTGATGGCCATTATTGGATTGTCTTGGTCTTTTAAGGATCAATAGAGATTCCATCCTTAGAGACAATATGTCCAAGAAAAGAAATCTCCTGAATCCATAATTCACACTTGCTAAATTTCCCATATAATTCATTTATTCTGAGAGTACTTAGGATAATGCACAAGTGATTTTCATGATCTTCGTATCTTTTTTAGTATACCAAAATATCATCAATAAATACCACTACAAAGTCATCAAGATATTTCTTGACAACTCTATTCATTAGATCGATGAATACAAATGGTACATTAGTCAATCAAAAAGGCATTACTGTAAACTCATAATGCTCATACCTAGTTCGAAATTCTTTTTTCGGAATGTCTTCCTTCTTCATACACAAAAGATGATATCCAGATCGAAGGTCAATCTTTGAAAAAAAATTGAGCTCCATGAAGTTGGTCGAATAAATCATCAATGTGAGGTAGGGGATACTTGTTCTTTATTGTTATAGTATTGATCTCCCTGTAGTCAATGCACAACCTCATAGATTCATCTTTCTTCTTAACAAAAACAATAGGGTCTCCCCATAGAGAAACACTAGGTCGAATAAATCCCTTATTACTCAATTATTCTAGTTGTTTCTTTAGTTCCATTAATTCCACAGAGTCTATTCTATAATGGGTCTTCGATATGGGCCTTGAACGAGGAATTAAATCAATGGAAAACTCAATTTTTCATTCTGGAGGATGTCTAGGTAAATCTTGTGGAAACACATCAACATATTCTTGCACAATAGGTACATCCTCTATTTGAACATTCTTTTCCTCACCCATAGTCATTTCATTCTCTTCCTCCCCAATAATTGAATTTAGTTGAGCTAATAGGGGTGGATATAGATAAGAATTAGGTGGTGATGTCTCTGCTCTAAAGATAAGGTACTCCTTATCATCATCGAGAATTGTAACCTCCTTTTTCTTACAATAAATTTTTGCATCATGGTCCGAAATCCAATCCATACCAAGGATTATATCAAATTCAATCATGGGTATTACGATGATATCAGCAGATAAAAAGCATTTATATGACCTAATGGGAATTGATTCAAAAAACATTATTGCAATGATACTTCCCTTAGGATTTTTGACTAATAACTCTCTTGTTAAATCAAATTGTAAATATCTAATTTTCTTAGAAAACTGAGAAGATATGAAACAATGTGATGATCCAGAATCAAATAAATCATTGGCTAAACTTGAGGAAAAAATTAAATTACCTGCCACCACGTCTTTCAGAGCTTCAACCTTAGCAGTAGTGATTGCATAAGCTTGGCCTTACTCTCTTGGCCTTTTCTGAGGTAATCTCCCTTGGCACTTAGGGCATTCGTTTTCATAATTATCCTTTTCTCTATAATTGTAGCATTCAACATTGACAGCCTATTTCTTCCCCTTGCAATCATAATCTTGGTGGCCTTTTTTACCACAATTGTAACAGACTCTCATTCCCTTTAGGCAAGTACCAGGGTGTTTCTTCTCACATTTACCATAGGATGGATATTCAACTTTTCCCTTCTTCACCTTATTTCCATTTCCAGAGTGTTCAGCAGATCTCTTCTTCTCCTTCTTTGATTAAAAGTCATAAGACTTAGAGAATTATTTTTCTTTCTTGATAGCACATTAGACAATATATTCATATGATAAGAAGTATTGTGAGACTAATTCTCATTGGAGAAATGGTTTTAACCCATAAAAGAATCAATCAATCTTACTCCTTGGGTTATGTATATAATATGTATCATACCTTACTAACCTTGTAAAGTTAGCCTTGTATTTTGCGACATTCTCATCCTCCTTTTGTCTCAGACTCAAAAATTGCCTTTCCATATCTTCTCGATGGTCATGAGGAAAATATTTTTCTAAGAAAATATCTTTAAACTCCATCTGTTCCATATTTGATACTTCATCATCTTCCTTTGTGTTTTGAATCGATGACCACCATTGATCTGCATCTCCCATGAGGCGATAAATTGCCATGACAAATTTTTCCCTTTTGTTACTCCCCAAAGCATGAAATATTTTCTCTAAGGAACTTATCCATTTCTTGGATACAAATGGATTTGTATTCCCATTAAATGTTGGTGTTTGTTTCCTCATGAATCGTTCTAACATTGATCCTCCACGTTGTAGATTATGGTGCTCCATACGGGTAAGGTTATTATTCATAACCTGAGTGAGTTGTCCTAGTATGGTGATAAGCTGATCAACACCAGTTGCTTCACCAGCTTCACTGTAATTATCTTGATTAGGAGGGAAATTCCTATATGGATTACATGAGTTGATACGGTTTCCATTCCTTTCACTAGGCACCATTTCTAAACAATTTCATACACTAGATTAGTTTATGAATCACAATACATAATTCTGAACTTATAAAACACTTATCATAAATTGAACAGTTTATGGATATAATCCATAATCATAAAAAAATCTTTGAGGAAGTATATAATCATAAACCCTTCATAATGGATTGTAAATAAAATGAGAATTATCCTAATCATATCCTCTGAGAGTGTGTCAAAACCAAGAGTGCAGCAAGGCCCATTTTCGTCCACCAGTTCCCATTCGAGTCTTGCTCAAAGCTGTGTTTTCAGGTTTTACCCCTAGGTACATCTGTGCCAGAGACGCCTCTACCTACTTGTATCCAGACAGGGGTGTATTTCTTGGAAAACTCACAAAATCTTCACAATACCAAAATTCTAGGAAGTTCTTCTATACTAATCCTCAAAGTCTATCTTAGGGTAATGTTCTCTAATCAGAGTTTTTCTAAATCTAGCTTCCAAGGTTTGTACTAAACTTCCTCTAATACCAATTGTAACTCCCCAACCCCAGTTACCCAAAGTCGGTGCATTATTACATAACATTAGCATGATCACAAGGGATCAAATCCTGAAAGACCAATCAGTTTAGTAGCCTTGGAAATACTATATACATTCAAAAGTTTTACATTCCATCGTGAAATAAAAACATCAACAACATTTTTTACCTTTTTAACACACTTATATCCTTAGCCTATCCCTTCAGGTCAACCATAAAATACTTCTTCACATCTTGGGAAAAATAAAACATAGAAAGGGGTGAGCTCAGATTCTCAGTAAGGATAACAATATAGCAGAAACTTTCATAAATAAGCATGAACATTTAAGGCAATGTATAAGACTAAAGCAAAATCCTTTTAAAATTAAACTTCAGCATAATATGGAAAAGATAAAATAAAATAATTCCATTTAATTATTCAAATGGATATTCTACTAGTCTAATAATAACATGAAATATCAATATCCACTTTCATAATGATGGAATGCATAATTCCATACTTCATAACCACATAGTCAAGGCCTTATGCCAAGACTACAAATAATATTTTTTCAAGGCCTTGTGCCAAGACACTAGTTTGTCTCATGAGACCTACCAATGCATTGAGGAGCTATAGAAAGCTCCACCCATCACTTACTAAGTCCAATTCATTCCTCATATGTAAAGGTTTAAACATAACATAAATATTAATATTAAAACTAGCATATGAAATGTCAATACATTATCCATAAACCATGAATGGTATAAAAATAAAACATCCATAGTCAAACATATCACATAACCTTCAATACAATATGGAATTTTTGTATTATAATAAATCAACTTCAAACAAGCTTAAAATCCATCAAAGGATGTTGACATAGATGAAAATGATTAGTAAAACTCTTTGAGAGAAATATACCTTTTTCATGAAAACATTTAAAAATCACACAATTTAGAAAGGAAGACATTTAAAGAGATTTTTGAATCAAAGTTTCCCATACCACTTTGAAACTTTTGAAAGTAATTAACATTTTAAAAACATTCATGTCTATATAAATAAATCCTTAAAACCCATTTTAAAAAAATAGACATTAATGAGAAAGGTTTAGAAGAATAAATATTTAAAATGTTTAAAATGATGTTTTATTAAAATATTCCCTTAAAAATAATCCATTTTAAATCACTTTTATGAAACATGTACATGGATAATAAATATGTCCCAGTAGATACTTACAAAAAAACAACCTCGGATAATAATGAGATTGTGAAATTAACCCTTACCTTGTAATTTTCTTTGGTCGAGGGTACGTTAACCTCTTGTATAACAGTTAAATAATTGTTATTAAATTTTAAAATAACCATATACATAAATATGATATCATATATTATCTTCTAATATTTCTTTGTTCATAATATTTTAGTTGTATCATCGTTTCAGGTGTTAACTGATTCGTTTTCCTTTATCTGCTTGGTTACGTAAGCCATGTTTGTTATGAATAGAATGTATTTTATTCATATACAGAATGATATTATGTTCATAAAAATTATTTTGAATCATAAAATGAGAATTATTCTTGAATGATTATGATGGGGAATGAATCTTATCGCGTTCGTGGAGATGGTAATCCGTACGTACGCACGAGCGACAATATCATTATATTGATGGTGAAGTCGTATGTAATTGGATGGTATATCATATATAAAAAATCATTAACATGTTATATTTATTATTTACATTATTTATATTTATTATTATACCCATCCAAAATAATGAAGTGTTTGAATAACAAACTACACCACAACGTGGATACGGTAAGTCGTACGTACACACGTATGGTGATTTTGTCATTTATAGGATGGATAGAATAAATAATATGGTTGTACCATATTTATAATAACATCATATTATATAGAAGACACTATAGTTATTATTTTATAATGGAAAAAACAAAGAAATAGGAAGTGGAAGAAGAAAAGAACTTGAAAGAGGTGATGAAATATTTACCTCTTCTTCGGGTTATTCCTTATGATTTGATCAAAAGGGATCCTTAGATTGGCTTTCTGACAAAAGGAAGGCCTATAGTATGAAGATAGTAAATTTGAGAGGATATTTGGGTAGGGTTTGGTTGAGACAAAAGGATTTGGAGGTGTGAAATTAAGATATGGGAAAGTTCCCTTTTATAAGAGAGGTGAGGGTCACTTTAAGAAAAACTTGAAATATTATTTTATAATAAAATAATTTTAGATTTATAATGGCTCAAAAATGAATTATTTTGAGGATAAGGTAGGTATGGGTCTAAAACCTCTCAAACAATATGTTTTAGATAGGTTTAGGTCACTATATTAACCTTATTTTTTATATTTAACTCTTAGTTAAATAGTTTGTCATTTACCTTATCTCCTTGTATTTTTATATTATATGGTTAATAAACTTACTATAACAAGACAAGAGAACCCCATGTGGTTAATTATTAATATATATAACCTTATCTAAGTATTTTGTTCGAAACTTAGATTTTTAGGAATATTATATCAATTAATAATATAGTATTTGTTTTAAAAACTCAATTATGTCAATTTTGATACTATTTATATTGATTTTTGTGAAAATCATAACAGCATGATTAATTCGAAAAAAATATTTAATCAACCCTAACATGTCATATTAACCCATAAAATTAGTTTAATTCATCAAAAGTCTCAAATTACATTTATTTGGATATTTATAATATCAATTATTTTAATCTTTCATTAATAAGGTAATTACTGCATCATCATTGTGTCATAAATAAATTAAATTATTTAATGTCTAAAAATTATAAATATAATACCATTATATAGGAAATATTTTTATCTTTCTAATGAGTATTTATAGTCGAATTTATATTGTGTGTAACCCTATATTAAAAATGGTTTAGTTATTAAACTTTGAATTTAACTCTTTTAACTCTTCTTTAAATAAAATAATAATAAATGTCCTAATCTAATCCAAGTGGAACAAAGGGGATCATATTTTATTCCTATAGTTTTTTTTGGTCGAATTACACTTATCCAATAGAATTAGGACATGTGTTAGGGTAATTATAATATCATTTTTACCCTTAATTACCCTATTTACTTTTAACCGTGGTAAATAAAAGTAAAAGTTACTATTCACCAAAAATTATTTTCATCTTATTGAACCAAATTTTACTTACTGATTTCAACTATTTCTTTTGTATTTTTGAAATCCAACTCACAGAATCGGTAAAATTAAGTTTTATGCAAATTTGCAAATGCTCCTAGGAGGTGTGTAAAAGACGGTAAAATGATCAATAAAATTTTTATATATCTAAACTTATTATAAAATGACTCCAATGAATTAAATTGAACTTATATTGGTATTATGTATCTATTTTAACCTAAAATAAATTTAAATAAAATAAATAATTATTTAAATAAAAAGTCGATTTTAACCAATAACGCAGTGTTTTTCACTATTCATCAAAAATTGAAAGCTTTTAGAAAAAATACCAAAAATTAACCCTAAGATAATTTTAATATTAAAAATCCAAAAATGAAGTCCATTTTGAAAGATAAAATTTATAAATTTTCAAAAAGTGGGTATTACTATTCATAACGGCTAGTTTGATTGGTCGTGATGTGTTAGAATCTTGAAGTTGCGTACAATACAAGTTATTGCATTATTCAAAGGGAAACATACCGTGGAAGCTTGGGGTGTTACAATCCTATTAGGAGGAATGGATACTAGTTCAGCTCTAGGAACTAGATAGATAATAAATTATACCTATATCTCATGAGGTAGTCTAGAAAATTTTTCAGTGAATACATCCCTGGATCGATCGACTACAGGAGGGAACTCAATTTGATGTAGTCCCTAATCCTCCATATGAAGGCTAGAAATCTGGGCAGTCAATCCTCTTATTCCATGATGATCTGGTCCATCTATACCAACCTATGCATCCCACTCATCTTTGTGAATATAAGAACCACCCTCTGGTGATGTAAACGACATCCTCCAATGATAAAAATTCACATAGTCATGATAGAGAATCAATCAATCCATATCGAGAATATTGTTGAAGCCTTTAATATCATAGATTAACAAGTTTCATAAGAACAATGGTTTCATACCTCAAGAGGATAGTATTTTCACTAGATTACACTCCCTGGTCATATACCCAAAGGTGTATCAAGCATCATAACACCACAAGAGTACTCAATATGAAGACTAGTCCTCTCCATAAAAGGACAGATATGAAGTAATTTTATGCACCTATATCAAATAACGAAGAAACTATAGTAGAATCTACTAGAATAGTACCTCAAATAGTAGATGGCATGACATCCTTCCCCTCTAGTATAGGATGTACTGAATAAATATAACATGATCCCCATCCCTGCGATACAACCTAACTACCCAGAGCGGGTCCTCTATTTTGGAGATGCATATCTAAAGTCTGGATACCATGGTAAATACCTCCTTATATTCCTATATGGTCAGTAGTACACTAGCTACCTTCCTGGAGAGGTTCTACTAAACCTGCTCCTGAAGGAGGAGCTACCACGGATCCTCTCTCACTCGGCACAGATGGGAAGGTCCTGCGGAAATGTTTTAGATGCCCCAATCTTCCATAGCCTCAGCACTCGATGGGGTATCTGAGAAAACGAGTCCTATTATACCCATATATCCCACACTAGTGACATATCATGTAACTTTCTATGGAATTCATATGGCTTCCTCTACTCATGCGTGTAGTCTCAAGGCATCACTTCCGACCACTAGTAGAACCACTACTCTATCTGGTCTCTGAACTTCCCTAGATCACACCATTTTCTTCCCTCAGGTTTTACTTAGTGATAAGGGTTTCATTTAAAATTTGAGATACGGTATTAAATTGGAAAATATTTACCTGAGAACAAATATTATGCCTTAAACCATCCTCAAATCATCTCACTCTTGTTGGCTCACCAGCAGTATAGATAGGCACAAAGCACTGAAGCTCTGTAAAAAATGATGAATAGTTCATGGCTATCATTGAAACCTACTATGGTTTCATTAACTACTTGGTATGATCATCCCTCAGGGTCTTTAAAAATAAATAAGCAAAGAAGCTCGACTGGAAACCCCTCCACATCGCTTCCTGATACTGATCAGCCTGATTCAGTATATCCTACTAATGTTTAGTGGATCCTCAAAGCATATAAGTAGCAAGATTAACTCTCATATTAGGAGGTTTATCTAGATGATTTAATATAAACATAACAGTATCGAGCCATAACTCTACAGCATGTGGTCCTCCATCCACTGAAAATGTGGTTGGATGATGCTATTGGAACTCCCAAGTCAACTCTCTCATAAAAGGGGAAAAGCATGAAGCTCCTTGTAATGTTTGTGTAGGAAATATCCTCAAAATCGGGCATCATTACCCACATAGGGAATAGGAATAGGTTCCACTACTAGAGGTATAACTGGCATCTCAGGGATCACTGCCTCAAAGGCATGGTCATCATACCCTCCTAGCGTATGACCGAAGGACGTCGTGGTGTCGTTGCTCTATAATTTCCAAACACACACCTCAAATAAAGTTCAATAATGGAAAAATCCATAAATATAGAAATTTAATAGGTACAAATCTTTTCTATGTAATAGTATCACCCCTATTCTAGATCAAATAGTTTGGTCTGGGTGATAGAAACATTTTACAGAACAACAGAGGTGCTACATACTTCAAACTACTAAGGTCTAGACTGATTCAAGCTCTATGTTTGTGGATTTTAATTTCAGTTTTAAACTCATTTTATATCATTATTCTCATTAAATATTTGAACCAAATGGTTCATCAATTATAATCTATAAGGGATCATACACCTTATGGACCAAAATTTGGTTTCCATTTAATCTATTCCATAACACGTTCCAGTCCATGTGACCAATGGTCCATGACTCAATATTCCATAGTTGACTGCTTAGGGTGTGTGTTATATCGTATGCAAGAAAAAACTATTAGGTTATGGAAGGAACTATAAGTACAAACTATTTTTTCTCAATTCCCTACAATAATCATTATCCATTAATAATTATATTTATATAAATCAAGGCACTCATGGAAATCGCATGCAATGAAATCAAGAAAATGCTCCTTTATGTCATGGCGTGTGAATCTTCTAAAAGGTGCCTAAAATGATGCATTCTCAATGATTAATTTACCTCATCTCATAGGTATAAGAATAAATGATAATCCTCAATTATATCAATATTAATAACATAATTCACTTGCATCACCCAACAGTGGAATCAAATCAACTTTAATAAGAAAAAAGTAGAAAATATCAATTTCTATTTGAGGTAATTTGGATTTTCTATGTACATGGGTTAGCTACTCCCAGGAATAGATCATTACCAAATCCCATATCATTCCTAATCTTCTATATATTTTCTCAAAATAGTAAGGTGGGAAAATAAACCTCTAATACCGCTCTGTGATGTCCCAAACCCGATTGCCACTAAACTATTCCCCAATCCTTGTTGGCTACATGGCCTCAAGTGCATCTTCTCAAACTCAAGAGGTTGTCAACTAGCAGTGAGGGCCTGGGGTGTGTCTATGGGGAGACTATGACCTCATTTACAAAGAGAAACCTAATATATAAGGAATAACAAATAAATAAAATAAGCATAATATAACCAAATGGTATAGAAAAATCAGACATTATAAACACTAGACCAGTAACCTACCATAATATAAGTAGATATAAACAAAAAAATTAATAATAATCAACTGATAAATGGAAATGAATCGTATAAAAAAGGATGATAATTTATGTCATGTATCTATAAAGTAGGAAAACGTGGATACAAATAAAAGGTAACAATACTATAAAAAAGGGTACAAAAAGGGAAAAATATATCCCATAATCCCAAGCTCTATCTCAGTCATCTGCTACCAAGATCCATCCAAGGACAAGACATAATTTTATGCATTCGTAAGAGGACACTTCCCCTTATCTACACTTGTAAGAATATTTTTTTTCAGGTATAATGTGTGTCCCAAATAGGCTGTGAGATATACTCAATAGACCACAACCAAAGACATCTATAAATATCTAATATGTGTATACAATATGGAAGTATATAGATATAGAAAGTATATAACTAATAACAACTGTAAATGAGTTGACTCTAGTTCCTAAAAGGAAACTAGTCTGACACTACCTACTTCACCCCATGACGAAATAACTCTGAACAAGTATCAAGGGATGTAATGCTCGGTGTCACATTTATAAGGGACTCCATGACCAGTATCATAGTAGTAAAGGGGACGCCAATCCTAGTATCACATTTATAAGAGATTACATGCCCAGTATCACAGTAAGGGATTCCATGCCCGTATAGTTTCACAAGGGACTTCATGCCCATATAGTATCACAAGGAACTTCATGCTCGTATAGTATCACATTTATATAAGGCTCACCATTCCCATTTAGTGTAATTATTAAGGTTTTTCATTCCCATTTTGTATAATTTTATGGGTCTCCATGCCCATTTGATATTAAGAAATAGGTAATCTATGACCATTTATATATATATCATACATAAGGGTCATCATGCCCAACTTCCATAATTAAAGGGGGTCTCCAAGACCACAAATCCTTAGTAGTAATTTCCATTGGCTTTAATATGAGCCAAGACATAATTCATAATTCATTTACATTTAATCATGATAAGGACATAACTATTGTCCAGTTTAAACAATTGATATGGGATCACCAATCACTTAAATTCAATTAATTAAAATTTTCAAGGGCACTAGTCATGTTATGCCACTTCATCCATAATGAATAATATCACCATTTATAATTAAAACCAACACCCCATTAGGTTCTTTGTATATTTTCTCTTAAAATCTAATTAGGCATATAAGAGAGAAAACCCAAAGGGATGGATCCATCTAAATTTGAAAATTAAATATGAATTTGGGTTCTAATAATTCATTAGGATATAGGAAAGGAAACAAATTCAAGGCATTTATAATTTAGGGGAAATGCTTGGTTAAAATGGCATGTGACACAACAACACATTTTATAAAACATAAAAACCTGAGTTATAAATTATATACCACCTAACCCATACTGATACAACTCTCTTCATCCATTATCGGCCTTTATTTTAGTCTAGATTAGAATAAATATGAATAATAGATCAATTCCTTGAAAATAGGGCATATAATCATACAGCATGATAACTCCATCAAAAGTATCACAAACAAACAATAGAACAAAAGGAATAGATTACTCACTGATGGCTATCCAAAAAGACTGATGAAAGCTAAGACGGACATGGGATGAAGATTTTGGATCAAAATATATGGAAGAGGGGTTTTGATAGCTCCAATGGGTGAAGAGAGGGGTGGTTTTCCTCTAGAATGAGCCAAGGAGGAAGGAAGATAAGTTAAAATTTTCATTATGGTAATTTTCAAAAATTCACTTAAAAAATAGAGGTGTGTAGTTTGGCCACATGGTTGGCCAAACTATGCACCAATCATTCAAGGATCACTACCTCAAGATGGAACTTGCACGATTAGACCACACTGTTTGAGAAACCATGTTCCAACCATGTCATTCTCCTTTTTTGAAAACTGTAGACATTTCACACTAGTGTGTAGTCCCTGGTACGATTATGGAAAAATGTGTGCCCTGGTTCACCCCACTGTTTATCCCTGTATAGTTAGGGATAAACATGCATCCTTCCCCAAAAAAAAATTCCAAACCATGTGTCGAGTCTTTTTTTCCACCATCTGGGGTTTCAAGCACTGAACAAGACTCAGACACCCCCAAGACCATTCTAACCTCAAATGGAATCCATATTTGGTCCATAGTAAAGAATTAAACTGAATTTAAAAGGATCTTTACCTTTAATAAAAATTGAATTCTTACAGAGTGTCCACTAAAAAATAAAATATCCAAGTATCTTATAACAAAGATAAGAATCAAAGTACACAGAAATAAATGAATATAAACATCCAAATAAAACTATAAATAAAAACAAAATAATGTAAACATGAATGAATAACTAATGAAATGTAGTATGGATTGAACATCCATGTTATATATGTTGGATTTTGGTTCCCTAGAACCAAATTCTTTTGTACTTTATGATAACTTATATTCATGGTTTTGAATATTAATAAAGTCCTTATCACATCATGATTTTTCTTCTCCATGACATTGAATATAATAATGTCCTAAGAGTAATTGTCTCACTAAAAGGTCATAGAGGATTCCTGCTATAATGAGAACCCAGAAGTGCTATGACACTATTCTTGAATATATGTTCTATAGCCGGATGATATCATTTAAGGGACACAAATGATACAGGCTATTAGGTATGAAGACTCATGGAACTTTTGGGCACCTTCTCATGGTGTATGCCCTTGGTAATGTCTAGGAAGATATTATGAGAACAAGACCCTCTTGTAGGAAATCCACATTTATATATGTCATTGGATGTTCCTATCTGTGGATGTGTGTATTGGTCCTTAGACTTTAAGATTATTATTAATGATTATTATGAGTCACAAAAATAGATGTATTGATAAAAATCGTGATGATAGATGTTCACGGTGAGGTAGAATATGTTGGGTGTGTTACGAGTAATATTTCATTAATGAATAATGCGAGAAAGGATTTATCCCTTTTTTATTTAACAAAAGAAAATATCTTAATCCCTTTGATAGAAATGATATATCCTAAATAAATCTATGGCCATGGTGATCAATAGGCAAGTTCTGTTTCTAGAAAGTCAAAAAAAGAGATATTTAGCATATAGGTTGATGGCACTAGAATGAAACCTATTCAATTTGAGATATTTTGATAAAGGTATTACATTACATGGTAAACGTTCATGTGATCTGACATGTCATTGCAACATTAACTTCTTTTTTTATGGGTGCCTTGGCATATTTCTAGACGATAACCCAGAATTTTAGGCTGCTCTGCCTAATGTCACTAAGAAAGAGGCCTAGAGGGTCACACACTAAGTGTATCTAGTATCTCTATTAGATAATATATATATTTTATTATTTAAAAAGTTTAATTAATATTATTCTCGATTGTGGTTTAATAATTATTTATGGATTCCTGATCGCATTTATTTTAACACTAGTTATTCGAGAGAATATATTATGGGTGGAATATTTAATAAATATTTAATTTCTATTTATTGAATATAATATTTATATATTTATTGGTGAATAATTTAGTGATATTTATTTAATAAATAAATATAAATTATTCAGGGTCTAGTAAATATAGTGGAGGACTGGTGGATCGAGTTCAAGGGTTTGATGAGAAACGATAATTTTGAATATTATTTTATTAAATAATATTTAATTATATTTATCAAGTTAGGAGTGCATCAAGAAATAATAATATTATTATTATTATTATTATTATTTGACATGGGATTTTCTAGGATTAATACAATAAATAAGGCCACTTGTGCAATTATGTTATTTTAACCCTAGCAATATAAATGCCCAATTATGATTGTTTTCTCATAACTCTAGATAAGAAAATCATTGTGAAAAACAAATTAGAGAAAAGCTCTCAAGACTAGAGAGGTCATCCCTCTCTAAGAATTCTCTCAATAATAAAAGAGTTGCTCCTCCACCAGATCAAGGAGAATACTTTAGAAGTGGTTCTCAAGGCGATCGAAGGTGGACATCACAAGCACAAGGATCTTTTGTGCTGGAACACAGAGACTCCTTCGGTGATATCTGGAGATTTGTGGAGCACATGTGGATCACCTCTAAATGAATCTTATGCTTGGATTGTACAATGCAACGATGTCATACTACAGATATTTGTCCAGATGCATCAACGAATAAATAATAACCTTGGAGGTAATTCTTATTTAATTAAATTAATTATAAACAACATGTCTTGATATCCTCTTGCTTGGTTCTGGGTTAATAACCATTTCTTGTTCTTTGATTCAAATCCATTGATCACGACATTCATCATCACTTGATAGCAGATTGATCATTGATAATGGAAAAAATAAAAGTTGGGCACCGCCCCTCCCATGCTTCCATTTCACTCGGAACCTAAAAGTGTTATTAGATTAGGAACTTCATTTTTATAATTATTTAGTTTCATTGGTGATTTATGCATTCATAATTTAGTTTTTCAATTTTATTTTAATCGTTATTTAAATATGAATTATGAGATTTATTTCTTCCTCTATCATTTCTCATAGATCTAACATAAATGATTAATTTTATGATTAAAATAAAATTGAGGATCTCATCCAAAGGTTCCAAGGATCCTAGTCGTACAACACGAGACAGCACGCCATGTAATCGAAATTACAAGTCATGTAGTCATGTTCAACTCAACAAGATTGATTGAGAAATCAGTTTAAGATTTTGCATTGATTAGGGAATTAATTACACCATTAATGTACCACATGTTGACCAGGATTAGCCGGCACACAGTCAGTCAGACTACACACTGTGTAGCCCATTATACATTGTCTGTAGTCCCTTCAGGTCAAGGGTCAGGCCGTGTATTGCATAAACAGACTACCTGATTGAGGACTGTGTAACACAGAGTCAACATGGTGTGTGGCCCACTAGACACACCATGTACTCCAAAATTTCTAAAGTACGCCTCACACACCGAGTCTCTAGGTGTGTACTTTAGATAGATGGTGAATGGTGTACACACCATATATATTGGATCTACACATTGTGTACTTTTACCAGATTACAAATATTTAAAATTTATTTATTTTACTATGTAAACCTTGAGACATGTACTTGTGTGTGGTCATAAAGATAAGACATGCCATGTGATAGGTTTTAATATACATAAATATTTAAAATGTTTAATTAATATGTGTGTAATGTTCAAGATTTTCATGTCATGTATGAGTTGTATTAAAGTTATTATTCTACATGCATTAAAGCATGAACATTACCAAAAATTCATGTAATTAGTGTAATCATCCATGAAGTACATGTCATTAAATTATGTGATAAGTCGTGCATGATATATGTCACAAAGAATAAAGTGTATACAAGTATAATACATGTTGGGTAGATTTGGACGGGTATTCATTGAGTTACCTTAAAGGTACAAGTTATGTACACAGTTAATTTTAAATGAATTTATTTAATTTGTTTAAAATTATAAAGGATGAGAATCTCAAGGAAATTAAGATAAGGATTAAGATAAAAGGATTGATTAATTAAATATAATAATTAATCGATTCGAGCATGGTTTATCTTAAACAAGAATGATTAACAATTGAATGTTAGTTTTATTTAATGTGTAATTCATTGCATACTAGTGGATGATCATGAGCTAGACCAGGCCTTTGTATGTGATTGGTTTGATTTTAATTTATTATTAAATTAAATTGTTGTTAGGCGTGCTTTCTCTCCTTATTAATATGTAGGGCCTATGATCTTATGGTTTCTTTTATATAAACACCCTTTTATCCCTCACCTACGTGTGAGTAAAATCATGTGTAATGGATGGAGCTCCTAAGCTAGTGGAGGTGGTTCAAGTTAGGAGACTAGGAAATACCAATCCAAGAAAGATACAAAGTTGGATAGGTGGAAAGCTATAAACACAAACCTCGAATTGTTCAAGGTGTTTCTTCCCTAGTTTAGTGGTTAGTTTATCAACCACTAGATAAACTATCCATTAGAACAAGCTTGTGATCATACCCTTTATTTTATTTCTATCATTTTTATGGTTATTCATTATGGATGTTTTATCACAATCACTTAATTAAGGAATTAAAAATCATGCAAGATGGAACTAAAATAAACTAGCTTATGCATAAATATTTTCTAAAGACATGGTTAATCACTTAAGTAATCCCACTTAATATTAACAATCATGTGATAAAGATAATAATTGGTAATTTACACATAAAGGATAAAATCCCTCAATAAAATATTAAGTCAGTATAGCCTTCCATTACTTCGGTTAGAATTGAACCATAGTTTAATGTGCTTGATCAGAAAAATTTGGAGTGCTTTCAATTATTGGGGAATTTTAACATTAGGTTTTTGTTTGAATTGACTTAGTTCACATCAATAGTTGACTACCAAAGTAGGAATTAATGCAACTGAGAGGAAAAGGATGAGGAAATCCAATTATAGGATTTCAGGATTGGGGAGTCCACTCAACAGATCAATGAACTATGATTTAATGCAGTTAGCATTTGGAATGCCTACCTAAAACCTTTCAAGTTTCTTGACCAACCAAAGTTTGGGTAATGAGGAAGAAAATATGGATCTTTTCTGCTAGAATGTCCTAGAAACAAGATATTCTAAAGCCAATGGTGAGGACTATTGGGTTTTGATAAAATAGTGGGACGCTAATAAATATAATATTTATTTATTTGTCTAAATTTATCAGATAAAGTACTAAATATCTTCTTATCTTATTTGTAGAAACAATATTAAAAATTACATTAAATATATCATTGTGATCCATACTCGAGAAGTAAAACCTTCTCAACAGAAAGAATTTCTAGGAATGGTAGAGGCATTTATGCATCATCCTTCACCATGAAAAGAAATTTTATGTGTTGGAAGAACATTTACCAGTTTCACCTGGAAATGAGGAAAGTAATGAAGAGTTGTATCTCTATGAGAAACATCTGAATGATGATACATATGTTTAGTGCTTCATGTTATCACCCATGTCCAATGAGATCTTAAAGTAACCTGAGGATATAGATGCATATAGCATGATGTGTCACCTTCTGGATCTTTATCAAGAGAATGTGGGATAAGAGAGGTATGATATCTCTAATGCTTTGTTTAACACTAATCTTAGAGAGTCTGCACCATTTGGGCCTCATGTAGTCAATCTTATTGGATACATTTAATGCCTAGACATCTTAGGTATTAAATTCCCAGATGAGTTTCGTAAAGATCTCATACTATAATCACTACCCAAGACCTTCTCTAGTTTTATTGTGAATTATAATATGATAAATAATGAGAAAATTCTATCAAAACTTATGACCTTGATTCACCGAGTGGATAAGGACATGGGGTGTGAAAAACTCGTAGTCCTTATAGTGAATAAGAAGAGGAAGAACAAGGAAAAGGGGCCCTAGACTTATAAAAAATCTAATTCTCCCAAGCACCATCCTTCCAATAAGAAGAATATACAAAGGTAGGGTAAGGAAAAGGGAACAGTATGTTTTTCATGTGGAAATCTAGGACACTAGAATAAGAACTGCACCCAAAAGTGTAGGGAAGATAAAGGTTCATTCATTATCAAGTGAAATATTTCAATATCTACACATTGGGTATTAGATAAAACTTTTGGTGCTTACATCTGTATCCAAATATAGGAACCAAGTAGATTTTGGAAGATTTCCAGAGGAGTGGTGGATCTATGAGCTGCCAATGGTGCAAGGTTGGCTACTCTGGACATTGGTGACTACCACCTTTCATTTCCAATGATAATGATTTTGGTTTTACATGATTGTTATTATATACCTATTATTACCAAAAAAATAATTTATGTATTGAGTTTAGATACAAATGGGTTTATTTTCAAGTTTGGAAATAAAATTTATTCCTTTTATAAGAACAACATATGTTATAGTATGGAACATTTGAATAATGGTATTTATTTATTGAATTATGAAAACCAAGTATTGAAAATTGATAATGAATAAAGTTCACATAACTCATATAACACCCAACTTTGGCATCACCATATTGGTCATGTAAATGAGAAGTGTTTAAAAAATCTATTTCAAGATGGATATTTAGACTCTTTAGAGATGAAACCATTTGATAGATTTCATGATTGTTTACAAGGATAAATGACCAAACCGCCATTTGGTGGACAGGGTGAAAGGGCCACAGAGCTTCTAGGATTGGTACACACTGATATTTGTGGACCATTTATAGTAAAAGTAAGATTTGGATATTCTTACTTCATAACTTATACTAATGACTTGGGTATATATGTCTATATTTACTTGATGAGGTATAAGTCTGAGTCCTTTGAGAAATTCAAGGAATTCAAGAATGAAGTAGAGAATCAACTTGGTAAGAATATGAAGAATATTTGATTGGATCAAGGTGGAGAATATCTTAACCAAGATTTAACTTACTTTCTATAGGAGTTTGAGATTATGTCTCAACTCAATCCACCTTATACACCACAGTGGAATGGTGTTAGTGAAATGGGGAACCGTACCTTGTTGGACATGGTAAGGTTTCTGATGAGTCATCTGAATCTTCCATTATCCTTTTGGGGATATGCATTACAAATTGCAGAATATACATTAAACTGAATACCAATTAAAGTGGAAAATAGAATCCCTGTCAAGATATGAAGTGAAAAGAAACCCATTTTATCTCATACGCATGTATGGGATTGTGAGGTGATTGTTAAGGCATTCTAAGGAAATAAACTAGCATCTCGGGACATAAAGTGTATCTTTATAGGGTATCCCAAGGAAAAAAAGGGGTACTACCTATACAAACCATTGTACAAGAAAGTGAATATCTCCATACAATCCGTCTTTCTTGAGAGGGAGTACATCCTCAAAAGGGATAGTGGGAGCAAGATTGACTTTGATGAAGTTGATGCTCAAGAAACATAGGAGTTAGTACAGTAATAAGTTTCACAAGTCCACATGGAATAATTAGTTCATGAAACAAAATTACTATGTAGAAGTGTAAGAGAGGTAATGGAACCAGAGAGATATGGTTTTCTAGTCACTGAGGATGATGACTCATTATTATTGGAAAATGATGAACCTATATCCTACAAGGAGGTAGGAGAGAGCTCAAAAGCTACAAGATGGATAAAAGTTATGAATTATGAGATGGATTCCATGTATTATAACCAAGTTTGGGTTCTGGTTGATGCACCAGTTGATATAAAACTTATTGGGTGTAAATGGGTATTCAAAAGAAAACTGGATGTGCAAGGTAAAGTAATTATCTATAAAGAAAGGATAGTGGTGAAAGGGTTTAAATAACATAAAGTAATTTACTATGATGAAACATTTTCTCAATTTGTCATGTTTAAATCCATAAAAATAATACTTTCTATAGAATCATAACATGACTATTAGATTTGAAAGATAGATGTCAAAACTGCATTCCTTAATGGGAACCTTCAAGAAAATGTCTATATGTGTAATGGCCCGGACCTCTCTGGCCCTTTCCTTTGTCAAAAAGAATGTCACGAAGTGTTCTGGAGGGTAAAATGGAATTTTCCCACACTTTCCAGAATTTTGAAACTACATGCCGTGTAGTTTGAGTACACGTCGTGTACCCCTTTCCGGGTATACCCCGTGTTGCAGGTCGTGTCCTCGCTGTGTGAAATAAGGGGTGCACGCCGTGTTCCCAGTTCTAAACGTCGTGTAGTCCTTCCCCACGTACGCATTACCAACGGCCATGTACCATGTGGGAGCTGTGTCCTTGCCATGTGAAAATAAATGAGTACACTCCGTGTGTCTAAACTATACGCCGTGTAGTCCTTCCCCGCGTATGCGTTACCCTCAAACCGTGTGTTGACCAGTCAACGACCGCGGAGCCGTGTTGGAAGCCGCGTGGAGACCGTGTAAAATAACCAAGTACACGTCGTGTACCCTAAAGTAAACGTCGTGTACCCTAAAGTACACGTCGTGTACTTTTTCTTTTCTCCCCTATAAAAGGAGGGGTCCCCTCCTCCTTTCAACTCACCCCTCTCCTCCCCTTTCCCTCTGAGCAGAGTTCTCCCAAGAGACTCGAAGGCTCTTTCTTCCATAACTTCTTCGTTTGAGCTCCGATTTACGATCCGTCAGCGGCCACAGGATCATGAAGACGAGGCGGAACTTCTGAGCTTCGATCTATTGTCTTCCCTTAGGCCTTTCCTTTTCGAATTCCACCCAAGGAGGTTTTTCCGAGACCCGACAGAGGTGACGGATGCCGACGGACTTCTTCTAAAGTTGATCCGGGGGAGCGCTGTGATCAGAACCTGTTGAGGTAGGGATCTTACCTTTGTCTCTCTCTCTTTTGTGCATCATCTGGGGTAGGTATCCTCTTGTTTTCATGAGAAACAGTTGAACCATTAAATAAAGATAATAACTGGTCAAACAACGGGGTTGGGAAGTTTTTGATTGTTGTTACTTTATACCCTGTGATATTATGTTGTGAATTGAATGAGATTATACCTACTGAAAATCATGGTCATTGGGGGCATTTTCTTATGCAATTAAATGTTTCCCTCTCCTTCTAGATTTTCTTATGGATGGAAACTTTGTGGAATGTGGAATTGGTTAATCGCGTAAATTTGGCTGTTTAAAATCTGGAACCCTTGTGTGATCACCCCGATTAAACAAAAATGGAATAATGAACATGTGGGTGTTGGTTTGGATACGTGGCATGTGATGGGGGTGTTTTGTGGGTTTTTGTGGTTTGGGTGAGCAGTGGGGCTGCGGTTGGCTTGGTTATGGGTTGGTGTGAATGTTATGTTGGTAACGGGCAGCGGGGTTGTGATAAATGGTATTAAAGGGATAATGATGTACGGGTTTCGGTGTGGTTGTGGTTATGGTAGTTAGAAGTAGGGCTGTGGGGATGGCTTGAATGCAAACGAACTATGGGTTGATAATAATAAATAAAATCGGAAGAGTTAATGAATGGTGGGGCGTGGTAATGGAACGGAGTTAATAATCAATGGGGTTGGTTGGTTGATAAGAAGGGCTTGGTTGTGTTTCTTGTGTTTTCCTAACTTGATTTGTGGATGGAAGGGATATGTTTTACGAACGATCGATGTGGTTGGATGTGGATATTTTCCCAGTAGTTAAGGTACTAAATAATATAATTCTGTTGAAACGTAAAAACCTAAATGGGGTTGGGGTTGTTTGTTGTATGCATGCTTCGTAGTAGCAGTGCCGAGGCACGTGCTTAGTTTCTCTATTTAGAAGCCATAGGTTGGGCTGTGTGGTTGGTATATATATATCTGTATCTTTTGTGTTTTATCACACCCCACCCATGTTGAGCACTTAGTGCCGAACACTCCCATTTCATGGGAGAGGGTGTTTTTCCCTTAGTTACTAGCTCTTTCCTGCTCCTTCTCCCCTAGGTTTTGATGGATTGAGGCGACCTTACACCTAAGACTCTTTGGGTAGGTTTCTATTGGGGTGGCTTAGGCCCAAGGCTCTTTGGGCAGGTTCTACTTTTTCCCAAGAATCTTCGGGATGAGGCTCAGATGTGTGTGGGAGAGATATGTGGTTGTGAGGCCCAGGTGTGTGCGGGCGGGATATGTGGTTGTGAGGCCCAGGTGTGTACGGGCGAGACACGTAGTGGTGAGGCCCAGGTGTGTGCGGGCGGGGAGAGTGTGGCAGCATCAGGACATTTGTCGTTAGGAAGAGAAGCTAACTAAAGGGAACTGGTGCGGGGTACCCAATACTCTTGTTTCTTATATACTAGTACCTGTTGTGCTTGTGTTTTGGTGAGTGTGGCTGGTGAGGTTGGTTGGATAGAATTCCTTGATGGGTTTCTTCTGTTGTTCTCACGGGACATTAGGATGTCTCCCCACTTGTGCACGAGAGCTTTAGGTTTCCCTACTGAGTATACTTGTGTTCTCACCCTACGTTTACTTTCAGGTTTCCAGGAGTACTACCAGGGTCGTGCGAGACCCTACTAGTCGGACAGTTGGAGTTATTGCAGTTGATGTTCTCTTGTTTTCTTTTGGTATTGTACTTTTATCTTTCTTGTACTTCTACCTTGTTATAAAATTTTTTAAACATGCATGTGGGCTTGGTTTGGGTTTATTTCTATACACTTGTTATTTTTCCTTTTTGGTGGTTGACTTGTCCTATTTCCCAATCCTAAATAAATAAAAAGGGTAATGCCTCCCATACTTGTGAAAACTCACACCCTTGGTGCTAGTCTCCACCCCGGGGCCTACTGGAGGCGGGACTCGAGGGGTCATTATCTCCCTTTCACCATTGCCAGCTCAGGAGGGGCATCTTTGGTGGGAGGGGGTCGTGACAGAATGGTATCAGATACAGGTTGAGAGATTGGATGGAGTCTGGAGTTAGTCACAGTGAGGATTGCATGGGATGGTAGGGTGACAATGTTAGTCAATCTTGGTGCGTGACATAGGCCAGGGAAGACCGGCTAGGACATGGGATTTTAGGGCCCTCCGTGATCCGATGCAAGGACTCTGAGCCTACCGAACGACCAGGTGAGACTACATTGATTGCAGGGTAGAGACCCTAGGGAAGGTACATGCATCATCATGATTGTGTTTTACTTGATTTGGGTGTTCTGGGAAAGAAATTGAAATAAAATTATAAAATAAAACCTTGAGTTTTCCTTACTACTTGGGATTAGGCGATCCTTGTTTACCGTACAGCTATGGCACCTGGACGTTGTCCTCGGGTGGCTCAGATGGCCGAGGCCCAGCAGATTTAGGTGGTCGATCAGCTAAGGATTGACCGAGAGGAGGAAGATAGCCAGTGGCAGAAGACTCTCCGTTCTTTCCAGCGGCAGACCCTCAAGAAGTACGAGGGTACTACTTCGGATACGGAGACGGAGGGGTGGCTTGAGGAGCTAGGGATCGCTTTTACCTTGAACCATGCTCTGAGGGAGTACTGGGTTCTCCTAGCAGTTAGTCAGCTGAGAGGTGCAGCGCGACAGTGGTGGACACTCTACCTTGGAGAGAGGATAGAGGCAGAGGTTCCTTGGGCTGACTTTGAGAAGGAATTTCGAGAGGAATTCCTTTCTTCCATGATCAAGGCGGAGAAGCGGTAGGAGTTACTATCCCTTCAGCAGGAGATTATGTCAGTACGAGACATGGGGATCAAGTTCAAGGA
Organism: Viscum album; assembly: GCA_963277665.1. Classification (NCBI taxonomy): domain Eukaryota; kingdom Viridiplantae; phylum Streptophyta; class Magnoliopsida; order Santalales; family Viscaceae; genus Viscum; species Viscum album. The sequence continues at coordinate 678,667,956 of OY728126.1, read as the reverse complement.
TCTCCTGCGCTTTGCTCCGGATCTATTTTCGGATGAGGAGTCTTAGGCGAGACGTTTGGAGGAGGTGCTTCGTCCTTCGCTCCAGTATGTTGTCACCCCCTTCACCCTTCCAACATACTTGGCGGTACAGAAGAAGGCAGAGGTTGTAGAGAGGATGCACTCGCTGGGAGGTGCACCCTGAGAGGGGATCCATCCAGGCTCATTGAAGGGGAAGGCAGTCAGTAGCAGGTCTCCTGCCACGGGACCTTCCAGGTTCAGGCCAGTGGGGAGCAGGTCCCAGCAGTTCCAGTTTAGATCTTCGGGTCCTCGTCCCTTTTTTACGAGCCTAGGACCGAGGTGTTTTTCTTGTGGAGGTTTCGGGCATGTTCAGAGTCGGTGCCTGACCCGATCTCAGTGCGGTGTAGGTGGGCAGGTTCAACGCCCACCTCAGCAGCACCAGTTTTCGGCGAGGCCCTTCCAGCAGCAGTAGGACCATGCTCCTCCAAGGGCAGACTTTGCGGGAAGAGGCCGACCTCAGGGTGCTCCTCAGGGACCTCGACCAGGGCATGGTCGGGGAGGTGGACGACATCAGAGAGGCAGAGGAGCTGGGCGTGGACAGTTGCACACATCAGAGTTGACAGCTCCGGCAGGACCAGAGGTGGTGCGAGGTACGATTTGTTTGTTCAGCACTCTTGTTTCTTCTTTGTTCGATTCGGGAGCTTCGCACTCCTTTGTTCCACCTGGTCTATCCCATTCCTTGGGACTAGACGTAGAGAGACTTTCCATACCACTGGTACTAAGTACACCAGTTGGAGGCCAGACCAGTGTATCTTGTGTTTTCCGGGGGATGTGGGCTGACGTTGGGACCACATCGATCTAGTGGGGACCTTATTCTGTTACAGATGCAGCCATACGATGTCATCCTAGGCATCGACTGGTTGTTTTATGTTGGTGCCGTTATCGACTGCTTCCGGAGAAGAGTCGTGTTCTCCGACGTGGATGGGCAGTGTGTAGATTTTGTTGGCGAGAGGAGCTATCAGGTGGGAAGTCGGCATGTGTAGCCTCTCCTTTCCTTGTTAGGTGGGATATTAGTGGTTCCAGCTGATACAGAGATGATGTATGTCCCAGAGGTTGTTGGGGAGTTCCTCGATATTTTTCTTGAGGAGGTTGTGACTCTACCCCCCCCCCCCCTGACGTGACGTTGAGTTCGGGATAGACTTACAGCCTGGTGCCCATCCGATTTCGATGGCCCCTTATCGGATGGCACCTTCAGAGTTGCGGGAGTTGCGGATTCAGATTGACGATCTGATGGAGAAGGGTTTTGTTCGACCTAGTGTATCATCATGAGGTGCTCCTGTTTTGTTTACGAAGAAGGCAGATGGTGGTCTCAGGCTATGCATAGACTACCGAAGGTTAAACCAGGTAACGTTCAAGAACCGTTATCCCCTCCCAAGGAGAGATGATCTCTTCGACCAACTGAGGGGAGCAGGTTGGTTTTCCAAGATTGATCTACGATATGGATATCATCAGCTGAGGGTAAAGGAAAGTGACATCTCAAAGACAGATTTCAAGTGCAGGTATGGGCACTTTGAGTTTGTGTTGATACCGTTTGGAGTTACGAATGCACCAGCTGTGTTCATGGGACTTATGAACTTTGTCTTCTGGGAGTTTCTGGACTAGTTCGTCGTTGTGTTTATCAATGACATCCTGATCTACTCAAGGTCAGAGGAGGAGCACATTGAGAATCTCATGGCAGTCTTGGAAGTCCTTCGGCACCACCAGATTTATGGGAAATTGTCTAAGTGTAAGTTCTTGACACAAGAAGTACACTTCCTTGGGCACGTGGTGTCTCAGCATGGAGTGTCAGTGGACCCGTCGAAGGTGGAGGCAGTTTTTTCTTGGGCAGCACCCAAGAGCGTGGCAGAAGTTTGTAGTTTCCTGGGGTTAGAAGGTTACTATCGGAGGTTTGTTTCGTACTTATCTCGAGTTGCTGCTCCTTTGACAGCTTTGACGAGGAAGAACCAGGTCTTCCTATGGAGCGAGCAGTGCCAGAAGGCTTTTGACTACCTGAAGGAGAAGTTGGTCAGTGCTCCCGTACTCAGGTTTCCAGAGGAAGGGTTGTTGTATGAGGTGTTTTGTGATTCTTCTGGCCTTGGTCTGGGGTGTGTGCTGATGCAGAAGAAGGGAGTGATCTGTTATGGGTCTGGGCAGTTACGCCCTCACGAGCGTAACTATGCCACCCATGACCTAGAGCTTTCAGTAGTAGTGTTCGCACTAAAGTTGTGGCAACATTACCTCTTTGGGGAGCGCTTTGTGATCTTCTCAGATCACAAGAGTCTGCGTTATATCTTCTCCCAGTGTGACCTGAACTTACGGAAGCGGAGATAGGTCAAGTTTCTCCAAGACTATGACTTTGAGATCTCTTACACTGAAGGTAAGGGCAACGTTGTGCTTGATGCCCTGAGCAGGAAGTCACATCAGGAAGTAGTTCGGGAATCCACTAATGCTTGGAAGGAAATGGGAGAGTTGGACGCCTTGCACTTGGATGCCAGGGTAGAAGGTGTTAGAGGCTGTTTGTTTCAGATGACGGTGCAGTCCTCCTTGCTGCAGCAGGTGGAAGTGTCTCAGTGGGGGGACTCCGAGGCGGAAGTGATGCGGGATCGTGTCGATCAGGGGAACTCTCTAGAGGGTTGGTCAGAGGACAGCCGACATCGGATGCTTTTCCATGGAAGGTTGTTTGTTCCGGAGGCAATGCGTGAGGGAGTTCTCCGTGAGTTCCATAGTTTAGCCTTGGAAGTACATCCAGGAGTTTCAAAAATGTACCGAGGCCTGAGGGAACAGTTTTGGTGGCCCGGGGTGAAATGGGAAGTGGCGGAGTTTGTGGCTAAATGCCTAGTGTGTCAGTAAGTGAAGGCTGAACATCGTGTTCCCAGTGGTTTGTTGAATCCTTTAGATGTCCCCGAGTGGAAGTTGGATGACATCTCAATGGACTTCGTCACAGGACTACCTAGATCTCAGGGTGGTTATGATGCTATCTGGGTAGTGTTGGATCGGCTGATGAAATCATCTCACTTCTTAGCAATCAAGGAGTTAGGCCCGGTGAGTACCTTATCACAGAGGTACGTAGACGAGGTGGTGCGTTTTCATGGAGTCCCAAAGACTATCATCTCAGATCGGGATACTCGGTTTACCTCATGAGTTGGAGGGGGGTACAGCATGATTTTGGCACCCAGCTACACCTTAGCACTACTTTCCACCCCCAGACCGATGGGCAGACAGAGCGGACTATCCAGACGTTGGAGGACATGCTGCGAGCATGCGTTCAGGATTTCGGAGGATCATGGGTACGACACTTGCCTTTAGTAGAGTTCACCTACAACAACATCTTCCACTCTATTATTGGCATGGAACCGTTTGAGGCTTTGTATGGAAGGCCATGTCACTCACCCATTTGCTAGGAAGAGGTTGGTGAGACAGGTGCTCTTGGGCCAGAGGTAGTGCAGAGCACCACAGAGAAAGTCCATCTTATACGTGAGAGGATGAAAGTGGATCAGGACTGACAGAAGTCTTATATTGACCGTCGTAGGAGGCCCTTGGATTTTGAGGTGGAAGATCATGTGTTCTTGAAGGTTTCCCCTCGACGGGGGCAGTAGAGGTTTGGGAAAGGGAGCAAGCTCTCACCTAGGTTCATCGGACCTTTTGAGGTGCTGAGGCGAGTAAGTGAGGTGGAATATCAGCTGGCCCTGCCACCTCAGTTGGAGAAGGTTCATGACGTCTTCCACGTCTCTTAGCTTTGTTATTACTTACACGACGACTCCCACATTATCGACTGGGGAGAGTTAGATATGGGAGACGACGCGACCTTCGAGGAACGACCAGTCAGGATCGAGGATCATAAAGAGAAGTTGCTCCGTGGATGAACCATTCCGTTGGTTCATGTGTTGTGGAGGAATGGCAGCCTTGAGGAGAGCACTTGGGAGCGGGAGACCCAGGTGCGTGCTCAGTACCTGGAGTTTTTTTGACTTGTGTTTTCCCTTGTTCTTCTGAGCTTTGTGTTGATGTTTTACTCTATACCTTTGTTATATGGAATTCTTGGCTTTTCGATTCTGAGACCGTTTGTTTCCTTGTTCCCTAGTAATGTGTAACATGTCCGGATGTGTGGGAAAGGGGAAAAACCTGGCCCTTAATCAAGACGCATTAATACGGATGCGATTGAACCCGTGCGGGCAAGTCAGTGCCACCTAAAGCGGATAATATCTCGACATAGGAGAAGGAATTTCCCAAAACCACGTGTTCGGATAATGTGTTGGTTGTTTGATGTTGGGGGTAGTATGAGTTGAAAAATCCTAATGTATAAAAGTGGGAAGACCCAATTCTTAATTGAGACGCATTAATGAGGATGCGATTAAACCCGTGCAGGCGAGTCAGTGCCTCCTAAAGCGGATAATATCTCGACATAGGAAAAGGAATTCCTAACACATATGATTAGGGTTGTTGGTTGGGTTCCTGTTATAACGAGAACCCTAAGAGGTATCTTGTTGAGCTTCCTCTGGGTTGGTTTTTGAATTCTCGAGGACGAGAATGTTTTAAGAGGTATCTGATGTAATGGCCCAGACCTCTCCGGCCCTTTCCTTTATCAAAAATAATGTCACGAAGTGTTCTGGAGGGTAAAATGGACTTTTCCCACACTTTCCAGAATTTTGAAACTACACGCCGTGTAGTTTGAGTACACGTCGTGTACCCCATTCCGAGTATACCCCGTGTTGTAGGTCGTGTCCTCACTGTGTGAAATAATGGGTGCACACCGTGTTCCCAGTTCTACATGCCGTGTATTCCTTCCCCGCGTACGCGTTACCAGTCAACGGTCATGTACCGTGTTGGAGTCGTGTCCTTGCCATGTGAAAATAAATGAGTACACGCCGTGTGTCTAAACTACACACCGTGTAGTCCTTCCCCGCGTATGCATTACCCTCAAACCATGTGTTGACCAATCAATAACTGCGGAGCCATGTTGGAAGCCGCGTGGAGACCGTGTAAAATAACCAAGTACACACCGTGTACCCTAAAGTACATGCCGTGTACTTTTCCTTTTCTTGCCTATAAAAGGAGGGGTCCCCTCCTCCTTTTAACTCACCCCTCTCCTCCCCTTTCTCTCTGAGCAGAGTTCTCCCAAGAGACTCGAAGGCTCTTTCTTCCATAACTTCTTCGTTCGAGCTTCTATTTACGATCCGTCAGCAGCCACGGGATCATAACAATGGGGTGGAACTTCCGAGCTTGGATCCATTGTCTTCCCTTCGGACTTTCCTTTCTGAATTCCACCTGAGGAGGTTTTTCCGGGACCCGACAGAGGTGACGGACGCTGACGGACTTCTTCTAAAGTTGATCCAGGGGAGCGATGTGATCAGAACCTATTGAGGTAGGGATCTTACCTTTTTCTCTCTCTCTTTTGTGCATCATGCGGGGTGGGTATCCTCTTGTTTTCATGAGAAACAGTTGAACCATTAAATAAAGATAATAACTGGTCAAACAACGGGGTTGGGAATTTTGTGATTGTTGTTACTTTATACCCTGTGATATTATGTTGTGAATTGAATTAGCTTCTACCTACTGAAAATCATGGTCGTTGGGGGCCTTTGCTTATGCAATTAAATGTTGCCCTCTCCTTCTGGATTTTCTTATGGATGGAAACTTTGTGAAATATGGAATTGGTTAATCACTTAAATTTGGCTTTTTAAAATCTGGAACCCTTGTGTGATCACCTCGGTTAAACAAAAATGGAATAATGAACATGTGGGTTTTGGTTTGGATACGTGGCATGTGATGGGGTTGTTTTGTGGGTTGTTGTGGTTTGGGTGAGCAGCGGGGATGCGGTTGGCTTGATTATGGGTTGGTGTTAATGTTATGTTGGTAACGGGCAGCGGGGCTGCGATAAATGGTATTAAAGGGATAATGATGTACGGATTTCGGTGCGGTTGTGGTTATGGTAGTTGGAAGCAGGGATGCGGGGATGGCTTGAATGCGAACGAACTATGGGTTGAGAATAATAAATAAAATTGAAAGAGTTAATGAATGGTGGGGTGTGGTAATGGAACGGATTTAATAATCAATGTGGATGGTTGGTTAATAAGAAGGTCTTGGTTGTGTTGCTTGTGTTTTCCTAACTTGATTTGTGGATGGCAGGGATATATTTTACGAACGATCGATGTGGTTGGTTGTGGATAGTTTCCCATTAGTTAAGGAACTAAATAATCTAATTCTGCTGAAATGTAAAAACCTAAATGGGGTTGGGGTTGTTTGTTGTATGCATGCTTCGTAGTAGCAGTGTCGAGCCACGTGCTCAGTTTCTCTGTTTAGAAGCCATAGGTTTGGCTGTGTGGTTGGTATATATATATATCTGTATCTTTTGTGTTTTATCGCACCCCACCCATGTTGAGCACTTAGTGCCGAACACTCCCATTTCATTGGAGAGGGTGTTTTTCCCTTAGTTACTAGATCCTTCCTGCTCCTTCTCCCCTAGGTTGTGATGGCTTGAGGTGACCTTACACCTAAGACTCTTCGGGTAGGTTTCGATTAGGGTGGATTAGGCCCAAGACTCTTTGGGAAGGTTCTACTTTTTCCCAAGAATCTTTTGGATGAGGCCCAGGTGTGTGCGGGAGGGATATGTGGTTGTGAGGCCCAGGTGTGTGTGGGCGGGATATGTGGTTGTGGGGCCTAGGTGTGTGCGGGCGGGAGACGTGGTGGTGAGGCCCAAGTGTGTGCGGGCGGGGAGAGTGTGGCAGCGTCAGGACGTTTGTCGTTAGGAAGAGCAGCTAACTAAAGGGAACTGGTGTGGGGTACCCAATACTCTTGTTTCTTATATACTACTACCTGTTGTGCTTGTGTTTTGGTGAGTGTGGCTGGTGAGGTTGGGTGGATAGAATTTTGTGCTAGGTTTATTTTGTTGTTCTCACGGGACATTAGGATGTCTCCCCACTTGTGCACGAGAGATTTAGGTTTCCCTACTGAGTATACTTGTATGCTCACCTTACATTTACTTTCAGGTTTCCAGGAGGACTACCAGGGCCGTGCGGGACCCTACTAGTTGGACAGTTGGAGTTATTGCAGTTGATGTTCTCTTGTTTTCTTTTGGTATTGTACTTTGAGCTTTCTTGTACTTGTACCTTGTTATAAATTTGTTTAAACATGCATGTGGGATTGGTTTGGGTTTATTTCTATACACTTTTTCTTTTTCCTTTTTGGTGGTTGACTTGTCCTATTTCCCGATCCTAAATAAATAAAAAGGGTAATGCCTCCCATACTTGTGAAAACTCATACCCTTGGTGTTAGTCGCCACCCCGGGGCCTACTAGAGGCGGGACTCGGGGGTCATTATCTCCCTTTCACCATTTCCAGCTCAGGAGGGGCATCTTTGGTGGGAGGGGGTCGTGAAAATATGACACAACCATAAGGGTTTGTGAGACCAAGTGTTTCCAAAAGGGTTTACAAGTATAAAAGATCCATTTATGGATTGAAGCAAGAATCTAGGTCATGGAATATTCAATTCAATTAATCCATATGAGAATTTGGTTTCATTAAGAACGAATGTGAGCCATGTGTTTACAAAATGTTTAATGGGAATGTGTTTGTTATCCTAGTAGTGTATGTTGATGACATATTACTCATTAGAAATGACATGCTAGTCTTACAGTCATTTATGGACTGGTTGAACAAGTGCTTCTCCATGAAGGACATAAGTGAATCTGCCTACATTCTAGGGATCCAGATCATTCGTGATAGATCCAAGAGTCTGCTTAGACTAAGTTAAAGTACATATATTGACTAGATACTGAATAGGTTTAGTATGGAACAATCCAAGATTGGATTGGTTCTAGTGTCACATGGATTACATATTTCTAAGAAAATGTGTCCCCATACACAATGGAAGAAATATATAATGAGTAAGATTCCATACGCCTCAGCAATAGGATCAATCATGTATTTCATGTTATGTACTAGACTTAATGTTACATATGAATTAAGCATGGTAAGAAGATGTCAAGAAGATCTAGGAGAACAATATTGGACTTCTATTATGACTATACTTAAGTATATGAGAATAACTAAGGATATGTTCCTAGTGTATGGAGGAGACGAGGAGTGTAGTACCCCCGGTTTCTAGTATGTATCCATTACTTGATGATTTTCATGGTTTTAATGTTAAGGGTTTTTAATGGGAGAGTTGGGAGAACTTGGAATGATGTTTGGAGGAAAATGGGAAGTCGCACGGTCGGTGCACGGTTTATCTAACCTTGCGTCCAAACCGTGCGCAGTGGGTCTTGGAGGCAGTGGCTTCCGCACGGTCGGTGCACGGTTTGTCTAACCATGCATCCAAACCATGCGAGAAGGGTGGCCGAGCCATTATCCAATGCACGGTTAGTGCACGGTTTTTCAAACCGTGCGGACTAACCCTGCGGTCACTTAAAATTAGATCCTTAAATTGTGGATCTAACTAGTTTTGCCTCTAATTGCCTAATTAAAGCTCCTAAGTGGCCCTAACTCAGGATTTTGGTTCTCCTAAGGTCAAAGAGGGTTCTCCCATCATTCTAGAGGCGATCTGAAGTCTTCTATTGGAAAATCGAAGCCGTATTCTTGAGGTATGTGATCGTTCTCCTTCATTCTTGAATGGTTTCTTAGATATACTTAGATCTACTTCTCGTCTTCTCTCAGTTTCTTAGATCTATGCCCGGTATAGGTAGATCTAAGTGTGTGGATGCCAAATATGATAATTTTTTGTCTTGGTTGTTTTAGGAGAAGATATCTAAGGAGGATTCTTGGAGATTTGACCCGGTGTTCTTGAGCATTCTTCGTTCGTCGCTTGGTTTTGCCTTTTTGTTGAGGTAGGTGGCTTCACTCTTGATTCCTCTTTCTTAGAACTTGAAGGATTAGTTTAAATTTGTTTTCCTTGATTGAAATGGTTTGTTTATATGCTGTGAAAGAATGGTTGAAACCCCTTTTTAGTAACGGGTGATGAAAATTGTGTGTTTTTGGAAAGTGGTTGTTGAAGTAAATTTAAAATGGTGATTTTAAATTGGCTATGGTTTTACTGCTTGAATGAAATGGTTTTCAATAAAAGGGTGATTCTTTATTGAAAGGTTTTTAACACACTTGGTTTTGGTCATGGATTTCATGGGTTGTGGTGTGTGTTCATATGCATTGGGATGGATAAGGGCGAGAAGTACCCCCATCAAAAGGTTGGTATGGATAAGGGCGAGAAGTCCCCTCATCAATAGGTTGGGACGGATAAGGTTGTGAAGTATCCCCATCAAGTTAGTCCACTAAGTGACGACTTAGTGGAAGGATAACTCACCACTCGTGAGTATAGAGAGGTCCAGGTTGCATTCATGGTTGGTTGTGTGGATTGGTGAAATGGAATGAATGTGCCAAATGGAAATGTGAATGGAATTGGAAATTTTTCTTGATTTATTTTCTTGAGAAAGATGGGTTTGTGGGAAAAATGGTTTTGAAATGGGACTTGTTATATTGTGAACTATTTTTGGAATCATTTTATATAAATTTTTTATATAAATTTGCTAACATGTTTTATCCTAGAGGCATGGGTTGGGAAGTCATCGGGGAAAACCTATTGAGTTTCATTACTCACCCCCTGCTTTGGAATGTTGGTTCTTTTTTAGATTTCATATACCGGGATGTTGGAAAAGGTAAAGCATCACATGTTTATAGCACTACTTCGTGATGCTTGGGCTGGTTCGTGATGTTGGATCTTGGAGCTTGTGGAGCATGGAGTTGGGTTGTCGTCTTGTGGTCTTTTAGTTTGTCTTTCCACTGTTTACTCTGATTTAGTGTTGGTTTCCACTATGGTACTTTTGGTTGGTTTTTGATAAAACAAATGGTTGAGTTGTCTTAGCTTTTATCATACATCATTTAGTGGATTTGTTTAGTTATGCTTGTTGGCTCTGTGGTATATTCTTAAAGGGAAAATCATCCCCCACTTGTTTTGAAACCCTTCATAATTTATTGTCATCCTTTGGCGCCTTGGGGATGTCACTTAAGGCCAAGTAATGACTCATTGCACTCTCAAGCCAATGAGAAATGGGAGGGTCATTACAAATGGTATCATCTTGTTCGATCCTTTCCTAACAAGTGGTCATCGATGTGGTTGGTCCTTGAGTTAAAATTTGTTCTTGTCTATTCCTTAGGTGGTCATCTTAGACAGGAGTAGGATTGTCAGAAATTGAAATGTATAACATAAAAGGACGTAGCTAATCCGTTTATGCTGAACTTCAAGTTACCAGGGTGTTGGGTACATAAGTGTTTTGGATACACTTCTAGAATGTTGGAAATATCATTTTCATTGGTTTAGACAATGAGAAGAGCATGACATGCATTGTAGAGGGATGAATTCCCACTAGGATTTCATTTCTCATTGTGAGGAATGAGTAAGAATTTTGTGAAAGGTGTCAATTTTTGAAAAATGCAGAAATTGATTTTCAAATGAAATATTTTGAAAACTAGATATTTAGTACATTTTGAAAATGGGTGGATTTTTAAAGAGTATGTGGGATGTTTTCAAAAATGGTTGAACATGTGGATAAGTTGGATGGTTGGAAAACAATGATGTGATAGTTGATGTGATATAAATTGAAATGCTAAGCCTTCAGTTGCTGGGAAGTGAGACTAACGGCGTGCGATGTTTGTATAGAAAATGGCACTCATTAGGCGTCGTAGAAACCAACCCGAAGAAGCTGCAGAGAATGTGGTTGAACTTGAACCACGTGTGAACCAACAGCTGGTATAGAGTATTGTTCAAGCATTCCAGGCTGTGGACACAGGGAATCGGATGGATGAGTCAAGGCATATAGACCATTCCGTCTAGTTCTAGAAGCCGAATCCACCCATCTTTCGAGGTGATGCTGAACCCGAGAAGGCGGAGGTGTGGATAAGCAGGATGAATCATATATTCAATTTCATCGAAACACCAGTAGAGATTAAAGTAAAGCTGGAAATGTATATGCTTGAGGATCTTGCACGCCAGTGGTGTGATTTAGCAGTACATGCTAAAGTGGATGAAGGCCTTACATGGGAGGATTTTGAAGAACTGTTTAACAAAAAATTCTATCCTCACACGTTCAAGATCCAAAAAATGAAGGACTTATTCATCTTTAAATAGGAGATCCTCTCTGTCACAGATTATGCAGCTAAGTTCATGAATTTAGTCCATTTTGCACCAGAGGTTGCGGAAAGTGCTTCTTTGAAGGCACACATATTCGAATCGGGGCTAAGGTAGGAGATTCGATTGAAGATTGTGTTGCTCTGTATTACAGATTATACATAGATGGTGAAAAGAGCAACAATTGATCAAGTCAATCGTGGATCAATTCACTGATGTTTTCTAGTAGTCGTGGATCAATTTCCAGATGTCTTTCCCAAGAAATTATCAGGGTTACCACCTCTAAGGGAAGTGGAGTTTACAATTGATATCCTTCTAGGGACCAGTCCTATTTCCCTTCAGTATTATAGGATGGAACCAACGGAGTTAAAGGAATTGAAAGAGTAGTTATAGGAGCTGGAAAGAAAGGGTTTCATTTGGCCAAGCATGTCTCTGTGGGCAGCACCAGTTTTTTTTGTAAAGAAAGTAGATGGAAATCTTCGGCTATGTGTGGATTATCGTAAACTTAACCAAGTTAAGATAAAGAATAGATATCCACTTCCATGCATTGATGATCTGTTCGATCAATTAAGGGGAGCTCAGTGGTTCTCCAAGATTGACTTGCGATTAGGATATCACCAATTGTGAGTTCGGAAGGAGGATATTCCAAAGACAACTTTCAGAAGCAGATATGGACACTGTGAATATGTAGTCATGCCTTTTGGTCTTACGAATTCACTAGAGGTTTTCATGGATTTGATGAATCGGATATTTCATCAATATCTAGATTCTTTTTTTTAGTTTTTTTGGATGATATATTGGTGTATTCAAGAACAAGGGCTGAGCATGAGCAACACTTGGAGATAGTGTTGGAAATCTTGAGAGAAAATTATTTGTATGGATACAAGAGGTATGCTTTCTGGTCCATGTTGTTTCTGAGAAAGGTGTTTCGGTGGATCCAGAAAATATAGAAGTTGTTCTTTCTTGGAAATAGCTGAAGAATGTCTTTGAAATACGAAGTTTTCTTGGTCTATCTGGTTATTACCGATGCTTTGTCCATGAATTCTCACAACTATCTTAGGATATTACAGCATTGACAAAGAGGAACAGTACATTTAAATGGAATGAGGAATATCAGAGATCTTTTCAAGAGTTGAAAGTTCGCATTATATAAGCACCTATCTTAATCTTGCCAGAATCAGGGCAAGGATACGTGGTGTATTATGATGCTTTGGGAACAGGGTTGGGTTGTGTTCTCATGCAAGGAGACCATGTGGTTTCTTATGGCTCAAGGAAGTTGAGAGTGCATGAGAAAAATTACCCAACACATGATTTGGAGTTAGTTGCAGTCGTCTATGCTTTGAAAACATGGAGACATTATCTCTTTGGTGAGAAATTTATTGTGTTTATGGATCACAAAAGCTTGAAACACATTTTCTCACAGCGATATTTGAATCTAAGGCAGAGGAGATGGATGGAGTATCTTCAAATGTTCAACTTTGACTTAATGTATACACCGGTTAAGGGAAATTCGGTGGTTGATGCATTAAGCAGGAAGTCGTATGCTCAGTTGGAAAAGGAAGATTCAGATGAATGGTAGTTGATGTCGGTCTTAGACAACATGCATGTGGAATGTGAAAACTGAGGTGATGTTGTTGTTTTCTTTTCAGCTACACTTTTTCCTGATTTGGTGGAGATAGTAAAGGAGGCACAGGCATCCGATGTAGACTATGTTGCAATGAGTTCAAAACTTAATGGTGGGGAGACCATTGAGGGATGGAAGCTGGATGGGAGTTCAGTTTTGTGTTTCAGAGATCGGATGGTTGTACCTATGGTTTTTCAAGAACAATTCCTTCATGCTTACCACCATTCGAGATGGGTTGTACATCCAATTACACAGAATATGTATAAGGCGCTAAAGGCGCAGTTTTGGTGGAGCGGCATGAAAAGGAAGGTGGTCAATTTCGTCTCGCGATGCTTAACTTGTCAGCAGGTTAAAGCAGAGCATCAGAGACCAGCTGGTATGTTACTGTATTTACCTATCCTATTGTGGAAATGGGATCATATATCAATGGATTTTGTTATAGGTCTTCCAAGAATGGTCCGGAAACACGATGCCATTTGGGTGATAGTGGATTGTCTAACCAAGTTGGCCCATTTCATCCCAATTCGTGAAACTCATACGGTAGAAGATCTTTCAAAAATCTATATCCGAGAAGTGGTAAAGAGGCACGGTGTACCAGTGTCTATAGTCTCAGATAGAGATTTGAGGTTCACATCTCATTTCTAGAAATCATTACAGCAAGCCCTGGGGACTCAGTTGATGATGAGTACGGTGTATCATCCTCAGACAGATGGGAAATCTAAGCGGATGATACAAACGTTGGAAGACATGTTGTGGTCTTGTGTAATGGATTTTGGTGTCTATGGGAGGAGAATATACCCTTAGTGGAGTTCTCATACAATAACATTTATTAGGCCTCGATACACATGGCTCCGTTTGAAGCATTGTATGGGCATCCTTGTCATTCTCCACTATGCTGGGTGGAAGCTGGTGAAACTTTACAAGTTGGGCCGAGCCCTGTCCAAGAAACAATGGAGAAGATTCAGTTGATTATAAAGAGAATGGAGACGGCTTAGAGTCATCAAAAATCTAATGCAGATCACCGTCAAAGACCGTTGTCATTCGAAGTGGGTGATCATGTCTTTTTGAGAATCTCTCCAAGGCTTGGACATCGTCGTTTTGGGAAGCAGGGACAATTATATCCTCGATATATAGTCCCTTTTGAGATACTGGAACAGGTTGTAGAGGTGGCACATCAGTTTTCATTAGCACCACGGTTCAGTTCAGTTCACAATGTGTTCCATGTATCTCGGTTGAAGAAGTATCAACCCGATCCTGGCCATGTAATCAGATGGGATCACGTTGACCTAGAGTCGGATGCTTCGTTGGTACATATCCCGGTGCGGATTGTGGATAGGTAGGATAAAGTCTTGTGTGGAAAAATCATCGGTCTAGTGCGGGTTTTGTGTCAACATGGTCATATTCAGGAAGAGACTTGGGAACGCGATAAAGAAATGAAAGAGCAGTGGCCAGAACTCTTTTAGGAAAGCAATGGTTTTCTACTTTCCAGGGATGGAAAGACCAATGGTGGGGAGAATTTAGTACCCCCGTTTTCTGGTATGTATCCATTACTTGATGATTTTCATGGTTTTAACATTAAGTCTGTTTAATGGGAGAGTCGGGAGAACTTGGAATGATGTTTGGAGGCAAAGGGGAAGTCGCACGGTCGGTGCACAGTTTGTCTAACCGTGCGGCCAAACCATGCACAGTGGGTCTTGGAGGCAGTGGCTTTCAAACGGTCGATGCATGGTTTGTCTAACCATGTGGCCAAACCGTGCGAGAAGGGTGATCGAGGCAGTATCCAACTCATAGTTAGCGCATGGTTTTTCAAACCGTGCGGACTAACCGTGCGGTCACTTAAAATTAGATCCTTAAATTTTGGATCTAACTCGTTTTTCCTCTAATTGCCTCATTATATATTATAAGCGGCCCTAACTCAGTATTTTGGTTCTCCTAAGGTCAAAGAGGGTTCTCCCATTGTTCCTGAGGCGATCCTAAGGCTTCTCTTGGAGAATCGAGGTCGGATTCTTGAGGTATGTGATCATTATCCTTCATTCTTGAATGTTTTCTTAGATCTACTTAGATCTACTTCTCTTCTTCTCTCAGTTTCTTAGATCTACGCCCATTATGGGTATATCTAATTGTGTGGATTCCAAATATGACGAGTTTTAGTATTGGTTGTGTTAGGAGAAGAGATCTAAGGAGTATTCTTGGAGATTTGACCCGGTGTTCTTGAGCGTTCTTCGTCTGTTGCTTGGTTTCTCCTTTTTGTTGAGGTAGGTGGCTTCACTCTCAATTCCTCTTTCTTAGAACTTGAAGGCTTAGTTTCAATTTGTTTTCCTTGATTGAAATGGTTTGTTTATCTACTGTGAAATAATGGTTGAAACCCCCTTTTTAGTAACGGGTGATGAAAATTGTGTGTTTTTGGAAAGTGGTTGTTGAAGTAAATTTAAAATGGTGATTTTAAATTGGATATGGTTTTACGGCTTGAATGAAATGGTTTTCAATAAAAGTGTGATTCTTTATTGAAATTATTTTAACATACTTGGTTTTGGGCATGGATTGCATGGGTTGTGGTGTGTGTTCATATGAATTGGGATGGATAAGGGCGAGAAGTACCCCCATCAAAAGGTTGGGATGGATAAGGGCGAGAAGTCCCCTCATCAATAGGTTGGGACGGATAAGGTTGTGAAGTACCCCTGTCAAGGTAGTCCACTAAGTGATGACTTAGTGGAAGGATAACTCGCCACTCGCGAATATAGGGAGGTCCAGGTTGCATGCATGGTTGGTTGTGTGGATTGGTGAAATGGAACGAATGTGCCAAATATAAATGTGAATGGAATTGGAAATTTTGCTTGATTTATTTTCTTGAGAAAGATGGGTTTTTGGGAAAAATGGTTTTGAAATGGGACTTGTTATATTGTGAACTATTTTTGGAATCATTTTATATAAATTTTTTTATATAAATGTGCTAACATGTTTTATCCTAGAGGCATGGGTTGGGAAGTCATCGGGGAAAACCTACTGAGTTTCATTACTCACCCCCTGCTTTGGAACGTTGGTTCTTTTGTAGATTTCATATACCAGGATGTTGGAAAAGGTAAAGCATCACATGTTTATAGCACTACTTCGTGATGCTTGGGCTGGTTCGTGATGTTGGATCTTGGAGCTTGTGGAGCATGGAGTTGGGTTGTCGTCTTGTGGTCTTTTAGTTTGTCTTTCCACTGTTTACTCTGATTTAGTGTTGGTTTCCACTGTGGTACTTTTGGTTGGTTTTTGATAAAACAAATGGTTGAGTTGTCTTAGCTTTTATCATACATCATTTAGTAGATTTGTTTGGTTATGCTTGTTGGCTCTGTGGTATATTCTTAAAGGGAAAATCATCCCCCACTTGTTTTGAAACCCTTAAGAATTTATTGTCAACCTTTGGCGCCTTGGGGATGTCGCTTAAGGCCAAGTAATGACTCATTACACTCTCAAGACAATGAGAAATGGGCGGGTCATTACAAGGAGTTTGTCATCAGAGGGCATGCTGACACTGGTTTTCAGACAGATCAGGATGATCTGAAGTTGCAATTATGATATGTTTTTTGTCTCAATGGTGGAGATGTGAGTTGGAAGAGTTCAAAACATCTAGTTGTTGTTGATTCTACAGTGGAGTCTGAGTATATAGTGGATTTTTATGCATCCAAGGAAGTCTTCTGGATTCAGAACTTTGTCCAGGAATTTGATGTGGTACCTAGTATTAAGTACACTATCACGTTATATTGTGATAATATTGTAGCGGTGTCTCTTGAAAAAGAGGCAAGGTCACATCAATGGACAAATCATGTACTCTAGAAGTATCGCATATTGAGGGATTTTTATCAAAGGGGTGAAGTTACAGTGAGCAGATTACCCATGGAAGAGAACATGGTAGACCCATTAACTAAAGGCCTATCTCAGAAAAAGCATGAATATCATGGGAGAGCTAGTGAACTAAAGGTAGTTAGTAGTTGGATCTAGTGCAAGTGGGAGACTATTAGAGTTGGTTCCCTATAACCATATTATTTTATACTTTATGATAACTTATATTCATGGTTTTTAATATTAAAAAATTTATTATCACATAATGATTGTTCTTCTATGTGACATTGAATGTTATAATGTCTTAAGAGTAACTGTCGCACTAAAAGGTTATAATGGATCCCTGCTATTATGAGAACCCAGAAGTGCTATGACACTATTGTTTAATATATGTTTTATAGATGGATAACATCAATTGAAGGACACAAATGATACAGGTTATCAGGGGTTGAGACTCATAGGACTTCGAGGCACCTTCTCATGGTGTATTCCCTTGGTAATGTCCAGAAGGATATTATGAGAACAAGACCCGCTAGTAGGAAATACAAATTTATACATGTCATTGGATGTTCCTATCTATGGATGTGTGTATTGGTCTTTACAATTTAATATTATTATTAATGAGTATTACGAGTATTTCACTTAGATGTATTGACGAAAACTGTGATGATAGATGTTCACGGTGAGGTAGGATATGTTGGTTGTGTCACGAGTAATATTGCAGTAATGAATAATGCAAGAAAGGATTTATCAATTATGTTCTTTAATGTAAGATAATATCTTAGTCCCTTTAACAAAAATGATATAGCTTAAATAAATCCATGGCCATGGTGATCAATAGGCAAGTTCTATTTTCAGAAAGTCAAAGAAAGAGATATTGATCATATAGGTTGATGACATTGGCATGTAATCTACTCGATTTGAGATATTGTGATAAAGGGATTACATTACATGGTAAATGTTCGTATGAGGTGACATGTTTTTGTGGAATTAACTTCTTTCTCTATGGGTGCCATGGCGTGTTTCTATACGCTAAACTTGGACTATAGGCTGCTCCGCCTAATTCCACTGAGAAAGCGGCCTAGAGGGTCACACACTAAGTGTATCTAGCATCTCAGTTAAATAATATATATTGTTTATTATTGTAAAAGTTCAATAAATATTATTCTCGGTTTTGGTTTAATAATTATTCATGGATGCCTGATTGCATTTATTCTGACACTAGTTATTTGAGAGAATATATTGTGGGTGGAATATTTAATAAATATTTAATTATTATTTATTGAATATAATATTTATATATCTATTTTTGAATAATGTAGTGATATTTATTTAATAAATAAATAGAGATTATTCAAGGTCCAATAAATATGGTGGAGGATTGGCGGACCGAGTTCAAGGGTCCGATGAGAAATAATAATGTTTAATATTTTTTATTAAATAATATTTAATTATAATTCTAAAGTTAGGCACATGTCAAGAAATAATAATAATAATACTATTATTATTTGACATGGGGTTTCTCTAGGATTAATAAAATAAATAAGGTCACTTGTGTAATTATGTTATTTTGACCCTAGTGATATAAATACTCAATTATGATTATTTTCTCATAACCCTAGCCAAGAAAATTGTTGTACACAATGAATTAGAGAAAATACCTCAAGACTAGATATTTCATCCCTCTCCAAGAAATCTCTCAAGAACAATAGAGATCCTTATCCACTGGATCAAGGAGACCGCTTTGGAAATAGTTCTCAAGGCAATCAAAGGTGGACATCACAACCACAAGGATCTTTACCGCTAACACTTGGATACTCCTTCGGTGATGTCTAAAGATTCATAGAGCACATGTGGATCACCGCTAGAGGAATCTTGCGCTTGGATTATACAATGCAACGGCGGCACACTACAGATCTATGGTTGAACGCATTAACAAAGAAATAATAACCTTGGAGGTAATTATTATTTAATTAAATTAATTATAAACAACATGTGTTGATCTCCACTCTCTTGGTTCCGGGTTAATAACCCTTTCTTTTTCTTTGATTCAAATCTGTTGATCACGGCATTCATCATCGCTTGATCTCAGATTAATCATTGATAATGGAAAAAAACAAAGTTGGGCGCTACCCCTCTCGCGCTTTCGCTGTTCTCGGAACCTACAATACGTACAACCAACCATCCATTGGGATGATTACATAACATACTATAATAATATAAACCAATAAAATGGTTGTGCATCATCTTCGAGTCGAAACACATCCAGTCACCCGATACCATCTGAGTTATCCTACCCAACCATGAAAAACTCATCACATGCCTCATCCCAAACTTTTGCCTTCAATAAACATGTGAGAGATGCTCAGGTACCCTTGTGTAGTGGTGGCCTGAGTAGGGTGTGAGTAAAACTCAATAGGCTGCCACCAACGGTGTATAAAGAAAATACCAGTCAGAGCAAAAGTGTATGCAGATAAATAGCAGTAAAAGTAAACAATGCATTAACATATAGAAATACTCTCAAGGGAAAAAAATGTTTATCTAGAAACCCATTGGCCCTTGGGTTTTAAGTTGATACCCAAGAAAATCAACTTACATTGACCTAAACTGGTCATCTGAAACATAAAATAGGTTGTTAAATACTGTAAATATTGAAAAGGGCTATTTATTTTTCATTTTAACTCTAGGAGGGATCAAACATCAATATTAACCATTCCTAGAACCTCAGTCCAGCACCTAAACATATATAAAACTATTGGTACTAACACAAAGCATCTTGTCCAATAATATAACCAATGGGTGTGGAATGTCATGTCTAACTTTCTTAACCTCAGATGTGGAGCATCATGTTAGACATCCTGAACCGAACATGTGAAACATCATGTCCACTATCTCAACCTCGTGTGTGGAGCATCATGTCCAACATTAAGTACAATACATGTGGAACGTCATGTCGACTGTCTTATCCTCGAATATGGAGTAGCATGTTCAACATATAGTGTAATCAAAACATTTATAAAAAAACCAAGGTTCAACATTTAACCTTACAAAACATTCAAAGTTCAGAATGAACCTTTCTAAACCCTTATCATTCACCCTAGTCCCAATGGTCTTTTAACACTAAGACATGGCTCAGGCTACCAATCCCTTTTTACACATAAAAATGTCAATCCATCACTCTTGAGAAAACAATGGATCTCACACATCCATTTAAAACATTTCCAAACCACCCTTAAAACCTAGGTCTTCCCCTTTATCGTTCAAAACAAGTCCAGCACCTTTATTTCCATTAAAACGTTTAAAAGAGTCATCAAAACATTTTAACCATATGGAATCCAGACCCCCTTTCCAAATCAAAATTTAAATTCATTTAAAACCCCTTTTTATATCACTTGGAGGTCAACACCTCACTTTTAAACAAAGCCCACTTTAAAACAATGCTTTCCCCCTTTAAAACCCTAAGTCGAATCAAAACCCAACACACAAGGTTAAAACCATTTCCAAGGCCTCATAGGCCTTTCATTAAAGCATCGCACATAAAAACATTCCAAAACATTATTTCTACATTTTATAAACACATATCCCCAAGTCCTGTCGAGCATCCCTTAACCATTTAATCACGCCAACCAACAAACTTAATTAGGTTAATCTCATAACCCACTTACTTTATCCCTTATAACCCCATTTTATCATTTTCTAGAAGTGTCACGCCCCATGGGTAGTCGTAAGTTCAGTATTATAAACACCAATGGATCTGGCAGGACCTGAGGAAGGTATAAGGTGTCAATTTAAAGCCTAAGCCATTAACTCTAGCCAAAGAGGCGAAAACACTGCACATGGATTTAATTTAAAAATTCCATACACATGAAAATCTATTATCAAGACTATGGGTAAAGCTCTTAGACCATGTACCTCACCAACGAAGCTTTCGAAAACACTTACAAAGCATGGAGACCTTGTCAAGGCCCATCCAAGTTCCATCTAAACTCCTTGGCATCCTAGCGAGATCATCTTGATCTTCCAATATCTTGACCTTACTCCAAGCAAAAGCAATTTATTAATTATAACAATTATAATTAATTAATTAATAAAACCCCAACTCAGTATAATGTTGAAAAACTAATTGGTCGTTCACTTCTTATCAAAACTTCATGAAATCGCAATGGGTGGTCCACAACAAACTCCTAACACCATTTCTGAGAAATTCCCTAAGAAGCAATACCATTACAATAATTGATTAATTTAATTCATTAGAGAAAACCTAAGAAAATTCATCGTGAATGTATATCTTAATGAAACTCCATGCAACAACGTGCGAAAGTCATTTTGGAATCTCCTCTACGCAAGCCAACCAAAAGCACCATGAGAAACATATGATTCCACCATTCTCTAGTGGAATTGTCAACCAAAACCTAAATTGGGGACTCCAAATTAGAGAGGAGTAAGAAGAAGTGGAAGAGAAGCCATCAGAGGATAAGAACTCACCTAAAACACCAAGGAATCATCATGAACACACTCCAAATTGAGGGGTTGGAGAAGGGGAAAGGAGTTAGGAGAACCTCTAGTTCGTTCACACCAAAAGTGAGAGAAAGAGGGTGGAGTGGCCTAAAACCCCGAGTGGGCATTTTGGTAAAATCCATCTTTTAATGATGTTATGGGCAGTCGCACGGTTTGGCCACACAATTTGTCAAATTGTGCGCCAGTTATGTGCTCCCCTCTGCCAAAGGCACTCCACCTTGCACGATCATGGCTAACGTTGTCAAACCATGTGTCGATCGTGCGTCCAACGCTGTTTGCCACCACACCTCTCACACGGTTTGGTTGCATGGTTTTTTAACTGTGCAACACTGCACTGGTCCCTCTACAGCAAGGCATGCGGTTTATCTGAAATCGTGTGCAGGTTGTGCACCGTGCCTCATGCTCTCCACCACCACGCACGGTCTCTCCTTTAGCTTGCATGGTTTACTCTAAACTATGTTATAACCGTGCAACATAATCGTGCTCAGTTCAAAATGAACTGAAAACATTCTTAGCATCAAGGTGTTGCACGGTTTCTCTTAAACCGTGTACATCAAATCGTGCACTCTACCCATGTATCTTCAAAACTCTTGAAACATAACCCAAAGCTCTTGGGGCTCACCCGAACACCCGAGCTACCTTTTGACCATCATTCCTCAACTAAAAACAAGCCTTTAAGGTATTTTAACTCTCGAAATCTCATTCTGAGTCTCAATTAAAAATTTGACCTGTCCAGTAAGTGAAATTTCAAATTCCTTTTGAGTTTTCCAACTCGTCTAAATGCGGGGTCGTATATGGTCAGTATGATCGAAGGTGTATGTTTTAATTTAAAATGACATTTTAGTTCAAAATCCATGTTGCATACTCAAAACCGAGCAAATGCAATTGGATTGTTTTGATATTTTATGTCAATGATCAATAATTCATTTGTGATGTTAAGGAATTAACCGTGCATCAATCTAACATATGGTTCGGCCAGTATGACTGAAAGTATGTGTTTTTATTCAAAAGTGACATTTTAGTTTCAAATGTATGTCACCTACTCAAAACCGAGCAAATACGCTCAGATTTTTTTTTACTTTATAACAATGATACATAACTCATTTATGACAGTGCAGCTAGTATGACTCAAAGTACGTGTTTTTAGTATAAAAGAAACATTTTAGCTCGAAAAGCTTGTCACATAGTCAAAACTGAGGAAGTTCGCTCAGATTGTCAAGGTGCTATAGAACAATAATCGGTTATTCTTTTGTGACTTGAAGGAAGTTATCACATATCATTCCGATTTAAATTTATCAAGGATTATATAACATTTCAACTATAATTTTATTTTTTTTACGTATTGTTACTAAAATAAGAATGGTTTTTATTATAGACACACACTTCTTTTGCACGAGGTTGGGTTGATTATTGGAGAATGTCTACTACGAGAGTTTTGTTTTTGTATTGGTTTTAATTATTATTGTTTGTTGGTGAATTTTGCAACAATGTAATTATATTGTACTAAAATTCTTTAATGTGATATACGTATTGAAATGATGATGCAATATAAATTTAAATTGTTTTTTATAATTAATGTAATATTTGTACCGTAATTTAAATTGGTTTGTTTTGTTTTTTATTGACAACTATGGAGTGATGTTTATATAGGTGATAGCACTCTGCATCACCTGATAAAATAGGCTTTTATCAATGCTAAACCAAGCACCGATAAAGAAGACTTTTATCAGTGATGCAATACACACTAATAGATGCATCTTTTAACATCGTTTTTTTTACAATGATAAAAATGTTTGGCTTTTAATGATAAAATGGTTATTTGCATTAGTGACTTTTGCATTTGAAACGATGGAAATAGTTTTAAACAATTAATATTGTTTTTATAAATGTTAAATAAATATAAATGATTAAAATGAACAAAGTAGTAATTGACCTATATTAATTTTTGTGTTCAAAACGATTATTATTTTTTAAATAAATTAATATTTAAATAGTAGGATCGGGGAGGAGGTATAAAGAAAAAAAGAGAAGCAACCAGGGAGGTTCGAAATCGAGACATCCCAAACACTACCACATATAAGGCGGAAACACTGAACTAAGCTCGTTTGTGAATGAGGATTAAAATTAAAGATGAATTAAACCATGGTAACAAATTATTACAATTAAGAATGGAATTGTTCATTAGAAAAAAAAAAAAAAAAAAACTCGATGGTGGAGGATAATTAAACCTTGCGGGGATACAGTGAATGACGGCCATGGTGTTGCAGGTCATCATTCCTCGTTTGTGAATGACGGCCATGGTGTTGCAGATAATCATTCCTCGTTGGTGCTTGATGCGTCGAACCGCACTGTAGCTGCGCCCAATCACAGGCCCGTTCACATTTTAATGCCCCATCAATCTTAGAATAACATATTTAATTGACAATGTGAATCTCGATTAAATCTGTTACAGTTGACTTTTTAGATTTATTTGGAATTTACAAAATTTATTTAATTGTTTTTTAGAACTGTTTTATAAATAAGTAATATCGTGAAATGTGTATTAGAGTATGTGATGGAGTGAGGAGTGGATGAATTAAAGGTCAAAAGTTTTAAATATGGTCAAATCTAATATATTAAAAGAGGAGTTGTGATTTATTAATAATATAGTTTTGTTATGGCATTAAAATTTGAAGGGAATTGTTGGTTATAAATAGGGGGCATGCTTCATTATATTCACAAATAAATTCTTATTTTCTTCCTCTATCAATGATTTTTTCTAAAAGGTTGGAGGATGATTCTACCACTAACCCGTGGTCCATCACGAAGACCACGAGTGGCTCGAAACCATCATTATATTCTTTGTGGACAATACATACTTTTGTGTTTTCAATAAAGATCAAATAGATCTTTATGATCTAAAGAATATTTATATCTTGATTTATATAAGATGAACAAATTATCTATATTTTGTTGTTTTTCAAGATGTGTGTTGATCTTAGTGGATGGAGGACTGAGTTGTGGTTGACTTTATTAAGATTGTATTTCTCCGTTATTCATTATTTTTGAGTTGACAAAAAATTTTAATGGCTTTTACTCAATAATGATCATGTATTTTAATAGACTCATTATTTTTAATGTTACGGAAAATTTGTTTTTGACACTGTAGTTTGGCATGGTGGAGTACAAAAATCGCAGCACTATAATTGAAACATTATTTATTTAACTAGCATTCTAACCTTCATTTATTGAAAAGGAAGCATAGTGACTTGACTATGAAACATGGTTGCATGTCGAATTCATGGTTTACCTCTAGATCCATTTAACTGAAATGATATTTAAATTTATAGTTTGAAAAAGTTGGCATGAGTTTGTGCCATTATAACATGGGTGTCGTGTCACTTACTCGTAGAATTATTCAATTCTTTGTAAGACCAACACACAGGTCATTCAAAAATGGAATAAGCGTGTTAGGTTTTGATAGGAAACACCATTCTCAAATGCAATGGAATAACATCGTCTTTAAAATGTTTTAAAAAGAATTATACAAAATGAAGAACATACCTTTTATTACCCAGACTTCTTCTTTAACAAGTGCTTGAAGAAGATCTCTAAAATTGCAACAAAATGAAGCAATCTCGGTATGTATCAATTAGTCATGTGAATCACTGAATGGTTTGGTAGAATCTTTCTAAACTCAATAATATGGCAGTACATTATTTTAAAGGGGGGGGAGCTTCAGCCTTAAGAGAAATCTATACGAATCGCAATGGTTTTTAACGACCACTACCACAAAATGAGGTAAGAGAAACGCCTCATTTTATCACCACTAAGCATCAGCGCTAGCTAAAAGCGCTCATAAATGTACCTTTTATCAGTGCTATTTTTAGCGATGATAAAAGTTTTTAATAAATAATAATATTAATTTATATAAAATTATTATATTTATCTTCAAAAATAATATTTATTTGTATACATTAAATAAAAAATGCATGTTTATAACTAATATATATTTTAATAATTCAAAAAAATATATATAATGTTTTAAAAAAAGTATTTCTAAGATTATAATTAAATATATAAATATATTTAAATATTTATCAGATTATAATAAATTTCATTAAATAATAAATATATTTATTAGATTCATTAGATTTATTATAGATTTATTATATTTATATTTATTAAATTTATTAGATTTATTAAATTTATATTTATTAGATTTATTATATTTTTTATTAGATTTATTAGAATTATTGGATTTATTAGATTTATCAGATTCATTATATTTGTTATATTTATTATATTTGTTATATTTAATATATTTAATATATTTAATATATTTATTTTATTTATAATTAATATATATAAATACTTTTTTAATATATATATATTTATAATTATAATTATTAAATATGTGTGTGTAACGACCCGGACCCGAACAGCCACCCAAACAGTGCTAAACGGGTCGAGTGTTACTATCTTAGGCGCACCTCTCTGAACGCCAAAGGGTGTCGACTAGCAGCGGGGGTTTTATAGGTATAGTGGGAAGACTATACCCTCTCAGGGGATAATAATGGTACTGGTCCGAGTATAAAAATAAAGATGCAGGGAAATAAATGACTCAGCAGACTCGAACCAGACCCGCAGAGGGGAAACACATTCAATATCGATAAATAGCAGAAACAATAAATATAAACAACAGCAGCGGAAAGTAAACACAACAACATGCCGATCACTTGTAACTACTATTGAACAACAAACATACATCCAAAGCAGGTCATACATATCCATACGTAAAGGCGTCAATGGCTTACCAACTGTAGCTACAAAATAAGTAAGCATGCTGATACAAGAAATAAAGCAAAACAAAATAAACTCCAGGTAGGCAAGACCTCAAGGTCCATACCATCTCCATGCAATAGCTAATGTAGTCCAACTCCTGAAGCTGACCTCTTTCCTACACATAAATCCATAAAGTCTGCACGCGTCCCGAAGGCCCCATGCAGGGCGTGAGACGAATCTTAGTAGGATACCACCCAACGGTGAGTACTTAATATAAGTGTTTAAACAGACATACATTTATAAAGAAAACAGTAAACAGTACGATGCACACAACCAAACACAAACTCCACCGGTGCTCAGCAGCCACCATGGAGTGTCACCTGCTTCGGCCAACGCCGAAATCTCTATCATGTAACCCGACACTATGTGCCCCCTGACACCGCGTGTCTCAAGTACCGACGTCCCAAAGGCACGCCCATGAAATAGTAACTCGGAGGAACAACAATGCCCACCCTCAAATAAATAACCGGAGAGACACCGGTGTCTGCCCTCAATATAAAGTAACCGGAGGGACAACGATGCCCCCCCTCAATAGAGTAACCGGAGGAACAACGATGTTTGCCCTCAAATAACGGCGAGCCTCTGCCCCCAACCCGATAGCCTCAACGCTATCCCCTGAAGGCTCCTCACATTCCATGTGGCTTCCTACGACAAGCACCCCCAAACCAAAAGTACATAAACCGCAACTAACGGGGGCCTCTACCCACACGAGTGGCCAAAACCACTTCATCACGGAGTCTCTCTGTGTGCACACTACTCAAAGTTCTGGGTGAGCGGTAGTCACCAAAATAGTACCCAAGCTACAACCTCTCTGACTCCTCATGCCCCTGCAACCATGCCGCTCAAGTCCGATGGCCATGTCATCCAAGTAACCCAGGCCATGCCCAACCTGACAGTTACACTGCCTCAAGCCGACGTCCATGACGCCCAAAATAGTACCCAAGCCACAACCTCTCTGACACCTCGTGCCCCTATGACCATGCCGCTCAAGTCCAATGGTCTTGCCATCCAAGTAACCCGGGTCAAGCCCAACCTGACAGTCACACTGCCTCAAGCCAACGTCCATGATGCCCAATCCCATGGTCAGAACCACTCAATGTAACCAAGGCCAAACCCAACCTGTGATCAACACCATTCAAGAAATATTCAGGCCATGTCCAACACAACCCAAAGGGTTCCAGCATATGCAATTCAACAATCACATATATAACACTTTTAAACAAGTCACATAAACAGACAAAACAATCTAAACAGTTGAATTGCACTAACCCAAAGGTTATCACACAGCAGCACTGAGGTCTTGAATGCCTCTAAACAACATAATCATGCTTTACCAGATTAAACATACCGGTTTTAAACAAAGCAGACCAATCATAACCATTTTGGCACCCCAGGACAAAATGTCCCAATGAGCGTCGACCTCTCGCTCGGCCTTGCTCAAGAAATACAGGCAATAGGGAATTCCCAAAGGCATCCCATGAGTCTAACAATTAATTCAATATGCAATAGCAGATTAAACAGGCCCCCCTCAAAAATACCAAAAAACGTGCCGAAGGCTGCGCCACCCAATTGACCACAAAAACACAAAAAGAGGTATGCACCACCTACCTGAGACTCGTATGATGATACTCCTATGATAACGGCCTCCAATTAGGTCTAAAATGCGGTATATTTACAAAAGAATCAAAACCGCTCAAACCCCTATAACTCATCTTAGAACAGAAATCAAGAAGAACGACTTAAGAGGAATCAAGACCTTACTGAGGGGGTTCCAATGGATCAAACGACGATCGAATCGGAGTTCGGACGGATGATCGGGAGCAACAATGAGCTCTGAACGACCCTCCCCGTTCAAACCTGTCGAGGGTTTGAGTTTCTGCCTCAACACAAGGCTACTGCCCGTTTTAGCGAAAAAAAGAAAATACACGACGTGTACTTAGGACTACACACCGTGTATCATTTTACTGTTCATATGACGACTGATATTTCACCGAGGACTTACCGACTGACTACACAGCGTGTACCTAGGAGCGTACACGTCGTGCACTTCTCTACCCGGCTGACATCCCCAACACGCCATGTATATCCCCAGGCATGTCCACTCTACATGGCGTGTACAAATAGTACACGACATGTACTCGCTAAAAACATTCTACCCAGCCCACAAGACTACACGCCATGTATGGCCTCCACACGGTCAAGGGTACACGATGTGTCGAGCACCACTACACGCCGTGTAGTAGGAAATTCCTACACTTCCATCACACGACATGTACTCAGCGAGCACACGACTGGTACACGCCTAACCCATACACAACGTGTAGTTTGGAAATTTCCAGAACTTCCCATATTTTCCTAGTTTTCTCAGAAACAAGTCAAAAATTCATACAGGGTCGGGATTTTGACCCGTTCTAAAAACTCGGGTTCTTACAATCTCCCCACCTTAACATATCTCATCCCCAAGCTATCAAACGAAAACTTGAGATGACACTGAACATACCACCCCGATCATAAAGGTTCTGGCTAAATCCCTCAAGGGCTCCCCACCTTAGGATTTTCCTAACTCAGTCTCAACCCGACAAAACTCAAATCAAGCTAAGGTTCACTAACATGTTTCCAGACTCATGGTCCTTTCATGACGCATCGTCACCCCTACGCCTCATTGGTGCTGCCATGTCACTCCCGACACCCCAAACATATCCCGCACCGCATCGGTGTCTGCCTCTACGAGGTCCTGCATTCCATGGATACTCAAAATAAAACCTAATGTCATGCACCTCAAGTAACCCGCATCCTCAATGCCCCGATTCCCAAGGCACCGTAAGTAACTTGCATCCTCGATGCCCCGATTCCCAAGGCACCCCAAGTAACCCGCATCCTCGATGCTCTTGATGCTACACATCTCATATATATATAAAAATATATCATACACCCGATATGGCGCCAATCCCACTGACCAACATCTAGTCAGTCCACATGAATCTTGTGCACCTCGTGCACTCAAAATGAACATGACTCAACAGGTCATGCCAAAAGAAAATGAGAAAGTCACGACCACACTCGTGGTGTACCTCTAACCGTCATCGGCTCACCAGCCTGCTCAGCCCCTGGAAGCTCCACGATGTGTACTTGGCCTGAAGTACGACTGTCTGATACCTGACTTTCCTGCGGTACTGCTCCAGTCACCGGCCACTGAACCCTCAGTTGGGTCCCATTGTCTTTGTCACATCCTTCGTGTGAAACTGAAACTCGGGTACCCTCTCCTGGTACCGAAACTGAACCAACTCCAGATGCCACAATCTGTCCTAGTCCCTGCTTACCAGCTGTCTGAGAAGGCTACCTGCAGAACCTCTCTAGATGCCCGACCTATCCACATGCCCAACACTCCTTTGAAGGCTTATCATACTAAGTCTGAAAATGTCCTAGATGTCCACACTAAAAGAAAACCACTGAAGAACTGCTACGAGGTGGTCTAGCTGAGTCCTTTGGCATGACTGCCCTGTTGGAACTCATCCCATCTTTTCTTCCTACTATCCGAACCATCACCTGAAGCCATCGCCTGGCCAACTTGGGGCCTATCCCTCTGGTTACCTTCCACTATGAGCGCCTGATTCACCGCCTCTGAGAATGAGCCCAGCATGAAGATATTCACCTGGATCCGAATGGCGTGTTGTAATCTACCCTCAAAGCATCTCACCCTTGCCGCGTCATCGCTTACCATACTAGGTGCAAAGCAAGACAACTTAGTGAAAGTAGATTCATAGTCCATGATCGACATGTCTCCCTACTGAAGGATCAAGAACTCCCGATCTCTCTCTTCTCTTAGTGCCTCTGGGTAAAAGTGCTCGAAGAACCTATCCTTGAAGTCTTTCCATGCTATCCCTTTGTGTCTGTGAGCCTAAACCTGCACATCTCACCAATGCTTTGCCGGTCCTCGCAGCATGTACGTCGCCAGCTTGAACCTCCGCCCTGGAGGTGTCTCGAGCTGCTCAAAGATAATTTGCATGCTCTATATCCAGTTATCAGCCGCCTGTTGACCACCCTCACCCTAAAAATGCGGCAGTTGCTGCGACTAGAACTCTCACATCAAATATGCCATAGATGGCTATGTACCCTACGTACCTCTGTCGATCCCCTACAAGACATGTACCAGGATAGCTCGGAGCTGCTCGTCGAGCCATGGTCCGAACACTGCCGAACCTGGCTATTGTCCTGCCTACACTGGATCCTGAACCTGATCATGTCTGTGAGCTTGTACCTGCGGCTCATGCTCTGGATGAACCAAATCATGAACTTGTTCCTGCACCTGCAACACTGTATCACCACCCACATGTCGCCCCATCGAGACGTATAAGAGGAACCCGCCTTACTCTCCTCCATTGAAACCTATGCCCACAGCATCCCGACCTCATGGCCTCCTTACCCGCCCCTCAACAGAGCCAAGTATCAAAAGTACCTCAGGCCATGCCCGTCCTGATAACCAACATTACCTCAAACCGATGATCGAGTCACCCAATCCTGGTGATCAAAATCACCTCAACCATAGTACCTGCCTGCTCGTTCAAGAGATAGAACCAAATACCCATGCCACATGAAATTCTACAAATATATAAAGCATGACATAAAACATTGCAATCAACAAGCAATTCTATCAGGAATTTCACCAATTCACATTTCAAAGCATACAAAGCATAACGATTTCATATTATTCACATGGCATTATCACTTCACAAAGCATACTTGAAGTCATGAAATTGAAATACCCTATAATGTGCCTATCAAAATCCAAGAAAATGAGCATTTCTATACCAGACCAAGGTCCAATTCTCCCTTACCGCATCGGGTCAAGGGTCACATATCACAATCAATAACATCACACACCAAGTGAGCCACCGAGATGGAAATCATATAAATTGTAATCTGAGCAAAAAACAAAATAGCAATTCTCACCCAAGGAAACTTGGTCCATCACTCGTACCTGGGGTTGCAGGCACCCAAGCACAAGCTAGATACCCAGTTCTAGTAACAACCTGTCTCCAGTCTACTATATCCCAAATAGTAAAACTAGTAGAAATAAAAAGAGAAGTCTCAATATCATTAGTAGCTAGCAAGACACTGCTACTAAATCCCTGTCAAGAACCCCTATGATACCAATTTTTAATGACCCAAACTCGAACAGCCACCCGAACAGTGCTAAACGGGTCGGGTGTTACTACCTTAGGCGCACCTCCCTGAATGCCAACAGCTACCGACTAGTAGTGAGGGTCTTATAGGTATAGTGGGGAGACTATACCCCCTAGAAGGATAATAATGGTATTAGTCTGAGTATAAAAATAAAGATGCAGTGGAATGAACGACTCAGCAGACTCGAACCAGACCCGCAGAGTGGAAGCACATTCAATATCGATAAACAACGGAAGCAATAAATATAAACAACAACATCGGAAAGTAAACACAACAACATGATGATCACTTGTAACTACTACTAAACAACAAACATACATCCAAAGCAGGTAATATATATCCATATTTAAAGGTGCCAATGGATAACCAACTATATCTACAAAACAAGTAAGCATGCTGATACAAGAAAGAAATCAAAACAAAGTAAACTCTAGCTAGGAAAAACCTCAAGGTCCATACCATATCCATGCAATAGATAATGCAGTCCAACTCCTGAATCTGACCTCTTTCCTTCACGTAAATCCATAATGTATGCACGTGTCCTGAAGAGCCCGTGCAGGGTGTGATACGAATCTCAGTAGGATACCACCCAACGGTGCGTACCTAATATAACTGTTTAAGAACGAATGCATTTATAAGGAAAATTTTAAATAATACGATGCACACAACCAAACACAAACTCCACTGGTGCTCATCAGCCACCATGGAGTGTCACCAACTTCATCCAATGCTGGAATCTCTATCATGTAACCCGAAACCATGTGCCCCCTGACACCGCATTTCTAAAGTACCGACGTCCCTAAGGCATGCCCAAGAAATAGTAACTTAGAGGAACAACGATGCCTGCCCTCAAATAAATAAGCAGAGTGATAGTGATGTCTACCCTCAATATAAAGTAACCGGAGGGACAACGTTGTCTACCCTCAGTAGAGTAACTGAAGGAACATCGATGTTTGCCCTTAAATAATGGTGAGCCTCTGCCCCCAACCCGATAGCCTCAACGCTATCCCCTGAAGGCTCCTCACCTTACACGTCTATGACAAGCACCCCCAAAACAAAAGTACCTAAACCGCAACTAACGGGGACCTCTACCCACATGAGTGGTCAAAACCACCTGATCACAAAGTCTCTCTATGTGCACACTACTCAAAGTTCTGGGTGAGTGGTAGTCACCAAAATAGTACCCAATCCACAACCTCTCTGACACCTCGTGCCCCTGCGACCATGCCGCTAAAGTCCGATGGCCTGCTATCCAAGTAACTTGGGCCATGCCTAACCTGACAGTCACACTGCCTCAAGCCAATGTCCATGATTCCCAAAATAGTACCCAAGCCACAACCTCTCTGATACCTCGTGCCCCTGTGACCATGCTGCTCAAGTCCGATGGCCTTGCCATCCAAGTAACCCGGGCCATGCCCAACCTGATAGTCACACTGCCTCAAGCTGGCGTCCATGATGCCCAATACCGTTGTTAGAACCACCCAATGTAACCCAGGCCAAACCCAACCTGTGATCAACATCACTCAAGAAATATTCAGGCCATGCCCAATACAACTCAAAGGGTTCCGTCATATGCAATTCAACAATCACATATATAACACTTTTAAACAAGTCACATAAATAGGAAAAACAATCTAAACAATTGAATTGCACTAACCCAACGGTTATCCCACAACAACAATGAGGTATTAAATGCCTATAAATAATGTAATCGTGCTTTACCAGATTAAACATACCAGTTTTAAACAAAGCAGACCAATTATAACCATTTTGGCACCCCATGCCAAAATGTCCCAATGAGCGTCGACCTCTCGTCCGTGTTAGGTTCCGAGGCCCGCAGCGAAAGCTGGTGGGCTAGGGATTTTAAATTTTTTGTCGGTGGGATGATAGAACTTGTCATCGCTGACGATCCGAGCCCCAGAGAGGTCCAAGGATCTCACGTAAATTATTAAGTGCACAAAACTAAAATGAAAACGTACCCATTTCTAATCTAAATCCGCAGTCGACTGCAACTATTCAATGACGATCATCGCTTGAAGTATCCAAAGAATAATCCCTTTGGATCATCCAAACGCGCTCCAAAAATTCACTGGAACATCGATCATCGAATTCCGGGTGCTAGCGCAGTGATCTGACGAAGCTTTCAACATCCCGACGATCACCACATCGAGATCTCTTAGATGCTTGAGGAAGAACTTGATATGAACTCTTGGATCATTAGCTTTTCTCTCTAGGAAGTGGGAGGAGATATAGGATCTCAATTTTCATTCCATAAATGAATGAATAGTGATTTTTCCCCACATAAGAGAGAGCCTCCACCTATATTTATAGTGAAGTTGATAAATACCTGGTAGGGTTCCTCGGTCCCCGTTTATATCAACGTTCACTAGATAAATAATTTTGATGGACTAAACTGCACCAATATTATTTATTATTTCTATCACATACTTGTAATATATATTTGAAATATATTACATGATAAAATCCGAGCCATTTAACTAGACTCATTGTCCCTATTAATATTAAACGAACCTTGAATATTAAAATAATATCTATTCGATTAATATTTTCTCATATTTACTGAAATTTTAAATACATTAAATAAATTCAATCCCAAATATTCATAACTTGAATATTAATGAATTTATTTAATTCTTTTGGTATCGACAACTTGGACAACGCTCAGACCCCGTGGCGGGGCCCACTATGTCCATATACCTATTCAACTGAATAGTGTGGATTCTTGAATACGCTATTGTGTGTGACCCTCTAAGCCCTTACCTCGATAACAGTGAATAAAATCCACAGATCAAGAGTGGAGTCTAGCAACCCATCATAGCCCCTAAAGAGATAAAAATAGTCATAGCAACTACTACCATCCTATGAGCACTGAGTGTGTACTATAATCTCTTTGTCATTAAATATCTCATAAAGCAGGACGCACTCTTGTGTCATCGTTCTTATCTTGATTTATTATTTGTTGATCTATCCAGATGTATTTTCCTTTCTACTGCTTTGGCCAAAGACTTATGAAGGCAACACCATCCTGATCAACCATGCCTGAGATATACAACTTCCTGAACTTAGAAGCGACAAATCCTTTCTTGACCATTCAGCCAACGTCATACCACCAACGACGCACCCAACACAAACTACCTCGCCACGACATCATTGGCATGGTTTTCATCTTGTATCAAAGTACGTAATCAAATGATATACATTGTTAATGGTCTCAAGTCAGGAGACCAATACATATGTTTGTAGATAGGAACAACCAATGACACCCAAAACATGTGGTGTTCCTATTGGTGGGCCTGTCCTCATGATCTCAATACTAAAGATCACCAAGTGTGAACTTCATAAGACGAAGTTTCAATGCTTACGAGCCCCCAACACCTGATAGTCAGACATCTACTATGTTCATTCAGTAAGATGTATCTAGACTATAGAACATATATTTATGATCAATGTCATTGTATCTCGAGGTTCTCATTATAGCTTGGGATCTGCTATAATATTTCGACACAATAATTAACCTTTGGACATTACCATTATTATAGTGGATGCAGAAAAGTCTGCACTATAATGGAAAGATAACATCATGCATATCTAATTGTACACATGATATGGTAATAAAAAAGTACTGCATAGTTGGGTTTAGGGCACCCACTATTTCAACACTCCCACTTGCACTAGATCCAACTTTCTAACTAAACTTGTTATCTACTCACATGATAAATATCATGCTTCTGCTGAGTAATGGATTTAACTGCTGGGCCTGCCATGTTTTCACCGCATGGCATATCTGCTATATGCGACCTCATTGGCTTGAGTGAAACTTCTC
This sequence comes from Viscum album, assembly GCA_963277665.1. Taxonomy (NCBI): domain Eukaryota; kingdom Viridiplantae; phylum Streptophyta; class Magnoliopsida; order Santalales; family Viscaceae; genus Viscum; species Viscum album. Next base: position 678,632,992 of record OY728126.1, on the reverse strand, counting down.
AAGATAAGGTATCCCTGATTATATTACTTTTTTACATTGTCATAACTTGACAACTTGGCTAGTAATAATATCATAATTCTCATTATGATAATACTTTTCTCACTAGGTGCGAATCCAAGAACTGGAAAAAATTGTTGCAATTTAAAACAGCTTCTTAGCTGCCTTAGAAGCTACAACATACTCGGTACTTGTAGGTATGGCTACCACAAGATTTTATGAGATTGACTCACTCATCGCATTTGCCTAATTGCGATACTAGATCAAATTGATCTAAGGATTACTAGTTTATGTCCCACAAAAACTAGTATACCTTCATATCCATATTCCATGTACATATCATTTGTACTTGCCAGAGTACAAAATGATAGTTCTGACTACATCACTTGCAGTTCTCTTGGATATAATTGATATTTTCCTATAAAAATTATATCCTGGCAATATCAATTATTGTACATAATATAACATATGTTATTGATCCATCGCTGAAGCGTATGGTACTCAACTAACAACTTTAATCTCTTCCTATGTTCCGAACATGTTAACTTGAAGAGATTAAGCCACGTGACATAGGCAACAATTCATCTCTTTAATTTTTCCAACTTGTATTTTTCAATACAATGTCACTGTATGTATGAGATTGACTAGGACCAATAAACCTATGGATCTACCTCAATAGATCCTGTTCCATAGAACTTAGGTTGATACTTTAAGTCAATCATTGGAGAATTTATTTTATTCTAATCTTATCTAAATATAAGATCAAGATCTATTTTCCATATGTTGCCGAACATATTTCACTTGAAAAACATTGGCGCTCCCACTAACCTTTGGTAGACACAAGGAAAAAGTTCATTTAAAATGAATGCTCTAAGATATTGTTGCTTACTTTAATCCAGAATTGGATTTCAGTAACTTGTAACCTTCATTGGAATCATATGATGTCATCATATCTTTTTGGTTGTGTTGAATAGACACCTTCCACCAAAGATGGCTCCTGACATCCAATGACCAATAGAATGATCTTAGAAGTTAGCTATGACAAGTAAAATTCTAATAGATTTAGGCGTACCGACTTGGTATAACCAATCGAGCCTTATTGGTACCATACTTGTACCATCCATGTATCATTTCATTTGAATACCCACCACAATATTCAATTTATAAGCCCCTTTTCAACTTGATACATAGAATCCATTATTGAATTTTAATTAATCTTGTCAATCATAAATAATTTCCATATACTGCTTACTTGTAGGATTTATTATTCTTAATGAATAATATATCACCGACCGCAGTGAATATGAAACCATCACCATGGTTTCATTCTTCCTATGCAATATGTGTCACTGGAACATGCTTATTCCATATGTACTTGTGGAACTAGTTCCTATGCCAACCATTTGTGCAACTTGAGAATTGCCTAATCCCAAGTCAATTCAGCTCCCACTATCTCTAATAGATATGTGCACACTTATATAGAAATGTAGTCTATCACTTGACTACATATTTTCTATCTTAGGGATTTAGGTAATATCCCAAGCAACTGTTAGGATAATTACCTTGGATGCACAATGTGTTTAACTTGATGCATGTTTGTTTAAATCTTAACAAAATCTTTGCATCCTAACAAATGATCTATGACATAATGGATTTTTCATCATAGTGTGACTCGTATGATATCCATTTGTCATTTTAGTTGGCATATTGGTTATGGGTTTGAGCCATTATTTGTAAATCACGTCTTGAAATATAATGGAAGTTTCTGCAGTTTGTAACATTGATACTACTTACATCATGATTTTGAAGTATATAATGTGCGTTTAGGAATTAATCCATGCTACATTTTTTTGATCAATGTAAACATGAAATAAATTATCATCGATCCTCTTTATTAACATCAATATGGTGATGTAGATAAGGTAACATGCGTTTTGGAATTACTCCACGCTACATTATCATGATCGATGATTTCATAGTCAAGATATTCTTCAACATGCCGATCCGAAGTAACTCATATCTTCTGACCATGCATATAGTTCACTATTACATTCCTTAATAACTTAAAGGAATCTTATGAAGTATTTTTACCTCTAGATTTCTTTGGAATAATTCACACTGTCTTGTTTGAAATAACCTCAGAAGCTTTGTGGCATACCTTTATTTCTAAAGGTTTATTTGTCTAAACTAAATATTTCAATAATACCAAAGGTGTTTAGCTATGATGAGACTAAATAACATACTGGGAATATTGTTGACGTCCACTTTTAATTTTACTTTGACAAAGAATCATATTTCCACAACTGGGTAGGTCTTACAATTTTTATATTCATCGCGTATTTCCTTTTGATTCAAGTAGCAGTGAACTATTTTTTGAGTATGTTACTAGAAAAAACATTCATTCCAAAACATGAAATAATATCTCATCCTGTCCAAATGGGCACATGAGATAAATTGTTTTGGTTATACTCAACAACTTGTTCAGTTTGATTCAATTACTTGGCAATTTGAAGTTATGTGTTTCTCACCGCTGACTTAGGAATCACCCTTTCTCAGATTCTTGTAGAAGACACTTTACTTCTTGTAATGTTTATATAATTTATTGGTTAATATATTTAAATACACATATGTTATTGGAATATTATATTCAATACCCAAGAAGTATGTTAGAATCATTAATATATTTGATGAATATAAACTGAACGAGAAGCGGGTACTTGCTTCTTGTATTTTAGTTTTTAAACTTCCCTGAATTTATTTCATTATGTGATGAAAATAACCTCCCATTAAATAACAAACCACTTTTCATTTAAGGAAATGATGAATGTGCCTTTGGTGTTACTTTCCATAGGCCTTTTTTCCTTGTCATTCAATTTATTCACCATAAGAATAAAAGATGGTGTTATCTCCAATATTCTTATTACTTAGAGAATGTTACCTTAAAGGTAATGAAGCGCTTACTCTATACCATTCATTTTTACCCTTAAATGAAACTATTGTAATTGGGTGTAAAAGGTATAAGAATGAGATGGCATGAAAGATTGTGAACTGTCTTTCACTTTACACAAACTGAGTGCGACCATCACATTCAAATCTTGCTTCAATTTATCCTTGGAAGCTTCTTGGATATGAGACTACATGTAACATCATCCATGTCATGATGTAGTGATCACAACTAACATCTAAGGTTGATGATAACATTATGACATAACAATCATATGCTTGATTCATGAGTCTCCTGTAATCAGTTTTACACCCTCACTTCCGGAGGTGGCTTAATAGGTTGGGACACAAGCAGCTTGAATTTCCAATATAGTAGTAATGTGCGCAAGTGCCTATACTACACTTGGAATTTCGTTCTTGTTTTATTTTGGTATTGATTGTAATTATCTACAAATATACTTTAGCAGATTATAATTTTATGTAATTACCTAATGTGACATTATTGATTATTTAATCCTTGAAAGTCTCCCACTAATTTTTCGAATTCTAGGAACCCTCTGTACTAGAATCAGAATACTCTTGAGTATTCTAGTGGTAATGATCCCTAAAAATCCCTCATAGTCTACAATCTATGGCTATTCCACTACTCGGAGGGTCCAAGGTAGGATTTTGGCTGGCCAACCGCATTAACTCGCGGGTTCCTTGATCTGTTGAGTGAAGTCCCAGCTTCAAAAATCATTACTGATTTACTCAACGCTTGCCTCTAAAATTACAAGAAGCTATATATGACTATTTCTTTGCTGAAATTTTAGTTAAGTCAACCCACCACATGAATAAGAACTCCCCGGTAGTAAGAGGCACCCTCAGCTAAGGCATGACCGACACCTCAAACACCTGGTTTTGTTCAAATTTGAATGATGGAAGGCTGTTTGTGACTTAATATTTTATTTGAGGGTTTTATTGGTTTTCTCTCTCGATGACTGTAATCCATTTCTATTAAACCTGTTCATCTATGTTGTCATGCTCACAATTGAACTTTAATAGAAAAACATACACCACTTCTTTATGCATTTTATTATCTATTATTTTATGTATTTTTCCCACTGTTCTAAAATGCATAAAATAAGAAATAAATTCATAAATGTTAAACTACTACCCAACTGGTATTGAGAATCTAAATGACCTAAGGGAATCGTACCTAAGTTGAAGCTTGACTCATGATACTGCTTGCCCTCTGTCTTGTATGTTCGCTTCACATCTGAAACATCACTCTTTCTTGGCGGGGTCCACGTCACATCTTGGAGTACAACCTCGTTTTGGCGGGGTCCACATTTCATCTTGCATCATCTTGATCAACGTGCACCACCTCATCTTGGCAGGGTCCACGTCGTTCGCCGTCTTCGTCTGAAGTACAAAATTACTCGCACGCAGGCATGGGGAACTCAGGTATAAATATAAATCATATGAATATTGGGTGCGCAGACCCTTATACATTTTAACCAAAAAATAAAGATGATGCGCATACCATATATTTAATTAATTTCAATCATCGCACACATTTAAAACAATTAATTAAATAAAAGGCAACATACACGGGTCGATGCTCAAGACCAGAACGTGGGTAAAATAATGCGCGATAAAATTAAAATTCATTAAATAAGTACGAGGGTTATATAATTAAATTAAATGAATTAATAAATTCAAACAATTTAATTAATTATCAGTCCTTTAATTAATTTAATTTTAATGCCAAAATTAAATTAATTTAACTTAATTCAATTTAATAATTAAATTGAATTATTTTTATAAGGGTATTAAATTTTTTATTTATCTTTAACAACAATTAATTAATTAATTTAATTTAATTCCATAATTAAATTAGCTAATTATATTAATTGAATATAACTTCAAACCCAAAACACCCGCTATAGCCCGTTGCGGGTTGCGCCGGACCCACGCACACCCGTAATGGGTCGGGCCAAACCTATTCTTGGTTTTCTGGGCCAAGCGGGTCCACCAAAACCCATTCTAGATTAGGAAGACCCGCCTGAGGCACTGACTAGGCGTTTTTGGGTGAGTTACCTCCCTCGATTCAGGACAAGGTTTCGCAGGGTCGCATTGAGGCGGCGACCGGGTCTTGCTGCGGGACGCCTGAGGAGGCGGTTTAGCGGGCCGACAAGGGCTACCAGAGCGGCCGAGGGTGGTCGACGGACTAGCGGCTCAGAGGCCAGTGGCACTTCGGGAGGTGGGACAACCTTGGGGTGGTGGAGGCCTTGCACACTACCTAGGCGGATCGACGACGGGGCTCCACGAGGGGAGCGGAGTGCTGCATGGTCCAACGCAATGTGCGAGAGGCGGCCTCAATAGGAGGCGAATATTGGGACTCCGACCGGTGTGACACCTAGTCATTGTGGATGATGTTGCTGGCCAGCGCTAGCGAGGAGGGTGGCTGCGGCTAGGGGAAGTGCCCAGCCTGCAGCATGGAGGTGTCCCGGAGGCAGACCGAAGGAGGAAGGTGTTGCTCGGTGGGCTGTGGTGACTAACCTGGCGAAGGGCGACGTGGGCGGTCGGGTCCTCCTGTCCGGTGCATGGCGGATGGATGCAGTAAGGAGAGGAGGCTAGCTACTGCAGGGGGGAAAAGCTGGTCTTCTGTTGCGCCACCGATGAGGGATGAGAGGGCTGGGCGGTGTGGCTGCTGCAGGTCGCCGGGGAGAGAAGGAAGAAGGCCTGGTGCGGCCAGGTGGTGGCTCCAGGGAAGATGGACGGAGGCCGGTGTATGTGGTGCCGGCCCGCTGCGGACGAGGCCGAGAGATAGGGTGAGCAGGGTGAGCCTCCTACGGCGGCGTGCGGAGGGGTGCGGTGGCCCATGCTGTGACGTGGTGAGGATAGGGGGTCCACTCAGACCCCTGCAAACCCTTTTTTTTTCTTTCTTTCTCCATGCGCCATCCCACCATCCCTTATAGTGTTTTTTTGATTTAAGACTTCATTTTAAGTCTTATTCCACTACACCCCCTTTTTTTTAATAAGTCTTCCCTCCTTTATGAGTCAAGTCCTCCTTGACCCCCATTTTTTTAAAGGCTATTCAAATAGCTTTTTTGGTATAATAATAATAAAAATTATTATAATGAAATAATAATAATAATAATAATATTATTATATTATTATAATAATAATAATATTATTATATTATTATAATAATAAAATAAATATTATATTATAAAAATATTATGCAAATTACTAAAATGAAAAATTTATAATTTTCACAATTTTTAAATATATTCGATGAACCGGTCTAAACTTGATCGGTTCTTCAGAATGAATAAAACTTAATACCCGAGATCAAACCGCGAATTAAATCCAATCCGAAAATTTAAACTGACCATAACTTGGTCATTCGGCATCAGATCGCTGCGTGGTTTGAACCGTTGTGATCGTCTTTAAACCCTCTACTTAATTTCATGAAAATTAATTTTCTTTGGCTCAAAAAATGTACACGATTTGCTCTGATACCACTGTTTGGTTCCGGTGTCAGCAGCGGAAGCAGGTGGGACGGAGATTTTAAAATTTTCTTTGGAGGGATGACAGAACTTGTCGTCGCCGATGATCCGAGCCCTGGAGAGGTCTGAGGATCTCGCGTAAATTATTAAGAGAACAAAACTAAAATAAAAATGTACCCGTTTCTAATCTGAATCCGCGGTCGACTGCAACTAGTCGATGGCGATCGTCGCTTGAAGGATCCAAAGTAGGATCCCTCTAGATCATCCACACATGCTCCAAAAATCCACTGGAATGTCGATCGTCGAATTCTGGGTGCTAGTGCGGCGATCCGACAAAGCTTTCGACGTCCTGACGATCACCGCATCGAGATATATTCGATGCTTGAGGAAGAACTTGATCTGAACTCTTGGATCATCATCTTATCTCTCTAGGAAGTGGGAGGAGAGAGAGGATCTCAATTTTCATTCCATAAATGAATGAATAGTGATTTTTCCCCACATAAGAGAGAGCCTCCACCTATATTTATAGTAACATTGATAAATACCTGGTAGGGTTCCCCGACCCCCATTTATATCAACGTTCACTAGATAAATAATTTTGACAGAATAAACTGTGCCAATATTATTTATTATTTCTATCACATACTTGTAATATATATATGGAATATATTACGTGATAAAATCTGATCTATTTAACTCAACTCGATGTCCCGCTTAATATTAAACAAACCTTAAATATCAAAATAATATTCATTCGATTAATATTTTCTCGTATTTACTGAACTCATAAATACATTAAATAAATTCAATCCCAAATATTTTTAACTTGAATATTAATAAATTTATTTAATTATTTTGGTGATCGACAACTTGGACAACGCTTGGACCCCGTGGCGGGGCCCACTATGTCCATATACCTATTCAAGTGAATAGGGCGGATTCTTGAATACGCTATTGTGTGTGACCCTCTAGGCCCTTACCTCGATAGCAGTGAATAAAATCCACAGACCAAGAGTGGAGTCTAGCAAACCATCATGTCCCCTAAAGATATAATGATAGTCATAGCAACGACTACCATCCTATGAACACTGACTGTGTACTATAATCTCTTTGTCATTAAATATCTCATAAAGTAGGAAACAATCTTGTGTCATCATCCTTATCTTGATTTATTATTTGTTAATATATCCGGATGGATTTTCCTTCCTACTACTTTGGCCAAAGACTTATGAAGGCGGAACCATCCTGATCAACCAGGACTGAGATATACAACTTCCTAAACTTGGAAGCAACAAATCCTTTCTTGACCATTCATCCAACGTCATACCACCAATGACACACCCAACACAAACTACCTCGCCACGACATCACTTCCATGGTTTTCGTCTTACATCAAAATACGTAATCAAATGATATACATTGGTAATGGTCTCAAGTCAGGAGACCAATACACATGTCTATAGATAGGAACAACCAATGACACCCAAAACATGTGGTGTTCCTATTGGTGGGTCTGTCCTCATGATCTCACTACTAGAGATAACCAAGTGAAAACTTCATGAGAAGAAGTCTCATTGCTTATGAGCCCCCAACAACTGATAGTCATACATCTACTGTGTCCAGTTAGTAAGATGTATATAGACTATATAACATATATTTAAGATCAATGTAATTGTATCTGGAGGTTCTCATTATAGCTTGGGATCTGCTATAACATTTCGACATGATAATTAACCTTTGGAAATTACCATTATTATTGTGGACACAGAAAAGTCTTCATTATAATGGAAAGATAACATCATGCATAGCTAACTGTACACATGATATGGTAATAAAAAAGTACTGCATAGTTGGGTCTAGGGGACCCACTATTTCAATAGCCCAGCCTTGCTCAAGCAATATAGGCAATAGGGCATGTCCAAAGGCATCCCATGAGTCTAATAATTAATTCAATATGTAATAGAATATAAAGTAGGTCCCGCTCAAAAATACCTGAAAACGTGCCGAAGGACACGCCACCCAATTGGCCATGAAAACACAATAAGAGGTATGCACCACCTACGTGAGACTCATATGATGATACTCCTCCGATAACAGCCTCTAATTAGGTCTAAAACGCGGTAGAACTACAAAAGAATCAAAACCACTCAATCCCCTATAACTCATCTTAGAACAGAAATCAAGAAGAAAAACTCAAGAGGAATCAAGGCCTTACCGAGGGGGTTCCAATGGATCAAACAGTGATCAAATTAGAGTTCAGAAGGACGATCAGGAGCAAAAATGAGCTCCGATTGGCCCTCCTTGCTCAAACCCGTTGAGGGTTTGAGTTTCTGCCTCAAAACGAGGCTACTGCCTATTTTAGCTAAAAAAAAGAAAATACATGACATGTAATTAGGACTACATGCCATGTATCATTTTACTATTCATATAACATATGATATTTCACCGAGAACTTTCCGACTGACTACACGACATGTACCTAGGAGCGTACACAGCGTGTACTTCTCTACCCGACTAACATCCCCAACACGCCATGTATATCCCCATGCACGACCCCTCTACACGGCGTGTACAAATAGTACACGGTGTGTACTCGCTAAAAACATTCTACCCAGCCCACAGGCCTACACGCCATGTATGACCTCTACACGGTCAAGGGTACATGACGTGTCGAGCAACAGTACATGCCATGTAGTAGGAAATTCCTACACGGTAATCCCACGGCGTGTACTCGATGAGCACACGACTGGTACATGCCTAACCCATACACGGCATGTACTTTAGAGTACATGGCGTGTAGTATGAAAATTTCTAGAACTTCTCAGATTTTCCCATTTTTCTCAGAAACAAGTCAAAAATTCAAATAGAGTCGGGATTTTGACCCGTTCTAAAAACCGTGGTTCTTACAATATGTGTTTCCAATGAATTTGGTCAATAAATATATTGATCATGTGTGCATATATGTTATGTGTCATCATGAATGTTCATTTATACATTACACCCTTCTTATTATTCATGTTGTCCATATATGTGATGACTCGTTTTTTATTATATATGTATATGAGTAATTCATGTTAGCCATATAAATATTATGTTCTAAAAATACTTATAAAATTACATTAATTTTTTTAATATATTTATATTTATTAAATTTCAATTATATATACATACTTTTTAAATACATGTATTTGTAATTATAATTATAACAATATATATATTTAAATAATTATAAAATTATAATAAATACATATATTATAATTTTATAAATATATATCGAGAAAAATATTTATAATTATATACAAATATTTATAAATATATTTATTTATAGTTAATTATAACTATATATATATGTATATATATTATAAAATTATAATAAATATATTTATTATACAACTTATAAAGTTATAAATATATAATTAAATAAATATATTTATAAATATATACAAATATTTATAAATAAATACAAATAGTTGTAATTTTAATTGCTAAATAAATATATAAATATACTTAAATAATTATAATAAATATATTAATTATATATATTTATATATAAATATTTATAAACAAATACAATTAGTTATAATTACAATCTAAATAAATGTAGATATATTTAAATAATTAAAAAATTATAATAAATATATTAATTATATATATTTATAAAATTAGAAATATATTTTTTATAATTTTATAATTATTTAAATAAATAAATAAATAAATAAATATATTTATAATTACAACTATAAATAAATATTTGTTTATTATAATTTTAATTACAAATAAATAAATATATATTTATTATTTATAAATATAAATAAATATATACTTATTTAAATAATAATTAATTTATAAAAAATACATCTATTATTTTAATATATAATGTTATATATAATTAAATAAATATATTTATAAATATATACAAATATTGATAAATAAATACAGATATATATTTATAATAAATATTAGAAATATATGTAATTACAAATATAATAAATATATTTATTATAAATTTATAATTATAAAGAAAAATATAAATATAAATAATATATATTTATTTATAGTTATTATTATAAATAAATAAATAAATATTTATTATACATGTAATTTTATAAATATATTTAGAAATATAAATAATTTATTATCATTATAGTTTTATCAGTGGGTTTTTAGCACTGATAAAGATAGGCCTTTATCAGCGCTAAAAAAGCACTGATAAAAGTATGTTTTATCAATGCATTCTAATTTAATGCTGATAAAACATACATTTATCAGCGCTTTTTATCTAGCGCTGATAAATGCTTCCCTCAGTTTTATAAATGAACCATAATAGTCTCCTCCTTCCTTCGTACCCTCAAGATCTCACAAAAGCCATACCCTGCCGCCACCACCACCACCACCACCACCACCTCCTCCTCAGCCTCCTCCTCCCCATCCTCCGTCATTGCCGTGAAGTCCTCCTCTACCATTGTGAATCTCTCCTCTGTCACCTCTGCCGTGTCCTCGTCCTCCTTGGCTACCGACTCCTCCTCCTCCTCCTTCGCCTCCGTGAATCCCTTCTCCACCGTTGCGAACCCTCCTCCTCGTCCTCTTCCATCAAATACTACCATCGCGAAGCCCTCCATAGGTGCACATTGTAACTTGATTCTTTATTCGCACCAAAATAAATATATTACATGAATCAATTGGGTTTTTTAGTTTTTGATCCCTCGTGTATGATGGGACCATTTAAGATATTTCAATCCTAGAGTTTTGGAACTTTAGGGCTTATAATGGAGGTTTTATTTCTTATTTAGTTGGTCTCCATTGAAGGCGGCATATTTCAGCTTGAATTATTCTTCTTCCAAGTAGATTTTTCAATGCAATTATTTTATTTTGTATTTAAAAGTGTTACTATTCTTTTTAAATTCAAAATTTCTAAAATTATGAATATATTTGATATCCATGAAATGATTTAAATTGTTTTATTGTGTTTTGATCTTGGAATAAATGGGTTCTCTTTTAAATTTCATTTTTCCATGTTTGAAATGGAATGTTTTCATGTATTATGATTTTGTAAAATGACCATGAGGATTTTTGAAATGGTTCAAATGGTGTGTGTTGTATTATAATCTAGTTTTATTTTTCAATGAAATAAAACAATTTTTTGATGTGTAAATTATATTAGATTGAGGTTTTGATTTTAAAATGATTTTAAAAGGGGGTTGTTTTATAAACTGTACATGCTTATTTGAAATGATCATTTGTTTTACCCCTTGTGATAAATTCCTTAATGGATTCTTTAAAATTTTTTTGATGAAAATTATTTGATTTTGTCTTTATTTATGATTTCAATGCATGAGACACATTTTTTTAAGGGCATATTCAATTTTTTTTATAATATATGAGATTATCATATAGCAATTTCACATACTTCATGTTTTAATACACCACTGTATATCGTGTCAAGACCATCACATAAAGGCCTTCACATATTCTTGATTTGAGAACGTTTTTGCTATATTATATTTGGATTTTTATGGTTATATAAAGTGGGTTGATTTTCTTTTGTTATATTTCATACATGGGTAAAAAGAGGTTATTTCAATGAAGAGTGTTTAGAGGTGAGATGAATAGTTTTTTATATCATTCATATTTTATGTGATTGAATACATGATTGATTTTGATCTCCTACATTTAATTTATCATGATAACCCCAGTTACTTAGGTGGGACCTAGGACATTTACTTGCTATAAATTGATCTGATCTCCCTAGTATGAGATTATATCCCCACACTTACTATGAATCAATATGATCTCTCTAGATATGGATCAAAATGCTTCACTTTCTAGGCATTGAAACATTCTCACAAAGAACCACTATTTCACCAAAATCTCAACCAATCATACTCCTTGATCCCTCCCTCTACTACACATCCACCTTTAATGCTCAACACTGTTGAGGCATGTCCTTCTTCCCTCTTGGATCCAGATTCTTTTGGACACACCTTTAAAAAAAATTTCTAATGCTTTCATCTCATGGTTTCCCATTCTACCGAACACCTCACTTCTGACTAATTCAAAATCAATGTAACTTTTGAACTCTCCAAGAGTAGGAAGGACATTTCCCCCTAAATTCTGAATCCTCCACCACTGAATATCAATTCAAAACTTACCCATTTCAATTGAACCACCACTTTGTTACTAGTGAAATTACACTAAATCTTAGAAAACCACTTCACTAGAGGAAACCTAATAGTCTTGAAACCAAGACTTTCTATCAAGTCTTGATAAAATAATCACTATATGTTATGTAACCAAGATTTAATACCATTTTTTGGTAAATTATAGTAGAATAATAAAAATATCTGATATCACTAGTTGGTTTTGGTAAATATCAACAATAGTAATGTTAAACCCACAAAACATAAATTAAACCCCTAAAACTTACAGATAGTGGAAGAAATTCCAAAACATACCTAAATTGAAACAAATCCCCAAACCTGATATACCATAACATAGAAGTAAAGCTACAACTAGGTCACTACATCAGATCTCTACCTTCTAGTTCTAGTAACCTCATGGTTTTGAAAATACCTCCTTCAGAGGAAAATGAGTAATAAAGGATAAATAGATGACATAAATGGAATAAGAACACCACATGAAATTTATGTTGTTTGTATGACAATCCTACTTCATAGGGGAATACATTTAGATTTTTATTAAGGTAAAAATTGAGTTATAATGGGAACATATCTTTTGTTATCCATACCTATCCAAAGCTACATGAGACACTCTCTGGGAACCCTAGTCATATAACCATAACAACACATGTAATTAATCCTTCCACCCACAAGAACATTATGGTGAATCCCCTCAAAGGGAAAAATGATATAATTCAAGTGATTATAAAACAATATTTTCTTCTTAGCATAATTTTATATCTAAATATCTAATTTTTTATTTTATTACAACTTTAACAAATTATATGAATGAATTATTAACTATTGACATTCAATGTTATGAAGTGGTTGTGACATTTAGGTTCATGCATCTATAAAAGGTACCAATACTAGATTTTTATTATAAAATTTTCTTTAAAATGTTCTAGACTATTTTGGGACTTGATATTGTTAACCTCATGAATGGGTTTTGGAGAGGTATAAATTATCTTGAGACTTATAATGATACTCTAATCACTTTGATTCTAGAGGTTACTGATATGAGTTCAGTGAAGAATTTTATAATGACTAGTCTTTGTAATTTCATTTATAAAGTCTTTTTGAAGATTTTAGAAAATAGACTATAGAAAATCATACCATACATTACTTTAGTACCATAGTTATTTTATTATTTTAACTTGAGATATGATGTACTTAAAATTATCAGGAAAGCAACATAGTTTCTTCTAGTGATGAGTGGCATATGGAAATTATTTGTGTGAAAGGAATGGAACTTGAGAAATATTTGATTATGTAATGGGTTAATTATTATAGATTTTATTAGGTGTATTTATAAATGAAGGAACCAATAGTACTTCATGTGATATACATATACATTGTTCTTGGGGTGTAAAACCAATTGATTTGGTGTGAGCCAAGGATCATTGGGATAATGAAGTGTTTGTAGTAAACTGGAACATGAGTGTTTCATGGTTGCGAGTGTGGTCATTGACTATGGAACATATCTTTTGGGAATATGGTGTTGTGGTGAAGGATAATTGATATAACTGTATAATGGAAGCATGGATAAGGGATATCCAATGGTGGGGAACACAATATCAAATGATTATGGAAATTATTATTATGACACCTACTTTTAGAATAATGTGATGGAATCATACAACATTGATTGATTTGGGATGAATCAAGGTGTTTTATATGTATCTTTTATAAATTGTCTCTATTGGGATCTATGTCTTTGTGAAAATGCCTAAGTGGATATTTTAAAATGATTCAAGTGTTTTGAAATGTTTCTTAGAGGGATGTCACTCATTTTAAATGATTAAGATTGTTGCATCATGAAGTTGTCTTTAATTCTTTAAAAAAAGGAATTGTAGTTTTGTGAAAGAGTGTTTGGATCTAATTGATTTATTTTAAAAAGGGCGTGTTATTTTAAAGTTGAATTTGTGTAAATGGTTATTTTTAATGGGATTTCAAGTGTTATTTTTTAAATAGTTTTAAAAGGACATTTTAACTGTAGTTTTTTCTTAATATTTTAAGTTTATATTTTTATAGAATTAGGAAAACCATTACTTTATATAAATATTTTGTATATTTATTTTGTTAAATACAAATATCACCGAATTAAATAATATGGATATGAATAAATAATGTATGGATGCCAATCGTTCAACAAGAGAGTATGAAGATGGAGTGAAAGAGTTCATCAAGTTTGCAAAAGATCTTGTATAAGACCCTTCTTAAATCTTTTATCCGTGTTTACACTATTGCTATTCAATACAAGTTAGTCTAGAGGAGTTAGAAGAATACTTGATCTGTCATGGAATAGATCAAATTTATAAATTTTGGAATAAACATAGGGAAAAAGAGAATGTAGCTAGTGGCTGGGATAACAATGAATTTTATAGTTCATATGATATGATTACAAGTGTGGAAAATAAAGAAGACCATATCAAGGACATGATTACAGATGTGAATGATGATGAAGATCTTATTGAGGAAATGATAAGGATAGTTGAATATGAACTTAGTGATTTTCCAAAATTGTTTGAGCAGTTACAAAGTTGTGAAAAGACACCTTTGTATGGTGGTTTCACTAAATATACAACATTTTCAACCATACTAAAGCTGTATAATTTGAAAGAAGGTAATGGATAGAGTGACACCAATTTTACATAATTACTTGCTCTCTTGGATGACATTATCCAAAAAGATAATGAGCTCCTGAGCCAAACATACGATGCTAAATTAATGCTACATTCAATGGGTATGATATTTGGATGAATACACACCTACCCAAATGATTGTATATTGTTTCACAAGGACCATAAATCACTTAGATAATGCCCAAAGTGTGGTGGTTCTCGATACAAGAAAGATGAATCCAATACTATGAAAGTTTTATGGTAATTTATAATCATTCTAAGATTTAGGTGCCTATATATAAGTGAGGAGACCACAGGGTAATTGACGTGGCACACAGATAGAAGAAATAAAGATTGGAAACTATGTCACCCAGAAGACTCTCCTTAGTATAAGAGAATCGATCATGAGTATCCTAATTTTGGAAATGAGCCGAGAAACCTTTGTCTTGCATTATCTATAGATGGAGTGAATCCTTTTGGTTTTCAAAGCAGTACTCACAATACATGGATTGTTATTTTGGTAAATTATAACTTTCTACCATGGTTATGCATGAAAATAAAACACATCATGCTATCTATGCTTATATCAGGACTAAAAAAACTGGGTAATGATATTGATGTTTATTTGGATACATTTATTGGGGATTTGAAATTATTGTGGGATTCAAGTGTTACGTTGTATGATGCTTATAGAAATTAAGATTTCTCATTGAGTTCCATATTGTATGGGATGATAAATTACTTTTCTTCTTATGTAAAATTTTTAGGATATAGCATTAAAGGAAGTCATGGGTGTCACATCTATGAAAAAGGTACACAATCAATTAGGTTGAAACATTCACCAAAAACTGTGTTGCTAGGACATCATCGATTTCTACCCCAATGACATAAGTACCGATCTTGGATGACATTATTCGATGGAATTTTAGAAGAACTTACAACACCGTCTCTACTAACCAGTGATCAAATGTTTGAGAAAGTAAAATATGTGGAAACTTCTTTTGGTAAAATGTTTTTGAAAAACCTTATGAAAACTAGTTGGAAGAAGATATCAGTTTTTTTTGAATTACCATACTATAATTATCTGTACGTCAGACACTTTCTTGATGTTATTCATGTTGAAAAAATTCACGTGATAATGTCATCGGCATGTTGCTAAATGCAACTGATAAAACAAAGGATGGCATTAAGGATAAGTTGGACATGATTGACATGGAAATATGAGAAGATTTAGAGCTAGTAATTGGTGAAAAATGAAATTTTCTTCCTCCAGCTGCTTACACTCTTTCCAGGTAGGAGAGATATCACTTTTTCAACTTATTTAATGAAGTAAAGGTTCTAGAGGGGTATTCATCAAATATAAAGAACATCATTTCAATGACTGATTTAAAGTTAAAGGGTTTTAAATCACATGACTACCACGTTTTGGTGTAATATCTAATGTATATAGATTTATATTTCATTTTCCCCAAGAATGTCCATTATAAATTAATAAAGCTCTGTTTCTTCTTCAAAGCTATATGCAGAAAATTTATAGACCTGACGAAATTTCTAAGTATGGAAAGAGAAATTGCCGTCATATTATGTGAATTGGAAATGTTCTTCCCACCAACATTCTTTGATACGATGGTTCATTTGATGGTTCACTTGATGAGAGATATTTGACTATGTGGTCCTGTACACTATAGATGGATGTACCCCATTGAACTGTATATGAATATTTTGAAAGGGTATGTCAAAAATCAAATTCTCCTAGAGGGTTGTATTATGGAGAGATATATTGTTGAGGAAACTACTGAATTCTATACCAAATATATTTCCAGTGTGGAAAGGATTAGTCTACCAAAATCTCATCACACTGGGTGGATTGCGGGTGAAGCAATTTTTAGAAGAGTGGTTGTCACAATCAATATTACAGATCGGGAGCAGACCCACCTTTATGTTTTTCATAACAGTTTGGAGGTTGACCCATATGTTGAAATAAAAAAAATAATTATTAGGAATTTGAATCCATAAAAGGATGAAAAATGGACATCAAATACACATAATCGACAGTTTATAGGATGGTTTTAGGTCCATATATTTAAGGAGTTAGATGAAAATACAGACTCAATTTCAGAATGACTTCGATGGCTAGCTAGAGGACCATGTGTGTATGTATTATCTTATAATGATTATGTAATTATTAGTTATATATTCTATACTAATGAACATAATAAAGACATTACCATGTAAAATAGTAGAGTTACACTTGTGGCTGAAGTGATGCATGAATCTGGTGATAAGGAAATAAAAACAATTTATGTGAATATGTCATACTTTCGAATCATCAAAAAATTATGGGAGTTGGATTATAAGTACTTCTAAGTGATGATTTTTCAATGCAAGTGGGTTGATAACATGAGTACTGTTAAAATAAATGATTTGGGATTCATAAAAAGTTGATTTCAGTAAGGAAGGGTACAAATAAAAACCATTTATAATGGCATCATAGGTAGTACAAATATTTTATGTTACAAATCCCACAAACAAAAAGTGTTCAATTGTTCTATTATCGACCAAAACCACTAAAGGTTCAGATTAAAATTCAATAGAGGATAGCCATTTCACTGGGACATCACAATCATTTCACAGTGGTACCACTGTAAATGACATTTTGTATGTCAGAGGAGACCACAATGAAGGGATTTGGATAGTCGATAGAGGGGTCCAATCCCTTCATCCTTTAAAAAAAGAGAGTTCAATAACCATGTTATATATATTTTTTGTAATATACATCGTGTTACCTTATGTTATTATCTATTCACTTCTTCTTTTATGTAATATAAATTAAATGTTAAACCACTTCTGTAGATAAGGAATTCTTCATGTGATGATGCTCCCAATCCCGAGGCATAATAGGTCTCTCAACCTACTATTGCTCACAGTGTAGAGGAACAACATGTCTCTCAACCTGCTGCTACTCACAATGCAAAGGACCAATAGGTTTCTCAACCTGTAGCTGCTGCTACTCATAGTATAGAGGTACAACCACCATCTACACATGCCAATTCTAGTGCTATAGTGGAACATATTTATAATGTTGAAACTGAGGAACTGGTAGGCAATGAAACACTAGCAGCACAGAAAAAACAGGAGCACTGTAGTTTGACGGTGTTAGTAAAAATTCTTAATAAAATAGAAAAATCATAAAATATAAGGTTATATGGAATAAGTGGGGCCGGAATGTTATCCCCAACAAGGCCATATTCAGTAGTTACATTGGAATCATCACTCAATAATGTATGCCGATTGATGTAAAATCATGTAACCATGTTGTCACTAGGCTTAAGAAACTGATGTGGGGAGATATTACAATAACATTATGATATAATTTCTTTAATTTACTAAAAAATAAAATAATGAAACATTGAATTACTCTTCATCATCCCTTGTAGAGTGCATTTATATTGGATGACTCGCATAAGGACTATGTATTAAGGGTTGTTAGAAGGATTCACAGAGGATTTTTTACAATTTTAACAAGATGTTATCTTAAAGATGATGAAGGGAAAATAAACCCGCACCCACCTTCTATTTATACACACCTGATAACCCAAGGAGCATGGGATGCATTTACTAGCCATCGTGTAGAGCAGTATTTTCAGGTACATTGTGTTTAGTAATATGTTGTTTGAAAATACATGTATTAATCAGTTTGATTGATATTTTTTTATTTATGAAACAAAAAATGAGTGCTAAAAATAAGGAACGAGCAACAAAACTAGTGTACCCTTACTATAAAGTAATAACGGGGTACACTTCACTTGAAAAAAATTGGTACATATTTTAAATCTACCATAATACTTTTATGTGACATAAAACAACACCATAACTATGTTCCTATGTTTATATTCAGATTGATGAATCCAAATTCAAATTCAATTCCATCCCATTCCATGTGCTATAAAAGGAGGCACATGTAAATAAAGATGGGATACTAATAGATGAAAACACACAGAAGTGTGGGAAACATGTGTAAGTATGAAATAATAAATATTTGTTTTGATTTAAATAAATATCACATAACAATGATTACTTATTTTCTTATATTTTCTATCTGAAATAGTCACAGAAATTGGCAACATCCAAACCGGATGCAGACATACTTTTGGTGTCCTTGAAGCAGGTAGAAAAGTATGGCCTCGTTAGAGGTACGAGTTTTAAGGTGACACCCCAAACATTTTTTTGAGAAAAAACAAGAGGAGGATAAAAGTGAAGAAATAAAAATTATGAAAGAAAGAATATATATACTTTAAGAACATATAAAATTGCAGAGAGATTTCATGGAAAATTTTATGGTGGGGGGGCAAAGAGAAGAAAAAAATCAAGAACAACCAGTACGTGAAGACCCCGCCCCACCCCCACTAGCTTTGAGGTGAGCCATTCCCCTAAAAAACCTATCTTATATGAGGTAATCAATATTATAATAATTATTTCTTGGAATTTTGAATCA
The DNA here is from genome assembly GCA_963277665.1 of Viscum album. Classification (NCBI taxonomy): domain Eukaryota; kingdom Viridiplantae; phylum Streptophyta; class Magnoliopsida; order Santalales; family Viscaceae; genus Viscum; species Viscum album. The sequence continues at coordinate 678,613,260 of OY728126.1, read as the reverse complement.
GATAGACACTGATACCTTTCCTGTACTGATATTCTACAGGGTGAAAATGACTATGATTTATATCTATCAATACCAACCAATTTCTTTATAGCGAGGGTTATGGTGTTCAATATCCAGAACATCATGCTACACAACATACCACTTCCAATAGGTCATGTCAAAGTGTTTATTAACTTATCCCATGAGTCGAGTTCCTAGATAACTATTCTAATTGATGATGAAGATATTCATAAGGTTGAACAAGATCTTGAAACATTCATCACATGGCCATCATAGCTTGTAAAAAAACATTTCAACAAGGAGGTATTCATTTATAATTTATTTTTCAAGATAAACCTTTAACATTTAATGAAAAAAGATCTGAAATGATGAATGTTATTACATATGGACATAGATAAGGGGGTGAAAATAAAGAACAACTCAAAATCATCTCAAGGATCAGCCAACTGATCGAAATGATCTACTGAAAGTACCTTAAACCCGCTCGTTCTATATCCACATTTATTATCATTACTGGCTCATGTGAATATGAAGTTGAAATACCGTGGTACTCACACAATTATTTTTTATGAAAATATGTACAAAGGGGAAGATCCAAATTTCATTAGTGTTGGAAATGTAAGTGAAATCCTACAGTATGGTTGGCTAGGCGGCTTAGTTGTAAATGTATACATGAGGTATTTTTTCATGATTTGAGTTTCCATAATCTAATATACTATGATAATTATGAATAAGTCATATATATGAAAAACAATTGAATGTATTTCCCCATGAACCAAAATTTGGACTTGTTAGTCCTCACGTCACCCCTACAAAAAAAAAGAACATGAGAAAGAGGGTGAAATAGTGGAAGGCCTACTCAAATATTTTAACAAAAAAAATACAGATGAAAGAATCTTCTTAACACCAATGAAGTAGAGGTAAAACTCTAAAATTTAATCATATAAAATATATTTTAAATTCTTTCATTACTTATTCTTTTTCGTGTTCTTAGGAAGCATTGGATGCTCATTTCGGTTAATTTGGACACTCTAAAGATTTATTTCCTGGATTCAATGCATGGATATCCAAAAAACCGACCACACATGATGAATTTTTTCAATTTGTAATAAACTACATCCAATATTTTAGAACTAAAAATCTAGTTAAATAATTTATATTATCTTTTAATGAGAATTATATTATGATAGGGAAGTGCATGAATATAATCTACATCATGGAATGAGGCTAGGGGAAAATTAAAACAAACATCACAAGTACTATGAATGGATACAAATCAGGGTATATATAATAATATTTCACTATCCAAAAACATATAAAAAATTCATTATTTTTCTCAATGTTTTTAGTGTCCAAAACAAACAAATGATAAAGACTGTGGTTATTATATTTGTAAATTTATGAAATAGATTGTATTCCATGAACCAATCAGCATCCCTGAAGAGGTATTTTCAAAGATAATTACTATTTCATTTAAAATATTTATTAATCCTTTGTGTATTTATATTTTTTCAGTACTACCATAATTTTCGAAAATACTCCTATTTAGAGGATGAGATAGATTTATTTATAAATTAATGGGAAGCATAACTGATGGAAGAATGTATACAAATAGCATGAAGATGTGACCAGTATGACTCGAAGTGTCTATTTTTATTTAAAATTGTCATTATTTTTAGTAAAAAAAACAAGTTCCATACTGAAAACTGAGCAAACACATTATGATTATTTTGATACTTTTGGAAAATGATCCATAATTCATTTGTGATGTGTAGGAATAAACCTCACCTGAATATAATTCATGGTGTGACCATTATGACTTTAAGTGTGTATTTTTATAATAAATTAACAATACATTTAGAAAAAAGAACATGTGACCTACTGAAAACTGAGAAAACACATTCAGATTGTTTTGATACTTTAAAAAAATGACCCATTAATCATTTGTGACATGTATTAATCAAGTAAACCTCAATACGATGAATGGTGTGACCAATATGACTAAAAGTATCCATTATCATTTTAAAATTGACATTTTAGCTCAGAATGTATCACTCACTGAAAACTAAGAAAAATTGCTCTGATTATATTCAAAATTTAAGACAATGATTAATAAGTTCTTTTTAATGTGTATGAAGTAGTATCATGTCAAAATGGCACACGATGCGACCGGTATAACTCAAAATTCATGTTTCTAGTTTGAAATGATATTTTAGTAAAAAGAATACAAATGAAATACTAAAAACCAAGAAAACACATTCGAATCATTTTGATACTTTAGGAAAATGATATATAATTCATTTTTGACATTTTGGAATCAACCGCACCTCAATATAATGCACAATGTGACCGATATAAATCAAAATATGTCTTTTTATTTAAAATTGACATTAATTTATGTAAAAAGAACAAATGAAATACTGAAAAACTAATAAAATGAATTTGGATTATTTTGATACTCTAGGAAAACTATACATGAGTCAATTTTTATGTGTAGTAATCAAACACACCTCAATCCGACGCACGGTGTGACCGATATGAAAAAAGTGTCTATTATCAGTTTAAAATTTACATTTTGGCTTAAAACATGCCACTCACTAAAAACTAAGAAAAAAATTTCTGATTGTATTCATAATTTAGGAAAATGATTCTTAAGTCCTTTTTGATTTGTATGATGTATTATCACATAAAATTGACATATGATGTGACCGATATGACTCAAAAAGCGTGTTTCATATTTGAAATGATATTTTAGTAAAAAAACACAACTGACATACTAAAAACTAAGAAAACACATTTTGATTGTTTTGATACCCTATAATAATTATCCATGAGTCATTTCTAACATATAGGAATCAACCACACCTCAATCCGATGAACAATATGACCGGTATAAATCCAAAGGTGTTTTTATTTAAAATTGAAATTAATTTAAGTAAAAAGAACAAGTGAGATATTGAAACAAAGTAAACATATTTGTATTGTTTTTATACTTTAATAAAATGATCCATGAGTTATTTGTAATGTGTAGGAATCAACTGCACCTCAATCCGATGCACGGTGTGACCAGTATGACTAAAAGTGTCTGTTAACAGTTTAAAATTGACATTTCAACTCAAAACATTTCACTCACTGAAAACAAAGAAAACGCCCTATGATTATCTTCATAATTTAGGAGAGCAATTATTAAGTCATTTTTGATATATATGAAGCAATATCACCTCAAACCAATTCATGATGTGATCGATATGACTTAAAATGGGTGTTTCCAGTTTGAAATGATATTTTAGTAAAAAAACACAACTATCATACTAAAAACCGAGCAAAACCATTCAGATTGTTTTGATAATTAAGAAAAATGATCCATGAGTCATTTTTGATGTGTAGGATTCAAAACAACCTCATTATGATGAATGATGTGACCGATATAAATCCATATATTTCATTAAAATTTGTTATTAATTTTATTAAAAAAACAAGGGATATACTAAAAACCCAGAAAACCCATTCAGAATGTTTTGATATTTTTGGAAAACGATCCATAACTCATTTAGGACGTGTAAGAATCAACCACACCTCAATAAGACACACAGTGTGACCCGTATAACTCAAAATGTGTCTTTTTTATTAAAAATTGACATTTTAATAATGTATTCTTTCACATTAATGTTTAATTTATTTCTGTATAGTATTAATAACATAATATTTTTTTCTTATATAGGTGGAACATTTTTCATGATTTGGGATGATATTTTCGGCAACTAATACCATGGGCTGAAATTTTTGAGATGGGATCAGGAATGTCAAAGGGTAAAATATCAATGTTTTAATTGTTTGTTGGATAATTGTAAATGTAATTATATAAAACATTATTTGAAATGTATATATAATTGTTTTCCCAACCCATGTGTGCACTGATTTGTTCTTATATGCACTAATTTGTTCTTATGTGCACTATGCAAGTGGTGTGTGTGTTTTTTGTGCAGGTTCTGGTGGGTGTGCTATTATATAAATAGCACATCACATGCAGCTAGGCTGTTATTAGTGATATTTTGAGTGCTGATAAAGGCCCCCTTTATCAGTGCTATTTAGATTGCTGATAAAGTCCCATTTTATTAGCACTATTTCATGCACTGATAAAGTCCCTCTTTATCAGTGATAATTAAAGTTATGATAAAGTGTTCCTTTATCAGTGCTAAAAATAATGCTGATAAAAATTTTCCTTTATCTATGCTACAATAGTGCTGATAAGGAGGGGGGGGGGTCTTTATCAGAGTTTTTTTAGCACGGATAAATGAAAACCTTTATGAGAACTTTTTTAACAATGTTAAAGGGGATGCCCCTTTATCTTCACTGAGATTAACAACATTTTTCTAGTGCTGTTAAAAGCATTTTCTAGTGCTTTTAAAATCACTATCTGTAGTAGTGGACCCTAAAATTTATATCACATTTCAAATTTTAATTTTTGTTCTAGAATATTAAATAATAGATATATTTAGAGGAGTTTAAAAATTTTGGATAGTAATTAATGAGTTTACGGGAGAATAGAGGGTGGTGTTTTTATAATAGAGAAACATAAATGTAACACCCTAAGATTTTGTGAATTTTATTTTCAAATTAATTTAATATTTTTTATATTTTTCTTTACTCACAACACTATGTTTAAATAAAAAATGACATATTATTAAGATATTATTATGATAGTTTCCCTTTAGTTGTTGGAATGATGATTATGAAAAATATTAACTAAATTATAAAAATATGGTTTACACATGTATATAAAATTAATTATTTGGTGACCAATTAATTATAAATGAAAATAAAACTCTTTTGAAAATAAAAGAGAATCTTTATTTGAAAAACTATTTTTATGCACAGGAGTGTGTTTTATATCAATAAATTAACCAAATAAGTTATGTTTAATTATATTAATTAAATTTATATATTATATATTCAAACAAATGTTTAACATTCATCTTATGTGTTTTCTATACAAGAAATAATAATAAATCAAATTTTACGCCTAAAAACATTATTTTTCTAAAAAACAATTTTGTCGCATCTGTATGAACTTATAATAAAATTAATTTTTAGCAATCTTAGAAAATTTATTTTATTAAATAGACTTCATTTTGGAAATCATTATTTCAAAATTATCTTAGGGTGAATTTTTGAGATTTTTCTAGAAAGTTTAATTTTTTGATGAATAGTGAAAAATACCGAAATTTAAATGAAACCCATCATATTGTTTAAATTACTTATAATGTTAAATTATATTTTTAATTGGTTTTAAATTAACATTAGTTAAATTTTATATCAATTAAACCATTTTATCTCATTATAATCAATTTTATATTGGATTTCGATACATTAAGATTTCAAACTTTTAAACTTTTTCTCCATAAAAACCTGCTTTCTCGTTACATTTGTGGGATTAATTTTAAATTAAATTTTTTTCACTTTAGTGAATGGAATTTCAAAAAATATATTCTATATTTGTAATCATAAAAATTTATAATGAATAATTTGTTCAACTTAATTTTTAACAAAATAAATAGTGAATTCAGTACAAATTAATTATCATGGTTAAGGTAAAAATGAGTTCACTGGGGGTTAAACTAAAAATATAAAGGTCTAAATGACCTATAAACTTGTCTAAAAACTATTTTATGATATTATTTTTAACATGAAACCTCTAAGGTTCACTAATTTGGACCATTGTGACATATGAAGAACATGAGAGTACTTAACTCTTTTCAAAAATACCAATTGTATCCTCTCCCTCACTTATAAAAGGTCACCCATATCATCTCTTCTACACACCTTAAAATATATTTGGTTTATCCAAGACCTGTAAAAACCAATTTCCAACTTCCCTCCTCTCATCATATAATCCTTAGTTTGGATAAAAATCCAACCTATTAAGGCTTTAGTTCAAACCTAAGGAGGATACCCAAAGAAGAGGTAATGTTCTTCAACGAGAATATTTTTTTTTCTCTACCCCCTTCAATTATTTTAAAACCATTATGATATAATAACCTAATTATCTTATATATAATGGGATTTTGTTACAATAAAATCATGTTCTACAACCTTATCCACTTTCATCAAATGGGTTACGAAATCATCATTCATGTGTACGATGAACCACCGCCTTGCGAACCGATGTAATTCATTTTTCCATTAACACCTCTAAAAATTAGATATAATGATTAATTTATTGTTTATATATGATATTTATTATATTATTATGATTATATAATTTTTATATCACACATACCTTTATGATTTACATTTTTCTGGAATATGATAACGTCACTCGTGTGTACGGTGGAATACCACCTCACAAAGTGATGTAATTCGTCTACACTTTACATGGAAGGTGATAAGGGTAAAGTTCATGATTATGTGTAATATAAATGAAATAATTATTATATTAATTAAATATTTATCATTATAAAAAGATGATATATATCATTTTATTTCTTACCTTTTCACTCAAAGAAAGATGATAACGCCGCTCGTGTATATGTGGACTACCACCTTCACGAAGCGATGTGACTCTATTTTCATCACCAAAAAACAAGAATGATATGTATAAATATATATAAAGAAATAATATGTTTTATGATATTATGATCATTCTATAATTATATGATATTATCTACCTCTTTTCCATAATGATCATTGAAAATTGGAAACGTTACTCAGGCGTATGTATGATCAACTGTCTCCATGATCACAACATACTTCATTTCACAAAACCAACATTCATGATTGGTATTAAAATTATATTTGATGTATTAATATGATAATTATTACATGATAATTATTATTTAAGTGATCGAAACATGATCAAAGTAAGAGGACCATAAATAACAATTTAAAACATATACGAAAAACAAAGTGATCATTACCTGAAACGTGAATTTAACATAGAATTTTTAATAAATGGGTAATAAAAAAACTTATGTAAATAATATATGGTATGATATATATAAGTAAAGTTATGTAATAAATGTATCATAAACTTATATTTATCATATACGAGGTTCTAATGAGTGTAAAATAAGTTGATACTTTTGGTAAGGGGATTTTTAGTCTCACTTTTATTTCAGAGAGACTTATGCCATATTCACCACTCATTTATTTTGTATAGTGTATATACTAAACTATGACATGATATATCATGAATATAAATCATTTCATGATAATTAAAGTTTCTATTGATGTTATTCTTTCATAGGGATTACGATTCCAAAGCTACACAAGTAGTAAGATATTTTTGTCTCAATTTCCCTTCTTTGAGCCATATGTTATGTTATGAACTTATATTATTTTATGAGGTATATATATAGACCATTTGACATGTAATATAATGAATTTATTTATCCTCATTATATTTTAAGATTTATTTAATGTTATCCCTTCACGGGACTTATGTTTCAAAGTTACCAAACTGGTAAGAGTTTTATGTTACAATCTCATCATTTATCAGGATTGTTTGTGATTATGCTTACAATGATGAAATATTATTATATATCTATCAATAAACTCATGAATTTTATTCCCCTGTATTTATTCCACGAGATTTCATGTTTTCCATTCACATTCATACCTTTATGTACTGAAGAGTTCAAAAATAATGTTTTTAAGAAAAATCATCTTTTCGGTCAAAAACCCTTTTTTCTTTAAAACCACATTTTATAAAAATGTTTTAAATTTTTTTAACTTTTATTTAAAATTTTTTAATAAATAAAATTTTAATCATTCTTATATTTTTAAAAATTTTTTTAAATGGAATCTTCATGTTGTTTTTAAAAAATTCTCATTTTTCTTTTACTGAAAATGTGGAAGGAATCTTTGTTTAACATGTAAGACATGAACATAAATTCCTATCATCATGAAAATTATTTTATTTGAATATTAATTTATAATTTTCAATTTTATTTTCAAATAAAAGTATTTACAAAATGTTTTATGTTTTAAAAGTTATTTTTTTTTCAAATTGTAAATAATATTTTCCTCAAGAAATGCTTAAAATGTTTTTAAATCTTCTTTTATAAGTTTTGAAAGTTATTTTCAAATAAATGTATTTTCAAAAATGATTTATGTTTTAAAAGTGATTTTTAAATAAATTTTATTTTCCTCAAGAAATGTTTTAAATGATTGATCAAAATAAATTTCTATCTAAGATGACATACATTGATGTTACCCTTGCCTTACTAGGGATATGATCTTAGAATACCATTCTTATTCTTTATCTGAATGATTTACCCTAAAAATATGTTTATGAAACCTGATTATTTTTATAAGTTATACCATGATATAACTATCATGAAACCCATTTATTTTCATGGGTTGTTCTATGATGAAATTATGAAATGATTATGAAACATGTTTCTTTTACACAGGTTAAAATATGATGAAATGTTTATGAAACCCATTTAATTCCATGGGTTATGATATGATGAATGTTTTATGGTATTTTGGAACAAATATATATGATTTTTATTATGTGGTGGTGGTTATATTATAACCAATGATGGGTGGGACCTATATCTCTCTCCAATTTATTGGGTAAAAATTTATATCTCATGAGATAGACATGACTGGAATGGGGAGTGAACTCAGTTCAGTAAGAGATTTTTTCCACTATGATGGTCTTGGGAGTGAACCTTAATTAACATAATGATCTCAAGAGTTAAAAAATTCCACTATAAGGAAAGAGATGCCATTGGGAATGGTGGTGTTTCCCACCTAGGAGGTGTAACTATCAAAAAGAAGGGTACATGGGTGGTCATCCCAAGCCCGAAGTCAGTACATGGGTGGTTAGCTCAAGCCTAACATGTTATGAGTGTCTTGGTGGGTATCCTTCAAATAATATAATCTATGATTATGTGTATACCACAAATTATATATCTTATTCCAATTTTATTCACTTATGACTCATGTTATTTGATTCCCTTATGATTCATTTCCTATGAACTTCCAATATTTATGACATGACACATGTTTATGATCTATGACAGGTTGGGTATGGACCTTGTATGTTATGTTCACGATCCCATACCCCTATAATTATTTTATGATTTCATTACTGATTATCTTATCTCACCCTTTCTTATGTTTTCATTCCCCAGGTTACGAAGAAAGTATTTATTTAGGGTATGTCTATAAAGAGTACTAAATGAGAATATCTTTTTGGGAAACACTAAAGATATTTCACCAGATTAAAAGATTATGTTCCAAGTTTCCCAAGGAACTAAACTATTATGGTCCTCAGGAGTGTGTTTTTTTATTTTAATTAATATTCATCTAAAAAGATGTAATATCCATGTATGAGAAGCCTAGGTCACTATAGTTGGTATCAAAGGAAAGGTTTAGTTAACCTTTAGAAACTAAGATAAGAAAAATTTAGTTAGATCTATAGGAATATTTCTAATTATAGGACTAGGGATGTATCTAAGGACAAGTATAAGTATGATTTAAAGTATAGTAAATTTTCATGGAATTTTGGTAAAGGATAGAGTGAGTGGTTTTCAAGAAATTACATCCCTGTATAGATACTACAAGTGGATGTGTCTCTGACACAAATGTACCTAGGAGTAAAAAACTTGAAAACATTGTATTAATCTATACTTGATTGAGAACTTGTTCATGACAATGAGTTTTGATGAACACCTCGTTTGATACTCCTGTGGGATATGCTTTGGAATTTCACAAACTATTTATGATTTATCATCATTTATTTAAATAGATGATGACTATGAATTAACTAGGGTGAACTTAAGGCATTATAGATTATATAGGGTGTCTTTATTTAGACCTACTAAATGATTTTTAGACTGTGATTTTCCATTATGATTAGCATTTATCACACTATGCTTTCTAGTCTTAGTTAGTGGAGGGAACTATAAGGAATTGGATTAAAATTGAATGTGATGTAAAATTTGCTGATCAGAATCCAAATGAGATGATTATTGGAATAATGGATGTTGTGATTATGCCTAATCAGTTTTTAGGGAATATGATTAGCAATGTGCACCTTAAAAAACTCACATACACACCAAAGAAGATAAAGAATTAGTTTTTTGAGAGTTTGGGTGATAGTAACTATGAAGGAAATAAGATTCAGTTTCTTATATGTTGAGAATGTGGAAAGAAGAACCCAAGTGAATGTATTATAGGAAAATAAAGATGTTTTGACTTTGGAAAATAAGGACACAAAACAAGTAACCTCAAAGGGAAAATTAAAAGTTCAGTTAACATAGTGGATGAGAATATTGGTCTCTCTAAGATATCATCAAAAGTTGAATGCTTTAAATGTGGAATATATGGGCATTATGAAAATTAATCTACTAGTGGGAATGATCTAAAGAGAATCAACAAGGTGGTATGAGTAATGATTACATTGCTGATGATAAAGAGATTATGACTAATGTTTGAAATGAAAGAGGTTTTAGGGAATAAGATGAGGAATCCTAGTTAATTTAATAAGTATGAGGTAGAATAATTGAAGTTTTTATGTATTTTAACTCAATAATTATGAAATATATAAGGATTTTCAGTATAATTTTTTCATTAAGGATTTTCAAGAATATTTTGAATGGTACTGATGAACTATAAAAGCGATTTAATGTAATGGTTATCTTTTTTGAAAACATATGATTATTTTAACATCCTGACCAAGGATACACTTAACTTGTTCCCCATGTTGGTGGGTCACATGGCCTCAATCATGCATCCCTATACACAATAGGCTTCCGACTAGCAACGAGAGTATAAGGTGGTACAATGGGGAGACTATACCCTCATATTATAATGGCACAATAGATACAATAAATAAACATAATACAATGGAAGCATATATAAAGAGGCACTATGAGAACTAAACCAATAACCCACCGTAGAGGAAGAATAATAAAACATATACAATAACAAATGTGGAAGAGTAAATAACCAATAAACTATAATAATATCAAAATCCAATAGGATGAGTCATATACAATGGTGTCATGGAATGATGATATATAAAAAGGGAAAATAGGGGACATGTATATACAACATGCTATACAAAAATACAAAAAATGAAAAAATACTACTCCACTAGTATCTCAATCATTTTCTTAGTCCCATGCTCCGATGTTCCATGATATAAGTAAAATAAATCAAACATCTGTAGTAGGAAAATTTGCATTATCCATACCCACAGAAAAGTTATTTACTCAGGTACCAAATGTGTCTTTAGTAAGGTGCGAGATAAAATCCCAGTAGGCCACCAAAAAAAATTTATAGAAATAATCCACCCTATGTATATAGAAACGATAGTGTGTAGATAATAAGAATAATAAAAAAAGTTGAATAAATAAATACCAGCAGTCTTAGGTTCCTACAGGACACCTGGCTAGCTCGACCTGTTTCAGAATAGGCCGATAGAGTCTAATCATTAACCATACTTATATATAGTAATAATATATATAGTATAGTTATATACTATATCAACCTATATGCACTAAGTATGTGAAGACATAAGTAGGAATATACCTGGATACTAGGTGCTGGCTAGACCTGGGGTGTAACTCAAGCATCTATAACTGGTCTAACGAGTGATAGGCTCAAGCAGAGGGTACATTCCCCAAATCTCATAATTAATTAGAGACTCCATGATCAACACATGAGATATGTGGAGTGATATTTCATGCCCAATGAACTATATGGAGAAACATTTAATTTCATTCCCATCACCCAGATAATAGTATAACGGTGAGAGACATCATGCTTAACACCTGATGTTAGGGAATGTGAAACATCATGCTCAATAGAACCCTTAACCATAATTACACAACCACTATTAATGGAATAATCATAATAAAAATAATACCTTGAGGGTTCACCTCTAATTCATCATAATCATCAATCCCAATACTACCAAGGGCATCACATACCATACTATTCACATTTTATAATTATTTAATAGGAGATGTGGCCTTTCCATCCATTTCCGTCTCATTTTAACAAATAAATTTAATTAATTATATAATAAAAATTAATAATAAATGTCAATAAAATATCTTATAAGGTTATTTAATAAACATATCAATTACAAACAAAGGTAAAATCCATTCATAAGACCAATCAAATACTTAGGTGGTGTTCGGTCCATTAAAAATTTATAAAATAGTGGGAAAAATAATTAGCACACCAAAAGGGATGGAAATAAAGAGGTTGAATTCCTATAATATTAGATCAAGGGTCCACAGGAGTATAATATTTGGCATATATCAATTTAGAAATGAAAACAATTATTTAAAGTGATGTGTGGAAATGTTCTATGTGTAACACAATGACAGAGCTATGAAAATACCAAAACTTTTGGGAATAAAATATAGACTATAAGATCTCAAACTTTTCTATAGATGTCTCAGGATCGTTTATAGGTATTCTTTTTTCTTTTTTTTAAGTATATCTTGGTTGGGTTTTACCTTTGGGAGTTTTTGGGTGAAATAGGAGAAATTTGGAAAGAGGAGTGGTAGTACACGGTTAGCGTATAGTTTTTACAAACAATGCACCCAACCTAGAAAACCGTACGAATCCAAACAGAGGATATTCACATAGTGGACACATGATTTTTCAAATAGTGTGCCCTTTTAGGAGTAACTGTGCACCCCTACCCAGGAAACCATGCATGTGATTTTAATTACCTCGAAAATTCTTTTTAAAATACCCAAACCCCTGGTATTAACCCCCAAATCATCCCTAGGTTGACCTTAAATGATTTCTCTCATTTTTGGAGGCTTCTAGATGGATTTTAATCCCTTTCTACCTCCGTTCTTGATGATTCAATGACCGAATTGAAGATCCACACCTCTACCGATAAGTGAATCTTATCCCGTGTGGTTTCCTCCCTCTTTACCATTCTTCTCCCATCCATTGAAGGGATGTTTCCCCTATTGTATTTAGATCTAGATCTAGGTTTTATGGATTATGATCCATTTGATATTGTTTTTAGGATTTGACTCAATATATCATTATTTATCTTGGGTTTGAACTTTATGTTACAATTTGGGGAATTTCCATTCGGTGATTGATCATAAAAAATATTCTGGTAGGTGTTTAAAATTACAATCCCATAGTCTTGATTTAATTACATGTATGTAATTGTGAAATTTTAATTTCCATGATTGAGCAATTTCATTGATAATTGAATTGATTTTTTTTTTAATTTCTATGTGTTAATGATTTAGGTTAAATTGGGGCAATTGAAATGTGGAATTGAATTGATTAATTATTAAATTAATTAATAGGATATTGGGATTATGGAATTAGATTAAATAATTAGTGAATTAATTAATGGATTATTGTGATTATGGGATTGAATTAATTAATTGATGAATTAATTAATAAATTGTTGTGATTATGATTTTTTTTTAATTTGATTAATTAATTGGTGAATTAGTTAATGGTAATTGTTGAGATATTTCAATTGGTTGAATTAGATTAATTAATTTGTGAATTAATTAATGGAATTTTGTGATATTGTGGTATATGTGATATTGTGATACTTATGAAATTATGATATATGTGATTGATATTCATGTGTGTGATATGGTCTACTGCATCAAAATCCCATAGTGATAAATTGACTGATATTCATGTGTGGGACATGGTCTACTGCATCAAAATCCCATAATGATAAATTAATTGATATTCGCGTGTGAGACATGGTTTTCTAAATCAAAATCCCATAGTGATAAATGAGTGCCGGACATAGACTCCTGATTTAAAAGACCACTTGTGATTTTTTTTGATAATGAGTTATGGGTCATGTACTACTGCTTGAAATACCCACAGGGTCTTAGGCATGGTGATCTAGGCCTAAAATGTTGGCGTTGGGTTATGGTTCCAATTATCCATAATATGAATTGAAATGAAATGGATAATGAAATCCCATGTATTATAATTAATGTTTAATTGTATATGTGACATGGTTTAGACTCCATCACAGGCCGAAGCAGGTATTGATTGGTTTAGGTGTCCTTGGGAACCCCGTAGTTATGTGGTTAAATGAAGATTAATTGAATAAAAGAATTTTTTTTACCTTATTACTTGTATTTAATTCTCTATAAAACTATATACACTATTATTATTTGGATATTGTTTTATATACCATTGGAGGTGGCCTACTGAATTTTAATCACACCCTACTTGGGTTGTAGCACCCCAAATTTCTATTATGCAACCCTTTATTTATGACTTTTAAGAATTTAAAGTGTTTGGGTGAAGTTTGGGAGGGTTTGGAAAACTTTTTGAATTTTTATGGTTATTTTATAAAGGTTTACGATAGGTTCCTTATTTTTTGAAACTTTGAAACTCCTATAGGAAACCGTGCATGGTGACACATGGGATTTTGGGTAGGCGCATGACTAGGAATACAGTTTGTCCAAAATGTGTGCCCCCTAGGAGAAACCGTGCAAAGTGGGAAAGTAGGATTTTTCATAGTTGGTGCATAGTTTGTCAAATCATATGGTCCAACCATGAAAATTACTCCATGAGGCAGAGTCTAGTGCACAATTAGTGCATGATTTGACTAACCATGCGACGAACCATACATGATTTAAAAACTAGACCCTAAAAAGTGGATCTAGGTCAGGATTATCTCTAAAACTATTTATTCCCCTTCATTTCAGACCTAACTTGATATTTATTCCTCCAAAATGTAGTATAAGATTTCCCCATCAAACTAGAAGAGACCTAGAGGATTTTCTTGGTGCGTTGAAGCCCGATTCCCTTGGTAAGTCTCTTTTTTGTGTGTGGTAGTTTTCACAGTTTTACTTTCTTCCCTATCTTGGTTTTTAGACATATTTCACTATAGATACATATAAGGTGGTTTATAACAATCATGGTTAGAGTTTTCCTTTTTGATGTTAAGGGAATATATCTAAGGTAGGGTTTTAGAGATTCAACTTGGTTTTGTGGGTGTTTTAATGTTTTTCTTCATTTTCACTATAATTCCTAAGATAGGTGGCTTCACTATTAACACCACTTATTATAACTTGAAGGATTAGTTTTAAATGGATTGTTTTTCTTTAATTTTATTGTGAAATTTTTGTGAAATTGATTTATGTGAACCCTCTTTAGTGATGGTTTATGGAATTGTACAAATTGGATTTTTTTTTTCATAAAAAGTGAATTCGATAACATGATTATAAAATTGTTGATTAGTTTTTATTTATGGAAATATTTTTCAGTAAAATGATGTTTTTTATTGAAATGGTTTGGAAAATATGGTTTTGGAATATGGTTGCATTAAATGGTTAAGTGTGAGTTAAATGGGATGGATAATGGTCGTGAAATACCACCATCAAAGGGATGGGTTATGGACATGAAGTTCCAACATCAAATGTAAACACTAAGCTTGTGTGGTTGAGTGTGTGTGTGTGGGGCTATGTGAAATGTAATGGGTTTTTCCAAAATGAGATTTTGAGAAATGGTTAAATGAATTATTTAGTTTTTTTCCTTGGTAATCGTTTTGTTTGAGAAATCCATTTTTCTATAGAAATTATTTTATATTATGATATAAATTGTTTTCAATTGTTTTATATAATTTTTTTACATATATGTGATAATTTATTCTATCCTAGTGTTATGAGTAGAGAAGTCATTTGGGGAAAACCTACTAAGTTTCATTACTCACCCAGTTTTGTCACTTTGGTGCTTTTTCAGATATTGTTTATCAGGACACATGTAAAGGTAAAGCATCACACTTATTTAGTGGTGCTTTGTGGTACTTGAGGATGGAGTTGGAGTTAGATATTGGAGTTATGTTTGGAGTCTTTGAATTTTGTTGGTTTTGTCTTCAATTTTGCACTTTGATGTTAGTTGTCTGTCACTATGGTATTGAGTTGTAGTTTGATTTTGATATTAATGGTATTAATTTGAGTTGTTTTACATTATTATCATGCATCATGTAGTAGTATTTTGTTTATGGAATGTTTTTTTGGGTTGTTTTATTTCTCAAAGGTAAAATTTTACCCCATTTGTATGGAATCCCTTGGAATTTATTATTAGCATTTGGAACCTTGGGGATATCTCTTAAGGACAAGTAATGTCCTTCCACCTTCTCAAGATAATAAGGAGGGTTAGGATGTTATAAATGGTATCATCTTGTTCGATCTTTGACTTACAAGTAGTATCTATATTGGTTAGAACTTATTTCATTTTGAGGCAAATGACATTGGTTTTCAGTCCTAGAGTTGGAATTCATTCTGGTTAATCCTCTTGTTGGGATGGTATAAAGGAGTAGGATTGTTGGGACTTAAAATGTAGAGCATAAAAATATGTAGGTAACCTTTTTATTCTGAACTTCAAGTTACTAGGATTTAGGTACATAATTATCTTGGAAACACTTATATGAGAAGTAATCTAATTATCATGGGTTTAGAAAATGAGATAAACATGACAAGCATTTTAGAAATGACTTCCCACTAGTACTCCATATTTTATTTTCAGTAACGATTTATGATTGTGCGCAATAAAATGATGATTTTTGAAAAGTGTTAAAGTTGTTTTCAAATGTGATATTTTGAAAAAATCATGATATGGGTATTTTGAAAATGGATTTATTCTCAAAAGTATGGTGGAATTTTCAAAAATAGTTTGAAAAAGGATTTTTTGAATTTTGGAAGGTAATGCATAGATAATTATGATGTAGTAGAATTTGAAATTATTAAGCCTTCAGTTTCTAGAGAGTGAGAATCACGACGTTTGTTGTGTTTATAGAAAATGGAACCCAGTTGGAATTGTAGAATCCAACCGGAGAAAGCTACTAAGAATGTGGTTACATCTGAGTGATAGGTGAACCAAAAACTAGTTTCGAGTATAGTACAAGATTTTTAGGCTATGAACAGAGGGAATACGAGGGATGAACCAAGGTAGGTGGATCATTCTATCCAGATTTAGAAGCATAATCCACCCATCTTTTTGGGTGATTTATAACTAAATAAGATAGAGGCATGGTTGAATAGGATGAATCAAATATTCAATTTCCTTGGCACACCAAGAGATCTAAAATTAAATATATAAATGCATATACTGGAAGATCTTTCATGCCAATGGTGGGATTTAGCAGTTTAGGCTAAATTAGTTCAAGGCCTTACATGGGAGGTTTTTGAATATTTTTTCAACAAAAAATTCTATCCTCATACATTTAGGATTGAAATAACAACATATCTATTTATCTTGAAATAATAGAGCCTCAAAATGAAAAATTTTGTGGATAAATTCATTAATTTAGTCCTCTTTTCACCCAAAGTTGCCACAAGTGAATCCTTAAAGGCACACATTTTTGAATCAGGGCTATGGTAGAAGACTCGCTTGAAGATTTCTATGATTTGTATGAAAGATTATATAGATATGGTCAATAGGGTTATAGTGGTAGAAAGGGACATCTCAAGAGATATGGGTAGAGGGATCATATTGATACCTATGAGAAACGGTGGGAACTCTAATGTTGGGAGTAAGTATAATAAGGACACATACTTCCAAGATAGTGGAATGGATCACAATCAAATATATGGATCATTAAATATCCCTAAAAGAACCAATTTCAAGACATGATGTTTCTAATGTGGTTCTTTGGACCACATTAAATGAGAGTTTATAAAACCACCAAGAGCATGTCATAATTGCAACCATACGAGGCATCTTCAGCACTATTGTCGCAGTTCTCCGAAGTTGGGTGTTTGAGACACTTCTCATGTGTCGCAGTCATTATATGCTTTAATGGGACAAGGGAAGTATATGAATTATAATCAGAAGAAAATATATATACATGGTGATTCTAGTAATACCACTACTCCTCAGCAAGGGAAATATCAACAGGGAAATAAAGAGCAAAGTACTGTGAGCAAGCAATTATATAGAGCTGAGCAAGTTATTGTGGATGATTAATCTAGACCATTGATCATGAGAGGTACGATTCTTATAAATTATACCCTTATGAAATCTTTGTGTGATATAGGTGAATCCTATTCATTTATTTCTTCTCATGCTACTGATTTTATATGTTTGTGTGTAGAGATGATGCCTTCTATTTTGAAACTTCAAAATCCTCTTGTTCAATGAGAATGTAGATCATTTTTTTGTAAATAATTTTCAATAAACATTGATGGAGATGAGATGAAATGTGAATTCTATATGCTTTAGATATATGTATATGATATAATCCTAGGTATGGATTGGTTGAGAATGTTCAAGGCTCACATTGACTTTTATACTCGACGGGTTAGTTTTACAACTGAGGATGGCATTGAGCATCTATTTAGAGGAGGACATAATGTAAAGTCATGTGAAATGGGATTGTTATAAAAATAAGTTGGAATTATCCCATACTAATTGGCTATGTTGACTTTGTAATCTATGGAATATGTTAAGAATAATAGTTTTCCAGCAAAAATTGATCAATTTTAATATGTCTTTCCAGATAATTTCTCTGGGTTTCTACCCACAAGAGAAGTGGAGTTTATGATTTATCTACTTACAGGGACCAATCTTATTTTAATTCCATATTATCAGATGGAACCAAAATAATTAATAGAGCTAAAAGTGATGTTGGAAGAGTTGTAAGGCAAAGGTTTCATTCATCTGAGCACATCTCTGTGGGCAGCACCAGTCTGGTTTTTTAAAAAGGTAATTAGAACTGTTTGGATATGTGTGAATTATCATAAGATTAACCAAGTTATGAGAAAGAGTATATATTATATTTCATGAATTTATGATCTATTCAATCAATTTAGGGGATATTAGTGGTTCTATAAAATTGACTTTCAATTGGGATATCACCAATTGCGGGTTCGGAAGGAGGATTTTGCAAAGAAAACTTTTAGGAGTAGATATGGCCATTATGAGTATGCAGTAATGAATTTTGGTCTTATGAATGAACCATTCATATTTATATAATTTATGAATCATATATTTCATTGGTAGATGGATTATTTTTTGGTGGTGTTTGTGGATGTCATATTAGTGTATTCAAGGACAAGGGTTGAGCATGAGAAACACTAGGCGACAATGTTGAGAATCTTGTGGGATCATCATTTGTATTCTAAACTATCAAAGTGTGATTTTTGGATACAAGAGGTACATTTCATTGTCCATGTAATATTATAAAATGGAGTTTCTGTGGATCTATAAAATATAGAGGTTTTAATCTCTTGGTAACCACCAAAGAATGTCTTTGAGAAACATAGTTTCCTTGGTATTGCTGGTTATTATTGATGCTTTGTTCATGATTTTTCAT
The DNA here is from genome assembly GCA_963277665.1 of Viscum album. Taxonomy (NCBI): domain Eukaryota; kingdom Viridiplantae; phylum Streptophyta; class Magnoliopsida; order Santalales; family Viscaceae; genus Viscum; species Viscum album. The sequence continues at coordinate 678,593,960 of OY728126.1, read as the reverse complement.
AATTGGACTCACATATAACATCTTTGACAAGGAAGAATGTTACATTACAATGAAATGATGAATTTTATAAGTCTTTTCAAGAGCTAATGGTTCAAGTTAGATAAAAAACAATCTTGATATTTTCAAAATCAAGAAAAGGGTTTATAGTGTATTGTGATACTTTGGGATATGGGTTGGGATGTTTTCTGATACAAGGAGACCATAGTGTTGCTTATGGATCAAGACAATTATGATTTCTTAAGAATAACTACCCAACACACAATTTGAATTTAGATTCTATATTCTATTATTTGAAGACTTGGCTCCATTACATCTTTGGTGAGAAATTTACAGTGTTTACGAATCATAGTAGCTTGAAAAATATTTTCTCACAAAGGGATTTGAACATGAGAAAAAGAATATGGATGGAGTATCTCTAAATATTTAACTTTGAATTAATGTACACATCAGGTAAGTGTAATTAGGTGGTAGATGAATTAAGAATAATGTCATATGCTCAGTTGGAAAAAGAGGCTTCAGATTAGTGGTAGTTGATGCTAGTGATAACAGACATGAACTTGGAATGTGAAGATCGAGGTGATTTTGTGGTTTTATTTCCTGTTTTGTTCATTCCTAATCTAGTTGAAATAGTTAAATAGGTATAGGAAACCAATTCAGAATGTGTTTTGATAAGGTCAAAACTTAATATTGGGGAGACCATTGAGGGATAAAAGCTAAATGGGAGTTTAGTTTTGTGGTTTCAGAATCAGATGGTCATACCTATGGCTTGTTAGGAACAAATTCTTTATGCTTATGACCATTCAATATGGGATTTTCATCCAAGAATACAGAATATGTATAAGGTGTTGAAAGCATAGTTTTGGTGCATTGGTATGAAAAGGAAGGCATATGAGTTTTTTTGAGATTCTTAACTTTTCAGTAGGTTAAGGCAAAGCATCAACGACTGGTAGGTATGTTTCACTCTTTACTTATTCTTGTTTGGAAATGGGAGCAAATATCCATTTATCTTGTGAGAGTTCTTCCAATAACGGTTCAAAAACATGATTCCATATGATTGATAGTGTATTGTCTCACAAAGTCATCCCATTTCATCCCTATTTTTGAATCTCATACGATGGAGGACTTGAAAAAAATATATATACGAGAGGTGGTAAAGAGGAATGGTGTACCAGTATCGATAGTATCATACAAAGATCCAAGTTTTACACATCATTTCTGTAAATCCTTATAGAAAGACCTTGGGATTTAGTTAAATATGAGTATGATGCATCATCCTCCGATGGATGAACAATCTGAATGGATGATAAAAATGTTGGAAGAAATGTTGTGGGATTGTGTAATGGATTTTGGATGCTCATGGGAAGATCACATACCATTAGTAGAGTTCTCATATAACAAAATTTATTAGTCCTCGATACATATGGATCATTTTTAATCATTTTATGATCATCCTTATCATTCTACACTTTATTGGGTGTAAATAGATGAGACTTCATTGGTTGGACGAAGCCTTGTCTAAGAGATAATAGAGAAGATTCAATTGACTAGGAAAAGGATAGAGATGGCTTAGAGTAATCAAAAATCATATGTAGATCATCATTAACAACCATTATCATTCTAGGTCAGTGATCATGTGTTTTTTAGGATCTCTCCAAGGCTTTTAAATCATTATTTTTGGAAGTAGGGAAAGTTATCTTCTTGGTAAATAGGCTCTTTTGAGATACTTGAATGGGTTGGTGAGGTTTCATATCAGTTTTCTATTCTACCATGGTTCAGTTCAGTGCATAATGTGTTTCATGTATCTCAATTGAAAAGGTATTATCATGATACTAACCATGTGATTCAATGGGATCACACTGAACTAAACCCAAATGTTTGTTAGTGCATGTGACAAAATAGATTGTAGATAGGCAAGTGAAATTATTACATGAGAAAAGCATCAGTCTAGTGTGGGTTTTTTGGAAACATGGTTGGATTTAGGAAGAGGCTTGAGAACAAGATAATGAGATGATCGAGCAATGGCCAAAACTATTTCAGGGAAATGCTGTTTTTCTACTTTCTAGGGATAGAAAGACCAATGGTGGGAATAATTTAGCACCCCTAGTTTCTATTAAGTAACCCTTTCTTTATGATTCTTAAGTATATAAAGTGTTTGGATGAAGTTTGGGAGGGTTTGTAAGACTTTTATAATGTTTATGAGGCTTTTATAAAGGTGTGTAGTTGGGGAATGATTTGTGGAAATCATAAAAATCATATAGGAAACTATTCTAGGTAAAATAAGGGCTTCTAGGTAGGTTCATGGATAGGCGCACTGTTTTTCCAAACCGTGCGACCACCTAGGGGAAATAGTTAAAAGTGGGAGAGTGGGATTTTTCATGGTTGGAGCATGGTTTGTATAATCATATGGGCCAACCATGCATAGTTCTCCATAAGGAAGAGGCTGACACATGGTTAGTGCACAGTTTGACTAACCATGTGACTTACTATGCATGGTTTAAAAACTAGATCCTAAAAAAGTGGATCTAGGTTGGGATTATCTCCAAACCTCTCATTTTCTCTACATTTTGGCCCTAAATCAATATTTCTTCCTCACAAAGGTAGTGGAATATTTCCCCATTGAACCGAAAGTGATCCAGAGACTTTTCCTAGTACTTTGAAGCTGGATTCCCTCGACAAGTCTCCTTTTATGGTAGTTTTTAATAGTTTTATTAGATATACTTTCTTACCTCTCTTGGTTTCTTAGATCTAGTCCAATGTGGATAGATATAAGATTTTTGATTCTAATAATGGTAATATTTGGACTTTTTGATGTTTTTGGAAGAGATCTAAGATGGGTTTTTAGAGATTCAACCTGGTTTTGTGGGTGTTTTTGTGCCATTCTTCAATTTCTCCATAATTCCCAAGGTAGGAAGATTCACTCTCAACTCATCATATTAGAACTTGAAGGATTAGTCTCAAATTGATTGTTTTTCTTAAAATTTATTATTAAATCATTATAAAATCGATTGATGGGAACCCTATTTGGTGACGGTTTATGGAATTATACAAATTGGGTGTTTTTGGTAAAAAGTGAATTTGGTAACATGATTTTAAAATGGTTTTTTGGGTTTGATCCATGTAAAAGTGTTTTAAAAAAAGGATGATTTTTATTGAAATGATTTGGAAAATATGGTTTTGGAATATGGTTGTCTTAAATAGTTAATCATGAGTTGAATGGTATGGATAATGGTTGCAAAGTACCACCATAAAAGGGATGGGTTTTAGATGTGAAGTTCCACCAACAAAGGTAAACACCAAGCTTGCTTGGTTGAGTGTGTGTGTGTGGGGATATGTGAAATGGAATGGGTTATTCCAAAATGAGATTTTAGAAATGGTTAAATTACCTTTTTAGTTGTTTTAATTGGTAATTGGTCTGTTTGAGAAAACTATTTTTCTATGGAAATTGTTTTAGATTCTAATATAAACTATTTTCAATGTTTTTATATAAATTGTTTTAATTAAATGTGATAACTTGTTCTATCCTAGTGGTGTGAGTAGGGAAGTCATTTGGGGAAAACCTACTGAGTTTCATTACTCACTCATTCCTTGAATCTTTGGTGATTTTTCACATATTGTCTATTAATACACAAGTAAAGGTAAATCATCACACTTATTTAGTGGTGCTTCATGATACTTTAGGATGGAGTTAGAGTTTGATCTTGGAGTCTTTGAGTTTTTTAGGTTTTTTCTTCCACTTTTTACTTTGATGTTAGTTTTCTTATGCTATGGTACTCTGTTGAAGTTTTATTTTGATATTATTGGTATTACTTTTAGTTTTTTTAAATTGTTATCATGCATCATGTAGTAGTCTTTTTTTAAGGCATTTTTGGTTTGGTTGTTTTATTTATCAAAGGGAAAAGAATCCCCCAATTGTATGGAATAACTTGGCATTTATTTCTAGCCTTTAGAGCCTTGAGGATGTTTTTTAAGGCCAAGTAATGTCCTTCCGCCTTCTCAAGATAACAAGGAGGGGTGAGATGTTACATGAGCTACCTAATCGACACTCAGATAGACTTCATGTTTGTAGGATATGATAAGGGAAAAGGCCCAGTGTTAGATGTCTAAGAATATGTGATTCAAGACCCTCTTGGGAGCTATCAATGTTTTTATTTATTTTATGTTTCACATATTGACACTTGATACATATTGGCATGACATATATACCGTTTAGTTTTCAATATTGTATTCCCATTTTGGTCATCATGTGATACTAGTTTGGTTTTATTATTGGTTATATAATTTGGTTGTTTTTTATTTATTTACATTATTGTGATGATTTAATAAATAGGGTATAATATCCCCATGATCGATATTAGAACCTCACGGCTATTTGGAAGCCTTTGGCATATGGGGAGGTGTGCCTGAGGTTATGTGACCAACTGGCTTAGGGAACCGGTGTGTGACACCTAGGTCGGGGAATTACAAAGTGGTATAAGAGGAATTTTATTTTATTTTATCTTACTATTTGGGAAAGGTAGAAAATTTAATAGTATGAGTCAAGAATTGGCTAAGAGCTCGTGCATGGGGTAAAACCCAAGTACCCAAGGTGGGATTATTATTATTGATGTGTGTAGTTATAATTGAATTCCATTTCACCTTGAGTGATGCCCTTATTGCGTGATGTAATTATTATTTTTGAGTTTTCTGAGAATTGATTCATGGATTAATATGGAAAAATATTTGAGTATGCATGCATCATTCTAGACACTCAGGATTTATTATGACATACATCATTTTAGGCATGCATGGGAAAACAGGTTTTTGGTAAGTTTTTGAATTTAAATGTTTTTACTTACTTTTGTAATTTAAATGAAAAAGGGTGCCTAATGTGAAATTGAAAATTGTAAAATTATGAAATATGTGAATAAATGGGTGTCTAATGAGACTTGGATATTGATAATGAATTTACCCTTTGTTAACCCTGACCTAGATGTAGGATGGTTAAGGGTAGTGATAACGCCTTAGTTTTGACCATGTGAAGGGGTTTGGGGAAATGACTTGTTATAGATTGTTTTAAAATCCCTCTTACATGAATATGTTAAAGTGGTGTTATGTGTCCTAATATGCGTGTTTGGAATTTTATATATATTCATCTATAATGACGCTTGTTGAGAGGATGAAAATAGGTTATGGATTGTTTTTAAATCCCTCTTACATGAATATGTTAAAGTGGTATTATGTGTCCTAATATGTGTGTTTGGAATTATATAGATATGCCTCTACGATGATGCTTGTTGATTAGATGACAATAGGTTATTGCTGGAAATGATCCAACAAAAATGGAACATGAGGCACCCATAGTACCGCGTGAGGAAGTTGGAGAGAACATCTGAGAGAACTTTGATTGCTTCATATAGTTCATGGAGAGAGACCCAGAGTGGGCTGTGAAAAGCATGTTTGATCTAACATAGGATATTCAGTTACAACACCCTATGAAATTTACCTGAGAGGGTGGACCTAAGGCACCAGAGTTCTAGATTGATTCTATCCAGATGATACTTGACCACTTAGAGACTCCTACTGAGAAGAGAATCAAATTGGATACCTATATATTACATGGTCATGATAAGTGATGGTGGGATATCTAGAATCGAGATGGAAATCTATAGAATTTGGAGTGGAATGAATTTTAGGATAAGTTCTTAGAGAACTTTTATCCCGAGATTCTCATCCAGGAGAGAGAAGATGAGTTATGAGGTTGAATCAGGGAAGTATGTCCATAATGGAATACATTGGACACTTTATAGATTTGTATCACTTTTCTCTAGAATTGGAAGGAGATGAGGATACTTCAGCCTAATTATTTTAAGACGGGATTAAATGTTAAATAAAGTTATAGGTGAATATATTTAGGTTGAAGAAGATTTTAAAGGTGGTGAATCGGGATATCATTTATATGGGGAACCTAAAAGAGGCTTCTAGTGGAGGATAAGTGGTTTCTGCTGGATGATCAAGAGGTATGAATTTTGAGAGAAAGAAGCGTATCAACAAGAATATTAGACATAGTGATAGTAAGAAGAGTAGATAGGGGTAATAGTTAGTTACATATGACCTTGCTCAAGTGATCTTTCACTGGTGTGGTAGGTCAGGAAACTTCTATAGACAGTTCCCACAACCACTAGTAGAGTGCTGAGTCTATGGTAGGATGAGATATATAAAGAGGTTATGTAGGAACCCATGAAAGAAGGGTAATGATGGAGAAGATAAAAAGAAATAGAGTACAAGAAGGGGAACTTCCACACCATACTGATAATGTAGTTATAGTTTTGCTTTCTGTGGTGGTTGAGGTAGTGGATGCAGTACTTATGAGAAAGAGAAGTCATATTATTAGATTGGTGTAGCTTAGTGGACTAAGACTACATCACAGGGAAGAGGGGAATAATAATTATATGCAATTCAACCTAGATTGGTAGATAGTGAGGCTGGACCATCGATAGTTAGAGTTTTTATTCTTATAGATTCTATATTAGTTAGTAACTTATTTGGTACTGGTGCCTCACACTCATTTATATCTTCACAACTTGTGAATGTTTTGAGCTTGACAGTTGAGTTCATGAGTGGGGTGATGACTATAGATATACCTTTGGGAGTATGGTCGAGGGACATCTGTTTTTGAAAGGGGTGTTATCTCAAGGCTGGGGAGTACCATTTTCTATGAGATATTTACATCATTGATATGTTAATATTTGACTCTATTTATGGGTATGGACTGGTCAGTAGCATACTGAGACCACATTAGTTGTTACCACATGAGAGTGGCCATTACATCTTCTGAGGGTGATCATTATGTATACGATAGGGAATGGGATATCTAGGTTGGCTGTGCAAGTTCATTTCATCAACAACTGGGTAAAATCACTACCCAAGTTTCTAGTCAGATTCTAGATGATGGGGTTGTAAAGCATGATGTCTTTACACATATAGTGGAAATGTTTCAGGATGTTTTTTCCCAAAGACTTCTTAGGGTTTCCACCATAGAGAGATATGGAATTTACCAATGAGATCATGCTTGGGGATGAGCCAGTTTCTATTCCACCATACAAAATAGAACCAACAGAGCTTCAAGAGATCAAAAATCATCTAGAAGAGTTGATGGATAAGGGGTTTATTCATCTGAGTACATCATCTTGGGGTTCTACATTCTTGTTTTAAAATAAGGTTGACACAACTCTTTGTTTGTGTTTTGATTAACAGAAGTTGAACTAAATGACTGTGAAGAACTAGTATCCTATTCTGTGTATCAAAAATCTATTTTAATAGTTAAGGGGATCTTGTTTTTTCTTAAATATTGACTTGAGATTAGGGTATCATTAGTTGAGAGTTAAACCTTATGATATACCAAGGACTACTTTTAAAAGAAGGTATGACCTTTATGAGTTTTTCATAATTCCATTTGGGCTGAGAAATGAACTATAAGTGTTTATGGCCTTGATGAACATAATCTTACATCCATACCTGGAATAGTTTGTTGTTTTATTTGTAGATGCCATCTTGGTCTAATCCAAGACTCATGACGATCATTCCCAATATCTTGACATTTTCCTAAGTAAATTGAGATAGAATTAGCTATATTATAATATATCTAAGTGCCTATTTTTGATTGACTAAGTACACTTCTTAGGTCACATCATCTTAGAGAAAGGTGTGTCAGTGAACCTAGAGAAAGTTCAGGCAGTGGTTTCTTAAGAGTATTCCAAGAATGTGTTCAAAATTTGTAGCTTTCTAGGATTAGAATAATATTATCAGAGGTTCATACAAGAAATTTCCTATTTGGAAGCACCTATTTTGGGATTTAATAAAAAATTATTAAAGTTTGAATGGTCTAGAGCATGTGAGAATCCATTCTAGGAGTTAAATAAGCTCTTGAAATCGACACCAATATCGATCCTACCCAATCCAGGTGAGAAGTGTATAGTGTTTTTTATGCTTATAGGATCATACATGGAGCTTTATTGATGCAGGGAGATCAAGTTGCTGAATATAGGTCTTTGAAGTTGAGAACACATGAATGGAACTAACCTACTCATGACCTCGAGTTAGCTACAATGGTAATGATTTGAAGTGTTGGAAACATTATTTTTTGGGTGAAATTTTTTCCATGTATACTAATCACAAGATCTTAAAGTATATATTTTCATAGTGATATTTGAATCCTCCACAACACAGGTGGGTTGTGTATATGTAGTTATTTTATTTTGAGCTGGAATATATATCTGGGAAGGGAAATAGTGTTATTGATGCTTTAAGTAGGAAAACTTATACTTAGGCAGTTTAGGAGTCTAGTACTGAGTTAAAGATGATGACTTTATTGTATGAGTTGCATGTTGTGGTTCAGGAGAGTTAGGAGTAGATGAATATCATATCAATTTAAGTGGAGTATACACTTTTAAGATGGATTGGAGACACGCAGTATGAGGATCCAGAATGCTTGGCCCCGAGGGAAAGCCTATAAGGTGGGGAGTCACCTTCAGATTGGACCATAGATAAGGATGAGATCATCTATGTTAGGAATCAAGTTATTGTTCATACAAGCATGCAAGAGAAGCTAATTCATGAATTTCATGCTTCGAAGTGGGTGGTGTATCCAGGTGTGAACAAAATGCACCATGACCTATGATGATAGTTTTGGTGTCTAGGAATGAAAAATGAGATAGTAGGGTTCATGAAATGATGCTGCACCTGTCAATAAGTGAAGGTTGAGCATCAATGTCCTAGTGAATTCCTACAATAGTTTTCCATTCTGGAATGGAAGTGGGATAGTGTTTCTATATAATTTCTGGTGGGTATCTCAAGTAAGCCTTAGAATAATGATGCTATTTGGGTTATTGTGGACCATCTATTTAAAGTAGTGTGTTTTTTCCCATACGAGATAATTTCTCAGTAGAATAATTGAGATACTTGTATGTATGAGAGATAGTATGTCTACATGGAGTGCCACAAAGTAATTTTTTAGACCATGACTTAGACTTTACTTCTCTCCTATAGAAGGGATTGCCGAAGGTGCTTGGTTTATAGGTTATACTGAGTAAGAAATTACACCCAAAGATGGATGGAATGTTAGAGCGTATGATACAGGTGCATAAGGATATTCTTCGAGCAAGTGTAATATAATTTGGTGAGCCTTGGGAGAAACACGTAGCTTTAGTGGAGTTCACCTATAATAATAGTTATCAAGAAACTATAAAAATGGTACCATATGAGTCTATTTATGGTAGGCCATTCAGATCAACTCTATGATGGATAAAGGTAGGTGAGTCAGAGCTATTGGGACCGAGTCTCGTGTAGGAGACTTCAGAGAAAGTTACAGTTGATTCAAAATCATATGAATATGGCTTAGAGTAGATATAATTCTTTTGCAGATAGACATCGATAAACCCTAAATTTTATATATGGGTATCGTGTATTCCTTCGAGTGTCACCTAGACTGGTTCACCATTGGATATGAAGACAAGGTAAGCTGGCACCCGAGTTTGTTGAACCGTTGGAGGTTGTGGAGAGAATCAGGCCAGTTGCATACCGATTGGATCTTCCATAGAGGTACAATTCTATGCATGAAATTTTTATTGTGTCACATCTTTGATGGTATCACCCCAACCATTCTCATGTGATCGATGCGGATGATTTTAATCTTGAGATAGAAGTGTCCTTTGAGGAGCATCTGACACATTTGTTGGATTACAGTGAAAATGTGTTGCAGGGAATGACTATGCTGATAGTTTGTGTATTTTGGAAACGTGGATGTGTTTAGGAGGAAACATGGGAAAGATAAGTGGATATGTGGGATGAGTGGCCTAATCTTTTTGACTTGGAATCTTAGAGATACTTGGGCGTACATCTCGATGGCGATCTGTTATAAGGTGGAGAGATTGTAAGATCCCAACCTTTTCTAGAGATGTATTGGGCTTGTTTATAGGTATTATTTTTCTTTATTTTAAGTATATCTTGGTTGGGTTTTACCTTTGGTATTTTTTGGGTTAAATTAGAGAAATTTTTAAATAGGAGTGGTAGTGCACAGTTGGCGCATGGTTTTCCAAAACCGTACACCTAGCCTAGAAAACCATGAGAATGAAAATAGAGGGGATTTTTATAGCTAACACATGGTTTTTCAAACAATTTTATCTTTTAGGAGTAACTGTGAACCCCCTGGAAGTGGTGCATGTTTAAGGAACATGATTTTAAAAACCATGCGTCCCTACTTAGAAAAACGTGCATGTGGTTTTAATTATCCTGGAAATTATTTTAATTTTTTTTGAACCCCAGGTATTAACCCGAAATTGGCCCTATCTTGACCCTAAATTGTTTCTCTTGTTTTTGAAAGCTTTTGGATAGATTCCAATCCCTTACAACCTCTATTCTTCACAATTCAAAGCCTAAATTGAAGATCCACACCTCTCTTGGTATGTGAACCTTATCCCATGTGGTTTCTTTCCTCTTTAACATTATTATACCATCCTCTAAATAGATGTTTTCCCCTATTGGATTTAGATCTAGATCTAGGTTTGATAAATCATGATCCATTTAATCTTATTTCTAGGATTTAATTCAATATCTCATTCTTCATTAGTTTGACCATTCCGTTTCAATTTGGGGAATTTCTATTGGGAAATCACTCATCAACAATATAGATGTAGGTGGTCTAAATTAAAATCCCATAGTCTTGATTTAATTACATGCCTGTAATTGTGAAATTTCAATTTCCATGATTTGTAAATTTCATTGATAATTGAATTTATTTGTTTTAATCTCCATTTGTTAATAATTAAGGTTAAATTGGGGAAATTGAATTGTGGAATTGAATTAATTAATTTTTTAATTAATTAATGGGATATTGGGATTGTGTAATTAGATTAATTAATTGGTGAATTAATTAATGGGATGTTATGATTTTGAATTGGATTAATTAATTGGTGAATTAATTAATAGATTATTGTGATTATGGGATTGAATTAATTAATTGATAAATTAGTTAATAAATTTTTATGATTTTGAAATTAATTTAATTGGATCAATTAATTGGTGAATTAATTAATGGGAATTGTTGTTATATTTCAATTGGTTAAACTGGATTAATTAATTTGTGAATTAATTAATAGAATGTTGTGATATTTTGGTACATGTGATATTGTGATACTTGTAAAATTGTGATATATGTGATTGATATTCATGTGTGGGACATGGTCTACTGTATCAAAATCCCATAGTGATAAATTGATTGATATTCATGTGTGGTACATGGTCCTCTGCATCAAAATACCAAAGTGATAAATTGATTAATATTCATATGTGGGACATGATCTTCTACATCAAAATTCCACAATGATAAATGAGTGTGGGACACAGACTATTGATTCAAAATCACACTAGTGTGATTGTTTGATAATGTGTTGTGGGTCATGGATCTTTGCTTAAAATACCGAAGGGTTCCTAGGCATGGTGATCTAGGCCCAAAACATTGGTATTGGACTATGGTTCCAATTCACCATAATATGAATTGAAATGAAATGGATAATGAAATACCATGTATTATAATGATCTTTGAATTGGATATGTAACACTATTCAGACTCCATCATGGGTTAAATCATGTATTGATTGGTTTGGGTGTCCTCATGAACTTGGGAGTTACGTGGTTAAATAAAGTCTAATTGAATAAATGTAATCTAAATACTTTATTTCTCATATTTTATTCTTTATACAACTTCATACACTATTATTGAATATATATTGTTTTAGACACCATTGGTGGTGGCCTATTGAGTTGTACTCACACCATAATCAGGCTGCCTTATTAGTACTTTAATAGACTTCATGTTTTTAGTATAAGATAAGGGAAAATACCTATTGTTAGAAGGGTGATTTGGGATGTAGCATGGATGAGGGAACCTGATGTGATTCAAGACCTTCTTGATAGTTTTTAGTGTCTCTATTTATTCTGGGTTTTGCATACTAAAACTTGACATATATTGGAATGACATATCTACTGTTTAGTTTTGGATATTGTATACCAGTTTTGGTCATCATGTGATACTGGTTTGGTTTGATTATTGGTTATATCATTTGGTTGTTGTTTATTTATTTCCAATGTTGCGTTGCTTTTATAAAGAGGGTATAGTCTCCCCATGATCGATATTATAACCTTGATACTATTTGAAAACCTCCAACATATGGGGAGGTGTGCCTGAGGTCATGTGACCAACCGGCTTGGGGAACTAGTTTTTGGAACCCGAGTTGGGATGTTACATAGAACACCAAAATTAAGGCTGTAGATGACTCCTCATCCAATATCACCTTTATATTTGAATTATATTGGAATAAAAATGAAGAATAAATCAATACTCTAAAAATCAAGCATATGGGCTTGCACCTAAATAGCACAAGAGATGTGAATAGAATATGGAATATGAAGAAAGAGGATCAGAGTGGTTAATAATATAGATCCAACATGACCAATGATGTTTTAATTAAATAATATATGGAGGAGTTATCAAGATCCCTAGATTAGGGATAAGAAGAACCCACATGAGAAAATTGGGGAGGCTCATCTGATGGAGAAGAAAGGAGGAGAAGAGGGATTTAAGTTAAAAACATTTCAAGTAAAAAAATCATTAATTCATCCATTTTGATATGGGCATATAGTTTGGATGAATGGTTGTCTGAACTATGCGCCAGTAATGTTGCCTCCACTTTCCAAGAACCCCCTTCACAAGGGCTAGGTGCATGGTTTGAAAGACCATGTGCAACCCATGTGAAAAACCACCATCTCATGTCTGAGATTTTCTTTATAGTTGTGAAACCTGGATTGCATGGTTATGGAAAACCATGAAGCCTTTTATATTCCACTAAGTTCCCCACATGGTTACCCCACACAGTTAGTACTAACCACGTGCTAACAGTGTGACTCACTCTATTTTCCCAATTCTTAGAGATTCAGGATCCAAACAAGACCTAAACCCTCCCAAAACCATCCTTAGACCACATGGAAAATTTACCTACATTAAAAAATGAATTCAATATAAAAAACAAGATGTACCTTTGAGAATAGTTGGGTCATTACAACCTTCCCTCCTTAAAGAAACTCATCCCCAAGTTGGCCTTCTAATAGAAAAGAGGTATCATCAGAGAAATCTTCCATCCACTGAGATTGTATATTATCTTCCTACTCCGAGGTCTAATTCTGTACTCATTCTTTCTTCCATATCACCTGTACTAAAGGGACTAAAATTTCTGAGAGTGTCATAATGATTCGGTCAATAATACACACTAGATACTCATCGAAGGAAGAATCCACATCCAACTCAACCTCATTAGGATGTAAAACATGTGATAGGTCTGGATAACATTGGTGAAGCTGAGATACATGAAACAAATCATGCATAGACCAGTATCTTGGAGGAAGTGATATATAGTAATCTATCGGTCATATTCATTTCAAAATTTCAATGGGTCCAATTAATTGAGGCGAAAGATTACCATACCTCTGAATACGTCGATGACCCAAAATGGGAGAGACTCACAAGAAAACCCTATCTCCATCCTCAAACTCAATAGGAATTCAATGTTGATTGTTATATGACTATTATATGGATTGAGCTATCTTAATGCGCTTCCTGATCACCTGGACCTGCTCTATAGTCTCCTGGATGAGATGTAGTCCAAGAAAAGATGCCTCCTCTACCACTAACCAACACAGAGGTAAACGAAAAGGCCTACTATTTAAGGAATCATAAGAATCCATTTGAATGGTACCCTAAAATATGTTATTATAAATGAACTCAACAAGGGGTATGTGTTTCTCCCAGGATACCCTAAAGTCAAGGACACATGCACATATTATGTCCTCTAACATCTGAATCGTACTCTCTATTAGTTAGTTGGTCGACAGTGATAGACTATTCTTAGAAGAACCTATATACCTAATGAATTTTGTAATCTCTACTAGAATTGAGACATAAAGGTATCATCCCTATTATATATGATAGATCACAGAGCTCCATGAATACATACATCCCCACAGATGTATAGCCTCCCTATCTCATCTACTAAAAAGGTATCTCACACAGGTAAGAAGTGTGCAACCTTCATCAAATGATCAATGAAAACCCAAACTATATCATTTCCATTAGGTGATTGGGGAAAACCTATCACAAAATCCATATAAAAATTGTCTCATTTCCACTCAGGAATGGATAATGGCTGTAAAAGTCATCTCATCCTCTAATATTTTACCTTCACCTACTGATAGGTGGAACACCAAGTGATAAAACTGAAAACATCACATTTCATACTAGGCCACCAATATTAGTGACATAAGTATTGATACATCTTGGTGACATCGGGTTGTAATTCCCATGATGAGACATGAAATTCCCACATCAGTTGAACTCTCATGTTTGATGGGACCCAAAAAATACCATGAAATATTTACGTCTCATCCCCATCCATGGTCCAAATAGAAGATGAATATTCATATGAGAGAATCTCTCTTAGAACTAGTCCCTTTGGATTTTAAAGTTTCATCATTATCACCTATTATAGATGGTTAGAAATCACTACTAATGCTGAGAGTATAGTCTAGACATGATCCTCCTAGACCTCAACATGTATCTATGAAAAACAGGAAATGAGATGCCACTTGACACTGGCCTCCTGAACCAACTATTTCTGATTCTTCTATCTCAGAACATCAACTACAACATTGCCTTTTATAGGTGTGTAGGCATGCTCAAAATATAAGGACTGTAGATACTCATCCCACCTGCGTTGCCTCAGATTTAGATCACACTGTGTAAATATGTACTTTAGTATTTTGTGATTTGTAAACACCACAAAATAATCTCTAATTAAATAGTGTCTCCAACAACATAGATCATGAAATAGAACAACTATCTTGAGGTTGTGTGTTGGGTAATTCTTCTCATGAGGCCTCAACTAATGAGACCCGTACATTATGACTCACTCATCCTACATCAAAATAGCTCGTACTCTAATACCTAATGTTTTGTAATAAACTGTGTACCTCATACCAGGCTCTGAAAGAATAAGGATTGGCGCTAAAGTCAAACTTATGATTAACTCTTGAAAGGATACTTCAAAAGCTTCAGACCATATGAATTTCACACCCTTTTTAGTCAGACTAGTAAAAGGAACTCTAAGGAATGATAAATCTTGGATTAATCTTTTATAATATCCAAATATCCCCAATAAAATCTATATGTCAAAGAAATTCTTGGGATACACCCAGGAAAATAAAAATTTCAATTTATTTGGGTCTACTAAAACTCTTGACTCCAAGATGATATGACTCAGGAAGTGAAAATTGTCGATCCAAAAGTAAAATTTACTAAGCTTATCATAATGTTGATTCTATCTCAATGTATTCAACACGATAAGTAGAAGGTTTTCATGGTCGTGCCAATAGATAGACTACACTAAGATTTTATCCAAAAATACTACCATGAATGAATCCAGATATGGGTGGAAAAAGCGATTTATCAGATCCATGAAAATAGAAGGTACGTTTGTGAGTCCAAACATCATAACTTGGTACCCATAGAGACCATATCTACTCCTGAAATATGTTGCAAGTATTTCTGATGACCTGACACACACTTGATGAAAAACCGACCTCAAATAAATATTTGAAAACACTCTCACTCCTTGGAGATGATCAAAGTGATCATCTATTAGAGGTAGTGGATACCGATTATTAACTATAATTTGGTTCAACCATTAATAATCCACATAGAGCCTGAGGGAACCATCCTCATTCTTGGAAAAAAGGACTGGTGAACCCCAAGGAGAAGTGCCGGGGTGTATAAAACCTTTAGCCTCTAGGTCCTCCAACTATTTCTTAAGCTCCACAAGCTCTGTTGGTTCCATATTGTAAAGAGGAATGGATACTGGTGCTACTCTTGATACTATCCAAATGGTGAATTGTTCCTCTATCATTAGAGGTAGCCTATAAAATTCATCAAGGAAGATGTCCCTGGATCGATCCACCACAGGTGTAAAAACAATATGTCATAACCCGTGTTCATACAAGAAAATACTACCAATCAGAGCTGTCACTCTACCCAACATCTACTGCTCAGGCCCTGTTTGAGTTGAAAGACCATCCCATTCTACCTTATAAACATACATACTTACCTATAGTGATGTAAACATCACCCTCCTATAATATCATTCAACATGAGATTGATAAAAAACTAAACAATCCATCACGATGATTATATCAAACCCTATCATGTCAATGATGAAGAAATTACATACAAAAAAGTGTCTTCCCATATCAAGGGGATAATCATTAAAATATAATATACTATCTGATAGGATACCCAATGGGGGTATTAAGTATCATCATGCCACAAAAGTGTTCTATCTCAATTTCTAAACTCTCAATGATTTCCTCAGATATAAAAGAGTGTGAAATCCTTGTATCAAATAATGTAGACATTAAATTAGTGGATACTATAATATTATCTGGAACATTAGAAGGTATGGAACTCTACTCCTATGGAATATGATGGATTACATGTAACTATCCTATACTATGGTCTTGAGTCACAACCTGACTACCCTGAGAAAGCCCTCTCTACTAGCACCGAGAATTATGAGTATGATTACTGCTTCCTTGACCACCATCTCGAATTGAGTGGTTAGTGGTATTCTAGATACCATCCTGGTAAAATTCTAATAGCCCCAATCTGGAACAAGGGTTGGTGTAGATCCCTTCTTGCTAAGTACTAATGGAAAATTCATGTAAAAGAACTGGATATGAACCATTATGCCACCACCTCTGCATTCCACTAGGGTTTTTTATGTCCTGGCTTCTTTCCCTGGTGATAGATAAGAAATCTATCAGAAAGAACTTCCTGATGGATTCTACCCTCATGAGAAACCTTAAATCAACACTTTCATCCACTAGAAGAACCACTGGTTGGTCTAGGTGCTGAACTGCCATAGCTCCCACTATCATCTTGCCTCAGAATTCTCTTAGTAATAAGGATGTGGTCGACTATATCAAAAATATTAGATAGCCTAAAAACATTGAACTTCGACCGAATGACATATACCAAACAATCCTTGAATTTCCTGGTGGTTATAGGATCATCACCAGATAGAGTTTTCACGAACCACTGTAGCTCAGTAAAGCGATAAGAATATTGTATGATAGAAATGGATCCTTACTGCAGGTTCATAAACTCTCTATCCCAATAATATCTCAGAGTATATGGAAAGAATTAATCATAAATTATCATCTATAAATCTGCACAAACCATGTATCAATGTTAATGTTCCTGGGTAATAACATCCCACCATTTCTTGGAATAATCTCATAGCATATAAGCAGTAAGTTTGACCCTTCACTCTGTAGGTACTACAAATAGTCAAAGATAGAAAGCATGTCCTTTAGCCATAACTTTGCAGCATGTGGTCCACCATCCCCTAAAATGATGGGAGGATAGTTCTTATAGAATTCTGGAGTCAACTATTCCATATTTGGTGTAGGTCGAGCAACACCTTACATATTTTTCATCGTATGAAAAAATACTTCATATAACTAGGATTCGATGCCCATATCATGAACTACATGTGGTTTTATTGGTGGCATTACAGGATATATCACTAGAGGCTTAGGGCCCACCACCTCTGGTGTATGTTTGTTACCACCTTCAGGGAATAGGACTTGAGGCTACAATGGTGGCATGATTCTATAATTCTACACACACACCTCAAAATATAATTTAATATCTGAAATAATTACAGATAGATAACTAGGACAAGTTCATAATCTTTCTATAAAAATATCACACCTATCTTCTTGCTCTAAAATCTAGGTCTAGGTGAAAAGGAAGAAACCATAATAGTCCACAAGAATGTAATAGACTCCCAACTACCCACTACTATGGCCATGACAAGTTCAAGGTCTCATATCACACATATAATATCACCATTTCATTCTAAAAGTTAAATTCATTTAAAATTTATGCTCATTATATATTTAAACCACCTTAAATGGTTTAATTAAATAGATCACCATTTACGATTCATATGGGACCATACTCATTATAAATTGGAATGTGGAATCCACTTAATCCTAACCATAACCCATTCCAGCCCATGTGACCAATGATCCATGACTCAACGTGCCATATTCATGTATGCTTTAACCTATGGAGGAAATAGTGATAGGTTAAGGAAGAAACTTTAAGTGTCAATTATGTTTTATTAGTACTTTAAGGAACATTATAACATTTTCATATATAATAATCCAGGCACTAATAATATGAAATAGTAAAATTCATGAAAAAGGTAGATGTGGCATGAAAAAATGCATGGCATATTAGTCCCAATGTGCCTATGATGATGAGTGAGATTTAACACCCTAATTTCATCAGGAAAAAGTAAAAGAAATTCCACTACAATAATACCAATAATAATAACATCATAAGACATGTGCATCACCCATCAGTGAAGTTGTATAAACTTTAATAGGTATAAATAATAAAAGAAATTACCCATCCCATGTAATTTGGGTTTCCCCTGTACATGGATTAGCTACTCCTAGGAAAAAGATCATTACAAAATTCTATAACCTCCTAGTATCTTTTATAATAACCAAATAGTAATACAAAGGAAAAGAAACCCTTTGATACCACTTTGTCATGTCCTGAATGGGATCCACTTAACCTATGCTTCGATCCTGTGAGTCACATTCCCTCAAGAATGGCTCCCCATATGCTAGAGTTAGCCGACTAGTAGTGAGGGTATAAGGTGATACATTTAGGATACCATACCCTCATATCAGAGTGAAATAATGGATACAATAAATAAACATAATACAGTGGAAGAATATATAAATAGGCACCATGACAATTAGACTAGTAACCCACTATAGTGGAAGCATAATACAATAGATATAATAACAACTATGAAAGAGTAAATAACCAAGAAGAAATAATAATATCAAAATCTAATAATATGATTCATATATATTGATGTCATATCATGTCAATATACAAAAAGAGGAAACAATGGACAAACATATACAATATTCTATACAAAAATTCAAAAAGAAAAAAGACTAATCCACTAGCATCTTGAGCCTATGCTTATTCCTTTGCTTCCGTGCTCTATTATATAAGTAAAATAAATCAAACAACTATAGTAGGAATATTTCCCTTATCCATACCTGTAGACAAGTAATCTACTCAGGTACTAAAGGCATCCCGAGTAGGGTATGAGATAAAATCCCACTAGGCCACTAATAACGGTGTCTAGAAATAATCCAAACTATTTACATAGAAACAAAAACATGTAGGTATAAAAAATAATAAATAAAGATGAATAAATAAATACTAGATGACTCAGGTTCCTACAGGACACCTAGATATCCCTACTTACTTCGACATAGGCCGGTAGAAGTTTGATTAGTAACCATAATTATATATAGTAATAATATATATTGTAGATTTATATACTATATCCACCTATATGCACTAAGTATGTGAGTATTTAAGTAGGCATATACCTAGATACTAGGTCCTGGCTGGACTTGGGGCATAACTCAAGTGTCCATATTAAGTCTAATGAGATATAGTCTCAAGAAGAGGGTACATGCCTTGAATCTCATAATGAATGTCAGACTTCATGCTCAATAATCAAGATAGGTGGGGTGAGATGTTACTCCCAACACCTGATATAGATGAACATGGAACACCATTCCCATCACCCAGATAATAGTGTAATGGCATGAGACATCATTCTCAATACCTGATGTAAGGGAGTATGAAACACCATGCTCAAAAAAAATCCTTAACCATCGTTCCACAACCAATATCATCGACATATTCATAATAAAAATAATAACAATAATAACTTTAGGGGTCACCTCTAATGCATCATAATATTCAATCCTAATACAACCGAGAGAATCACATATCATACTATTAACATTTTATAATTATTTAACAAGAGGTGTGGCATTGGAAACCATTTACATATCATTTAAACAAACCATTTAATAAAATAAGGAATAAAAATTCAAAATCAAGGTCAATCCAAGTACTTAGAAGTTTCTTTAATCAACTAAGTAATTAAACATGAAGGGAAAATCTGTTTACAATCTAAACTGAATACTTAGGCAGTGTTCATTCTATTAAACATTTATACAATAGTGGGAAAAAGAATTAGCACACCCAAAGGGGTGGAAATCAATAGGTCGACATCCTATAATAGTGTATAAAGGCCCCAGGGGAGTATAATATTAGGTGTATATCAATTTATAAATGAAAAGAATAATTTAAGTCGACTCACGACAATGGTTGGCGTGTGACACAACGACAAAGCTATGCAAACACCAAATTTTTTGGGAATAAATATATACCACCCACCTTAAGTCCATAAATTATTACTCACCCAATATCAAATCCATATTTTAAGTATATTGGAATAAAAACAATGAATGGATCAATGAATTGAAAATATGGCATTTGATGTTTTACCCAAACAACACAAAAGATATGAAGAACAATTGGAATAGTAATAAATAGGATTCAAGTGCTTACCAATGCAGATACAATGAAAATGATGACATTCGAATCAGAGAATTAAAGAAGGAGTTTTAAAGATCCCTAGAATAGGGATAGGGAGAAACCAAAAGAGAAAATGGATGAGGCTCATCCATGGGAGAATAAAGGAGGATAAGAGGTATTTAAGTTAAAAAAATTTCAGGGGAAAAATCATAAATTCACCCATTTTGATAGGGGCACATAGTTTGGCCATAGGGTTTTCCAAAAAACATGCCAAATGTGCTACCTCCACTATCCAAGAACCCCCTTCACGTGTGTTAGTTTCATGGTTTGAAAAATCTTTCATATCCCATGATAAAATCCACTGTCTCATGTATAAGACATTTTTCATGGTCATGCACCCCAACTTGCATAATTGTAGACAATTATGAAACCTCATACATGCCACTGAGTACCCCTTATGATTACCCTACATGGTTGGTACTAACCACATGATAACTATGTGAACCACTATATTTTCCCAATTCTTAGAACCCCTGGCCCCAAATAAGCCCTAATCAATTTCAAAACCTTCCTTAGGCCATACCAAATGTTTACTAATATTTAAAAATGGATTCAAGATGAAAAAAATGATCCATACCATTGATAAAAGTTGGGTCATTACAATTATGGGAAGGTAACCCTTAATATGTTCCTAATGCTGATAAAATGGATTTTATCTTTGATAAAGATATGATTGATATGAATAAATAAAATTAGATATTATTGATGACCTCAAAACTGAAAAAATATTTTTTGAAAAAGTGGTTTGTGTTATCATTGATAGAGTTTAAACCATTATTAGATCTATGGAATATATTCAATAATCAGTTGTTTTATTCATGGAATAAGGAAGCATGTATGATTTCAATAAGGATTTATTGTAATTTAGGTTATTAACATGTTTCAATAGAATACACGATGAAGGTGTTCATATGTTTGGCATTTGACAATCAAGAGCCACATTATGGTTAATGGGGGATTAATGATAAGTTTATTTTAGAAATTTAGGGACCTTGTTTATAAAGTTTTGGATTTTAATATTTTGTAATGGTTATAAGGTTAAACACTTATGGAATATTTTACATTGAATTTTGGATGAGGTTTTTATGATTAATGTATTGATTCATGATATGAATATTTATACATATTGGATAACCAGTGTTAACCTTTTTCTAACTAAATATATAATGAATGACTTATCATTTTATTATGGATATTATTACCTATTAGTACTTCAAGCATAAAAAATTCACCTTCATTTTATGGAGTAATAGATGAAGTGAAAATTGATTAAGACCCAACCGATGAGTGAGATAGTGCTTATGAAATGGAATGAAATTAAGAAAGTATATATTCTCCTGAAAATTATTGAAATAAGTTTTTTCATATTATCACCATTTTTGATGATATCAATGAACTTTTTCAAGAAACTTTGGTTTATGGATTTATGGTCATTAAACTTCTCTAGATCACCCACTTTTTTATAATCGCTGTTTTCTATCACTCTCCATTAGTAATTAGGTGATAGTTATCTCTTATATGTCCATGTTTTTACTTCCCACCTATGTTATCTTATTTTAAAACCTAGTATGTTTTATTCCAAATTACATTCCCAAATATCATTCTCTTTTTCAAAATAATGTTTTATTAACCCTTTTTATGATGTGGGTTTCTATGAAGAAATTTTAAAATGTTAAAACTTTGATGAACAAGATGAATTTCATGGGAAAAATTTACTTTAAGGGGGTAGAATGTGACACCATAATATTCTTTGAAATATTTTTTCAAATTAGTTTAATCTTTTCATTATTTTTCTTTACATGCAACACTAAGTTCAAATGAAACGTGATAAGTTATTAGAATATTATTATGATAGTTTTTACCTAGTCATAGGAATGGAGGTTATTAGTAATATTAACTAAATTAAGAAAAAATGATTTAAATAAATAAATAAATATATATATATATATAATGAATTATTTTGTGATAAATTAATTATAAATTTAAATAAAACCCTTTTGAAAATAAAAGGAAATCATTCTATGAAAAACTACTTTTTTGTACACAAGTGTGTTTTATATTAATTAGTTAACCAAATAACTTATAGTTAATTATATTAATGGAATTTATATATTTATAAAAATGTATGAAATTCATATTAGGTGTATTTTAGACAAGAAATAAAAATAAATCAAATTTTACGCTTTAAAACTGTATTTTTCTAAAAAGAAGTTTTGCTCTTTTTTTAAAATAACAATAAAATTAATTTTTGGAAAATTTAAAAAATTAATTTGATAAAATAAACTTCAATTTTGAAATTATAATTTCAAAATTACCATTGGGTGAATTTCTAGTATTTTTCTAAAAAGTTTCACTTTGATAAATAGTAAAAATACTAAATTTTAATTGAAAACTGCCTTTTTGTTTAGATTATTTATAATGTTAAATTATATTTTTAATTAGATTTAAAGTAAAACTAGTTAAATTTATATCAATTAATAAAATTTATTCCATTGGATTCAATTTCATATTGAATGTTGATATAAAAACATTTCAATTTTTTGAACTTTTTCTCACTAAAAACTATCTTTCTCATCATGTTCGTGAAATTAATTTTAAATTAAAATTTTACACTTATGTGAATAGAATTTAGAAAAATAGATTCAATATTTTAAATAAATATAATTTATAATTTATAATAATATCAACTTAATTTTTGAAAAAATTGAATAGTGAATATAGAAAAAATTTATTATCGCGGTTAAGCTAAAAATGGGTTTACCAAGGGGTTAAACTAAACATATAAGGGTAAAAATGACCTATAAAGTTGTTTGAAAACTATTATATTGAAATATTTCTACCATTAAAAATATAAGGTTCTATAATAGTCTAATTTTGACCCTTTTGACATATGAAAAACATGAGAGCACTTATTTCTTTTCAAAAATACCAAATGTGTCCTCTGCCCCACTTATAAAAGGCCACCCCTCTCCTATATTATTCACAACTTAAAATTTATTTGGTTCATCCAAGACATGAAAAAACAACTTCCATAATTCCCTCCTATAATCATATAATACATAGTTTGGATAGAAATCCAACCTATGAAGGCTTTAATGAAAACCTAAGTAGGATTCCCAAAGAAGAGGTAATTTTCTTCAATGAGCATTTTATTTTATTTCTTTCTCCATCTACATCAATTATTTTTAAACCATGATGATATAATAAAATAATTATATTAAATATAATAGTATTTTTTTTATAATAAGTGAGTGACCTAAAACATTATCCATTTCCATCAAATAGGTTATGAAATCATCGTTTATGTGTACAACAGACTACCACCTTGTAAACCAATGTCATTCATTTTTCCATCACCACCCCTAATCTTTGGAAATAATTATGGATTCATTTTTTATAAATTATTTTTATGATATTATTTAGATTTTTAAATTATTATATCACATATACCTTTATGATTTACATTTTGTGGGAATACAATAACATTGCTCGTGTGTACGATGGACTACCGCCTCGTAAAGTGATGAGATTCATTCACATTTTACATGGAAGGTGATAAAGGTAAATATAATGATTATATGTGATATAAATGACATAATTATGATATTAATGACACATTTATATTTCTGAAAATATGATATATATCATTTTTCTCTCACCTTTTCACTTAATGAAAGATGATAATGCCGCTCATGTATGTGTGGACTACTGCCTTCACGAAGTGACGTGATTCTCTTTTCATCACCAAAATACATGGATGATATATATATATATATATATAGTGACCCTAGCCTTTTACATATAAAATTACATGATTTTAAGCATAATTATACATCAGCGTACAAGCCAAGGATTGTAAACTATAGTGTCTTGGAAGTCTAGGTTCATAAAACTGAAAACATGGAACTAAATAAAACATTTCTTAATTTAATCTTAAAATTGAGCTCCTAACTTCCATTGTGATAAAAAATCTACATAGGGTACCCTGAGGAACACGTGAAAAAAGGGATGAGCTAAATAGCCCAGTAAAGGAATAACCATAAGAACAAAGTATTAACACATGAGATAGAAGGCAAGATATGATGATATAAAAAGGCATGTAACATATGTAATAATAATATATAAACATCAAATCATATAAAAAATGGAGTCATAGCATTGTGGAAGAAACATAAAACAAGATTTTATCATGATTCAAGGCTAAACACCAAGACCATTTCACATGTTAGCATAAGCCAAGTATAACCACCAAGACCGTCGCACATGGTAGCACAAGCCTAGGCTAAATGACAAGATCATCGCACATAACATCTCATGATACTCAAATTTACCAAATGAATTAGAGTGATATTTGGTTTCACCCATATTATATTTTCATGAATATGTTTTCCACATAAATAATCATACATAATCAATCTTACATAAACATAAGGGTTACCCATGGAAAGAATTGGGTACCATAAGCATGTCATAAAGCATAACAAATGGGCGTATCATTAAAGTGTCCATGAAAGAAAGGAACTAAAATATAAATTAAATTTATTAAGGAATAATAGGCTTGTATCATGGTAAGTGATGTCAAGTAGAAGTGACAAAATGTAAGAAAATTATTTAAGAAATTTTAGCAACAAAACATTTTTGTGCGGTTTTAAGGAAAATACTATAGAGCCTTTAAAATAAAAAAGGATAAAATACTTTATATAAAACAAAAATTGAACCAATATGGTATTAATAAAAAAATTACTTTATAAATACAATGGTGGCTTAAAATAGAAGATATAGTGCACTTGAAATCAGGTAAGAATTTGGGAAGTTCCCTCAAAACAGGCTTGCTTATCAGGAAGTATTGAGGAGGGAATCACTTAAAAAAATGTATACCCATGAAAAAGAATGATTAAAGGGTCTTGATAAATTAATTTGGTACATGTACACATCATTTATAAGATTCACATAAAAAGATAATATAACTTAATTTTGGTAAAATGATGATAAGGAAACCCGAAGGAACAAAGGATGTTCAGGTAGAATCCCTTACGGATTATCGGCATGGTATCAGGTGTACTTAAGAGGTATTAATGAGAGAAAAAGGGGTTTATAATCACTTATACATCATGAGTTAAGTATGGGTTAGGTTATAAATTATACCCCATCATTAGGGATTACACAGTAAAAGGACATAACATAGAGGAGATTCTTAAATAAATGTGAGAAAGAGAGGATCCCTTACCTTAAGTCCGGCGGTGTTCTCCACTTGATATTAATGAACTGAATAATCAAATTAGGTTCATTAATTAATAATTAAAAAACATATTCTATATTTAAAAGATTTATTATAATCTTTTTAAGTTCATTCATGACCTTTTTGATTGGTTTTGAGGTTCAATTTCACTGTTCGGGTATGTTTTCTTCCTTGGTTTTAATGATCAATTCACTTATATTCATGTTTGGACACACATGTATAATGCAAGTGGTTGTAAAGAATTGGATTTATATTTTATTATTTAAAATCCATAAGGTTACATTATTTTAAATTTAATTTGGTTACTTGGAGTGAAGTTGAATCATTAAATAAAACTTTAGTGATAACCTTTTGGGTTTATTGGCGGTTTTTGATCACTACGAACTCATTTTAAATTATAATTTAATATAAAGTGTAAAAAAATATTATAGAAAATTATATATGATATATTTCATAATATTCTGGTTCAAACATAAGAAAAATGGTTTCATGACCAGAATTAAAGATGGTAAAATAAATTGAATACCCATCGTCCTTGAATGTGGTAAATTAACACATCTCCGATGGTGTCTTTACTACTAGTATAAAAGAAGAGTAAAGGAGAGATGATAATAACTTATTACATTATCATAAAAAAATTCTAGTAAATTTAAGGTATTGTAGTTGTCATAACATGGATGAGGAGAGGCAAGGATAGAAAAGAAAACAAATGAAATTGAAAAGAAAGTAAAAGAATTGAAAAGAGGAATTTACCTCTCAAATAAATCTTACTTGAGAGCCTCTTAAAGGGAGAGTATTTGGTATTATGAGGAGACCAAAGGATTTTGGACATTGGGGAGGATACTAGGGAGATATTTGGCCATAATTTAAGGCATTAGGATTGAGAGGAGTGAAGAGAAGAGGTAAGGAGGGGTGGTATTTGTAGTGGAGGAGAGGAGGGTTTTCATAATATTTAATGACTTAGTTTATTTATTTATCTCAAGACCAGAAATAGTAATGATTCCATGACTAAAAATAGTAATAAGTTCATGTGAGTTTTAAATAATTGGGCTTACATTAGCATATTGTCATCCACGACCCTATAAATCATGTATTTAGCTTAAATTGAAAATTAGTGTATTTTATAATTCATAAAAAATTCAAGTATTTTTGAAAAATAATAAAAATTCACCCTAACCATTTTCTAGTGCGTATAATCCAAAAATAAAGTCCATTTTTTAAAAATAATTTTATAAATATAATTAATTTAATTTTTAATTAAAATCATAATTTACTTGAAAAACACAGATTTTAAAACTATAACGGCTTTTATAATACTTTCAAAAATTAAATAAGGTATTATAAAATTATCTTAAAACCAGAAGAAATATATTTTTTAATTTATAAATACCTTTTAGGAAAGTTCATTTTATTTTAAATTAATTAATTAATTGTAATTCATTCTTTATGATTTACAAAAATACCAATACTTTTACTATAGTAATATTATCACTTATAAAATGCCTAAATTTTATTTATACATTCATGGATGAGGTTACTGTTCTTTTGGAGGATTTACTATTCATAATGGCCATATTACTATTCATAAGTTTATGTTACTATTCATAAGGGTAGGTTATTATTCACCAAAAAATTAATCTTGTGTTTATTAAACTAAAAAATCTTACTGATTGCAACTGCTTATGTCAGATTTTTGAATTTCAATTCACATAAGTGAAAATATTATGTTTAAAGGTCACATAGTACTTAGTAGTTCATCATGTTGTGATTTCATGTGATTATATGACATAATTATAAGAAGGGAATTTCTAATGATAAAAATTGGGTTATTAAATTATTCCCCCCTTATTAAATTTCACCCTCAAAATTTCGTTTTACATTCTAAGCCATAAATAGGTGCAACTACTTTTCCTTCACTACCTCTTCCAGTTCCCATGTTTCCTCTTCATACTTATGGTTTCACTACTGTACTTTGACGAGGTGAGTAGTCTTTTTATGTATAACTTTATCTCTATGATCCGAGATCTTTAATGGATGCTCCTCATAAGAAATTTCATTCTCCAATTATACCACCTCTGAAGAGAGTACATGTAAAGAATCTGGTATGTACTTCCTTAAGAGGGATACATGGAATACATCATGTACTTTAGACATGGTAGGTGGAAGTGCTAGTCAATAAGCCATAACCCTGACATGATCAAGAATCTTGAAGGGGCTGATGTACCTAGGACTTAAACCTTCATTTATTTACAAACCTTATGAACTTATTCCAGGGAGATATGTGGAGAAATACCATGTCCCTAAATTTGAACTCAAGGTCTCGTCAATGATTGTCTGCATAACTCTTCTATCAACTTTGGACTGCCTTGATATGTTGCTGAATGTTTTTCACCTTCTCCACCATTTCTTCGACAATTTCAAGTCCTAGTAGCTTACGTTCACTGACTTCATCCCAACACGCCAATTTTCTGCACCTTTTCCCATAAAGAGCTTCATATGGTTCCATTCAGATGATCGAGTGGAAACTATTTTTGTTGGATAATTCTACTAGTGGAAGATGTTAGTATCATCCTCCTTTTAATTACATAGAATATTATCTCAACATATATTCTAGTGTTTGAATACTCTCCTCATATTAACTATCATTTTGAGGATGATAGGCCGTACTGAAGTTCAGTTCAGTTCTTAGAGCACGTTGGAGACTTTTCTAGAACTTTGAGGTGAATCTCAAATCTCAATCAGATACAATAGATAGTGGTAATCCATGTAGCCTTACCACCTATTTGATATATATTCATGAAAGTTGAGTCATTTATAATTCCTCTCGGATTTCGATAAAGTGATTCATCTTTTTAAGATGATCTATAATGACTCATATAGAATTGTTTCCTCTGGACTTCCTTGGAAGTCCAGTGAAAAAGTCCATAGTGATGTTATCCCACTTCCATGTTGATATTGGTAGTGGTTGCATCATCCAATTAGAATTTTGTATTTCAGCCTTCACTTGTTTACATACCAGACACCTTGATGTATACTTAGAAATATTCTTCTTCATATTGTCCCACCAAAAGTTCTCTCAAAGATCTCGATACATCTTTCTGCTCCATAGGTGAAAAGAGAAGGTTGATCTATGTGCATCATTAAAAATCTCCGTATTTATCTCTGGATTAAATGGTACACATAATCTTGATAAAAATATTACAAATCCTTCCTCATAAATCTTGAAATCTAAGGATTTTCCATTTCTAAAAACTTGCACCCTTTTCTAAATTTCCACATCTTTTCTCTGAGCACCATTTATTTTCTCCATGAGGGATGGTTGAGAAATCATTTGTGAAAGGATTGATAATGTTCCTACCTTAATGATTCCCATGTCCATCCTCTACAAATCTAAGAAGATTAGATTGTTTTAAATTATCATCATTGATAAATATGGAGGATCCTTTCTACTTAGAGCATCCACCACCTTATTTATCTTATCAGTATGGTAGTGGATTGAGAAGTCATAATCATTAATGAGATATATCCATCTTCTTTGATGAATATTAATATATTTTTGTGTGAATATATATTTGAGACTATTATGATCAGTATATAACTCACACTTCTCCCCATATAGATAATACCACCAGATTTTTAATTCAAAGATCATAAATGACCACTCCAGATCATGCGTAGGATGGTTTGGCTCATGGATTTTCAGCTACCTTGATGCGTAGGCTATCAATTTATCATTTTGTATCATCACACAACCTAATCCCTACTTTGAAGCATCACTGTACACCATAAATAGATCTCCACTTGTTGGGAGTGTGAGTACTGACATAGTGATTAACCTATTTTTCAATACTAAAATCATTCTTTACATTCTTGAGTCTAGAAAAACCATACTCCCTTCTATGTAAACTTGGTTATTGGGTTTTAAAATCATGAAAATTTATTCAAAAATCATTGGTAATACCAAGATAGACCCAAAAAGCTGCGAATCTCCATTAAAAATGTTGTCCTGGGCCACTCTTAAATATCCTTTATCTTGGAAGGGTCCACATATACCTCTTTGCTAGCGATAATATTCCCTAAGAATGATACTTCCTTCATCCAAAACTCACATTTACTGTACTTTGAATACAAATTCTCCCTTCACAAAGTCTTTAGCACAATATTCAAATACTCCTCATGTTCCTCCTTTCTCTTTAATTATATTAGAGTATCATCAATAAAGACTACCAAAAATTTCTTGAGGTAATCTATAAAGACTCTGTTCATTAAATCCATGAAAATTGATGGAGAATTAATGAGTCCTAAGGGGATCACTCTGAACTCATAGTGTCTATACATCATTTGAAAGGTAGTCTTGGGAATATTTTCCTTCCACACCTTTAATTGGTGATATCTTGACCAAAGGTCCACCTTAGAGAAATAACTGTACCCACGAAGCTGATTAAAAAAGTAATCTATCCATGGTAGGGGATACTTGTTCTTTGTCTTGATTTTATTGAGCTCATTATAATCAATGCATAGGCACATTGATCCATCCTTCTTCTTGATGAAGATTACTAGCACACCCCATGGTGAAACACTCAGGTGTATAAAACCCTTCTCCAGATTCTCTTGTAACTGATTCTTCAACTCTTCCATATCTACGATGGCCATTCTATAAGGTGTCTTTGGTATAGGCATAGATCCAGAAATAATTTCAATTGAGAACTCAACCTCTCAATCAGGAGGAAGACCAATCAACTCTTTAGGGAATACATCAGTGTAATCCCTCATGATGGGCATGTATTCAAGCACGATTCTCTCCTTCGCCTTAATAATTTCAGCTAGACATGATTTCTCATAAGGAATTAATATCCACACTTGAGACAATGATTCTAAAGTAGATTCATCTTCCTTTTTACAATTGTAAAGAATTGGAGGATGCTTCAGGATGTGAAGAGTGATATCCCTTTCCAGACAGTTGATGTTGGATTTGTATAAAGATAGCCAATCCATTCCCAAGATAGGATCAAACTCCACTAAAGGTAGTATGATGAAATTTGATGGGAGGTTCAGTCCAAAAATGTTAATCAAGGAGGAGTTATAAACCATGGATGAAATAATTTCCATATTCAATATTCTCACATATAACTTATCCTCTAAATTTTGAGGTGGAGTTTGAATATTTCTACTAAATTTTAAAGATATGAAAGAATGTGTGAAACCAGAATCAAATAGTACAATTGCTATTCTTTAATGAATAACTAGCGTACCTGTCACCACATCATTGTCCGGATCCACCTTAGTAGTAGTGATAGATTAAGCCCTTACTTGTTGCCTTGTAGATTGTTGTTGATTTCCTATGACAACCCTCATCTTAGGGAAATTTTTCACATAATTCCTATGATCCTTGTAGTTGTAACACTACACTATAGGCTGAGTGTTGAACTGGACCTTCCTTTATTCTTCCACATTAATAGTATTCTTTATACCCCTTTGGAAGTTTTTAGCTAGATGTCCCAACTTTCCACATTTGAAGCAATTCCTAGTCCCCTTTAGATAGTTCCCAGGATTCTTCTTCCCACAATTTTTACACATGTGATAATCAGGATTCTTTCCATCATGGAATTTATTTGAGGGACCACCCACATTAGATTCCATTTTCCTCTTCTTGTCACCGAGCCCACGATACTACTAAGAGTATCTGATCTCTATTTCAAATTTTTATGGTACAATGGGCAATATCCTCATTTATTTCAAAGTCTCGAATCACCAAATATTTTCATAGACTTGACTTTAGTTAGCTAAATAAGTGATACACATTACTTTTAGTGTTCAAGACAAATCTAGAGGCGTACCTTTCAAGCCTTGTAAAGTTTGCTTCATACGCCCTGATGAAATCATATTCCTTGTGATTGAGTCTAAGGAACTCTATTTCCATATTGAGATGGGGGGTTTAGAGAAAATATTTATTGAAAAACAATTTCTTTAATTCATATCATTCCATGGAATCAATTTCCTCTTGGGGATTCATATTCTTGATCAGTTTCCAACATTGACCAGCTTCCCCATCCAAACGATAGACCACCAGTATGAATTTATCTTATTCCGAGCACTGGAGGAAAAATAATATCATTTCAATGGAGTTAATACACTGTTCTATGAGGAGGGGATCATAAGATACACTAAACATGGGAGGACTTTTCTACATGAGTGATTCAATGACAAATTTCTCTTTCCTTGAAGGAGGTGGGTGTTCCACATGATTCAAGTTATTATTCATAACTTGAGCCAGGTGAGCAAGTACTGTCTTGAAGTTTTGAGCACCCATTCCCATCATATCAGTCATATCATTAGGGACATATTCACATTCCCTATCACATTTATTGTTGGTATGTGTTCTTATATTTCCCACCATTAACTAAGAAAAAGAGCATACAATTAGAGGGTTTGATTAATTAACTCTTGATCATAAAAATGAAACTTTGAACATGAGAGGATAAACTTGTAATGGAGAAGTATATCCTAACTTGAGATTATCTATGTTTAAATCTATGTTATACTTTATCTATTTCTTAACTTATATTCTTATGGTTTTTTTTCATTCCCTTAATAATGGTTTATACCAAGCTCATGAATTTACCAAAGCATATCCCCTGGGAGTTTCAAACCAATAGTGCAGCAAGGCCCGTTTTTGTGGACCAGTTCCCATTTGAGTCTAGATCAAAGTAGTGTTTTTAGGTTTTAACCCTAGATACATCTATTCTGGTATAAGGCCCTAGCCTTAAAACTTACTTAATATTGAATTAAATGAGTAATTCACATTGAGGATCTTTTCAGGTTTAGAGTTTTAGAGAATTAGGACATAACTATTACATCTCAAAAGATTACAAAGTAGTCGCTTCTACTAAATTTCCATAAAATAAAAACTCTTAAAAAGAAACATGTATAGTTCCATGTTTTAGGTAGCATGACTTTCCCTTGATCCCATCCTTGACCCTATTACACGCTAAGTCCTGTGAAAAACATTTCAAAGACTTGGGATGAGCATAAGAAGCTCAGTAAGGGATACACAAAGAATGAAAACTGCTAGTTTTTTAAACATCAAATAAACCATATATACTCTATCAAAGTAATACCTTCACCTTCATGAAGTAGTAAAACTCTTCACTGAATAATGTATCATTACTTACCTTTTTGTAACCAAAGGATTACCATAAAATCCATAAAAAGAACACATAACATATATAAAGGTAACTTGGGACATAAACATACTTAAGTGGAATAACCATACGGTCGACTCCCACACATATCACTTAATGGAATAGCCATACGGCCAATTTCCATACATACTTAATGAAATATCCATATGGCCGAATTCCATACCCAATGCATTGGAGGTTATAACGCAACCACCCGTCCTGGTATTCCCGGCACCACCCGTCATATGGTTTATAATGTAACCACCCGTTAAAATGTCCAAGTACCAATATAAAATCATAAAACATAAAACCAATATAAATGAATGATAACATTTCCACATTTCAATCACAATATATCATAATATAATCCTTTATCAAAATAATTTTCAATACCAAAATACA
Source organism: Viscum album (assembly GCA_963277665.1). NCBI lineage: Eukaryota > Viridiplantae > Streptophyta > Magnoliopsida > Santalales > Viscaceae > Viscum > Viscum album. The sequence continues at coordinate 678,560,506 of OY728126.1, read as the reverse complement.
TAAAAGAGTATATGGTATTTATTTCATTTTAAAAACATAATGGCTTGTTGAGGAAGCCAAAGACCAAATAATACTCGCGGCGGCGGAAAAGGTCGTTGTCGCCGCGTACGTTAAAAGAAACATTCCTTTTTGTCGTTTTGTAAAACGCTTCGTAGAAAAAGATTCCTTTTGTATAAAATTAAAAGTCAAAGGGGTTTATACACCGTATAAAAGAAAGTTGTGTATAAAACGAAATATTCCTCAATGAAAGGAGATTGAGACGAAGTCCCTTACCTCGGGTCCGACTTGACTCGATCGTTCTTTAACGTCCTGAATAATAAACTTGAGTTAATTTCTACTTGATTAAGAACCTTTTTAGAGTTAATTATTCCTTTTATATCACTTATTTCCATGTTATAAACATTATGTAACCATTTAAGTTAATAATGTTTGTTTTGTCGATATTTGGTTCTTAAGTCGAAAGTGGACTTGTTACAATTACATGTTGTTCATGTGGTCAAAGGTTATTTATATCTAGAATGAAATTACTGATTTTGATATCATATATATCATATATATCCATCATATACATGTATTTATAATATTACATAATCATTTATAGGTAAGAAATGAAATGCACCGTTCATGGAGACGGTAAGCCGTACGTACGCATGAACGCTACTTTCATTTCTTTGTCATATTAATGGAATTAAAACTAAATGAGAGGTATGTATATTTTAATTCCAGAATTATATTCATCATTTAGATATATCATTAATTATATATATCCATTATATACATGTACTTTTAATAGTACATTACATTTGGGGATAAGAAATGAAATGCACCGTTCATGGAGACGGTAAGGCGTACGTACGCATGAACGCTACATTCATTTCTATCTCATACTTTAATGGAAAGAAATAATAATGATATAGAGGTATATTATAATTCCAGTATAATATCATATATAAAAACTTTAAATCCATCCTTTACACGTCCCACATATGGCATTAACGAATCACATCACTTTGAGGGGGCGGTAGTCCGCACTTCCTTAAATGAAGATATCGTGTTTACCCATAATGGAAACCATAAAGGTATGACCAAAATAAAAAATACAGAATATTAAAGAAAAAATAAACATATTATATATCATATATAAAAATAGTGACATCATAATGTCCACCTTTGAAGGTGTTAAATGAGTATTGAACAATCATTGTTTCAGGAGGCAGAATTTCGCCATCCACGGAAACCGTATGTTCTTTAACCATTTTATGTAGTTGTGTGAGAGTGTAGCTCAAATAAATCTTATAAAAACATCCTAGTATATTGAAGATACTGGTTTTGTTACAAAAGAAGTAAATAAAAAGAGTTTAGGGGGTTGGAGAAGCAAAATAAAACAAATGAACATGAGAGAATGAATTACCTTTAAAAGTGTAACTCCTTTTGATTTGAGCCTAAAGGCTTCCTTTGAAAGGCTTATGCCCAAAGGGAATCCTCTAGGATTAGGATAGGGATGTGGAGAGAGTAATTGGGCAGGGGTTGGCCGAGCCAAAGGCTTGAGGAGTGTGTGAAATGAGGTAGAGGTGGGGGCCTTTTATAAGAGGAGAGGAGGGGCATTTTTGGAAAGTAAAGAAATATTACTTTATATTTGAAAATGTGTTTCGGTTTTAAAAGGTCCCACATTGATATAATTCGTGGATAAGGTGATAATGGTTCGAAATCCACCCATACAATAAGTTTTGGACATGTGTAGTTCATATATGTTACATTATCTTTCCATTTTATTTAAATCGTCAAATAATGATGTCATCGCTGCATCATTATAAATAATTTAATTTATTTAATGTCTAAAAATTATAAAAAAATACTATGATGTAGGAAATCTTTTTATCTTTCCAATGACTATTTATAATAAAAATTTGGACATGTGTAACCATACTTAAAATTTTTTTTAGTAAAACAACTCATGTTTGTGTCAATTTAATTTTAACATTAAATAAAAATATATTATTGTCATTTTCCAACTAAAGTGGCTCCATGGGGTCCCCAAGTTGGCCCATGGCTTGTCTTGGTCGGCCATGACTCACCCAATAGGTGTAGGACAAGTTTCATGGTGTTTTCACATTCTTATAATATCATTTTTACCTTAAACTACACTAATTACCTCTAATCGCGATTAAGAACTTAATAAGTTACTATTCACCAAAAAATTATTATAATCTCATTGAACCACATTTTACTTCTTAATGACAAACATGTATGTTGGATCTTTGAAATTCAAAACACAATGATGGCAAAATTTCATTTAAACGGAATATCAGTCTTTATAAGTACCACTTAGTGGTTTCACTATTCATCAAAAATTGAAGTTTTTCAGAAAATTACCAAAAATTAACCCTAAGATATATTTGATATTAAGAATTAAAAAATGAAGTCTATTTTACAAAATTCAAAACATATAATTCACATTAATTAATTTAATAATTAATTCCCGTTGTCAGAGCAAATAGCGTGTTTTTATGAAACAATAAGTATCAAAAGATTGACACTAGTTTAAGACTGATTTCAAAGTGAAATTAATTCCAACGACCACTATTGGATTTAATGGTAAAAATATATTATAATTTCACTTTAAAACCAATTCAAAAGATAATATAATCATATAAATAAATTAGATTAAAAAGAGGTTTTGAATTAAAATACAACATTTTACACTATTCATTAAAAAAATGAACTTTATCGGAAAGATACCAAAAATTTACACAAAGTAAATTTTGATGTTCCGATTCTTAATAAGAGTTTTATTTGGTCCAAAAGAATGTTTAAGAGTGAACAAAACTATATTTAATGATGGTTCAACATCAAAAGGTGATAAGTGAACCTTTAGTGAAAACTAGGGCATATACGTCTAAAATTGAATTCTTTCTGTATTTTAAGCCTCTATCCTTTATTGGATAAATGTAAAAACATTTAAAAACATATATAATCATATTTTAGTTATTTCTATCCATTCCCTCCAATACAACGGCTACATGTTAACTACCATTTAAAATAATATTATTTTATTATTAGAGTGCAACGTAAGATTCCCAAGAAACTCGTTGTTGCGTGTTGGGTACGCCATCGAGAATAGAAACCCTTTAAAGTAATATTAATACTTTATTCACAAATATGGATAAATATGAAAATGTCATATTCTTTATTTACCTGGGGTGTTACATCCTTCCCCCCTTTTGGGAATTGCGTCCTCGCAATTTTTAAAATTGAGCTTGGAAACATCCTTGAACGTCCCACATCGGAACAAGAGTCGGTAAAACAATCACTTTAAAATAAAGGAAGATAAGTAAATAGGTCACCCGAGTTAACCCATACTAGGATTCCAAGTATGAAAACATGGACATGGAGGAGAAAACATAGGGTCATGTTCTGATGGAGAGTGATAGAAAACATGTTTAGGAGAAAGTTAACAATAAGAAAATCACAAACTTGTGATGGGTTAAACGGTGTTGGGTTCCCCAGTAGGAAAAGTTAATAGACAACATTTTTGTTTTAAGTTACTTTTTATTGAGGAATTTATTCATAAGGAAACATAATCACTTATCATGTTGACTTTCAACTTTTATTATATTCCTTACACAAACTCATATTTTCTCCAAAAGGCGAGTATTTAGGAAGACTTGTTCAAATTAAGAGTACTATAATCAACTTATAGAGAATCACCTAACCCAAAAAAAATAACTACATACTTCCCATGTCTTTAGACTTTAACCAAAACTAAAACCCAAAATATTAGTACAAGATCAGATAACCCAGAAAAGGATAACCCATTAGAAAGAAAATCTATTCATAATCTCCAAAATTTGTCCAACAAAACCCAAAGTTCAACGAGGACCATTCGATAAACAATTTGTCCATAAAATTCCTCAAAGTAAACCAATCTATGATTGAAACTCAAACATTTGAAGGATTTAGTCACATAGTCTTCCTAGTTAAATCGAAACATTTATCTCCAAACAAAATCAGTTGCTCTTAAAGTCTCGCATTGAAAATTAATTATCCTAATCACATATCCTCCATGATAGGTTAATCATTTTCATAAATAACCCAAAATCAACTTACTATTAATTCATAAAATCATATAACTAAAAGGAATCAGTCAAACTAACCAGGGACTTCACGTAGTCCAGTGGTAAGCGATAAATGCCAGTCGCACTTTGGTTGTGGGTTCGATTCCCGCAACTTTGTCCGATGTGATGGGTTGTCACACGGTCTGTGTGTTGTCCTTTTTCCAAAACTTTATAATTCTTAAATCATTCCCCAAAAAGGGATGAAATCATCAAAAATAACCATAACATAATTTAACCTCAATTTTATCTCATGCCTTTCACTTCAATCATAACATATAGTAACCCATAATTACCTCAAAAGTAAGGATCATATAAACCCAAATGGTTCTTTATAACTATGTCCACAAAAGAAAAGATAACTATTCCATGAATAAAATTTTCCTATATTAAACATCAGGGTTACACATAATATAAAAAGTCTTCTAATGTAACCCCATCATCAAAAGAGACTTAATACTCTTAAGAATTTCACCATAACTCTTGAAGCCCTTATATGTTGACATCTTACTCATTCAACATTCTTCATGATCCATTAACCATTCCTTTCCAACTTATTCCGAAATACCTCTTTCCTACAAACAAAATCATGAATCATATCCTAAGATTCCAAAATAGGAAAACAATAGTCATGAAATAATACATACCTTTGATTGGTCATTGTCAGTTTCTTCATCCTCAATCGGAATGGAATTAGGTATTGGTAAATGAGTATTTGTATGATCTTGGTGATCCCATTCACGAAACTTCTTAATGGGACATGTGTTTGCATAATGACCATGCACACCACATTTAAAACATTCAATTGATCCCTTAGAAAGAACTTCTTTCCCTTTCCTCGAGTCAACTGGATGATTCCTTTTTCCATGGCAGGTTCTTGCTTTATGACATTCATTTCCACATCTATAGCATATTTCTGTCCCTTTGAAACATCTTCCTAGGTGTTTCTTTCCACATCTTTGACACATAGGTTTTTGAACACACTTACCTTTATGATTATTAACTGTACTTCCGTAGGGATTTTTTTCTTGCAAATATGATGCCTTAGAGAAATCTCTAAGGTTTAGGTGGTCAATCATGACTCCAGATAGTTGGTTGAGGATAAACACAAGAGTTCTCATTACAGCCCCCATATCATTCAGTTTCTCGCTCAAAAAACTGTCACAGTTTCCTTCACATCCACCGTTACCTTGGTGCCTGCTAGATCCAGCCATTTACTAAAACAAAAAAGGGTCAGTGTGAGTATAACAACAAAACCATCACGTACTAATGAGGAAGATAAATACTAAGATATTCTTACTCATTCACTTTATCTAAAACTAGGACTCTGTCTGAAATCCTAACCATTATGGTAATGTCACTTATTCTTAAAGAATACCCTAACCTCTAAAGTTATCTAAACCGACTTCTGATACCAACTATAAGGCCCCAGCCTTAAACCTTACTTAATATTGAATTAAATGAGTAATTCACATTGAGGATATTTTCAGGTTTAGAGTTTTAGAGAATTAGGACATAACTATTACATCTCAAAAGATTACAAAGTAGTCGCTTCTACTAAATTTCCATAAAATAAAAACTCTTAAAAAGAAACATGTATAGTTCCCTGTTTTAGGTAGCATGACTTTACCTTGATCCCATCCTTGACCCTATTCCATGCTAAGTCCTGTGAAAAACATTTCAAAGACTTGGGATGAGCATAAGAAGCTCAGTAAGGGATACACAAAGAATGAAAACTGTTAGTTTTTCAAACATCAAATAAACCATATATACTCTATCAAAGTAATACCTTCACCTTCATGAAGTAGTAAAACTATTCACTAAATAAAGTATCATTACTTACCTTTTTGTAACCAAAGGATTGCCATAAAATCCATAAAAAGAACACATAACATATATAAAGGTAACTTGGGACATAAACATACTTAAGTGGAATAACCATACAGTCGACTCCCACACATATCACTTAATGGAATAGCCATACGACCAATTTCCATACATACTTAATGGAATATCCATACGGCCGACTTCCATACCCAATGCATTGGAGGTTATAACGTAACCACCCGTCCTGGTATTCACGGCACCACCCGTCATATGGTTTATAACGTAACCACCCGTTAAAATGTCCAAGTACCAATATAAAATCATAAAACATAAAACCAATATAAATGAATGATAACATTTCCACATTTCAATCACAATATATCATAATAGAATCCTTTATCAAAATCATTTTCAATACCAAAATACATAAAAGAGTATATGGTATTTATTTCATTTTAAAAACATAACGGCTTGTTGAGGAAGCCAAAGACCAAATAATACTCGCGGCGGCGGAAAAGGTCATTGTCGCCGCGTACGTTAAAAGAAACATTCCTTTTTGTAATTTTGTAAAACGCTTCGTAGAAAAAGATTCCTTTTGTATAAAAGTAAAAGTAAAAGTGGTTTATACACCGTATAAAATAAAGTTGTGTATAAAACGAAATATTCCTCAATGAAAGGAGATTGAGACGAAGTCCCTTACCTCGGGTCCGACTTGACTCGATCGTTCTTTAACGTCCTGAATAATAAACTTGAGTTAATTTATACTTGATTAAGAACCTTTTTATAGTTAATTATTCATTTTATATCACTTATTTCCATGTTATAAACATTATGTAACCATTTAAGTTAATAATGTTTGTTTTGTCGATATTTGGTTCTTAAGTCGAAAGTGGACTTGTTACAATTACATGTTGTTCGTGTGGTCAAAGGTTCTTTATATCTAGAATTACATTCCTGATTTGGATATCATATATATCATATATATCCAGCATATACATGTATTTATAATATTACATAATCATTTATAGGTAAGAAATGAAATGCACCGTTCATGGAGACGGTAAGCCGTACGTACGCATGAACGCTACTTTCATTTCTTTGTCATATTAATGGTATTAAAACTAAATGAGAGGTATGTATATTTTAATTCCAGAATTATATTCATCATTTAGATATATCATTAATTATATATATCCATTATATACATGTACTTTTAATAGTATATTACATTTGGGGATAAGAAATGAAATGCACCGTTCATGGAGACGGTAAGCCGTACGTACGCATGAATGCTACTTTAATTTCTATATCATACTTTAATGGAAAGAAATAATAATGATATAGAGGTATATTATAATTCAAGTATAACATCATATATAATAACTTTAAATCCATCCTTTACACGTCCCACATATGGCATTAACGAATCACATCACTTTGAGGGGGCGGTAGTCCGCACTTCCTTAAATGAAGATATCGTGTTTACCCATAATGGAAACCATAAAGGTATGACCAAAATGAAAAATACATAAGCTTAAAGAAAAAAATAAACATATTATATATCATATATAAAAATAGTGACATCATAATGGCCACCTTTGAAGGTGTTAAATGAGTATTGAACAATCATCGTTTCGGGAGGCAGAATTTCGCCATCCACGGAAACCGTATGTTCTTCAACCATTTGATGTAGTTGTGTGAGAGTGTAGCTCAAATAAATCTTATAACAGCATCCTAGTATATTGAAGATACTGGTGTTGTTACAAAATATGTAAATAAAAAGAGTTTAGGGGGTTGGAGAAGCAAAATAAAACAAATGAACATGAGAGAATGAATTACCTTTAGAAGTGTAACTCCTTTTGATTTGAGCCTAAAGGCTTCCTTTGGAAGGATTATGCCCAAAGGGAATCCTCTAGGATGAGTAGAGGGATGTGGAGAGAGTAATTGGGCAGGGGTTGGCCGAGAAAAAGGCTTGAGGAGTGTGTGAAATGAGGTAGAGGTGGGGGCCTTTTATAAGAGGAGAGGAGGGGCACTTTTGGAAAGTAAAGAAATATTACTTTATTTGAAAATGTGTTTCGGTTTTAAAAGGTCCCACATTGATATAATTCGTGGATAAGGTGATAAGGGTTCGAAATCCACCCATCCAATAAGTTTTGGACATGTGTAGTTCATATATTTTACATTATCTTTCCATTTTATTTAAATCGTCAAATAATGATGTCATCGCTGCATCATTATAAATAATTTAATTTATTTAATGTCTAAAAATTATAAAAAAATACTATGATGTAGGAAATCTTTTTATATTTCCAATGACTATTTATAATCAAAATTTGGACTTGTGTAACCATACTTAAAAATTGTTTTAGTAAAACAACTCATGTTTGTGTCAATTTAATTTTAACATTAAATAAAAATATATTATTGTCATTTTCCAACTAAAGTGGCTCCATGGGGTCCCCAAGTTGGCCCATGGCTTGTCTTGGTCTGCCATGACTCACCCAATAGGTGTAGGACAAGTGTCATGGTGTTTTCACATTCTTATAATATCATTTTTACCTTAAACTACACTAATTACCTCTAATCGCGATTAAGAACTTAATAAGTTACTATTCACCAAAAATTATTATAATCTCATTGAACCACATTTTACTTCTTAATGACAACCATGTGTGTCGGATTTTTGAAATTCAAAACACAATGATGGCAAAATTTCATTTAAACGGAAAATCAGTCTTTATAAGTACCACTTAGTGGTTTCACTATTCATCAAAAATTGAAGTTTTTCAGAAAATTACCAAAAATTCACCCTAAGCTATATTTGATATTACGAATTCAAAAATGAAGTCTATTTTAAAAAATTCAAAACATATAAGTCACATTAGTTAATTTAATAATTAATTCCCGCTGTCAGAGCAAATCGCGTGTTTTTATGAAACAATAAGTATCAAAATATTGACACTGGTTTAAGACTGATTTCAAAGTGAAATTAATTCCAACGACCACTATTGGATTTAATGGTAAAAATATATTATAATTTCACTTTAAAACCAATTCAAAAGATAATCTAATCATATAAATAAATTATATTAAAAATAGGTTTTGAATTAAAATACAACATTTTACACTATTCATTAAAAAAATGAACTTTATCGGAAAGATACCAAAAATTTACACAAAGTAAATTTTGATGTCCCGATTCTTAATAAGAGTTTTATTTGGTCCAAAAGAATGTTTAAGAGTGAACAAAACTATATTTAATGATGGTTCAAAATCAAAAGGTGATAAGTGAACCTTTAGTGAAAACTAGGGCATATACGCCTAAAATTGAATTCTTTCCGTATTTTAAGACTCTATCCTTTATTGGATAAATGTAAAAACATTTAAAAACATATATAATCATATTTTAGTTATTTCTATCCATTCCCGCCAATACAACGACTACATGTTAACTACCATTTAAAATAATATTATTTTATTATTAGAGTGCAACGTAAGATTCCCAAGAAACTCGTTGTTGCGTGTTGGGTACGCCATCGAGCATAGCAACCCTTTAAAGTAATATTAATACTTTATTCACAAATATGGATAAATATGAAAATGTCATATTCTTTATTTACCTGGGGTGTTACATCTGGAGCCACCTCTACCCATTTGTATCCATAGAGGGATGTGTTTTCTTGATAAACCACTTAATCTATACTTACCAAAATTTATACGTTTTTTCATATACTTAGTACCATCCTTAATGTTCTTACTAAAGTTATATATTCCAAATCTCTATAAATAAATATACCATCCTATGATACCAACTATAGTAACCCTATCCTTTTACATATAACATTACATGATTTTAAGCATAATTATACATCAGAGTACAAGCCAATGATTGTAAAGTCTATTGTCCTGGAAGACTAGGTACATAAAACTAAAAACATGGAACTAAATAAAAAATTTATTTATTTAATACTCAAATTTAGCTCTTAATTTCTATTGTTCTCAAACATCTACATAGGGTGCCCCAGGGAACACATAAACAAAGGTATGAGTTAAATATTCCAGTAAGGGAATAACTATAAGAACAAAGCATTAACACATGGGATAGAATGCATGACATGATGATATAAAAAGGCATGTAACATATGGAATCATAACATATAAACATGGAATCATATAAACATGGAGTCATAGTAATGTGTAAGAAACATAAAACATGATTTCAGCATGATTCAAGTCTAACCGTAAAGACCGTTTCACATGGTAGCACAAGCCAAGGCTAACTGCCAAGACCGTCGCACATGGTAGCACAAGACTAGGCTAACTGCCAAGACCGTCACACATAACGTCTCATGAGACTCAACTTTACCCAATTCATTGGAGTGATATCTAGGTTCATCCATCTTAACTTTTCATTAATATGTTTTCCACATAAAGAATCATACTTAATAAATCTTATATGAACATAAGGGTTACACATGGAAAGAATTGGGTACCATAATCATGTCATAAAGCATAAAAAATGGGTGTATCATAAAAGAATCCATGAAATAATGGAACTAATATATAATTGTAAATTAATAAGGAAAAATAAGCATGTATCATGGTAAGTGATGTCTAGTATAAGTGAAAACATGTAAGAAAAGTATTTAATAAATTTTAGCATTAAAACATTTTTGTGCGGTTTTAAGGAAAATACTATAGATCCTTTAAAATAGAAAAGGAAAAAATAATTTATATAAAAATAGAAGTGAAAAAAAGGTTTTCATAAAAAGACTTATTTTATAAAGTCAATGGTGTATTAAAACATAATATATAATTCATTTGATATCGGGTAAAAATTCAAAAAAGTTCCCTCAAAACATGCTTGCTTATCGGGAAGTTTTGAGGAGGGAATCACTTAAAAACATGTATATACTCAAAAGATAATGATTAAAGGGTCTTGATAAATGAATTTGGTATATGTATACATTATTTATAATATTCAAATAAAATTATAAGATATCTTTATTTTTTTAAAAGGACGATAAGGCAACCCGAAGGAACAAAGGATGTTCGGGTAGAATCCCTTACAGATTATCATCATGGTATCAGGTGTACTTAAGAGGGATTAATATGAGAGAAAGGGGTTTATAATCAATTATAAATCATTAGGGAAGTATTATTTAGGTTTTAAATAATACCTAATCTTTAGGGATTAAACATAAAAGGACATAACATAGAGGAGATTCTTGAATAAATGTGAGAAAGAGAGGATCCCTTACCTTAAGTCCGATGGTATTCTCCACTTGATATTAATGACATGAATAATAAAATTAGGATCATTAATTAATAATTCTAGAACCTATTATATATTTAAAATATTTAGTATAAAATTTTTATGTTCATTCATGACCTTTTTGATTGGTTTTGAAGTTGAATTTCATTGTCCGGGTCTGTTTGTTTCCTTGGTTTTAATGATCAGTTCACTTATATTCATGTTCAAAAAAACATGTATGATGATAGTGGTTGTATAGAATTAGAGTTATATTTTATTATTTAACATATATAAGGTTATGGTTGTCAATTTAATTTGGTTACTTGGAGTGAAGATGAATCATTATAAAAAAATTTAGTGATTACCTTTTGGGTTTATTGGCGGTTTTTGATCACTACGAACTCAATTTGCATTATAATTTAATATCAAGTGTAAAAAAAGATTATAGAAGATTATTTAGGATATATTTCATAATAATATGTTTCAACCATAACAAAAATGGTTTCATGACTAGAATTGAATATGGCAAAAGAAATTGAATACCCATCATCCTTGAATGTGGTAAATTAACACATCTCGGATTGTGTCTTTACTACTAGTATAAAAGAAGAGTAAAGGAGAGATGATAATAAATTATTACATTATCATAAAAACAATAAAGTACATGTAAGGTACTGGATTTTTCATAAAATTTTGTTGAGGATAGGTAATGATATAAAATAAAACAAATGAACTTGAAAAGAAAGTAAAAGGATTGAAAAGAGGAATTTACCTCTTGAATCAATCTTCCTTGAGAGGCTCTTAAGGGGAGAGGATTTGGTATTTTGAGGAGACCAAAGGCTACTGAATGTGTGGGAGGATATTGGGGAGATATTTGAGTATAATATAATGAAGGGAAAAGGTTTGAGAGGAGTAAAGAGAAGAGGTAAGGAGGGGTGGTATTTATAGTGGAGGAGAGGAGGGTTTTCATAATATTTAATTCCTTAGTTTATTAATTTACCTTAAGACCATAAATAGTGATTATTCCCTGACCAAAAATAGTAATAAGTTCATGTGAGTTTGAACCAATTGGACTTACATCATAAGAACATTATCCATGACCCTATAAATTATGTATTTAGCTTAATTTTAAAATTATTGTATTTTACTATTCATTTAAAATTCAATTATTTTAGAAAAATACCAAAAATTAACTCTAACAATTTTTTGATGTGTAAAATACAAAAATAAAATCCATTTTTCAGAAATATATTTCTAAATTTAATTAATTTAATTTTTAACTAAAATCATAATTTACTTAAAAAATACGGATTTTTAAACTATAACTGATTTTATAATGCTTTAAAAAATTACATAAGTACTTATAAAATTATCTTAAAACAAAAAGAAATAAATTTTTTATTTTATGAACACCTTTTAGGAAAATAAATTTTATTTTAAATTAATTAATTAATTGTTATTAATTATTTATGACTTACAAAAATACCAATACTTTTACTATGGTCATATTATCACTTATAAGATGCCTAAATTTTATTTATACATTCATAGATGAGGTTACTATTCTTTTAGACAATTTACTATTCATAAGGGTCATATTACTATTCATAAGGGTATGTTACTATTCATAAGGGTAGGTTACTATTCCACAAAAATTAAGTTTGTCTTATAAAACCCCAAACATCTTACTGATTGCAACTGTGTATGTCAATTTTTCGAAATTCAAATCACAGAAGTAAAAATATTATGTTTAAAGGTCACATAGTACTTATTAGTTCATTATGTTGTGATTTCATGTGATTATATTACATAATTATAATAAGGGAATTTCCATTGATAAAACATTGGGTCATTGAAATATATATATATTTAAATAAGTAATATATTTTCATGATATTATGATCATTTTTTAATGATAATATATTACTTACCTACTTTCCATAATGATCAATGAAAAATTGAATCGTTACTCATACGAATGTACGACCTACCATCTCTACGATCATAACGTACTTTATTTATCAAAACCAACTTTCATGATTGGTATTAAAAGTATATTTGACGTATAAATATGATAATTATCTCATTATTATTATAATTATTATTATTTAAGTGATGGAACCATGATCAAAGTAAGATGACCGAAAATAAAAAGTCAAAACATATAGGGAAAATAAAACAATTATTACCAAAAACATAACTTTAACATAGAATTATTAATAAATGAGTAATAAAAGGAAATAAGTAAATCATATATTCTATTATATATATAGGTATGTTTATTTATTAAATTTATAATAAATTTATATTTATTATATAGTATTTTTGAATGAGTGTGATGGAATTCAAGACTTTTAGTAAGGGGATTTATAGTCTCACTTTTATTTCTGAGAGACTTATGCCATATTCACCACTTATTTATTTTATGTGGTGTATATATTTCCCTATGAAATTATATATCATTAATATACCTCATTTAATTATAATTAAAGTTTCTATTGATTTTATTCTTTCATAGGTCTTACGATTCAAAAGTTACTCAAGTAGTATGATATTTTTGTCTCAATTTTCCTTCTTTGAGACATATGTTATGTCATGCACCTATATTATTTTATAAGGTTTATATACATCCCATTTGAAATTTAATATCATGAATTTATTTATACTCATGATATTTTATATTTCTTTTAATGTTATTACTTCATGGGGATTACGTTTCAAAGTTACCAAAGTGGTAAGAGTTTTATGGTACAATCTCATTGTTAATTGGGATTATTTATGATTATGATTCCAATGATGAAATATTATTATATATCTCTCAATAAAATCATGAATTTTATTCTCCTATAGTTATTTCCTGAGAATAAATTTTTTCCATTCATTTTACTCTCTTTATGTACTTAGGAGTTCAAAAATAATGTTTTTAAGAAAAATTTTCTTTTCCATCGAAAACCCTTTTTTTAAAAAACCATGTTTTCAAAAAATATTTTTAAAATTTATTTAAAATGATTTAATAAATACATTTTACCCATGTTTAATTTTTTTAAAAAGTTTTAAAATGAATCTTCACTTCGTTTTCAAAAAAATTCCCATTTATCTTTTATAAAAAATGCGAAAGTAATCTTTGTTTTAACATGTACAACATAAACGAAACTTCCCATCACCATGAAAATTATTTTATTTGAATATTATTTTATAAGTTTTCAAGTTTATTTTCCAATAAAATGATTTTTAAAATGATTTATATTTAAAAAGGTTTTATTTTTTTCAAAGTGGAAAGGATATTTTTCTTATGAAATGTTTAAAATTATTTTTAAAGCTTCCTTTGTAGGATTTCAAGGTTAATTTAAAATAAATGTAGTTTCAAAAAGGATTTATGTTTTAAATATGTTTTTATAAGAAAAATTATTTTCCTCAAGAAAAGTTTTAAATGATTGATCAAAATTATTTTCCATCTAAGATGACATCCGTTGATATTACCTATTCTTTTATGAGGATATGATCCAAGGATATATTTTTTATTATTTTTATGAATGGTTTATCATGATAGTATATTTATGAAACCTTCTTCTTTTCATTGGTTAGACCATGATATAAATCTCATGAAACTTATTTGTTTTCATGGGGTTTTTATGCTGAAATGATGAAATTATTATGAAACCTGTTTCTTTTCCCTAGGTGAATATACAATGAAATTTTTATGAAACCCTTTTCATTTCATAGGATATGATATTATGAATGTTTTATGATCTTATGGAACACATAAATATTATTTTAATTATGTGAAGGTGGTTATATTATAACCAAAGATGAATTAGACTTATATCTCCCTATAATGAATTGGGTAATGATTTATATCTCATGAGATAAATAGGACTGGAGTGGGGAGTGAACTCAGTTTAATAAGGGACTTTATCCACTATGATGGTCTTGGGAGTGGACCTGGACTAACATGATGATCTGGTGAGTAAACCCATTCTACTATGGGGAGTGGGCTTCCACTGGTAATGGTGTTGTGTCCAAACTACTAGTTATAACTACCGAAAAGAAGGGTACATAGGTGGTTATCCCATGCCCGAAGTAGGTATACAGATGGTTATACCAAGGCTAACATGTTATGAATTTCTTTGTGGGTATCCTTAACATAATATTTTCTATGCTTATGTGTATGCAACAACATCCATGTCTTATTCCAATTTTATGCTCTCATGGATCATTTTATTTGATACCCTTATGATTCATGTCTTATGAATTGCCAATATTTATTCCATGAATTATGTTTATGATCTATTACATATTGGGTATAAACCTTATAAGTAGTGTTCATTATCACATACTATTATTCTTATCTTATGATTTAATATGATCATAGATTGATATATCTTATGTTTATCTTTACTGGACATATAAGCTCACCCTTTATTATATTTACTTTCCCTAGGTTATGAAGAATGGATTTATATTGGGTATGTCTATGAAGAGTAATAAATAGGAAGTTCTTTGTGGAAAAAATTGAAGATCTTTTACCATATTATAAGATCATGTTCCATGTTTCCAAACTCACTAAACTATTATGGTCCTTAGAGTGTGTATCTTTATTATAATGAATATTCATCTAAAAGATTTAATATCCATGTATGAGAATCCTGGGTCATTATAATAAACAACCAATAACATGGTGGGAGGCATTAGGTACCTAGTTAATTTCTAGTGGTTTTTAAAAACCCACTAAATAGGAATTAGTCAGCCGGTGTTCAAGGATTTTCTGGACATTAGGCCATTCGGTACCCAGTGGTTGGTGGGGTTGAATATCAATAATTTATTTTTGGTAATTTTTTTGGGTTTTTTATAAAACCCCCTTCCCACCATCCTATTAGTGGTTTCTCAAACCAAGAATCCTCTCTCTTGGTTCCCTCACATAATTTCTCTTTAGAATTATTTTTTCATATCAGATTCAAGAATCATAATGGATAAAATTATCTATTGATAAGGATAGGGTAATTTACTCCTTTATTATTGGTTTGTATCAATTTTTGTCAGTGTTTCTCACCAAATCCAAAATCATGGGTTTTTAAAATAATTGGAAGTTTATTTTGATTTAGTATAATTAAAACAATATATTGGTATCCAGGGGTTAACTAAAGCACTGAGGTGCCTTGCAGTATGACTACTCATGCTGTTGGGTGTAAATGGAATCACAGAAATATTATATTCCATTGAAACTAGAAATGGGGAATATTTTAAAAAATATTAGATTTGGAATGAGAATGAGGGTATATAAATATGTTTGGGTTGAATAAAATAATGTTTCATAGGTCCAATTTTTTATAAAAAAGATATAGAGATAATTTTTTGGTCATTGTGTAAGTGCGAAGGCTCAAGTGTACTACTACCACATCCACTAAAACCTTAGTGGTGTCTATCATAGTTTTGGTGCTTAGTAAGGGTATGTAGACCCCACCACTGAGGGTATTTTATAGGGCACTGAGGATCTTATGTCCCATTGAAATATCTATGGTGGCCACTAATGTTTTGGTAGTATTCATTAAACCCCATTTAAAGTGTGATTTTTATCATATTTGGGGGCTTAATTTCATGAAATCCCTTATGACCTTGTGTTTTATAGATGGATGATGAAAAGGGATAGGGTTTCCCTTTCCATTATATTGTTTTTCATTTATTACCATCAATTCTTGGTGGTTTCTAGATCTGTTTGAATCATAATTATTTAAGGGTTCATCCTTTCTTCCACCACTTCCTTTACACGTAATCCTCTATTTTTTAAGGTGGTGACTATTTTAGGTATTGAATTACAATTACATTATAGAAATGCGGAATCATATCATAATGATTGATCTTCTTCTTATGGTGTCTATAAAAGGCATTACAAGGATGATTATAAGAGGGTTATCCATATTTTTTAGAGAAATGTTGAACTAATACTTATTCATCAATTTTCATCGATTGTGGATAAAATTTACTGATTAATTTAATTTTAAATTTTGGAGATTCTTATTATATAGATATTATGGGTTGTTTGTGATCCTTCTTCCTTTCATTAAATAAAACTTTGGTGAGTTTATATTTTTTAGTGAGTTTTATCTAGTTATACATAAAAAATTAACTATAAAATATTTTATAAATTAATTATAAACATTTTATAAATTTTTTTGAGACCTTGGATGATAGTGGGGTACATGACCATAGAGTATGATCATCACATTCTTGACTAAGGATATAATGGACATTATTAACTGGATAACACCACTATGAGGTAGGTGGTCCATAATTTTATGAATATTATAAGTAATTTCATATTTAATATAATTTTAAGTGGGATTAAATGGGAATGGCTAACCAAAGTGAGAGATGATGGAGCTAGGTGATTATGATGAAATGGGTGTGGATTATTAGGGTAATAGTGGAAACTCTCCACTCTTTTCTTTAAGATATTGTCTCACTCTAAGACCTTGATTTGATGATAGGCTTGTGTTAGATAGTGAGAGGAACCAAAGAGGCTTTCTAACCATAATTGATAACTTTAGCAACCTATATAAGTCTTATATATTGGTGTTTAATGTTCACATATTATGATAGGTTTGGGGTAATTCATGTGAGTGTTTTCTAGAGTAACCTTTTGGGTTTTGGGTTATCCAATAGGGGTAACCTATGTGTTGAATTGGGATTATTGAGTATGGATTTATAAAATAAAGATATATTATAAATGGAGTTTTATCAATGTTATAGTATCTTATGGAAATCTCATGATAGGTCAACTCCATGTCCTCAGGCATGGGAATTATGGGTTTTTTCCCAGGGGTTGGTATCACTAGAATGGGTTTTCCCATATTAATAATATTATCATATAATGGTCAAACTAAATCAAGTATAAAAGTTTCTCATAATGTATGTGATGAAAATAAAAATCATAGCTGAGGGATAGGAACTAGAGATGCTGGTATATATACAAACATGATACGATGGGATGATGTTGGGTTGAATATTTATTAGGATTTTTTTTCCTAACACTTATATATATATATATATGTGTGTGTGTGTTATACTTATTGATTGGAGGATTATTATAATGAATACAATCAATCTATTTAGGATATTTCAATGGATTAATTTGGGTACAACATCTATTACTCTGATAGGTTTACTCAAAGGAAGAGAGTATTTCCTTCTTGTGTATGATATTCCTCTTTTTTTGTAGAGAATTATTCCCATTTATGAATAAAAATACTCCATTAACTAAAAATATATGTATTAATTATTACCTTATAGGTGACTAGTGATATTTAATTCACCATAAGAAGGGTATGATTGTCCACCTTGGTTATTGAGAGGTGATATTCCATTCACCATAAATATGGGTATGATTATATACCTTAATTATTAACATGTGATACTCTATTCACCATTAGAAAATTATGAGTGTCTAAATTATAGTTGATATTTGATACTCCATTAACTATTGAGAGATGTATGATATTCTACCTCAATTTTGATTAGTGACATTTCATTCACCACCATAATAGTGGATCAGTGTATTTTTACCTAAGTCAGGAGACTCCATCCCAACTAAAGGACCAATCATTGTGTTACTGTCCTACCTAACTCATGTGATTATACAATTGGAAATTACATCTCATAATTATTTAATTATTGAAGTAGTTAGGGATTAACTATCAATATGGATTCTCAAGCACCTAATGGTATGGTGAGTGTTATGCATGTAATGTTTACCATTTCCATATTATATTGTATATTTATTCACATATAAATTGTTTATATTTTGGTATCCCTTGGAGGTGTACTACTGAATTTTATACTCACACCTTGCATATGGACATCAATGAATGTATAAAATAATTATTTACATGAATTTTAGGACAAGTATCCTAATATAGGCAAGTGGGATAAAGTAGCTTAGGGGGTAAAAGGTGATAGATCCAAGGTGCGGTTGAGGATGGGTATCATGGTCTCATTTATCATTTTTTTATTGTTTATGTATTGTAAATGAATGATCAAATGATATTATTTGTGATTCATTAATGATGCATCATTGATTGTGTTCATTAAGTTATTTCATGATTTTGTGTTATTTATATGGTTATCCTTTCATTATTATTCCATATTATGGTGATCTTGATATATTTTTTTTTCAAATTTATATTATTTATAAATTATTGGATACAATGAAACTAATGGTGTATTCTGACCATGAGATTTTATCCAACCCTCGATGCTAACCAAGAACCTTTGGCTTATGGGGAGGTGCACCTGATATCATGTGGCATATTAACTCGAGTCAGAGAATGGTTACCCAAGATAGGACATTAAAAATTATATGGGAACCTTTTTATATTTGACTTATGATTTGGGTCATTATAGATAGATTTAGGATTGGTCAGAACATTGGATGGAATTAGTATTTTTCCAAGATATTACATACATATATGGTCTATAATGAACCTTTTTTGAGGTATTTATATCTTTTTTGATGAATTTTTAATTTACGAGGAGGTAGGGGTATTTTTGGGGATTTTTTGGGTAGTTTATAAAGGTTTTAGAGGGATTTATATTGAGAGAAAGGTTTTTTCATGGTTTGAAAAAACTGTTCACACTACCTAGGTAACTGTTCTTAAAAAATACGGGATTTTATGAAGATACACAGTGTATGAAAACCATATGGCCTAGAATTTTTATCCAGTGTAAAATTTCATGGTTATTGCATGGTTTTCCAAACCATGTTTCCAAACCATATAAAGACTTTAATAATTCATGATAATTATATTCTTAACCTTATTTATCTCCCAAATTATAAATTCTTCTCCCCTTTTCCATGACACTCAAACCTTGGATTGTTTTTGGATGATACTATTTGTTTAAATTATTTTGTACCTCTATATATTTGAATCTTGTTGTGTTTGTAATAGTAATCAATATTAATTATATCATATCTCTTTATCCTATCTTTTCTTCTTGTTTTTCTATGAGTGAAACCTTATTCTATATATTTCATGATCAAATCTATTATTTAGGGTGTGATTTTATAGGGAGTTTTTCTAATTACCAATTTAGCAGTGTTGTAAGAGACATGATCTATGAAGGTGTGGTGAAGTATCATCTTGGAGACCTTATTTGTGGTAGATATCTTATCCTTTCTAAACTTATTTTAAGAACTTGAAAGATTATTTATTTAAAAGTTAAAATATTGTTTTTATTTATATTAAATTGTTTTGAAAAATCTCAGTGAAGTATTCAATTTTTATAAAATGGTTTTTAAATAATGTTTGTGGGTGATACCCATAGAATTTTTGATGAATTGAATAATTGGGTTTATTATTATTAAAATGGTGGTTTTGGTATAAGATAACCTTAACATTAGATTGTAGTTATTGTGAATATGTGCGATCACTCCATGTATTGATAAAATGCTCATTTTGGGAAAATATTTTGGTAAATAGAAATGTAGCACAGTGGTGACACGACATTAGTGTGAGTTGGAGTGTGTTCATGATGTATATAAATTGGGACTTATTTTATGGACTTGGATTCCTATTCATAAAGTGGGTAATGTAGATTGTAGTTCCATGTGATGAATTGGGTTAGGGGGATAGGTTTTCACTCATGAGTTGGGGACTTTCGTAGGACCTATTGGATGGGTGATGCATTAGGTTAGTAGTATGGATCCCATAGGGGAGGGATCATTGCATTACATGGGTGAGTGAGTTCATACACAAGTGTGAGAGTTCTAATGTGTGTAGATTTATTGAAATAATGGGTAAAAATGGTGTATTTATTGTGTGAGTTTCTTTATATACACTATATTGACCATACTTATATGTATCATACTTATCCTTTATTTGTTATAAACTATGAGATAAATTGTTTTCATTTAAGTGGTGCGTGTGTAATGTCTTATGGGTTTGCTTGCTGATTTTGTAGACTTACCCACTATATATTCATATTGGGGCATATTTAGATGATATTCGATGTGATCTAGGTATGATGAAGTCCTATCACAACACTAGAGTGGAATATTAATATTTTGATCATTAGTTATGGAGCTAAGATCTCTGAGGTAATGGTAAGGGGGAGCTTGGGTTTGTGCCATGTTTCATATATTTTCTTTCCTATTGAGTCTTTTGTTCTCATAGACTTATCTAGAGTTATTTTTGGTTATACCATCATCAATTACATGTTATGATATTTTATTGAAATGTTTTCTTATTTTTCTCATGAATTATATTAGTATTTTCATGAAGATATTCTAATGTAGGTTATATAGTATGTAAGGGTAAATAATTAACATAGGAAATAAATTCATTATATTTTTTTGACATTCAATTCACTTTATTCAGCCACATTTTCTTAATCATTTAGTTTTAGGGTTTTTTAGAATTGAAGTGTCATTTCAATGCATTTTTGGGAATATTTATTAAAATGGATAATATTATGAAGTTAATTAATATTCTTTATTTTTGGAATAAAATTAATGGATAACTTTTGATACTTATTTATTTTTCTATTTTAAATATAAAATATGTTAGCTACATAAATTGGGGAGAAACCTGGTTATTTCTTGATATCCTATGTGAATACGTGATATATACATAGTAGAAGATATTTGTTAAAGGAAACTAACTTCTATGTATTCATATGATATTTTATTGAGTATATGTAATATATTTCTTAGGCTAAAAATAGATGAAATTAGAATAAGTAGGATTGTTTTTTTGATACTTCATGATTTATTAGAAACATATTTTGAAGAGGTAGAGGCATACTTAATATATTTGAGATGATAATTTATATAATTTTACTTGGTTTTACTGATATGTAATATATTTTCCTTTTCCTATGAAAATATGTAAGATATTTTGAAATTCATATGATGATACGTAATAGATTTTACTTGGTGGTTTAAAGTACACGTATGATATTTTGAAGTTTCACAAGAGATATGTAAGTTTTTTTTGTGATACATAATACATTTTGAAACCAATGGGAACATATGTATGATATTTTCCATGGAAAAAATTATAAAAATTGATTTTCATATTACAAGTTGATCTGTTGTGCCATGATGATTTCTATTGTACTATGGAATGATTCTTAACACTTTTAGGAATTCAAATCCTTTTCAAACATTTGATTAACCACATGGTTTTAAAGGATAATTAGGAAAAATATTCTAAAATAGTGAATAATGAAGCCTCAAGTTCAACTGTTGACCCAATATCAAAAGAAAAGAATTCAAATTGTATATTTTAAGGAACCTAAAATCATCAGGAATAGATTAAAAGTGTAGCTCCCTAAGATTATAGGTTGTATTTTCCTTTAAATATATACCACATTGAATAAATTTTATAATATGAAAAAAAATTAACATAGATATATTTTATAATAAAATAAAAACATTAATACATTATGAGAATAAAATGTGAAATATTATTAAGAAAATCACAAGAAAAGAAAAAAATCATGCAAATAAAAAATATTAAAAATAATTTATTTTATATATTATTATTATTGTTTTAAATAATAATTTGATTTGTTTTAATTCCAATGATTTACTAACCCCTCCCAAAAAAGGTACCCATACAGGGATGATAATGAAGAGAGAGTGATAGAGAGATACTGACCCACAAATCCTTCCTAGAGTAGTCCACGAGTTGGTGACTAACACCATGGGTATATAAATCAAACACATGGGAGGAATTACCCTCATATAAATTTAAGGAGTTTAAGATAAGATGAAAAACCACCCACCAAAACCATGAATAAATATATAATCAATCTAAATACATGAAATTTTATACATAAACTGATACAACTGAAAAAAATTATAAAGTACCAAATGAAAATATTTAGCAGTGACCATGAAGTTATAACAGATCCTGAACAAATTGTAATGTCATGTGTCTTAGATCGGGTTAAATTTTCCAAATTAATTTAAAACTTTTCATTACTGGATGGTTTGTTTTTAATTTCATGAATTTGAGTGAGGTTACGATGGTTTGAATATCCTAAAATGGTTTTTTTGGATGTGGTTTATGTTTTGGTGGAAGTACCGAGGGTTCAGAAAAACCCCTGGGGAAGAAAAGGCATGCCAGGCTGCTGGAAGTAGCTGTTACTGGAAATTCATGTCATGTATATATAATACATGACATGAATTTGGTTCATGGGGTGCACATATTGTTTACAGGATGTGAAATCTAGGGGGATTACCCCAAGGGATTCACGACAAGTATTGAATACATGTCATGAATTTAGTTCACATTGTTTACTAGTTACACATCCTGAATTATGCAGGAAACCTTTTTTTAAAAGGGATAATAGGGGCTTGATTCATTATTTATCCTAATGAATAGAGGGTGATCGAGTCACAACACCTCCTCCCCCTCTCTAGGGTTCTTGAGATCTACCTTTTCCAGTGTCCTTCTTTCTTATCATCGGTCTCGTTGGTTGAATAGAAGTAAGATCTCAATTCCTTTATTTTTATTTATTTATTTATCTTTCTATACTAAATTTTATCCTCATGTGACCAAATTAACCCTATTTTTAGGTAGTTTGTTTGTTTATTTGATTTATCTCAAATTGGATCAAACCAAAGCTCGATATTAGGTGAGTGGACCATCTTAAGTACAAGGTAGGTGGTCTATATATTTCCCCTCAAGTTTCATTGATTTATGAATTTTACCATTGTGTAGCATGCCTATATTTCCATGTGATTCCTATAAAGTATGAATTTATGTTTTTAGAACCTAATTCATGAGTTTATTATCCATTTTTATTGAAAATTTAACTATTGAGGTTTTTCTCATCTCGAATCATCATAATGAGATGTTTTTCTTTTATTCTATGACCTATGATTCATCTAGGTAATGTAATCACCCTCCTAAAGCATCATTTTAAATGCTTATAATTATAATTCTTTTTCTTATTTTTAATTTCCTTAAGATGCGTTGAATTAACTCTCATGTAAGGGTTGTATAGATTGTATCCAAAGATATGGTTTTTTCCTTGTCCCATTTTTATAATAAAACAACCTTTTAGGTTCACTATATTATCTAATAAAAAGGGGATAATAAATATAAGATTAAAAAGATGATAAATGGAATGATTAAGTACATGTCCATTACTATTATAATTGAAATGAATAATGGGCATGGACCTCTTATTTATACTTGTGCTGTGATGGAATATTTATGAATAGAGACCCTTTTGTAATTGAACAAAAATTATTAGATTAATTGTGTATTCTTAGAGTGATACTTGGGTTCCTCTTTATGGAACAAAAAAGATGTGGTCATAGGTTACTTGATTTATATTATTTTGGGAGAAAAAATTGGTTTCTTTTTTAGAATACCTTGGACAGGCTCATCGAGAAGATGCCTTACTTTACCAATGAGTGATACCATGTTCCCTAGTGGGTTTCCTTGGATGGGATCAGTGGGAAATGTTGATATACCATGCCATGAGTGGTACTTGGTACCCTATGTGGTATACCAGGGACATACATAGTGTAATAAAACTTATGTTCCTGAGTGATACTTGTAATCCCATGTAAGAATTCCTTGGATGAGATCATAGACTATTTGAGATTATTATACCCATGAGTGATACCTGGTCCCCTAGTGGCTTAACTTGGATGGGATCAATGAGATATGTTGTTTACCATGCCACAAGTGATACTCAGTCCCCTAAGTAGTGTACTAGGGATGGACTCAATGGGTTATTTATTTATACCATTCCAAGAGTGATACTTGGGATTCCTCTTTATGGATCACCATGGACAAAATTTTACGATGATGGGTAATTATAGTGCTCCTGGTGTGATACTTGAGATTCCTCTAACAAATCACCTTGAACCAGACTAGGATTCATTTTTTACTAAGAACCTTAATGCCTCTCATTTAATTATCTATGATATGCTTGCATATCATATTTTAGGATGCATCTTCTAAGACAAAGAACATTCTTAGGTTAGGTCCATGTTTGGATTCGGCCTGTATGATAGGCCTAACTATATTCCCTTGTGAATAATCATAGTAGTTATATATACATATTATATCTGTATAAGTTGACCTTAGTTCATAGATATTTCATCTTAGGCCGAAAAATGTATGGTCTCCAGGTTTCCTTGAAGAATCTGAGCTCCAGACATTTATATTTGTTTATTTACTACCTTGTCAGTTATACCTTCAGAATAATATATTTTATATTCATATAATGGATATATTTAAACACCATTTTAGTGGCCTAATGTGTGTATATCACACCTTGTTTAGGATTCCATTTCATTGGGGTATCTGATCCAACCTCATTGGTTGTAGGATCATGATCCTTGGATTGTGCAGTCATGATTATACCTGGGAGTTAGGAGCACAAGACAGATACGGAGCTCAGGATTGCCACAAAGATATCACTTAAAGCATTTTATATTTTCTCATTTCGTGTATTTTATTATATCACCTACTGTATGTTCACTAATTTATGTTATGAATCTTTATATGGATATGAATTCATTATTGTATATTTGATGTTGGACACTTTATTAGTTATTATTATCTTCCACTGCTCTTTTAGTTATCTTCTTTTGCTATTGGCTCAGCAATATCATACCACTATGCTTGTCTTATCAAGAGGATATAATATCCCCATTATATTATCATTATACCCTCACTAATATTCCACTACCTTTGACATATGGGGAGGCACATTTGAGGCTATGTGACTGACCAGTTTGGGGCAACACTTTAGTGGATTCTAGGTTGGGACATTACAAAGTGGTATAAGAGGGGTTTCATTTACTTTGTATTACTATTTCTGGTTGGTAGATAGAAGACTAGGAATGTGTTGGAACATGGTAAATATCCATTACTATAAGTGATCAACCCATTCATGGGGAAAATACCAAGTGTCTAGGGACGATACTATTGTTCGTGCTATACGTTGTTACAGTTGATTGTGATTTCTCCTTGAGTGATTGGTGTACTTTTACTACTCACTGATTTATGATATTTACAGTATTTACCATGGGCCTGATATGGAAAAGAAGTATCATTACATGCATCATTATATTCACATATATATTCACATCCCATGCATATTCCATATGATGTAGTTGTAATGAAAGATGTGCCTCGTGTTATTATTTATCATGCTTATTCGTATAACATGATGGATAGTTTATTTTCATGTTTTCTTGTATAACATGTTTATGTGATTATATTTATATGTTTATAATTTTTATTTATTTACCATTATTGAGTGCTATTCCATGTTTATATGATTTATCTAGCATGATTTTCTGTACAGCTTGTTTATGTGATTATTGTTCCATTCTCTATGATAATTTAGCATTTTTATCTACTTACCATGATTTGGTAATTATTTATAGGGTTTAACTGCATTTACTGTATGTGATAGCATGAATTGTTATAACTATGATGCAAAGGTTGGTTAAATAAGATGACCCAATCAACCTAAGTGATATTTTCATACATATATTGATGATGGAATTCTATTTGACAAACCATCATATAAGAGTTGATATATATAGAGACCGTTGTATAAATATAAAAGCTATTAAATTTTGACTTTAAATGAAATGGTTACCTATGAAAAGGTTTGTACCTATATTAATTGCGAATGATGAACCATGTGATTAAATTACTAAATGAAAAACTAGACACAAGTAGTTATGTTGATTCATATTGATTATGGTATAGACTTGACTCAACCCATGTAGTTCGGTCATAGTGTTTTATACTTATGAGATAAACCCACAAAGGTGTGATGTAATCTTGTAAGAATTGACAGGGCCCTAGTAGGACACCTTTTTTTTGTATTCCTTAGTACTCAACCCCATGGGGGTATATTTATGTTATAAATGGATGATTATATAATGTTTTTTCAATCACTTATATGGGTTTACATATATACATATGGTGGAAACTTACTTGACCAGTCCCTTCCTTAAATTACAACAAGCCTTTTATCTACTTTTGTGATTTTATATTTTGAGGCCTTTATTAATTAAAATTACAATTACAACCTAAATGTTGTTTTCCTATATATATTGGAATAAAAATTTTCTTTAAGTAATCCCAATTGTGGGAATATTTATGGATAAATAAAATGTATAAAAGGAATTTATGCGATAAATTTCCCCATTGTGACTAGATGTCAGCTAAATAAATAATTCTTAAAAGGAAGTTTGATATAACTTGCCTATGACTTGTATAATTAGTTAAATAAAGTACCAAAATTATGAATTATTAATTGTAACTGAAATTCTTATATTTGAGTTAGTTAAATGGTTTAAAATAAACCTTAATATGGTGTTCATAGATCAACCCTCATGTAAGGGTTATTTCCTATGTTTCTTTACTAATTTCTTTAAATAGGAACATGAGTATTTCTCATATATTTATTCTTTTATTTGTTGGACCTAAACTATTGGTGATCGATCCAAGTGATCATTTAGGCATGAATATAGTTTTAATAGTTGAAGTTTCATACTTCAGCAAGGGGATAACCCATTGTAGTTAGCACCCTCAGGAGTTAAAAAACCTTGCTAATTACTCTAATGCACTTTTTGATGTGTGGTAATTTTCAAGTTCCACTTTTCCCATGTAAGACTCATAGTTTTGAAATTATACCCTTCTCTTTATGGTTGGTCATTCAATAATTTTAGCCTTGTTAAGGTCATGAGCATCGTATAATTCTTGGTTTTAGTGGGTTAGACATCCGTAGGGCTTGGTTTGCTGCTTAGTAGGTCATGTGACTATTCTTCTTCTTTATATTTTCTATTGGATGACTCGAGAGGACATCAACCTATTTTACAGTCATATGGGATAGTAAAAATCTATGATAGTTAATTTTATGGGCCATCAAATACTATGAAACATAGGGTTGATAATCGTATGGATAGTATCAAGGATGTTCCATTTTTATCATAAAATCTCGGGGTAGTATGCATTAATAAATGCGATACCCATCAAGTTTCTAAATGGTATAATGAATTGTGTGTGTTTGGTGGTAATAGTGAAGGCCTTAAGATGTTACACTACATTCATAAGTAATATAAAAAGTAGAGTGAACTAGGTGTTAGAAGATATTAAACTCTTCCTAATACTCTTGATGACGTTTTAAAAGAATCATGTGTTTTGAAATGTTGGTCAGTTGGTTTTGGATTTTACACCAGATGCTATGGAATTCATGGAAATAACTCTAGAGGAGTTTCATGCGTATGTCAAATGTAAATCTATCCTAGTGATCCTGTAAGCATCTATTCTTTCTCTCTTTTTGTTTTAATACTTTATAAAGAGTGTTGGACACCTATAAGACCCACAATTAGTGGTTGATGAAGCATGTTTCATAGGATGAGATCCCCTTTTCGGTAAACAAAAACTAGGAAACTCTTAAGGAGAGGAGAATCACGTAATAAAATTTTAGAGTATCCTTAAAAGTGGAGGGAATGAAATAGTACATGAATATTTGAAAATGGTTAGTACTTATTTTGAATGCTCATAAGAATAATAAGCATTCAAATATGTTAGTGCTTGCAAGGCATGAAGATGATGATATGGTTGACTATGTATGTAACCCTTGAAAAAAACTTTTTTCCATGGATAGAATCTAGTGGTTGTGCTTAAGTAATCATGGGATTAATTGGTTGTGCACTAATCAT
The DNA here is from genome assembly GCA_963277665.1 of Viscum album. Taxonomy (NCBI): domain Eukaryota; kingdom Viridiplantae; phylum Streptophyta; class Magnoliopsida; order Santalales; family Viscaceae; genus Viscum; species Viscum album. The sequence goes on along the minus strand of OY728126.1, from coordinate 678,531,603 downwards.
GGTAAATTTATGATGACACATCGACAATAACAACTAATCTATTTAAAGTATGTTGACTAGGGGTGGTTTGAATACCCTTTCCTTTGTGTAGTTGGTTACAGTTGGTTTATAACCATACTGAGCACTTATTTTTGACGTAGAAGAAAAATATTGGGTCATTTTTTGAAAATCATTTAAATCCTCTTATTGTACCCTTTTCTTAGTGACAATCATGTTCCCCATATTGACATCGTCTAGGTATAATGAGAGAGCGTAGGATATATGCTGAGATAAAGTAGAAAATTAAATGCCACTGGGATTTATAAATAAAATCCATGGGGGTTTTTATTCTGTAGTGTAGTAAGTTAGATGCATGGTTAGTACCCAGTGAAACTTGGGTTTATATGTAGGAATGCCTTAGACGGGCTCACAAATAGTAGCTGACTTTTTACTTGACTACCACTTTTGGGTCAGTCGGTGTTCTGATGTGTGGAAATTTTGGTTGTGTACCGACATCCCAATTTTAAACACCAGAGTAAGAACTATCTAGGATGTGTTCCTTAGACTCACATTGATGATTCTGATTTTACCTTATATTTCATTCATGCTCGGGTGAGATGTTTTGATGGTGAAAACCCAAGTGTGCTTGATCGAGTATGCACCATGTTATTACTGAGGCATGAAAATTAAATGAATAGGTGATGGTTCATCCAGGAGACATAATCAGAAGTTAGATATGAGATTTTGGGAATGTGCTTGAGGTAAATACGAGGTGCCTTAGGATAAGGCATCATGTTTCGAGTTGTGATGTGCCGACTGTCTAAGCCAATTGTTTTTTAGAAGAGTCAGTTGGAGGTAGATCGACTTATTTTTCTATTTCATTGAATACAATCACTGAGGAACCAAATCATACACAACATTGAAATGAGATGAGTGTAGTTTAAGGTCTACTATAATATTTCTTAGAAAATTTGATATGACTAGGCTAGTTTTTGGTCTTTTGGAAATCGACTATTTGATTTTGTCAAAAATAATGCTGGAAGCTCCATTAGAAAGATGAAAGGCTTGTTATTTGGGAAATTTCAATAGTGGGAGTATCATGACTCAGAATTGGACATTAAATATTAGAACCATTAGTGATATTTCCATTGTATTTATAGTGTAATAGATGACCATGTGATCATGCCTCAGGTTATATGGACTAGAGTAAGCATTATCTTGATGTTTAGTTTTAATGCGAGTGTGGCCTTGAGTTTTAATGGCTTACATAACATAAGCTTAAAGGTGTTTATTTTTGGTTAGTTGGATGTTTAAAATGTAATTCATCCATTTTAGGGAATTTTTCATGGCCCAGGTAGGTTGGATTATGTTTTCCCCCAAGGCTTATGAGGGATGATAATTTCTAAGGTGGGGAGGTTGTAACATACCATGTTTTGGAATGGGTTGAATTTTCCAAAGTAATTTAAAATTATCCATTGGCGGATGGGTCATTTTGAATTTTGGGAATTGTAGTGAGGTTATGAGGGTTTTATCATCTTTAAATAGTTTTTTTGGCTATGGTTTATGCATTGGAGGTAGTCCTAGGGGTTCAGGAAAACACTGGGGGAATAACAGGCATGTTGGGATAATGGATGAAACTTTTTCTATAAATTAACATCATATATATATAATACATGATGTGAATGTGGATTATAGGGTTCACATGGTTTTTATAGGATGTTAAATACCGGGTGATTACCAGGAGGAATTTATTTCATGTATCTAATACACGTAATGAATTTAGTTCACATCATGTACTAGTTACACATTGTGAATTATGTGGGTATCCTTTTCTTAAAAAAAGTTATAATAGGGGATTGAAAAATCATTTATCCAGATGTATAGATGGAACTCATGTCATATTTCCACCTCCCCCTCTCCTAGGGTTTTGAGATCTCCCCCATATAGTGTCCATATTTATTACCATCAGTCTCATTGGTTGCATAGCAGTAAGCTCTCGATTCCTCATTACTCCTTTCTCAGTTTCTCTTAAAACACTAAGTGATATCTTTTTTCTAACTAATTCACCATATTTTCAGGGATTTTCTCTATTTATTTTATTTCTCTCAAACCATCTCAAACCAAATCTTGATATTGGGTGAGTGGACCATCCTAAGTACGTGGTATATGTTCTATAAATTTTCCCTTGAGTTTCATCAATTTATAAATTATTTTGTTGTGTCTTTGATGGCATTTACATGAAACACATATTAAATATGTATAACCTATTTCATGAGTTTACTAGATATTGTGCTTTAAAATTTAACCATTGAGGTTTTCCTCATCTCAAATCATCCCTGTGGGATGTTTTACTTTTGTGCTGTGAACTATGCTTCATCTAGGTAATGTAATAATAATTCTCAAGTGCTATTTAAAATTATTATAATTATAAGGACTTTCCTTGTTTTTAATTTACTTAAGGTCTGTTTAATTAAATCTCATGTAAGGGTTTTATAGATTGTATCAAATGATATGGTTTGTTTTCCTTGTACCATTTTTATAATAAAACCACCTTTGAGGTGTGTTGTCTTAACTAATAAAAAAAGGGATAATAAATATGAGATGAGAAATATGATGAATGAAATGTTTAAGTACATGGAATTTACTATTGTAATTGAAATGAATAATGGAAATGGACATCTTTTGTATACTTGAGTTTTAATGACTTGTTTATGAATATGGACTCTTTTGTAATTGAACTTGAATGATCGGAAGAATTGTGTACACCTAGAGTGATACATGAGATCTTATTTATAGAACACTAAGGATAGGATCATAGGTTACTTGATTTATAAAACACCAGGTGATATACCTATTTTATTTTATAGAATACCTTGGACAACCTCACCAGGAGGATACCTTAATTTACCTAAAATCGATAATTGGTTCCCTAATGGTTTCCTTGGATGGGATAAATGGGAAATGTTGATATACCATTCCATGAGTGATACTTGGCCACCTATGTGGTATACCAGGTATAAAATCATTAGGCTATTCCTTATGCACTTTGAGACATACTCGGATTCCCATGTAAGAATTCCTTGGATGGGCTGATAATCTATTTGAGATTATTATACCCATGAGTGATACCTGTTCCCCTAGTAACTTACCTTAGATGTGCTCAATGGGCTATGTTTCTATACCATTACATGATTAATACTCAGTCCCCTACGTGGTTTACTAAGGATGGACCTGGTGAATTATGCCTTTATAGCATATTGAGAGTGATACTTGAGATTCATCTTTATGGATCACCTTGTAAAGACTCCTACAATGATGGATAATTATAGTGCTTCTAATGAAATACCTGAGATTAATCTTTACATATTTCCTTATATAGGCCCAAGATTCCTTTTTACTAAGAAAATTAATGACTATTTTTTAAATATCTAAGATAATCTAGTTTATCATTTTATATGATGAATCCACCAAGCCAAATAACATACTTAGTCTAGGTCCATGTTTTTATTCGACCCCTATGATAGGACCAACTATGTTCCCTTGTGAATACGCCCAGTAATTATATATACATATTATATTTGTATAGGTTGATCCCAGTTCAAAGATATTACAAATTATGCCAAGGAAGTTATGGTCTCCAAGTGTCCTTGAGAATTAGGATTAGGATCATACCTTATTGGTTGTAGGATCAGGATCCTTGGAATGTGCTGTCATGATTGTACCTAGGAGTTAGGAGCATAGGGCTGATCCAGAGCTTAGGATTCTTATAGAGATAGACCTTGTGTATTTGTTATTTTCTTATTTCATGTATTTTATTGTATCACCTGATATATGTTCACTACTTTAGATTATGTATCCTTATCTATACATGCATGCATGATTGTATATTTGGAATTGGTCACTTTATTAGTTATTATTAGCTTCTAATACTCTATTATTTATCATCTTCTACTATTATCCCACCTATATGATATATCAGTGCTACTTTGATCTTGAGGGTATAGTCTCTCCACCATATCACCTTTAGACCCTTGCTTCTATTTGGTAGCCTCTGGTATATGTTGAGGTGCGTTTGAGGCCATGAGACCAACCAGATCAGGGAACCACTTCAGTGGCTCCCAGTTCAAGACGTTACACAAACCCCCAAGGTAGTATCACCTGAATTGATCACTAAATAGCTCTTATGGAAAAGTTTTTTATATACTTAGGGTGAGTATAATATATACAGTCAGTAGGATCCTCCAAGAAACTGCTCATGAAAATTGTGGAAGAAGCATACTAAAGCATAGTGAATAAATAAATGAAACTACTCATCACATAAACATGTTATACTTATTTCCCATCCCCATCATGACTCACTAACCAAGTAACACATAAAAGTATAAAATTCATTATAAAAATAATATATATATATATATATATAATAAAGGTACCCTAATTCCACTTCCCCACATGATTTTTCTCTCACATCCCAATGACTCATGTTTTGTGCTCATACCTTCCATAAGTCAAGTCATCTCTAATGTGAGTTGATCCATGAACCTACCCACCTATATCCCATGTAGGGTCTAATATATAATGTTTTCATTAGTCTGTAAAACCATATTATCATCATTATCCCCAGTGGAATACAAGTGTATTCTTAGAAGCCACTATAGCTTGTGTAAATTAATTATTCCTCAATCTATCACAAACCATGAATGTACACCTGTGGGAAGACATATATATCATTAATGGATACAATATGGGTTATATCTCAAGATGTTACATCCTAAACATAAACATATAGTAAAATGAGAGACATAGGAACTTTGTTAGGAATGAACTATATATTGTAATCCATTATAGTCTGGGATAATCCTACTCAATAAACATTCAAAGGGAGAGTGAGGGATAATGAGAAGTCATCCATCCATTCCCTTGATACCCTTAATGTTAGGGAAAATATTCCAAAAACATTTTGGTATTAATTACCCTACCTACATGTGTGGGATAGTGTATAAAATCCGAAAATACAAATAATATCACTCACAACCACACAAATAAAACTAATTTGCCTTATAATTATCTTATTCTATCATCTCATAGGAAACCCGAGTACTACCTCTATGGTATAGGTCTCAAAAAGTACACTATAAACATGTTTTATATCCATTAATTAATATTATTATAAATTCAATTTCCAAGATTAACACTTTAATATTTTATACCAATGACTTTGAAACTATAAAATGTATTTATATGATATAATATTTCATCATATTCTAGAAACACTATGAACCAAAAAAATTTATTTATCAATTCAATTATTAATTATAAATCATTCAGTTACTCTAGGACTCATCCTAAGTTACCACTTCAAGAATGCACTTACTGTGCATGTCATCTAAATGCATTAAGTAGTTACTAATTGATAATATAAATAAATTTAACCCATTTATACATCAATAAATCACCAATTAGTATTAATTTATCAACATGAAATCCCTGATCATAACTCATCCCGACATCCCCTATGTCATCACCACACTATTGCACATAATTAAAATCTATTCCACCATTACCGACATCGACCATAATAGAATCCCGGGATCCCATCACACTTCTCATCAATGTTCCCAACCATATATGAGTTATCATGAACACATTAAAGCTATAAATCCATAGATCACACAAATATATTTATTGTATTCTTTCCATAGAGTAAAAAGTCACTATGGCTATGAAATCAAGGCATTCAAGACTCTTGTGACATGGAACGAGCTCATTCATCCCCAAACATTTATATTTTGGAAACAAAAATTTTAGTTATAACCTGATTTTATCAATTTATTATGCATTGGTATTCCACCATAAGGAAACTGGTATGAAGTAGTAGTTCACATCTATAAAATAACACAAACATGCTTCAAGAATTATTTTCTTGTTTAAATAATTCCAAGATGAGCAGTAGTTATTCAGCTTAGAAATATTCCATTTAATTTTAATAATATAACCAATTTTATGATTTTTAAAAGTTTCATGAAATTAACCATTCCAAACAATAACTATAAAATACTTCCAAAACATATACATCACACTACCTAATAAAAAATAAGAAACAACATCAAGAAAACGTAATCCACATATGACAACACCCTAACTATTTATTTAATTTACAACATGAAATATTAATTATCTTCTACATGTGATAATACCTATGTGAATACTTTAATTTTGAGAATTAAACAAAGAATTCCCATCTTAAATTATTAATCAATTTAACACTACAACATGCGATTATCTTTTTCTAACTCATGGATAATTTCCAGAATAATAATAATAATTATATATATTGTGATATCTTTAAATATCATTGCTGAAATTATTATAAATAATAATATAATATATCACCATGTGATTTCCAGTTTATCAAGATAAACACATTTCTCTTGAACTTGTAGTTATTCTAAAAAACAAATATTCTAAGAAACATGTGATTTATAGATTATCAAACATTATTTAGACTTCCCATGATAATCTATCTATCTCAAAAACTGATATTACTATTAAGCATTATATTTTATTTAAATATCAATTATTGGATTAATAATACATTAAAATATTCAATAAATGAGTTTTTACCTTCTTCATCAACCTTTATATATTTCTTGAATATTTAACAACATTCTTTATATGATCCTTAGATTATTATATTTCATTATGCTTGATCCCATTATTTTAATCAAATAAGATAAGGAATGATTAATTCACACTTTGAAAAAAGAATTTGTAATAGATACCATACCCATAAAGAAAGAGATTCAAGAAATAGCTTCTTAAGAACAAGGGGGAGATAGTGATGTGTTTAGATTAGAAAACATAGGAGAGCTTGAAAAAGTTAGAGAATTATTGCAAGACTTGAATGGAAATTTTTTGATCACTCAGACTCAAGAGAAAGAATAAGAGAGTTTAAAAAAGTGATAAATATGGAATTTATAAAAATGTAGATATTCCCTAAGATATCTCAAGAAACTCTTTTATAACATTCTGATTTAATCTCATATTAAATTTTACTTTTCATTTTAATTCCCCCCACAACCCATTCAAGATACCTAAAGTTATATAAGGTAAAATATATAATTTAATTTTTTTAACTAATATTAAAATCCCCATTTTCTTTCAATATTTCCATTAATGTCATCAAAGGCATACTATATAAGGAAAATAGAAAGAAATAAAAAAATTTCTATGTAAAACAGCTACGCCTACGCAAGTAGAATTCATTGTGTAAAGGTAACATGGATTTTCCCTTACATAGATGGTTACCCTAAATCAAGGTTCGGAAAACCTAGACTAACTTTACAAGATCCTAAGAAACTATCAAAAACCTATATATAACTATAGTAATAAAAAAGATACCATTACATAACACATGTAAACTCAGACTTACCCTTATACAAGTAAGAATCCACATATATGTGAGCTAATAAAAACCATCCTGACCTTTATGCATGACAAGGAAAAAGGGGTTTACCTTTACATAAATCATAGTAGATCTATGTTACCCATACAATATCAATAGAAAATCAAGGTTACATACATGTTATAGGAGGTATTTACATAAGGGTAAATTAAAATTTAAATAATTAAAATTTCAAAAAATAAATGTAAAAATTAAAAATGAATAAGAATCTATGCACCCAATTAGAACCTCTAATCCTCGGAAAAACATAAAGGAAGGGTTTTAGAAATTTGGAAACTTTTATCAGATACCTCTCAAACAATTATAATCCTTCAGAATTTAAAACAAAACCCAGAAGAAGAAAAAAGGGTCTGAACAAATACCACACGAGACACCTCACAAGGATTTCACTATGATAAGAATTCAACCAGAGGAACAAAGTGTATTACCATAAAACATCATCATCCAAACATAAAAAAAACTCCTCGTGGAGATACAACATCATCATCCAAACATCAAAACACACTCTCGGTGGAGATACCTCTAAAATAAGGTAAATTATATAAAAAGAATCACACCAAGGATGAGAATCAATCTTATAAAACAACAAGTCAAATACAACATCTCAATAAGGATAAAACAAAGGATCAGAACAAATCAGGTTATTGAGAACACATTTATGAATCCCACTCTTAATTCCTCTCATCCAAGACACTTTTCCACTATAGGTCACTATCCAATGGAATACCATGCTCACACAACACCTTCTTCTAAAGTTACAGATCTCAATAGGTCATTCTTCAAAGGTTGAACCATATTAAATATCCACCTCACCCCAATTGATTAAATGAGAATCATACTGAAGATATTGGTGAATTTTTGAAACATAGAATACATCATTAATCAATCCCATATACGGGGTTAGTTATAAATTATATTACATAACTTTAACATGCACTAACACCATGAAAGGCCCAATAAATCAGGGATAAATCCTACTCTATGGACTGAACCTTCATTTATCAAGACAAGGAGACTCCTTCAAGAGCATGTTATCTCCAATAAAAAAATATAAAATCCTAATTCTACATTCAACATATGACTTTTGATGACCCTGCACTACATTATTTTAGTCATAGATCACCTGTACCTTATCTATTATACATTGAACCAATTACAATCTAATAATAGCTAACTATATGACCTCAGTTTAGAACAACCGAGATTGGAAATTCGAACCCTAAAGTACTTCGAATGGGTCCATACCAATGGTAGAGTGACAATTTTAATAATTGGTGAATTCCACCAAGGGTATTTTTTGGCCCATAATCCTCCAAAATCTATAATGCATGCAAAAAACTTATCCTCTAAATTTTGGATGGTCCACTTTGAATGACCATACATATATGAATAGAAAGTTTTTATAAGGAATAACTAAGATCAAAAATCATAATAGAGACCTATTCACACCCTAGAGTTAAAAATTGGGCTCATGATTATATATGACCATCTTGGTAACCCCAAGAAGACTCACTCTCACCTAAAGATACTTACTTGATAAAACCTCCCATAAGATTAACTCTTTAATCGCTAAGAAGCATGTTAAATTCATTAAGTGTTCCATGATATCCCATATATAATCATAACCAACACGAGATATTGGTAAAATAGGGATGAATTATATTTATATGTACTCTCACTTCCAATGGGGAACATCAAGTGGATGCAGAAAACCACTAGAAACACAAAACTCAGTTTTCTCCTTTTGATAGACTAGACAGTGAGAGACAAAGTCTACAACTGAATTCTTCAAACTTAAACAAAAAACTGGTTTCCCATAGAAAGTTGCATCTTTATCTCAATAGGATATTCAACTAAGGGTGAACTATGGAACTCAGACAGAACCACCTCATGCGTCACTGAAGAAATGAAAATATTTCCCTGGAACAACACCTAATGTTGTCCATCCTCAGACCATCCCCATAGAGAGCTTCTTTAAATAACTTCATCAAACCAAACCTCTACCTCAGAATTACCTAACTAGGGCTCCTCCTCCTACTAAACTAAGGATAAATGAACTATTTCCTAACAAAGGCAACCTCTACCATCCACTACTCCTATATCAAGGGGAACCATTCATAACTCTTCTACCACTCTTTAAGAGTTTACATATTCAACAACAACACCACCTTACAAATTTTTTCTCAAGGAATCCACTAAAAAATTCTCTTTAGGAGGTGTAAAGAAAATCATGAGTTTATAGTCCTATAATAACTCCATCCATCATCTCTACCACTGATTCATGTCACATAGAGAGAATAAATAATTTAAAATATTATGATCCATGAATACCATAAAATGTTCATAGACGAGCTAGTTCCACCAAAACTCTCGGTAAAGAACCATACAAACAAACTAAATATCATGGGTGGAATAGTTAAATTTATGAGGATGTAATTTATGAGACCCATAAAAAATGACTTCTCTATACTTCATCAATACAAAAACTAATCCAAGACCTCACACACTAAATTAAAACTCAAAATAAACACCCTCCTCTATTAGGTAAATAATCAAAGCACTGAACTGATTCTCCTTAAAATATTCAAAAGCATCCTAGAAAATATCAGTTCACACAAATTCCTAATCCTTTCTATTCAAATCTATCATAGGTATCACAATCCAAGAGAAGTGGGGTATGAACCTCATGTAATATCTAGCTAGACCAAGGAATCTCTATACCTATACAATAGTCTTGGGGGATACATAAAAAACCACCACCTTAATTTTTGAAGGATCTATGACTACTCAATGCTGATATAGGACATTCCCCAAGAAATGAACTTCACAGGACCAAAAAAACACTTCAAAAAAGTCCAAAATAGACCATGAAACCAAATAACTCCCAACACCAATCCAAAATTCTCTATATGATCCTCCTCACATAATGAAAACATAGGGATTTTGTTAAAAAAGGGCACGATGAACTATTATAAAAACTCATGGAACGTTTCATTCATTAATACCATGGAAATGGTTGGAGAATGTTTAACTCCAAACAATATTGAAACAAACTCATAATACTGATAATGATATCTAAAAGTATTCATTAGGATATAATCATCCTTTACTCACATCTGTTGATATCTAGACCACATACTGATCTTTGAGAATAAGATAGATTCCTTAAAATTATTGAAATAATTCATTAATCTAGAGGAGGGGATAGTTTTTCTCACTATTTCATGGTTAAAATGGTGATAATCAATAAAAAAATATTTACTACCACTTAATTTCTTTATGAAAAAAACTAGAGCACCATAAGGAGACATACTAGGCTAAATGAATCCTCTCTACAATAGATCATCAATTTGAATCTACATATCCCATAAATTTAAAGGGTCCGTTCGATATAGAGAGATTGATATCAAAGAAACACATGGTTTAAAATCTATCCTAAACTTGATATATCATCAAGGGGGTAGTGTAAAACCTCTTGAGGAATGGAATAAGGGTACTCTTCTACCACCCTAGGAAACACCACTTGATAATCCACTATATAAATTTTAATTAGTCTGTCCATAAAATAATATAGGGACTCAACATGTCTCCAATCCATTTGAAGGTTTACCTATATCAAAAACACTACCTAATATCCTTTTGCATTATCGAATATGATACAACCACTAAAACAATTAATGATATCCAACATCAAATAGAACCAATCTATATTGAGGATGTTTTATTATTATTTTATCCATAAACATTAGAAGTCTCCCCAAGAGCGATTCTTCCCTATCACCAATTCAAAATCTCTACACACATAAAAAAACTAGATCAACCTCCAATTTTTTTCAGTAGTACCAAGGGAACTAGAAGTATCTCTACATAAAGTCCCAAAGTATGGACTATAATGGTTAAAACAAATGTGTTTGTAGCTCTTGAATGAAACAAGTTGTAAAAATAAGTAGAAAATAGGAATATAATACCTCATATGATTCCATGATCACCTTAAAATAGAAATTCTAAGTCATTCATCTGACCACATCTAGATCCATGACCTCTCTAGCCTTCATTATAGCCAAATCCATGGTCCCACCCTTCCTACTACCCATGAAGACCAGGGATACCATGAAGATATCTTATTACTACCCCATCCCTAATCTAATGATCGCCATCTAGTATTCCATACTAATACTGTTGTCTCAATTGATATTGTTGAAAATTTTGGGCCTAAAATGGGACACTAGCCATATGATAACTACTAAGGAAAGTTAGACACTATTGCTTCTGATGGCGCTGAACATCACAAGAAATAAAACCCACGACTAATCTGATAGAAGGGGTATGAAAACTTATTGATCAGGTGAAATGATTTTAATAAGGATGAAACCTACAACCTACTGAATGGAACTTAATCTTTTTATATCCATATAATTGAGAAATTTTAGTCACAACTATGCCCCTAGAAAACCTTAGTGACACCTATATTGTGATGTATGGTCTAGAAACATTCCTCTTAATGACCTCCCCATTTTACAGAACCTCAGAATACGACTTCAACATAAACAGTGTGACCTAGAACTAGATTTATAGATGAAAATCCTCCTTAAAATGCCTTACCCTAGCCTCATCATATGGCATGAGGTCCATAACATAACATAAGAGGTTATTGTATCAGATTATGAACTGTCAAACACTATAAATCCTCTATAAAAGGGTAAGGATCTACTTCCAATAAGAAAAATTAGTGGTATAAGATAGAAACCCAACCTAGAACTAATCCTTTAACATCTATTATATAACAAAAAAATCATCATTATACCCGAGTAACAAAATACACCAATTCTATGACACTATTTAACCATTAAAGAAACCCAATACTCTTGATAATGAATCTAACTAAAGGCTATATCCACCTCATATAACTAGTCCTCTTTATCCCAATCTAAAACATAACCTTCAAAATGATGAAGAACCTAGAAATAAAACTCTTAGAGTGTATTCCTCCATGTATCGTTGTTGTCTACATCCACTCTATATGAAAATCCACTAGAGTATTCCTTAGAACATCTTAAAAAAAACTAACAAACACATTGACCTAGATATATATCTAAAATAGAAACAATGTTATTAAAACCTAAAACTAAGATGAAAATAAAAAATTAATGTTAATTAATTAATTAATTAATTTTAACACATTTTTAATTGTCTACCCAATTTAAATATAAGCACAAAACATCATGATACATTATTCTTATCGAGTACTCCACCTCACAACTAGAATCACTTCACTTATAAGGATTAGTAAAATTAAATGTTCTTACATTATATCATAGGTGGAAATAAAATCCCATGTCTTAGCCAATATCCCTTGTTTATATCATGTGATAAGACCAACTAATACTATTTCCCTACCAACCCATGCTTCCTCACTAGTGCATAACTCTATATTACATCCTATATCCCAACCTTCAGCTCTGATACCACTATATCATAATCCCATCCATCCAAAGGCACCCCTCTTAGACATATAATTAATATAGGTATAAAGAGATAATTACTCTTGAATCCTATCTCTAGTTGAAAATATATTGAATAATAGAACTGAGGGTATTTAAGTCACACACATGGGAGGTATTACCCTCATATATATTTATGGAGTAAGGAATAAGATGAGAATCCACAAACTGACCCCATGAATAAATATATAATCAATCCCAATACATGTAATGAAATATTTAAACATATATAAATAAAAATGAAATTAAAAAGTACAAAATTTAAAGCCTTGGGAATGACCACAAAGCTCCAACAAATCCTAATAAAATTCTCAAGATAGTACCACCCAGATCGATCACCAAGAAGCTCTCATGAACCTGAAGAATAGTTTATATATACATAGGGTGATCATAAAATGTATACTTTATAAGACCCTCTATGAAACTTCCCATAAAAAATGTGAAATAAAATACTAAATCCCAATGAATAAATAGATGAAACTAACTCATAACCTAAACAACAAATACTAATTTCCCATACTCCCCATGGATCAATCCCAAAATAATTTATATAAGTAAAATATTCCTTATCAAAATAATTCATATATATATATAATTAAAATACCCCAATTCTACTTCCCCACTGATTTTTCACTCTCACACCAAAATAGATTAGGTCGCATGGACATCCCTTTAAGAAGTCAAGTCATCTATAATGTGAGTTGAGCCTAAAAAAATATACCTTAATCACAAAATGGTATCTCATGTTGGAATCAATATATAAATCTATCCCATAATCATTATCACCCCATATGGATACCTTACTTTTTCTTACATGATTATTATGTCATTTTAAAGATAAAAAACAAAAAATCATTACACAACTAGGATCCAAAGGTTTAGGGTCTGGGAAAAATTAGGACCATACATAAAATTTAAGAAATAAAACATAAAAATTTATTTAATTCCTTCACCTATAGATTCTTAGTGGTCCTTTTGTTCTCCATATTACAAGTAATCATTTGAGGATACACATCAAAGAAAGGGGTGAGCTAAAATCCTACTAAGAGGATAAATAAAAAAATAGAACAACATAACATTGGGTAAGCATAATCATCATGATAATAATATTATCATGGGATAATCATCATAATAATTATAGAAATCAATAGATAAATTAATGTAATGTGTCAATGTATAAAAATGAAACATCATGTCTTAGTGGTCAACACCACACATAATTTTGAACAAAGCTAGCATCATGTTTACATATTTTTCACTTTAACTCAAGATATTCATCACATTATCCAATTCATTGTAGCACTATATAATTAATATCTCACCCTTCACATCATAAAATTTTTATCTGCTATATAATTCTAAGCACACCCATAACATCATAACATTTACATAATCATGCATGCCACATAGAACATATATCAATATTGGACATAAAATAACCCACTGGAAGGAATGAGTTTCATTTCATAAAGAATACCTTTATGAATAAAATTTTTAGTTCCCAAAATAAAAAGGTACTAACATAATTGGTATAATAATCATCAATCATGAGTGAGAAAGAAACAATCTCACGAGAAGTAAAAGTTGTGTTTTTAGAAAGAAGAGTTATTTTGGAAAAAACTTTTAATTTATCATAAACTTAAATTGGAAACATTTATATCCATAAAATAAAAGGTAAGGATACAAAATTATATTCATGTAACATCAATGGAACATTCATACTAAAAAATGGAGTGAGGAGGGAAAACCCAAAGGAAGAGAGTTGGGTTTGAAAATCCCCTTACCTTTTGTCCTAGTGATTTATTCACTTTAATATCATAGATAATCAATTTAAATTTATTAATTTAAAAAATAAATTACCTATTATAAATTTATTTAATTTATTATAGTTTTATTAATTTTATTAAATTTTTAATATGAGTTATATATTTCAATTCCATCATTTGGAGGTGTTCATTTTCTTGGTTTTCATGATCAGGTGACTTGAATATGAGTATGGAAGTTTATATAGAATGGGTATAATTATACAGAATGGAAATTATATCTTATTAATGAATATATAGAGGTATAAATGTTTATATATATCATTTGGTTTGATTATTAATCATTATATAATGTTTAGTGATAATCATTTATATTTTTTGGCTTTTTAGAACATCACAAACTAGTTTTGTTCTATTATTTATTATTGTGTATATATGTTAGTTCCCAAACATAAAAAGGGTTATTAAATAAATTTTAAAGTTTTAAAAACTATTATAGTGGTTTTATTAACATAATTTAATGCATTAAATGAAAATGAAAATTCATCATCTGTGATGTTGATAAATTGACACATCACGGGCAGTGATATCATTTTTAGAACAAAAGAGAGAGATAAAAGATTTTGATGATGGATATTACATTAACATGATATAATTAAAGTATATAAAAGATAAGGGAGTAATAATTCACATTTTAATATAGGATGTTAAGAGAGAATAATAAAATAAAAAGAAATTAAAATAAATTAAAAGGAAAAGAAAGTGGATTTTACCTCTTGAATCCAACCTCCCTGAGAACCTCCTTATGGAAAACGTTTTTCTATTTTTATGAGACCAATAGATATTCGACATGGGGAGGGGATTGGGAAGTTATTTGGGCAGAATTTTTAAAAGTATCAAATATTTTATGGTGTTGGGATAAGAGGTGGTGAGTGGTGATATTTATAGAGGGGAGAGGGGTGTTTTCCCATTATTTTATTCATTAGTTTATTATTTTGGCTCAAGACTATGAATAATGTAAGAATTATCACTAAATATATTAAAATAATAAAATTGAGTTAGATATTAGTTTTATTAAATCATTAATGACTCACGTAATTGTTTATTTAACATATAATGTATATATATCGTAAATTACTATATGTTACTATTCACCAAAAAATTCAACTATTTCAGAAAAATATTGAAAAATAACCCCAACCATTTTTAAATGTTTATAATTAAAAAAGGAACTCCATTTTATGAAAATAATATTCTAAACATTAGAAATCTAATTTTTAATTAAAATAATCATTTATTTGAAAAATACCAATTTAAAATTTATAACTGATTTTTTGACACTTTTAAAAATTAAATTAGGTCTCATAAAATTATCATATAATAATAAGACAATAGATATTAATTTATGAGTGTATTTAATGAAAATAAATTCTCTTTTAAATAATTATATTAATTATAAAATTTTAAATAAATATTTTTGACTTATTAAAATACTAATACTTAATTTATCATTTTAAAATATTTATTTACTTATTTTATGATATAAATATATTATATTTTAATTCATAAGATACCAAAATTTTATTTATACTTTCAAAGGTGAAGTTACTATTATATTGGAAGAATTACTATTCTTAAGGTTCATGTTACTAATCCAAAGGTCAAATTACTATTCCATCGGTATAGGTTTCTTAATCTCTGAAAATGCCTCTTATTTTATTCATTATTAATTTATAATGTTTTTATTATGGTCTCTATGTGATTTTTTGTGATTTATACTATATTAAATAATTATAATAAGAGAGAAATTCCATTGATAAATGTTTCAGTCGTTAGATTCTTTTCACATTTTGAAATTTCTCCCTCAAAATTTCATTTTACATAAATAGGTTATGGTACTTTAACTTCATCACCTCCTCCAGTTCACAAGTTTCTTCTTCATACTTATGGTTCCTCCACAAAATTTTGACAAGGTGGATTGTCTTATTATGTATAAACTTATCTCTCCTATCTAGAATCTTTACCGACTACTACTCATAAAAGAGATCATCTTCCAGCTATACCACAATAGAGTTTAGTAAATGCGAGGGATCTGGTATGTATTTCCTTAGGAGAGATACATTGAACATGTCATGAATTTGAACCATACTTGTTGGAAGTGAAATCTAATAAGCCATTGATCCTATGAAATCAAGGATCTCAAAGGGGTCTTGTACCTTGGGCTTAGCTTCCCTTTATTTGTAAACCACATGACTCTCTTTCATGGTGATATTTGAAGAAAGAATTTATCTCAAATGTTGAACACCAAGTCCATTCTATAGTTGTCAGAATAACACTTTTTTGGACTCTAAGTAGCTTTGATATGTTGTTGGATGGCTTGAACCATCTCTATCATCTCTTTCACAAGATCAAGTCCAAGTACATTTCATTCACCAAATTTATCCCAATAGGTTTGACTTCTACATCACTTTCCATATAAAGGTTCATATTGATCCATCTGAATACTATAGTGGAAGCTATAATTCTATGAGAACTCAACCAATGAGAGATGCTGATCCCATACACCTTTTAATTACATGAATAATTCTTTTAGCATGTCTTCAATCATCTAAATAGTCCTTTCAGATTGGCTATCAATTTGGGGGTGATAGGCCATGATGAAATTCAATTCAGTACTCAAATCATGTGGAAGACTCCTCCTAAATTTAGATGAGTACCTGGGATCCCAATTTGAGACAACTGAGATTGGAACCCCATTTATTATCACCACTTCCTTCACATATATATATTTTTAAGTTGTTCAAGAGAGAGGTATTCCCAAATATTGATAAAGTGGGAAATATTGGTGAGTCGGTCCACCATAACCCATATCTCATTGTTTCCTTTGGATGTCTTTGGGAGATGGGTGATAAAGTCTATAGTGACATTATCCCATTTCCACATGGGTATAGGAAATGGTTTCATCATCCCTTTAGACTTTGGTATCTCTTCTTTAACTTGCTGACATATAAATCACCTTGATATATAATCCAAAATATCCTTCTTCATATTATACCACCAGAAGTGTTTTTGAAGATCACAATATATCTTAGTACTCCTAGGATGGATAAAGGAAGTTGAGCTATGTGCATTATCCAATATATCCTTCTTTATCCTAGGTGATTAAGGCACAAAAAGCCTCATTCTAAATTGAATCACACCATAATAATCGATATGGAAATCTTGTAGCTTCCCTTTATTTACTGTATTCACCTTCCATTGTAACTCCAAATCATCCCTTTATTCCTCATTAATCTTATCTTGGATAGATGGTTGAGAAATCATTTGAGAAAGGTAGGATTTATTCCATCCCATCATGATTTCGAAATCTATACTTTTCATATCGATTAAGATAGAGTGTTTCTAAATATAAAATATGGATAGAGTAATAGGTTATTTTTTTCTAAGAGCATCAGCTACCTTATTCTCCTTTCTAGGATGATAGTGTATAGAGAAATCATAGTCCTTGATTAACACTAACCTTATACATTGATGAATGTTGAGATCATTTTGTGTGAATATATACTTTAGGCTCCTGTAATCAATATATATGTCACACTTATCACCATAGAGGTAGTGCCACCATATTTTGAAAGAAAAAATCATAAATTATAGCTCTATATCATGCGTCTGATAGTTCTGGTCATGGATCTTCAACTACAATGAGTTGTAGGCTATCACTTTATCATTCTGTATGAGTAAAAAACCAAAAAATTTATTTTAATTATCACTATATATCAAAAAAATTATCCACTTATTGGTAATGTGAGTATATGTGTATTGATCAACCTCTCCTCTAGCTCCTTAAAGCTTTCCTTACATTATTCCATCCTGCCTTACTTTACCCCTGTCCTTGTTAACTTAGTTAGCAAGCTATACAATTGTGAGAAATTTATCAAAAAACATCGATAATACCCCAATAAGCTAAGAAAACTATATATTTCCAAGATAATAGAGGGTATGACCCATTCCTCAAATGCCTTTTTTTGAAGGTCCCACAGAGTTTCCCCCACTTGTGATCACATGTCCTAGGAATGTGACTTGATCCATCTAGAAATCACACTTTCTGAACATGCCATACAATTTATCCTTCTTTAATATAAGAAATAAAATCCTTATATGTTATTCATGTTCCTCATGGATCTTGAAATAAATTAGAATATCATTGATAAAAAAACCATCAATTTTCGAGGTAGATTATAAGGACTCTATTCATCAAATCCATGAAGATTTAAGGGGAATTAGTAAGTCTAAAGGGAATTAAAAAAATCTCAAAATGGACATACCTTGTATAAAAGTTAGTATTCTGAATATCTTCCTTATTAAACTTTATATGATGATATATAGAATGATGATACACCCTTTATAGGTACTAATCTCCTCATAGTTGATCAAACAAGTCATCAATCCTTGGAATAGTATACTTGATCTTTATGGTGATCTTGTTGAGTTTCTGAAAATCGATACGTAGAAATATTGATATATCCTTATTCTTGACAAAGAGAACTGTTTCACCCCTAGGTGATGCACTAGGGTGTATGAAACCTTTGTATAAATTCTCTTACAACTACTTCATTAACTCCATTTCGATCGGGGCCATCCTGTATGAGAATTTTGAGATTATAGTAGCTTTAGGTATGAGTTTTTTGAGAACTCTAACTCAAAATCTAGGGGAAGTACATGAAAATATTTGGGAAATACATCAATGTATTCCCCCACACTAGTCATTCCCCCTAGGTTGAAACTTCCTTTGACTAAACCATTAGAGTGAGGTATTCTTCTTCACATGGAATAAACACCCACACTGTTGAAGGATTTTCCAAAGGAGATTCATGA
The DNA here is from genome assembly GCA_963277665.1 of Viscum album. Classification (NCBI taxonomy): domain Eukaryota; kingdom Viridiplantae; phylum Streptophyta; class Magnoliopsida; order Santalales; family Viscaceae; genus Viscum; species Viscum album. The sequence goes on along the minus strand of OY728126.1, from coordinate 678,512,020 downwards.
TATTCCTTGAATTTTTAGAGGATCATGAGATGGTTTTGAATATGAAAAGATATTTTATTTTCCCAAAAGTTGATGTGTTATTTATATAATGAGATCCAATACATCCTGAGTATAGCATTGAATTTCACTAAGGGATGTATCATGAGATTTCCTGGGATAATATTTCCATATATGCCAACCATAAAAGAGTTCAAAAATTGGGTTACAATGATCACACCACTAATTGTTTTTATGGATATATAAACTAAAAGGTTTTAAGTATTTTATTCAAAAATTATATCACTCTTGCAAGATATAAAGGAATATATATAATAAGAATCAAATAAGTCGTTTTCCATTATTGAGTGAATAGGAAGTGCACATTGTATGAATTCATTTTCTTACTCCACTTAATTAGTAGTAATGGAATAAGACTTCCCTTGATCCTTTGTATTTGGGGGATGATGACGTTGATTACCCTTAAGGACACAAGGTTTAGTGCACTAGCTTGCATAGTGCCTTTTCTCCCTATAGTTGTAGCATTAGACCATGGGTGGTGGTCTCTTTTACTCAACCACATCAATCAGCTTCTTTATGTTTACATGACATTCATTAGATTTGTGGAATTCTATCCCACACTTATATAATTTCCCCATCCCTTTTAGTTATTTACTAGGATGCTTTATCCCAAATTTTTTCCATGTGATTGGTTGAGATTTCTTCCCACCTCTTTCATGAGATCCTTCAGTTTGAAACTCCTTGTTTCATTTATTATTACCATATCCATGGGACCATTATTCAAACTCCATCCCCACTTCAAGAGAACATCAAACAACTTCTTCCTGACTCCCAAAATCTCTAATTTATAGAGCCTTTGGAAGGTGTGGTTTTATTCCACTAAATAATCTATCAATCTTGCTGTCATCTTTTATAAAAAAACATGAAGTATTCCTTCCAAGACTTGAGATATTTTATTCATAGGCTATGAAAGATTATAATTCCTTTTTCTTAAGATATATTAATTCTCTCTCAATCTTTGTACAATGAGTTTTATGGAAATACTTGTTAAGAAGTATTATCTTAATGTCTTATCAATTCAACTATTCAATTTCTTCCTTTAGATTGGTGTTCTTAACTAACACCCACCATTGGTCGGCCTATAACTCTAGATGATAAATGGTCAGAGTCACCTTCTCCATATTAGAATATCAAAGCACATAAAATATCTTCTCCATTGAGTTGACCCACTATTCCCCAACTATAAGATCAGAAGATCCACTAAATGTTGGTGGTTGTTTCCATATAAAAGACTCGATAACTAGTTTTCCCCTACTAGGTGAAGGAGGGAGTTCCACATTGTTCAATTTATTGTTTATATTCATAGACAATTGGGTAATAATAACCATGAAATTTTCAACTCCACCTCCCAAGTCATTGGGGATTTCATTTAAGAAATCACTGCATTGTCCCTTGCGCAGGTTATTGGTTTGGTTTCTCCTAGTTCCTAAAATTTTGTAAAATAGAAAATTTTAGAACAAAAAATAAGTCGATAAGTCATGAATAATTTATCCATTTCTATAATTAAATATAAAGGCACATATTTTTGGTTCCCTATGTTTAGAAAATCTTATTGTTTTCTTACATATACTTAGTCTTATAGTAAGAGTTTTCACTAAGGTTCTCTAATCCTAAATCCCAAATTAACTAAACTGTGCTCTAATACCATCTGTAGAGAACCTAATTTTTCTTACATTTATTTCATCATTTTAAAGAGAAACAACATAAAAGTGTTACACAACCAGGATATAATGGTTTAGTGTATTGAAAAAATTAGGACCATACCTAAAATTTACAAAATTAACCGCAAACATTTATTTAATTCTATCTTATCTAGCATATTAGTGGTCCTTGTGTTCTTATTATTATAAGTGATCACCTAGGGATAAACATCAAAGAAATGGGTGAGCTAAAATCCCAATAGGAGGATATATAAGAACATGGATCAATATAAAATGGGTTGATCATAATCATCATCTTCATGAAATAAGAATGGGATCATCATCATAATCTTTATAGGAAGCATTAGATAATGTCATGGAATGTGGCAACTTATAAAAATGAAACATCATGTCTTAGTGGTCAAAACCAACCATAATTGTGAACAAAGATAACATATTGTTCAATAATTTTCACTTTATATCCTGAGATTAATAAAATTACCCAATTAATTGGAGTGATATATCATTTTGGGTGAACTTATCACATCATAACATTTTCATGCGCTATATAATTTTGGGTGCACCCATCACATCATAACACTTACATAGTCATGCATTCCACATAGAATGTATATCAATCTTGGACCGAAAATAACAGTTGGAAAGGAATGAGTTTCATTTAATAAATAATACTTTCATGAATAAAATTTGGGGTTCCCAAAATAAATAGGTAACAACATAATTGGTATAAGAATCATCAATCTTGAGTGAGGAAGAAATAATTACAGGAGAAGTAAAATTTATGTTTTTAGAAATAAGAGTTCTTTTTAAAAAATCTTTGAATTTGTTATCAAATCAGACTGTAAACATTTATATCCAGAAAATAAAATTTAATTATATAAAAATTATATTTAAATAACATCAATGGGACATTCATTCTGAAAATGGGGTGAAATAGGGGAAACCCAAAGGAAGAGAGTTGGGTTTGAAAATACCCTTACCATATGTCTGAGTGATTTATTCACTTTAATATCATGTAAAATCAAATTAAATTCATTAATTAAAAAATAAATGACCTATTATACATGTATTTAATTTATTATAGTTTTATTAAGTTCATCTATATTCTTTTAGATGAGTTATAAAGTTCAATTACATCCTTTGGGAGTGTTCATTTTCTTAGTTTTCATGATCGACTGACTTGAATATGAGTATAGAAGTGTATGTAAAATAGGTATAATTATATATAATTGAAATTATATCTTATTAATTAAAATAAATAGGTTTAAATGGTTTTATATATCATTTTTTATGAGGATTAATCATTAGATAAAATGTTAGTGATTATAATTTAGATCTTTTGGTGGTTTCTCGAACATCACAAACTAGTTTTGTTCTATTATTTATTATTGTGTATATAAGTTAGTTCCAGAACATAATAAGGGTTATTAAATATATTTTAAATTATGTACCAAAAATTATAGTGGTTTTATGAATAGACTTAAATGAATTAAGAGAAAATGAAAACACATTGTCCACGATGTCGATAAGTTGACACGTCACTTGTAATGATTTCATTTTTAGAATAAAAGAGAGAGAGAGAGAGAAAGGTGTTTGATGATGGATATTATATTAACATGATATAATTACAGTATATAAAATATAATGTAGTTTTCATGAAAATTTAGATAGAGTAGGTGAGGAGATAATAATAAAATAAAACGAAATTAAAAGAAATTAAAAGAAAGAAAGAGGATTTACCTCTTGATTTTATCCTCCTTAAGAACCACCTTAGGGAAACAGTTCTGGTATTTTGATGGGACAAAGGGATATTGGAAATGGAGAGGTGATTGAGAATATATTTGGACATAATTTTGACAAGGATAAAATCTTGGAAGATGTTAGGAGAAGAAGCGATGAAGGGTGGTATTTATAGGGGTGGAGAGGGGTGTTTTCCTATTATTTTATTCATTAGTTTATTATTTTGGATAAAGAATATTAATAGTTTGTAAATTATCACTAAATATATTAAAATAATTAATGGGATTTATAGATTATTTTTATTAAATCATAAATGACTCAAGGAATATTGTATTTAACTTATAATGTATGTATATTGTAACTTACCATATTTTACTATTCACAAAAATTCAACTATTTTAGAAAAATCCAAAATATCCACCCAAATTTTTTTGACATGTAGAATTAAAAAATAAACTTCATTTTCTGAAAATAATTTTCTAAATATTATAAATTTAATTTTTAATTAAAATAACCATTTATTTGAAAAATACCAATTTTAAAATTATAACTGATTTTATGACACTTTCAAAAATTAATAAAGGTCTCATAAAATTATCTTATAATCATAAGAAAACAAAATATTAATTTATGAGTGTATTTTATGATTTTTTTCTTTTAAATCATTATATTAATTGTAAAATTGTAAATAAATATTTATGACTTATAAAAATACCAATACTTAATTTATCATTTTTAAAATATTTATTTACTTATTTCATGATATAAATATATTATATTTTCATTAATAAGATACCCAAATTTTATTTATACTTTCAAAGGTGAAGTTACCATTCTATTGGATGAATTAATATTCCCAAGGGCCATGTTACTATTCCAAAGGTCAAGTTACTATTCTATCAGTACAAGTTTTGTAATCTTTGAAAAATCCTTTTATTTGATTCATTATTCATTTATAAATTTTGTGTTATTATATATATGTGATTTTATGTGATTTATAATATATGACATAATTATAAGAATGAATAAATTCCACTGATAAAATTTTGGGTCATTACAACCACACTTATAACCAAGTGTATTTTTGGAAACCACTATATCCTGTATAAATGCATTATACCTCTATCCATCAGAATCCATTCACATAAACCCATGGTAATCCATAACCACCATGAATGGATACATTCATGTGATATACCTTAAGCCATTACATCCCAAACATAAATGTATATTAAACTGAGAGTCATCATATCCTTTTTATAAATACACCCTATATCATAACTTATTATATTATAGGATAACAATACTCAATATATATCTAAAGGGAGAAAAGGAGAGAGTTATTATTCTTCCATACATTTCCTTTCCATCCTAGATGTTGGTGAAAACATCCCCTAAAATAATTGGGTGTTGTTTTCCTTACTGACACTGGTGGGGTAGTGTATGAATTTAGAAAATATAAATAATATAGTGCACAACTACACTAAGGGAAGCTACCATGCCTTATTTGCTGCCACGTCTCACTAGACACCTAGATGTTACTGGTATGGTCTATGTCTCAACAAGAATATAATAATTAATATTTATATTAATTAATTAACTAACAATTAATTAATATTACTCCAAATTCAATTTCCATGATTAACAATTTAATCTATTAAGCTAGTTCCTTTGACATAATAAAATTTCTTTATATTCTCATGTATGGAATCATTATCTTTGAACACCATTAACTAAACAAATTTATTTATCAATTAAATTATTCATTATTAATCATCCAAGTACTCTATTGCTCAACCAAAGATACCACTTCAAGAATTAACTTGTAGCGCATATCATAAAACTACATCAAGAAATTGGAAACTGCTAAAATAAATAACTTATAACAATCTGACCATTAGTAAAAAAATTAGGTAAGATTATATAATCGATGACTAAAACCCATTCTAAACCCATCATAACCACCCTGGTGCCATAATTAAAAAATTTTACATAAGTATAATATGCCCTGCTATCACTAGCATTAACCATTACTATAGTTTGGGCTTCCAGTACACAAATTTTCAAGGTTCCCAACTATATCAGATTTATCATTAAACTATTGAATCTGTAAATACCTATAGAACACATATATATTCAATATATTCTCTGCACATGGTAAAAAGGATGTATATTCATGGAAACAAGTCATTCGAGACTCTTGCAACAAGTAATGGTCCTGTTCATCCCCAAAAATTTATATTTAGAAAAAAAATATTTTAATTATTTCATGAATTAGCCACTATATTTTTCATAGTTATTCTACAACAAGGATACCTATAGGTAGTATCTATCCATTGCTGGAAAAGAGCATATACATAATTCAAAAATTATTTTCATGTTTAAAAAATTCCAAGATGATTGATAGTATTTTTACTCACACCTCTTCTATTTAATTATAATATTATAATCATAATTATGTTGCTTAATAGTTTTATTCATTTAACCAATATAAATAAATAAAAAACAAATACCACAAAAAATATAAATTAAATTACCACATAAATAACAAGTGGAAGAATCCAGAAAACATAATCCACTTATAATTACAAAACAAACCATTTATTTAATTATTAACATGAAATATTAATGATATTTATCATGTGATACTTTCCATGTCAATACTTTAATTCCAAAAACTATAAAAATAATTCTTATAATAAATTATTATACAGTTTAACAATTTAACATGTGATTATCCTTTTCTCTATCATGGATAATTTCTAGAATGGTCATTGTTACTCTATAGAATGTAATATATTTAAATTATATTGTTGAAATTATTATAAAAAATATTATTATATATCGCCACCTAATTTCCTAATTTTAAATATAAAAATATTTCTCTATAAAATATAGTTATTTTGAAAACATATTCTAGCAATATAAAATTTACATAATATCAAACATTATTTTTATTTCCCATTATAATCTTTTGATTTCTTTAATAATGATATAATTCTTAATAATTTGGTGTTATTTCTAATTCAATTATTGAATTAATAATACATTAAGATATTCACTGTATGAGTTTTTATATTCTTCTTCATCCTTTATAAATTTCTAGAATATTTAAAAATATTCTTTATATGATTCTTAGGTTATTATGTTTCATTATGGTTAATCCCATGCATTTAAACAAAGAAGTTAAGACATGATTACTTCATAATTTTACAAAAAACAAAAATAATAGATTCCCTATGTAGATAGAAAGAGATTCACACAGACACTACTCAAGAAAATGAGATAGATAGTGATGTGAATAGGTTAAAAAACATAGCAAAGCTCGAATGATTTTCATAAGGCTTTCAAGACCCGAATTAAGATAATTTTATTTTTCATACTTGAGTGGAAGAAGAAATAAGTTTGAATGAGGGAGAAAGACTCTCTATATTGTAAAATATAGATTTTCTTAGATAGCAAAGAGATATACATTATATCATTTACATTTAACATCATATTAAATTTATTCTCCTTTTTAATTCACCATACAAACCATTCAAGAATCCTAAAATTATGAAAGGTCAAAGATCTTATTTAAATATATGAATATATATAAAAACCATAAATTTCCATCAATATTAACTTTAATATTCTCAAAGACATGTTGTATAAGGAAACTTATAAGAAATATGGAATTTCCTGAACTAAACAAAAACCCCTATGCAAGAAGCATTCACTACTTGAGGATCAAAAAGGTTTTCCCTTATGTTACTAGTTACCCTAACACTATGTTTGGAAAATAGGTAGAATCATTTTGTGAGATTAAGAAACCTAAAAAAATATTTATGATTCTATAGAAATTAACAAGATAATTTTATGAAGTATATATAAAATATGAATTAACCTTACATGTGGAATAATCTACCTATAAACACGAGCTAAGAAAAACTAGTACGACCTTTATTCTTGTCAAGAAAAATAGATTTCACCTTTAGGTAACACATATGTGACCCAAATTACTCTTACACATTTTATAGAAAATCAAGTTTACCTATAGGTGAGAGGGTTTATTTACATAAGGGTAAATAAAAAATTATATAATTAATTTTTGAAAAAATAAGCGTATAAAATAAAAAAGAAAAAGGGTTTGGGAACCCTCTTGACACCCCTATGACTTAAAAAAACAATTATGAAGGTTTTTATAAATCAGTGACCTTAAAAATGAATTGATGAAATTTAATGGTTAAATAATAAATAATTAATCGGATGTGATTATAATCATTTAGTGTTCAAAGGACAATTTTTATAAGAATTTTTTAAATATATATTATTTATTTTTTATCACTAAATTAAATTGAATTTTTTTAAAGAATTATTCTAATAAAAAATTTTAATGTGTAAAAAAATATATTACCACTCATTTAATTAGTGATTGATATGAAATAATATTTAAAACAATTAATTTTTCAGAAGACATTTTTATTTAAAAAAAGTTTTTTATTATATTTTATATTTCTATTAAAAATTTAAATTCAAAAATTTTAGAAATTTAATTTGATAAATTTTTTGACCCAGCCTGTCAAAATTAGCTTAAGATGAATTTTTGGGTTTTTTAATACAATTTTTTTTAGTTAATAAAAAAAATATTATTTTTATTACCTAAATTATAGATTATTTTTTTTAAAATTTTAAAAATTGAATCAAGTAAATTGGATTTAATATTTATAATCAATATTTAAAAATTAGTTAATAAGGTCAATTTCATTTTTGGTGATAAAAATAATCTTCCAAGGTATAAATTATTCAACACAGTAAGGATAAAATGATATAAAAATATAAAATCAAGTGGTAAAGTATAAAAATATCCTAAAAATATTTCTATAAAAGGGTTTATGTGGGTTTTATAAAGAATACCGTATCTTTTAAACTCTAATTTTAAATTTTGGACCCACATTCATTGAATATTACATTGATTTTTAAATGAATAAATTAATTTTACAAAAATGCCACCCCTCTCACGTATAAAAGGTCCCGTTCACCACTTTACAACACATCACATATAAATTCTCTAATATTGACCAAAATATACCAAAATTCCTCCTCATAACTATTTTTTATGTCTTATATATTCTGATATCACCAAAATACCAATATGAGAAGGCTCAAGGAGTGGTCTAAAGGAGGATATCAACTGAATATGTGATTGTTTTAATCGAGTCCATTCAAGTTTATTTCTTATCCTACATGTTCAAAATCTATTATAAACATAATAATGTAATTAAAAAATTGTCATTAGTATACTAAAATTCTATCATGTTAATGGAATAACAATTATCTACATTCCTCCCATCCATTAGAAAATGAAAACGTTATCTGTGTTATGGTCAGACTATCACCTCCATGAACAATGTATCCCATTTTTCATCACTACCTTAAACATATGGTTCTAAAAGTTTATTTAATGAATAAATATGATATTTATGGAATTATTAATATTATTTATAGATAAAATAGAAATTCTATTAATAATGTTAACACTAAATGGTCATTATAAATTTTACCTCTTAAAACAAGCATCACGAGACACTTCTCTTATGTTGAATTTATTTTTTAAAACCTATTAAACTTTATATTTTTTCTATTATAATTATAAATAAAATATATCTCTAAAATTATAGAGATTATTAATATATTTTAAAAATTCATTGAACACAGTCAACTTACCAAAGCGATTATTGAGAAATTTTCTGAACAAACCCAAGTGGATGTTGAGAGAAAAAAAACTGTATAAAAAATGAATGAAAAATAATAATAAATCAACCTTAATAAATTAAATATACCTTAAAAATGTTATGAATCAAGAATTTGATAAATTTAATCTTGTTCTTTCAGGAGGTTAGATAAATATACCAAGCACTTCACAACTTGAGGTAAGGGTTCTTTGTCTCAATTTCTATTCCTTGAGATATGTTTCATATTATGCACCAAATTGATTTTATATGGTATAAATACTATATTATCGAATTATTAAATCTCAAATAATTTTTCTTTTCACTTAGGAGTTTTACTACTATTTAAGACCACCCTATTAATTTTCCTTTGATTCATATAATATCTAAGTCACAAGGGTTATTGTTAACTTAATTTACATTCATTAAGTTAAAACATTTAATCTATAAATTTAACCTCATAAGATTGTTATCTTACACCCTACAACTATATTATATTATATTAACTTTTTTAGTGATATTACAAGTATTTTTGACATTTCATCTCCATTTGGATCACAATTTGACAAAGTAGTTTATTACATGTGGACTCGACATTTTATTTTCTTTATGTTTAGAATTATTTTTTATATGTCATCATATTGATTCAAGAATGTTATTATATAATATTTAATTATTTTATATTGTTATATCTTTAATATCTTTGAATTTATTCATAATTATTTTAAAATGATTCTTTTTATAATTTCCTACACCATTCATTGTTGACTTTATTTATAAAATTATAAAAGGAATCTCATTTTAATGTTCACTGAATGAGTACATTTTATTATATTTATAATAATATTTATTAAAAAATATTCTTATCCATGTTTCCATGGTTATTTTATGAAAATCCTATTCCCATTACTCTGTGAATTTTCCAAATTTAAAAATAAAGGTGACTGTTTTAGAGGAATAAATAATGGTATTTATTTCCACTTATGTATAATTTTATCTTCCCCTTTACTTTTCATATTTTTAATATAATTTATTTTCAAGGTTTAAATATTAATAATTATTTTTAAATAATTTTTTAATGTCCTCTTTTCACCTCATGAAATTTATTTTTTAAGTGAATTAGGAGTTTCTTTTTATAACCATATTACAAAAGCTTTATGAAAGTTAAATTTATAATTTAAATTAAATTTTATTATCAAAATCAAAATTATCAATATATTTTGGAGTTATGTTTCAAGGATTAACCTCTAAATTATCTTATGAATTTATATTTAATACATCACCTTCTTCATAAGAGTTATGATATCCTTCTTTTTAAAATTCATTAATTTTATGGATATATTTTATATCACTTCCACTATTTATGTTTGTGTTTTCTATTATGGAATTAATAATATAAACAATAATATATACGTTGTTAGTTTAAAGGTTACTTGCTAGGAAATTCATTTCATGTATTGACTTGGGAAATATTGACACTCAATATATTTTTTATTTATATATGGATCTTTATTGATTACTAATTCATGTTGGTTATTTATTTTATTTTTCATTCATTACATTATATGACGAATGAATTAGACTTAATTAGAGATGTGTGGGGCCTAGAATCATATAGAACCTCAAAGCATCAATTGGTCTCATGTGACAAACTAGGTTAGGAATTTGGTGTAAACCTTACCTCAGTATGTATGTTATATTGGCATGAGGCCTTGATAATATTATTATAATATCTGGCATTATTCATTATATCACTATGAAATCAAATATTTTTTTATATATTATTATTTAAATTGTTAAATTATACATTTATATATGACATGAACATGCAATAAGTTATATGAGATTTTTTATTATTATTTATTCATTATATATTATTTATGCCTAGTTTATTCCTTGAGATCTTCTATTGTATGCTACCCCATACGAGGAATTTGCGCTTACCCATCTTATGTTTACATTTCCCTAGGTTATGAATAAGATTATTATGTATGAAATTTATATATGGGTTTCATGTATAAATAATTTTTTGGGAGATGTTGAATATGTATTATTAAATAAGGAGTCCTCAGTCTAGTGGAAAAATTCCCATTTGATGGATAAGATATGGATTTTGTTAGTTAATAGTTTTTCATAACTCTCTAAAACACTAAACCCAAAAGCTATTAGTTGTATAAGTGAATTAATATTTTTTATTTATATCTTAATTATAGAAGGTTATGATTGGATCACTTCATTAGGTATCAGAATAGTATGAAAAAATATGTTTTAGTATGATATTTGAGAGTGTGAGTCTTAGGGCATAAGAGTTGGTATCAAATTAAATTTTAAATATTATTAAAGTTTAGGATGTTATTAGATAAGTATAATTTAAGTGTTTTATATACCATCATGGGTTAATAAGTTTAAGGTTGATCATATGTTTAAAGATATAAACACCCCTCATGAGGTTGTATGTTATTGAATTTTAAGGTGATTAATGATATTTTGGGTATTTTTGGATTTTAAGAAGAATACATGATCAAATTATGGAATGCCCTAAGGGTTAGCACATAATTTGATGTCAAGGAAATTTAGGTTATTTTGGGAAAATATTAATATATTTTTAAGAGAATATATAATTATGATATATATTGATTGACATGTGATTAATGTTTTGGGGGGTAATGTTTATGATTGAATCATGGGAACATAGTTTTCAATGAATTTTGGGTTTTGAATATGATAATAAATATCCATAATTAATTATTATTGTAAATTATGACTAGAATACATTAGTGGAATCCATAAGGATAAATCTAAATATAAGAAAAAAACCTAAAAGTTTTGTGAAGTAAAGCGTGTGTGGATTCATAGAAATGAAATACCCATCTTGATACTAAATTTGGTTCCAAGATTTGGATTTGATGCACCCATAGGTAATTACCTTGAAAAAGGTAGGTTGAGTATTAACTAGATCGTTTCTCGATGCATAGCAAGAGGGCCTAATTATAAACCTGGCTTAATTCTTTGAGGGGATATGATTTTGATGATTCACAATATCATTATCAACCATTATGAAGGATTTTAATATATTGTTATATCATGTATCATAACTATATTAATAATACCCTTATTTATTTTCATTAGTGAGAGAATTTAAAATTATAAGGACATAATCTATTTAAGGGGTAGAATATAACACTATGAGATTATAGTATGTATTTTAATTTAAATGAATAATTTTTTAACAGATTATATCATATGAAACAATGAACTAAAATGAATAGTAATATATTTCACAATTCAAGATAAACATTAATGCCATGTGAGAATAAAATGGAAAATATCATTATAAAAATTACAATAAAAGAAAAAACTTTAATAAATAAAAATATAGTCAAAAATGATTTATTTCTCATATTTTTTTAAATAATTATTTCACATGTTCTAATAATAATTAATTTAAAAAATTTAAGAGTTAAAAGACAAATAATTATTGAGATGTGATTAAAATAAGTTAGTGTTAAAATGCATATTTTAAGAGAAAATTTATTTTTATATATATTATGTATTTTTATCTCAATAAATTTAAGTAAACACTCTTAAAAGATTATTCCAATAAAATTTTTAATTGTATAAACATACATATTAACACTCAATTAATTATTAACTAATAAGAAATAAGATAAAGAACACTTAAAGTTTTAAAAGTAATTTTCCTATAAAAAAAATTATCATTATATTTTATGTTTTCATTTAAATATTAAATTCATAAATTTTAGAATTTTAATTTTATAAAATGAAATTATTTTATGGATTTTTCCAATAAATATTATTCTTGGGTGAATTTTTTAGATTTTTCCAAAAAAATTTATTTTTATTAAATATAAAAAAAATGTTTTTATCAATTAAATTAAAGTTAATTTTTATCACTTTCAAAAATTGAATCAAGTAAAATGTTTGTTATGTTTGGAATTAGGTTTTTTAAATTTTTTAATAATTTCAATTTCATATTTTCTCATAATTGTTTTTACAAAGTTAAAAATTATTCACCATGGTAAATGTTACAATGATATAAATATATTAAATCTAGATGTAAATTCTAAAAATATCCTATAAACTTATCTATAAATGGGTGTATCATGGAATGATTGACCATAAAAAATATTTTCCTCTATAAATATCAATTTTGGATCCATTTTTGTTGAATGATGAACCTCTTTTTATGTTAGGAAATTAATATTCAAAATTATGACACCCCTCTCACCTATAAAAGAAACCCTTCACCAAAAAACATCTCCTAAAAAATAAAGCCTTATAGAATGACCAAAATATATAAAAAACCCTCCCTAAACCTATTTTTTATTTCCTAGAGGTTCTGAGAAGATCAAAAGTCCAGTATAAGAAGGCTTAAGTAGCGGTCTGAAGGTGGATATCAAAAGAAGAGATAATTGTTTTAACCCAGTTCTCTAAAGTTTATTTTATATTAAAAATACATCAAATATATTATTATCATGATATTATAATGAAATATGTATCATTAATATACTAAAAATTTTATTATGTTGATGTAATTTCTCTTACTTACCTTCCTTCCATCCATTTGAAAATGAAAACGCAGCCCATGTTATTGTCTGACAGCCTTCTTCATGAACAACATATTTCATTTTTAATCATAACTTTACATGACTAGTTTTAAGAGTATATTTAATGAATAAATATTATATTTATGACATTATTATTATTTTTAATCATAAATCAAAAGTTATATTAATAATATTAATAATAATTGGTCATTATAAATTTAACCACATAAAACAAGCATATCGAGACACTTTTCTTAATTTGAGTTAATTTTTAAGAAAATATTGAAATTTATAATTTCAATGTTAATATACTAACAAATAAGATGTATCTCTACAATCATGGGGATTAGGAAAAAAATTTATAACTCCTTTGACAACAGTCAACATACTGAAGCATTATTATTGAAATTGACCGAACAACCCCAAGTACTCAATGAGAGAAAAAACTATAAAATAAATGAAATAAATATAACATTAAATGAAACTTAAAAATTGTAATATACTTGAAAAAGGTTTTAAAATATTGTACAAAATAAACTTAATGTAGTTATTTAAGAGGTTATATGCAGGTGCTGAGTGAGTTTGGAATTATAGTAAGGGTTATTTGTCTCAATTTCAATTCCTTGAGACATGTTTATTATTACTCAGAAATTTACATTTATATGGTGTAAAAATATCCTTAATTACTTATTATATATTAAATAATTTGTTACTTTTAGGACTTTCACTTTAATTTAAGCTATTATTATTCCTTGAACTTTGATTCATACATTACCTAAGTTCCAAGGGTTATTTTTAATTTAATTTCATTAATTTATATACATTATTATTGAAATTCAACATTATATGTTTTTTATCTTAAACTATATAATTGTATTATATTACATTAACTATTTTATTTATGGGGGTTTATAATTATTCTAATCATTTCTCTTCCCATTTGTTTATAATTCAACCAAATGGTTTCTTGTGTGTGGACTCGACCTTATCTCTTAATTACGATCAAGAATATTTCCCCCATGTCCATATTAATTATATTATTTCAAAAATAGAATTCTATATACTTAAAATATTTATTAATATTATTTTATACTATCTTTTATATTTTTTAATTTTTTTTAAAATGAACCTTTTTAACATTTTTCACATGGGTAATTTTTGACTTTCTAAAAAAAGTGTGAAAAGAATATCATTTTTAAAATTTACCACATGAGAATATTTTCCATATTTTATAACAAATTTTCTTAATAAATATTCCTACTCAAGTGTCCATAGTTTTTCAAAAAATATTATTCTTAATATTCTTTTGATTTTTCATTTTAAACATAAAGGTTAATGTTTTATAAGAAATAAAGATATTTAATTCCACTTATATATATATATTTATTAATGAATATAAATTTCATATATTTATAAATATTAATATTCAAGATTTAAATATTTGTAATTATTTTTAAATCAGGGTTTTTAATGTCCTCTTTTTATCCCTTGAAATGGATTTTTAAAGTAATATAGAAATTTGTTTTTATAACCATATCACATATGATTTATGAAACTTATTTTTATAGATTCACTAATATTTTATTCAAAATATATAAAAGATTTACCCCTTTTAGAGATATGTTTCAAGTATTACCATTTATATGATCTTATAAATTTATAGTTTATACCACACCTTGTTCATAAGGATTGGTTTCTCTATCAGTATGTATATCTCTCTATTAACATTAATTTTATCTTTAATGTCAAAATTATTTAATTACATGGATATATTATATATCACTTAAGAATCACCAGAAACATACTCACAATTTAGTGATAAAAACACATACATTGAAGACTAGATTTGATTCCAAGTATGATGACCCAAGATAAACATGAAAATATTTAACATCATTTTCACAATTTAAACATTATTTTTCCTAAATATTCTCAAAACCCTTGAATCCAAAGGTTTAGTAACTTTAGAGATTAAATAAATAATAATATTATTACATATAATTTCTTCAACATCTCCAATAATATATCAATGTAACACTTTCTTATATACATAATCCAACATTTAATTCCCTGGGGAAGTGATACAAAAAATAAGTGGTAAGCTAAACTGATCAATATCAAAACAAATTATAAACATGTGATCAAGGGTTGTATCATAAGAAAGTGATAAAACATGATCATGGTAGAATGAAAAGGAACATTAAATCATAGTATTTATCCATATATTATAATATAAGGACATATAATGTAATATTTCAGACACATAAAACCCATTACTTTGTATTTCCAAGAGTTTAGAGGTATTTAAGAGGATAGAGATGAGTTTGGACATCCTAAGGGACACCATGCCATTATAGTGGTCATGGTGATGGTCATTTGAGTCCTTGGGTCTATGATCATGGTAGAGGCCATTTTTAAAAATCATTCTAAAAAGGTGAAAATTTCAAAGTTTTTTATGTGGTACTATGGAGAACTGACCCAGGTTTCCCTCAAACCCCGTAACCGACCCATTATGTAACATACCTTAAGGGCATTCCTGATCTCCATGGGATTATGACAAACACTTGAGTATCAAAAAACACAATACAGGGACTTATTTTTTTCCAACCTGAATAGCCACATGGAATACATATATATAAAGCAAGAAAGAAACAATGGAATATTTGAGAATATATATTCCATAACTATAAGGAAATAACAGAAATAGACAATAGAAAAAGTATCCAAAAACTCATAGAAAAGTCCAACAGTAAGGACTAAAAACCACATAACTACTAAAAATAACGGTATAGACATACTCCCACTATCTCACCACCAACTACCCAACCAGCTAACACAAACCCCATCACATCACTACGGTGCCTTTCCTTTCCAAATACTAGAATACAAACAAAGGTCTATGCCCCACCGAAGAGGTATGCAGGGTGCGATCTAACATGCTCAATAAGATCCCACCCAACTGTTCCATAACCTTTCTCTATATAAAAATCCATGTATTCTCATTTTAAATAAAAAAAATTCATGATAATTAGTAAGTAGTTTTATAGAAAACACGGTAAACATTTCCCTTTTTCCACAGTTCTAAACAAAAGCAGGTATATCAATTTCAAAGAACATTTTCCATATCATTTCCCATAAGAATAGACATGCATATCAAGGCTAAATTAGAAATAAAAGAAATAAAAAATATAGGCACAAGTATCACAACACTAAGGAATACTACTAGTCTAGGCTGCTGACTACTCGTACCACAATAATAAAGTGCATAAATACAATCCTATAACAACATGCCTAGGAAGTAGAGGAATACCCGATGAGTAAACCCCACAAAATATCAATATTGGTCCCATATAACAATGATACTAGGAAATAGAGGAAATCCCCAAGACAAACCTCCTTTATAATCAAAAAATAATGGACGATGGACCCAACCTAAACCATGCACCTAAGTACCCATGGTAACCCATGTTCTCTTTTTCAAAAAACATTTTAATGGTTTGAAAACCATTTCAAAACCATTTCACAGTTTCTATTTCAATTATTTAAAATACTCATTTTCTCTATATTTATCAATATATATGGGAGATTCATTTGTCAATAAAAACCCCTTTTCAAAATACACAAAAACACCATGCCAATTTCCACATACAAAACTGTTTATAAAGAAAAACAATCAGGTTCATCAACGTAGGCTAGAGATGAAACCACATACCTTAAAACTCATGTCTCACATGCACACAATGGAATCCAAAATCAACAAAACCCAACAATGTAAACAAAGGCCCTAGAATCAAGTCCCCACATCTTAGGATCAATCCAAATCTAAATAAAAGACGTTAGAAGAAGAGAGGAAACCCATATACCATGAGGAAGAATGCCCGACACACCATGAACCACAAAGGAAAATGCCTCTGAAATGAGATATCCCAATTTATCTAGAAGAATACAATAAGGAACATCCAACTTAGATCAATGGATCCAATACTGTAAAGCTAGGGTGCTACCGTGATCAACTGGAATGATGAACTGAAAAGATCACTTACTCGGAGAGATGCACCGCAATAATAATGGTGTTCGAACATCGAAAAGGTAGATCTAGTGGGAATGGTGCCTTTTAAAATTACTAGGATGAGTTCTAGTTCGATATCCAAGAGGGTTGGAGAAGGATTCATGACAAAACAATAACTCGACTATTTTTAAAACTGGATGTGGGACGTGTCATGACGTGCAACATTTGGTCATGTCGTGAATTCCACACTGGATAAGTACACCGAAAAACTCATCACCTGTGGTAAAAAACTGACATTTTAACAAGTCACGTCATGTAATACCTTGTAATGATGTGTACCCTTTCACAACATGGTGTGGTCTTTCATGACTTGCCTCCAACAACCATTGCATGACGTGTAACTGCTCTGTAGCCTACAGAAAATCTAGAAAATAGCTTCTAAGGACTTTGAACCAAATAGAAACTTGGAGAGAAGGAAAATATTACCTGATCAAGGTAATGGGATGTTAAAAACTCCACACCATAAATAATTTCCATCCCCTGGAAGTTATATGGAAGATATAATCCTCGGAAAGAGACGAGGCCACTGCTACCTCATAAAAAATTCATGTTCGTAAGTCTCATGAGAATCTGTTCCTTGTTTCCATAGAACTTTGATCAATAGAATAAACTTACCATGCCAGAGTTTTGTCTGAGAGTCAAAGATCTCAACTGGTTCCTCCAAAAAAGAATCATATAGCTCCAACTCAATTTCTTCCCAACTTAGAACGTGAGTAGGATCAGGGTGATACTTCCTGAGTTGAGATATGTGGAAAAGATCATGAATGTTTTTCATCTGAATCAGAAATGCAAATTGAAAAGCTGACCATCCGAGACATTAAGTGATATCAAATGGTCCATCATATCTCAGAGCCAACTTTACCTATTTTCCAAGTCAAAGGAGACCCAAATGAGGATAAAATTTCAGGAATACCCAGTCACCTATGAAAAAATACAAAGGATGACATCACATATTTGCATATGATTTCTATCGACTCTAGAATATAACTAGATTTCATCGCATTTCCTAAATCTTTGTGGACATTTCTTGAACCAAACTTGGTCTAACTAAAGATACTTCACCCAACTCTACCCAAAAAAGAGTTCATCTATACGAGTGACCATACAATGCCTCAAAGGGAGCCATTCTAATTGAATATTGATAACTATTGTTATAAAAAAACTCAAACATTCCCAGATAACTATCCCATGACCCACTGAAATCCAAGATGCAGGCACACAACATATCCTCCAGGATCTGAATTACATGCTCTGTCTAATTATCCTTCTGTGGATGGTAAACTTTTCTCAACTTTATCTGAGTTCCCATTGCCTCTTGAAGAATTTTCCAAAACCTTGAGGTAAACCTAGGATCCCTATCTAAGAAAATGATAGAAGGAATCCCATGTAACCTCACAATATTATATATATATAGCTTACCCATATCTTGAACCTTAGTGGTGACTTTGATTGGAATGAAATGAGAAGACTTCAATTACCAATCAACAACCTCCCAGATAACATTCTTCCCTTGGGGAATCCGTGGTAATCCAACAACAAAATCCCTGGATACCTCATCCCATTTCCAAACCAACACTATAGAGGATGAAGCAAACCAGAGGGTTTTAAGTGATCTTATTTTTTCCATTGGAAGGTGTAACAATGAGACACAAACCTTGCAATGTCAAGCTTTGTACCCAACCACCATAATATTCATCTCATGTCATAATACATCTTTGTAGTGCCTAGATGTATAGACCATGAAGATCTATGACAATCAAA
The DNA here is from genome assembly GCA_963277665.1 of Viscum album. Classification (NCBI taxonomy): domain Eukaryota; kingdom Viridiplantae; phylum Streptophyta; class Magnoliopsida; order Santalales; family Viscaceae; genus Viscum; species Viscum album. Next base: position 678,492,453 of record OY728126.1, on the reverse strand, counting down.
CAATACTAAACTCCTCACAAATGCTGGGATGGCAATCCTTTTCCCAAAGTGAAGCATACCATCTAAAGAAAGAGACCAACCTTAAATGGTCTCCCCTCCATAAAGTCTTTCTTGAGTCGTCTAAAACTCATCATCTTATAGATGAATCTATAAGATAGACTTTAGGATAGATGATAATAACTAAACACTGAGAAAAACCATGTCTGAAACATTCTCCTGAGCATATAGCTTCAACTGAGAAAAAATCCCCATAAGGTTATACTCTTTCTTTGATTCCAGAATATCCTTTGATGGTAATTTCTTTCTAAGAGAATCTACAAAAGCATTTTCCTTTCCCAGGGTATAGGTGATATCAAAGTCAAATGTTTGAAGGTATTATACCCATCTTCTCTATCTAAGATTCAAATCCTTCTGAGAAAAGATATAAATCAGACTCTTATGATCATAAAATACCATGAAATTTTCCCCAAAGAGATAGTGCCACAAAAATTTGAGCATATTTATGACTATGAAAAGCTCTAAATCATGAGTGGGGTAATTATTCTTATGAGGTAAAATTTAACAGGAGCCGCAAGCTATCACATGGTGGTCCTGTATAAGCACACATTTCAAACCATCACCCGAAGCATCATAAAACACCATGTATTTCTTACTGGGCTTGATTAATATTAGAATAGGATCCGATATCATAATCCTTTAAGTTCATCGAAATAATTCTTAAAATTTTCATTCTAGGTGAATTTCACCACTTTCTTGGTAATAGTAGTCAAAGGTGACACTATCTTAGAGAATTCCTTGACAAACCATCAGTAGTATCCAATAATACCAAGGAATATTCATATCTCAAAGACATTCCATGGTTCCTTACATGAAAAAACAACCTTTACCTTTTCTGGATCAAGTGATAAGCCATGCTCAAATATTATGTTCCCTAATAACTTTAATTATTGAATCCAGATGCTACATTTCGAAAGATTTTTGTACAAATAGAGACTTCTCAAAATTTATAGAACTAGACTCAAATGGTTCCCATACTCACTCTTAGATTTTGAATAAACCAGAATATCATCCTTGAACACTACCAAAAAAGTGTCGAGATGTTGGTGGAATATCCAATTCATCAAAGCCATAAAAGCTATAGGAGTGTTAGTCAGACCAAAATGAATCAAAAGATATTCATAATGTCTATACATGATCTTAAAGGCTCTCTTCATTATATTTGACTCACGAAATCTAAGAAAATGATAACTCAATTGAATATCAATATTTGAAAACCAATTTTCCCCCTTTAACTGATCAAATAGATCATCTACATGATTCAAATAATATTTCTTCTTAACCATTACCTAGTTAAAATTCTGATAGTCCAAACATAAAATAAGTTAACCATCTGATTTATTATCAAAGAGAACTAAGGATGACCAAGGAAAACCACTAGAGTGAATGAAAAATTTCTCCAACAAGTCATCCAACTGAATCTTGATCTCATTTAGCACTTCTAGTGACATATAATAAGAATGTATTGATATCGGCTGAGTTCCTGGAACTAGATCAATCATAAAATCTACCTCTCTCTCTAGAGGAAGACTGGAGAAATCATCTGGGAAAATGTTAGGAAAGTCTCGAACAATAAAAGAAAAATCAATGCTGTGAAACACATCATCGGTATCAAAAAAAATAGTAGAAAAAAACCTCCTGATCTCTGGATGGGAAGGCCCTGCACAACTACACATCAAGTACCACTACCCATGAAACACATGATAGATCCCATCGATAGAAAGAAAGTAAACACACCGATGATAATAATCAACTTCATCTCGATGAGTGATAAGCCAATCCATACCAATGATAACATAAAACAGATCGAGATCAAGAATAAGAAAATCCAAGACCCACTCCATATCAGTTATCGTCAATGGAAAATAACACCAAAACCCTCGCTCTTTCATCTTTCCAAGAGGTGTTTCTAACTCCATTGTAAAGGAAATATATTCCATTGAAATTTTAAAAACACAAAGAAACCTATAGACATAAACGAGTGGGAGGCACCAATATCAAATAAAAAAATTTCTACTGAATATGAAATAAGGATAGTACTTCTCACTATCACCAGACCTGCATCAACTTCCACTGGACACTCATCAACTGCGTGAAAATGATTCACTCTTGATGACATTGGCTGGAGCCCTATAGTCTTTAAGGATTATAATTGTACCACAATATACTTTAGAGCTGAGAAACCATAACCATAATGAGGCATATTCATAGCCTGATAGAAGTGATGCAGATGACCAACACATCCATAACTATTTCATGTCTTCGCAGGCATAAGACAATAATGTCTGGTGTTTCCTCCCTTGCTGCATTGATAGTAGGTGAGAGGAACACTTCTAATTTCGATGGATGGTGCATATGTGTCTCTCTACTAAGACTCAACCCCACCACTTCTACAATGATATTTCCACTTCCTCTTCTTACCATGCATGCCACTGAAGATACCACCCGACAGAAGAGAGGAGGTGAAAAATCTAACCTTACCTGCCATATTCATTTCTTCTATCATAGATTTGTCTATCGTCTCCGCATAGGTTGAAAGTTTCATCATAAAATCCTATGATATGATATCTGGTCGTAAACCTTGTAGGTACTTATGCACTTTCAGTTGGCCATTCTCTACCATGTCTAAAGAGAAAGGGACAAGCTCAACAAATCAGTTGGTGTACACCGACACCGAACACTGTCCTTGTTGCAATGATAGGTAATCTAGAGACTTCACCAGCATTATAAAATTTGGAAAAAACTACTGAAATAAGAGGGTTTTGAAACCCTTCCAATCCAAGTCTACATTCCCATCTACTTGGACCATAGATTCCCACCATCACTTGTTGGATCCCTCAAGTCTGAACGCTGTACACTTCACCCTAATATTCTCAAGTGTCTCTAAGAAGTTGTAGATTTGATCGATCCTATCCAAAAAATCCTCAACATCTTGAGGTTTAGTCATTCCTTTAAAGGATGATGGATTCTTGTGCAAGAACTCTCATGATCGATCTTTCTCTCCTCCAACTCGCTATACCAAAGTCACTGTGTACTAATCTCATGAAACATCCTGATCTATAGCACAAACATACCATACGATAGTCTCAATGAGGTTATGATATATAGGCAGGTTCCCTTGAGGAGCATCTGTTTTACCTTCCCAAGGAACTTGTAGAAGACGTCTCAGAGGCATACTACTACACACAGAAACATAAGAATGATCAGACAATAGAAAAAATATAATCTCAAACTAGAAAACCCATAAGAAAAAACTGATATTTTTAAAACAAAAATCAATACTAGAGACACATCTCAACATCCAATAAAAACTTGAGTCTCATTACAACAAGAGTGGGATAGAAACTTATCGCAACATACCTCATAAGTCCCAACAATCCTATCTCTAGTCTAACAGATGTCCCAAGACAAAGACTATTGAAGATAGACCTCCCTCTAATACCAAATTGTGACGAACCGACCCATGTTTCCCTCAAACCTAGCACCCAACCCATTCATTCACATACCCGAAGGGCGTTTTATATCCCCATAGGTTGGAAAAAATCACCTGGGAATCGAACAACACAACAAAGGGAAGAATTTTTCCCAACCTGAACAACCACATGGCATACATATATATAAATAAAGAAATAAAAAGTGGAAGAGTAGATAATATATATTCTATAACTGTAAGGAAACAATGGAAATAAACAAAAGAAAATGTATCCAAAAACTTCATGAAAATTACAACAACAAGTACTAAAAACCACACACCTACTCTAAATTATGGTATGTAGGAACTCCCACCATCTCACCACAAGATACCCAATCAGTTGACATGAAACCCACCACCTCACTATGGCACCTTCCCTTTCCCTGCACTTGAATACAAACAAAGGTCTATACACAACTGAAGAGGTATATAGGGTTTGAGATAATAGGCTCATTAGGATCACACTAAGGTGTTACATAACCAACCTCTATATAAAAATCCATTTATGATCATTTTAAATAAAAACATGGCATGATAATTAGTAAGAAAATTTTATATAAAACATGGTAAACATTTTACTTTTTCCACAGTTCTAAAAAAAATTAGGTATATCAATTTTGAAGCACATATTCCATATCATTTCCACGAGCATATACATGCATATCAAGGCTAACTTAGAAAGCCAAGAAATAAAAAATAGAGGCATAAGTTTCACAACACCAAGGAATACTATTGGTCCAGGCTGTAGACTACTCATACCATAATAATAAAGTACAGAAATCCAATCCTAGAACAAAAGTCCTAGGAAGCAGATGAATACCCCATGAGTAAACCCCCTAAAATGTCAATATCAGTCCTATAGAACAATGTGCATATGAAATAGAGGAAAGACCCAAGAAAAAACTTCTTGATAATAAAAAAACAATGGAAAATAGATCCAAGATAAACCTTCCACCTAAGTACCCAAGTAACCCATTTGATCTTTTTTAAAAATCATTTCAATGCTTTAAAAACCCTTTCAAAATGATTTCACAATTTCCATTTCAATGACTAAAAATACCCATTTTCTCTCTATTTATCAATAGTTAGGGAATAATTTTTTTACACTAAAAACCTTTTTCAACACACACAAAACAACCATGCCAATTTCAATATAAAAAATTATAAAGTAAAATAATCAGGTTCATAAACGTAGGCTAGATACGTAACCACCTACCTTAAAACTCAGGTCGCACACACCTGCAATAGAATATGAAATCAATGAAACCCAACAATGTTAATGAAGGCCCTCAAATCAAATCCCCACATATTAGGATTGATCCAAATCTAAACAAAAGAAGCCAGAGAAAGAGAGGAAACCTACATACCTCAAGGATGAATGCCCACCACACCACAACCAATAAAGGAAAAGGCCTCAAAAATGAGATCTCTCAAAAAATCTAGAAGAATATAAGAAGGAACATACAAATTTGATCAATGGATCCAGTACTAAAAATATAGGCAATACTATGATCAACCGTAATGAAGAAACATAAATATAACTTACTCGGAGAGACGCACCACAGTCGCAATGAAGTTAGAATGCTGAACAACTTGATCTAGGGGGAAGGAAACACTAAAAATCACATAGTATGAGTTCTAGTTCAAGATCCAAGGGGTGTGGAGTAGGATTCATGACAAAATAGTCACTCAGTTATTTTTAATACTGGATGCGAGCCGAGTCATGACGTGTAACCCCTAGTCACATTGTGATGTCTACGCTGGATAAGTATGTTGAAAAACCCATAACCACAGTTTAAAAAATGACATTTTAACAAGTCACACCGTGTAATCCCTAGTCACAACATGAAACCTTTCACAGCATGGTGTGGTCTATCACGACTTTTCTCTAGCTGCCATTACACAGTGTGTAACATGGTGACATGGAATGTAATTTCTCTTCAGCCTATGGAAAATCCAAAAAATAGATTCTATGGACTTTGAACAAAAAGGGAACTTGGAGAGAGGTAAAATCATACCCGATCAAGGTAACAAGATTTTACATGTACTTGGTATACCACAGTGAGTAAAACACCCAAAATGGTCATTTTAAGAGGTGTTTTGAATTGTGCATAAAGGTAAGTCAAGGTTTCATTATCATATGTAAAGATATATCCTATCTTGTACGAGGGATAGTCTCTATTATTGGTAGTGTTTGTTACGTAAGGGTTATTTTTTTGGCACATGTAAAGGTAAGGCCTCTTGGATCTAGTGTGAACCACATGAAGTAAAATGGTTTAACTAACTATTTTAAAAACTATTTTTCATTGAGATTCCACATTTAAAAAATGGAGACCACTAAAATTCCTTGGTTTAGTTGTTTTTATGGGTGTGGTGGTGATTTAGGGAGGAATTTAAGGAGATAATGAGTTTCATGTGAGGGAGAATGAAATATAGAGTTGGAGATCTCCACACTATAATTTTTGGCATCATTGGACAAATAAGTGAGGGATTTATCCTTACACCATGATAGAGGCCACAATGGCAGTCAAGGGATTTTTACAATGATTTTTAAAATGAATGGAAATTTGAAGGATAAGATAATTCAAATTATGTGTTTCCAAATACCCCATTTTATAGGATGTACCATGGGTGTAGGGAAATTAAATACACTATGGTGGAGGCCTTTGGAGATTCCTCTATAAATAGGGGGTCGAGAATTAATATATTTGATTTTATATCTCTTCTCTTAAACCATGGTTGATTATAGGTATTATCAACATCCTCTAGTAATAAATTTTGAGGTTTCTAACTCCTTGGATCATCAAAGCATTCTTCTTGAATTGATCTAGGGAATTAAATAATTTCTCAATTATATTTTTTATAGATAATGAGACTACCATTATTTTTTTTCATTATATAAATAGTATGATTCAAATTAAAGAAGATGAAACTAACTAAAATATGAGATTGAAGATAAGGATTCTCTTCACAAGTAATTTATCAATATTCCTAATTTATTTTCATGTTCTTTTACTACTGCTATATATATTTATAAAAATGAGTGAGTAATTAAATAATAATATAAAGAAAAAGGTATATAGTATCTAATAGGTTTAAGAGTAGTGTACACTTGAATATTATATGATAACCAAACCCTTTATTTAAATTGAAGAAAAAAATGCTGTATGTTTGGTAATTAATATGTGGATATCTTTAATATTGTGAACTAATTTCCTTTTAAAGCATGTTTATTTCTAGGTTTAAATGCTATAAACTTATTACATGAAATATTATTACATTTGAATTCTATAATAACTTTAAAAAATTAATTAATAATTGAAGTAGCTAACTAAATGGGCTGTTTATTAACTAGGACTTGAATTATGTTGAAGTTGACCCATATAGTATATATTCCTAAAAATATGTTTTTTACTTGTTGTGTTGTGGTCATGGCTGTATGTTTTGGTTATTTTGATGTGGTTGGTATGTGTTGGATGTGGAATTTAAAGTGAGTATTAAATAATGTTGGCTAGATAGTGAAGATTCTTTTTGTTGATTCCAAATGATATGGTATGATTTAGGTTAGAATTGGATTAATAATATATAAATGAAAATGGGAATATAATAAGGTAATGTAAGGATATTGATTTAATCTATTAAATGGATTGGGATAGAAAATTAATTAGATACTATATGTAATTACAATATATATGTTAAAATGAATGAATAATGTAAGGAATAAATGTTGGAAATGACTAAGAGCGTTCTGTAATTAAATATAGAATTAAATGGTTTAACATAAAAATATTGGTTGGAAATGGTAAATATATAATTTTATAAATGAATTTTTAAATGAGAAGCTATGATTTATTATTATGGTTATTTTTTATGGTTATTATATAGTTTTTTTGTAGAGGAAGTAATGGGTGTAGATGGGTAGTGGTGATGAAATGGTGGAATAGTTTCATTTTTAGGATCTCAGTGCACTTACATAGGGTTATTAATTCATGTGAATACCTATACATGTGTTTACCTATGATTTATATACACAAACCAGTTTATTTTAATATTTTATACTTTCTAAAAATGGTTTGGTTCCACGTGTTTTCACTAACATCCAGGTTGGGGAGGACGGATGACCGAATTCCCCCTCTTCACTGTCCTCCCTTTATAAATATACGGGCTATGATGAATTGAAGTTGTTATGATCATAAAAGGCATGAGAGTGTCTTGTAGTGTAACCAATGATGTAATGATGATGGGGTGATGGACATGTAGTGGGGTCATGCATGATAGGAGTAGGTAATTAAGTTGATGTCCTTCATGATCATGAAACCCTACCGTTCTAGTCTTATAATGTGATGGATGTGGTGCAAGATTGAGGATGAAGTATTGTCATTTATATGAGGTTTTATTTTATTCCAACAAGAGATTTTGGATATTTTGAGAGTTGGGTTAGGTAGGGTTGTGACCTAGACCACATCAAATAGGAAGAGCTGGTAGTATAATACTTTTGATGTTGGGGTGTGAGAGTAGAAAACTACAAGGTAAATGGTTCAAAGAGCCTATGATTTTATTACTATGATATTATTTTATTATACATGGATTTGATACTTGGTGAGGATATAAATGGGTAATTTTCTTAATAAGTACACATTGGTTCTACTCTTTACTCATTGGAGCATTAGTAATATTTTCTCACATTTACATGAGAGGTCCTAAGGAGGATACAATTGAGTATACATGTAATGAATATAAATATAAAAATATATATTTTTAGGATAACAAGATGGATTTGGTGGTTGTGATGGAGAGTCCTAGCTCAGATTGGAGAGTTTTTGTTTAAGCTACTGGTTAGGATTTATTTTGGATTTTATTTTGGAGATTTATTCTGTATGACATGACATGCATTATTTTTTTTATTTCTATGGTATATTGGTAAATTTATATTATGTGATGTTGATAAGAAGTTTCTATCTTATCTATTGTCTTGAACATAGATTATAAAGGTAATCCCTCCCATTATATGTTTTATACCCTCAGTGATAGTCACCAACCCAGGGCCTATTGGAGGTGGGATTCAAGGGTCTTCCTTATCTTTATTTCTAGCCTATGAGTGGTATTAGTGTGTGTGTGGGGGGGGGGGGGTCATGACATAGTGGATCAGAGTTGATGATTAATAATTAATATAGATATTAGAATTATCCACTATAAGGGGTTCATAGGATTCTAGGGAAATGGAATCATTTGAGCATGGTGTATGACATTGGTCAGGGATATTGTCTAGGACAAATGATTTTAGATACCCTCATTATTCAATGCAAGAGCTTAGAATCCATCAAATGATCAAGTGAAGCGGTACTACTTGTAAGGTACAGACCTAGGAATGGATCATTCATCATATCTATTTATGCTTGTGTTGGAATAGTGTGATCCTGGGAAATAAATGAACCTAATTAAATAAATTTTATTGAATTACATGATAATAATATAAGGTATGTATATTATGTTGGTAACATATGTCATGTATTAAAGCATAATAAGTGAGAGGATACCTTCCCCGTCATGAAAAATTATTTTCCTAATGTATTTTAAATCCATGTGAGAAAGTGAGTTTCACCGAAATTGGGAAATATTATGATTTTTTGGATGGATTACCTTGATTTTTATGCTTTAAAAGGCTCTATTTATGTTAATATATGTGCTTGTATTGTTTAAGGAATATAATATAGTGCAGAATAATTTTTTTTGGGAATTAATGAAATTAACTAATAGTAAATGGTAAATGGTAAATGAAAGCATTAAATATTTTGTAGTATTTATTCAGATGAAATCTTAGTAAATGTATACTTGTTAAGTAACCTAGATAATCTTTAAGATTTATAAAGTAAATTATTTTATCATCATGATTTTGGAATCCTATTATGTGTTTATTTGGATTCTCTAGTTTGGAACTTAGGAACACTAATATTAACTTGACAAAAATGATGACTTGGAATTTTTTTGTAGTGCCTACCTGAATTGCCTGAAGGCCTTCATTTTTTATTCATTTTTGATAATACCCCATTTAAGGGTTGAATGGGAACCCATACATGGCCCATAGGCTTCATGAAATTACATGACCTGATGGTCTTACAATAAATCATACCAAATTATGACTACATGAAATTTCCCCTCCCTAGTGTCTGCATCATGATAATCAATCCACCTTCACATGACCGGTCGACTAGCTATACCGTGCAAAGATGCACATACTTGATGCTGATGGAAAAGCCATACCATATCATTCTTCCATGTCATATTATCTCTGCTCTGGTGAATGTGCATTCTTTGAATCCCCATCTAGAGACTTGTTCCTTGTATTTCAGTCTGGTATATATGAAATTCAAGTGTCCCTAAGTCCTTGAGGTGGTCCAAAGGTCTTGATTTGGCCCAAAAGCCTTATTGTCCCAAATACCTTGGGTGTCCTGAAGGCCTTAAAGGACCCGAGGACCAAACCGATGGCCCAAAGACCCAAACTAGTGAATAGTTCTGGGTGCTATAGTATCGAACATCACCTGCTACAATGACTACTATAGTACTACTAGAGTACTAGAAAAATTCCTCCACTTGGATTTGATCTCAGGTCTCTTGGATGCACTTAAGGAGTCCACTTGGTTGAACTATTATTACATTTCTTTACATGATAGTTTAAGTTGGTTAATAAATTTAACCATGAATGATTGAATTTATTTAAAACCATGATATTATTTTCTTCTCAATAAGAGACATGTTTTATTTTTATAAATGGCGATAATGATTTTTAGAGTGATATTTTTATTAGTATAGAGTGTTTTATAAATTTTTTTTTCAAACAACATTATTTAAAATAAAATTTCAAAATTTCTATAAAATTATTTTAGAAGATGATTTTGAGAAAAGATAACCATTTAAATGGTTTTGGTTTCTATAAGTATTTTAATTCACATGTTTCCTGGAATAATTTTAATGTTTTAAAAAAGATATTTTGATTTAAGTTCTTTTCAAATATTATTTAAGTAATTACAATTATACAAGGTTGAAATTTTAATTTAGGATTTGATTTTTGAATTTGTGGTGAGTGTTTACTTATAATAAATTATGTTGATACAATATGGTCTCTATGATTAGAATACGTCCATTTTAATTTGATTCATACATATTAAAAAAATAAAATATTTATTATAAGTTAATAAATAATGTTATTATTATATTTCCTTCATATAATTTCAATAATAGTTTTAAAAAATAATACTAAAAAATTTTTATGTAAAAACAATGCACGAGTATTGTCTAAAATATTACAGTTTCTATTAAAAACAAAATTTCTAGAATGTTTTTCTTAATTAAATATACCTTGATGGTAAGATTTTGTTTTTTTAAAGAGATATTTAAACAACTTGTTGTCATTGTTTTTATTATTCCTTTATATGAAATATTATTCAATGGGATAAGATAAATTTATTAAAATTAGTTATAGGTTGAATGTATGATTTATTTAATTGAATAATATTTTATAATTTATGAATATTTTTTATTTTTATTTTATAACTTATTAAAAAATTATAATGAATGACTCAATAATATTGTATTTAAAAGGAATTAATGACATTGGACTTAAATTGAGGAATGATGTACCAAAAAATAATAATGGAAACTGTATTTTTTTTCAATAATGATAACTTATGAATAACTTTTTTTATTCCAAGTTAAGCATGGTAAATTCTACAAGTTATAGATTAAATTTTTTTTCATGATTTTTCATGCTATGTATTGATTATTAATGAAGCATGAAAGGGGAAAATATTGAAAATAATTGATAAAATAAAGGAATAATGAGGCATTAATAGAAAAATTAATATGGTGAAAATATTAGGATGAAGGTATTATAATAATTTGGAAGGTAAAAAGAATTGAATATGAAATATTTTATAAGAACATTCCTTGAAGTGTTACTTTAATATTATATCTTAGTTGTTGATATTTTTGTTGGATTGTTAAATAATTACATAACCTATTATTGATATTTCATTTCAAGACTTATTTTTGGATGATGAGGTTTTGGTTTAGAATTAAATGGCGATTTAGTTATGTGGTTTAGGGTATAGGGATGAATGAGGTTCATGTAGCATGTATGAATTCCCCTTTTTGTGATTGTGTGATTTGGATTCTTGAACTATACATATTGATTTTGATGCTTGGTTGAATACATGATAACAAAGTAATACAAGAATGTTTCCCATAATAAGTAGAAGAGGGAGTCATGGGACATGTATCTTATTAAGTTATAACAACAAGGAGGGTCAAAGGACTATTATGGAGGTTCTGAACCCATGATAGAAGATTTTTTAGAGGACTTTAATATTTCATTTGCATTGAAAATCACACCAAACTAGTTTTGGGTTTCCTTATCTCTAGGTTTACTATGAGGAGTTACTTGAGAGTTATGGAAGACCGATCCCAATAAGAAAAAGGGAGTCTCTGGGGATGAATCTTTGTCTTGGTCAAGGATGAGTTCATTCCCTTGGCCATGAATCATGCTGAGAGGATTTAGTGAGGTTTTCTCCAGGCTGCTGTGAAGGCTAGGGGTGATACATTGAGCTATGGGACATAAAATAAGTGTTGGTATGGAGAAAAGAGGACTCTCAATATTTGAGCACAACCCCAAGATTTGGGTATTTTTGGATCTAAGAGATTTTCATAGGGAAATATGAAATGATTTGGTTGTGGTGTGATGGGGGAACCAATGGTCCCAATTTCTTGTGATTTTTAGTTTTCTTTGGTATCTATGAAGTGGTTTGTTGGTCACTACAATTGATGAGTTTTCATAGAACTCTATAATCATATCTCTTTTTATTTAAAATTATTTCTAAAATTTTAGTTTAAATGTTTTTCCATACACTGTTTTATCCCTTATTTATTTAAATGACATCACAAGAAAAAATGGAAAGTGGTTGGCATAAGGGTGAAGTTTTAGATGTGAGAAAGATATATTCGTGTTGTTCACAATCATCATTATTAGGTTGAATCTATCTTAAAAAGGCCCTATTTTAGAGGTATCTTCTGAAGTTATTATTAAGACTTCCCTGCATACCTCCTATTGGGTATTTTTTTATTCTCAATGATGAGAATAGTTTGAGAGGAATTTGGTGTAACGTTATGGACCCTAAAAACCCGTTTCTTTATGTTTTTAGGAGTTCAAAGTCATTTTAGAGCCCAAATATTAGTTTTTTTATCTAAAGGGACACCACACCATAAGAGTGGTCATAGTGATGGATACTTGAGTTCCATGGTTCTATGAGTGTGGGGAATTCTTTTTTGGATGATATTTTTATAAGGGTTAATTTCTTATAGTTGGATATGTGGTTCTTGTTGCACGATGATGAGTAAAACACCCATGGTGTATATTTTTGAAGACATTTTGAGCTACATGTAAAGGTAAAACAAGGTTTTTGAATGATACATAAAGTTATCAACTATCTTTAATGAGGGTAATAAACATATAAGGGTAGTATTAGATGCATAAGTATCATCACTCTGATATCATATAAACACAATTACGAATTGTTTTGGAGTGAACAATGGGTTGTAAAATAGTTTAACTGGCTATTTTTGAATCCATTTTACATAGGTCTTCCAGCTATGTGAAACCTAGAAAATGGAATTACCCAGTTTATCCATTTTTATGGACGTGATGGTGAGTTAATGTGGAATTATAGTAGATGCTGATATTCATGTGAGGGAGGATATATTAGTGATCTTGATCTCACTACACCGTTGTGTTTGACACAAGAATAAAAAATGGATAGGGATTTATCCCTACACCGTGGTGGATGCGGTGGTGGAAATAAAGGGTGATTAAAAATGATTTTTAAAACATGTGGGCATTGGGTGGATATTCCAATTCCAATGATGTTTTTCCATATCCCCCTTTTACTAGATGAACCATAGGAATAATGTGATTCACTACACTATAATGGATGCTTTCAAAACTTCCTCTATAAATAATGGGATGAGAATTCCTTAGTTTGATTTTATGTTTCTTCTCTCAATATCTGGTCAACTCCTGGCCTCCACACCATCATAAAACCACATATTTTGAGGATTTAAAATTAATGGATTGTATGATCTATACTCCCTAATCAATTTAGAGGATTCAAGACAATCTATATTTTATTTTTTTGTAAATTATGAGACTACCATTATTTTTTTTCACTACGTAATTAGAATGATTAAACTTAAAGAAGATGAAATAAATTGAAACATGATATTTGGGATAGGAAAGAAGTTAAAAAGTATTTTATCTATATTCATGTTTTATTTTCATGTTATTTATTTACATATATATATATATTAATGTAATGGAATGAAAAATTAAAGAATAATATGATGAACATGGCATAAATAATTTAAGGGGATGAATTGTGGTGTACACCAGAATATTCTATGATCACGAAACCCTTTATTTGAATTGAATTGAAATTTATGTATGTTTGATTATTGAGATAGTCCCCTCACTGTTATTGCGATCTAATTTCCATTTAAATAATGATTATTTCCATGTTTAAATACTAAAACTTTCTCACATGAAATATTTTTGTGTTTAAATACCGAAATCAACTCACATAATTAATTAATAAGTGAAGTTGGTTACTAAATGTTCTATTTGAAAAATCAGGACTTAAACTATATTAATGTTGGTCCATGTATTATACATTCCTAAAAATATGTTTGTGTCTTGTTGTGGTGTGGATGAGGTTGTATGTTGAGGTTATTTTGATGTGGTTGGTATGTGTTGGTGTGTAATACTGATTGAATATTAAATAATGTTGGTTAGATAGTGAGGTGATATGTTAGTGATGCCCAATGGCATGGTATATTATGGGTTAGAATGGGATTAATAATCTATAAATGGAAATTTTACTAGAATAATGTAATGGTGGGTTATAGATTTAATCTAGTAAATTGATTGGGTTGAAAAATTATGTTTTTACTAGATGTATTTGAAATAAGGATATTAAAATGAATGAATAATTTAAGGAATAAATGTGGGCAATGGATGAGTGTTTTTTGACATTAAATATGGAATTAAATATATTAATAAAAAAATATTTTATAATAATGGTAATTATATAATTTTGTAAATGAATGCATGAATGAGAATTTGTTGTTTCATAATATGGATCTTTTAATATGGTTATTTTTTGGTTTGTGGTATAGAGGTGATGATGGTTGTTGATGGGTAGTGGTGTTGAAATGGTACAATAAGTGTGTTTTTAAGGCTGTTAGTATACTCCCATAGGTTTGGTATTGTGTGTGACTACATAAACACATATTTTCTTGTGTTTTTATACTCACCCCACATGAGTCAATTATTTTAAACCACCACCATTTTTTTTTGGTTCAAGGTGTTTTCATTACCATCATAGTTTGTGATAATGGATGGAAAAATTCACCCACTTCATCGCTCTCCCTTTAACAGTAGATGAGAAGTGACAACCTGAGGCTAGTATGATTATATAAGGTGTGGGTGCGGCATGTGGTGTACCTAATGATGTAGTGATGATGGGGTGTTAGATATATAATGGGGGTCATTCATGGTAGGATAAGGGTACGAGTTTTATGTCCTTCATGTTCATAATACCCTATTGCTATGGTATTATGATGTGAGGGATGTGGTATGTGGATGGACATTAGGGTATAGTACTTGATATGATTTTTTTACCTAATGATAACATGAGGTGTTGGACCTTTCAAGAGTCGGGGTAGAAAGGGTTTTGACCTAAACCACTTCAATAATAAAGTTATATGAGCATAATACATTTGAAATTTGGGTGTGAGAGTAAAAAACTAGTGGGGAAGTGGTTGTAGGGTGCATATGAGTATATTTTGATTATATTATTTTATTATACTTGGATGTGATACTTGGTGAGTGAGCCTTGGCGAAGGTGGAAATATACAGTTTACCTAATAGGTGCATAATGGTTTATAATATTTACTCATTAGATAATTAGTATGCTTTTATCTCCTTTGCATGAGAGGTCCCAAGGAGGATATTACAGAGTATACATGTTATTATAACCTCTTTCTTCCTCTCTCTCTATATTTTTGGTGTCCATGAGGTATTTATTGATCAAGATGAACCGAACTATATTTGAGTGGATTTTTTCTATTGGAGCTGATAATCATGAGTTAATTTAGATTTTATTTTTAGAGATATATTATGTATGACATGACATGAATTATTTTTTTCTATGGGATCATATTTTATTTATTTTATGTGGTTTTAATAAGTGGTTTCCATCTTATCTCTTATCATTAAATTTCATTATAAGGGTAATGCCGCTCATATTATGTTTTATAACGGTGGTGCTAGACACTAACTTGAGGGGTATTATATGTGATATTTAGGGGTCATTAATTCTCTTCATTACCAATTCAATAGGGGTACCCCTGGAGGGGGGGGGGGGGTTCATGAAATTGAACCTCAAATTATAAAAAATATACCATTTGTAATAAAGTAGATACATGGATCAATAATCAAGTTTTATAGAGCATAACTTATGTATGTGTTATAACATGGAAATATAGTATAGTATTAGAATGTGGAATAAGAGTGTGGGAAAACATAATATAGTAAATAATTACATCATAATTCAAGAATCACATTATAGAGACATATTCTATGGTGGTTTAGGCATCACATTACTAGGAACCATTATTGAATCGATCATAATAACTCATAACCCATTTCTAACTCTTGAGGTATATAACCTTAACCATTACATTAAAGGGTGATATATGACCCCACACTTCACATAATAATCATCCATACATATGTGTACCACATCACATAATAAATAACCTATATAAATAAAATGGTTTTAGTATCATTTATAAAGGGTATGTTAAAAAATGAATTCAAGAAATAGATTAGTAGACACAAAATATAAGTTCAAAAACTTTATCGAGACATGTTTTATCTTTAACATCTATTTTAAAATATTTTATGGAATGATTTATAAAATTAGATAAGGTCTCAGGGGAGTTTGGGGGGGGGGGTTGGGTATTAAAAAGTATAGAACACGAGCCTTACAACACATGACACACAATTAGAACATGGTAATCAATAAACATTAAACATGACAGTGAAACAAAAATTAAAGGGAAGAATTTTTTAAAAAACTTTTTTTGAGGCCTAGTAACTATATGGGTTGGTTCTATAACCATTTTCATGGCTCCTGCAAAGTTTTACAAATCATAAAAGTGGCCCATAAGGTTGTGTGACATGTGTTTTCATGTGATATAGGATCTCATAATGGTTGGCATAGGGTTTGGAAAAACTGTATGAACAAACCATTAACCTCATTAATGTTTTAATTTTCAAATATTATATCCTGATTTTATATCCATATCACTCTATTTTCTCTTCCATTTCACTCTCATCACTATAGGGTGTGAGCCAAACTATTTCTCCTCTTCCAAGGTTGTAGATCCTTTAATTATAGGGAGTTTGAAGTGTTTTTTCTCATGATTCAAATACCTAGGTACGTCTATGAGTCTGTTTACATATATTCTCTAGAAGATTCATTTCCTTCTTATCCCTCTTCTTATATATCTCATAATCCCTATTTATAGGGAGTTATCTTCTTATTTGGTTACATCCATTTTAACATGAATCAATGGTCGGGGTTGTACAAGTGGTTATATATTAACATAAGATAGGTAGTCTACAAGATTAATCCTATATACTTTATATTCTTTCATGTGTATGTGGTATGTTCTATGGAATTGATGTGCTGCGCATTGGTTTCCTTGATCAAGAAAAATGGTTTGGGCCTTTAAATGATGTGTTAGACCCTTCAAAGACCCTGTTTGGTCTATTGATGACTTTGAGACTAAACCTATGACCACCCATGGGGTGTTATAATTTCCTTTTAAATGTGTAAATGGGGTTATAAATGGTTGAATAATGGGTTTATGAGTTTAAACTAGTTAGGCTTGTTGCTTGGTCTGATAGAATTCTATAAGGATTAGTTTGGATTTACTTAGGAATTAAATGATTTATGAATAGAGAAAAAAGAAATGGTAAATAGTTAAAGGGAAATTTTTAAATAATTAAATTATTGTAAAGAAAATTTTTACCAATTTTATATATGAATAAAGGATGTGATGGTTGAATTTTTTAATTGGGTTAAATTTGTTGAATATAATAGATCATGGGGAATAATGAATATTAAAAATGTTTCACCCTTGTTATCATGGTGTGTTAAAAATTCATGTATGTTGGACCTTTGAAATTGTTTATTTATGGGATGGTTAAATATGTTAGACATGAAACTACTCACCCATGGGTAAGGATATTGGTCACTATTCCTTATATACTTGATTTGGGATGATTGGACATGATGCTCTTTATCTTTGATTTGAAACGTTGGACACTGTGCTCTATATCCTGGGTATGAGCGCTAATATGATGCTCTAGGAACTAATGGATTTTTACATGGTTTAGATACTTGGATTGATTATCATCAAAACCCTATTTTAAATAAGTGATTAATACCCTTTATTTTTTAAAAATTATATAACCACTATGGTGTATGTTTCATATGATCAATATGGGTCAAGGCATGTTTGGTTTTCTCGGGTGTCACTTGGGAACCTGAGGACCATTTTTGTTAATTGAGAAATATTTATTTTTAAAACATTTTCCCTTTTATTTTCCTAACTAGTATTCTATTTTAAATTTTAAAACACTGTTGTTTAGACTGTATATTACTTTAGAAACCATTGGTGGTGGTTGTACTCACACCCTGCTTAGGTGGCCGTTGATACCCAAGAAGACTTCATGGTTACTGGTCTAGATAATGGAAAAGGTCCTATGATAGGTGGTTGATTTGGTACATTGGATGGATAATGTATGGGGGTATTTGGATTGATATTGGGACTTAATTTGGGGATTGTCAATTGTGTATTCATTTCAGGTTTCCTTTTGACACATGAGACTATTATGATATGGCATGTTTACTTTATTGTTCTATAGGCACTTACACTATATTGGGATTTGATATGTTATGTGTGGTTATTTTTATTATTATTTATTCAAAGTATTTACTCTAATAAAGTGGGTATATTATCCTATATTTCTCATTAGAATCTCACTGCTAGTCTGTAACCTCTATTATATGTGGAGGTGTGCCTGAGGTCATGTGATGAACTTGTTCAACTACTTATCAGTGTGAGATGGGTGTCTACTAGTCATAGGAAGATGAGATGGGATGTTACAATAAAAATGAAATAACCAAAAGGATTATTTTATAATGTAATTGGGAGTTTGATTGATGAAATATAACTCTAAATGAGATATATATTAGAGATAAATAGGAAAATTAAAGTGAAAGTGTAAATAGTTTTTGAAAAATGTTTCATAAAATTATCATAAAAATGTGAAGTTATGAGTTACATTCTAAAATCATTTTCAAGAAGGTGAAATGAAAAAAATTTAAAATATCACTTGAAAATAAATCCAAATAATGTATCCATGATATATTTATAATGGTTTTATAGAGGAAATGTGGAGTGGAAGGTAAAATATAAATATGTGTAAAAGAATTCCTTTTTAATATTTGAAAATATCGTTATTAAAACCCACATCATTTAAAGAGTAATAAGATATCAATTTGAACAGAGGTAAGGAAAAGTATGAATATCACTTTTTACAATACATATTTGTATTTCCAAATAATAAAGGTGAATAATTACAAGATGAGAGAATATGGAAATTGAAGAGAAAGAGCCATTAGAATGGATGTGGATTATTCTTAACAGTGTCATATTTTGATAAAGAAATAGATCCATCAAAGAGGAGTACTTTGATGTGAAAATGAAAATTCCACCAGGAATTTGGATAGAATAAAATATTTTATCATCGTGGGATAGACTAAACCAATATTATTGTAATGAAATTCAATAATAAATATCACGACTCAACGAAAGGGATTTGAGATACCAAAAACCCTTAACTTGGATGCATGATTAGTTGGACATGTATAACCTCATGTATAATAAATATGAACATCTTAATTAATTTTTTCATAAATTTTTTAAAATATATTATACTTTATTCTATTTAATTATAATCATTAATTACACAATTATAAGTTAGTAATTATTCATTTTCATTATCAGATGTTAGGGGTGTTTATTCCTTAATTTGTTTTCATAATATTGATGTAGATCCCCATTATTTAATACCAATTCAATCATTTCTAGAATATTTAATTTATTAGAATATATTTTCCATGAATATTCAATATCTAATTTCATTCCATGAGATATTTAGTTAGAATTCATAAAGGTGAAATCAATGTTGAGTTTTTTAGTATTATTTAATGAACTAAAGGTGGTATATTAATAATCGTTTATATATTAATATTACCATTAAAAAAAATATATATATTTAATTATAAATTAATATCTAATATTACTAGTAATTAAGATTCCATAGTCATTCATGATGGAAATTTATTGCATCATTTATATAGGTGGTTAAACTAACCAAAATAAGAAAATGCTATAATTTATGGGTGAATATGGTTATGATAGTGATTATATTATTAATTATTATATATAATGGACTAATATAGGTTTTATTAATTTGATAAATAATAATTTTTAAGAGTTATAAGAATAATATAAATGTAATAAAATTATTAGAATATTTTAATTATAGAGAAGAAATCATTTTCCCTCTTGGTATGCTCAGTTTAGGGGCTAAACTCATTGTTAATATTATTAACAGTTTTAAAAATTTATCTTATAAGAATATTATTAAAATCATAAATATAATTTTATTCATTAAATATTTTTTTATAAAAGTATAGGTATAGAAGTGATGAAAAATGAGATATTTCATTCATGGAGGTGGTAGTTTTCACATAACACAAGTGACATTTCCATTTTCCAATGGACGAGTCAAAGATAAATAATGTTTTTCCATAAATATAATAACAATTAAATATAATATTGCTACTATTTTATTATATTATTTTTTATCTAATAGTATTGGAAGAGGGTGTATGAAAAAGTTGGATAAGAAAATGTTAGGGAGTAGATAATAACCATGTTAAAGACTTGAACCTTATTTTGAAATAATATTTAGAAATGGAGGAATTGGGAGACTATATTTTAAAAAAGGGGAATCCAAACATGGATAAAAAATCTTTTAGAGTAACAAATGGTAGAGGTTTATGGGAAGTTTAAAAGAGAAGTTTGTATTGAAGTGGGTGGAAGTAATATCCTTTTATAAGTGAAAAAGAGGGACTTCTCCATGGAAAATAATGTTAGGAGAGGGGTAAAGATGGAATCATGGGTTTTAGGTGATTTTGGTGAGGAAAATTTGGAAAGACATGTGGTTATGAATTTCTAATCCATTAAACATCTTCTAGAAGTTCTAAGTTCCAATTTAATTTATCAGAATTTGAATGAAAATAAGTTACCTGCTTTTACCCTTATTAACATTGATTAAAATTTTAAAATTTAAGTTTTTTTTATAAAAAATAAGATTACACAAACTAACAAATTTTAAAATTATTATTCAAAAGTTTTAATCCATTTCATATAATTATATTTCTAAATATTTAAAAATTAACATTTAAATTAAAACATAATATATAAAAAAGTGGATTTTTTAAATTGTAATCTTTATACATTAAATGTTTTCATTATTAGTTACAGTCAATTAAAAATTAAATTTATAATAATATATATTTTATTTTTGTTTAAACTACATATTAGAGTCATAAACAACATGCCAATTTAATTTATTTAGATAAAAATTACACAAAGTTTATAAAAAAACAACTCTTAAATTTTTTTTTTCTTTATAGCGGAAACTAGTATTTAATTTAGTAACTTATTTTTATGTTAAAAATTAAAATTATATTATTAAAAAAAATTATATATTGATTAAAATATTTTATTTTTATTGAAACCAATTTTTAGAGTTGATAAAAATTAATTTTACCATAAACATGCATATCATTTAAGAATGATTTTAGGAAAAAATAAATTTGTTAAGTATAAAATAAATTTATTCATATTATATGCCTTGTAATAACTATTGGATTAATGTTAATTTATTTTCTTGTAAATATTTCCTTATATTTCATTAAAATCATTCTTTTGTAAAGATTAATTAAAAACACACAATAGTTTTAATTTTTTTTTGAAAAATTTCAATTTTATATTAAATAATATTCACAAAATACAATTAATTATTTATATTATAAAAAAATAATTTTATCAATCCATTGATATACAAATATATCATTAAATTTTATAAAATCATATCATTCTTTAATAATAATATTTAATGAATATTTTTTTTGAAGATAAATATTATATTAGTATTATATTTTTATTTAATTATTTTTTTTGAATTATATTATTTTAAATTTTTACATACAATTCAAAAATTCAGTATATGTATCAGATACATGTATATCCGATGACCATATTTCCAATGACCATATTTTCAACAACCAAATTTCCCTTTATAATGACTAGGTCAACACAATTACACCCTATAAATTCTTTCCATTCTTACCACTTAAATCACACTTCTCATGCCCTTAATTTTTATTAATTGATTTTACAACTTGATTTATCCTTTGATTTTGTTCTTTTTCATTGTAGTTTTAGTTATACTAATAGTGATTCTTAAGGGTGAAGACGAACTATGGGATCTTCTAGTTTTAATGGTATTAATATTTTCTATTTATTATCCTATTTTAATTTATGATATTTTAATGGATGTAATCATTCATGGTATATAATATTCTATGTCATTTAATACATTCACTACTAGAAAAGGGGGCATTGAAGCCCCCCAGACTCGGGCGACCGCCATTGGCGGTCGCTATAACTAACCAATAGCGACCGCCAATGGCGGTCGCTAACCTACATAAAAAAAAACGGGGGGATTCTGCGCCCCCCCCCCCCGCGCCCCCTCGACCTCGATCTCCCTCGCCGCCCTAACCCCCTCCCTCCCTCCCTCGCCGCCCTCCCCTCCCCCGCCGCCCGGCCTCCCCCGCCGCCCGCCCTCCCCCGCCGCCCGCCCTCCCCCGCCGCCCGCCCTCCCTCGCCGCCTGCCCTCGGGCCGCCGACCTCTGCCCTCGGGCCTCCGGCCGCCGCCCTCCGGCCTCTGGCCGCCGCCCTCTGGCCTCTCGGCCCTCCCCCCCCACCCCGGACGGCACCCGCACCCCGGACAGCCTCCCCCCCCCCCCGCGCACTCCGGACCGCCCCCCGCACCCCGGACGCCTCCCCGCACCCCGGACAGCCCCCCACGCACTCCGGACCGCCCCCCGCACCCCGGACGCCTCCCCGCACCCCGGACACCCCCCCCCCCCCCCCGCGCACTCCGGACCACTCCCCGCACCCCGGACGCCTCCCCGCACCCCGGACAGCCCCCCCTGCACTCGGACACCCCCCTCCGAACCCGGACAGCCCCTCCGAACCCCGGACAGCCCCCCCGCACCCCGGACACCCCACCCCGCACCCCCGACAGCCCCCCTGCACCCCAGACACCCCCCCACACGCCGGACACCCCCGTACCCCGAACACCCCTGCCCGCACCCCGGACACCCCTCCCCGCACCTCGGACAGCCCCCCCCCCCCGACCTCGGACACCCCCCCTCGCTTCCCGTCCCCCGTCCCCTCACCGCCTCCTCTCCTCCATCTCCCCGCCGCTGCCGCCGCCCATCCCCTCCCTTGCCGCACCGCCTTTGGCTCCGGATCCCCTTCGCTGCCTCCTCTCCCTCACAGCACCGCCTTCGGCTCCCCTCCCTTTCAGGTTTGTAGCTCAATCAGGTAACATTAGCTTTCAGTTACATTATTATTTTATCAATGGTTCATAAACAAATGGTTAATATTTATTTTGAATATAGTTGATTTGAAAAATGTAAATGTAATAAGTATTGTGTAAATGTTTGTTATACAGATATTATTATGGATAAGAGTTGGATTGATCTTCCAAATCGAACGTCTAGAGAATATTTCAATGGAATTATGCAGTTTATTGACTTCATGAGAGGATTTGAAAGTGACTATATTAGTTTTCCATGTAGAAAATGTGCTAACAGATATCAATTCCCATGAGATACTGTGAGGGAGCACCTTTTCTTTAATGGATTTCTGAAAAATTATAAGAGTTGGACTCGTCATGGAGAAGAATATGTTCGTTGTCAAAATACAGATGCAGCTCAGATGGATGTTGATGCAAGGATGACTGATCCAATGCATGAAATGCTTACTGAAATGGTACGTGGGTTTGATCCTGAAGGCATTGACATCCAGAATCTTGAGACCGATGAGATAAATCTTCGCTCTGGTGCAGATCGTGATTCGAGGAGGTTTTATGAATTACTTGATGATGCGAAAACAGAATTATATCCTGGATGTACTTATTACAATAAACTTTCGTTTATCGTGGAGTTGTTGCATTTGAAGACTTTGAATAATTGGTCAGACACATCATTCGACATGCTTTTGGTTTTATTGAAAAAAGTTCTTCCTGTCAACGCTAAGATTCCTGAGTCGTATTATTATACTCGTAAGTTGACAGAGAACTTAGGTTTTACATATGAGACTATAGATGCATGTGAAAACAACTGTATGTTGTTTAGAAATGAAACTGCTCATTTGGATATTTGTACGGTTTGTGGCGCTTCCAGGTGGAAAGAGAACAGGGGAAATAAGACTCATCAAAGTCAGATTGCGATACAGGGAAAACCGATTGCCGTAAAGAAAATGCGTTACTTTCCCCTTAAACCGAGGTTGAAAAGATTTTTTATGTCATCTAAAGTTTCTAATTTAATGAGATGGCATGTAGAAAGAGTTCATGAAAGTGACATGTTAACCCACCCGGCAGACTCTCATGCATGGAAGGATTTTGATAAGAGACATCCCGACTTTGCTAAAGATGTTCGTAATGTCCGATTGGGATTGGCAGCAGATGGTTTCAATCCATTCAAGTATATGGTTGGTGCAACTCATAGCACATGGCCCGTGGTGTTGGTTCCATATAATCTTCCTCCGTGGCTTTTTATGAAGCAACAATTTATATTACTTTCTACTCTTATTGATGGACCTAAAAGTCCGAGGGATAAGATTGATGTTTACCTTCAGCCATTGATTGATGAGTTGAATGAATTTTGGGGCGATGGTGTGATGACTTATGACTGCGAAACGAATGAAATGTTCAAACTGCATGCTGCTTTATTGTGGACAATCAATGACTTCCCAGCTTATGCAAATTTATCAGGCTGGAGTACGAAAGGGGAATTTTCTTTCCCTTGTTGCAATAAAAGTAAAAAATCTGTATGGCTTAAACATTCCAAAAAATGGGCATACATGGGTCACAGGCGTTTTCTCCCTCCTCAGCACAGGTTCAGAAAGGACAGAGTGGCATTTGATGGTTCTAGAGAGTTCAGCCCATCACCAAAGATCATGACAGGAGTCGAAATGTTATCGCAGATTGAGGAAGAAAACATCCGCACGGTATATGAAATTCAGGATTTGGTGGCTCCTCCAGTACGTAATATTCGTGCTGTGGGTAGGCAGCACAATCACAATTGGAAAAAGAAAAGTATTTTTTATAGTCTTCCGTATTGGAAAACTAACATGTTGAGGCATAATTTGGATGTCATGCACATTGAAAAAAATGTTTGTGATAACATACTGTGGACCATTTTAGGTGTCAGTGGAAAGTCAAAGGACCATGTTAATGCACGCCGTGATTTGGAAGAAATGGGTTTAAGGAAACAGTTGCATTTACAGTTAGCTGAGGGAAACAAGGCATATATGCCTGCTGCACAGTATTCGATGACTACAGAGGAGAAAGAGACATTTCTTTCCATTTTGAAGATGGTCAAGGTGCCTGATGGTTACTCTTCTAATATTTCAAAGTGTGTGAATCTGACGAGCAAGACATTGCAAGGGTTGAAAAGTCATGACGATCACATATTACTTCAGGAGTTGATTCCAATCGCAATTTGTGATTGTTTATCCCCCCCCGCACCCCCGTACAGCCCCCCGCACCCCCGTACAGCCCCCCGCACCCCCGTACAGCCCCCCGTACCCCCGTACAGCCCCCAGCACCCCCGTACAATCCCCCCCGCACCCCCGTACAACCCCCCGCACCCCCGTACTGCCCCCCGCACCCCCGTACTGCCCCCCGCCACCCCCGTACAGCCCCCACACCCCCGTACAGCCCCCCACACCCCCGTACAGCCCCCCCCCCCCCCCCCGCACCCCCGTACAACCCCCCGCACCCCCGTACTGCCCCCCACCACCCCCGTACAGCACCCCGCACCCCCGTACAGCCCCCTGACACCACCGTACAGCCCCCCCCCCGCACCCCCGTACAGCCCCCCGCACCCCCATACTGCCCCCCCGCACCCCCGTACAGCCCCCCCGAACCCCCGTACACCCCCCGCACCCCCGTAATTCCCCCCCGCAGGAGGAGGAGGCACGTCCAACGGACGTGTGGTGCGCACGGCATGTCCGATTGTGTCCTTTTCAGCAGCGCGGCGCGCGCTGAAATGGCGCGTTGGGGGGTCAAAACCACCCAAACGACCTCCGAATGCCTCGAAACCGTACGATAATATCCGAGGCGTGAATTGTGAATTGGTCGGCCAGACGGAACCTCATTCGGAGGTGCCGTGTGACCGCGGCGGCCGGAAACGCGTTTCCGGCGCCATTAAACACCAAAACGGCGTGCGGCGGTCCCATTCGGAGCAAACGTGCTCCGAAAGACCTGAAACCGCACGGGAACGATATAAATATTATTCCTGAGATGTAGGAGGAGGCCGCACATCCATCGGACGTGCGGTGCGCGCGGCACGTCCGATTTTGTCCTTTTCAGCAGCGCGGCGCGCGCTGAAATGACGCGTTGGGGGGTCAAAACCACCCGAACGACCTCCGAATGCCACGAAACCGTACGAAAACATCCGGGGCATGAATTGTAAAATGGTCGGCTAGACGAAACCTCATTCGGAGGTGCCGTTTGACCGCGGCGGCCGGAAACGCGTTTCCGGCGCCAAAAACACCAAAACGGCGTGTGGCGGTCCCATTCGGAGCAAATGTGCTCCGAAAGACCTGAAACCACACGGGAACGATAGAAATATTATTCCTGAGATGCAGGAGGAGGCAGCACATCCAGCGGACGTGCGGTGCGCGCGGCACGTCCGATTGTGTCCTTTTCAGCAGCGCGGCGCGCGCTGAAATGACGCGTTGGGGGGTCAAAACCACCCGAACGATCTCCGAATGCCATGAAACCATACGAAAATATCCGGGGCGTGAATTGTGAAATGGTCGGCCATACGGCACCTCATTCGGAGGTGCCGTGTGACCGCGGCGGCCGGAAACGCGTTTTCGGCGCCATAAAACACCAAAACGGCGTGCGGCGGTCCCATTCGGAGAAAACGTGCTCCGAAAGACCTGAAACCGCACGGGAACGATAGAAATATTATTCCTGAGATGCAGGAGGAGTCAGCACGTCCAGCGGACGTGCGGTGCGCGCGACACGTCCGATTGTGTCCTATTCAGCAGCGCGGCGCGCGCTGAAATGGCGCGTTGGGGGGTCAAAACCACCCGAACGACCTCCGAATGCCACGAAACCGTACGACAGTATCCGGGGCGTGAATTGTGAAATGGTCGGCCAGACGGCACCTAATTCGGAGGTACCGTGTGACCGCGACGGCCGGAAACGCGTTTCCGGCGCCATAAAACACTAAAACGGCGTGCGACGGTCCAATTCGGAGCAAACGTGCTCCGAACGACCTGAAACCGCATGAGAATGATAGAAATATTATTCCTGAGATGCAGGAGGAGGCCGCACGTCCATTGGACGTGCGGTGCACGTGGCACGTCCGATTGTGTCCTTTTCAGCAGCGCGGCGCGCGCTGAAATGGCGCGTTGGGGGGTCAAAACCACCCGAACGACCTCCGAATGCCACGAAACCGTACGACAACATTCGGGGCGTGAATTGTGAAATGGTCGGCCAGACGACACCTCATTCGTAGGTGCCGTGTGACCGCGGCGGCCGGAAACGTGTTTCGGGCGCCATTAAACACCAAAACGGCGTGCAGCGATCCCATTCGGAGCAAACGTGCTCCGAAAGACCTGAAACCGCACGAGAACGATAGAAATATTATTCCTGAGATGCAGGAGGAGGCAGCACGTCCAGCGGACATGCGGTGCGCGTGGCTCGTCCGATTGTGTCCTTTTCAGCAGCGCGACGCGCGCTGAAATGGCACGTTGGGGGGTCAAAACCACCCGAACGACCTCCGAATGCCACGAAACCGTACGACAACATCCGGGGCGTGAATTGTGAAATGGTCGGCCATACGGAACCTCATTCAGATGTGCCGTTTGACCGCGGCAGCCAGAAACGCGTTTCCGGCGCCCTAAAACACCAAAACGGCGTGCGGCGGTCCAATTCGGAGCAAACGTGCTCCGAACGACCTGAAACCCCACGGGAATGATAGAAATATTATTCCTGAGATGCAAGAGGAGGCCGCACATCCATCGGATGTGCGGTGCGCGCGGCACGTCCGATTGTGTCCTTTTCAGCAGTGCGGCGCGCGCTGAAATGACGCGTTGGGGGGTCAAAACCACCCGAACGACCTTCGAATGCCACGAAACCGTATGAAAACATCCGGGGCGTGAATTGTGAAATGGTCGGCCAAACGACACCTCATTCGGAGGTGCCGTGTGACCGCGGCGGCTGGAAACGCGTTTCCGGCGCCATTAAACACCAAAACGGCGTGCGACGGTCTAATTCGGAGAAAACGTGCTCCGAACGACCTGAAACCGCACGGGAACGATTAAAATATTATTCCTGAGATGCAGGAGGAGGCCGCACGTCCATCGGACGTGCGGTGCGCGCGGCACGTCCGATTATGTCCTTTTCAGCAGCGCGGCGCGCGCTGAAATGGTGCGTTGGGGGGTCAAAACCGCCCGAACGACCTCTGAATGCCACGAAACCGTACGACAATATCCAGGGCATGAATTGTGAAATGGTCGGCCAGACGGCACCTCATTCGGAGGTGCCGTGTGACCGTGGCGGCCGGAAACGCGTTTCAGGCACCATAAAACACCAAAACGGCGTACGGCGGTCTAATTCAGAGCAAACGTGCTCCGAACGACCTGAAACCACACAGGAACGATAGAAATATTATTCCTGAGATGTAGGAGGAGGCCGCACGTCGATCGGACGTGCGGTGCGCGCGGCACGTCTGATTGTGTTCTTTTCAGCAGCGCGGCGCGCGCTGAAATGGCGCGTTGGGAGGTCAAAACCACCCGAACGACCTCCGAATGCCACGAAACCGTACTAAAACATCCGGGGAGTGAATTGTGAAATGTTCGGCCAGACGGAACCTAATTCGGAGGTGCCGTGTGACCGCGGCGGCCAGAAACGCGTTTTGGGTGCCATTAAACACCAAAACGGCGTGCGGCGGTCCCATTCGGAGCAAACGTGCTCCGAAAGACCTGAAACCGCACGGGAACGATAGAAATATTATTCCTGAGATGCAGTAGGAGGCAGCACATCCAGCGGACGTGCGGTGCGCACGGCACGTCCGATTGTGTCCTTTTCAGCAGCGCGGCGCGCGCTGAAATGGCTCGTTGGGGGGTCAAAACCACCTGAACGACCTCCGAATGCCACGAAACCGTACGAGAATATCCGGGATGTGAATTTTGAAATGGTCAGCCAGACGGAACCTCATTCGGAGGTTCCGTGTGACCGCGGCGGCCGGAAACGCGTTTCTAGCGCCATAAAACACCAAAACGGCGTGCGACGGTCCAATTCGGAGCAAACGTGCTCCGAACGACCTGAAACCGCATGGGAACAATAGAAATATTATTATTGAGATGCAGTAGGAGGCCGCATGTCCATCGGACGTGCGGTGCGCGCGACATGTCCGATTGTGTCCTTTTCAGCAGCGCGGCGCGCGCTGAAATGGCGCGTTGGGGGGTCAAAACCGCCCGAACGACCTCCGAATGCCACGAAACCGTACGACAACATCCGGGGTGTGAATTGTGAAATGGTCGGACAGACGGAACCTCATTCGGAGGTGCCGTGTGACCGCGACGGCCAGAAACGCGTTTCGGGCGCCATTAAACACCAAAACGGCGTGCGACGGTCCCATTCGGAGAAAACGTGCTCCGAAAGACCTGAAACCGCACAGGAACAATAGAAATATTATTCTTGAGATGCAGGAGGAGGCATCACGTCCAGCGGACGTGCGGTGCACGCGACACGTCCGATTGTGTCCTTTTCAGCAGCGCGGCGCGCGCTGAAATGGCGCGTTGGGGGGTCAAAACCACCCAAACGACCTCCGAATGCCACAAAACCATACGACAACATCCGGGGCGTGAATTGTGAAATGGTCGGCCAGAAGGAACCTCATTCGTAGGTGCCGTTTGACCTCGGCGGCCGAAAACGCGTTTCCGGCGCCATAAAACACCAAAACGGCGTGCGGCGGTCCCATTCGGAGCAAACGTGCTCTGAAAGACCTGAAATGAGATTATTTCTTGAATTGAAGTTTTTAAATTATTATAGCACAATGATTTGATATTATATATATTATATATATATTAAAACATTTAAAATATATTATATATATATATATATTTAAAATATTGTATTTAATAGTATATATATGAATATATATATATATATATATTTATATATTCAATTCAATAAAAAAATTTTTAAAAAGAAATTTTTTTTAGAGTAGCGACCGCCATAGGCGGTCGCTATAGGCTGCCCGGCAGAGGGGCTGCAGCGACCGCTGGGCGGTCGCTGAAGGCCGATATGCCGGCCTTCTATAGCGACCGCCACTGGCGGTCGCTGAAAGCCTCTAGCGACGAGGCAATAACGACCGCTAAAAACCTTTAGCGACCGCCAATGGCGGTCGCTAAAGGCCGGATTTTCAGTAGTGATTGTTTCAAGTAACTCTATTGTAATGTTCCACTATGAATGAATAATGTGTCGATAGTTTGAATTGTATCTTAGATAACTTATTTTACACTCATGTTTAATTCTTGTGAAATAATATTTTATTAAGAATCAAAGACACATATTTTAAATAAATAAAACATTTTATAAAATTTTTAGTGTTACATCCCCCCTAAATAAATTTCCTATTTACAATTTTGATTATCACTTACTAATAAAAAATGAAAATATTATTTAAAATATAGATAAGACACAAAATATAATTTTTAATTATATATCCAACTTACCATCATAGATAATATTAATAAGAACATATTTTTCCTTATAATAGTAATATTTCCAATATTTAGTTTGTCTCCAGTCATTAAAGATAAATACACTTCATTATAGGGTATTAAAACCCATATAAAGGAATCGATTTTCATAGAGAGTTCACATTCATCCTAACACTAATATATGACCAAAGTTTTATTTAGAACATGAAATGTAATTTCCATATTTTAGTAATAAATATAGAGTCTATGTGGAGATATCCAATCCATTTCCAAAGTCTCATTAAATTTTCTAAATAAGGAATAATAAGATTTGCATGAAGCACATTCCCACAAATTTCAACCAAGGATACTATTAAATTTCAATTAGAAGTTTTCTATGATAATTCAATATCAAACAATTAGGGTGGTGATATGATTATCTATGAAAAATTTCTAGATATACTAGAGTGGATAAAACTAGAATCCCAAAATACATCTAAAAATATAGAATGGAGGATAAGTGTATATTAATTATCATGATCCACATCATCTATTTTAAGATCCTGACCTTTTCTTAATATGTATCAATCTTGTATACAATTACTCTTTTTTCCTTGTTTTGAGTATATTATTTTATGGTTCTATCTTGGGTGTATTTGGATGAAAAAATGGATGTTTTTGCGGGGTTTTGGGTAGTGCATAGTTGGCTCACGATTTTCCAAAATGTGCATCCTAACCCAGAAAACTATAGAACCCCAGGAAGAGGGGGATTGAACAGTTAGAACATGGGGTTTCAAATAGTATTTCCCTATAGTAGTAACCATGTGGTCCCTTGGGAGGAGGTTCATAGTTAGGCGCGCAGTTAGGGAAAACCATGCGCCACGAACAGGAAACCGTGCACGTATAATTTTATACCTATGAAATTTAGATTAAAAATTCCCAAACCCCATATTATATACCTAAACACTCTAGATCAAACCTAAACCAATTTATCTCATTTTCAAAGGATACTGGATGTATTCCAAGGCATTAAAACCTACGTTCTTGATGAATTAAATCCTAGATTGAAGATATGAACCTATCCCCACAAGAGATTACCATCTTGGTTCATTTCTCCTCTTTTTATCCCATATTTCTATAATAATTTGAAGGTATGTTTTCCTCCATTGTTAGTGGATCTAGATCTAGGTTTTGATAAATATATTACATTTGATCTTGGATCTATATTTTGAATTAATATCTCATCCTTCATCCTAATCTTAGTTTTTTTTTCTTTAATTGGGGATATCAATTTGTGAGTGTTCATCATCAATCTTAAGTTAAGTGGTCTATAATAAATTACCATAGTCTTGAATTCCAATTTCATGTATGTATTATGGAATATCAATTTAGGGTTTGAATATTGAATATTTAAATGAATAAATTAATTCATTAAATAATTTATGGGATCTTGGAATATATTAATTGAGTTTCCATGTGAATATGAGATGAGTAGAACTTTAGAAATTTGATTTGGGTAATTGTTCTTATACAATTGGTGTAATTAGTTTAATTATTTGGTTAATTAATTAATGAATTTTTTTGAATGTGGAATTAATGAGGAATTAAGATTGTGTAATTTTTCAATTAATGTGATATGAATTAATTGAAAATGGGGATTGTGAGATGATTTAATTGACCTTAGTTGGTTATATGAATTGAATGTTTTAACATGGTTTAATGGTGAATTTATTATATTATTTTATGTTATTAAATTATTGAACCATTAATTGTTGTGATAAATTGTAATGGTATACCATGATGTGAGATTTTGATTAAAATGGTTAATGTCGAATATATTTTATTGATTTGATATATGTGAAGTATGTGTGATTTATTGATATACATGCGTGGGATAGGGAATGAGGCTCTAAATACCCATGTGCAATAAATTTGTTTGGGACATGCACTAAGGATCCAAATACCTATGTGATATTGTGATCTAGAATAGGGACTGAGGATCCAGATACCCATATGAAATAGTGAGTGTGTGATAGGGAATGAGGATCCAAATTCTTATATGTGATATTGTGGTGTGGGACAGATAAAGAGGCTCAAAATACCCACGAAGTGTTTGACACGAATTTCAATTCCCATGAGATTGGCATGGGACTATAGGTCCAACAGATGTGATGTGTAATGGAATAAAATGGATAATGAAATCCCATATTTTATAATGAATTGTGACTTGCTTATGTGATATGGTTCAGACTTAGTCATGGAACAAAGAAGGTATTGAGGGTTTGAATTTCCTCAAGAAATGAAGTGTTTATACGTTTAAATAAAGGATAATTCAATATGTAAACTATTTACTTCATTTATTTCATTTTATTCTTTATATAACAGTATACACTATTACTGAATGGATATTGTTTTAGACACCATTAGTGGTGTAATACTGAGTTGTACTCACACCATACTCAGGCTACCTGACCGGTACTTGAATATAACTCATGTTTTTAGGAAAGGATAATGGAAAAGGCCCCATTTTAGATGACTAATTTAGGATGTAGCATAGATGAGGGAACCTGACTTGGTGTTAGGACCCAATTGGGAGTTGTCAGTGTCTTTATTTATTTTGGGTTTTTCATATTGATACTCAACACATATTTGTAATGAAATATCTATTATTTTGGTTTGGATATTATATTCCCATTTAGTAATCATTTTATCCTGGTATTTTTTGGTTTCTTATTATTATCATATGTTTATTATTTATTACATTCATTATTTTGATACTTTAGTAAAGAGGGTATATTCTCCCCATGATGGATATTAGACCCTAACTATTTGTCAGTAGCCTTTGTCATACGAGGTGGAATGCATGAGGTCATGTGACTGACCGACTTAGTTCACCAATGTGTGGCACCTAGGTTAGGATGTTAAAAAGTGATATCAAAGGATTTTTTTCTTTTATTTTGTCTTACTATTTGGGAAAGGTAGACAAGAGGAAAGGATGATTTTATCCTTAGTTAAGTGCTCATACATGGGAGTAACTAATCCATGTGTGGGTGTAAAATCCAAGTACCTAGGGTGGGATTGTTTTTATTGGTGTTCATTGTTATAGTGGATGCTATTTCACCATGAGTGATGCACTTGTTGGGTGATGTGATTATTGTTTCTGAGTTTTTATAAGAATTTAAGCATGACATAGTATAACATTAGAGTTGGGTATACATGCATCATTCTAGGTGGTCAATAATTATTATGACATGAATTATTTTTTAGAATGCATAGGAAAAGAAGGTTTTGGGTTAGTTGTTAAATGAAATTTTTTTTTGACTTAAATGAAAAGGTAGATAAGATGAAATGGAAAATTGTAAAATTATGAAAATGTGGAAAATGGGTTTCTGATGAGAACCTCTATATATGAGAATCCGTTTACTCTTTTTTAACCATGATCAAGATGTAGTATGGTTATGTCCAATGATAGAATCTCAGTTTTGACTGCGTAGCTAGGTTTTGGGGGAATGGATTGTTTTGGCTTATTATGAACCCCTCTTGTTAAATGTGATAATGTTGTGAAATGTGTCATAAGGTGTTTGTTTGAAATTGTATATATATTCCTCAATGATGACATTTACTGACCAGATGATAGTATAATATGGCTGGAAATAACCCTCCAGTAGGGGAACCTAAGGACTAAAAGTGTTGGGTGAAGGATCCAGATAGCAGTTCTATGAGAAATTTACTCGGTTTATGTAGTTTTGTGGAGAGATAACCATATCAGGTTGTAAAGAGTATGTCTAAACTGGTAAGGGAGTTTCAATTATAGTACCCCATGACTTTCACTAGAGAGGGTGGGATTGTGGTAGTTTAATTCTGGATTGTGTCCATCTAGACTATACATGACCATTTTAAGACTCTTACTAAGAATAGGGTCATGTTGGATGTTTATATGTTATAAGGATCAGTGAAGTACTGATGGGATGTTTAGACTCGGATTGGGAAGGCATATGGTATGCTATGGAATTAATTTTTGGAGAAGTTCCTAGAGAAATTTTATGCAGAGACACTAAGATAGGAGAGAGTAGTCGAGTTCATGAGGTTTACTTAGGGAAGTATATCCATGATGGACTATGCTAGTTGCTTTAATGACTTGAAACAATTTTCTATAGAACTATTATGGGATAATATAACTACAAAAATCCATTCACATGATGAACTTAAATATGAGATTAAGTCTTAGGTTAACATATTTCGGTTAAAGAAGTTTTCTGAGGTGGTGGATCAGGCTGTCATAGCTGAGGGGAACCTGAAGGAGGATTACAGTAGAGGAGAGGTGGTTTCTATTGGGTGATCATGGGGTATATCTACTGAGGGTATGAAGTATCATTATGAGAATATTGATCAAATAAAAGGAAATAAGAGTGGGTAGGGGGAAAGATCAGTTACATAGGATCTTACTTGAGTTCTTTTCCCCTAGTATGGTTGGCCGGGACACATTCATAGAAATTATCCCCAAACCACTAGTAGAGTGCTGAGATTGCGATAGGATGAAAAATCTACATAGGTTCTATAGGCACCCATGACATATGGGTAGTGATGGATATTTTTGGAAGAATTAGAGTGTGGGAATGGGATCTTCTACACCATACTAGTATAACACCTAGATTTCTATTGACTGTGGTAGTAGAGGCAGTAGATGAGGTGCTTCTGAGAAAGAGTACCCATATTATTAGGGTAGTGAAACTTATGGGACTCACACTACATCATAGGGAAGATGGACAGAAAAATTTCATGTAGTTTATCCTACACATGTGGATGGTGAGGATAGAATATCGATAGTTAGATGTAATATTATTGTATCTTTTATGCTTGTTAGTGACTTATTTGATACTGGGGCCTCTCATTCTTTTATATATACACAAATTTTTAATGGTTTTATCCTAGTGGTGGAGTTCTTAAGAGGGGTCATGAAGATAAATACACCTTTTAAGTATGGTTGAGAGACATATGTTTGTATAAGGGGTGTTCTCTTGAAGTTGGGGAGTATCATTTTCTTTACTATTTTTACATTCTAGATATGTTAGGATTTGAACTAATTATGGGTATGAACTAGTTAGTAGCATATAAATCCCACATTTGTTTACCATATGATAGTGACCTTTAAGTCTCCTGAAGGTGAAAATTTTGTAAACTTTAGAGAATGGGATATAAAAGTGGACCACACTGGGTCATTTCATCAGCAACTGGGGGAGCTCACCGCCTAGGTTTCTAGTTTATTGCTTGATGATGGAGGTGAAATGTATAATTTATTTCCACTTGTATTGGATTAGTTCCAAGATTTTTTTCCTAGAGACTTATCAGGGATTCCACCTAAGAGATATGTGGAACTTATAATTGAGATCATGCCTAGGGGTGAGACAGTTTCTATTCCACTATACAAAATGGGTCCAACAAAGATTCAAGAGATTAATAATCAAATATAAGAGTTGATTTATAAGGAGTTTATATGACTAATTATATTTCTATAGTGTTCTCCACTTTTCTTTTCAATGAAGGATAATAGGAATCTGTGCTTATGTGTTGATTACCAAAAGTTGAACCAGTTGACTTTAAAGAACTGATATCCTCTTTTGCATATTAATGATCTATTTCAAAAAGTTGAGAGGGGTAGTTGTTTTTTCCATGATCGAATTGAGATCGAGGTATCATCAGTTGATATTTCTACCATCTAATATACCTCATACTGCTTTCAAAATTAGATATGACTTTTATGAGTTCTTTTTGATGTCGTTTGGGCTGACGAGTGAATTATTAGTGTATACATCCTTGATGAAAAAATCTTACACCCGTACCGAGATCGGTTTGTGGTTGTGTTTGTGGATGACATATTGGTTTGGGACATGGAATGAGGCTCCATATACCCATATGAAATTGTGAGTGTGGGATAGGTTCTAAGGCTCCAAATATCCATATGTGATATTTTAGTGTGGGACAAGGAAAGAGTCTCCAAATACCCATGAAGTGATAGACACGATGTTCTACACCCATGTAATTGGAATTGGACTATAGTTCCAAATGACCATTATGTGTAATGGAATGAAATGTATAATTAAATAACATGAGTTATAATGAAATTTAAATTCACTATATGATATAGTTCAGATTCCAACATGGGATGAAGCGGGTATTGAGGGTTCATGTGTCCTTAATGACTCGAGTGTTTATATCGTTAAATAAAGGATTATTCAATATGAAGCATATTTACTTTATTGCTTTTATTTTATTCTTTATAAAACTAAATACAATATTAGTTATTGGATATTTTTTTTAGACACCGTTGGTGGTGGCCTACTGAGTTTTACTAACACTATACATTTTCTTCCAGATTAGTATCCAAATAGACTTCATGTTTACATAAAAGGATAAGGGAAAAGGCCCCATGTTTGATGCCATATTCAGGATTTAGCATGGATGAGGGAACCAGGCATAGCTTCGGGACCCACTTCAGAGTTTAGTGTTTTTATTTTTTTTTATATTGATACTTGGAATGTATTTGTAATGAAATTTCTAATGTTTTGGTTTAGATATTGTATTCCTACTTAGTCATCATTTGATTCTGGTATTTTTTTGGTTGTATATTATTATCATATGGTTACTGTTTATTACTTACTTTGTTTTGATTATTTAGTAAAGTGGTTATAATCACCCCATGATTTATATTAGACCCTTTCTACTAGTCGGAAGCCTCTGGCATACAAGGAGGTGCACCTAAGGTTATGTGACTGACCAACTTGGGGAACCAGTGTGTGGCACCCGGGTTGAGACATTACGAAGTGGTATCAAAGGATTTGTATTTTGTATTACTATTAAGAAAAGTTAGATAGGATAAAATGATAAGTCATGCCTTGGTTAAGTGCTCATGCATGGGAGTATCTAATCCATGTATAGGGGTAAAATCCAAGTACCAAGGGTGGGATAGTTGTTTATGATGTGTATTGTTACAGTGGATTCTATTTCATAATGAGTGATGCACTTGTTTTGTGATGTGATTATTGTTTCTTATTTTTTATTATATTTGACTCGTAGACCAATATAGAATGATATTTGGGTATGAATGCATCATTCTAGGAAGCCAGTAATTAGTGTGACATGCATTATTTTTAGGAACACATTGGAAACAAAGGTTTTGGATAAGTTGTTAAACGAAAATTATTTTGTTTACTTGTTTGACTTAAATGAAAAGTTGGATAATATGAAATTTAATATCTTAAAATGATTAAAATGTGGAAAATTGGTGTCTAATGAGAACCTAGATATATGAGAATGTGTTTACCCTTTTTGAACCATTATATAGATGTAGGATGGTTAAGGGTAGTAATAGATCCTCAGTTTTGACCGTGTAGCTGTGTTTAGTGGAATTAATTGTTATAGATTATTATAAATACCTATTGTTAAATGTGTTAATGTTTTGAAATGTGTCATAAAGTGTGTATTTGACATTGTAGAGATTTGCGTCAATAATCATGTTTTCTGGTAGGATGGTTGAAGAATATTGTTGGAAATGGCCTTTAAGAAGGGGAACCTGAGGCACTGATAGTGTAGGGTGAGGGAGTCGAAGAGAAGTTCTATGAGAACTTTAATAAGTTTATGTAGTTTATGGAGAGATACCCTGAGTAGTTTGTGAAGAGTATGTTTGACCTGACATAGTATTTTTAGTGACACAACCTTTTATTTTCACTAGAGAGGGTGGACATGAGGCATTGAGTTATGGATTGAGTCCATTCAGACTATACTTGACCATTTGGAGACTCCTTCTAAGAAGAGGGTCAAGTTGACTCCATATATGTTATGGGGATCAATGAATATTTGGAGG
Organism: Viscum album; assembly: GCA_963277665.1. Taxonomy (NCBI): domain Eukaryota; kingdom Viridiplantae; phylum Streptophyta; class Magnoliopsida; order Santalales; family Viscaceae; genus Viscum; species Viscum album. The sequence continues at coordinate 678,453,787 of OY728126.1, read as the reverse complement.
GATGTTCAGGCTCAGACTATGACTACAGATGGTATGTTATAGAAGAAATTTTTGGAGAAGTTCCTAGAGAACTTTTATCCAGAGACACTGAGACATGAGAGAGTAGATGAGTTTATGAGGTTGAATTTGGGGAGTATATCTGTGATGGACTATGCCAATCAATTTAACGACTTGTAGTGCTTTTCTATAGTGCTGGTAGGGGATGAGACACCTATGAAAAGTCCTTTAAACAGATAGTTTAAATGTGATATTATGTCTCAATTTAACATATTTTAGTTAAATTAGTTTTTTGAGGTGTTGGATCAGGCTCTCATAGATGAGGGGAACCTGAAGGAGGATTAAATTAGAGGAAAGGTGGTTTATTCTGTGTGATTAGGTGGTATGTATTCTAAGGTTTGGTGCATCATTATGATAATGTTGACCAAAGTAGAGGAAAAAAGAGTGGGTAGGGGGAAGGATCAGTTAGACATGAACTTACCCGAGTTCTTTTTAGTAGGTCAGGCCACATTCATAGAAATTGTCCTTGAACCCCCCGGTAGAGTCATGATCTTATGAAAGGATGGGATGTCTAAAAAGGTTATGCAAGAACCCATGTTGAATGGGTTGTGATGAAGAAGCTAAGTAGAATTAGAATGTGGGAAGGGGATATTCTACACCATACCGGTCTAGCAGCTAGAGTTATACTGGATATGGTGGTAGAGGTAGTGGATTATATTCTTTTGGGTAAGAGTTCCTATATCATAAGGGTGTTTCAACTTAGAGGACTCATACTGCATCATAGGAAAGAGGGGAAGAATAGTTTCATGAAGTTAATCCTACAAATTTCAATGGCTAGGCTTGACCATCGATAATTAGATGTAATATTCTTGTACCTTATAAAATTTATATTTCCTTATTTAATACCAGTACCACTCATTATTTTATATCAACACAACTTTTGAATTGTTTGATATTGCTGGTAGAGTTTTTGAGCGGGGAAATGATGATTGATACACCTTTGGGAGTATGATTGAGAGACATTTGGTTATGTAATGGGTGTTCTCTTGAAGCTGGGTAGTATTTTTTTTCATTTAGATCTTTACATTTTGGATATGTTTGGATTTGAACTAATTATGGTTATGGACTCATTAGTAGTATTCCCAGCCCAAATTGATTTTTATCACAAGATAGTGGCCTTTAAGTCTCTTAAGGGTTATAATTTTTGTACCCTGGAGAATGGGATATCAAGGCGGGGCATGCTAGGTTATTTCATCAGCAACTGGGGGATCTCACTGCCCTGGTTGATAGTTTGTTGCTGGAGGATGAACGTGAAAAGTATGATGTATTTCCTCTTGTAGTGACTAGGTTTCGTTATGATTTTCCTGAAGACTTATTAGGGATTCCACCTAAGAGAGACGTGGAACTTATAATTGAGCTCATGCCTAGGGGTGATCCAGTTTCTATTCCACCATATAGAATTGATCCAATAGAGAATTTGGAGATTAATACTCCACTGTATGATTTGATGGATAAGGGATTTATCCAATTGAGTACATTTATTTGGGGTTCTCCAGTTTTGTTTTCAATGAAGGTTAATGGGAATTTATTATTATGTGTTGATTAATGAATGTTGAACTTAATTAATTTGAAGAACCAGTATAATCATTCAAAAATGATGATCTATTTAACAAGTTGAGGGAATATTGTGTTCTCTACCTGATTTAATTGATATCAGGTTGTCACCAGTTTAGTGTTAGACCTTATGACATACCTCAAAAGAATATGTGGCCTTTATGAGTTCTTCATGATTCCATTTGGGCTGATGAATGAACTAGCAATGTTTATGGCCTTGATGAATAGAATCTTCCACCCATACATAGATAAGTTTGAGGTTGTGTTGATGGATGATATCTTGGTTTACTTTATAACCCAAGATGATCATGCCCAACATCTTGACATAATCCAGAGTACACTGAGAGATCATCATCTATACACCTTGCTATCTAATTGTCAGTTTTAGATTGATCAGGTAAACTTCTTGGGTCATATCATCCTAGAGGAAGGTATGTCAGTTGACCTTGAGAAGGTGAAGACAATTGTTTCTTGGGAGAAGCCCATGAATGTTTTCGATATACGCAATTTTCTCGGGTTAGTAGCATATTATCATAAGATCATCTATAAATTCTACCAATTGTAAGCACCATTTTTAAAACTAACCAGAAAGGGAATAAAGTTTCAATAGTCTAGAGTACGTTAGAATTCCTTACTTGAGTTGAAGAAGTGGTTGAAAATGACATCAATCGTGATCATACATGATCCAATGTAATAGTATAAGGCATTTTTTTTATTCTTCTTGGATTGGTCTTGGAGTAGTGTTAATGCAAGGAGATCGAGTTGTGGCATATGGGTCTCATCAGTTGAGGCCACATGAATGGAACTACCCTATGCAAGACATCAAGCTACCTATTTTTGTTTAGGATTTGATGTGTTGGAGGAATTATCAATTGAGTGAAATGTTTACTGTGTATACTGATCTAAAGAGCTTAAATTATATTTTTTCCCAATGGGATTTAAATATATGGAAGTGGAGATCGGTTGATTATATACAATCATTTCATTTTGATCTATCATATATGCATGGGAAGGAGAAAAGTGCTACTGATGCTTTAAGTTGGAAAAATAAGACTTATGCAGTTTAGGAGTCTAGATCTGAGTGGAATTTTATGAATTTACTGGATGAGGTGCATATTTTGGTTTAAGAGGACCAAGAGAAGATGATTATCATATCATTTTTAATGGAGTATACACTTTTGATCCGAATTAGAGACAAATATTATGAGGATCTAGAGTGTTTGGATTAGAGGTAAATACTTAAAGGTGGGGAGCCAACTTATGATTGGAGCATAGATGAGGATGAGATCATATATTTTAGGAATCATGTTGTTTTTCCTATGAGCATGCGAGAGGAGATGATGCATGAATTTCATGCCTCCAAGTGGGCGATTCATCCAGGTGTGACCAAAATTTACCATAAACTACGAAGACAGTTTTGGTGGCCAATGATGAAAAATGAGATATTAAGGTTCGTGACATGATTCTACACCTGTCAATAAGTAAAGGACGAGAATCAATGACCTGATGGTTTACTATAGCTATTTTCCATTCCATAATATAAGTGGAATAATGTTATTATGGAATTTGTGGTGGGTCTCTCTAGGATGCCTTGGAATAAGGATTGTATTTGGGTGATTATGAACCGTTTGAATAAGGTGACACATTTGTTGCCTATACGAGAGACTTTATTAGTGGATAAATTGTGTAATTTTTATGTTTGGGAGATATTCTGTCTCCATAGAGTGCCATAGAGTATTGTTTCAGAACATGACTCAACCTTTACTCTGTGATTCTGGAAGGGCTTACAAAAAGATCACGGTACACAAGTTTTATTGAGTATGACTTTCCACCCCTAGACAAATGGGCAGTCAGAATATAATATACTGGTGGTTGAAGATATTATTCGAGTGTGTGTCCTAGAATTTGTTGGGTCTTGGGAGAATCACTTTGCATTGGTGGAGTTATCCTATAACAATAGTTATCAAGAAACTATATAGATGGAACCATATTAGGCACTTTATGGTAGTCTATGTTAGAGTTGTTAGGACTGAGTCTCGTGCAGAATACATCATAGAATGTTCAAATAATTTGGAAGCATATGTCTACAGATTAGAGTAGAAAAAATTCATATGATGATAAACATAGATGACCCCAAGAGTTTACAGTGGGTTTTTGTGTATGCCTTTGTGTGTCACCTAGATTGGGTCACCACAGGATATAGAGACAAGGAAAGTTGGTTCCCAGGTTTGTTGGACCATTTGAGTTTGTAGAGATAACTGAGCTGATGGTGTAATAATTTTCCTTCCACAGAGGTATTGTTCATTGTATGATATAGTTTATGCTTTAAATCTTTGGCGGTATCACCATTACCCTTCTCATTTTATTGATATGGATGATGCTGATCTTAAGAATGATGCGTCCTTTGAGCAACATCTGATACATGTGTTGGATTATAGTGAGAAAGTGTTGTGGGGAAATAATATACTAATAGTTCTTATATTGTGGTAACATATCCATGTTTAAGAGGAAACATGGGAGAGAGAAGTAGATATGTGGGATCATTGGCCCAATATTTTTACCTTGGTACCTTAGAGATGCTTGGAAGTACAACTCAAGGATGAGATATTATAAGGTGAGGAGATTGTAAGATCCCAACCTTTTCAAGGGATGAATCTATATTTTATATAGGTACTCTTTTGCCTTGTTTTGAGTATATTTTGTTTGGGTTCTATCTTGGGTGTGTTTGAATGAAAAATTGAATGTTTTGGAGAGGTTTTGTGCAGTGCATGGTTGACACAGGATTTTCCAAAATTGTGTGACCTACCCTAGAAAACCGCACAACCCCATGTAGAGGGGGATTTCATGGTTGGATAACATTTTGTCAAACTGTGCACCCTTCTAATAATAACCATACAACCCCCTTGGAGGAGGTTCATGATTAGGAACATGATTAGGGAAAACCGTGCACTCCATACAGGAAACCATGTGCATGGATTTTTAAACCACCAAAAATAAGATTAAAATTTTCTGAACTACCATATTATATCCATAAACATCTTAGACCAAATATAAACCAATTTCTATCATTTTTGGAGTTTCTTAGATGAATTTTAAGGCATTCCAACCTCCATTCCTGATAAATTTAATCCCAAACTAAAGATCTTCACCACTCTTGTTAAGAGATTCTCATCCCAATTAGTTTCCCATCTCTCTACCATATTTATCTCATCTTTTAAAGGTATTTTTTCCTTTGTTGGAAGTGGATCTAGATCTTGGTTTCAAATCTAGATCTCATTCTTCATCCTGATCATAGTTTTTCTACTTCAATTGGGAATTTCTGTCTGTGAGAATTCATCATCAATCACGAGTTAGGTGGTCTAAATTAAATTCATGTTTTCTTAACTTCTAATTGAATTTATGTATTATGGAATTTCAATTGGAATGTTTGAAAATTGAATCTTGAAATGAATAAATTAATTGATTAATTAATTTATAGAATCTTGGAATTGATTACTTGAGCTTCCATGTGAGTATGAGATGATTTGAACTTGGGAAATTTTATTAGGGTAATTTTGATTATGCAATTGGTTAATTAATTAATGAAATTCCATGAATGTAAAATTTATGGGGAATTAAGATTGAATAATTGGTCTATTAATGTGATATGAATTAATTGAAAACGAGGATTATGAGATGGTTGACCCGAACTTAATGGGAAAATGGGTTATATGAATTTAATATTGCAACATGGGTTAATGGTTAATTTATTATATTATTTCATGTGATTAAATTATTGAAACATGAATTGCTATGAAAAATTATATTGGTATACCCTGATGTGAAATGTTGATAACAAGGGTTAATGATGAATAACCTTGATTGATGTGATATATGTGATATATGTGTGATTGATTGATATATGTGTGTGGGACTGTGTTTGAGTCTACAAATAACCATATGCGATAAATGAGTTTGGGATAGGGACTGAGGATCCAAATACCCATGTGATATTGTGGTGTTAGACAAGGAATAAGGAAAAAAATAACCATATAAGATAGAGAGTGTAGTATAGGGGATAAGGATCCAAATACACATATGTGATATTGTGGTGTGGGATAGGGGAAGAGGCTCTAAATACCCATAGAGTGTTAGACATCACTTTTTACACCCATGATATTGGCATTGGGATATGGTTCCAAATGACTATGATGTGTAATGGCATGAAATGGATAATGAAATCCCATATGTTATAATGAATTTTGAATTCCCTATGTAATATGGTTCAGACTCTAACATGATCTGAAGAATGTATTAATGTTTTAGGTGTCCTCGGGAACCAAGGTGTTTATGTGGATAAATAAAGGATAAGTAAATATGTAAACTGTTTAATTTATTGATTTTATTTTATTATTTATAAAATTTTATACACTTTTATTGACTGGGTATTTTTTAGATACCGTTGGTGGTGGACTACTGAGTTGTACTCACACCCTACTCGGGATGCCTGATCGGTACCCAAATAGACTTCTTGTTTGCATGACATGATAATGGAAAAGGCCCCATATTAGATGGATGATTTGGGATGGAGCATAGATAAGGGAGCCACACTTGGTTTTAGGAACTTCTTGGGAGTTTTCAATGTATTTATTTATTTTGGTTTTTTCATATTGATACTTAACATGTATTTTGAATGACATGTCTACTATTTTGGTTTTGATTTTGTATCCTTATTTTAGTTATAATTGGATTTTGGTATTTTTATGATTGTTGATTATTATCATATAGTTATTTTTTGTTACTTCAGCTATTGTGATACATTGGTAAAGAGGGGAAAGTCTCCCCATGATCAATATTAGACCCTTGATTCTAGTCGGAATCCTCTGGAATACGAGGAGGTGCGCCTGTGGTCATATGAATGATTGTCTTGGGGTACCGGTGTGTAGTGCCTAGGTCAAGACGTTACATTTGTACTAATTATATAGACACTTACTAGTTCTACTAGTCTTAGAGGTTTCTAGGTTTTACTTTTCTCATTATCCCTTAGATTAGGGTATAAATTTTCATAGTTCCCAAAGTAATTTCATTTAAAACAAAAATTTTTAGTGTGACTATATTAAGAACAATATTTACTTTAATCTTATTAACCAAAATCTTCTTTTTTTTGAAACTGTTGGATGTTCTATGGCCTCATTTAACAAAAATAAATAGTTTTCTAGTTTCTTTGAGTCATTTCATAGGATTATTATTCCTAAATTATTGACACATAAAAAATTTAATTTTCTTTCCACCATGGTCTTTATCACATGAACTTCCATGAAACTCTATTTCCTATTATTTTATGTGTTTGTAAATTTATCTAGGTTCATGTTTTTAATCATAACTTGAGATAGATAGTTAGTAATAACCAAAATATTTTTCACTCAATCTCTTCTCATGTTTGGATTCTCATTGGGGTAATATCTAAATTACCCATCACACCCATTGTTAACTGGGTTCAATTAGGCTCCAACCATTACATTAAATAAAGTAAATTTTAGGTAATAGAATAATTAAATTAATAATTACAAAAAATATTACTTTAAATATAGAAGAAGTAACTCATAAATGACATGAACAACCTAATTTAATAATCTGTATATTTCAATCACAGTTATCCATAATAATTTTCCTAGTAGGTTCTCTAACATAACATGTTAAATATTACATCCTAAAATTCTATTTAAATACTTCATATGGTTTATAAATAATTTGTGAATCAATCAAATCATATCCTTCAAGAGTGTCAAACTTGGTTTTCAGTTAAGATAACTTTTTATGCATCGAGTGAAGATTAAGTTAACAACCAACTAATTTTTTTAGGAATTATTACCCACAGGTCCATCATTTTGAGATACTATATCCACTTTTTTGTATCCATTTAGGGATTCCATTTCTATGAATCCACATAGTATTCACTTTAATAAAGTTTTAGGATGTTTTCCTTTACCTTAACTCATCCTTACTATTTAAACTAATGTTTTATAGTCATAATCCCCCAAAATAACAAAGTTAATCCCCTAAAATCACTAAAACCCACTTTGATACAAATTGAGATTCCCCTAACCTAAAATCCTAGGTTCAATGGTAAAAACAGTCACGACCTGTCCCCTGGGGCCTGTGCCGTGACTACCACAAGCCCATATTACATAGGTCATGGGTTGGAGATTATCATTGAAAAGGCGTATCCCTATAATGGGAAGACATTGAATTTAAACCTGTAAAAACAAAAAATTCGAGAACACAATAAGAAACAACCACGATGTAAACAACTATAGTAAAAAGTGTATTGAAAGTAAAGGGGCCGGAATACAAGCCCAATGGAAATGTACAAGTACAATTGAAAAGAGAAAACAACTCCTGAATCGTCCACCAAAAATTCTACCTAAAAGGTTGGTATAGATCATCTCCACAGAACTCTACGTCAGCCCGTATCCTCCATGTACTGCCTGGTCCTGACTCTCTCAAGTCTCAGTCCTGTTGCTCTTCATCCTCACAAGACACAACAAGGTGCGGGCGAAGCCCGTGCATGGTTGAGTATAACAATACTCAGTATGGACCCCGAGACCCCCGAAGGTCTCCCAGAGTTCCACAAGGAAAAACCACAAAGCCATACCTCAATCACAAAGCACGAAACAATAGTCAGCTCACACAAGGTATACAAATCAAATATTAGGAATATAGATGATTAGTCTTAAGATATATCATCTTAGTCTATTTAGAAGTTCCAAAACTCATTCACAAAGAAGTTTTTGTATTATTGATCCACTCTTGGACGTAAGTCACTATTCTACGACAGACCACTATAAGGAAGGTCCTCATTAGGTCATGGTACTACTGATCCACATAGGGTTGCTAGAATACTAATCCACACAGGGTCACTGGAATGATGATCTACACAGGGTCGCAAAAATGCTGATCCACATAGGGTTTCTAAAATGATGATCCACACAGGGTTGCATGTTACTGATCTTTGAAAGGCTACTCTAAAACTGGTCCTCATCAGGTAGCTACGATGCTGATCCACACTAGGTCGCTACGATGCTAATCCACACAGGATCACTATTTCAAAGACAACCAGTCACAGGATTCCCGCTCATAGCACGATTGATTCTAGGAGAACCGCTCCTCAAGCCATCAGTCATATTTATACCAGTACAAAGTCCTACCAAAATCATACCCAAGGGACTGACCCATTATAGGGGTCCCAATGTGATAGACTGTGTATTGATCAGATGCCCGATCTGTGAGATATGTGCACTTTTGTAAAAAGGGACCGGTTGGATTCAAGTCTGATCCAACCCAAGTTGCATGTCAAACTCCATCAAAACTCACTTAGAGTATCTCCAAAGGACTACCTTGTCACAAGGGTCATTTTTCCATAGATGGCGCGTCGATAGGACGCCCGGTATATTAGTTACATGCTTTTTTTTTTGAATTGGGGTGATCACACCTCGGTTCGGTCCGGCTTAGTCGGGCCTGCCAGAATATGCCAAAGGGACCGCTTCCCAAAAGGGGTCCCAACTCCACTGACGGTGTGTTAAACATACACCTAGTTTTTCAGTTAAAAGTGTTTATTTATTTAGGGATGGATGGGTCTGGGCCCATACTGATTCGGTCTGATCGGCCCGATGCAACAGATCCCGGGGTCTGCCTAACCCCGCCCGTGTATGACCCATTAAGGGTCGGCCCGGTTCAATGGGTCTGGCCCGTCGGGGTCGGCCCATTGGTTCTTGGGCCCGGTCCGTTGTTGGCCCGACCTGCTGGGTGGGGCTCGGCCCACCCGTGCTGGCTCATTGGGCATTGGGTCCGACCCACTCAGCCGGCCTATGTCCAGCCCAGTCCGCCAGAAGGAGGACTATTTTCTCCCGCTGGCCCCACGGTTGCAGGGCTGTTTTGTCCAAATGGTGGGGCACTACCCCACTGGGTTCAACGGTCGGCCATTTGGACAACCAGCTTCTGCCAACGTGGTGCGGCATGAGGCCGCACTCCCCTCCTCCTGCTGTAGCCCACTGACCGTGGCTAATACCACCGGCGGAGGCTGTGGGTGCGACCCTTGTCTCGCGCGGCCAGCTCGGACTAGCCTCCTTTGGTTGCCGTGACGTGTGATGACGAGCCGCTTTCCACTGCCCATAGCCTGTCACCGGAGGTCTCCTTAGGCTACTGCCGACCGCCGCTGACATGGCGCGTGGGAATTTTCTTCTACAGTCCACCAGACGCACTCTGGTGGTCCGTTTATTGATGCCATTAATTCCATCGAGGCTCTCAGGTCACCATCACTGCTGTGTGTTTTCCGATTTCATCCTGCCACTCCATTTGGAAAGCTGTTCCAGAATAATGAGACAAATACCATAGAAGTAGAGGGTCCGAGCCTTGTTCGTTTGTCTTGCACCCTCCATGTTAGGATTTTATCAAGCGATCAACAATTTATCTCATAAAGATGAACTTCACAAAAATCCTCCTACCTATATTAGACATCGTCTGACCACGATCGATGAAACCTCCTTTGTCGTTGTCATCAATTCGTGATTTGGTGGCCCTCATCCCTGCTCGCAGAAATGGGTCTCATCCTTCAAGTGGTTGGTGTGATAGTACTTTTCCAGAGCTTTGTCTCTTGGTGAAGCCATGCTAACATCCCACCGCAAGATCCATATAAATTGAAGGGGGAAGAGGTGGGTAACGCACCTTGGAATTTATGATGTTCATTTAATTAATTGACCACCCAAATTCCCAGTGGTGCGGTTAAAAAAAACGGGAGTCAATCCATTTAATTTCCTGACATGTCGTCGGTCTCTCCACCATTGCTCGTATATTGGAGGAAAAGAAAAATAGAAATAAAATAACATTGTTATTTTATTATTCTTTTAAATTTCCAAAAACTATCTTTTTTCTCCCGACCATCAGCGGTCGTAGTGAAGCCACCCTTATGTGAATCCTGGCACTGCGGATTCAATGGTTCCCTCAAATTTTTAATCTGAGCACCAGTTCAAAAGATAGAAAATTCCGCCTGGACGTTTACTGAACTTACCTAAAAAAATGTGAAAAAATTCATTCCCAGCACACCGAGCCTCAGAATCGTGCACCGTTAATTTTCACAGACTCGTAATAATACCAAATAATTAAGAAAGAATTTACATGAAAAAATATAGGTCTTTAAATTTTCCCCACCTTAGGGATTTTCATCCCCGAATGCCACAATATAGTCTAAGGAAACAAATGGGGGTACTGAGCACTAATATGAGCCTCCCGCTCGCATGTGCTCTCCTAGAGGGTTCATGTGCTTCTAGAGAATGCACACCAGAGGGATCGATCGTCGATGAAGGACCCGCTCCTGTCGATCCTCAATCTCTACTGGAACCTCCGTAAGTGTCACCCCATTATCAATGTCCAGCTCGCCCCAGTCAATAACGTGTGATGGATCATTAACGTACTTCCTCAGCTGCAACATGTAAAAAAACTTCATGCACCTGATGTATATGTGGGGGAAGATCTAGGTGATACACCACCTCACCCACTCTTCTGAGGATCCAAAAGGGTTCGATGAACCTCAGAGATAGCTTGCAGCCCCAGCTAAATCTCTGCAAACCTCATTGAGGTGAGACCCGTAGGAAGACATGGTCTCCCTCCTCGAACTCCAAAGGTCTCCACCTCCTTTCAGCATAAGACTTATTCTTGCTCTGTGTAGTCTTCATCTTCTCCTAGATGATCTTCACCTTCTCAGTGGTAGCCTGTACCAACTATGGAACCATAAGTGATGACTCCCCTGGGTCTTTCTAGCATAAAGGTGATCTGCATGGTCGACCGTACAAGGCCTCAAACGGTTCCATACTAATGGTGGAGTGACAACTTTTTTTTGTACGAAAACTCCACTAAGGGAAAGTGATCCTCCCAACTACATCCAAAATCTTAGACACAAGCACGAAGCATGTCTTCCAGTGTCTGAATGGTCTTCTCCATCTGACCATCCATTTATGGATGAAAGGAAGTGCTCAAGCGTAGCTGAGTCTCGAATGCCTCCTAAAATCCCTTCCACAACCAAGATGTAAAACAAGCGTCATGGTTAGAGGTGATAGTCGATGACACCCCATGAAGCCATACAATCTCCTGCACATAGAGGTGTCATAATTCCTCTACTGATTCCTACTATCAGATGGGTGGGAAGTGGGCCGACTTGGTGTTTTGGTTAATGATCACCAAGATGGAATCGTGGCCCCTGGACATACGTGGTATCCCTATCATGAAATCCATGTAAACACCATACCACTTCCACTCCGGTACCTCTAAAGGCTGCGTGAAGCTTGTTAGAACCTAGTGATCAGCCTTCACTTGCTGACAAGTGAGGCATTTTGAAACAAACTCTACCAATTTTTTCTTCATCCCTGGACACCTGTGCTGATATCGGAGGTCGTGGTACATCTTTGTCTCACCAGGATATAACTCCAGAGGGGACTTATGGAACTCACTCAACAATTCTTCCCATAGTGCCACTGGTACCATGGTGCATCCTCTGAAGAGGATGACATGCTCCCCACCTTTCAAAAATCCATCATGTGCCTATCCTAAGGACATCTGAGAACGTTGAGCCTCACAGTCAATGTCCCCAAGCTGTGCCTTCCGAACTCGCTGATGAAGTGTGGGAGTGATAGTCATAGACTAGAGGTAAGCTGCTCCATCTCTATCCACAAAGGATATCTGCAATGCACCTAGCTACTCTATCACCTCACTCCGTAGCTATAAACCAGACCTCCTACTGAGTTCCTATGCCACTATGTTCCCCTTCTCAAGAGTACAAACTATCTCAAAGTCATATTCATGGAGGAACTCTAGCCATAATCGATGTCTTAGGTTTAGGTCCTTATGGGAGAAGATATACCTGAGACTCTTTCAATCAGAGTAGACTGTAAAAGATTCTCCCATCAAGTAGTGTCACCACATTTTCAAGGAGAAGACCATTGCTACTAACTCTAGGTCATGGGTAGCATAGTTCTACTCATGTTATGTCAGCTATAGTGAACCATAAGTGATCACTTATTTCTACAACATCAGGACACATCCAATTATGATCCTTGATGCTTCACAGTATACTACATACCCAACACCCTCTTCTGGTAGCCTCAAGATGGGGGCACTCGTCAGTCTCTACCTCAGCTCCTGAAAACTCTGTTGGAATCTCTCTATCCATATGAAGGGTTGTCCCTTCTTCGTTAATGTTGAAAAGGGTTCCAAAACTCTAAAAAAGTCTGGTACGAATCTCTGGTAGTATGCAACCAACCCCTAAAAATTCCTCATATTGATCACACACCTGGGTGGCTCCCAAGAAAGCACAACCTATATATTTGTTGGATCCACTACAACTCCAGCCTCTGAGATAACGTGTCCTTGAAAGTGGACCTCCCGTATCCAAAACTGGCACTTCATGAGCTTATTATAAAGATGGTGCTCTCAGAGTGTTTCCAGTACTATCTGTAAATGATAGGAATGCTCCTCCTCCGATGCTGAGTAAATATCAAGATGTTTTTAATGAAGAACACCACAAAGTGATTGAGGTTTAGCTGAAAGATCCAATTCATGAGTCCCATGAACACTTCAGGGGAATTGGTCAAATCGAATGGCATAACCAAGAAATTATAGTGGCCTTACCGACATCTGAAGGTCGCCTTCTGCACATCCTCATCTTGTACCCTGAGCTAATGATGTCCTGATCTGAGGCCTATCTTTGAAAACCAATGAGCTCCCTTTAGCTGGTAAAAGAGATCATCAATCCTCAAAAGTGGATACTTGTTATTCATGGTCACCTGGTTCAGGCTTCTATAATCCATACAGAGCCTCAAACTCCCATATACCTTCTTGGAGAACAAAATCAGGGTTTCCCATGGAGAACCACTGGGCCTTATGAACCAATTTCTCTACAAGTCCTCCAGCTATACCCGTAACTCATGAAGATCCGAAGGATCCATCCGATATTCTGGTGTAGATATCGGTGCCGTCCTGGGGTACATGTCAATATAGAAGTCCACCTCTCTATGAGAAGGTAGTCCCCAGACATCATTAGGGAAGAAATAAACATACTAGGCCACCACTATAGGATAGATCAGACTCTCAAAATCAACAAATCTAAGTGTAAGTCTAGACAAATGATGTGTGATTGGATGCACCCTCCTCTGGGAAAGTCCATCCTGTGCTACAAAGGTTCCCTTCTCACCGGTGAAGGAAAACCTGGTCCCATCCTCACAGACACACCGTACTTTGTGCCTAATATAGTCAATCTGAGCATGGACTATGGATAACCAGTCCATACCCAAGATGACATTGTAAGGCCTCGACACCGCTACTAGAATATCCCAGCCTAAGCTCTCATTTCTTAGAGTAAGCTCACACTACCGACACCAGTGTGTAATCATCAAATCTTCTCCCATAAGAGTCTATAATCACAAGGATTGATCTAACAGATTCACCGGAATCTCCAAGATCTGAACGAGATCCATGGAAATGAAAGAGTGACTGGAACCTATGTCTATAATTACTGTAACTAAGTTGGAGTAGACAAAGATCATACCTAAAATCATCTTTGGAGCACCATGGTCATAGGCCTCAGCTTCCTAGAGCCAAGCTCATCCTTGTCCACCTACTCCCTATGGTCGGGGTGGACCATCTGGAGGTGGTGGCGGTAGAACCTCGAATCGCTACCCACCTCTTGTTACACGGCCAGATCCTCTTCCAAATATAACACCCTGCGGACCTCCTCGCTTGAATCTCTACCTCTGACTCAGTGGTCCCACGACTGTCTACTATTTATCAGTGTGGATGGTCGGGCAGTCTCAAGCCATGTGACACTACCCGCCACACATGAAGCACAATCTGCTCCACTGCTGGCTTGCTCTACCTCATGATCCTCGCACCTCTGACCCTACGTCCCAAGGTTTTCCACCAGAAGGTCTGGTCTGCTTGGACCTCTATGTCATATGCCAATTACCAGCCGTATATGACTCAGCTATGTGTCGCCCAGTGGTGGGTCTCTCCATTGGTGTCAACTCATAAAGGAATCTCTCCACAAAGAGTGCTCTCTATAGCACTCCAACATGCATTGGGATTCTAAGAGATACCATCGAAGCTCTAATCTTCCGTCGAAGTCCCTACTCGAAGGTCCATGTCCTAAATAAAGGTTCCCACACCATGTTAGTGGAGTAGCGCGAGAGGTCAGTGAACCTCACTGAGTATTGGGCCACGGTCAGGCTACCCTACTGTAAGTGTAGAATCTACTATATACGCACAAAGCATAGAGTCACTGGAACAAACTCTACCCTAAAGAGTCCCTCAAAATATTCCCAAGTGAGGGTCGCCTCATCATGTGTCTGGAGTGTCAGGATCCACCATCTCCCAAATCCTCCCTGGAAAATACTAGCATCTAGGATCACCATCTGGTCAGCTGGCGTCCCAACCAGGCGAAAAACTCTGGCCATAGCCTCCATCCAGTCCTCAGCCGCCTGCAGATCCATTTCACCTCAGAACCTCGGAGTCCTCTTCCACTGGAACTTGTGCAATGAGCTAAGTCGGCATACACCTTCCACTAGTGGGGAAGGTGGCAACGACCGCCCAATGAGTAGTGGTGATGATGGTACACCACTCGATGGTACTATCACCGTAAGAGGGCCCCTGCACCGAAGACTTATCGCTCGGCGGGCTGTCATCGTGTACTCTCTCATGAATCCTGGCTATATGTCTATGCCGAAACATCCTGAAAAGTAATAGGCGTGCCATGGTTAATAAGTTATAACTGGTGAGTTGAGTCAAAAGAGATCAAGTAATAACATTTCCAAAAAACACGTAATTAGTGTTTTCATGCACTGAGTCAGGAATCAGAATTCAGGGTCCTGGTGTATGGATATGTTGGCCGCCACACCAACACTGGACTCCACGAACTGAAAACCACACTCAAAACACTTAACACTATTGCTCTATTAAAAGATCAAATTCCTAGTTCTGTGGTAGAACCGACTCCTATGATACCAATTTGTCACGACCCGTCCCCCGGAGCCCATGCTGTGACTACCCCAAGCCCACCATCCATAGGCCTGGGGCTGGAGACTATCACTGAAAAAGAATATACCTATAACAGGAAGGAATTTCCATTAAACCTGTACAAACACACAATCTAAGAACACAGTAAGAAACAACCACTAAGTAAACTATTGTAGTAAAAAGTGTACTGAAATTAAAAGGGCTGGAATACAAGCCCAACTGAAAAGTAAAAGTACAACTGAAAAGAGAAAACAGCTCCTAGATCATCCACTGAGGATCCTACCTAAAGGGTAGGTGCAGATCATATCCACAACACTCCACATTATCCCGTCTCATCTATGTACCACATGGTCCTGGCTCCCTCATGTCTCAGCCCAGCTGCTCATCATCTGCACAAGACACAACAAGGTGTTGGTGAAGCCCGTGCAGGGGTGAGTATAACAATACTCAGTATGGACCCTAAGACCCTCGAAGGTCTCCCAAAGTTCCATAAGAAAAAACCAGAAACTAAGACCTCAATCACAAAGCACGAGACAATAGTTAGGTCACACTAGGTATACAACTCATAGATCAGGAATATAGATGATTAGTCTTAAGATATATCATATTATTCCATTTAGAAGTTCCAAAACTCATCCACAAAGAATTTGTTCTATTATCAATCCACTCTTGGATGTATGTCACTATTCCATGACGAGCCACTATAAGGCGGGTCCTTGTCGGGTCACACTACTGCTGATCCACACAGGGTCACTAGAATGATGATCCACACAGGGTCACTGGAATGCTAATCCATACAGGGTCGCTAAAATTCTAATCCACACAGGGTTGCTAAAATTCTGATCCACACAGGGTTTCTTGATGCTGATCAAAAAAATATTTCTAGTTACTGATCCTCGATGGGCCGCTCTAAAACTGGTCCTCATTGGGTAGCTACGATGTTGATCCACATAGGTTCTCTATGATGCTGATCCACACAGGATCGCTATTTGAAAGACATCCGGTCATAGGATTCCCACTCATTGCATTCTTGATTATGGGAGAACTTCTACTCAAGCCATCATTCATATTTCAACCAGTATGAAGTCCCACACAAATCATACCCAAGGGACAGCCCCGTCATAGGGGTCCCAATGTGACATATGGTTCATCGATCGGACGCTCGATCTGTGAGATATGGGCACTTTTGTAAAAAGGCCCCGGTTGGATTCAAGTATGATCCAACCCAAGTTGCATGTCAAACTCAATCAAAACTCACTTAGAGTATCTCCAAAGGACCGATTTGTCACAAGGGTCCTTTTTCCACAGACGATGTGTCGATCGAACACCCGGTCTGTAAGTTACATCCCTTTCCGTGAATCGGAGGTGATCGCACATCGGTCTGGCCCGACTCAGTCAGGCCCACCAGAATATGCCAAAGGGTCCGTTTCCCAAAAGGGGTCATAATTACACTGATGACATGTCAAACGGACACCTGGTTTGTCAGTTACAAGCGTTTATTTATTCCGGACTCGTTGGGTCTGGGCCCGGTACGACTCGATCTCACTAGCCCGACCCAACGGGTCCTGTGGTCTACCTAACCCCGCTCAAGTTTGTCCTGTTAAGGGTTGGCCTGGTTCACTGGGTCTAGCCCATTGGGGTCAGCCCATTGGTTCGTGGGCCCGTGCCGCGGTTGGCCTGGCCCGCTGGGTGGGGTTCGGCCCACCCGTGCTGGCCCGCTGGGCATCGGGTCCGAATCACTCGGCCGTCCCGCGTCCAGCCTGGTTCGCCATAAGGTGAACAATTTTCTCCCAATGACCTCGCAGTTATGGGGCCATTTTTTCCATCCGGTGCGGCGCTGCCCTACTGGGTTCAACGGTCGGCCATTTGGCCGACCGAATTCTTCCAATGCAGCGCGGCATGGGGTTGCGCCACCCTGCTCCTACCGCGGCCTAATGGCTATTGTTACTGCCACCGGCAGCGCCGCCCTGCTCCTGCCATGGATGCTGCCGGTGGGAGCGCCTGCGGGCGTCGCCATTTTCCCACGCGGTCGGCTCAGGCTAACTACCTTTGGCTGCCGCGGCACACTGCTTTCCACCACCCGCGGCCGGTCGCTGAGGGTCTCCTCCAGCCACTGCCGACCACTACTGACATGGCACGCTGGCAGTTTCTTCCATGATCCACCAGATGTGATCCAATGGTCCATTTTTGATGCTGTCAACACCTCTGAGTCTCTCAGGTCACCATCGCTGCTGCATGTTCTGCGGTTTTTTCCTGCCGCTCCGTTTGGAAAGCCGTTCCAGAAAAACAAGACAAATACTGTAGAAGCGTAGGGTCCAGACATTGTTCATTTCACCGCGCCCTCCACATTAGGATTGCATCAAGCAGTCAAAAATTTATCTCATAAAGATTAACTTTACAATAATCCCCCTACCTGGATTAGATTTCCGCTGACTACGATCGACAGAACCTCCTTCGTCGTTGTCATCAATTCGTGATTCGGTGGCGTTCATCACCGCTCGCTAAAACCGGTCTTTTCCTCCAAGTGGTTAGTGTCATGGTACTTTGACAGAGCTTTGTCGCTTGGTGAAGCCATGCCAACACCCCACCCCAAGCTCCTTATAAATAGGAGGGGGGAAGAGGTGGGTAATGCTCCACGAAATTTATGAGGTTTAATTAATTAATGGACCACCCAAATTCCAAATGGTGTGGTTTTAGGAAAAGGAGAGTCAATCCATTTAATGGATTGACATGTCATTGGTCCTGCCACCGCCGCTCTTCCATTGGAGGAAATGAAAAAAAGAAATAAAATGACATTGTTATTTTATTATTATTTTAAATGTACTAAAACTATCTTTTTCTCACAACCTTTTAGGGTCGAAGTGAAGCCTCCCTTAAGTGAATCCCAGAGCTACAAATTCAATGGTGCCCTCAGATTTTTAATTCTATAACTAGTTCAAAATATAGAATACGCCACCTGTACATTTACGTAATGTACCTAAAAAAAGTTTAGAAATTCATTCCGAGCACACCGGGCCTCAGAATCACGCGCCGCCAATTTTCATAAACTCTTAATAATCCCAAATAATTAAAATAAATTAAATGAAAAAATTCGGGTCTTTACAAAAACACATACATGACATAATTTTTTTGTTTCGAAGTGAGATGTACCAAGATAAACATACATATGTTTCCCATTATTTTCATAATTTGGAAATTATATCTCTCAAATAATCTCATAATCACATAAATCAATGGTTTTGTGACTTCAAAGATTATCTATATAAAAAATTATTTCACATAATTTTTTTAACATTTCCCATAATATGTTTAGATAATATTTCATTCTAAACATAATCCATCATGTAATTCCCTGGGGAAGTTGGAAAAAAATAAAGGGTTGAGCATAAAAGCTTATTAAGGGAAAAAATTATCAACATATCATCTAGGGTTAGAGCATAAAAATTTGAGAAAACATGAGAATGAGAGAAATATATGATAAATAAGAACATTAAATCATAATATTTGTTCATAAATCACGATATAAGAGTATATAACCTCAAATGATAAAACATATACTATAGAAAAAGAAAACGATGACAAGAGGAAATAATCAAAAGCTATGGAACATAACATAAGAAATTTTATAACATGAAAATATGGAACAACATGGGAATGTGGAATAATTATATAGAAAAAACATATGAATTAAAAAATATTAAATCATGATTTAGGCATCACATTCTAGTGACCCATTTTATGGTGGTTGAAGCCTTACATTATTGTAACCCATTAGTGACTTGAGCATCACAACTCACTGTCCATTTTTATCTCATGAGATATAGAACCTTAACTAATTCATTAGAGGAAGATATAATACCCAAAACATAACATAATAATCATCCAAATATATTATGTACACATCAAATCAGTCATTTATCATATCATAAAGAACCCATGTAAAGAAAATGGATTTTATAGAATTTCTAAATGTTATCTCATAAAATGACTTAAAGAATTAGAACAGTTGATACCAAAAATTAAATGACCCAAAAGGAGTATTTCATAATGTAATTTGAACGGTGATTCCTGATCCATAACTCTAAAGGAGATATATATTTTGGATATAAATAAGAAAATTTAAAAAAATCATAAAAATAGTTTTTTGAAAACATTTCTTAACATTGTCGTAAAAAGGAGAAGTTACAATGTACTTTTGAAAATAATTGTCATAAAGGTTACATGAAACCATTTTTGAAACATAAATTTTAAATAAATACCAATAATAAATACTTGAAAAATATATAATGTTTTTACAAAGTTAATGTGATATGGAATATTAAACATACGAATAGAGAAGATAACACCTTTTTAACATTTCAAAATTACTTTATTGAAACCCACATTGTTAAAAGAGTAAAAGGGATTAATTTTTAAAATAAGTAAGTAAAAGTATGAATATTATATGGTATATTAAATATTTGGGTTTACTAATAAAAAATAATAAAGTTAGCAAGAAAAAAGAATATGGAAATGGAAGGGTAATCTCTATTAGAAAGGATGAGGATTTTTTTTTCAAAATGATATATTTATATGAAGAAACAAATCCATCAATGAAGAATTCATTGATATAAAATTTTAGATTCCCCAAAGAAGAGGTATGGAATATAATAAAATATCATCATGGGATATAATAAAAAATATTTGAATAATGTAGTTCAATAATAAATATTACGACTCAATAGAAGGAAGTTGAGTTAACAAAAACCCTTACCTTGTATTCTAACTTGGTTGGATGTGCTCTAACATGATGTATAATAAAAATAACCCTCACAATAAATTATTTTAAAATATTACTCAAATATATTATATTTTTATACTATTTAATTATAATAATTCATTATAAATTTATTATCTAGCATCATTTATTTTCATCATTGGATGTTAGTGATTGAATTATTTTCACCATTTTATAATCTCAATGTTGATACCCATTCATTGATAAATTTTTTATAATTTGTAGATAATTTAATATAATATAATATATGTTTCATGATGATTTTTAAAGTTATAATTTTATTCCATGATATTTTTAGTTATGATTCATAAAGATGAAATTGATGATAAACTTGATTCAATAATTTTTAACAAAAAAAGTTGGTATATTAATAATGGTTTAGATAATAATATTACCATTAAAAAAATAATTATTTACTTATTAATATATTATATTAAAATTAATTAAGTTTTTACAGTAATATATGAAGGAAATTTATAGAATCATTCATGTAAGTGGTTAAACTGGTCCAAATAAGAGCATTATATAATTTATGGGTGATTATAGTTACGAAAGTGTTTATTTTATTAAAAAATAAGTATAATAATCTTAAAAAGGTTTTATTAATGTGATAAATCATAATTTCAAAGAGGTATAAGAATAATATAAATGAAAAATTATTATAATAATTTACTACTTACAAAGAATGAATCGTTTTTCTTATTGGTATACTCTGCTTAAAAGATACAATTTATTTTTAATATTATCTTTTAAATTACAAATTTTTATTAAATAATATTAATAATATCATATATATAATTTTCATTCATTAAATATAATCTTAGAACCACACATGGAAGTTAGTGATGAAAATTAAAACACTTTGTTTATGGAGGTGGTAGTCTATACATAACACGAGTGATGTTTTCATTATACAATGGATGAGAGGGAGATGGATATTGGGTTTTTCATCAATATAGTAATATTTCAGTATGAATAATATATTTATTTAATTATATTATTATGGTTATAATATTTTTTAAGGAGGTTGCATGAGAAATTTGTATAATAAAATGTTATGGAGTGGATAATACTCACATTGGGGACTTGAATCTTCTCTTAAAAGACTTCTTGGTAATAGAGGACTTGGAATAATTACTTGTAATAAGGGGATACCAAATAAAAAATAGGAATATATGAGAGTGAAAATATATCGATATTCAAGTTAATTTATATGGATAATGTTGGCCAAAAGTGGGTGGAAGTGAGCTTCTTTAAAAGATGAAAAGATGGACTTTTCCTTATAAACTACTGTTAGTTGAGGTGTAAAGATGAAATCACATGAGAGTTAGGTAAATTAAGTGAGTAAATGTTTGGTACAAATTTGGGTATGAATTTTCCACCTACAAACCATCTTATACAAGTTATAAATTCCATGTTAATTTAGAAAAAATTTATCCATATTAACTTAAAACCTTTTACCCATATTAACTTTGATTAAATTTTTATCAAGGAAATATTTTTTTTAAAAAAATATAATACGACCCTTATTAATTTTTTTTGATACGATGATTCCAAATTTTGGATTCATTAAATCAAACTCAATTTCTATATATGATAAAATTAAATTTTAAATTATAATAAAATATATAGAAGAAACTAGTTTTATAGAAAATTTTATTTTTTACATTAAGTGATTTTATTCTTATTTCCTATAAATGAATAATTAAATAAGTGTTAATATATTTTACTATATGTTTAATAATAAAATTATATTCATCAAAATTTGATAAATTTAATTTATTTAGATAAAAATAACAAATTTTTTATAAAAAACATTTCTTTTAATAATAAATTTTTTACCATGATAACTAATTTTTAATTTGGTAACTTATTTTTATGTAAAAAATGAAAATTAAATAATTCAAAAAATATTTTTTGATTAAAATAATAATTTTTTTTATATATAATTTCTACAGTACAAAAAAAATAATTTTAACAAAACCATATATATTGAATAAAATGATTTTCAGAAAAATATAATTTTAAGAATTAATCCCTATAATTCCATTCTATTCGTACCTTATAAATCACACTTCTCATTCCATTAATTTTCATTTTATATTTCACAACATTATATATACATTGATATTGTTCTTTATCATTGATGGTTTTCATCAAGTGATGATGATTCTCAAGGAAAGATGATCGAGATGATATCATTATTTTAAAGATATTATTCTTTTCTATTTATTGTCCAATTTTTTATTATGTTATTTAATGAATTTAATTGTCCAAGGTATGCGATATTACATGGAATGCGATAAATGGATTCGTGTATTTTTTATTTATTTTACACTATAAATGAATATTGTGTTGTTAGTTTGAATCATATCTTGTATAAAGTTTGTTAATCATGTTTAATTATTATAAAAGAATAATTTTTTTTAAAAAATTAAAAAGGTGTAGTTCACATAATGAATATATATATATATATATATCTTAAAACATGGTTTTATACATCAATTTAACTATTCCTATATTGGGATTTCTATTATTGACTTGACCGTATACCCAATACTATATATGGTGTAAGTATGAATGATTCTTACAAAGAAATTTTTTCCATGTATTGACAGGGGAAATATTAACACTCTGCATACTTATTATTTCAATATGAATGTTTATTGATTACTAATAAATATTGGTTATTTATTTTATTTTTTATTTATTACTTATTATGATGAATGAATTGGAATTAATTATTTATGATTTGATATATTAAATATATATTTTCTTGATGCATCAGTTGGTCTCATGAGATGTAGCATCTTGGGTATTTAGAGTCAACATTAGCCATTTTTTTATGATGTATTTGCATGAGGACTTGATTAAATGTTTATGATTTCTGAAATTATGAATCCCATCACTAAAAAATTAGTTATTATTATCGATTTGATTATTTATAATTCATCGTTATCCATGGATATATCACATTCTTATGTTATCAGTTATATATAATTTTTTTGATTATTATTTATTCCTAGAATATTACTTAAGCCTTGTTTATTCCATAATATATTATTTTGTAATATTACCCTTACCAAGAATTTTATCTCACCTTTCTTATGTTTCCATTTACCTAGGTGATGAAGAAGTGTATTATGCATTAAATTTTTAGATGAGTTTATGTGTGGATAATTTTGTGCAAAATGTTGAAGACTTAATGTTAAACTAAGAGACCCCAGTTTAGTGTAAAAAATAACCATTTAATGGGGAAGATATGAGTTCTTATACTTATTATTTTTTTCAAAATATCTAAAAATATAAAACTAAAAGGTCTTGGGTGTGAAAGAAACTCAATATCCGTTTTTATTGTTGTAATTATGGAATTTTAAGTTTGTGTCACTTCAGTCAGTGTCAAACCATTATGAAAAGAATATTCTATTAGCACTAGACCTGAGAGTGTGGGTCTCAGGCATCAAAAATATTCAAAGGGAAGGAATATATATAGGATTGTAGATAAAGGATAAATAAAAAAGAAATCTGAAAAATAAGAGAAGGATGAGAAGGAAGGGAGTCTACTACATGTGTTGTTGTTGTTACTTCAAGAGTCTTTAGTTTTTTTTGTTTTCTCCTATAATTTCATTCCTTATCCTATCTCTACTACTACTCCTAGAATAGAGGCGGTAAAAATATTTCAGTGATTGGATAAGGTAAGGAGGTCAGATTATAATGATTGAGTTTGTACTTTTAATAAATAAAAACAATTTTCTAGTGATTGATTTTAGAATTCGATGGTTGGTTATTACTTTGAATGCAATTGTATTTTAATTAGTAAACTTTTTTATTATTTTATTCCTTGTTTAATGATATTTATTCTCTATCCACTTATTGTATCTTATATACAATGGAATAAGACAGACTGATTTATGAGTTTCTAGAAATTTTTGGCATATGTGTCAATACAATTAATTATATTATAATTTATTAGGATCACCAAAAATTGATTGGGGTTTTCATGATGAGTTTATGGATGGTTCACTATTTTAGCCTTATTGATAACTTTTCACACACATAAGAAGGAGGAATGATCAAGTAGTGATAAATTCAATATTATTCTTTACTATATCCTTTATCCTAGGGGGATTGATGAATTGATTATGGATGATTTCATCTATCAATTATAAATATGGGGAGAGAAATGTTTTGAAAAACATGATAAAATCACAATTGAAAATTCATCCCTAAAACCATTGATTCCCATATTATTGATTTCAAATCCCTTGTTTAAATTTCTTCCAATTTCTCTCAAATCTAGATTCAACCAAAAATCCCCCATTTTTAACTAATAGGAAAAATTAAAATTTTACCCCCTCTCTAAAGACAATTAATGGTTTCCACTATACTATATTAATAATAACTTAGATCTTTGACCAGATATTTGTAAATTAATAAAAAATGGTTCAAAAACCAAGCTCACTTTCAAGGGAGGTGGTGCCAAAAATAATAAAATTGAAATTTTATAACTGAATAAAATAATGATAAAATTTTATATGTTGACCTTGAGATTAAGGGAAATATACCAATAACGATTAAAAAAAATTTAAAATATAATTTAGGGAAATTTAACTTAAATAGGGAGTATGGAAGAGTAGATAACCATATATCTATCCTCACTACTGTAATGTTGGAAAAACACCCCCAAAACATTTAGTTTTCTACATTAGGCGCTCAACAATGGCGGGGAATGTATATAAAATAACAAATAATATATAGTGAGTATATATATTGAGAAAAAATAGACACAACCATTCCTATGGGTTCATAAAAAAGAAACAAACCATCTCATAGGATAATTCACTTCCACTAACAATGCTACATGTGCAACCCAACCTGAGAAAAATCCAAGTGACAATTCAATTTCCACTTTTATTCCATATTTAACCAACTTCTAGATTCACATTACCAATTAATTATACCTTAATAGACCATTATTTTATAAGATTCTAGACTATTAATTAATTTAAAACCAACACCATTTAACCATATAACCCATTTTTATATTTCATTATTCATTAGCAACCCATGCCAATATACTTTTATCGCTATCATTTCACATTCCACAATTAACCAAGAAACTAACGCAATCCATGACACAAATCAAGGTACACAACAAGCAATAAAAAACATCAACATCCCACTATTCCTCTTGATAATAATCCCACAAATCATCACCTTTTTAAAACCACGTACACTTCCTCATTTTAATATCCACATCACCACCATGTACATTCCATTATATTAAAACTACTATCAAAACCCCTCTACATAACTACACCACAACCACCATCCATTACAAGACACACCTCATATCACAACATACCATCTAATATGTCACAAAAAAACCACTACCCACACACCACATTACAATAACAATCCATACCATACTACCACTTCCACAAATACATTCCATATTACACATAGAAATGTTTTTTTAGATTTGGCATAAGGGATCTTTATCACTTTAACATCATTATTTAGGGGTGTTATCACACATTCCATGTAATACCTAGGCTACTATTTCATTATTTCAATATAATTAATTAACATATTACATTTTAAAGATACCAAAAAATACAGAAAACAAGGTTCCACAACATTCATCAAATCATTTCCTAAAAAAACCTACAATGACAATTTTTCTCAGCGGGCATTTAACCCATAATATTCACATTATCAATATTTATAACATCAAAACTGTAAGATAATGATTCAAATTCACCCAATACTTTTAAAAATCATTTAATTAATTAATTTATCTTTACAAATTTGGATTCAAATATCTCTATATAGATTAAAATAATCAATCCTCCCTGAAAGATATACATAAAGTTAAATAAAAGAGAATCCCCTACCTCAAATGGATATTTTCCGATCTGTTATTCAAGATTGGATCAATAAGGGGACAGATTTAAAGCAATTGATGAAGGGGAACACCCTACCATAATAGATCACAATATACACAAAAACCTGTTATAAAAAAATTTCAACCTAATGGTTTACCCCTGTTCAAAACCTTCCCAAATAGGAAACAAAATAAAATAGAAGGATAAATGGGAGAAAAACTCAATTAATCCACCAATGATTGATCTAAAGAATTTGGGGTCAAAAGACACTTGTTAGGGGATGAATTCTCTCATTAGGACTCACTTGGGTCACTCATGAAATGAGAGGAACCCGGGATAAGTAACAAGTTTGAGTGAGTTTCATAATTTAGAACTAGTATGTAAAACATTACACCATGATGAAGCCAAGGATAACACACCACCGAATGTTTGAAAAACAATGATACCACCACATAGTTAATAGGACCACACCATACCATTTACAATCAAGGATCCCTGCAAGAAACATGGTCAACTCCATGGGGCAGATCCTATAAATGGGGGTAAATTCACCTTAGTGCAGCCTAAGCCACTACACCATAGACCCCTAATAAGCACAAAGGGATATGCTATAAACCCTTATCCAAAAACTACTCAAACCACTCACCATGATATATCTGTACTCCTACAATAAATTATCCTTTCCCTATGACATATCCTTTATGTCCCAAATTGTATCCATTCTAAATTTTAATGGCACCACCCTTTTCTTAAAAACACCACCAAGACCCATGAGCCTCACCCAAACACCTCTACCACTAGATTTGTTATAATGAAATGGTTCAAATGGATTGGTCTGTTACATTAGGTACATATCAAAAGATTCTCTCTCTCAAGAATCGAATCCAAACTTGAAAAAAAGGGTCTGGAAAACCATCCCACGTGATACCTCTCAATGATCTCATTTCAACTAAAACACATCCATCAACCAAACCCACCGATCACTGTTTAAAACACTGACCTAACACATCACAAAACCATTTTCATCAATGGAAAAACACCACACAATCTAAATTAACTAAAAACCATTTTACAACACAACCATCCACACAACCATCCAACTCACACATTCTCAAAAACCAACTATCACTATGGGAATCATATAACCAATTCCCCAAGCATATAATTCAAGGAATACCATCTCCCATTTTTGGATACTATTCAATTTTAGAGGAATTGACTCAACCAGATAGTTTTAGTCATGTCAAGGTATAACATATCTTGATTAGGGATCAAGTATTCCCTTCCTTATATTTTGTAATCTTTAACACACATCACGTCAAGGGAAACCACATATCATAAAATTTCATGTCTAAAAATCACATTACAAGTAAGAACAAAAAAAAACAAAACAAGATCTAAAAAATCTAGGTACTGGGCTCACATATATGCCTCCCAATCCCAAGTACTATACTATAAGACACTATTAATCTCTACCACGTGAACTAAGGGAATGATTTTCCCACAAAACACCTTCTGTCAATGATCCTAGATCTCCACTTACTACTCCATGAATGTCCTGTCACCCTCGATATCCAAATATCCCTAGTATATGATATGGGAGTCATCATGAAGATACCTATGGATTTGAGAGATGTGTAATAAATTGAGAATTAGGTCCATACCTGGAAGATGTTCCAACTAATTGGACACCTCCTCAATGTGCCCCAACACCTTGAAAGGTCCCACTAAATGGGGAGAAATTTTACTCCCATTTCTAAATCTCCACTTCGCATAGAGAGGGAAGACTACTAGGAACACATGGTCTCCAACCTCAAAATACAAGGGCCAACTCCTATGGTCAGAATAAAATTTATTCTGATCCTACACTACTTTAATCCTCTCAAAAACAACCTGAAATTTATTTTTTGTTCCCTATAAAACACATAGACTAAGAACTATTGACTCCTTAACCTATGTCTAGAATAATAAAACAACCTCCCATAAAAAGACTCAAATGGGTTAATTATAATAGTTGAGTGATATATATTGTTATAGGAGAACTCAACCAAAGGTAGATTCTTTACCCAAGATCTTCCAAAGTTTGAGAAACACACCTTCAACATATCCTCCTATATCTAGATAGTCTGATCCACCTATCTATTTTTTTGTGGGTGGAAAACAGTTCTGAGGTGTAACTGAGTTCCAAAAGAATCATTCATTACCATATATAATAAAAAAGTAAAATGAGCATATTAATATGAGTTAATGGACATCATAACCCCATGAAGCTGCACCACCTTATCTGTATACCACTTTTCCGAAACATCCATAATGCCTGACTCCTTGATCTTTATGAAGTGGGATGGTTTTTTTAACTGATTCACAATATCCTAAATAGCATGAAAAAATCTTTTTCCTATGGTTAATACCATGATTAATTCCATCGAGATTCCCCCCAATACAAATTAGGTATATCCAAGGGTTCTAATAAACTTCCAAGATCATGGTCTTCAACCTTTACCTTCTCACAAACCAAACTCTGAGCTACAAACACTGCCACAAGCTGTTTTATCCTAGGACCCCAATGTTTCCTACTCAACACATCATATATATTGAACTCAACAAGATTCAGTAATATAGCTGGGCTATTAAACTCATGAATAACTTCCTCACACATCACCACTGAAACAAACAATCACCCCTGAAACAAAATAATTTTTTTGACCATCCTTTGACTTTCCCTCTAGTGAATCACCATGACCAAAAGATCCCAAATCACCTCTACCTATGAGTCTTAAAAATAAGAATCCTTTACATAACACTTCAAGGATGAATCCAAAATCATCTGATAAAGAAAACCATGACCACTACTATTTACAATTCCAAGACGCATCACCACTTGCTTCTCTATTCCTTTCCAAACATCTATAGATTCCCAGACCATATTTCCTTAGGACTCCCAACCCAACGAATCAGAAAAAACATTACCCTTACCTAGGGTATATAATATCTCAAAATTATAATTCTAAAGAAACTATATCCACCTCACTTTTTATAGATTCATATCATGATAAGAAAAGATATAACTTAAGCTCTTGTGATTCGTGAAGACCAAAAAGTGACCCCTTTGAGGTAATGTCGCCACAAATTCAGCATAAACACAAACTATAATAGCTCTATATTGTGAATGGTATAGTTATTATTGTGGGAATATAACTAGATATACCCATAATATATCACCATTCTCTACTACATCAGCATGCATCCCAGTTCTAGATGGGAAATGTCATAACACACCTAAAACAACACACCCACTATTGGAAACTGAAGCATTGGAGAACTAAAAAATCTCCCCTTTAGATAATCGAACACTGAATAAAATTTTCCAGTCCAATGAAATCATGGTCTTTCTTGGGAAATGTAGTTAGTGGTGATGAAACAAGATAGAAATTGGGTAAAAACCTCTGATAATAGTCTATGAGACCAAGGAAACTGCGTACCTATGCCACGTTATTTGGAGTTTCCTAAGAAATAACTACCTTGATCTTTAAATGGTCTACTACCACAACATATTGATAAATAAAATGATAACATATCTACACCTCTCATGTCTAAAAATTTCACTTAGATAACTTTCAATAGTGTTGGTGGTGTCAAAGGACTTGCAAAACAATATGATATGCTCAACATGATCCTCCTCTGATTTATAGTAGATCAATATGTAATCAAGGAAAAATAGTACAAAATTGACTATTAATTCATGGTACATTGAGTTCCTGAGTTCCATGAAAACAACTGGTGCAGTCATTTCACCAAATGAAACGACTACAAACATGAAGTTCCTATACCTACAGCTGAAGGCAGCCTTTAGAACATCACTCTCCTTCACCCTCAATTGGTGACATATAGAAAATAGGCTGACCATATAAAACAAAATAGATCCTATTGAGTAGACTAAAATATAAAATATCATTTAAAGAGGTTATAAGTTCTTTATTTTCACCTTATTCAACCTCTGTCATTCTATACACAGCCTTAGACTAAAATTTGCCTTCTTATAAAACAACACTGAGGCATCCCACGAAGACACACTAGGATATATGAAACCTTTATGTATCAGTTCATATATCTAAATACTAAACTCCCAAAACTCATAAGGATCCATATCAATATTGGAAAAGCACTGTGATGTAGATCTATCCTGAACTTGTTGTCACATTGAGGGGGTAGCACCAAAACCTCATCAAACAAACATCCAAAAACTCCTTCAAGGACCTAGGAACCTTAACCATCATATTTTCCACAAATTTCATATACATCTCATCCATTAAGAAAGTAAGGGTATCCACATGTATATTTCCCACCTGAAAACCTTTCTCACCAACATAAACCATATGCTAGCCTTCAACATCCGAGAACATGAATCTCCTCTGGAAGAAGTTGAAAAAAAACTCATAGAATTAAACTTGTATATTCCTAGGATGACATCATATGAATTATTTTTAAAAAATAAAATATCCACACATGACTAGAGCTTCCCCATCATCATTATACACCTGAAAAAAAAAATAAGTTGAACTAATCTTTAACTGGCATAGTCAACACCAGGTGCACAGAAAGACTCTCTACATCTAGTTATAGAAAACAAGATATAGTGGGTTCAATAAATAATTGTGAATCTCCTGAATAAAAAAAGTGAAAGCATGGGTATATTAAATATTTATCAAACCTATAACGATCTCTGACTCATATGGGGATGTTTTCTCCACTTCTTGCAACTAACCCAACCTAGATCCTATTCCCCTATATTAATGGCTACCTCCATGTACTTGATTATTTCAGGGTCCTTGATGGAAAGTGAAATCTTGAGGTCACCCTCTTCCTACCACTTCCATTCTCAATGAAGCATAAACCTATTTAATATACTTATGAAACTTCCTCACTTGAAACTGTTGTGGAAACTACCACTAAAACTAACAACCTCTACCAATATGATCTCCAAGAACCATTGGGAATCGGCCCTAAAAATGGACACAACCTCAAAAAGATTGTTTTGGCCCAAATCACCTAAGAGGCTATAAATAATATAATGAGTCCAAATAACCATTGGTCAAAACCTCAATAGCCCCAGTTGATGAAACCTATTTATAAAAACTCTATTCATTGAGGAACCCTTCTGGATCCTCTCACAGAAAATATCATCATGAGTGAATCCGTTCAATAAACTATTCCTACTTTTAGACTTCTAATTATATAGACAACATAAAAGGAGTAACTACATAATTGGTAGAAGGAATGAGTGACTCTTCAAGACACCATGATCAAGTATCCACATCAAGAAAAAGGTTAGGAAAAAAACTATACATATCCTTGAAATCGATTCCAAGCTCCTCTACTGACATGCTCCCATGAGTAAGGGAGATAAGCTCTTATATATTGTCTTCCTACATCACTGATGATAAAAACATTGAAAAAAACTCCCTCTAAAAGTATGATCGCAACATATATACCTCCTTCATATAAACCACATCCACCACTAATTCATAGCTCCTTTCATTTGACTGACTACCAATTGGACCAATCAATCCACCCTATCCCGTATCAAATTGAAAGCGATATCTATCTCCTCTAACCATTTCTTTGTATCTATAATAGAGGAAATTCCCTCATACTTTCTCACATCCTACCATTTAAAAGTTCAAAACATCCTCTACCAGTGAACCACCTCCTCAAACAGATAAACTCCCTATTGGACAATGAGATCTTCTTGTTAAACCTAAAATTCTGGATTCATACATGAATAATGACCAAAATCCCTCATCGAAACACGAATAAGGTGATCCTAAGCCTGGTAGTATAAAATTTTGTGAATATTTATATAACTAAATCATTTCATTTTAACTCCCCAAATCAACCCAATTTGAAATCAAGAACACAAGTCATCATGATATATCTACCTCTCCAAGGTCTCTATCCTACATGAAATTCCACCTCAATTGGTCTTTTAGAAGGATCAAATTACTCACATTGGATAATAGGCCCCACTAAAATCCTATGTCCTAGTTAGTCTTCCCTAGCCTATGTCATGAACCAAGGTCAACTTGCATCATTTCCTTACCAACCCATTAAATCCTCACTATTCCTAACTCCAAACTCCATACTATATCTCAACCACTATATTCACATACCACTCTATCATGAACCCACTCCAAATATACCATAATGAGGGTAGAGAGATAATGATCCCTCAAGCCCCACCTCTAAGGGAACTGGGTTAGTGAATAACATTGATGGCATAAAAAATATAAAAAATGGGAGGCATTACCCTCTATATAAAGATAACATCAGGAGATAATATGAATCAAACACAAAAAAATACATGAAATAATATAAAATTAAACCCCTAATCCAACCCAAAATGAATGTAAAAATAGAACAAACACACAAGGAAGTATCTAAAACAAATTACCAGAAGACACCTAAAAAGGTATACTAACTAATCACATCCTCTTCATGGATCACTCACCAAATAATGAATTTAAGAAATAACATAATCATAATCACATCGATGAGAGGGTAACCTACACCACTTTCCTAATGATTTTATGCTTTGTTACCCAAAATACATATATCTAGGTTCTAGAACATCCTCTATATCAGAACAAATCCCATTAAATCAAACCAAATCACATCACATCCCATCCCACCCTACCTGAGGACACCTAGACCATATACCCACATCACAAATCCAAAGTGGTAGAGGATCATGAACATTTAGGAAGTCAACCTAAGTTACTCCTACTACCATGAATGACCCCACCATAATCAATCTCATCATCTCACTCAAAAACACCTGGGTCATCACAACACACCTCACCTGAAGATAGATGGCCGACCACAACACATCACATATCAACAATGAAATTTTGAGTTTTGGTCATCACAACCCATACATATCCTCATTACCCAAAATCGGGATCATAGAAGAGTGAGTAGCCAACCATCCATCCTCACCATCGGGATATTGTAAAAAATACCCCCTAATTTTTTGGTGTTATCAATTAGTGATTGACATGGGTGGGGTGGATATCGAAAATTAAAAAGAATATATAGTTTTTATATATATAGATAAAAGGAACATATTCCCATTACTATGGTTTAAAAACCAAGGAAAAAGATATATCAAAATATCCTCCACTTATTCTACCATTTCCATATTCCCAACCCCACATGATAAAAATAAAAGGAACAATTCACTTTCCACTTTTAATCCATATTTAACCAAATTATAGATTCACCTTACTAATTAATTCCACTTTAATATATAATTGGTTCATAATATTCCAACCCATTAATTCATTTAAACCTAACACCATTTAAACACATAAACCATTTAAGAGTTTATTATTCATTAAAATCTCTTGCCACTCCACTTTCATTGTCATAATTTCAAAATACACAACTAACTAGAAAACAATTACAAGACATACCACACAACATGGAACACAAAAATTAGCACAAAAAATCAACATCCTACCATTTTTCTTTCCAACAAACCCAGACATCATAACCATTCCACAACCACTTTCACTTCCTCATTTTCGTGTCCACATATCCAAAACGTTCCATCGTATCACAACTGATTTCATGACCTTGCTACA
Organism: Viscum album; assembly: GCA_963277665.1. Lineage (NCBI taxonomy): Eukaryota > Viridiplantae > Streptophyta > Magnoliopsida > Santalales > Viscaceae > Viscum > Viscum album. Next base: position 678,419,831 of record OY728126.1, on the reverse strand, counting down.
AAAAAATGCCACAACCACCATCCATCACATGCCACACCTCATATAACAACACCCATATCATTAAAAAAAACCCTCTAACCACACCCTATATTATCACAACAATATATATTAAACAACCACTTCCATAGATACATTCAACATTACACAAAAAAAAGTGTTTTTAGATTTATCATAGAGGGTCTTTGTTACTTTAACTTCATTATTTAGGGCCATACACACCCAATAAATGTAATCCTAGGGATACCATTTAATTAGTTAGATATAAGTAATTCACCAATAACATTTTAAAGATACTAAAAGACACAATAAAACAAGGTTCCACAATATTCAAAAAATCAGCACAGACGAGGATATCCAAAAACCATGATTTTTAGTGAAAATTAAGCCCATACAATTCACAATATAAAAATTTATATCATTAACACTATAAGATAAGAATTAACATTTCCCTATGAATTTTAAAATTCATTTAACCATTTAATTTATCTTTATAAATTTGGATGAAACCATCTCTAAATAGATAAACAATAGAAACCATCACTGCATGATACACATAAAGAGAAATGAAGGAAAGTTACCCACATACAATGAATATTTTTTTGATCCATTTCACAAGGTTGGATCATAAAGGGGACAATTACCAAGAACCTAGATGAAGTGTAACACCATAATAACCAAGAACACAACATCCAAAACATCCAAAATATCCTTTTATCAAAATAAAACTAAATATGATGGTTTTACCCTTACAAAAACCTTCCCACACATAAAATAGGTGAAAAAATAAGGATGAATGAGAGAGGAACTCATCAAAACCATCAACAATAGATCTACCAAAGCCAGGTCAAAATGAAATTTTTAGGGGATGAAAGTACTCCTTGGGACACACTTGGGTCACTCATGAAATGATAGGAAAAAGGGATAAGTGACCAGGCCTGCGAGAGTTTTAAAATGTACACATAGTCAATAAAAAATAACACCACAACATAGATAAGGGGACCAAACCATAGAATATATAAAAAACAAGTATACCATGATTCAACCAAGAGAACCATGATATAACTTGATCTTATAATTAGTGGATGGACACCACTATGCAGAATAAACCACTATAATAAAGACCCATAGTAACCAAAAGGGCTACATTGTATTCCATGCTCCAAAACCTCCTCCAGCTACTCACTATGTTGCAGTTGGCCTCCTACACCACATAAGCCTCTCCCTATAGAAAAACTTATAGGTCATACACTATATAAATTCAAAATTTGGAAATGGAACCTCCCTTTTCCTCCAAAACACCTCCAAAACACCCCATAACCTCCTACAATAACCTCTACCACCTTAGTTCTTGAAAAGTAATGGGCTAAAAGGTTTGGTATGTTACAAAAATATCCCTTAAAACAAAAACGATTACAAAAAACCACCATTTCAAAAAAATAATCCATTTGAGAAACCCTCATTCAGTTTTCAACTGCTTATGTGGCACTGAAAATGATCAAAGGTGTAGAATATTAGGAATGATGCGAAGGAATTAAATAATCAAAATAGATATCTTGTAGAGATATTATCTAAAAATATAAAAAATTACTAGATCAACCAATTTGAATTCGCAAGGGTAATGTGATCCCATTTATAGCTAAGAGTTGTAAATAATTTCACCCCATTTCCCCAACCAATTATAATAAGAACCAAAACAACAATGAAGATAGATAAGATACATAATCTCAAAAACCCCTAGAATCAATCTAGGAAATAATAATAAAATAAATCAGAAGAAAAGTATAGAATTAATAAAAAGAGAAAAAATATCTCCTATAAAAACCTACTAGGGAATTAAAATATCTTCCACTAATATTAACATCAAAAAAAAAATCTAATCGTAAAATATATTATAGGAGTAAATTTAAAAGGAGTTTTTAAAAACCTTATAGAATGATTAAATCAACATACCCATCCTATAATATCTCAATAAAATTCCAAAATATAATGAGTTCTTCAAGGATATATACATAAAAAAGAGAATAGATAAATAGAATGATAGAGTTAATTGTGGTCCTAGATATACTATGGTAGGAAAACTACTAAAATATGGGGGTGGGGGTTAATTGTAGTTAAAAATAAATTATTAAAATCCATCCCACTCAAGTTCAAGTTAACTAGAGGATAAAATATTTAAATTAAATAATTGAATAAAATATAAATGTAGATATAATTTGTAAATTATATAATATACACGGTCTGATATAAATTTTTTTATGAAATTAAATGTGAGTAAAAAAATCTAAAAAACTCACAAAGTGTTCAGTAACAACTTAAATATTTCTAAAGGATAGTTATTAACAAACACTTATGATCCACAAAAAGTCTTTATTTTATTCGCAAGTGGTAGGAGGATTATTAACTCGATCCGAGGTATCCAACTTCCTTTTTTGGATGTTCCTCAACTAATAAAACTATTGGGGGGTATTGGCATCCTATCTATGGAAACATTGTATTCTTAGCCACAAAGGATAATAATAAACTAGATTGTATAAAATATATCATCCAAATATAGTATACCTCAACTATGAAGGATTGGAAAATCCATATACTTTCTATATACCAAATACATTGATCTTAGTGTTCAAAGAAACAAAAAATATGACATGAAACACTAAGATATTTACAATCAAAACCTCACTAGTGATATATCATGGCACACATGGAAAAATATTACAAAGCGTAATATTTCCAAGATCCAATTTTTTAGAGAGGTATAAATACTTTTAAATACAATGTAAATATCTTGTTTTATCCTTGTAATAGTTTATAAGGAGATAGGTAAGTTTTTGGGAGAATTCAATGATTTTTCAAAGCATGGAGCTCTAGTTTTTGGGGAAACAGAGTAAGGTGCATGGTTGGCACATGATTAATACTAATCATGTGGCTCAACTATAAAAATGAAAGAGGAGAAGCATGATTAGTATAATAATTTTAGAGAGGATTCATGGACATGAAAAACCTGAATGTTTTTATAGGTGTACTTAGTTTTGTTGGAACATGATTTCTCATAACCGTTCAACAAGCTTCATGAGGGGGTGTTACCATGGATAGAGACAACCGTATAGTGTGTGCATGGTTTTTAAAGCTGTTCACATGAACCATCTAAATTATGGATCATGGAAAGAATAAGATATATAGTTTTCATAAAGTTTAAAAAACAATGCGGTCAAACCATAAACACCTTTAAAAAGGGTCAAATAACTATTTTTCCCTCCACCCTTTAAACAGTAAACCCTATTTCTCCTCCATCAAACACATAGTAGGCCAGCTGATTGAGATATCCTATTTCCTCTCATCTATTATTAGTGAGATATCCTCCATCAAATCTCTAAATTAAATTCCATTGGTTATGTTTGATCACCCTTTCTAATAATATTTTATCTCTTGATTTCTTTCTCATTTATTTTTGTTTTATCAGTTTCCATTTTCATGTGAGATAATGTTCCATATTTTCAAGTTATTTGACCCTTTTCTATGATTTCTACCATTCCATCATGAATCCGAGTACAATACTAGATGATGAGTTGTAACGCCCCGACCCCAGCTACCCAGAGTCGGTGCATTACTTCGTAACATTGGCATGATCACAAAAGATCAAGTCTCGAAAGACCGATTAGTTTAGTAGCCTTGGAAACACTAGATACATTCATAAATGTTACATTACATCACAAGTGAAAAACTATAATAACATAGTCTCCATAGTCCACACTTCTATCCTCTTCGGACTATCCCTGCAGGTCATTCATAAAATAATTCTTCACATCCTGGAAAATAATAAAACATTGAAAGGGGTGAGCTCAGATGCTCAGTAAGGATAACAATATTGAGGAAGCTTTCATAAATAAACATAAACATTTAAGGCAATTTATAACTAAAACAAAAGCCTTTCAAACATGAACTGCAACATAATATGGAAAAAGTAAAATGAGATAATGCCATTTACTTATTCACATGGATATTCTACTGGTCGAATAATAACATGCAATATCAATAACCACTTTAATAATGATGGAATGCATAATTCCAGACTATCATAACCACGTAGTCAAGGCCTCGTGCCAAGACCACAAATAAGATTTTGTCAAGGCCTCGTGCCAAGACACTAGTTTGTCTCATGAGACCTGCCGATGCATCGAGGAGCTATAGCGGGCTCCACCCGTCACTTATTAAGTCCAATACATTCCTCATATGAATAGGTTTAAACATATCATAAACCATAACATAATCGTATCACATAAAACATGCGTAAAGGAAACATAAAATTTCCACATTTCAATCACAAGATTGTCAATACAACACATTGATATAATAAAAACGCTTTCAAAACCATTTTCAATACCAAAATAAAAGAAAGTTAAAACTTTGTATTTATTTTTCATTAAAAAAATGATGTCTTGTAGAGGAAGCCGAAACTCAAATAATGGTCACGGCGGCGGAGAATTCATTGTCGCCGCATAAGTACGGAAAGTAAAACATTCCCTTTTTGTCGTTTAGTAAAACGCTTCGTATAAAAAAGATTCCTTTTGAATAAACATAAAAGTCAAAGGGGTTTATACACTGTATAAAATAAAGTTTTGTATAAAACCAAATATGCCTCAATGAAAGGGGATTGAGACGAAGTCCTTAAAAAGATCATTTTTTTAAATAAAGTACATCTATAATGTGTATTCACTATAATTACACATAAATAATGTACAAATACAATATAGGACATAATAATATCATGGCATAATTTGAAAGTAGGAGATTAACCCAAAGAATGCAAATTGGGTTAAGAAATTCCCTTAAAAATCATGACATAATTTGAAAGTAGGAGATTAACCCAAAGAATGGAAGTTGGGTTAAGAAATTCCCTTACAAATCATGACATAATTTGAAAGTAGGAGATTAACCCAAAGAATGGAATTTGGGTTAAGAAATTCCCTTACCTTGCGTCCCGTGCTGACTCGACCATTCTTTAACCTCCTGAATAATAAACTAGAGTTAATTTATATTTACTTAAGAACCTTTTTCATGTTCATTATTCCTTTTATATCCCTTATTACCATGTTATTAACATTATTTAATTATTTGAGTTAATAACGGTCGTTTTGTCGATCTTTGGTACTTGAGTCAAAAATAAAATTCCTATAATTTCAAGTTGTTCATGTGGTGAAATATTTATTATATCCAGAATTATATTCATGATGTAGATATCATATATATCATATATATACAGTATATACATTCATTCATAATGTCACGTAACATTTAGAGGTAAGAAATGAAATGCACCGTTCATGGAGACGGTAAGCCTTACGTACGCATGAACGCTACTTTCATTTCTATTTCATATTTAATGGAATGAAATCATAATGATATAAATTTATAATATAATTACAGTATAATATAGTTTATAATACCATTTAATCCATCCTTTATACATCCCACATATGGCATTAACGATTCAAATCACTTTGAGGGGGCGGTAGTCCGCACTTCCTAAAATGAAATTATCGCATTTTACCCATAATGGAAATCATAAAGTATGCCATAAATGAGAAATACAAAAGCATAAGTAAAACATAAACATATTTTATATCATATATAAATATAGTTACATCTTAATGGCTACCTTGAAGGTGTTATATGAGTGTTGAACAATCATCGTTTCGTGAGGCAGAAATTCGCCATCCACAGAAACCGTATGTTCTTTAACCATTAGATGTAGGTGTGTGTAAGTGTATCTCGAATCATTATTATAACAACATCCTAGTATATTGAGGATACTGTTGTTGTTAAAAAAGAAATGAATAAAAAGAGTTTAGGGGGTTGGAAAAGAAAAATAAAACAAAACAACATTAGAGAAGACATTACCTCAAAATCGGGTAACTCTTTTTGATTTGAGCCAAAGGCTTCCTTGAGAAGCGTTCTGCCCAAAGTGAGGCTTCTAGGAGTAAGAGGGGGAAGTTGGGAGAGTATTTGGGTAGAGTTTGTCCGATCCAAATGGCTTGAAGGTGTGAATAAGTTGGGAGAGGTGGGGGCCTTTTATAAGTGGAGAGGAGGGGCACTCTTGGAAAGTAAAGAAAAGTCACTTTATTATAAAATGAGTTTCGGATTTTAGAGGTCCCACACTTATATAATTCAAGTATAAGATGATAAGGGTTCTAAATCTACTCATCCAATAGGGTTTTTACAAGTGTATGCTTTTGATTTTACATTATCTTTCCATTTTATTTAAATCGTTAAATAATGAGGTCAATTCTGCATCATAATGATGTCATAAATAATTTAATTTATTTAATGTCTAAAAATTATAAAAAAAATACTATGATGTAGGAAATCATTTTAGCTTTCTAATGAATATTTATAGTCAAAATTTTGACTTGTGTAACCCCACTTAAAAACTGTTTTAGTAAAACAACTCATGTTTGTGTCAATTTAATTTTAACATTAAATAAATATATATTAATGTCATATTCCAACTAAAGTGGCTCCATGGGGTCCCCAAGTTGACCCATGGGTTGTCTTGGTCGGCAATGACTCATCCCATAGGAGTAGGACAAGTTTCAAGCTCATATCATATTATTAAAACATTGTTTTTACCTTAAACTACACTAATTACCTTTAATAGCGATTAAGAACTTAAAAGTTACTATTCACCAAAAAATTATTTTAATCTCATTGAACCACATTTTAATTCTTAATGACAACCATGTATGTCGGATTTTTGAAAATCAAATCACAGAAGTGGTAATATTTCATTTAAACGAAAAATCAGTTATTTAACTACCACTTAGTGGTTTCACTATTCATCAAAAATTGATGTTTTTAGAACAAAGCCAAAATTTCACCCTAGGCTATAATTGATATTCCGAATTCAAAAATGATGTCTATTTTACAAAATTACAAACATATAAGTTGAATTAATTAATTTTATAATTAATTCCCGCTGTTACAAAAAAATGGCGTGTTTCTAAGAAACATTTTATATCAAAAGATTGGCAATTGTTTATGTCCAATTTCAATGTTAAATTAATTCTAATGACCACCATTGGATAAAATGGTAAAAATATATTCTAATTATACTTTAAAACCAATAAATATTATAATTTATCACAATAAATTATTTTTATTAAAAAAGTTGTTTTAAGTACTTTCACTATTCATAAAAAAATTGGAAGTTCTCAGAAAGTTACAAAAAATTCAACTTAGGATAATTTCGATATTACGAATACAAAAATGAAGTCCATTTTGAAATATAAAATTTCTATAATTTTAAAAAGTGGTTATTACTATTCATAATGACTACTTTTATTAGTCGCGGTGTTTTAGAACTCGAAGTTGCGTACAATGCAAGCTATTGCATTATTGAATGAGAAGCGTATCGTGGAAGCTTGGGGTGTTACATTCTCCCCTCCTTCAATAAATTGCATCCTCGCAATTTGAAATTTTTCTTTGAAAGTAAAAGGTTGAAAAGAGAAAATACCTTTGAGGAAAACCCACATCGGAAATAAGATTAATAAAATTTAGCCTTAATAAGAGGGAAAGGGAAATGAAAAAGTCACCACCCAATTATGATCTCGATTAGGAAAACATTGGTGGCAATTAGAGACATATAATTGGAGGAAAAACGTAAATATTTGTAGGGAGTGATTGAGGTCATCAATCACAATCAACTGTCAAATTGAGGGCCTCAAAGCCTTCAATCTATGTTGATTTAAAATATCATCAGTTCAACAAGACATAAGGTATTAGGATATCACATTTTTTTTGTTTTAATATCCCTTTACTAAAGTATAAGAATTAATTTATTCTTTGAATAAGAGATAGGTATATATATATTTATGCTTGACAATTAGAGTTTCAACCTTCAACTCATCTTGCACTCAAAAAGATAATAGAACTCAAAAATATTATACTTATCCTAATTGTATAAGGTTCCAAATATTAACACATACCATTTATATTAGTAAAATTATTTTGTAATAAACAGGGACTTCCTGTAGGCTAGTGGTAGGAAATAAAGGCCTGTCGCACTATGATTGTGGGTTCGATTCGTGCAGCTTTGTCCGACGCGACGGGTTATGCCCCACCCTGCAGGTTGTCCTTTTCCTAAAACTATAGTATCATAATATTCCCAAAATAATCTTCATAAATGTTTTAACCTTAAACAATACTATCCAAAGATCAACTTAATCCACTCCAACCATTATAGTTATCTAAAATACCTCTGTCCAGGCTTTCTCTAAAAGGTATCTAAATTCCAAAATCAATTGTAACATCAGATTCCCCAAACAAAGAAAAGTTTCTCTTATTGTCACATACTAAAAATATGATTACCTTAATCATATTACCTTAATCAAAAAGTAATGCAGTACAATCTTTATATATATCACATTATTCTTATAACCAGAATATAATACTTGAGTCCAAAAGCACCAATACATTAATTATTCCGCTTCAACTGTAGTCACAACATAAGATTGTCCTTGATCCCTTGGCCTTTTCTGAGGTAAGTTTCCCTGACTCTTAGGACATTCATTTGCATAATGACCCATTTCTCTACAATTATAGCATTCAACTTTGATAGCCTCTTTCTTTCCCTTGCAATCACGAGCCTGGTGACCCTTTTCTCCACATTTATAACAAACTCCCATTCCTTTTAGACAAGTACCAGAGTGATTCTTCCCACAATTATCACATAATGGAAAATACTTCTTTCCATTTTTCCCTTTATCTGTCTCTTGTTCCACCGTTCTCTTCTTCTCTTGCTTTACTTTGTTGTCATAAGACTTAGAGAATTCCTTTTCTGTCTTGATAGCACACGAGACAATATCTTCGTATGATGAGAAGGATTGTGATACTAAAGCTCGACGGAGAAATGGTTTTAACCCATTAAAGAAACGATCAATCTTACTCCTTGGGTTACGTATATAATCGGCAGCATGCCTCGCTAACCTTGTAAAGTTAGCCTCATACTTTGCAACATTCTCATCCTCCTTCTGCCTCAAACTCAGAAATTGCCTTTCCATATCTGCTCGATGGTCACGAGGAAAGTATTTTTCTAAGAAAAGCTCTTTGAACTCCCTCCATTCCATATTCGATACGTCATCATCTTCCTTTGTGTTTTGAATCAGCGACCACCACTGATCGGCATCTCCGGTGAGGCGGTAAACTACCATGAAAACCTTCTCCCTTTCACTACTCCCTAAGGCATGGAATATTTTCTCTAAGGAATTTAACCATTGCTCAGCTACTATAGGATTTGTACTCCCATTGAAGGTTTGTGTTTGTTGACTCATGAAGCAGTCTAACATTGATCCTCCACATTGCGGATCAGGGTGCTTCATACGAGTAAGGTTATTATTCATAACCTGAGTGAGTTGTCCCAGTATGGTAATAAGTTGATCAGCACCAGTTGTATCTCTAGCTCCACAATAATTATCTTGAGCAGGAGGGAAATCCCTACACGGAGTGCGTGCATTGATACGGTTTCCATTCCTTCCACTAGGCGCCATTTCTAAACAATGGCATAAACTATATTAGTTTATAAATAAAAATACATAATTCCATACTTGTAAGATACTTAACATAAATTGAACTATTTATGGATATAATCCATAAAAATGTTTTCTTTGAGGAAGTATATACTCATAACCCTTCATAGTGGTTTATGAAGAAAATGATAATTATCCAAAGCATATCCCCCGGGAGTGTCGTAACCAAGAGTGCAGCAAGTCCCGCTGTCGTGCACCAGTTCCCGTTCGAGTCTAGCTCAAAGCGGTGTTTTCGGGTTTTACCCCTAGGTACATCTGTGCCAGAGCCGCCTCTACTTGCTCATATCCAGACAGGGATGTATTGCTCGGAAAACTCACAAAATCTCTACAATTGCAAAATTCTAGGAAGTTATTCTATACTAATCCTCAAAGTCTATCTTTGGGCTATGTGCTCTAATCAGAGTTTATCTAAATCTAGCTTCCAAGGTTAGTACTAAACTGCCTCTGATACCAACTGTAACGCCCCGACCCCAGCTACCCAGAGTCGGTGCATTACTTCGTAACATTGGCATGATCACAAAAGATCAAGTCTCGAAAGACCGATTAGTTTAGTAGCCTTGGAAACACTAGATACATTTATAAATGTTACATTACATCACAAGTGAAAAACTATAATAACATAGTATCCATAGTCCACACTTCTATCCTCTTCGGACTATCCCTGAAGGTCATTCATAAAATACTTCTTCACATCCTGGAAAATATTAAAACATTGAAAGGGGTGAGCTCAGATGCTCAGTAAGGATAACAATATTGCGGAAGATTTCATAAATAAACATAAACATTTAAGGAAATGTATAACTAAAACAAAATCCTTTCAAACATGAACTGCAACATAATATGGCAAAAGTAAAATGAGATAATGCCATTTACTTATTCACATGGATATTCTACTGGTCGAATAATCACATGCAATATCAATAACCACTTTCATAATGATGGAATGCATAATGCCAAACTATCATAACCACGTAGTCAAGGCCTTGTGCCAAGACCACAAATAAGATTTTGTCAAGGCCTCGTGCCAAGACACTAGTTTGTCTCATGAAACCTGCTGATGCATCGAGGAGCTATAGCGGGCTCCACCCGTCACTTATTAAGTCCAATTAATTCCTCATATGAATAGGTTTAAACATATCATAAACTATAACATAATCGTATCACATAAAACATGCGTAAAGGAAACATAAAATTTCCACATTTCAATCACAAGATTGTCAATACAACACATTGATATAATAAAAATTCTTTCAAAACCATTTTCAATACCAAAATAAAAGAAAGTTAAAACTTTGTATTTATTTTTCATTAAAAAAAATTATGGCTTGTAGAGGAAGCCGAAAATCAAATAATGGTCATGACGGCGGAGAAGTTGTCGTCGCCGCATAAGTACGGAAAGTAAAACATTCCCTTTTTGTTGTTTAGTAAAACGCTTCGTATAAAAAAGATTCCTTTTGAATAAACGTAAAAGTCAAAGGGGTTTATACACCGTATAAAAGAAAGTTTTGTATAAAACCAAATATGCCTCAATGAAAGGGGATTGAGATGAAGTCCTTAAAAAGATCATTTTTTTTAAATAAAGTACATCTATAATGTGTATTCACTATAAGTACACATAAATAATGTACAAATACAATATAGGACATAATAATATCATGACATAATTTGAAAGTAGGAGATTAACCCAAAGAATGAAAATTGGGTTAAGAAATTCCCTTAAAAATCATGACATAATTTGAAAGTAGGAGATTAACCCATAGAATGGAAGTTGGGTTAAGAAATTCCCTTACAAATCATGACATAATTTGAAAATAGGAGATTAACCCAAAGAATGGAAGTTGGGTTAAGAAATTCCCTTACCATGCATCCTGTCCTGACTTGACCGTTATTTATCCTCCTGAATAATAAACTAGAGTTAATTTATATTTACTTAAGAACCTTTTTCATGTTCATTATTCCTTTTATATCCCTTATTACCATGTTATGAACATTATTTAATTATTTGAGTTAATAATGGTCGTTTTGTCGATCTTTGGTACTTGAGTCAAAAATAAACTTCCTATAATTTCAAGTTGTTCATGTGGTGAAATATCCATTATATAAAGAATTATATTCATGATTTAGATATCATATATATCATATATATACAGTATATACATTCATTCATAATGTCACGTAACATTTAGAGGTAAGAAATGAAATGCACCGTTCATGGAGACGATAAGCCGTACGTACGCATGAACGCTACTTTCATTTCTATTTCGTATTTAATGGAATGAAATCATAATGATATAAATTTATAATATAATTACAGTATAATATAGTGTATAATACCATTTAATCAATCCTTTATACATCCCACATATGGCATTAACGATTCAAATCACTTTGAGGGGGCGGTAGTCCGCACTTCCTAAAATGAAATTATCGCATTTTACCCATAATGGAAATCATAAAGTATGCCATAAATGAGAAATACATAAGCATAAGTAAAACATAAACATATTTTATATCATATATAAATATAGTGACATCTTAATGGCCACTTTTTAAGGTGTTATATGAGTGTTGAACAATCATCGTTTCGTGAGGCAAAAATTCGCCATCCACAGAAACCGTATGTTCTTTAACCATTAGATGTAGGTGTGTGTAAGTGTAGCTCTAATCCTTCTTATAAAAATATCCTTGTATATTGAGGATACTGGTGTTGTTACAAAAGAAATGAATAAAAAGAGTTTAGGGGGTTGGAGAAGAAAAATAAAACAAAACAACATTAGAGAAGACATTACCTCAAAATCGGGTAACTCTTTTTGATTTGAGCCAAAGGCTTCCTTGAGATAAGTTCTTCCCAAAGTGAGGATTCTAGGAGTAAGAGGGGGAAGTTGGGAGAGTATTTGGGCAGAGGTTGGCCGAGCCAAATGGCTTGAAGGTGTGAATAAGGTGGGAGATGTGGGGGCCTTTTATAAGTGAAGAGGAGGGGCACTCTTGGAAAGTAAAGAAAAGTCACTTTATTATAAAATGAGTTTCGGATTTTATAGGTCCCACACTTATATAATTCGAGTATAAGATGATAAGGGTTCAAAATCTACTCATCCAATAGGTTTTTTACAAGTGTACGCTTTGGATTTTATATTATCTTTCCATTTTATTTAAATCGTTAAATAATGAGGTCATCACTGCATCATAATGATGTCATAAATAATTTAATTTATTTAATGTCTAAAAATTATAAAAAAAATACTATGATGTTGGAAATCTTTTTATCTTTCTAATGAATATTTATAGTCAAAATTTGGACTTGTGTAACTCCACTTAAAAACTATTTTAGTAAAACAACTCATGTTTGTGTCAATTTAATTTTAACATTAAATAAATATATATTAATGTCATTTTCCAACTAAAGTGACTCCATGGGGTCCCCAAGTTGACCCATGGGTTGTCTTTGTCGTCCATGAATCATCCAATAGGAGTAGGACAAGTGTCAAGCTCATATCATATTATTAAAACATTGTTTTTACCTTAAACTACACTAATTACCTCTAATCGCGATTAAGAACTTAAAAGTTACTATTCACCAAAAAATTATTTTAATCTCATTGAACCACATTTTACTTCTTAATGACAACCATGTATGTCGGATTTTTGAAAATCAAATCACAAAAGTGGTAATATTTCATTTAAACGAAAAATCAGTTATTTAACTACCACTTAGTGGTTTCACTATTCATCAAAAATTGAAGTTTTTCAGAACAAAGCCAAAATTTCACCCTAGGATATAATTGATATTCCGAATTCAAAAATGATGTATATTTTACAAAATTCCAAACATATAAGTTGCATTAATTAATTTTATAATTAATTCCCGCTGTTACAAAAAAATGGCATGTTTCTAAGAAACAATTTATATCAAAAGATTGGCAATTGTTTATGTCCAATTTCAATGTTAAATTAATTCTAATGACCACCATTGGATAAAATGGTAAAAATATATTCTAATTATACTATAAAACCACTAAATATTATAATTTATCACAATAAATTATTTTGATTAAGAAAGTTGTTTTAAGTATTTTTCACTATTCATAAAAAAATTGGAAGTTCTCAGAAAGTTACAAAAAATTAAACTTAGGATAATTTCGATATTACGAATACAAAAATGAAGTCCATTTTGAAATATAAAATTTCTATAATTTTAAAAAGTGGTTATTACTATTCATAACGGCTACTTTGATTAGTCGCGGTGTTTTAGAACTCGAAGTTGCGTACAATGCAAGCTATTGCATTATTTAATGAGAAGCGTATCGTGGAAGCTCGGGGTGTTACATGAGTCTAATATCAATATAACGTAGTTGGTTTATTTATTTTACCTATGTTTTTTTGTAAAGTGATCTACTGTGCAGTGTGCAATACCATCCATGCATCCCTTCCAAAATGTTAAATTTATTTAATTAAATGTCTAGAACTTGATGCAATACTTCCATAGACCCTTGATATTGTTTTAAGTTGTATACCTAAACTAGTACCACCCCTTAGTATGTGTTTACTAATTCCATTGACACTTTTATAAACGACTTAGTGAAAAAACCACCTCCTAAATGGGTTTGTATTATATCTGAAATAAGATGTTTAAATTGATTAAATGGAATGAGAAAGGGAAGGTAATGACACTTGAAAAGTATTAAATTTTTATGTATGAAGATGACTAAATGGGATTAAATGAAATATAAAATGGTATAAATTAATGATATGGGCCTTGATAAATTATGAGCATACTTGGTATTTATTCTGACCATTATATACTATTATAGGATGACCTTCCTTGGAAAAGTCTTAGATACCCCACTAGGGACTATCATGATTACCCAGAGAATGAAACCTGATTAATGGATACATTTTACAAGAGTTACCACCCCTATTTGATTCAGTCACTATCTTATATTGATAAATTCTTCAATGTGGTTCTTTGGACTCATACGTTACTTTATTCAGAAATTATACTTCCATGGATTATCTCATTGTATTCAAATTGATGTCTTAGGATGTGAAAAAACTCATATTATCTCCTTGGGATCTAATAAATTCCAACCCATTACTAACTAGGACATGTTACAGGGCTCAGTAGAATTATATTTATAGAAGTGCGATATTGAGGGTTCATCCCTAGATTATGCCCAGACCCCTATAGCCAAACATCATGAGTTACTACTATGAGTTGGTTCTGCCTTCTAAGGTTTGATATCCCTTGATTAAACCTTAGGTACTTTATATTATTATTAATATTATCACATGGTCACATGTTTATAGACATTTTGAATTAAACTAAAGTAGGTATATTCAGTTGGATATTCGCTAGAAACCCAAGCCAACTTGGTTTTAGTTTCAATTCACTGATTTACATTATTATTACCTACACACTACTCTTTTTATATCACTAGATGGATTTTTTTAGATTCCATTTGTGGTTGTCTACTAAGTTTTACTCACACCCTATTTGGGTCATCATTTGGTACCCAGATAGACTACATGGATATAGGTTGGGATAAAGGGAAGTTCCCAACTATGGATGCTTGATTATCTTGTTCTAGTATAGAGTACGAGAGTAGATGACCAAGATAGTTCTCATGATGATTTCAGATATAATTTTTGGGTGTTTTTTAAAAAATTTTATAACATTTTTTTATGTACGATCGATTCCCATTTTTGAATTTAAATGACATTTTTATGTCATTAAGTTCAATACTTCTATCTGTTATTATCATCTGGATGATTTATATTCCTATATCTTGATTTTATTATTTTTCTTTTTTATCTATTATCTATATTTACTACCACTGCACTCTACTATGAGAAAGGGGACATATTCACCCCACCATAGTAGCCTCTAACATATGAGGATACACACTTGAGGTCATGTGGCTACCCATCCATGTCACTTATGAGTTAATTGATCTTGGGATGTCACAAAGTTCTATCGAAGATTCATTTTACTATTTTAGGTTTCTATAAAGAAGTGTAGGATGTGTCATAATTTGGTAATGAGTTTGTTCATGGGATAAAATAACCCATGTGTGGGGTAAAAGACAAGTTACCTAGTATGGGACTTTCTGTTTTGGATTTTGGTTATTATAGGTGTACTGTTTTCACCATTGTGTGACACACATGATTTACAATATTTGTTTTCATTATGTATTTTTTTACCCTTAAACCAATACGGTAGGGGATTATTGTTCATGCATAATTATAGGAACATGAGGATTTATATTTCATGCATATTCCTTTCCTTGTTTATTTAATATGAGCATTTCATGATGAATATTTTCAGTGCCTTAAATGTTATATTTTAAATTCAAATATTTTTTCTTGTAGGGGAAGGATAAATAATTGGGTACTTAATATTTCTACAGCAATATAAAAGGTTTTCCCCATATATCTTGGTGGTGGCACCTTAAATAACTAATTATCCCATATTTGTTCTATTTAATTATTATTACATGAGATAAAATGTTAGTTAGTAGTGATTAAATGGATGTATATTATAATTTATAAAAGTTTTTCTTATATTAATTGGGAATGGTGATCTATATAATCATACCTTATTATATGAACATGTTATATACTAATAATTAATTTAAAATTTAGGTTGCAGTTACCTAAAGTATAAATTGTAACTTATAAAGGTTAGGTTATTAAAAATAAAGAATTTTAACTCATATAACTATACCATGATATATTAATATATATAAAATTCATAATTTTTAAAGGTTAAGTAAAAAGGTTGTTGTTAAATAGAGATTCCAATTAAAACTTAAAGGGAGATTTCATCAATAAAATTCAATTGAAATGCCATATACCATGACATATAATATAGTATATGGATCTTTAAACATTACCCAACCATGTTAATGGGTAGTTGGGAGTGTATCTTATGTTCATTCATAATATTTAGAGTTACCTAGACCTGGATTAAGGAGTGGGTAGTTGGGTATTTAATCTAGTTTAGCAATCCTACATACAAGCCTCATTATTTTATCTGAAATCATTTAAATTACTGAATCTCATTTTGATGCATTTTCTTGGAAGTTTTAGACATATTACTCTATGATGGCATAAGGTCAAACCCCGAGAAGGTGGTGACGACCACAATCTAGAGGTAGTGGGACTCATCGGTATTACTTCCTATAGTGCCACCTTCAACACCTCATATTATACCTGATTTGGGTATAAATGATCAGTTTTAAGAGGGGTTCCTATAGCTAGTGAAATCCATGATGAGAGATCCTTAACCTTTATAAACTATGGAAGAGTTGACTAGGGAGTTCCCGTAATAACACCCTCCTACCTTTTGTGGGAGCACATCCTCTAGACTGCCGAATCATGGATAAAGGCCATGTTTTTAATCTTCAAGCACTTAAAGACACATCAATAAAGGAGAGTGAAGCTTGTGGTTTACATGCTTCATGGGTTATCCAGATGCTGGTGAGATGTTTTGACCTAGGGAGACCAGTATCTAAGTATGGTCTATATTTATCTCTAGATAATCTTATGTGATTACTTTTTTCCCAAAAATGTCGAGAACCAATAAGAAAAGGTATTTTATGAACATGGAGTGGAAACTTTATTCGTTATTGACTAATACACTCGTTTTAAATAGATTCATTGTTGTTTTACTACTCTTATTAGTGATTAATTGTCCAGATCCAGGTGATTTGGGGATAATATTAGGTATTCCATCTAATCATAGGTGAACATATTCATTTTGATGGTTATTTATAAGATATTAAACCCAACCCTCATCTTTGAGTGTAACCTAAGGTATGTCAAAGGTGTGGGGTAGGGCAATTAAACATCTATTCTAGGAAGTAGTTTTCATAGTGGTAGGAAGCATAAACTAAAGAATTTTCATAAGGGAACAAGTTTCCATAACATGCACTCAGGTATTCATGTGTTGCGCCACCAGTGTGGGAGCTCTGCACACATGAAACCTTAGTGTAGAAGAGACCTAGTGGAGTATTGATATTATAGAAAAATGAAACATATTCATTTCATTTATAGAACCTTTCCTACAGTTAATAGTGAGAGATGATTTTAATTGACTCTACATTTGGGAGTGGGATCAGTAGATCCATATCATGTATGGATCTAGAGTACTACTATCCATTCAGGATGATGTGATGGATGAGGTCTAGGAAGCCATATTTCTAATATGGTTCACCAAAAGAGTGGACCTGATCAGGGTAGTCAGGTAGTAGCTCAAGGATTTAGACCAGTCTAGATATATACATATATACCACACCCAAGGATTAGAGTAATGGATCATCTATAGTGTGCGATACAATCCTCTAATACTAAAATTTAATATCTTTTTTTGAAACATGCATTTCACATTCATTTATATCTATGGCTATTATGGAACATCTTGGCCTCAATATTAAATATTTCTATGGTTTGATGAATCTTGATACTCTATTGGTAATTTCAATAGAGAGTGGACACCAATTCAATTATTTCCCCCTTTGAGATAAGTATACATAATTTTTTATAGAACCACATCTTCCTTGTGATGTTTGACTTTGATGTAATTCTCAATATGGACATGATAATACTTTATTGATCCCACATTGACTATTCTCATTGGTGATTATTTTTTATATCACCCATGGGTGATATCTACATTCATAAAGGGAATGATATATCCAAAATACCTAATATGGAACTCATCATCATGGTTTGGGTGGAGTGATAGCCCAAATTTATAATCTTTGTCTAAATGATTAGGGATAAAATAGGTGGAATTTCCTATGGTAGTGGATCTATTCAAGGATGTATTCCCTGATGAAATTTCTAGAATACCTCCTAAGAGAGAGGTAGAATTCACTTCATATATGGTTCCATGAGTAGCACTGGTGTCAATTACTTCATATAGGATGGATCCAAATGAGATTCAGGGTCCCAAGAGGCAGTTAGAGGACTTGAAAAAAGGGTTTATATAGCCCAATACCTCTCCTTGGGGTTTACCTCTTAATTTTTCCAATAAGTTATATGGGACCCTCAGGTTTTATATGGATTATTTAAAATTTAATCATCTTGTTTTTAATAACTACTACCCACTTCCATGTATAGATTATCTCTTTGACCAGCTCCTGGGATCCAAGGTCCTCTCAAAGAATGATTTGATATTGATCTGTCATCATGTATGAGTTAGACCTTCATACATATCTCTTCTAGATTTCCAAAGAAGGCATAATTTATATGAATATTAGTTAATTCTATTCAATTTGAAAAAATCACCATCCATCTTTATATCCTTGGTGAATCGAGGTTTCTAACCATACTTAGATTCATTTGTGGTCGTTTTAAGGATGAAATCTTGATATAATCATAGAATTTACAAGATCATAAAAAACTCTATGACATTATATTTAGTACACCGAGAGGGAATAATATGTATTGAAAGCTCAAAAAATTACACTTTTTTATTAATAATGTTCACATCCTAGGAAACGTCATTTTAGAATAATGAGTATCTATGGACCAAAAGAAAGTGAGAGTCGTGGTTTCCTGAGTTCAGTCCTCGTAAATTTTATATATTCATAGATTTTTGGGGATATCCAGTTATTACTAAGATTTTATACAAGATTTATCATGACTTGAATCACCAATTATAAGATTAACCAAGAATGGTTCTAAATTATTGTGGTCTAAAGCTTGTAAGAAAGCCTTTAAATAGATTAAAGGAAGTATAACCTCGGTGTTGATATTGATTCTTCCAAATCCAGGAAAAAGATTTAAAGTTTATTATGATGCATTAGGCATCATACTAAGATCCATTTTAATGTAAGGGGATGAAGTTGTGTCATACAGTTAAAACCAGTTGGGGCCTTAAGAGAATAATTACTCAAAAAAATATATTGATCTTGAAGTTGTGGTTCATACTTTATATTGTTGGAACCACTAATTATTGGGGTAATAGTTCATTATATACATAAATTAGAAGATCAAAAAATACATATTTACTAATTTTTACTTGAATATTAGATAGTTAATATGGGTTCAATACCTTAAATCTTTTGATTTGGACCTTTATTATAATTTTGTGAAAGTAAATGAGACATCTAATTCTATAAGCTAGAAGACTCAAACATAAATGGTTCAGAAATCCAATGATGAAAGAAAGTTGATGGTTCTCTTTTATGAGATCCATATTGGGATTTAGGAGTGTCACAGGTAGCCTATCCTCATGGATATACCTGTGAGTTCATCAGTTTTGGATATGGTGAAGACGTGACAACATTATTATACTGAAGTCTTATTCCTAAGGTAGAGCGTTTTAGGTGAGTACCCATCACCTAGTTGGTTTATTGATAAGAATGATAAATTTTTCATTCATGGATTTTTATGGGTTCTTTAATAAATTTGAGTGGAACTAATGTGAGAATATAATTCTTCTAGTTGGTATGTACATCCTAGAATCACCAAAACGTATCATGACTTTTACCACTAGTATTTAATTCCCAAATAAAGAAATAGATAATAGGTTTCATTACTCGGTGTTCCACCTGTTAGTAGGTGAAGGTGGAACACAAGAGGTATATTGGTATTTTATATCCCTATCACATTCTTGAGTAAAAATGGGATGGAATAATTGGGGATTTTTTATAGACTTTCCAAATTCCCCTCTAAGTAGTGATAAAGTTTGGGTAATCATGGATAGGATAATATAGGTCACCCACTTTCTACCAATTTAGGAGAAATTCTCAGTGGATGAGATTAAGAGGATTTAAATCCAAGTGGTTATATTTATTCATGAGATTCACCATACTATTTTATAATATAGTGAAACTTTTTTTACATCATAGTTCTTTCATGGGTTACATAAGGCTTGGGTATCCTTGGTACATTTTAGTACATCTTACCACAAACACTAATGGTAAGTCCAAGAACACTATACATGTGCTAGATGACATTCTATAAGAATTCACCCTTGAATTTGGAGGGTCTTGGGAACAAAATCTACCATATTATGAATTATCTTATATTATTAGATTTTAAGTGACTATACAGATGTCTCCTTAA
Source organism: Viscum album (assembly GCA_963277665.1). Classification (NCBI taxonomy): domain Eukaryota; kingdom Viridiplantae; phylum Streptophyta; class Magnoliopsida; order Santalales; family Viscaceae; genus Viscum; species Viscum album. Next base: position 678,399,177 of record OY728126.1, on the reverse strand, counting down.
GAGCCCCTATACGACATGCCATTCTATTCACCTATGTGTTAGTTAGTGACAGGGGAGGAAGCACTATGAGGAACTAATATTATTTAGGGGAGATCATAGTAGGTAATATTGATCTGAAACCATATGGACACCACTCAGTCAAGAATAATTCATATGTCGATAGTTTCTATAGACCTCTAGTATTATTTCATGTTTCACCTAGATTGGGTCATCGATGAATTTAGAGGTAGGGTAAGTTATTGCTCAGATTTGTTTCACCTTTAGAGATATTGAAAAGGATATAACCATTGGATTATTTAATAAATATTCTTAGAGATACATAGATATACATGATGTTTATCATGCATCTTAGTTAATTCATTACTATTAAAACATGTCTCATTTCCTTCATCCTAATGAGGTTGAGTTGGATGTGGATGTTTATTTTGAGGAGTACCTGATTTATGTTGTTGATTTTAGTGGTGGGGATCTTTATATAAGTTAAGTTCCCATAGTCTAGGTTCTATGATAGAAAATCCTTGAATAAGATGAGACCTCAGAGTGAGATTAAAATACAAATTCTCAATGCTTAGAGTTATTCTATGATTATGTTTAATTACCCTCGGAAGTACAACTCAAGGATGAGTTGTTTTAAATATGGGACGTTATATGATCATGATTTTCATAGGGGAACATATAATTTAAAATTTTGTCTAAATCTCTTTCTTAATCCTTTTAACAATTCCTAAGTTGATAAGGAAGGGTACAAGAGTGTCCAGGGCTTGTTTCAATCTAGGATATCCAGTATTTAGAGAACTAGAGTGAGGATCATAGTTAACACAAGATCAGTAGAAACATACAGACCAAATAGAAGAAGCATGTTTTTTAACCATGTGAGAGAGGACACATGGCCATGAAAAATCAGAAATTTATTACACGTGTACTTATCATGGTTTGTACACAATTTCTCATAACCATTAAAATAGTTGTGTGAGGGGGTTTCACCTTATAAAAATAGATGCACACTGTGTGTGCATGCGTTTTCAATCTGCTCACATGAACTATGATAGGTGGGAGCTTGGATCGAATGATCCACATGGTTGGGACATTATTTAGAAAACTAGGTAATAAAAGCATGATACCCTTTAAAAAGGGTGAAATAAATATTTTTCCCTAAACCCCTTTAAACCTTTAACCTTATTTCTCCTCCCTTAAACACATAGCAGACCAACCTCTTGGGAGTTCCCATTTAATATCCTATAATATTGGTGTTGTATCCTCCATATGGGCTCTAAATCAAATGAATTTAGTCATGTTTTATCACCCTTGTCAAGAATATGATTCCTATTACATCATTTATCTATTTTATTCACCATATCAGATACCATTTTCATGTGAGATAATATGAAATATTTCAATCCATTTCTCTATTTTCCCCAATTTATACATTTCCATCTAAAATATTAGGATGATACTAGTTGACGAATCTATTACATGTATAACATGGTGGTATATTAATTTTCCCTAATTTTTTTAATGTCTATAAAATTCTCCCTTATACTGCATGCTAGACCTTCTATGTGTTGCTAATAAAATGTTAATTTCCTTTAATTAAATGTCTATAATTTGATGAGATACTTCTGTAAACCATTTAAATGGTAAAACGTTGTCTACCTCAACTAGTACCACCCTTAGGGTGAGTTTATTAAATTCACATGGCACTTTTATTAATTCCTTAGTGGCCAAACCACCTCCTAAGTTGGTTTGGATTGTATCTTAAATAAGATGGTTAAATGGATTAAATGGAAGTGAATGGTGAGACCATTTCACTTAAACCTTGTTAAAATTTGATGCATGACCAAGACTAAATGGGATTAAATGAAATTTAAAACGGTATAAATGTATCACATGGACTTTGATAAATTTTGAGTAAGCTTGGAATTTATTATGACCATTATATAATGATATCAGATGGCTTGCCTTGGAAATGTATTGTATTCCCCACCTTGGACTGCCTTAAATACATAGAGGACACCACCCAATTCATGGATTCATTTACTAAGATTTTATACCCCACTTTGATTTTTCCTTATCTTATATTGATGACTACTTCAGTGTGGTTTTGGGGACTCATCTATTACTTTATTTGGAAATTAGAATGCGTTAGATCATCTCCTTAGATTCGAGTGGGTGTCTTAGGAAACATACCACGTTATATTATCCCCTTGGGCTTCAATAAAGTATATTTAAAGTCTAACTAGGACATGTTCTAGGACTTTATATATTAATCATTACTAAAGTGAAATACTAGGGGTTCATCCCTAGATTACACTCAAACCCCTACATCCGAGCTATATGACTTACTACTTAGAGTTTACTAGATCTTATAAGTTTAAGGATTCATTGGTTACTCCTTAGGTCATGTATTATTATTATTATTATTATTATTATTATCACATGGTAACATGTTTAGAGACATTCTATCTTAGGCCAAAGTAGGTAGAGTTAGATAGGTATCCCCATGAACCCGAGTCGGCTTGGTTTTAGTTACACTTCACTTATTTACATTATTATTAACTACAAACTAATAGTTTTATATTCAATGTATGGATAGTTTTAGACGTTTTTGGTTGGTAACTACTTATTTTTACTCACACACTATTTAGGTATTCATTTGGTATCTAGATAGACTTCAAGGGAGCATATAGAGACAGAGGGAAACACCCAACTATGGACACTCGATTGTTTTGTTCTAGGATAGAGCATGGGAGCATAAAACCAATCTAGTAATTTTGATTCTATAGAAGATATATTTTTTGTTTTTTGTAAACTTTTTTATAGCATGTTTTGGTGTATGTATACTTCCCCTTTTTGAAGAGACTTGACATAATTTTTTATATCATTTGATTCACTACTTCTATTTTCTATTATTATCTAGATAATTAATATTACACTATCTTTATATTATTATTTTTTGTAGTGACAATAATTTGTTTATATCTATCACCACTGTGATCCACTATAATAAATAGGGTATAGTAACTCCATAAAACTATCTTAGACCCTCATTTATAGTAGTACTTTTTTGACATTTGGGGAGGTATTCTTGAGGTTATGTGGCTACTGGGTCATGTCACTTTTGAGTGGATTAGTCAGAAAATCTCAAAAGAACTTAGAATCATTGAGAGTTTACAAATATTCATAAGAAATAGAAATTTTAATATTTGTGAAGAAAATTATGATACTAAAATCCCAAAGTTCTATTTACATACATATTTAAATCTAACTCCAATGGCTATATTCTGAGTTATTTAGGATCAGATGAAACATCATCAGATAAATCTTTCATTATTTAGTAGTTTCACCTTCAGAATAAAAGATCTAACGTGTTAAAGGAAACATGTCATCAAAATTCACACAATTCTATAGTATTATGTTTAGAGAAGCATAAAAAATGACAATATCATCACACATTAAACATTCACTAAATATATCTACATATAAAAACATAAAAAAACTTTTCAAGTTAAAGAAATGAAATTTATTGTATTTTTTCAAAAAAATAACATGAATGTGGGGTTTTAACCAAAAAATATCCCTCTTTTTGATAATCAAAAGACCCATAATAAAACTTGGCTGAACATTAAATAAAAAAACATACAATTTTATTCGATAGAAAATTTCTGATATTTACCAGACATGCAAGAATTTTTTTTGAGATCATAATTTCCCCCCCTTCTAATGTTTATCCTAAAAAACCATATGATATAATAATAATTACATAAATCCATAAAATTATCCTCCCTTAAACATAAATGAGGTGATATGAGAAATACATACATAAATATTACATCATTTTAAATGAAAACATAATATATTACACAATAATTCATTCCCCAGAGACATAAAGGTTTAGTGTCTTTGGATACTAGATATATATTAATCTTATTTTTTGAAATATATTCAACATCTATTACAAATTTATTCTTTCATATTACCCTTACTATACATATTTTAATTAAAACCATTCTTTATAACCTGGGGATAATGGAAACATAAGAAAAAGTGAGATTATATACTCAATAAGGGTAAACAAGGGAGATATAAATTCATTTTCATATGCTAGTAGAAGACAAGAATAATGGTATAAGATTATAATTATAACTTATGAAGTCCATACCCAATCATTAATGGATTATAGAACATGAATCCTGCCATTAAGTATTAGTTTTTCAAAATACATGAGTTATAAGAGTAAATAATCATCATTAATCAATCATGAGTTAGGATAGAATATTTTAAGAATAAGAACATATCATTTTAATTTTGTAATAATAGTATAAAATCATTTAATTAGTCAAGGTTTACTTCCATGATCATCATCATATAATAGAGAAAGTCCCATAATGGACTATGTTACTTCCCAACCAATTTTCATCCTTGGAATGGGTTCACTACACATCCTATTTCATATTATCTCCTAAGATTAAATCATTAACCAACTCATTATAGGGATTTTATAGACCCACCAATCATATAATTAAAACCATGCATATGTGTTCCACAATATCAATGAAACATTTAACATTTCATTATAGCATTAATTGTAGAAATGAAACAGGATTAAAAAATATATTCCCATCATATAATCTTACTCCATCTAGTGAAAGAACATATATGGTATCATTGGATCATATAATCAGTGAATCATAAAAAAATAAAAGGATGTTTACCAAGATAAAAAATACATTTCAAAAAACATTTATACCTCTCTTTGAAAACATGATAAAATTATACTTTTGTTTTGATATAATTTTAAATAAAAATTCCCAAGATATTTAGAAAATGAATTTCTTTGAAAATAACCATAGAAACTTATAAAATAATCTTAAAATAAAAAAAAAGTCACAATGAATGTAAAATCTATTCATATGGTAAATATTAAAATAAACATTCCTTTCACCATTATTGTAAAAAGTCATAAATAACATGTTTGAAAAAAACATAATAAAAATTAAATTTTTTCCATTTCAAAGAAATTAAAATATGGTTGAATATTAAATTAAATATTCCATAGATCATATAAAACAACATCATTGAAAACATTTTAAAGAACATAGAAATGAATGAAAAATTTTATCGACCAAATGGAAAATAAGGTCCCATTTTCTTAAAAAATATTTCATTGATTATATTATCTACAAAAGAGAGGAGAATGAAATTAAAACATGAAAACCCCAAAATAAATATGGTATAATAAAATTTATGGGGTTTAAGATATAAATTTCATATAATTCCCCCTATTGATATTCACGAATAAATAATCAAGACTAAAAATGAGATTGCAAAAAAACAAAATCATACCTCAAGCCCTGAATCTTATTATATGCATTATTAATATCCTGTATAATAAATTTTAATTTATTATAAATCTATAATAGTTATATATTTATAGTTAAATTAATTTTTTTATAATTTATAACTACCCAGTTTTTAACAATTCTTCCTTAAAATCAGAATTATGGGAGTTAACTGTTTTCTTTCCCATGAATGTTATGGTTTAACAATTCTTTTCCTCATACCTTTTTCATGGTTTCACTAACTATATAATATTAATCATGTAAAAATTATTTTATTTATTCATTATATACACTTTTCTAAACATTCATATGAATAGGTGAAAAAAATGAATGACATCACTTCATGGAGATGATAGTTCATATGAATGCATGAGTAATGTTTTCATTTTCCAACAAATGGAAGAAAGGATTGGTAAATAACAATATTAATTTATAGAATAATAATAATATCATATAAATCATATATGTTCATTATATCTATACATATGACCAACCATGTATGGAGGTCACAAAAAACAAATAACATCACATCGTGGAGGTGGTAGTCCACATATACACACAAACAATGTTATCATTTCTAATAGGATGTAAAGAATGTTAAAAATGGTAATAAAATTAACATTAAAAAATTTCATTATAGTAATTTTTTTAATTTAACCATGTAAATATGGTTATAGAATATTTATATGAGGTTAAGGAAGAATGAAACTCAAAATAGACCAGTAAATGCAATTACTAATTCTTTGAGAAATGACCTTTGGATTAAAACATAAGACTTTTTAGTTTACTATTAGGGGAAGAAAAAAAGATCTGGGAAAATGGGGAAGAAGCTATATAGATATTTTTATAGGTCTTTTATGATCCAAATTCCTTAAATCTTATGAATATGTGAAGAGAGTAGGCACCCATTTACAAATGAGGTTGGTGGAAGACAAGTAAATACTTAAAACATTACAATTTAATAAATTTATATTCAAGTGAAATTTGAACCAAATAAACCAAAATTAGAATATAATATAAGGGTGGGTTGAAATAAAATTAACTAATATTATTTAGACATGTTTCACTACTACAAAAATGGGCTTTATCAGTGCTTAAAACGGGCTTTAACAACGCTAAAAAAGCACTGTAAATCTCAGTGCTGATAAAGGCTCTCTTTATCAGTGATTTTTTAGCACTGATAAATGTCATGCCTTTTGTAACATGAAATTGTACAATAGAATACCGAAAAAAGACCAGCAAAAAAATCACCATATCAGACAAGTAGTTCACACAGATAAAATATGCAGTGGTAGTCAATTTGGGATCAAACGATGGGAAAAAATACATACCTAATGTGATGTACTAATTATTAATTATTATTATCTAAAGGTACCATCAAATAATATCTCCTCAAAATGATATCTTACATCACCTAATATAAAATATATAGGGAGAGTTTAATGTCATATCCTTAGGAAAAATTTGATTAAGGCATGCATGCGAGTTATTATTAATTTTTTTTGTGGTTAAGATTCATGTCAAGCTTGGATATGATATTTGTTTATAGATTTTGAGTTCCTTTTGGGATATGTTGCTTAGGACTTAGAGAGTTTCCCATGTAGATTACTCATGTTAAATGTATTTGGGTGTTTCTTGGGACACTTAAGAAAATGTTTTCTTTTGGTTGATGCCTTTATCTTATGGTGTGCTATCTTCTTTTCATGCCATTTATAGAATTTATAAATGGTGGGGAGATATATGCTTATTTTTTTTCCATCCTAGACTCTTGAATAGTAAAAATGTAGCACTTTTATTAGGGGAAACAATTTATAAGAACCAATGTGGGTACACTTTCATGTGGAAGTTTCCTATTTATTTTGAACTTTTACTGTTTTACATACATTAGAAAAGGATGGGTTGTATAAATCCTAGTAAAAACCATGAAACTTACCCTTCTGAGGGAGTTTTAGGAAAAAAGGTTGTTCATGGTTAAGAGAAACCATGTTGTAAGGATATATAGTTTAACTAATTTATTTTGAATTATTGGAACATGGTTAGTTAACTGTTTGTCCAAACAGTGCAGAAGAGGGTTTCTTATCCAATGGCTCCCAAAAAGTTAGTGAAGAGTTCGGAAAACTGCCCAACCAGACCATGAATGTTGCCGATGATATGGAATAATTTAATGGATTTCAACATATTTCATCCCATACCATTCCCAAAACTTATTCTAAGATCCATTTATCTTGAAAATTTATCCAATTTAAATACTCTATTCTTTTTTTCTTTCTCTTTCATTCTTCTCCCTCTCCCTTTCCTCTTTGTTTTCATCCCTCACCATGAACTCTAGGGGTAAAGGTTTATATTTAGGGTGTGTGATGAATTATTAATGGGGGTTTATTGTCTGAGGACTACTTAGGACTATATGAGGCTTGCCTAAGTGTCTTATGTCATAGGTAATAACTTTTGGATTGTTTTTCGTACGTCAGTTGTTGTTTTCACTTAAAAATTATGTCCATTTTAAACAAAAGAAACACACTTTGAGTAATAATGGTCACACAATTCCTTGAATTGAGGTGGGGTTGAATTTTATATGTCACAAATTACCCATGAATCATTCAACTAAAGTATCAACACAACCCAAATGTGTTTGGTCTATTTTCCGTATGTCAGTTGTTGTTTTCACTTAAAATTCTGTCAATTTTAATAAAAAGAGAGACACTTTGAGTGATACCGGCCACACTGTGCCTCAAATTCAAGAGGGGTTGACTCATACACATCATACATGACCTATGGATTGAAGGCCTAAAGTATCAACACAATTCGAATGCGTTTGGTCAGTTTTCCGTATGTCAGTTGTTGTTTTCACTTAAAATTTTGTCCATCTAAAAAAAGAGAGACACTTTGAGTGATACCAATCACACAATGCCTCATATTGAGGATAGGTTGACTCTTACACATCAAAAATGACCCATGGATCCTTTTAATAAATTATCAACACAATATGAATACGTTTGTTCAGTTTTCTGTATGTCAGCTGTTGTTTTCACTTAAAATTCTGTCCATTTTAAACAAAAGAGAGAACTTTGAGTGATACCGGAAAAACCGTGACTCTAATTGAGGAAATTTTGAATATTAAATGTCCAAAATGACCCATGTATCGTTCTATTAAATTATAAACACAATATGAATGTGTTTGGTTGGTTTTTCGTACGCCAGTTGTTGTTTTCACATAAAATTTGGTCCATTTTAAACAAAGAGAGACACTTTGAGTGATACTGGCTGCACTGTGCCTCATATTGAGAAGGGGTTGACTAGTACATGTCACATATGACCCATGTATTTTTTTCCTAAAGTATTAACACAATAATAATGCGTTTGGTCAATTTTTCGTACGTCAGTTGTTGTTTTCACTTAAAATTCTATCCATTTTAAACAAAAGAGAGACACTTTGAGTGATACCGGTCACAATGTGACTCATATTGAGGTGGGGTTGACTAATACACATCAAAAATGACCGATTTATAGTTATAATATAGTATAAACACAATCCAAATGAATTTGGTCATTTTTCTATATGTTAGTTGTTGTTTTCCCTTTAAATCCGGTCCATTTTAAACAAAAGAGAGACCCTTTGAGTGATATCTTCCACACCGTGCCTTGTATTGAAGTAGGATTGAATAATAAACTTCATATATGACCCATGTATCTTTTTTATAAAGTATTAACACAATATGAATGCATTCAGTCAGTTTTTCATACGTCAGTTGTTGTTTTCATTTAAAATTATGTCCATTTTAAAAAAAAGAGAGACAATTTGAGTGACATCGGTCAAACCATGCCTCATATTGAGGCAAGGTTGACTATTACATGTCAAAAATGACACATGGATCATTATAATAAATTATCAACATAATTAGAATGTATGTTTTCAGTTTTCCGTATGTCAGTTGTTGTTTTCACTTAAAATTCTATGCATTTTAAACAAAAGAGACAATTTGAGTGATACCAGTCACACTGTGCCTCGGATTGAGGCAGTTTTGATTCTTAAATGTTCAAAATGAACCATGTATTGTTCTCCTAAAGTATCAACACAATCTAAAGGTGTTTGGTGGGTTTTCTATATGTCAGTTGTTGTTTTCACTTAAAATTCTATACATTTTAAACAAAAGAGAGACACATTGAGTGATACCAGAAAAACCATGCCTTATATTGAGTCATAGTTGAATAATAAATATAATATATGACCCATGGATCATTGGACTAAATTATAAACACAATAATAATGCGTTTGGTTAATTTTCCATATGTCAGTTGTTGTTTTCACTTAAAATTCTATCCATTTTAAACAAAAGAGAGACAATTTGTGTGATACTGGTCACACCATTCCTCATATTCAGTTATGGTTGACTCATAAACATAAAAAATTATCCATGGATCGTTCTCCTAAAGTATCAACATAATACGAATGCGTTTGGCCTGTTTTCCGTATGTTAGTTGTTGTTTTCACTTAAAATTATGTCCATTTTAAAGAAAAGAGAGACAATTTGAGTGATAACGGTCACACCATGCCTCGTATTGAGGAGGCGTTGACTCATACACGTCAATAATTATCCATGTATTGTTCTCCTAAAGTATCAATACAATTCAATTGCACCTGGTCAGATTTCCGTATGTCAGTTGTTGTTTTCACTTAAAATTCTATCCATTTTAAACAAAAGAGAGATACTTTGAGTGATATCAGTTACAACGTACCTCAAATTGAGGCAGGGTTGACTTTTACACATCAAAAATGACCCATGTATCATTCTAATAAAGTATCAACACAATCTGAAAGTGTTTGGTTAGTTTTCTGTACGTCAGTGGTTGTTTTCACTTAAAATTTTGTCCATTTTAAACAAAAGAGAGACACTTTGAGTGATACCAGTCACAACATGCCTCAAATTGTGGCAGGGTTTACCCATACACGTCATAAATTTTCCATGGATCATTCTACTAAAGTATCAACACAATACAAATACTTTTGGTCAGTTTTCTGTATGTTAGTTGTTATTTTCACTTAAAATTCTGTCCATTTTAAACAAAATAAGGACACTTTGAGTCAATCCGGTCACACCATGACTCAGATCAAGTAATTTTTGAATCTTAAACTTCAAAAATTGCCCATGGATCATTATAATAAAGTATCAACACAATCCGAATATGTTTGGTCTCTTTTCCGTACGTCAGTTTTTGTTTTCACTTAAAATTATGTCCATTTCAAACAAAAGAGAGAAAATTTGAGTGATACCGGTCACACCATGCCTCAGATTGAGGCAGTATTGACTCTTACATGTCATAAATGACCCATGTATCATTCTAATAAATTATCAACACAATATGAATGTGTTTGGTTGTTTTTTCGTACGTTAGTTGTTGTTTTCACTTAAAATTCTGCCCATTTTAAACAAAATAGAGACACTTTGAGTGATAATGGTCACACCATGACTCAGATTGATGAGGGGTTGACATTAACATGTCACAAATTACCAATAGACCATTATCTTTAGGTATCAACACAATCCGAATGTGTTTGGTCAGTTTTCAGTATGTCAGTTGTTGTTTTCACTTAAAATTCTGTCCATTTTAAACAACAGAGAGACACTTTCAGTGATACCAATCACACCATGCCTCAGATTGAGGTGGAGTTGACTTTTACATGTCAAAAATGACCCATTGACCATTTTTCTAAATTTAAAACATGTATGTGTGGGGGGAGACCCTGTGTAGGAAGGAGGTTCCAACAATATTCATTTTCTTATTACGGATAATCAAAAAACGTACAATTTCTACCAATGAAAATGTTCAACGCATTGGAATCCATTTGTCACCTCGATACTTGTACTGCAATCAATTTAGGGTGAATACTTTTACTCATATTTTCTTTGAATGTGAGTGGGAATGTATGATATGAAGGTATTTTAGATATTTTACTATTTTTTCTTATCCAAACCCTAAAGAAAAGTGGTTCATCATTCTTGCATGTTGCTAGTGAATTTCATCTGTTAAAATAGAAAAATGACTAATTAGAGAAAGGTTTTTTTATTTAATAATAATTAATATTTTTCCTATGAACATTTACATACAAAAATGTTTCATCTTTTGATCTTCATGAACCCCTCTCAAAAATTTCAACAAATTGTACACGTCCCCAAGTCAGATCTTCATGTTATTTGTGTACAATCTTCCATTAGGTTTGTGGACCACTCATTTATGAACAAATATATATTTTCTTATGAATATGAGGCTTTTCAACTATTAGAGTAGTACTAGAAAATATATAAATAATGAATTAATAAATAATTTAAATGAAATAGTAGTTTTTTTGGAAATAAATCTTTTGGGATGCTAGTTTGTTTATGGAAAATGATATCTCTCATAAATTTACCAACATAATAACCACAATATTTTCCATTTGTTTGTTTTGGACACTGTAAAAACTTTTATCATTAGGATAATAAGTAACTTGTTTTGATATGTGTTTGGATTGTGAAATTTTATTATATATAGTCTGATACTTGTCCAGATGTAGTACTTGCTCGCCTCTTTATGATTATCCCCTGTCCTCATTCCCTTTTTTAGATGATATTGATACACCACCCTATCATAATATTATCCTCAGTAAAAGATAATATAAATTATATAACTTTACGTTTAGACCTAAAATATAGGATGTAGTGTCTTACAGATTCACAAACTCCATCATGCGTGGTCGGTTTGTTGGATATCCTTGCATTGAATCCAGAAAATAAATCTTTGGAGAATCCAAGTTCACCACAATTAGCAGCCAATGTTTCCTAAAAACACAAAAAGGAATATGTAATGAAATAAGTGAAAATATAATTCATATTATTTAATAGTTGAGTTTTAGCTCTGCATGGTTGGTATTAGGAAGAGTCTTTCATCCATAATCTTGATTTCAAATGTTTTCAACAAGCCTTTAACTATTTCATCCTTTACAGATGGATATAATTTCGTTAGTTTTGTAGATGTGGTATGAGGACTAATGTGTTTGAATTTTGGCTCATGGGAAAATCCCTTCAACTTTTTTTCATATATATTCATGCCAATAATATAAAATGCATTTAGTCATAATTAGTACATTATATCAGCTTTTAGAAAATCAATTCATGAAAACATACCTCATATATAAATTTACAACTATGATGCCTAGTAAATTATATTCAAGGATGTCATTTAAATTTTCAGCAACAATGGAATCTTAAATTTCATCTTCTTATATATTCTTTTCAAAAACAACTATATGACTACTACCACTTTTTAGATTCATATCCACATGAGTCTTCAATGATAGTAAATGTGGATAGAGAACAAGAAGTGTAATTGTGATTTCAGTAGATATTTTGGATCGGTTAGTTGATCCTTTAGATTATTTTGATCCCACATTTCTTATCACCTGCTTCCCTTTCTCCGTCTATAATAACATTCATTGGTTCAGAACTTTTTTTCCCTAATTGTTAAAGGTTTATCTTGAAAAAATTAGAAATAAATACCTATTTGTACACATGTACTCTTATATGTTGTGACAACTATGCAATGAATGTCCCAATATAATTTTGACCGTATGAATATCATCGTCATAAAGTGGAATCGGTATCTCTTTATTTATCTCATGAGCTACATTAATTGTCACTTTTAAATGATCTGTTGGAAGTGGTCTATTATACAGCTTGTCCTATGGGATGTTGAACACCAGAGCCCTAGCTACAAGGTGATATGTGGGTGTTGATAGATATAAATCACAGTCATTATCAGCATGTAGAAGGTAAGTACAAGAAAAGTATCAGTGTTTTTCTGATTCACATTTCATGGGAACAATTATTATAATATTGATTACGATGACTATGATAGCTCTTTGAGGGGAATGGCTCACCTCAAAACTGGTGGGGGGTGGGGTGGGATTTTCATGTGTTGGTTGTTCCTGAGTTGTATCTTCTCCTTTCTTATCACCCATAAAAGTTTCTAGAAACTCTCCTTTCCATTGAAATTGTTCTTAAATAGTTGCTAGTATTTCTCTCATTTGATTCATTTCTTCATTTAGATCATCCGTTTGTTTTTTTCTCAATATATACTCAGCGTGTCACCCCAAAACCACACCTCTAACACGACCATATTGTTCTGGACACTTCAAAGCCATCGATAATAGGTCTAAATCCGCTATAGGAGTAGCTTATTCTTGTTACTGTCGGATATAGGAAAATAAGTAATTATTATTATATAATAGAAATATAAAACTAAACTTTTTATCATATCATACTTACACATATTTCCCACACTTTTTGTGTGTTTTCATCTACTTGATTCCCTTTTTTATTCACACGTTCCTCCTTCCATAGCACATGATGTTGGATGGAAGTGTCTTTGGAATTAGAATCATCAATCTACATATAATTATAGAAAGATAATTATGATGCTGTTTCTTGGAACATAACAATATTACTGTAAATTTAAAATACATACCATTTTCTTTTCTAGTGAAGCGTACCCCACCCTTGATTTACGTTAGGGGTATGTTGGTTTTGATGCACGTTCTTTATTTTCAGTACTGAGATGCTGTTTCATAAATGAAATATTGAAAATAAAAGTGATGAATACACGTATCCTCAAACAACGTATTATCATCCACAATGTGCCTTAAACTTCTCATCCCCACGATGGCTAATAAATGCATCCCATACTTCTTGGGATATTAGGTGAGCATAGAAAAGGGGTGGGTGTAGGTTTATTTTACCTTTGGAATCTTTTAGGTGAAATTTTATTATAATAGAGAGAAATACTTGATGAATCCTTCTTGAAAGCCTTAGTACATAATTCTTATGTGAATAATCTACTATAAATGTACTCTACAAGGGATTGAGAAGAGAAATATACTGTTTCATTATTTTATTTTCTAGTAAATTAAAGAAATAATATCATAATGATACCGTAATTTTTCCCAGATCACAACCTTTAGCCTAGACACAACATGGTGCCATGAATCTATGTCAATCGGTATGCATTTCTGAGTGACAATTCCAATGTAACTACTAGAAATAACCTTTTTGGGATTCAAATATTTTCCTCGTGTATTCCATCTGACATCAAAATTGATGCCTTTTCTTTTGAACTTAAGAACATTGGCTAACACAATCAAAATACGATGCACCTATGTTTTCTGTGACATTGGTCCTTCATCCCTGACCATTTCATAGATATAAACATCATCAATATGTCCATGTGAAATGGTAGCCACTACACATGTTGATGGTTATTAGACCTCAACACTAGGAGCAGCAATAGGTTCAGAAACTTGTTACTGCTCTGCTTTGTGAGCAACAATAGCAGCAGCTTGAGAGACTTGTTCAGCCTCAAGGTTTGGAGGACCAGAACGTGCAGAAGTCATTATCTACAAAAGTGGTTGAATAGTTAATTTAGATTACATAAATTCAGTAAAGATAAGATAATAACATGAGATAACAAGATCTATATTACAAGCAAAATATGACCTATTTATTGAACTATCTTTCATTTTATTCAAAGACTGATGGGATTTGACACCTCTATTGAATATCCAAATCCCTTCATTATGGTCTCCTCTAACATACAAAACGTCATCTTCATTGAGACCACTACGAAATGATTGCAATGTACCACTGAAAGTATCACCCTAAATTGAATTTTCATTGGACCCTTTAGTAGTTTTTGATGATAATAGAAAAATTGAACACTTTCGGTTTGTAGGATCTGAAACCTAAAAAACTTGTATCACTTGTGATGCCATTATAAACTGTTCGTCTTTGTACCATTCTTTACTAAAATAAAATTTCAAAAATCCCAATTCATCTATTAACACCACTGTTGTTATCAACCCATTTTCATTGAAAAATTGGCAATTGTAATGTCATATAATCCAACTCCCATATTTTTTTGATAATGCCAAAGGATGACATATTCACATAAATTGGATTTCTATCTTTACTACCAGAAACATGCAACGCTTCAACCACAAGTGTAACTCCACTATTTTTCATGGTACTATCTTCATCATGTTCATCTGTATAGATTGTATAACCATTAATTACATAACCATTTTAAGATAATACATACAAACTTGGTCTGGCAGCTAGCCATCAAAGTCGTTTTGAAATTGAATTCGTATTTTCATCTAACTACTTAAAAATATGGTCCCAAAACCATCCTATAAACTAGTTATTATGTGTATTTGATATCCATTTTCAGCCCTTGATGGATTCAACTGCCTAATAATTTTTTTTGGGTTTCAATATATGGAGAAACCTCCCAACTATTATACAAAACATAAAGTTGGGACTGTTCATGATCTGTAATATTGATTGTCACAACATCTCTTCCAGAAATTCCCTCACCCTCAATGCATCCAGTGTGATGAGATTTTGGGAGACCAATGCTTTCCAAATCAGATAGGTATTCGGTAAAAGATTCAATGGCTTCCTTAACAACATGTCACTCTATAATATAACCCTCTAGCCAACTTCAATTTTTTACTTACCCTTTCAAAATCTTCATATACCGTTCAATGGGGTGCGTCCATCTATAGTGCATAGGACTATAAAGTCGAATCTCTCTCACTATGTGAACCATCATATCAAAGAATGTTGGCAGTAAGAACATTTATAATTCACATAATATGATGACAATTTCTCTTTCCATAGCAGGAAATTTATCCGGGTCTAGAACTTTGCTGCATATAGCTTTGAAAAATAAACAAAGTTTAGTTAATGTATGATGAACATTCTTGGGAAAATTTCAATGTAAAGCTATAGGAATTAAATATTGAATAAAAACATGGCAGTCATGTGATTTAAAAACTTTTAACTTCAAATCATTCATTGACACAATGTTCTGTATATTTGATTAATACCCCTCTGGAACCTTTGCATCATTGAATAAGTTGCAAAAATGATATCTCTCCTCCTTATAAAGAGTGTAAGTAGCTGGAGAAAGAAACATTTGATTTTCACCCTTCACGGGAGCCAACTCTTCTCATATTCCCATGTCAAGCATGCCCAACCTTGACTTAATCCCATCCTTTATTTTTTTAGGGGTATTTAACAATATTTCGATAACACTATCACATAAATTTTTTTCCACATACATCACATCAAGAAAATGTCTGGCGTACAGAAAATTCTTGTGTGGTAATTAAAAAAAACTGATCTCTTTTTCCAACTGATTTTCGTAAGGTTTTTTGAAAATGGTTTACCAAAAACAGTGTTCACATATTTTAATTTCTCAAATAGCTAATCACCTGTTAGTGGAGACGGTGTGGTGCATTGTTTTGAACTTTCATTGAATGATGTCGTCCAAGATCGATATTTAAGTAGACGGGGTAGAAATCTACGATGTCTTAAAAACAAATATTTTGATTAATGTTTCAACCTAGTTGATTCTATATCTTCTTTGTGTACATGAAACCATTGATTTCCTTTAATGCTATAGCCTAAAAAATTTCCATAAGTAGGGAAATCATTTATCGTCCCATAAAACATCACTCTCAACATGAAGTATTCACTTTTATAAGCATCATACAATATAACACTTAAATCCCAAATAATTTCAAATCCTAAATTAAAGGATCCAAATAAACATCAACATCGTTACCTGGTTGTTTTGGTCCTGATATAAGAATATATAACATGATTAATTTTTATTTCATGCATAACCAGGGTGGCAATTTATAATTTACCAATATAACATGCCATATACTGTGAGTGCTAGTTTGAAAACCAAAAGGATTCACTCCATCTGTAGATAATGCAAGATGAAGGTTTCTCAGCTCATTCCCAAATTCAGGATACTCATGGTCAATTCTCTTCCATTGAGGAGAGTCAACCAGGTGACGTAATTTCCCATATTTATTTCTTTTATCTGTATTCCATGAAAATTTTCTTGCAGTTTCTTCACTTCCATATAAACGCATAAACCTTGGAATTATTGAAATGTACCATACAAATTTTTTAGGACTAGATTCATCTTTCTTGTATCGAGAAGCACCACACTTTGGGCATTCTGTAAGTGATTTGTTCTCCTTGATAAACAATATATAGTCTTTCAGGAAGACATGTATTCTTTCAAAAATCATACCCATCGAGTATAGCATTAATTTAGCTTCATATGTCCGGCATGAGAGCTCATTATCTTCCGGGAGCATGTCATTCAAGAGAGAAAGTAGTTCTATAAAACTGAAATCACTGCATTTATTTCCTACTTTCAATTTATACAACTTTATCACAACTTACAATGTTGTATATTTAGTGGAACCAGCATACAATGGTGTCTTTTCACAACTCTTTAGCTTCTCAAATAATTTTGAGAAATCACAGAGTTCATCTTCAATTGTCCTTGTCATTTCCTCAATACGATATTCATCATCATTGACATATGTAATCATATCCACCATATGGTCTTCTTCATTATCAATATTTGTAATTATATCTGATGATCCATAAAAAGTAGTTTTATCCCAGCCAGTAGCTACATTCAATTTTTCTCTATGTTTATTTCAACATTTATAACTATGATCTATTCCATGAAATATCAAATATTCTTCCAACTCTTCTGGAGTAATTAGTCTAGAATAAAAACAATGTAAACATGGAAAAAGGATTTGAGAACGATCCTTTTCAGGATCCTTTGCAAACTTGATGAAATCTTTCACTCTGTTCTCATACTCTATTGTCAAACGATTAACATCCATCCAATCTTTATTCATATCCATCCTATTTTAATCTCAAATATTATTTTTTATGATTCAAATACACAAAAAAAGACATTCAAATACAGTATAAGAGAACCAATTCATTATAAAAATAGTGATTAATAGAGCCTAACCATTTCAAATAAAGATTTGGAAATCAACAGAACTAGGATAGACCCCCCATCAAAATCAACACACTTTACAGCCCCTTACCAATAGTTATAGCACCCACCACCCTTGTAGCAAAACAATAAACATCCTTTTAACCACCCCTACCTGCCACCTCATTCATAAAAAAATAGTCATATTAAAAAACCCAAAACTAGTGACC
The DNA here is from genome assembly GCA_963277665.1 of Viscum album. Classification (NCBI taxonomy): domain Eukaryota; kingdom Viridiplantae; phylum Streptophyta; class Magnoliopsida; order Santalales; family Viscaceae; genus Viscum; species Viscum album. Next base: position 678,380,753 of record OY728126.1, on the reverse strand, counting down.
AAACCCAAATAAAATGAAAACAAGGATATAATTTTGATGAGAAAAATAATATAGTAGATACATTTCCAAACACAAAGGAGTTCAGAGGGGAGAAAAATAACCTAGGTTTATCCAAAATTACTATGGAATATCATAGTTTTTGTTACACAAATTAACATAAGAAATAGAAAATTGAGGTTAGTGAACATAAATTCTATCATGAACATCTAAAGGATATGCAATAAATCTCCCTCACCTTCCCCAAACTTGTAACTAATATCCACAGGAACATCCTACATCCATTCTATATAAAAATCACATTCCTATACAAAGGGATAAACAAGAATCCCTTACTGTTAAAAAACTCACACATGAGGGGATAAAAGTCTCAAATAGTGATAACACATCCTTCACAAAGGGGTGAATTGTTCAAGGATAAATCAAGAGGTCCAAATAAGATTTAAAAGATACACTATATAAAGTGTAATCTAGAAATTTACCATAAAAAATAGAATAAAATTCCAATCCAGTTCACTCTTCATAAATCCTCATTTAATATTATTTAAAAATTTATTATAATCACAATCACAACATAAAAACATTTCCAAGACATCATTTAAATAATTTCTTTTCTCATTTAAATATGAAACAATCCAAAGAAGGATACATGAACCATACTCCTCCACAACTCAATGCATATAATTTTAGGTAAATATCCATTTTCTATAAAACAAACCATTTTCTATTTTTACTCACACCAAAACCCCTTTCAAATACATTTTCCATTACCTACACATTTAAAAAATTCCATTTTTATGAAACACAAGAAGAGAATACAGTTAATAAACCAACTTCATGGGTCGATCCCCTTTGAAAAATAAAAAATAAACCAAGAATAATTTCAAAATCATAATTTGAGCAACTTACTACTCATATTTAAAAACTCACAACAAGACAAACATGCTAAATTATTATGTTTTTTTAAAACCTACACCCAAACCCATTATCACCTCTAGTGCCTTTGAAAACATATTTCACACCTTTCAAAAAAACCATAGTACCATTTCTAAGAAGTATTAAATAACAAAACACACAAAACATAACCATTTCCTTTATTAAAATTCATTTCAAACACATAGGCATACAAAATGCTTCGAAAACACAATTCACACAACAAAATTAATTTATAAAACAAGAATAAATGCACAAAAAAGCATATTAAAAACATCTATAAAATTTAGGGCATGGAAACACTAACATTGGGTAAATAAATTGCTGACATCCAATGTGGAACCCTGATCACACCTCAACCACACCATAATGAAAACCTAGAAAGGAAATATTTACCCAAAAAAATAAGATTAAACCCTAACTCACAAGATTAAATCCTATCAATGTAACCCTAACCTATGGAAAATATAAACCTGAAAGGAGAATTGGGAGACTTACCTAGAGTATATTGCACCCACGATGGAGGGAGAGAAGAAGCATCGAGCTGTCAGGGAGCCTTCTATGCTACGCCAGGAGGGGAATGCACGATTGCCAGAGAGTGAGGTGCATGGGAGGAGCTGCCAACCATTGAGAAATGGAAGAGTAGGGTTCACGGAGAGTAGGGTCCAGTAGGGAAGAGGAGAATTAGGTTTCATGATGAGGAGGATCCGTGGAAGGGGTTTGAGGTGGAGGATAAGGAGTAGGGTTCTTGGCAGAGTATGGATAACAGCGGAGGTCTGGAAAAGAGAAGATTGGGGGAGAGGGGAGTTGTCATAGGGGTACAGTACCACGAGAGCTTGAGGGCATGATAAACAAAGGGAACTATGCACTGTATTTTAAAAAAAATGGGAATATGGTTTTATCAACGCTAGAAAAGCGCTGATAATAGGTTCCCTTTATCAGTGCTAAAAAAGCACTGATAAAGAGAACACTTTATCAGTGCTAAAATTTTAGCACTGATAAAGAATTACCTTTATCAGTGATTTTTTTCTTAGCGCTGATAATAGGTGGTGCTTCCCTTTCTTATTTTTGTAGTAGTGTTTTTTTGGTAATTCTAATCCTTATATTTTTTGTCTAACCACATGTTAACCTTTACTATAGTAATAAAATTTTACCATAATTACTTTTAATTATGAAAAAAATAAAATCAACCTACTTAAAAAATTTGGACTTGATAATTTCAAAAATGGATACCATTTTCTTAAATTCAATTCCTATATATAGAAAAAACCCATTTTAAATTAATCACATAACGTACAATGGAAAATGTTTTTGGAAAAATTCATTTTTAAACATAAAACTGAATCTAATCCCATTACATGCCTAGTAAAAACCATTAGATGAATGTTAAAATATTTTAACAATTATTTTATCTACAAATTTCATTAAAATAAGTCATCATTAGTGATTAATTTAATTCATTATGATAAAAACACATTGTGCATATAATAGAAGATAAGAGAACATATATTTTTAACTTTAAATGTTTTTGTTTTCATTTTTAAACAATTTTTAACTATTGAATTCATTTTATTAATAAGTAAAAATAATATTTCATATGTTTTATAATCTAAATTAATTCTAAAATAAAATATATATGATAAAAAAAATCCTTATAAACAATATAATTTAAAATAATTATTTAGAATCAATAGTATTTCTTAAATGAACTAGATTTTTTTCAACAATTATATTTTATATAATGTGATTCTTTTTATAATCCGTAAGAACTATTCATGTATTCTTGGGGTTGTGGTTTTAAGATCTATCAAACACATTTATTTATTAAATAGAAATATATTATAAAATTCTAAAGTGTTACATTCTACCCCTTATAATAATTTCCCCTTGAAATTTCATTACATTGAGAGAAATAAATGAGTAAACTGATTCCTAATCACATCCTAGGGTCCCACATTGCTTCCTAAAATTTATGATTCCTACAGAGAACCTTAACCATGTTACTATTCCTGTTTTATATCACTTTTTCTCTATAATGCAAGATTTATATTGATAGTTCCTCACATAAGATATCATGGTTCAGTGGTACAACCAACGAGTTTAGTAATTGTGAAGGATTTGGTATATACTCTCTTAAAAGGGATACATGGAACATGTCATAACCATGGGATATTATTGGAGGAAGCACCAAATGATCATCCACCATCCCGATGTGATCATGATTCTCATAGGGACCTATATATCAAGGGATTAACTTAACCTTCTTTCAAATATATTATCATTCTTCTAAATAGATAATTGAAGGAATAAATTATGAACAACATTGAACCCCAAATAAAAATGATGATTTTCATCATAACATATCATTTACTATGAGCTACCAAGATATTCTTTCGGAATTTATTCAACCTTATCATATATTTACTCAACCATCATAGGAACCAAAAGATTTTATTCCTCTACTTCATCCTAGCATGTCAGATTCTTTCACTTATTTCCAAAAAAATATTCATAATGATCTATATGAGTAATCAAGTGAAATATATTGTTGTAAGAATACTCTAATAAAAAATGGTGTTGATCCAAAAATCCTTTCAAATAAAAAGAGAATGATATGAAAATATATTCTAGGTTTAGAATGATTCTATCATATTGACAATCTATTTGAGGACGATATACACTGTTAAAGCTCATCTAATTATTCAAATAATCCTGAATACTTATCCAGAACATAAAGTTAAAACTCATTTCAAAATCATATATTATTTAGGGTGGTATTCCATGCATCCTTAACACTTACATAACCTAAAACCTAGATATTTGATCAATAGATAAATATGTTTTTATAGAAATAAAATTTAAAGATTTAATAATGTGGTCAAATTTAAACAAAATAGTATTGCCTCTTTTTTATGTCTTGGGAAGTCCCATAATGTAATCAATAGTGTTGTTTTACCATTTTCACTCAAGTATGTGTATTGGTTGTAATATCCCATTATACTTATATGTATGATCCTTAACTTTCTGTAAAACCAAGAATAAAGATATATACTCTAAAATATATCTCATCATGTTATCACATAATAAATTATATTTAATATATCTATATGTATTAAAACTTCTAGGATAAATAGAGAATGATGAACCATGAGAATAATCTAACAGTTGTTTCATCAATTCTGGAATTGACTAGACACATACTCTCTTTCTGAAAATTATCATTCCATCTATATCATGACTAAACTAAGGAATATTACCTACCTTCTTTTGTAGGTCCAAATTTTCCTTTTATGACACAATAATATTCACATGAATATATGGTTAAACATTCACATGGGAAAGATATGATATTTATCACTTCCTTATGATTTCAAGGTCTATACTCTTAATATCTATATGTATTAGTTGTCTTTTAATGCTCATCGTGTACAAACTATCATGGTTCTTCTAACTCAAAGCATCATCCACATTGTTCACCTTCCCTGTGTGTTAATGTATTGAAAAGTCATAATTATTAATTAGTTAAAATAATATTCATTGGAATATATTAATCTCTTTCCATGTGAATATATAATTCAATATTTTATGATTATTATATATGTCACACTATTCACTGTAAATAGAAACCCTCCAAATCTTTAATGAAACAATTATGCTACCAGTTTCAAATAATGGTTTGTGTAATTCTTCACATGAAACTTAAATTAACATAAGGAAAAATATACTATTATTTCATAATTCTTGATAAAACATCCTAGTACCTTATTTTATGAATCAATATAGATTACACGGTAACATGTATCCCTTTCAGGTAAACTTGGTTAGTGGATTTGATAACCATGAGAAATTTGTCCCAAAGCATTGTTAGTATCCATCAAATCTAAGAACAAAATGGGTTTCATTCACTATGGTTGTTTTGGTCCATTTTTAATGACATTACTGCATGAGGGATCCATTGATACACACTTTCTTGTAATTATTTCACCTAATAATGATACTTTATATATCCAAAATAAAAATTTAAAAAAATTTGGTATATAATTTCTCCTTCCTCAATGTCTTCAAAATAATCCTCAAATGATCTTCATGACCTTACTTACTCATTTAATTAACAATATTATTATCTAAAATGACTAATATAAACTGATCAAGGTAATATCTAAAGAATATATTCAATAACCTAATAAAGATAGTGAAAGAATTGGTAAGACCAAATAGATTCATAATTATAATACTTTATATAGATGGTTTTATTGGATATTTCTTCTTTTTTGACCCTCAATCGATGATATCTAGATTGGAGGAAAATATTTGAAAATTATTGAGATACTCATATTTGATCCAATAAATAATCCATACAGGGTAGAGTACACTTGTTCTTTATAGAGGTCTTTTTAATTTCTTTATAATCAATGTAAAATATCAATGAACCACATTTGTTCTTAAGAAAAAAGAAGATATTTACCCCATGATGATGCACTTGTTTGAATGAATACATTAATGATATTCTCTTAATTTTTCTTCTTCAGTTACTTTAAATCAATTTATTCTATTTTATAACGTGTCTTTTAAATTAGTATTGCATCAGGTATGAGTTCTATTAAAAAATCAACTTCACAATTCAAGGGAATACTAGGAAACTCCTTAGAAAAATATCAGCATATTCCCACATAGTATATAAATCCTTAAGTTTTAGTTTCTTTTAAACCATTTGATATTGGTAACCCTTTTGAATAGATATTAATACCCATAAAATATAAGTAATTTCCATTGAAAGTTCATATTCATCCTCACATAAATGGAAAATCATTGAAAAATTCAGAATATGAAATGTGACATCCCATTCATGATAATTGATATGATATTTATATAAATAAATCCAATAGATTCCAAAAATCACATAAAATATAACTTAAATAAGAATAAAAATATTTTAAGGGAGAATAATCCCACAAACCTCTAATGTAGTAGATATATAGACTTAATAAGAGATCATTGTAACACTATGTGTTTTTAATTACAAATCAAAATGTAATTATTAATACGGTAATATGATACCCTTAGATAATGTTTCAGATATAAAAGAGTAGGTAGAAACACAATAAAATAAGAAATTTTTAGTTCTAAAGTCTATAATATATGTACCTTTCACCACTTCATTATTGTGACCATCTTCAAGAGTTGTGATTGTATGTAAAAACCCATTGTCTCATGGACTAAGAGTTTTTTGACACTAATTGTCATCATTAACCATTGGATTCATTCACTAGTTATAATAATTCCAAAAATAATTGTATTCATAGCATTGGAGTGTGAGTGATGCATTTAGTTTAGATGTCTATATATTTATTTCATTATTTTCCTCTTTATATCTCTTCAGTATTAACATGGGTGATAAACTAGTTTTCCAAACATCTAGTCCCCTAATAAAAATTCACCCCATGATTATTTTAGTGTTTATATCATAATGGAAGATTCATTTTATTCCCTATATGGTCTTTATTCTTATAAATTCATTGAATCTACATTATTCTCTTATAATTAGAATGATGAGAATATTAAGAATATAAACTCTACTTTTCCACCATGAGAGAAAATCAAATGATTTCTTAATATATAATAAAATATCGTATGGAAAAAGCGTTTTAGATACTTTTTTTTATTCCACTTAATAACTAATCAATTTTTATTTGAATTTATATAATAAAACTAGAATCATAGCTTTCAAGTATTATAAAATTTCCATCAAAGTTACCAATAGATTCAATATCCTTCTACTTAATCTCAAGTAATTTCATTTCCATTTTTATGTAAAGAGTTTAGGTAAAGTACTAATTGAGAAATATCCTATTAAACTAATAATATTCCATGGATTCAATTTACTCTTCTTTACTAGCATTATGAACAATATTCCACCATTGGTATACTTGTCCTTTAAAATGATACATTTTTAGGACAACTTTTTCCTTCTTTAAGCACTAGATAATTGAAAATATCTTTTCCTAGGTACCAATAAATTTCATAAAAAAATAGTGTATCAATGGATCCATTGAAATAAGTTGGATATGACCTCATGAAAGACTCAATAGTTATTTAGTACCGCCTTTTCTCATTTTTAAAATCATCATGATTAGAGGGTTAAAGGAGTTTTATGAGGATAAAAATACGATTTTTTATTCCAACTCCCATAAATTCTATAACTCCAAGAGGAAAATCATTGCATTATCCCACAATTTCATTGTTGACATGATTCCACTTGGTTACAAACATCAACTAAAACCAAAAAGAAAAGTGCAAGCATCAATCTAAAACAAATAGTGTGAGAAATTATAAAATTATGAATATCATTCTTGAGATAACCTAAATTCTTATAACTTCTTATCAACCTATAACAATTTTACGTTCAAACTATATCACATAAATTTCATCATAGGATTTATTGAGTTATTTCCTTATATTATTCATAACATAATCTCTAAAACTTGTTAAACCTTTCATTGATTCCAACATAGGTTCCCTTTGTAAAACATACATACATATTACCTCATTTTAGATGAAAATTTATATATTACATAATAATTCATTCCCCAAAACCATAATAGTTTAGTTTATTTTTAGAATAGATGCATAATAAACTTATTTGATGAAGTATCATCAATATATCACACAAATTTCTTCTCTCATAGTATCTTTCATAGACATATTTTACGTAAAACCATTCTTTATAACCTAGAAAAAATGGAAACATAAAAAAGGTTGAGATCATATTTTCATTAAGGATAAACATGGGATATATGAATCATTGATCATATGTGGGAATAATATACACATAAGGGTGTGAAATCTGGATTATAACTCACTAATTTCATACCCAATCATTCGTAGATCCTAAATCCCGATTCATGCCACAATGCTTCAGCATTTCAAAATACATGAGACCCAGTAGTGAATAATAATATTTAATTAATCATGAGAAGTGATATAATATCATAAGAATATGATCATTTCCAAGATATTTTTACACAATAATCATCATAAAAAATCATATAATTAGTCAATTCCCAATACTAAGACCATCCTCACATAGTGTACAAAGTCCCATAACTGATTTTTTCACTCCCCAAATTCTTTTCAACCTTGTAATGGGTTTACTCCCTATAATAATTTATATTATCTCTTAAGATATAAATCAATAACCAATAAATTATATTTATTTAATGTAACCTCCAATTACATAATTAAAACTATACATATATGTTCCTCATGATCATATAAATATTCCTCATTCCATCATAACATAATTCATAAAAATGAAACAGGTTTCATATTTATTTTATCATTACATAATCATATTACATCCATAGAAAGAACATAGATGGTATCATTAGATCATACTCCCAAATAAGTATAAAAAACATCAAAGGATGCTAATATAGATGAACAATACATTTATAGTAACATTTAGTCCTTTCTTTGAAAACATGGGAAAAATATCATTTTGTTTTGAAAACAATTTAATTACAAATTATTAAAATAATGAGAAAATAAATTTATTTGAAAATAATCATGATGCCTTTTAAATTAATCTTCAAATAATATAATGGTAATTATAAAAGTGAAATCTATTAATGTAGTAAATGTTAATACAAATATTCCTTTCACACCTTTTTTAAAAAGTCATAAATAAAATGTTTGGAATAACATTTAAAAAATTCAATTTTAATATATTGAAAATAAAGTAAAATGTAGATAAAAATTAAATTAATTATTCGTTGGACTATATAAAAGAAAATCCATAAAATTGTTTTGAAGAAAAAGGACATTGAATAAAAATTTCATTGACCCAAGGGGAAATATTGATAAATTTTTTTAAAAAATTCGTTTTGCATGATTTTGTGTACAAAATAGTGGATAATTATTGGAAAAAATTAAAACCCCTAAAAAAATAGAGGAAAATAAAATAAATTAGTTTTAGGAGATAAATATCTTTTAATTACCTCAAAGGGAATTCAATCATAAATAATCTAGATTAAAAATTAAATTTCAACATAAAACTAGAGATCAGGCATCAAATTTATTCACATGCATTCTTATTCTCTTTGATAATAAATCAATATTTATTATAAATATATTCCAATACCATATTCAAAATTATATTGTTATATTATATTCAACTATAATTACCAATTACCCATTTATTAAACATTCATTATTAAAATCAATATACTAGGTGTTAACTCTTCCATTTCCCATGAAAGCATTGGTTGGATAGTTTTGGTATTTTCACCTTGTTCATGGATTCATAATCTAGAAAATATTTAACATTTCATAGGTATTATATTTATTAATTTTATAAAATTTTATATCCAGTCATATAAATTAGTGATGAAAAATTAATTACATTAATTCGTGGAGGTGGTAGTCCATACATACAAATGAGAAATATTTTAAATTTATGAATAATAAAAATAAAGAAAGTTTAATAACAATAAATCCTTATAGAATCATAATAGTATAACATATATCATATATATTCTTTATATAAATACATGTGATTAGAAATTTATAGGGTTCATGAGAAATAAATCACATCACTTCAAGAAGGTTTTAGTCCATACGTTCAAATGAATGAAGTTATCCTTATAATAGGGTTGAAAATAGGTAGAAAATGGTTTTAAAATTAACATAAAAAATTTATGTGTATTAATGAAACTTATTTATTAATTTTAATAATTTTTTATAAGTTTTATATGAGGATAAGTTAGAAATAAACTCAAAATAAAATGGTAAATACAATTACCACATCTTAAAGGAACCTCAGTTGACTTTGTAATACCTTAACTTTTTAAATGATATTTAAACCCTATTTAGTTTAAAATTTATATGTACTTTCATATGATTTTTTTCAATAAAAATCACCCATAAATATATATTTTTATTGTGTAAGGGAAAGACTAAATTACATAAGGCTACATAAAAGTAACTTCTTAATGCATGCTCTATGTAAGGGTCAACCCAACCTCATGTAAGGGTAAATCATTATATAAATGGATTGCATAAGGGTAAGTATTGTGATACATAAAGGTAACTTATAATTCTGAAAGTCTATATAAGGGTACTTTCCACTTCATAAGGGTACAAAATCCACTGATTAAGGGTATCAACTGCTATGTAAGTGTAGTTATAGTAATTAGTAAGTGAATTAGCCACTACATAAGGGTGATTCCAAAGTTGCATAAGGGAAACCTTAGTTTTATTCTACCAATGTAAGGGTAAAAATGGATTAACATAAGGTTCAACCAATATTTCCATTATCACATAAAGTAATTTTTTTCAATGGGTCATGTAAGGGTAACCCAAGGAGCATAAGGTTAAGCCAAAAGTTTCAAAGGGTGCGTATGGGTAAATTCAAGTTACCCTTATGTAGTACCTATTATAGGAAAATGCTTTAAAAATATCCTTTTTTCTATTCAATATTTTCTAGAATGACTCTATAATTTGTTTTAATAATTTTAAATTCCTAGAATCATAGAATTAAATACTTTTATTTGTTTTCAACTCCCTGTTATCAAGAAATACTTTGGAGGTCAAAAAATAAATTGTTAATTTAATTTGTGGCTTTAATATAGTGACATGTTCAATTTTTTACTTAATTAAAAATAATTTAACACTTACTTCTTCATTTTTGTTATACTCTTGAATTATATCATTATAGAACCCCTTTATTAAGTATTTAAGAAGTATTATTTTAATGAAACAAGTTCTTCTTATGGGTTCCAAGGGTGGTATAACTCTCAACCACATTCCTTTATTCTCTGATGTAGTGCATAAAGGCATAATCTCTAGGTAACCATATCCCCTTTCAATTCATAAAAATAAATTTTCTAACCCTTTTGGAAAATGATAAATAACTCTTAAATTATTTGACCAAAATTATCAAAGGATGATAAAAATAATTATCAGGATTAAAATCACATTATTCTAGAGATAGAGAGAAAGGGAATAATATCATATGTTAAATTGTAATTATTTTAGGAGAAATAAACTATTAATTAGAATTTATGGATTAAAGTTATAATCTTGAAATTATGAATAAATAATAATTACTAATTATGGAAAATAATAATTAGAATTAATTCTTCTATTATTCTAGAGATAGATAAAGTATTATCACATGTGGAATTTTAATTATTCTATAAAATAGTTTAAAAGTTTCACGAAGGATAACCATTTTTATTCTTGATTACATAAGAGAGATAATTTATTATCACATGGGATATTTAATTTAATTTGGAAATAAAATATTTGTATTCATATTTAGGAATCATTGGAAGGAGATTTGATACAAATAACATGTGAACATGATTTAAGTGATGTTTTCCTTGATTAAACACGGAGTTTTGTGTCGAAAATATTGTGGTAGGAAGCCCATGAATTTAGAGTATGATTTATATGGGTTATTATCATGATCATTTATGTGTGTGAGTTTTCTTGAAAAACCTATGTTAGATTTTTTATCATATGAGGAGTGTGCGAATGTGCATAGCCTTGACCTGTGCTGGTTCTTCTAACATATGGATTATTATGATGATATTTTAATTGATATGATGTTTCATGTATAATTTTCATCTTATAATGTATGTTTTGTTATTGTATCGTCTACATATTAGCATGTTGGTTGATCCTATTTTAGAAATCTGTTGAGAGGGATTTTCTAGAATTTGGTCAGAATGTATTTGGGATATCTAAATTTGAGGGATGTGTTAGACATGTTTGGGGATATCTCATCAAGGGGGATGTGTGAAGAGGACTATCATGGTTACTGTAATATTTTTCTAAAGGTGGTAGGGTTTCTCCCTTCATATTGTCAAAGATGGTAGATCCATTCTTCAAGGACCTATCTTATGTTCATACTATGTGATATATTATTGGTATGTATATACCCTATTTAATTTTATGGAATGTACTTGTATATTTTATTGACTGATGTTAAGGGCCGTTGGTGGTGTCCTACTATGTCTTGCACTAACACCCTACTTAGGAATTCTGGTGTACATGTAGATTTCATGAATATGGATCCAGTAAAGGTAAAGGGCCCTGTACTTGATGGTTTATTAGGTGGATTAGGAGGATGAGAATGTTTATTCATTGAATTTGAGTGGGATATATCCTGCAACATTTTATTTACTATATTTACCCCATTCCTTATATCCTAGATTAGTTTTGTTTATTTTTTTCAATACATATAATCCATATTTTAATTTCTATGTGTTACTCAAATTATTTGTTATGTTCATCTTTTAATTATTATTTTTCTATAACATGATATCAGAATAATAGTCTCCCAATTGGTGGACATAGACCTTTGCTACTAGTCTACAACCTCTTGTGTATAGGGAGGAATTCATGAGGTTATGCAGCACCCTGAATCAGAACTGGTAGTTTGAGTTTGGATGTTAGAAAATGTAATTAGAGGATGATATTGAATAATATTTTTCCCATTACCTTGATTTGGGCTGGGTAGACAGGAGTTAGGAAGACAAGGACTCAGGTAGGGGAAGTATTCAAATTTCTGACCAGTACTTTAAAATTGACCTCTAAGTTTCTATAAGATGGGATTTCTTTTGATGTTACTACCGGTAAAATTAACCTTGGGTAATGAACATAGTGATTATATGTGATTAATACGATTTGGTGTGTGCTCATACATCATGTTAGGTTTGTAGGCTCACATTCCATATATACTTGTTAATTGAATTAGATAAAGCCCAAATTATTAAATTCATCTTAAAATTATGATATGTGGTTGTTGTATTGTTTTAATAATTATTTTATTTTATTCTACTGTACTCTATATTTGATTGTATATGTGTTACTATGAATAACGTGAAGATATTGGTAATATGGAACTAAGACGTGAAAAGTTGATAAGTATTTTGTCTATTCCATTATTTCATGTCATTTACTATGGATCTCTCTGTGTTTTATTTACAAAAATTTTCAAATAACTGAACATATTTTAGTCGTAACCACTAATTTAGAGGGTTATGGGTGTGGTTTTTTCCTTTAATTATTTGGTTATTTTGGATAATTACCTTTGGGGATGTTTTTTAAATCTCTTAAACAAATTTATAACTTAAAAAAATATTATTTGAGTTCTTTAAAAATTGTTTTCAATTATCAAAAGGTTTTATATGAAATTGTTGTTTTAGGAAAATGATTTTCAGAAGATCTTGTGTGATGTGATAAATTAATTTTTGTTTTTAATGGTTTTATAATAAAAATTATTCTGGAATTTGAAAATGTGATTAATGGTTTAAAACCATAGAATAAGTTCCATGTGTGGGTAAAACAGTTTAAGGTTGTGAAAAAGTATATCAATATCTATCTATTGGAAATAAAAGTGTAATATTTATTTAACATGGGAAATATTGTATGATTTTAAATTTTACTTTGGAAACTTCTATAGTGGGGAGTAGTGGTTCCATGATTTGAATAATTTCTTTTGAATGAGAAACAATCAGAGGGTAAGAATTATAACACACTCAATTTTAAATGACCTATAAAACTTATTTGGTTTATAATTTATAAGACTTTTTATGTGATTTTTTTCAATAAAAATATCCTTTACATATGGTTTTTTGGTGTTACATATGGGTAGTACTATATTTTATATGGACATATAAAAGTAACTCCCTAGTTTATGCACTACATAAGGGTCAACCCATCATCATGTATAAGTAACCCCTATCTATATGGGTTATGTAAGGGTAAGTCTTGGGCTGCGTAAAAGTAACCGAGTAAGGGTACCTATCACACCTTCCATTTTTAAATTATTTATTTTATTAATTTTACTGGGAATTAGGTAGTTCGTGTTAATGATGATTTAATTTTTTTGAGTTCTTATTTAAAAACGCGTGTTTTGGCCTTGATTACATCCAGTGCATCGTGGTCGAAGCCACATGACATCTCCTGGGGTGCTGTACGACCTCACCCGGTTCACCGTACGACCTACCCGATGTTCAAAGAAGATAAATAAAATGTAACGAATAATAAGATGAGAATAAAATAGAAATAAGAAGTGTAATAAAATTCATGGAACTATTTTAATGATGATAATAATAATAACACTGTTTGAGAATATTATAGTAATTATTATTGATAGTGTTAATAATATAAATTTTATTAAGTTATTAATATTATAATGATTAAAATTATTTTTAATATTATATTATGTTACATTAAAATCATTTCTGTATTTAAAACATTAGGTCGTGGTGCGGGATGAGTCCCGGTTTAATTTTGAGTTTTTGCCACTAAATGAGTTTTCACAGCCTGACAACATCCGACGCTCGGGCGGAGCATGATTTTAAAACCGTGAAGCTCTGCCTGGGCCACTGTGTGACCTTCCAATGTTCTATTAATAAAATAAAATGAATTATAAATGAAGAAATAAAATTAAGAGTGATAAAATAGAAATAAAATTAAAATAAGAAGAGTGTGATAAAATTTAATGAATTGTTTTAATGATAATAATAATATTATTATTTGAGGATTTTATTATCATTATCATTGTTATTATTGTTATAATTATAATTTTCAAAACTTTTTATTTTATTTTATTTATATAAATTTATTATTATTACTGTATTTATGTTTTAGGTTCTTATTATTATTTTTTATTTTTTATCTCCCCTCTTCCCTTCCCCCTTATTTTCTTTTTATTTCTTTCCTCTTTATTTATTCCCCTTTTCTTTTCTATTTTCTTTTTTTTTCTTCCATCTTCCTCTCTTACTTCCCCTCTACCTCCCATCACACCCCTCCTCTAACCCTAGCACGTGCCCTCTGATTGGCCGCTACACCTCCCACCACTCTCACTAACCTCACACCACAGAACCCAAGTCGCAACCTCACTCCTACCCAGCCCGTCAAGCCCCCTCTTCTCCCCCATTTTTCTTTCATGTCACATAAACTCCTTCTCGGACCCGTCGCAGACCCTGGAACCCCTTCTCGGTGAACCACCCCTTCTCCCCTATGGATTCTCCATCAGACTTCTGCCCTGCATCCCTCTCGACTACCCAAATCACACCACACTCCTGCTCGAGTGCACCTCAGACCGACTTCCCCTTTGCACAGCGCGCCACATCTAGCCGATGCCTCCCAAGTGTGTGAACCTTCATTGACCAACCCTCCTTTGGTAGCATCCCCTCTCGGTAAACCCCTCCTCCTTTCTAGGATTTTATCTTTGTTTTTTGGGGGGTTTCTACATTTTTTTGAATTTTAGGGTGTTTATTAGGGCCTTAATTTTGGGGTATTTTTAGTTCAAATCTTAAATTAGGGTTTTCTATTGGTTGCTTGTGGTGCAGTCGAGGTAAAATGGTGATTTCACACCATTATTCATAATAATCTTGGTTCAAGGTAGGTGGTTCCACGCCATATTATTATTTGATGAATTAATTTTCAAGTTTAATTAATTTAGAATACTATTTAATAAATTTTTGTAGTGAGAAGTTGGTTTTCTTTGATGTTTGATTTGAATTTGAATTTTTTTGTATCATGTTTATTTTATGTGTGTGTTTTCTAATAAGAACTCATATCTATTTAGTTGTTAGTGATTTTTAAATTGTGCGGTTAGCTTATTAATCTATGCATGTGGGGAATATTATATTTTTGACATGGAGTCATGTGCATTTGGTCGTAAAAGAAGGTTTTGTGTGGGTTTAGTGGGTAATGCCAAGTGATTTATTTTAAGTGGTTTTATAAGATTTTATTTTTTTCTTATTAAATTATGCGGTTTGTGCAAAGGTGTTTTACATATGGTGTAAGGTTTTCAATCAGACTATTTGTGTGGTGCAGGTCACATTTTAAAATTGTATTTGAGTGCGTGTGATGTTGGAATGTGTTTTCAATGTATAAATGGTTACTTTAGTGTGATTAAATCCATGTGACACTATTTTGAAATTGTTTTTTTTAATTTTTTTATGGTTTTTTAAATTATTTCAATGGTTTGAAATGTGTTTGAAGAATTTTTTAGCATGTGTCTTATTTCAAAATAGTATTTGTGTGTGTGTAATTTGCGGTTTGTTTAATTATAAGTGTCTTTTTAAACTATGCAGATGGTTTAATTGAGTATGTAACCTATGCAGATTAAGTTTTAAAATTATTTTTGGTGTGCGTATGATTTTAAAAGAGGGTTTGAGTGTGAAAATGGTGATTCTGTGTTTGTAAGTACCCTGTATGGATTTTTTTTCATAAGTGTGATGTGTGACATAAACTTGAAACTTGTTTGAGCACAAAGAGGGAAGCCCTGGTAGCTAGGAGGGTGGACTAGACTAGTGGTAAAGTGATCAAGGGGTGACTTTGGCCTGGTTTCACTTATTAGGATTGATGAATGCAACACTAATTAAACATATTAATGACCGAGGTTCATGGTTTCTAAGCTACATTTGCTGAGGTTCGTGGTTTCTAAGCCACGTTTTTTGAGGGTCGTGGTTTCTAAGCCACACTTCACCGAGACATGGCGATATAGGGACCTAAGCTAACTAACACCTATGATCATCTCCCATATTTGGTGATCCTTGGTTACTTTACACTCATCAGTGTGACACTTCGGTTATATTAAAAATTATGTGTGTGTGTTTTAATTTAAGTTGTTCCATTTGAAACTATTTTCAGTAATCCTTTTTTCATTAAAACTGTCAAACATTTAATTATTTCCTTTAATTAAAGGTTTAAATTTATTTTTCATTAAATATTTTTTCATGGAGCCTTTTTATTGGGTGGTATCCTAATAGGCTCTTAGATCACACCCTACATACACATTTGGGTGTATATAGACCTTGTTCATTGTGTATTATAGGTTATGGCATCATGCTCAGCAATGGTGGTTCAGGTTGTTGATGGTCTTATCATGCAGGTTGGTGTTTGTATCTTATGGATTTCACACCTCTCTTGTTCCTTGGAGATTTGATATAGAGTTTACATTTCTTTTGTGGTATTTACTTTTTAGATGTTGGTTATAGTTGTAAAACTTTAAATTTAATTTTTGTTTAAGGTCCTATTTGGTTGTATGTTTTCAGTTTTAGTTTATTTATCTTATTAGTTGTTTTGTGGTTTCTATTTTGGGTAAATCGTTCCCATGTGTTAATTTTGATACTCGGGTACTTGTGCCAGCCCTTGGGAGTTGAGAATGCCATTCGGGCCATCTCGCAGACCGGGTTAGGTTCTAGGTTGGATGGCAACCCAACTTGGTTCATGATTGTAATGACCACTGTGTAAGGGTACATAAGTAACTAATTAAGTGTTCCATCCACTACATAAGGGTACTTCCAAAGATACATATGTGTACCAACTACTATGTAAGTGTTATTCCAGAGTTGAGTAAGGGTAACATGACTTTTCTTCTATCTTCATAAGTTTAAATTGGGCTTTATATAAGTGTTTATAAATCTTGTCCTTGTCATGTAAAGGTATCTATAATTTTCAATAGATCATATATGGGTAACCCAAGGTGCCTAAGTTTAAACCCCATGTTTCAAAGACTTCATAAGTGTAAAGTCAAGATACTATCACACAATGACTAATATAGAAGAAAATTACTTTAAAACCTTATTTTTTCATACTTCTCTAGAGAGACTCTGTAATACAATTTAATGGTTTTAAATATAAAAAATAATGGAATTAAATTATTTGATTCATTTTCAATAATCCAATATCATAAAAAATTTGGGAAGAGAAATTAAAATTTTAATTTAATTCGTGGAATTAATCCAACAATCTGTACATAGTTTTTCATTCTTAAATACTACTCGAACCCTTGTACCTTTGTTTTTGATATCCTCTTGAGTCCTAGTATCATAAAACTCCTTCATCCATGAAATGAGAAGTATTATTTGGATCAAAGAGGTCATTCTTTTTGGGTCTAAGGGTGGAAGGAGCATCACCCTCTCTCCTCTGTTCTAAAATGTAGTGCTTAAAGGGATAGTCTACAAGTAACCATAATCTTATTCAATACACAAAAATTTATTTTTTAATCCATATTTATAATTGATGAATAATTATTAAATGGATTACCCATAATTTTAAAATAATGATAAATAATAATTATCATCCTTAAATTTAGATTATTCTATAGAGAGATAATAATATCACATGTAAAATTATAAATATTATTTGAGAAAAAAAATGTTAAGCACAAGATATGGTTTAAAGAGATAATCTAGAAATTATCAATGAATAATAAGGAAAATTATAGAAAATAATAATGATAATTATTCTTACCTATTATTCTATAGAGAGAGAAAGTATTATCACATATGGAATTTCATTTATTGTTTAAAATCATTTAAAATTATCAAGAAGGATGATATTATTTATGATAGATTATCCATGAGATAGAATTGTTTATATCATGTGATATTTAATTTCTTTTGGAAATAAAATAGTTGGATTCAGATATAGGAATCCTTGGTGAGTGATTTTATCCATCGAACATGTGAATGTGATTCAGGTGATGTTTTCCTTCGCAAACCTTAGAGTCATGCATCAAAAATATTATGGTAGGAATCCCTTGAATTTAATTTTTTATGTAGTCTATTGGCATGATTATTGGTGAGTTTTTATTTTCATTACAAAACTATGTTTGAAGTTTGATCACATGATGTGTGTGTGTGTTTCACCTTGATCCATAATTATTTTTATTGAATGTGGATAAATCTATTGATTATTGACTTAATGTGATGTTTGTTTTTTCATTTGCATCTTGAAATGTATGTTATAGTCTTCTTTATTTTGTGGATGAGTGTAAAATTTGATCCCATTTGGGACATCCTAAAAGATGGATGTTCTAGACTTTGGTCAGATTGTATTTGGGCTATCTAAATTGGAAGAATATATTAGACATCTTTGGGGCAATCCCATCTTAGAATATGTGTTAAGATGAAAATAATTGTTCTTATATTATGGTTTCAAAGCAGGCATATTTTCTTCAGACATGGTGATGAAGCAAGTAGATATAGTATCCAAGAATACAAATTATGTTTATATAGTGTGATGCGTTGTTTTTATATGTGTACATTTTTGACTTTCATGGTATTCAATTATATATTTTGTGTATTGATGGTAAGATCTATTGGTGGCATCACACTGAGTCTTGTAATCACACCCTAATCATAAATTCTAGTACACTTGTAGATTTCATGACTAGGGACCCGATATAGGTAAAATACAATGTAGTGGATAGTGGAGATAGTGGAGAAAGAGGATACAAATGTTACTAGATAGAGTTCAAGTGGGATGTCTACTGCTGCATTTTATTTACTTGTTTTACCCATACTTTGGATTTTTGAACTTTGTTTACTTATTGTATGTGATGATCCCATATGTTTCATTTAATACACACATGTGTTGATAATATTATAAATTTATAGACGCAAACTACGCTCTCTAATAGGGTGTAGTAAAGTGGAAGTGCGGGGTCGAAGCCACAGGGATCACCAGTAGGAAAAGAGCCATTCGAATAAAAACTTTTGAAATGATTCCTAAAATTCACGCATAAATATTAGGTTATTATAAAAATAGAAAGTTTGGATTTTATTTAGATAACTAAGAATGTATTAGGGTCAGTTTCATGGCTCTTAGTGGGAGATAATCCTGAATATATCTTGGGATAGTCCTACAACTAATGATATAGAGAAGTGTAAAGGGTACGAATTTGTTTTGGACAAAGATATTAGATCTGCCTATTTTGAAACTATAACTTGGTCCGAGTATATCTAAAAACCAAGATACTTTTTACTTAGAATATATGCAGAAATCATCACATGCAAATGGTCATAACCTGATCAACTGCAACTAGGTAAGGATCATTCAATCACACCTCCCATGGTAAAGGTTATGTAAGAGAACATGATGAACAATTATTTTTAACCTAATTAATATACATATGGTTACCAAGGATCAACTCATGGATTCATTAGGCCCATTAATACCCCAAATATCAAACCCTAACCCTGTGCAGATTAACCATACATGATGGTGTTGATAAAAATTAAATAAATACTAAAATGGCTATGCATAATCATGAAACAATGATAAATAATAAATCTAAGATTAAAAAAATTATCATTACACATTTAAACAATTAAAAAAAATGAAAAAATGAAGAAAAAATAAGCATCAATGAAGAGTGACAATCAGTATTGAAAATGAGAGTTCAAACCAAAATGGAATTGAAAAAATCAAAGAAGGATGAAAAATGATAAGAAATGTGGAAGGATTTTTTTAAAAAAAATAAAAGGAATGAATTACAATTTGTTTGGAAGGGAAAAAAGAAGAAAAAAAGAGAAGAAAACAAGATAAGTTTCATAGTTCGCAAACTTGGAGTGCGGTAGAGGTGCTAGAGAATAAATAGGCTTGAAAAGTACACTGCGTAGAAATCCTTCATATTGTGTAATATCTTTAAGTGAATTTGTCCCATCATATTCACAATGAGTAACTAAGATACATTTTGTCTATTTTAGATCCAAAATATCCTCTTGAAAGTATGCTAATATATTTTACTGGGAGAATTCTCAAACTTTGAATGATATAAAAACTCTACATGTCATGTATCTGAGTTACTTTTAGTGGGATTCTGATTTAGAAATTAGTACATCATGTAATGAATTTACACATCATGTATTTTCCTCACATCGTGAAATGTTTTCTCGTTCTATAATTTGGTCCATAGGGATTCCATGAATTAGGGATAAATGACATGTATATTATACATGATGTATAAATCCAATTTGTTCTATTTTTAGTATTTCATAATTTATGTCTAGAATTCCTAATTATTGTGAAAGAAAACCAAAACATAGTGTATTATTGAATAAGACTTGAATAATTATTAAGTAAATTCATAAAATATGTATTTATAAATTCAACTGAGGAAATTACCTCCAAATTTAACAATTTTTTGTTCTCAAGAAAACATCATCTCAATAGGGATTCCAAAAGAAACAATTTTTAAAATAAGAGACATGCATTACAACAAAGGAAATAAACTAATTGTAATAAAAAAATTTAGTTCTCTAGAGTAAATCATATAGAGAAAATTAATCATTCCTAATAGTTTAGTTCATTATCCATTATTTCTTACTTTAATTAAAATTTAAAAAAAATTCTTTAAATACCATACCCATTTTTCAATTTACCTCATAATAAATTTTCTCTCACCACTCAAGGTAAAATGTTATTGGTGTTATGATCATAAAATTAATAAATTCACCTAACCATAGGCATGCATTGGTTCTAACATCTCAACTTCATAAATAAAAATACAAAATCAATAATGAGGTCTTCAACAATAGGGTTAAAATGTCTCTAAGTCTTAGGGAAGGTGTGTAGAAAGAAAAAATAATGCTCAATAGGAGGGTAAGTTCTTAAGTGTAATGCATGAAAATATTTAATAGTGAAATGGAGTAACCCCTCTCAAATAAAATTTGTACATGCTAAAATATATCATGGTTATTAAATGAATATATTAGGTAAGTATAAAAAATGTACCATGTTCCATTATTTTTTTGAAAATCATGTTTAGCCCAGGTCTCACATCCATCACCAAACCAAATATGATCCATTATAGGATTCATTGGTCTGGTAGTGGTGATTTTTGACCATATAATACACAACCCGATATATATATATTTAGTTGTTATTTATTATTATTTACTTATTTATTTTTTCAAAGGAATTGGTTAAGAATATAATATCACAAAAGTAAACATGGACCACATCATATCAATCTGGTAAAGTGTCACCATAAATCTCTTCAATGAAAAAATCCCATGTTTATAAGTAGTGAAAATAACCCCATAATTGTTCAAAGGATAATCATGAATCATACCAAGAGTAGGGTAGGATGGGATAATCAGATTGAAATAGATCCATCATAATAAGGTTATTCATGGATACTATGGGATAAAGAAGGAAAGATGTATAGGTGGGTCTCAGAAAAAAGCATCTCTCAAATATTTCCTCAATCATTTTAAAAGTGTATTTGTTCAATCATAGTATTAATAAGTTATCAATGAAAGTTATGATAGGTATACATTATCCATGTGTCTCTCAATAAATTTGCTCAGAATAGAATATGAAATCATGGGTCCAAAATCCTCTTGGGAATGGTAATATTTAATAAATTTAAATCACTCAAGGTATAAAATCTAGTAACATGTCATTAAAAGGAAATTTCATGAATCTTGAATTATAATTAACGTACCAAAATCAAAAATCATGCTAAAAATAAAAAATGGAGTAAAAAAGGGTACCATCAATATTTAATATAACATTATCTTTTATTTAAATGAGTGTAATGAAATTTCAAGCTTAAATCACGATTTCAATGAAAAATGGCTCATGGATAATTTTAAATAAGAAGAAAAATACAAGTGTATCGACAAAAAATATCTAAAAATATTCCTACAATAATATAATGAGATCGTGTGCACAAGGTTTTTGAAATAATTGTGTTAGAGATATCAAATGAATCAGACAAAAATGAAATGGTAATTTAAAATTAAAATTAGGGAATTGACAACACTCTATAGTGAATATAATTCCATGGGGAAACTTATTGGATAATTATTTTAAATTGGGATACCTATATAAATTGTTAGAAATAAAATAAAAAATATATATAAAACATTAGTCTATAGGGTAAAACACTTAGGAAGTTGAAAATGGTTGGTGGACATAGTTTATAGTAGTGAAACTCAGCTTAGATAAATACAATAATAGAGTAAAATGAAGTTTCAGATGATATAAGAATATAAATACAAGAAATAGTAAAATAATGATCTTAATCACATGAATAAAATAATGCAAACAAAAATATGGGTTACCTCCAACAAAGTACTAAAAACAACACTGTCATCCAAACACTTTTATATTCAGGTGTAGTTGAGAGTATCAAATGAACCATATTGGAATGGATCTAGGTAAATTTTTAACCTTTTCAAATTAAACTTGAATGTTGGTTCTACACCTTTAGAAATATCAATAGTTTTATAAGGGAAAACATTAATGACTTGGTAAGGACCTGTCCATCAGGATTTTTTATTTATAGGGAATTATTTTAATAAAGAGCTTAATAACATGACTTTATCCCCTGGTATGAATATTTGATGTGTGATTATTTGGTCATTACACTTCTTTTTATTTTCATTAAAAATTATAGAATTTTCAAAAAAATCCTTTCTGATATCTTCTAGAACATCTATTTGAAGCATTATGAATTCTCTGATTTTTCAAAAATAAATGTTCAATTTTTTTATTTCCCAATAAGAGAGGTACTATAATTCTTGTGGTAAATGTAATGGATTTCCATACACTAGTCAAAATGGAGTAGTTCCAATGCGAATTTTATAGGATGTGTGATTTTCTTAAAGCATGTCATATAATTTGACACTCCAATCCTTTCTATTGGTGTTCACCATCTTTTCCAAGATTTATTTAATTTCACTATTTGAAACTTTGAATTGACCATTTGTTTGTGGGTGTTAGGGAGTACCAGTGTCTTACCAAATTCCATAAATTTCAAGAAAATATTTCACATCATTACTGGTGAACTGATTTCCTTGAACACTAATGCTTAATCATGGAAATAATAATCTTGAAAAGATATTTTTATTTAAAATTTTCATTACCAATTATGCTGTGTTGTTAGTAGTGTCTTTATCTTCAAACCATTTGGAGATGTATTCAACACCATCTAGGATGTAAAACTTACCATGGGAATTAGGGAATAGTATGCAGAAATCAATAACCCATATGTTGAATATTTTGACTTATAGGATGGGATTTCAGGGAATTTAATTTCTTTTTTCCTATAGTGCCTATCCACTAGGACCGATAATTGGCTTGAAAAATTTTCCTTGAATCTTGATGAAGTTTGGGTGAAAATAACCTGATTTGGAGGATTTTATCCATGGTATGTTTGGGTTGATTATTACCTATTATTGGTGACATATGAAACATGTTGAGAACACTTTTTTATTTCATCTTCTTGGATGAAGTGCCACATTAATCCATGAGCACAACACTAAAAAAGTTGCTGCTCATCCTGGTACTAATGTGAGACTTTAGATAAAAATATCTTTCTCTACTGATAGGTAAGTTCAGGGTAAAGTGATCCCATGCCGAGATAATTTGTAATATATGATAACCACAGATAGCCTTTGGTATTTACCATGAATAGGGGTTCCTCATGTAATTTATCCTCAATGTCATGATTATCATCATCCTTGATGATGGGTAGTGGAGGTTTAAATAAATGATTCGAAATAATGTTCTCAGTTTCTTTAGTTTCCTTTATTTGGATTTCAAAATCTTATATTATTAGGATCCATTGTATAAGATGTGGTTTGGAATCATTTTTATTCATAAGATATTGAAGTGCTATATGAACATTATAGATAACTACTTTAGATAGTACATGGTGTGAGAAAATATTTTCAAATGAATATATGACTTCCAGAAGTTTCTTTTTAGTATTTATATAATTTACCTGAGCATCATTTAGTGTGTGAATAACATAGTAAATGGGATAAAATATATTTATGAATCAATTTCCTAGGAAATGACCAATATAAATGACTCTTATATCATATATAAAATCATAGTACTTATCCTAATCTTGTGATATTATGAAAGGCATGTCCACCGAAATATTCTTTAGGCTATGTAATACTAGATGAAACTCTTTTGTGAACTATAAAATCTTGTATTTCAATAATAAACGTGTCAATGGGTGGCATAATTCCAAAAATTATTTAATTAATCATTGTTATAATCCTATTTGTCCCAAATATATCCTTTTCCCTTTCACTATTATAATCCCAAGTAAGTCTTTTATCACATTAATTTTCAATGAATCCATTTCCATTCCTTGTTTTTAGATTTTATATATGAAAAATATGCCTCCCTAGACCATAAAGTGAAATTTTCCAAGTTTAATACCATATTTTTTTCAAAGTGTTTCAATACTAGATCCAAATTACTCAGGAACACCTCAAAAGATCTTCCATATACCAAAAATATCATCCATGAAGATCTCTAGGAATTCCTCCACCATGTCATGGAATGTATGTGTCATGCACCATTGAAAATATTCTAGTTCATTAAACATACCAAATGAAAAAACATCTACATGTAAAGTATTATAAGGGAAAATTGAACGTTGTTTTGGAATTGTCATCTAGATCAACTGCAATTTGACTGTATCCTAAATATCCGTCTAAAAAATAAAATAATTCATGCAATTTTAGTCTTTCCATCATTTTATCCATAAATAGTTGTGAAAAATGATCTTAATGGGTTACCATATTGAGGCTTCTATAATCAATGCATACTCTCCATTTAGTGATGGTTTGATTTGAGATCATCCCATCTTCATCATTTTTACAACAATTAGGATGACTTTATTTGGAATTACTTGTAGTGGACACACTCATTCACTGTCAAATATTAAAAATATTATTCTAGAATATATGAGTTTTAGAACTTGTTTTTTAACCACATCTATAATTTTTGGGGTTATTTTCCTATGGGTTTGGTTTTTGGGGTTAAAACATTGTTCCAATAAAATATTTTGGGTGAATATTGTGGGGATAATCCTCTTAAGGTTATCCATACCTCAAGAAATTGAGTATTTATGCCTTTTTAGGACTTTAGTCAACTTTTCCTCTTGCTTTTGGGTTGGCTTTGAGCTAGTAATGACTAGTAGTGTTTCTTTAGTCTCATGGAATGAGTACTCAAGTGTGCTTAGTAGAGGTATTAGTTCCAATATTAGTGGAGTGATGACTGGGGGAATTAATGGTGGGATTGTATCCTTTATAAATAGTTCAAATTATTTTTCATTATCATAATCATTACCCTAATCTTCATCAGGGAAAATAATCTCTCTATCATCCTCAATGGTTATAAATTCATCTCTCTCATTAGTAAAAAATATATATTAACATTTAAATGAATCATAATTTTACTCAATGACCTTCACTAAGTCAAACAAAACTCGTTCATCTCCAAATTTGAATACCATTTTCCTTGATTTACATATATTAATTCTCCCCCAGTGGCTAAAAATTTGTGTTATATAATAATTGGAATATATAATTCTTCTTCCATATCTAAAATTCAAAAACCCATAGGAATGATTAAAATTCCAACATTAACTAATATATCCTTGAGAAGTCCTTGAGAATACATAACTGACCAGTCTTCTAGTTAGAGTACTACTCTTTTCATTTTTAATTCCTTGAGCCCTATATTCTGAAATATTCTCATTGGCATAAGATTTATGCTTTCTTCTAGATTACATAATTCTATTTCGAAGTTGTATTATCCAATAGTGAATTAAACCCAAAATATTCTAGTGTATCTCATCTTATAGGGAAGTATATGCTAAACAATGGCAAATAATTATTTATTTAGTGAAATGAAACATAATTCTTAAATTTTATTTTTTCTGTAAAGAAATCATTTCAAGGAGTTCACCTATGTAGGAATTTTAGCTATTTCTTCAGTGAAAGGGATGTTGATGTCTACTTTTTTTTAACATCATTAGAAACGTTTTATATTTCCCTCAAATTTTCCATGCCTCATTCTTTATGGGAATGGAAGTGGGGGTTTTTTATGTTGGCGTCCTGAAATATAAATCTTTCTTTTAGTCTGTTCTTTTATTAGAGATTTATCATTTGGTTATACTTAAAATTTGTTCCCTTGAATAGATTTATCAGATTTTTCAAAATGAATTTTCTCACCTAAGAATGAGTAAAAAATGTTCAGAAACTTTCCACTTCTAAAAAATATAGATTTAGCCTCTTCCCTTTTATGAGCTTTGTTATTACTTGAAAAAGTACCTCATATCCATTCAGATAAATTCTTCGAGTACTTACCCATTTGATACTCAATGTTGTGTAGGGAATCTAAGATGGTTTTTAATTTATATATCTTGAGTTTTCATCATTTGTTTTTAGTTTTTTTCATTAAGATAGTGAGATGGTTTTCAAGATTGGATTAGGGAGGTTAGTATTATTGTTGTGGTCTTGTGTATCTTGTTGATATTTCTATAATTGATCTGGTGGAAACTGTCGAGGTCTTAGAATATTTCATTGAAATTGTTGTTGTGATCAAGGAGATAAACATTGTGGTGGGTACCCAAGTGGTCCTTGATTCCTTGGTGGCACCTTCCCACTAATTTGCTAAAAATAACCTTGTTTTTTTTTTCTAATTTAGATATTGATATGGACTATTCTTATTGTTTTCATGTGGATATTACTAGGGCTACAAGTACTCCTGATTTTTTGGATTAAAATTAACATAATTACCATTTGGAATTATAGTTCCTATAAGCCTTACCTATAGTCTTGGTATGGTTGTAGGCCTCTATACATCTCAAAAGTCTGTGTTTCCATCACTAGAGAAATATGGGGTGGTGGTGCAGCCAGTGACTGAAAATACTCCAACTTCATTTTTAAGGTTTCTACTTTTAATATAAGGTGGGTACTCTCTTCCATTTGGTGTTTTCCACATTGAGGTAGTCCCCAATAACTTTCCCATAGACTAGAATTGTGGGAAGCTTCATTAAAAAGGGTTTGAAAAACTTTGGGTGTCTTAAGTATGAGTCTACCGTCATTAGTGGTGTATAAAACAGTTCACGAAGTAGGTTAAAGTCCATGGTAGTGTAACACCCTGAGATTTTGTGAAATATTTTTTTCAAATTAATTTAATCTTTTCAATATCTTTCATTGCACACACGACTGAATATAGATTTTGTTATAAAAAACACTATGTTTGGATTGATTTATACAAAATAGGAAGTCGATATTGTACTGCATGTAACACTTATATTATCTTATGATATAAAAAACAGAATGTGGAGTTCTTTTGATAGCTTTCATTACACGCAATTCTGTGTTTTATAAAACAATAATATATTATTAAAATATTATTATTTAACATAATAAAATTTAACATTGTTGTTAAATTAGTTGGGAGGAACAAAATTAACTAATGTATGTAAATAAAATCTATATAACATGAATTTGTTGGATAAAAATTAATTACAAATGAAAATATATACCAATTGATTAGAAAGGAAATAGTTTTATTTTTTTCTCCCAAAGTTATTTTGTCTTAACAAATTAAATTAATTACAATTAGAGAATGGTATTACTAAAATATAAATTTAAATTATTCAATAATATATTTTTATATCCATACAATATATTTTATAGGAATAAGATAAGAAAAAAATCAATTTTATTCATAAAAATCTATATTTTTCAAAAGGGTAATTTTAACACCTTTTAATGATGAACATATTTTAAATCCAATTGTTGAAACTTTTATATATTATATTTTAAAAAATAAAATTCTTCTTTTGTATAATAATATAAAAATTTACTTTGGTTTATTTTTTGGAATTTTTCTGATAAGTTTCATATTTTAATGAATAGTAAAAAAGTACTAAATTTTAATTGAAAACCAATTTTTTCATTAAACCAATTTATAGTTTTATATTATATTTTTGATTGGTTTTAAAGTATAATTAGAAAAATAAATTCTCAGTTAATATAATAAAAGTATTTGTAATTAATTTTACATTGAATTTAGATATCAAAAACTTTCAATATTTTATAGGTTTTAACTTTAATTATTCATTTTATTACCCCATTAACGAGATTAATTTTAAATAAATTTATGAGAATTATATTTTTTGAATATGGAAAAATGGATTCAATATTTGGAATCCTAAGGTTCAATTTATGTAAATAGGTCCATTTTATTTTTGGGAATTATAAATACTACGTTTTGTAATAATTTTTATTGCCACAGTTAAGGGTAAATCAGGTAATAAAATGTGAAAATAATCTTATAAATAATATAAAATTTCCCTAAAACGTTTTCCAATTTAACCTAATGAGTGTTTTTCAGAAAAAAGATTTCTTGGGATGATTTTTTTCCACATGGATCCACTTTTAGGACTTTAACACTTTTATAGTATTATATTCAAATGAATGAAATGTTTTTCGCACTTTTGTTTTTAACAAGATAAATATTTTTAATATGGTGTTATATAAGGGATATGTTAAGATATTACAAGTTTTTGGAAAGAAAAAATGTTTTTCTATTTCATGGTAATTTATTTATAAGTTTTAGGAAATAAATAATTAAACTAAACAGTGACATAATGATGATGCGTGAATTGATTAATTAATGTAAGAGTAAAATAAATGAAATTAAAAAAATTAAAATAAATATAATTTGATATAATTAATTCTATAAATGAATTTTATGGATGGATTTAACATGTCAGGGATACGTAAAATGATCTAGTTTGAATATATCATGTGGTTATGATATTTTTAAAATGTCATGTAATGAATAGTGTCAAAATTGACTTTATTGATATTAAAAAAATAATAATATTTTATTAAATGATATAAAATTTATGATAATCTAAGATTCATACAAATAATTGTGATAAGTCCTAAAATTTTATAAATAACTCATTTATGATTAGTTTTTCATTTTATAATATCTATATTATCTCATAAGTAGTAAAAACACATTTTGTCAAGGTAAGAGTTAAAGGGATTAATTAAGAGTCAATTCCACAATCTCATTATTATCGAGATTGTTTATACATAAATATTTAATGGGAAATATTTATCTTATATTTCCATGTTTCTTAAAAATTTATTCCATAATATTTTTACCATTCTTCTAATATTTTTTAAATTCATTTTTACCCATGTATGACTTTTTATTAAACAATTTTAATGGAATATTTTATCATTTTCCTAATGTGGCACTTTTTGACTTTTTCAAAAAAATTACAAGAATAATATT
This sequence comes from Viscum album, assembly GCA_963277665.1. Lineage (NCBI taxonomy): Eukaryota > Viridiplantae > Streptophyta > Magnoliopsida > Santalales > Viscaceae > Viscum > Viscum album. The sequence continues at coordinate 678,350,927 of OY728126.1, read as the reverse complement.
TTTTTAAATTATATGTAATGAATTGATTTTTAGTATTTCATGATGCCTTATTTCTTTGAAGCTTACCTTTCAAGCTTACAAATTTATATTCCAATAATATTATTTCTTTTAAAATTTCAAGACATTTCAAGAAAAGAAAATGTTTTTAAATAATAAAGGATATTTTACTCAAGAATTTTTTTCAAGGGTTCTCTCAAAATTATTTTCCATCTAATGAACAATTTTTTGATGTTACTTATGTTTTACAGGGGATATGCCTCAAATATTCCATTATTATTATTTTTATCAATGGTTTAATGTTTATGATGAAATGATATTTATGAAAACCATTTCTTTTATGTGGGTTATGTTATGATTTCATGATGTTTATGAAACCCATTTCATTCCATGGGGTTTTATACAATAAATGATTTAATTACTTGTGGTAGACATATGTTTAATTTCATTATGAGATGGGTGGTGCATATATCTCTCTCTAATGCACTGGGTAATTATAAATGTTTAATGACCTCAAAAGTGTACACATGAGGGCATCCTAGGCCCAAAATAAGAGGTACACGAGAGGGAATACCAAGCTTGAAATTAGAGGGTACAAGAGAGAGCATCCCAAGCCTAAAAAAAGAGGGTACATAGGAGGGGATCCCAAGCTTCAAACAGACACATAGGTGGTTCGCCCAAGCCTAACATGTTATGAAGGTCTTGGAAGGAAGCCTTGACCTAGTGTTCTTATATGCTTTTGTGTATTCTACAATTTCATGTCTTATTATCATTGTTATTATTTCATGGATTGTTATCTTGATTTCTTTATAATTCATGTGTTATTAACTACAAATCATTATTCCTGGATTCATGTTTATGATATTTGATATAGTGGGTATGATCTTCTAATTATTATGATCATGTTTGAATACCATTATTGTCATGATATTCTTATAAATTTACTTTATTTATCCTTACTGAGAATTTGAGCTCATAAGCTTCTTATAATATATTTCCCCAGGTTATTATGGAAGGTTTTTTAGTATAATTACTAATGGGAAAAAAATTTCTAGGAAACATTAAATATATTTCAAAAAGTTGTAAGATTTTTTGTTCCATGTTTAAGAAGGCATTAAACTAATACGGTATTTCACAATATGTTTTTTTATATATCCAACAAAAGCGATATAATGCCTATTTACATCAAGTATGGCTTGTTATATGTATAATGTTTTCAATTGTACATTCACATCTAGTCTCTGATTTGGTCACTTGAAGGTTATATTCTTATAACAATATCATGCCTCCCAATATGACTCTCCATATATCTTGGAAAAGTTATTAATTTCATTTATTAACTTACCAATTTAGAAGAGTGAGGAATATTTATTGTGGAAATTCCTGGAAATATTATTCCAAGTCATGATTGACTTAGGTGATTGGATTTTGTTCCAATCCTTTGCTTAGTCACAAAAGGTGAACAGAAAGGCACAAAATCAAATTGCATTTGAAGAATGTACCTAACTGCGAAAGGTATAAAAAACCCATAAGATGTTAGAAATATGCTTGTGAGGGTCTTTAATTTGAAGCCTAATGAATTGTCCCACATTCCGAATCATGTGGATTAATATTTTTTTTCTGTCAAAAGTGTGCGCTTTAATGGTAGGGTTTACAATGTTGGGCACAACACTGCTAAGGGATAGAAATACATAGTCTATTATGGTGTGCTCCTATAGAAAATGTTGCTCTCTTAGATTATAATGTGGTACATATTACATATTTTTTCTGGTTTTTCTTTGTAGGATTATTGTGATCATCCATTACAAAGTGATAATTTGCAGTTAAAGACTGATTAGTCCTAGGATGAAATGGAAGCAGTTCTTGATCATCAAGGATCTTTGAATGAGTCAGAGGCCCCTAATACATGCACTAATGGAGAAAAAGTGGATAGATAATGTAGGTGAACCCGAAGTATAAAAATGTAAAGTGAAATGGGGATGGAGAAAGAAAAAATGGGGAGAGGGTGAGGTAATCCATGGTTCGATTCAAAGGTTATTATGCCTAGGGAATAATAATTCTCAGAAATGATTTGAAAATTTGATGTACCCACATAAATAATTTAATACACATGGGTATTTAGCAGATTATAAATTTATAGTTCCAAAATATACTCACTATTTGTTAAAAGTAAATATATAGTGCAAGGTCAAACCCATATTGATCAATAGTAGGAAAAAAACTATTCGAAAAAAACAATTTTAAAGGATTCCTCAAAATCACTTTTCATGATTTTTTTTCTAAAACAATGTAGTTTGGATTTAATTTAGATAATTAAGAAGGGATCAAGGTCAATTTTAGGGCTCTTAGTAGAAGATAATCCAAAATATTTCTTGTAATAGTCATACGGATTTGGTTACGAAGTGGTGTAAGGGTCACCAATTGGTTTTTGTTAAACCAATTGGATCTACCTATTCTAAAAATATCCCTTGGTATAGGTATAGATAAAAATATAGAATCATTATTCTTAGCTTCTATTTATAATGTTTCATAGTCTAATGGTCATAGAATACTCGACTCCAACTAGGTCTGGTTTATTCAATTTCACCTCCCATGGTCAAGGATGTGTAATTTAATGTGATAAACAATTATTTTTTAACCTAATTAATATCCATATTTTTACCATAGTTCAAATAATGGATTAATTAGGCTTAGAAACACCCCTATTATCGATCCCTAACCCTAAATAGACTATTTGTTCATGGTGGTGTTGATAAAAATGAAACGATATACTAAACATTCTCTGTATAATCATGAAATTAATGAGAAATAGGAAATACAATATTAAAATAATTATCATTCCATGTTTAAAAAACTAAAATAAAAGAAAATAAAATCTAATACCTACTTACAATGAAAAAAATATTAAATAACAAGCATGGATGAATAACATAAATTGGTATTGAAAGCGAGAGTTGAAATTGAAACATATGTGTAACGATTGAAGAACAAACAATTAATGACATGAAAAATGAATTTACTTTATAAAATAAGAAAAGGATGGAATTAAAAATATTTTATAAGGGATAACATAATAAAAAGAGATAATAAAAATGGACAAGATTCATAGATATGGACTCCGGAGCGTGGAAGAGGAACTGGATAAAAAATTGTCTTGAAAAGTACATGATGTGTAAAGACTTTATATTGTGTACTATCATCAAGTGACTCTGTAACTAAATCTGCACATCACATAAGTAAGAAAAAAATCATGTATTTGAGATCCAAAATATCCTCTTGAAAATCCACCTGTATCATTGACGGTGTGACTTCTCAAACTTTTCAATGTGTGCAAACTCTCTATGTCTAGTATTGCGTTACATTTAGTGGGATTCTAATTTTGAAATTTTCACATCATGTAATGATTGTTCACATTTTGTACTAACTTCACATCATGAAAAGAATTCATGGGCTAACATTTTGTCTGCATGGATGATGAGAATTATGGGTATATGCTGTGTATGTTATATACGGCGTGTAAAACCTGTTTTTTCTTATTTTTCATCATTTCTTACTTTGAGTCCAGAATTACTAATTACTACAAAAAAACCCATTGCATTATAAAATAAAACATGAATAAAAATTTATTAAATTCATAATATATATATATATATATATATATATTAATTTATCTTATTGGTAATAAATGTATGTCATCTTTTAGTTTTCATGTGTTACTCTGATTATTTTTTATATCTTATATTATTTATTATTTGTACTATGGCTTGATAATGAGGGTATAGTATCCCCCACTAACTAACTTAGACCCACCCTAGTAGTCTAAAACCTCTTGTGTATGTGGAGAGGAACATGAGGTTGTGTGAAATCCCAGCTCAAAATCGGTGGTTCAGGTTGGGATGTTACCAAATGGTATCAGAGGATCTTATTCAATAACTTGTTTTGTATCCTTGCATTGATTTCAGACAGGTTAGATAAGAGTAAGGAAGGTTGGGGATGAGGGAGGGAAACTATGTATGTGTTTGATCAGTACTATATAGTGGAAATCTAAGTTTTCATAAAGTAGAGAATTTATGTTTTATGTGTTTGATGTTACATTGGTTAAATTCACCATGGGAGATGCAAATGATATTTATATATTATTTATGGTATTTGGTGTGTGATCATACATCATTCTAGGAATATTGGATCACATGATATATATGACTATAGTTTTCATTAGATAGATCCCAAATAATTAAATGCATATTGAAAATATGATACATGGTTGGTGGATTATTTCTTGAATTATTTTGTCTGATCATATTGTATTCTGTTGTTTAGTGTAGATGTATGGTTGGGAATAATGCACATATGTTGGTAAAATGGACTTGATCCTTGAATCTGAAGTAATTTTTATACGTATTATTTTCTCGAAGGTCATTTTTTGTGGATCTATCTATGTGTTTTATTTACTAAAATGTTCATATAACTAAATATATCTGGGTTTTTATAAATAATTTGGAAGGATAGAGGTGTGGTTTATTTCATTACCTTGTTTATTTCTTTCAGATTAATCCCACTGATGATGTTCATTAAATATATGGAAATTCAAAATTTTTGACTCAAAATAAATTTTATTTTAGTTCTATTAATTTTGTTTTCAATTACTAAAAGGCCCTTTTCTATAAAAATATTGGTTTCAAAAAGTAATTTTTAGGGACTATTCCATGATGTGATAAATGAATTTTTGTTAGTAATGGGTTAAAAATTGTAATGGTTCTATAATTTGATAATGGGATTAATGTTTTTAAACCATCGATGAAGTTACATGAGTTGGTAAAATATTTTATGGTTGTAATAAGGTATATCAAGATTTATCTATTATAATGAAAAATGTAATATTATTTAAGGAGGGAAATATTGTGTGATTTTAATTTTTCTATATAGAAGATCCTTCAATGGGGAGTAGTGGTTCTATGATATGAAGAACTTATCATGGATAAAAATTCATTATAAGGGGAGAATTGTAATAAAATCAATTTTTAAATGATATTTAAAACCTTTTTTATTTTTAATTTATATGTTTTTTATGAGAATGTTTTTTAATAAAAATCAACCTTACGTATAGTTTTGTGGTGTTACATAAGGGAAAGAATCAATTTCATATGCTTTTGTAAAATTAACTTCCTAGTTCATCTGCTACGTAAGGGTTAACCCAACTTCACATAAGTGTAACCCTATCTATATGGCTTTCATATGGGTAAGTCTTGGATTGAATAAAGGTAAATACTAATTTTTAATAGGTGTGTAAGGGTATATAAGGATGTGTAAGGGTACCAACCACTGTATAAGGGTACATTTTCTAATGCATAAGGGTATGATCCACTATGTAGGTGTGCTTATAGAGATGTGTAAGGGTACCATCCACTACCTAAGGGTGATTTCAAAGTTGTGTAAGTGTAACATGAGTTTTCCTCTACGTTAATATGGGTAAACAAGTCTTAACATAAGTACCATTCAAGCTTTTCCCTTGTCACATAAAGGTATATAGAATCTTCAATGGGTAATGTAAGGGTAACCTGATACATGTAATGGTAAACCACAGGTTTAAAAGGAAATGTAAGGTTACATTTATGTAACCCATACACAAAGAATATTATGAGAAAAACCTCTATTATCATTCCTCCTTCTCTAGAACAACACCATAACACATTTTAATGGGTTGAACTGGAAAAAGCATAAAGATAAATTATTTTATTTTTTGTTTCAATGCTCCACTATAAATAAATCATTGGGAAGAAAAATTAAATTGTTAATTTAATTTGTTGATTTAATGAGCAGACTTGTACATTATTTTTACTTTTTGAAAAACAATCGGACACTTATGAAATCATTTTTTATATCTTCTTAAGTCTGGGTAGAATATAACTCCTTGGCCTGGGATCTGACAAGTTTTATATAAAGGAACCAATTTCTTCTTCAAGGTTTCAAGTTTGGTAAAATCCTCTCCCACTCTCCTCTATTATTATATGTAGTGATTAAGGGAATAATATACCTGTAACCATATTCTTGATAAATTCATGAAAAGATATTTTATAAGAATTATAGAAAATTTATGAATATTTCTTTAAAGGTTTACCCATAATTATAAAAGGATAATAAAGAATAAATATCAGCATAAAAATAGATTATAAAGTATATTGATAATCATATCACATGTGAAATTATAATTATTCATTGATAATGAAACTATTAAGAACAAACTATTGTTTAAAGTTCCAATCTTGAAATTATCACTGAAAAATAAGGAATAATTATGGAATATAATAATGAGAATTATTATTGTATATTATTCTAGTGAGAGATAAATTATTATCACATAAGGTATAAAAATTATTATCTAAAATATATTTAAAATTTCAAGAAGGACAATCATGTTTATTTTGGAATACCTAGGAGATAGAATTTATTATCACATGTGATAATTATTTTATTTTGGAACTAAATTATCTAGATTATTATATAGGAATAATTGGTGGGAAGTTTCAGAAAATTAACATGTAAACATGATTTATGTTACATTTTCCTTGATAAACATTGGTGTTATATTTTTAAAATATTGTGGTAGGAATCCTTTGAAATTAGATTTTGATTTATATGGGTTATTTGCTTCGTCTTTAGTGTGTGTTTTGTCATGAAAAACCTATGCATTATGCATAATCACATGAGGTTTATGTGTGTAGCATTGAGATGTGATTGTATTTCATATGTATAGATTATTTTGATGATGATTAACTTTATGTGATATTGAATATGTTTTTTGTATCTTGTACTATAGGTTTTGTTCTTATATCTTCTATAGATGAGCATAAAGGTTGATCCTATTTGGGATATCCATTGAGTGGGATATTATAGACATTGTTTAGTAGGTTTTGGCCTATCTAAATTAGTGGAATGTGTTTGATATGTCTGAGGATATACTATTTAGGGGGATGTGTCAATTGGTTAATCGTGGTTCTTTTGGCATGGTACCAATATAGGTAGAGTTTCTCTCAGTATGGTTCCAAAGAAGGTAGAGCTGGTCCTGAGGTCCTAAATTATTTTTGTACTATGTGATATATTGTTATTATATATATACCCTATTTAATTTTATGGTATACATTTGTATATTTTATTCACCAATGTTAAGGGTTATTGGTGGTGTCTTACTGAGTCTTATGCTCGTACCCTACTCGAGCATTCCGATAAACTTATAGGTTTATTGATAAGGGATCTAGTAAAGGGAAAGAGACCTATAATGGATGGTTGAGGAGGTGGAGAATGAGGATATAGAAGTTTATAGATAGATTTAGAGTGGTATTTCTATTGATACAATGTATTTACTCTCTTTACCCCATACCTTAGATCCATGTTTAGTTTTGTATATTTATTTTAAGACATGTATTCCATTAATTTGTTTCCATTTACTACTATATTTATTAATTATAATATATGTTATTTATTATTTGTATTATGAAATGATACTTAGGGTATATTTTTCCCAATAATATACCTTGACACCTGATGCTAGTCGGTAACCTCTTGAGTATTGGGAGGCACACATGAGGCCATGTGGAACCCCATCTCAGACTCAATGGTTTATGTCGAGATATTATAGTCTTACACATTAAGTCTAATTGTTTTGGTATTAGGGAGAGAAAAGTAGCTATAGAATGTGGGAAATTAATTTTTTATGGTATTTGGGTAGGTCTTGGCTGAGCTAGGGTATTCAAAGTGTGTTAGTGAAGATACTAGGCTTCCCTTTATTTGTGAGGTGAGTGGAAAATTTATAAATACTTAGAAAATTAAAATATAATAAATAAAAATTTAATTGAATGTAGAACTAATGTGACCAAAATTATAAGATAAGAAGAGGTTGGGTTGAAATCCACTTAACCAATAGTATTTAGATAAATATTTATGTTATTTTAACTATTGTCTCTTTTGTTTAACCCCTCAATAACCTTTATGGTAGTAATGTGTTTTTCCCAAATTACAATTCATTATGAAAAAAATAAAATTTAAGTACTTAAAAAAATTGAAAAGATGATTTAAAATATAGTTTTTTATGAAATCCAATTCCTTAAATTGGTATAAATTCATTTTAAAATAATAATAAAAAACCTAAGGAAACCCATTTAAAAAAATGAATTTTATTTAGAAAACTAAATTTAATCCTATTCTTTGCCTAGTAAAAACAATTATATGAATTTTAATATATTTTATTGAATATATTGTCTACACATTTCATTAAAATACTTTTTAAAAAATAATTAATTAAATTTTTTTATGATAAAACACATTGTGAGCTTAAAAGTAGTTTTCCGAAAAATATCACCTTTTTACATTCAAATGATTTTATTTTCATTTATAACCAATTTATAACCATTAAATTCAATTTATAAATGTGTATAAAATAATATTTTTTATTTTTAATACTCCAAATTAATTTAAAAAAAATATATGGTAAAAATAATTCTTATGAATAAAATACCTTAAAATAGTTCTTTTGGATCATTAGTATTTCGTAAACAAATTATAAATTCTTTTCAAAAAGTATATTATATATAATTAAATTCATTTTATAATGTATAACAATTAATCACATATTTTTAAGGTTTCATGATTCAAAATATATAAAATACATTTTTTTATTAATTAGTAACAAATTTTAAAATGTTGGGGTGTTATAACAAGGAGTTATCCCCTATATGAAGAAAGGAAAAAACACAAGGAAACATTCCAAAATTTCACCCATTTAGATTTTAAAAAGAAAATACCCATGAAAAAATATCAATTTTAAAATAATATAATGTGTAGGGTAAAAATTAATTTTCTTCTGATTTCTAGATAAATTTATAAAAAACTCCCTCGAAAGTTGTTGTTTACTATTTAGTTACTTTAAAGTGATAAAAAAAAATAGAATAAATATTTTTTTAATGTTATATAATACACATATTTATTATTTTTATTTTATTTTTCATATCTCAAACATTTTAAAAACGTGGAAAAAATTTACACATTCATTAAAAAAATGTAATTAGAGCATTGAAAATATAAACATAATGATTATAAATCAAAAAATTAAAGATTCTTTAAAAATTAAAACTAGGAATAAAAAACATTAAAGGTTATGATTATAAAATCATGAGAGAAAATAATAAAATAGGTTATAAATATTTTCTTTTATAATGAATTTGGTTATTATATTATCTATTCTTTTAAACATCTTTTCAAGGTGAACTGATGAAATATTTGATTCTTTAAGCTCTTTCCACAATCCATATATCTCCTATCCTTGTTTGATAATAATAAGATCATTCTCTTTTAACTATTTCTCCCTCTCTTATAACATCCTACGATTATATTTGAACTATTAAAGTTTATGATAAAATCCTTTATGTGATTGATTTATATTTTTCAAGGAGTTCAAACATCACATGTTAAGTAAATAATATCTTCTTCCTAAGATATTTTATATTTAAAAAACCTTTTAATGTTCTGAAATTGTAGCTAATAAACATTATTAATGTTTTCAGAATCCAAATTTATTACTATTATCTGATCTATAATATTATTTATGGATAGTGAAATTTAATAAAAAAAAATATTTTTAAGATTCATCAAGATAGAGTGAATCTAGGGTGGAACCATTATCAAATTAGAACACAAAATCCTTTATTCTTCCATACCAGATTGTTTTATTTCTATCCTTTCACTTGTTTTATTAAACACAGAATAATTACTATTAAAATTAATTTCTTTATACTCAACTATAGTTTTCAGAGCACTAGGAGAATTTTCTGGTTGGTTCTTATATTTCTCAGTTGGAAATTTCATAATGTCAATATGAAGAGAAAACTACCCTTATTCAAATTTATCAATATAAATTCCATCCAATATTTCATATTCTGATGACATTGCCTTCTCAAAAATGAGATATTTTTTAACCGGAATTTATTTCTTTGACTAGCCTTTACTGAGAATCAATATCTTATGTTGAAGATTTCTTAGAATTTATAACATCATCTTAATTTTATTATGAGGTTCATATTTTTATGAACTTAAATATTGTGAATATCATGGTGAAGAAATTGATTTATAGAAATTCATATATAGGGGTGATAGAGGAGGATTGATTCTAAAAATATCTTATATATCCTTTGATATATCCAAATACACTATAGTAGATGGTATAGGAGATCCAAAATTAGAGGGTAAATTTTATTTTATTTCCCTTAATGTATTATTCCTATATTTTTGTTATATAATATTTTATATTCACTTTTATTTTTCTAAAAATTTATTTAGAACCACTATAAGAAGAGATTTTTGAAATCCTTTTATCTTTATAAAATATTTCTTTTTCTTCTCAGTCTCTTTTTAATTAAGTTATGTTTCCATAAAGGCTTTAACACTATTATTCATTGAACATTTTTTTAAATATTCCTCTTTCTTCCTTTTAGACTCAATAAATTTTTATACCCAAACAATATAATATTTTTATATAGTATTTTAAAAATATTAACTAGTTTTATAGCTTATAAATTTTTTCTAACACTTCTACCATTGTCGTGCTTTTAAAGAGCTTCATTAAAAAATTTATTTTTTTTATAAATATTTGACGCAATAGCTAGAATGAATTTCAATGTTTTTTCTTTTAAAAAATTCCTACCCTTAACCTCAGAAACTTACATAGACATCTAATTTTAAATCTGGTAATGAGCCAATGGATTAATTCATGATTCTATTACAAATAACTTCTTCTTAATCAGATGATAAAAAAGTTTCATCCATATTATGCTCATAGAATTCAAACCAGACTCATTCTTTATTCCAAAAAAACCAAAAATATATAACACCTTACTTCATTAAAACTTTACTAGTAGATAGCTAACTTCATTAAACATGGAAGCATCTTTATATTGAAAATTCATGCGCACACAAATTTAATGTACTACCAAAATGAATTTTACAATATTAAGATTTTTTATTCTCATAAGAAAATATAATATATTATCATGACCCGGTCCTAGAGGGGATCGTTCCATGACTACCCCAAGCCCACCTCCGATAGGCTAGGGGATAACGACTAACACTGAGTAGGCATATCCCAAAATGGGAGGTATAATGTACCTGTACACACGCACACATATCCATACCCAAAATGCTGGAAAGTAAAAATAATAAGTAAAAAAAATTCATACATACACTAAGATACCAACCACAAAGTATGATAGTAGGAAACTAGAAAGTAAACACGGCTATAATATAATACCACCAAAATAAGGAGTCAACAATAGTGAATGCACAAGTTCCCAAAACCATTCGCAAAAAAACCCAACCTGATGGGTTGGTGTAGGAAATCTATCAGAAGCCATAAGAGGACACCTCATCCGTCTTAGCACTCTAAGCACCACCTGATCCTAGTCTACATATAAATCAGTCAAGCATCGATCAGCTGCATAAGACATGACACATGATGGAAAGGTCCATGTAGGGATGAATAAAACAATATTAAGTAGGACACCCTAAAACCACAAAGGAACACCACTATTAAATACATAAAGTATACCACAAGGGAAACAAACAAAGTATACCACAAAGGAAACACAAAAAGTAAAATCATATCACATAGGTATAAGTCTATAGCATGAAATGTAGGATTATTAGATGTATACCAATGAACACCTAGTATCTGTAACACACGAAGTGTCGATAACACATGAAGTATCAATAACACCAGGAGTGTCGATAACACATGGAGTGTTGATGACACACTAAGTGTCAATAAGTCAGGTATCCCCAAGTCACATAGTCACCGTGCCACATAGTCAGCCGCAAGATTCTGCTCGTAGTGCACTTATACCTGGAGAACCCACTCCTCAAGCCATTGTTCCATCTGAAAACTTGCACAACAACTCACTTAGAGTACCTAAAAAGTACCGTATCCTTGAAAGGGTCCTAATACTGTAAATAGCTCATCAAATGGACACAATGTTCAAAAATTAAAGTTTTTTTTACTAAAACGGTCTAACCCAGGTTCAGTATGGGTCCGATCTGCCCCGCTGGACGACCCTACCAGACTTGGGATGACCTGAACCGACCCATTCTAGTCTAAACTGACCTGTTTCAGTCTAACCCAACCCATTATAGTCTGACCCGACCTGGTCTAGTCCGAACCGACCTAATCCTGTCCAACCCGGTTTGAACTGGCCAAGCCCAGAGGGCTCAACCGGTAGGGCCTGCTAGACCCAACCCACTAGGTCCAGCTATCTAGGCCGCTAGAGTAGCCCTACTACTCCGCTCCGTACCATGTTGTGGGCCATCTTGGTACACCACACATGGTCTACCCTGACTGAGTGCCACCCAAATCCATATGGTGCCACACCACATTCACGTGGTTGGTCCGCTGTCCGCCTACCCTGCGACTTCACTTTCACTGCAAGGTCCACGTGGCCGACCTGTCATGGATGTGAAACATCCTCTCCACGTCCCCCAGTCATTTCCCATGGTATCGCTCCGACCATGGGCTCCCATACTGTCTCGCGTAGACCGTGTCCCACCGCCATCTCTGGCCACCCCTCCTAGACTTACCTGAGTAGTTGCTCTAAGCATCACCATGCACCGCTTCCTTATGCCACCTTAGGATGCTTCCTTAGAAAAATTTCACAATGCCTTCACCTTCTCACCTCAGTGGTGTGGTTGAGGTGTCATATCCTTGGTTTTGGGTTGTTTCCCCATGAATCAAAGGAATAAAATCATCTGCTCATACAATCATGAAGAACGCAAAGAAAGGTGGAAAAAGGGGAAGCACAAAAGCACACAAAGGATGTATCTTGGCCTTTGTTCACATCAGGCTTGATTCATACTTTTTAAGAGGATTAATGAAGAATGATAAGGATAATCACAATGAAATATCATCCGATAACCCCATAATTTAACCATACCACAAGAACAACCATACTGTGAATCAACCTATTCGTTTGTTGGTATGCATTCGTCATTGGATCTAAAAAAAGGAAAAGAAATCACAATGAGATCAAACGCCCTACACATGGTTTGGAGTAGTTTTTGATGAAGGGAGAAGTGGTGTCGTTGTTGTTCATTGATCTGCCAATATTCTATCCAAGTCCTAATCTCTGATCTATTATCACTGATTCTTGATCTGCTAATGTTAATTGGAGAGAACTCCCTTTATTCTTGTCATAAGAATTCTAGTTTATTGAAAAACCACTAGCATGCTTTATCAAAAGCTTAAAATTTTGAAATGAGTTGTTCCAAGCACACCAAGACTATGAATCTCACGCCATATCAGGTTCTTGGTCTCCTAACTTTCTGTATTAATTTATAAAAATAAAACTGAATAAAATCCGAGTCGTTAAATTCTACCCACCTTAGGGATTTACATCTCTAAAATCCCAAACAAGGGATACTCAAAAAATGTGAGGGTACTGAGCAAAAATACGAGCCTATAACTCGAAATTTATCTCTTGGATATTTCCATTCTACCAATAAAAATACACCATATAAATTTACCACCCAAAAAGGATCCAATCCTATCAATCATCAATCTTTACTGGGTACTCCGCAAAAGTCTCCTGATCATCAATGTCCTGATCGCCCTAGTTGATGACATGTGATGGATCGTGCATGTACCTCCATATCTACAACATGTGGAAGACATCATGTACCTGGTGAAACTACATGGGTTGAGTTATATGGTATTCCACCTCCCCAAAACTACTTAGAATCTGAAAAGGGCCGATGTATCTCAAAGATAACTTATCACTACAGCCAAATCTACACAATCCTCTTCGAGGTGAGAACTGATGGAAAAAATTATCTCCCTACTCTCAATCCAAGGACCTCAATATACTATCATCATATTACTTCAAACGACTCTATGTAGTCCTCATCTTCTCTTGGATGATCTGCACCTTCTCAATAGTAGTCCAAACCAACTATGGACCCATGATTTCCGAATATCTTATGTAAGTCTAGAAAAGTGGTGACTTGCATGGTCACCCATACAAGTCCTAAAATGGTGCCATACCAATGGTGGAGTGGTATATTTTTTTGTACAAAATCTGCAACAGAGGTAATAGATCCTCCCAAGTACAACCAAAATCTAGGATTCAAGTACAAAACATGTCTTACAAAACCTGAATGGTTTGCTAATCCTGGCCATCCATCTAGGGATGAAACACCATGCTCAAGAATCACTATGTACCAAACAAATCCTACAATCCCTCCCACAATAGGGATGTGAAACAAGAATCATGATTTGAAATGATCATTGATGGAACTCCGTGAAGAAGAACTATATCCTACACGCAGAGGCACCCCCAGCTCTCTACTGAAATCTACTCACATATTGGTAATAAATAGGCCCACTTGGTCCGTTGGTCAATGATCACCTAGATGGTATCACATATCCTAAACATGCATGGTAAACCCATCATTAAGTTTATCAATATCCCATCCCACTTCCACTCTGGCACCTCAAGTGGTTGGGTCAAGCCAGCTGGAACCTGGTGCTCATCCTTCACTTTCCAGTGAGTAAGGTATAGAGAAATGAAATAAGACACTACCTTATTTATCCCCATCCACCAGAACTGACGTTAAAGGTATTGTTACATATTCTACACACCTGTATGCACCACCAAAGGTGATTTGTGAAACTCCCTTAGGTCCTCCTCCTGCAACGCCACTAGTAAAACTATTTTCCCTCTAAAAAGAATTATGTTCTCCCCACCTATCGAATATCCATCTGGTGCATTAACTATGGAAAACTAAGCACATAGGGTATCATAGTCAATATCCGTTATATGTTCCTTTCTAAATCACTATAAGAGTGGCAGGTTGAAAACCATTAACTGGATGTATGTTGCTTCATCTACATCCAAAAAGGTTATCAATAACACGACCAACTACTCCGATGCCTCACATAGAAACTACAAGATGGATCTCCTACTTAGAGCATCCGCCACTATGTTCCCCTTCCCAAGAGTATAGAAAATATCAAAGTCATTGTCTTGGAGGAACTCTGGTCATCATCTCTATCTCAAGTTTAGATCTTTATGAGTGAAGATATACCTGAGACTCTTATGGTCAGAGTAGATGAAAAACCACTCAACCATCAGGTAGTGTTACCATAACTTCAATTTGAATACTACCACCACTATCTCAAGATCATGGGTCACATAGTTCTGATCATGCTATCTCAACTAGCATGAACCATAGACAATCATCACCCACCCCTCCATCAGGACACAACCAAGCCCGGTCCTTGATGCATCACAGAACACTATATACCTGTCGCCCTCATCTAGTTATCTCAATATGGGAGCAATCATCATCCTTTTCATTATCTTTTAAAAGAACTTTTGGAACTTCTATGTCCACATGAAAGGCTTCCCCTTCTATGTCAAAGATTTCAAGGGTGGCGCTACTATGGAAAAGTTGTGTACAAAACTCCGATAGTACAAAACCAAACCCAATAAACTCCAAACCTTAACAACACCCTTGGGTGGATCCTAAGAAAGCACTACCTCAATCTTCGCTGAATCCACTGTTACTCTATACTATGATGTAATGTTTCCTAGAAAGTGAACCTCCCAAATCTAGAACTAAAACTTTTAGAAATTCCCATATAGCTAGTGCTCTTGGAGTGTTCCTATAACCATCGTCAAGAGCATCATGTGATCCTCCTAGGTGACCGAGTATATATGGATTTCATCAATAAATACCACCTAGAACCAGTATATGTAAGGCAGGAAGATCCTATTCATGAGTCTGATGAACACTACTGGGGAATTCTTCATGCCAAAAGGCATCACTAAGTACTCGTAGTGGTCATACGGGCATCTGAAGGATGTACTTAGTACATCATCATCCTGTATACAAAGATGCTGATAGCCGGACCTGAGGTCAGTTTTTGAGAACCACCTCACTCCCTTCAGTTGATAGAAGAGGTAATAGATCCTCATTAGTGGATAATTTTTCTTCATGGTCACCTGATTTAGGTGATGGAATTCTACACATAAACTCAATATCCCTTCTTCCTTCTTGGAAAAAAGAACTGGGGCCACCTAGGGTGAAACACTGGGTCTCATAAAGCATTTCCTCTACAAGTCGTCCAGTTATACCCTCAAATCATGAAGCTCTGTGGGATAAATCTGATATATATGTGTAGATATTAGTGCCATCCCAAGGTAAAAATCAATGCAGAAGTCAAACCGCTATGTGGAGGCAATCCACGAACATCCTTGTGGAAGACTTCGTCATACTCCACCCCCACGTTAGGAAACCGAGGACACCTATCATATACTTCACTGAAGATACGACTAGATAATTGATTTGTAATCTGTTAGACCCTATGATAAGTATGTCCTTCCTATTCTAAATGCATTTCCTTTTCACACAAAAAGGAAAACTTTGGTCCCATCACTGTGGACGCACCACACATTGCACCTAAAAAAGTCAATCTGAGAATGGACTGTGGATAACCAGTCCATACTAGGAATGACGTCATAAGGGCTCAATGCCGCTACTAAGATATCCCAACCAAAAATCTTGCCTCAAAGAGTAAGGTCACACTATCAACAACAATATGTGATTATCAAATATCCATATGTATGAGTCTCTAAGCATAAGGGTCAAGTCCATGGTTCAATTATAATCGCAAGGTCTTGAACAAGGGTCATGGAAAGAAAAGAATGAATAACACCCATGTCTATTAAAACTATAACTAAGGAGGAAAATACACAGACCATACCTCAAATAATACTTGGAGCACCAGGGTCATAGGACTCTATCACATACATGTGTCCTCATCCCTTTCCACTAGCACCCTAAGGTTGGTGTGGATCACCTGGGGGTGGTGGTGGTAATACGTCGAACCTTCACCAACTGCATGCTACTCTACCTACTCCTCTACTATGTCTTCTTCCCTATGGAACACCATGATAATTTTTCCTCCTATACCTTGGTTTTACCTCAACCGTCTCATGATTTTCCATACAAGGAGTCTAGAAATCTCCTGCCAGATGTCCTCGACCGCCACACGAGTAACACAACCCATCCTTCAGTTGACTCTCTCTACCCTGGGATTCCAACACCACTAATCCCTTTTCATGGGTTCATCCCCTAGAGTGTTTGAACCACATGGGTCCCTGTGTTATCTGTCGACTACCCACTACTGATGAATCAACTACTTGGTTCCTGATAGTAGCTCCCACTGCTAGCTTATACTCCACCTAAAAGGTCTCTACTAAAAGAGATTGCCCCAGTACCCCTTCATATTTAGAGATGATAAGGGATATCATAGGTTACCAGATCTCCCAACATAGACCCTTTATAAAGGTATGATCCTTGAAGAATGGGTCTCACACCATATTCATGTAGTATCGAGAAAGATTAGTAAACTTCACTAAGTACTTTTCCACAATCTGACTGCGCTACTACCAAAGAAGGAGATACAATATTCACACTGAGCATATCATAGATGGGAAGAACTCCTCTCTAAAGAGTCGCTTGAATTTTTACCAAGAGAGAGTTTCCTTATCATGTGTCTGGTAAGACCGACTATACCCAGCCCATAAGGCCACAGAAGTAGTCTAACTCCTCCAGTCCGGCCCTCGCTGTAGTCTGGCTCGATGCAACACACATGGATCTCCCTAAATACGTGCCACCCACTACATGCGATGCCACACCACGTTCACACAGTCAGCCCATCGTTCGCCTGCCCCATAGCTTCACTACCACCACAGGGTCCATGCAGTCCACCTTCCTTGGATGCGACCCATTATCACCGTGTCCCTCGGTCTCCACTCGTGACACCTCTCCGACCATATGCTCCCACATGGATCCACATAGACCATGTCCTATTGTCGTTTCTAGCCAGCCTACTGGCTGCCCGCCATCCTGCCCTCGCAATCTTTCTGGACCGTCCACACTAGGCCATATACCACCACCACCACCACCCACTCTGCTAACTTCCTAATTGGACTGAATGGAGTCGCTTCTATGGGTGCCGATGTGTGCCACCACCATGTTCCGATGTAGGTAGATTACTTGAAAAAATTTCATCGTGATTTCTCTATCATGACTCTGTAGTATAAATGGGGTGTCAAATATTTTGTTTCGGGTAGTTGCGCAAGGAATCAAAGGTGTAATAATCATATACTCATACAATCAAGAAGAAAACAAAGAATTTGAAGAATGGGGGAAAAGGGGAAGCACAGAATCACCCAAAAGATGTATCATGGAATTGTTTCATGTCGGACTTAATTCGTCCATATTAGAAGGATTAACGAAGAATGCCAAAGATAATCACCAAGATCTATCACCCGTTAACCCTAGAATTTAACCATACCGCACAAATGACCAGACCAGAGATCAACCTATTCGTTGGTGGGTCCGCATTCATCATTTTATCTATAAAGGGGATAGGAAATCACAAAGTGATCAAAATCCTTACTCGGGGTTTGGATTGGTTGTAGATGAAGGGTGAAGTTGCATCATCATCATTCATTGATCCATCAATCTTTGATCCAAGTCGTGTTCTCTAAACCGTCGTTACCGATTCTCGAACTACTATATTCTTTAAAGATAACTCCTTCTCCACTTGTTATAGGAATTCCAATTTAAATAAAAACCTATCCCATGCTTTATTAAAAGCGTAACAATTTTCAACGAGTTGTTCCGGGCTTACTGGGCCTCGAAATATTATTCTGTCTCAGCACCTGATCTATGAATTTTCTCAATTAATTAATTAAAATACCCTTAGATACAATCTAATTCCACATATATATAATGATCTTTAATTTTAAATAAATCATAGTATCATTTTCTAGGTTGGATAAATCCTTTAAACGATTAAAAGAAAATTTGGATTTTAGAGTGAAAGGGATTAATTTTATAAATCTTTTGATTCACCTGATATATTCTAAATATATATTTAATTATATTAAAGGAATAATTGACCATTGAAAGGTTATGATAATCAAACAATATCTCTCCTTTGAGTAGGATTTCCATATAATCCATGAAATATTTCAAAAGTATTGTAAATATTTTATCCAAAACTATAAACCTCATCTTCCTCACACCATCCATA
Source organism: Viscum album (assembly GCA_963277665.1). Taxonomy (NCBI): domain Eukaryota; kingdom Viridiplantae; phylum Streptophyta; class Magnoliopsida; order Santalales; family Viscaceae; genus Viscum; species Viscum album. The sequence goes on along the minus strand of OY728126.1, from coordinate 678,331,789 downwards.
TTTTCAAAAACAAAAATTCATTGAATTTGATGGATGATATCAAAATTAAAAAAAACAATATATATTATTTAGTAAATGATAAACAATCCCACCCATGAAAAAGAATTACCTACTTTAGAAATGACTCATACTTAACATACCAATCTAAATCAATTAACCTCTCAATAAAGATCTCATGAGAACCATTATCTCTAAATGATAACATACTGATATTGAAAAAATTTAAAATATTTGAATAAATATTATTAATAGAGGTTGAGAATCATAAAAAATAAAAACACAAAACCTTGGTCTACAAATCTATTTATTAGAAATAATATTTAATGTTAATCTGATCCCATCCAACGATCCAAAATCCTTCATGACAAAATAGATTATACCGAAATTTACTTTAGAGAATACATTCCTGAATTCTAAAATTAATAAATTTACATTTTGATGAATTAAAAATGAAAAAATGAATATGAATTTATTATATTTTTAAAATTTATTTAATGTATCAATTTTTTTAATGAATAATAATAATAAAAGGATAAGAAATTTGGAACCTTCTAGAACTGATCTTATATCACTAGAAAATGATAATATAATATAGAATATGGTTCTTGTAGATATAAAAAATTCCTCAATTATAAATTCTATTGATTATAATAGGTAAAGTAAAATTAACTCTGCAAAGAATTTAGCCAAATAAAAATAAACCGCCCCCTTGGAAAAAGTAATTATCATATAAAGAAAAACAATTCATAAATTGAAACTTACACAAATCCAAAATACACAAAAATATTATAAGTTTTGATAAAAATGATAAAAATTATAAAGTAATGCATTTTGAAATTCGTGCACTAGTACACTATAGATTAATATATTATATATTACCTCAAAGGAAATTATACCTTCTTAGGTCGAATACTATTGTAAAATAGAACCTTTAACATATATGTTTGTGTAGTTATTTTGTGTCTTAGAGAAATAATTTTTTTTGAAATATAATCTCAATGACTTCCATGTGATTGAACTATGTTTAAAGAGATATTTTTCTTCTCATTTACACCTTTTTGAAACTTTTCAAAGAATGAAGCATTGATTGACACAAAATATTTTTGAATGATAATGGTGACATACAATATACTTATAACCTTGATTGAAATTATTTATTTTTGGTTTCAACTATCTATGAATATTTTTAGAATACTTTATTTCCATTTTATAGTTATTCAATAATTTATTAATATTTAGTACTTCCTATTAAGTATCAAAACTTCATTTTTATCTTTAAAAAATGATAAAATTTTTCTTTCTGATCATAAGTTAGTTTTTAAAATTGAATGCTTAGCTTATCCATCTCCTATGCAATATTAAAATTTTCATATCTTATCATGGAAAACTTATTTTAAGATTTATTAAGGCTTTCTCTCTTTTTAGAAATCTCATCTTTAATTATAGTGTAACTTTTGTATGATATTTTATATATATACTCAATGTCATCAATTTATTCCTCCATTTATTCTTTGTCTACAAAAATACAATTCACCTTTTCATAATATTCACTATCTAATGAAAACTAAAACCCTAGTTCTAAGAAAAATTTGATAAACATTCAGATATCAACTTTCCTACAAGAAAATTTACATTAAGTGGATTATATTTACATAATTATCATAAATTTTTTATTATTATACTTTCTTAACTTTTATCCAAAGAACTTAAGGATGATGGATCTTCCCTCATGCTCCATGTATCGTTCATGGATTTAAAAATTTTCTTTATTTTATTTTCAAATGTATAGTTGATTCTTTTTTTTCCTTTTTCTTTATCTAGGAAAATATTAATAAATGTGTTTAGGTTTCATACATTAATAAAAAACAATATTATATGAATACATCTTCTCATGACTATCCTTTCTATAATTTATTTTATTCCTATAATATCTATATTATCTATGAAAATTTCGAATTCCAAATATATTTTTAACAATTTTTGAAGATTTTCCTTGCATAAGTAAATGAAAACTATCGGCTGATTAAATTTTATAAGATTTCCTTAAATTACATGGTTTATAATTCTAAACATATAAACATAAATTTATATAAAATTATTTGAAAGAAACACCATTATTATTCCTTTATTTTTAGTGTGTGTTTTTATCCTCTATCATAATGAATGATATTCTTGATAAGATCTTCCAATATCAAATTAGTGATATGTTTAGTATCATTAATTATTGTCCATTTAGATTATATCTCATTATGTAAAATGTCAATAACTTTTATAAAAAGTTATTTTCCTGAAAATTTACTTTCATTAAGTGATTATATATTATTGGTGATGGTACTAAATCTTTTATGTACCTATTATATATGTTTTCCAAAATAAAAATAAAAACATTGATAATAATCTCATAGTATAATATTCTTAATTTAAAGAGCTTTAGAAGTATGAAAATGAGTAATTTCTAGATTCTTCCAAATTACACATACTGTATGGAATAAAGAATACTGAATGTATATATTTCACTAGATAACACATAAAAAATAATTTTTCACAAATAAATTGAGTCTGAATTATGTCCACTCATATTGACTAAATATGCAGACTTCTTTCTTCAAAATCTTATCACCTCAAGTGAGAATAATATAATTTTTAATACTAGTATTGTTAATGAATATTTCTGTTTGATATCTCCAATAATAATATAAATTTAAATCAAATATGGGTGTCTTATTTGGACTTAAATTTTCCAAATCACCAATTTGAAAAACACCTTCCATTTAAAAAAAATCATTCCTCATCAAAAAAATTTATTTAAAGAAACTCTATTAATTTTTTATAAAAATAAGAAAAACATAAAAATAGATCTGTTTCTTAATGTATAAGATATAGTGTGGATATATAATCACAAATATCCATTTTGGTCCTAAATAAAATAAGGTAGGAAAACTACTATGATGGGTGAGGGGAATTATAATTAAAAAGAAAATACAAAATTTCATATCACACAAGTGTAATTTGATTGGAAAATATAATCTTTGATCAAATTAGAGGAAAAAATGTAAGTGTAGCTAAAATAAGTAAATAAGACAATACATACCTTAAAATTTAAATATATTTATGTAATTTATTGTAAAAAAATAAAAATTAAAAACAAATCATGGAGTATTGAGTAACAACTCAAATACTAATAAGGAATACTTGTGACCAAAACTTCCAATTAATTGGAAGTATTTGTTTTCATTTATTGTGATAAGAGGATCTTTAAATTTATCCAAGGTATCCCACTTCCACATATATATGTTCATAAATATATAAACCTATAAGAGTAATCATTTTGAAATCCATGGACACTATATCTTCCCAATCACAAAATCCCTCGATCAACCATATTATAAAAACTCTATATTCCAAGCCACAAAAATCATTGATATAAAGGATCTAAAGAACACTCTATCATCTATCCCTAGAAGACCAAAATTTGAGTTATTGGATAAAAACTTAATATAATAAGAAACCCAAATATGTTTACAATAAAACCTTACTTAAGTTATCATTATCGCACTTAGAAAAATATTACAAAGTTTATTCATTTAGAAGAAATGAATGTTATCATAGATTAACTATAAATAAACATTTAAGCACTTATGAAAATGTTTCTAATCTTAGAACCTTGGGTTCTATTTATAAACACCAACGCAACTAACTATAATGGTCATATTTAAAGTTTAACATGATCATTTTCAATATATTCAAACATATTCTTCCAATATGAACTGGATGTAACCTTATACTACATCGTCTATTGTGTTCAACATAGTACATTATCCCAATGAACCTAAGTCTAGTGGATTAGGTTCAGTGAATCTTTATAAAAGTTAATCTCACAAGAAATTAAGCATTGCTATAATAGATCTATGTACAAATACTTAACCAAACATTTAAAGATAAAAAAAATCAAAATAAGTGAATCATGATGTTAAAAATAAATAAATAAAAATTGGGTTTTAACTTAATAGTAACTTGGGAATAAGTGATTTATACTTGATGACCCCTCAAATTCCTACCAAGTGTAAAAATATAGGGAAATTTTCTACCCCATATATTATTTGTTATATGTATTTTAACGATTCTTTGTGTTATCTTGGAGCCTCTATAAATGCAATGCTTCATTTTTTTATATTTTTGTAAATTGGATAACATAATCCCAAAAGGGTGGTTGTTCAACATAAAAATATATCCAATCTATTTCCAATAGGTTTCTAGGGATATATACTAATTATAGTAAAAAATATGGTCTTTCCATATAACTTCTATGTACTAAACATGGATTATTATACTATCCCAGCACATTTGACCATTATTTTGGGTATACCCTTCTTGGATAGATTTATGACCATAAAAAAGTTTTATGAAGGAACTATCACTATGTAATTTGGTGAGAGAAATATCCATTTCAAGATATTTGATTCCATGAAGTACCCCTAAGAGTATTATTCACTTTTTAAAATATCCCATAAAAAATAAACCAATAATAATTAATAATCAAGTAAGTTGCAAGAAATATTATCTTTGGGTAACTAATTATGATTTGAAACATCTGTGAACAATAATTGGAAGAAACTTGAATTTTTTTTTACAAATTGGAATATGAGGTAATACCATATCATTGATGGTCTTTAGTTTTTGATATATAATGAGTAAGTTTATATTTCATTTTATGGGTAGAAATTTATAAGTATGGAGGTGATAAATTGAAATCTCAGTTCATCCTTACAATAACCCCTTACATAGAGTAGAAAAATTTTCTCACTAACTTAAAATATGTTTTCATAATGTAAGGGGAAAGTTTCAATAATTAATTATATAAATTTTATTCCTAAGAAAGACCAAATTCTATTAGATATGTTAAGGAAAAATATTTAAGCTATGGCTTATAATTTTGGTGATATTCCTGGGATAAGTCCCAAATTATGGATGAATAGAATTTTTCTTTAAGAAAAATAAAAACATTTTATAAATCCTCATATTGAAGTCAATACACCCATTATAGAGGTATTAAAGAGGGATATATAAAATTTATTTTAGGAAATAAATATCTTCCTATAATTCCTTAGGATTTAAAAAGAATACAATGTTTGATAGTATACAGGACACACAACATTGAGCATTAAAGGATGAAAAATATTATTAATTATACATTATTGTTAATACATATCCATTGAATTGGAGGATATGAGTAGAAGTAACTACATTATAATATATATTTATAAATTTCCTTCTCAATACAAATTTGTTTATTTATTCTTAGGAGATAAGAACTTAATTTTTGGTATACATTTTATAATTTAAAAATTCATTTTCCATTAAATTTTAATTTATTTATTTATGTAAGTGAATATTATAAATAATTCCAACAACTTTTAAAAATATTATTTGATAAAAATTACCTTTTTTTTTTCTGAAACTATCATATCAAAATTAGATTATAATGAAATTTTTGGGTTTCTTTAAAAATAAATATTTTTCTACGAATAATAAAAAATACTGATTTTATAGTAAACTATCATTTCATATAATGAATTTTTATATTACCATTTTTTGAATTGGTATTAAAATATCATTAATTAATTTTGATTAAATATAATCCAATTAATTTCATTTATTCAATATTATGCTTAATTTTGATACAAAAATATTTATATACTTAAGAATAATTTTTTTTGGAAAATAGTTCTTCATTGGGTTTTGTCAGTTTATTTAAAAATTAATTTCTTCCCCTTATAGGAATTAAATTTGATAAAATGGATTCTATATTAATAATTATCCTTTCAAATTTTTTATATAAAAACTTTATTTTTGGTCATAATTAATAGTAACCATGGTAAAAATATTGTCACTATGATATTCGTAAAACTGGTAGATCAATGTTAAAACCTCAATATAAGGCTTAAAAATCATCAATACACATTCCTATATTTAATTATATAATTTTAATTTTACCACCCATTCAATGATTCAAAAAAATTTATTTTGGTGCCATTTTTATTTGATAAAGAACTTTACATTATTTTATTTAAATGAAAATTCCAAAATATCTATTTCTTCCATTTAATTTTAATAATATTTTATGATGGGGATAAAAATATGGCATGAATAGATATAAATATTTTTTAAAATATGAATATTTTTTACGATGGTAATTTAACTTTAATTTTAATTAATGAAAAAATTATCTAAAATTCTTACGCAACACCAACATAATACTTATATAGGCCATATAAAATTAGGTAAATTATTTAAAGAAAGTACACATAAATATTTTCTAAAGAAACCCATGATTTTAATAATAAAATATCACATATTTTTAGACAAATATTCAATAAAATTTATAGATATACATCCAATTACCATTATCGTTTTTCATCTTTGGATACTAGACACACAATCTTCTTATTTCGTGGAAGAACTTAAAAATATCCTGAAAATACCTTTGCACAAAGTATAACTATTAGATATTTCCTAATTAAAACCTTGTTCATAATATAGGGATATAAAACATAAGAAATGGTGATATTATAAGCTTATTTAGTGTAAAAAGGGTGATATCAATGATCACTTAGGCATAACGTGAGAATAAGGGTTTTATAACAAGATTTTAACATTTGAAAACCATATCCTGCATATCATAGACAATAATATTAAGTCATAAAATAAATATTGGTAGTTCATAAGGCCTGAATCATAATGTAATTAAATAAACATGAGACATGATGGAATAACATATACATAGAATTGTGGTAAAAAATAAGCATATGACATTGTGAACATGTACAAATAGAAACACATTCACTCATGTAATTAAGGATAAGAAATAAGGCCCCTTCAAAAACTTATAGACATGAAAATAAGGTCCATGAATAATATTATGGACACTAAATCCAGGTATATGAATAATCTTATGTACATGAAATCTAAGTCCCTGATTAATCTTATAGACACAAAAACTGGGTCCACACATGAAATTGTGAACAAGAAATCAGGTTCACGCATAACATATTTACCTTACTATGTATCCATATAAAATGAATGAACTAAAGGAAAATATAATTTGTGGACCACCCATCACATAATCATAATCCATTAATATATATTCCATAAGATGATAAAACTTTAATCATATCGTAACCCATGAAAAATTGGTTTCATAAACATTTCATTATAGAATAACCCATTGAAGATGAATGAGATTCATAAACATATTATCATCATAATAATAAATCATCCAGAGAAATAATAAGGATGGTATCAATGGATCAATTTCCTAGTAAATCCTAAGTAATATTAAAGTAAGTCATCTTAAATGAAAAATAACTTTATAAGATCACTTGTATCATTTCGTTAGGAAAATACACTTTTCACATTGTGATCAATTATTAAAATTCTTAAAATTTCCCAAATATAAATGAAAAAAATTTTATTCAAAAATAAACTTTGAAAATTTTAAAATAACCTTCAAAACATTGTGCGATCACAATGGTGGGAAATTCTGTTCATGTTTTATAAGTTAAAAAACATCCCTTTTATACTTATGTAAAAAAGTTTGAAAAATACCTCATTGAGAAAGTGAATAAATGTTCCTTTTAAATTTATTATTTTAAAAATTAAATAATGGGTACAAAATAAAGTTTATAATCATATAAGAAAAATAATTTTTTTGAATTTTTTTAGAATACATGGATAAAGAAAAGGTTTTTCAACAGTAGAGAGAAATAATGTTATTTTTAATTAATAACATTCTTTTGATATATTGAGTTCATAAAGATAGGAATATGAAAAGAAACATTCAATATGAAAAAATAATTATTGATAATAAAATTAATGAGTTTATTGAGAGGTATATCATTATATTTCAACATCAGAAACACAATAATAAACAATCCCAATAAACAATGGTATTATAAAATAAGACCCTTCCCACATTGTAACTTCAGAATCATAAGCCCAGTGAAAGAATAAATTGAAATGAAACATTAAATAGCATGAAAATAATGAGATTAATTCCATAAACTTTCAAAGGTCATGTATATACACATTATAAAGGAAATTATATGCATAAAATAATATATGTCTTAGAGAATACAATTTTAGGCGATAAACCCTTACCTAAAGTTCCACTTGCATCAAAAGAACTCTACCATCCTATATAATAAATTTAAGTTTCTTATAATTATATAAAAAATTCATTTTCATACTTATAATATCATATATGATCAATTTAAAACATTTAAACACCCATTTATTAATAAATACTTTTTACAATCATTATTTCCTTATGTTAACTATTTCATTTTCTATAAGAATTTCAGTTTGGTATTTCTAATAATTTTAATTTTATAATTTTTCTATCATATAATCAATTAAAGTAATTATATAAATACAATATATATTCATTATATGCATACTTATATTTTTCCATAAAATCTATAGATAGAAAAATTAATTACACCATTCATGGAGATGGTAGGACATATGTATTCATGAACGTTGTTTTCAATTTTTGAAGGATGAAGTAAAAAAATAAAAAATAATAATTCACCTTTAAATAATCATTATTATGCCATATATATCATATATATTCTTAAAATATATTCTTATTTCCATCCTAGTAAATTAGAAATGAAAATAAATTCACATCTCCTCGTAGAGGTGGTTGTCCCCACATACACATGAGTGACGTTATTGTATTATAATAGATTATAAGATAATAATATAGATTTTATATTATAATTATATAAGAATAATTATGTCTTATATATCATGCATACACACTAAAACCATTATAATAACCATCCATGAATGATAATGATGGAAAATGAGTTGTATCTCTATGTGGAGATGGTAAGTCGTACGTACACTTGAAAAATACTTTCACTGTAAATATGATAGATAATAGGTTGAATAAAGGTGATAAAATAATATTGAAAAAATTTCAATTTATTTTAAATACTAAAATTAATCATTAAAAGAACAAAATTATTGGATATATAAGAAGAAATGAATTGAATGTGGTCAGGTAGAATGATTACCTCTTCTTTGGTAGTCCTCCATGAGATTCCTTCTTAAGGACCCCTATAATGGTTATGTAAGAATACAATAACCAATTATTTAGGGATAGGAAAGTTTTAATGATAATTGTATAGGGTTTTTTTGAGTCATAAGGCTTAATTTGGTGAGAATAAGTGAAAAGACTAGTGAACCTTTATAATTGTGGGGTAGGAAATTCTTGGGATTTCTTAAAGTATTAAAATAAAATAAGTTTATTTTCATCGCCGAATGGATAAAAAATCATAAATTACTAATATATAGCACTTATTAGTTGAAATAATCTCATAAAGTGAAATTTTTACTATTTTGGGAGATGTTTTAATTCTTACGTTTTTGCTTTAACCCCCAATAACTCTTTTGATATCTACCACGATAAAATAGTTTTTTACTATTTAGGGGTAAATAAAGTTACCATAAAAGAAAAATTGACACATAAATGAAAAATGATTGATATTTTAAACCATCTAAAATTCATTTGTCTGAATAGTTAATTTTTAGTAATTTTATATCATTTATTAAAATAATATTTGTTGTAAAATATCACTAATGAAATATTTAGAAATACATGAAATATTATAATATAATATTTATCTAAATCATATAAAATTGAACCAAAATTAAATTAATTTTAATATAAATAGAAAATATTCTATATATATTCATAAAATAAAATTTTTATAGCTTTCTATATCATTTTAAACCTTATATTTTAGTTTAACCCATTGGTTAACCAATTTCTACCATAAATGAGGTAAATACTTTTTTAGTATTAAAGGGTTATAATTTTACTTATAGGGTGGAAAATGGTTCATAAATGGAGAAGGGATAAAATTTTAGACATTATATTATACACCCTTTACTCTTTCAGGTTTTTTATTTATTTTTTAACAATTTAATAATTTATTAATTTGATAAAATATCATTACTGTCATTTCTGACACTTTATTTAACTTTACTGTAATGATAATAAGAAAATGGTGAATTTAGAATATAAACATCTTAACCATAGAAAATATGATATATTTGTCAATAAAATCCACGAGACACTATAAACCACTCCTAATGCACTACTTTTAAAAATTTTAAAATCATTTATTTAATTTTTCTATTAACTGAATAAACAATGTGTCAGTATTACATAGGAATTTTGGGTAATTATTTAATCACAAAAAATTATAATAAATATCCATAATAAAAAAATTAATTTATATTTACATTTAATAATTATTATCAAATATAGTCTTTATTTTTCCATATTTCAAAAACATTTGAGATAATAAAAAAAGTGAATGATATTTTTGACTTTTCTTTACATAAAATACTATAAATGTGAAAATAATTTACAAATGGAGAAAAGGTCATATATTCAAATTTTGGAAGATTATAGATGTAATATAATAATTAAATAAAATTAAGTCATGTTTTAGGGTTTCATTTTAGTCTTTATTATATTTTTTTCACCTTAATTAACCCATTTTACCTTTTCTATGGTAATAAGAATTTATTACGGTTTCTATTCATAATGAAAAAAATATAAAAGACTATTATAAAATTTGGAATAATTTATTCATAATAATGAATAAATTTTTTATGATTCAATTTCTAGATGTTTCAAAAATTAATTTGATAGTAAAACGAGAAATTTATTGAAAAATAGTTTTGAAAAAACGATGCATTTTTAAGTATAAATTGTTTTTTTCAAATTTAAGTATAAAATTCATTACAATGAATTTAATTTTTTTATTCATAATAAAATATAACTCATTTTACTTTAAAACCATTTTTAATAAAAATGTAACTCTGTACATGCTTGAACAAAAAATACAGTTTTCAATTATAATTAGTATTTTTCACTACTCACTGTAAAATAAATATTTTCTTAAAAATATCAAAAACTACCCCTAATATAAATTTTATATTATAATTTCACAAATTAATTTTTTTATCAAATACACATTATAAAAGTTTAAAAAATTAATTATAATATTTTCAACCTAAAAATCAATAAAAAACATTTGTGAAGAAAATATATTTTTAAAGAATAAAATGACTTTACTAGAAACTGAGTTCATATTTCTAAAAATTTAATAAATAATTTTTTCTTGAGTAGAAAATTTATATATATTTCATAAATAAGTTAATACTATTTATTCTCACTAATTTAATGACTAGGATATATAGTCAAAATTAAATAATAATAATTCATTGTTTATTTAGGCTTGTTGTTGCATGTCGTGTACACTATCAAATATAATCTTTTACTTTTAAAAATATATTTGGTTTTGCATTATCCCACATTTAAAAAATTTAATCCTTATAATTTGAACATGTACTCAGTAATCAATGTTTTGAAGTTTGAAAATCTATTTTTGGAAAACACACATCATAAAAAGGGTTTATAAAACTTCCTCTTGAAAAGAGGGAAAGGAAAATAAAAAGGTTTTCTAGAGTTACACATAACTAGGATTATAAATTGGAGTGCATTAGTGGGAAGTGAACATATGGTAATTTAATAAAATTAATTACCATATATCATTTATCAAAAGAACATGAATTATCAGGAGAATGATAAGGACCACAAATTCTTAAACAAAATAGGTGAGAAAAATACAATCAATTCCTCAGAAAATGAAGGTTATAAGACATTTTTTTTTATCTCAATATACTTTTCATAAATTTAAAGGGTTTTTATTATAAAGATATATAACATGAGAAAATAGAGTTAATTTATTTATTTACATTTCAGAAGAATATTCTCATTCTTTGGTTGCATTTCGATCAATTTTTTCTTCATCTCTTACTCAAAGAAATGAATATTCAAGATGAATTTTTCATATGTGAAGTGCTAAATTAATCCTTAAATGTATTAAAAGATAAATAAATGGATGGGAAATTATTATTACTATATATATATATATACTAAATCCAAAATATTTAGCATAATTTATATAATAAATTTTGTTCTAAAACCCCAATAATAATACCCAAATTTCTGATTAACCCATTTTATAAATTGTTAGCCTTAAGGATTCCCCAAAATATGTCTAACCAAAATTAAATACCAAATATTAGAATTATTTTATCTCACAACCTCCCATGATCAAATAGATAATTATCCTAAAATGATTTTATTCACTCAAAAAGTATCATACCAAGATGTATATACTCTATTAAAGTCACAATAAAATTAGATATTATTTCAAAAGATAATTCATCCTTTATTCCCTAAATATGATCCTATGTTTCCTAAAAAAATTTCCATTGGATGTTTATTTTCATATTTACATGGATATAAGATCATTGGTTGACTCATAATGTAAAATGTGATTTTATTATTCCAAAATCTATGTAGAGAGAGACAATCAATTCTGAAAATCACATTGAACTTCACTAAAGCATGAACAATAATATTTTCATAGTAATTATTCAAGAAAAATCCAACATGAAATTACCGACTATGAAGTTTTGGATCGGTGGGACCTTATCATCATTAATCACTTTATATACATTTATTTCATGAGATTTCTAGTATTCCTTTTTCATCAGAGGTTTTTGGGGGCATATTATCCCAATTATTCCTTGGATTAGGGATTTTATTCGAATATTTCTGGAAATTCTTAATTCTATATAATTGGAATGTGTGTGGTGTAATCTATTTAAACATATCTTCAATAATTTTATTAAATAAATTCTTCACATTACTTTGATAGTATTTTTATTTATAGTTTGGTTTCCTACACTTGAAACATCTTCTTATTCCTTACAATCAGTCACCCGAGTACTCCTTCCCACATTTTTAGCAAGTAGGATATTGAAAAATATTCTTCTGTCCATGTGATATGCCATTAGAGATTCCATGATACTCCATATTCAATTTATTATCACTATAACCTTGTGTGTTTCTGGCTTCTATTTACACTTTGATTTCACATCAAACAATTTATTCATAGCTTCCAATGTCCCTTATGGATAATGAAATTCTAAGACTTGTGTCCTACAACAAAATAATTGATCAATTCTTATTTCTGATTTAATTATTAAACCCAAAGTATAACTTAAAAATACTGTATTTTTTTCATAGCTACTAATGTATTAATAATAATTCAACACAATCTCAAGGAATTCTTTCCCCATGTTTGTATGTAAAATAAAAGGCAAGTAATTACTAAAAAATACTCTTAAACTCACCCCATTTTGTGGAGTATATTTTATTCTCTTACCTCATATTTTTAATATTATTATACCATTAATATTATAAAACATATAAATATAAATGTTTACAAAATGTTTTTTTATGGTTTGAGCATTGCAGAATATAAATTATCTCTTTCATTGCATTGATCCATTTCTCTGCAAGCAGTGTATTAGAAATCCCAAATGAGGAGAGTAGATGGTGACACATAAAATATTAAATAGAATGTTTCTCCCTAATTGGTACATTTTTAATTTAAAAATAACCTATGTTACCACATTTAGTGTAACACCCCAATATTTTGTGGAATAGTTTTTTTCTTGAATTATGTTAATCTTATTGATTTTTGGAATTTAAGAAAACACTAAAAATAAAATATTTTATATTTAACCTCTTTTTTTGTATTACAAAATATGAAATAATATTTTAATCATGAAATAAATTAAATATTAATTTTATCTTTCTCTATAAATAAGACTTAGGTTAGCTTGGGTTACACGCAACACTGACCTTCCTCGATGGCTTGTATAACAAGAAAGATTGAGTTTTACTGAATAACAATATATTATTTTATATAAAATAGACATTAAATTAGTATTTACGAAAAGGATTAACTAACTTATGAATATCTATGTTTCACATAAATATAAAATGAATTCACTGGTTACAAACTAATTAGAAATGAATATAAAAACCAATTGAATATAAAGAAAAATATTATTATACACACAAAGCTATTTTAAACTAAAAAATTAAATTAATTAGAATTAGTGAGTGATATTAATGTGATATATATATATATTATATTTTCAATAAAATACTTTTTATATTCATCAAATGGATTTGATAGTCTTAAGATAAAAACAAACCCAATTTTATGCAAAAAATACTATATTTCTAATTGAGGCATTTTTACATCCTTTTAATGGAGAAAACATTTTAAAGGTAATTTTTTTAAACTTTTAATAATTATATACGTCAAAATAAACTTCATATTTGAAAGAGAAACACAAAAATTAGGTTACGGTAAATTTTTGGTATTTTTTTGTAAGGTTTCATTTTTAATGAATAGTTAAAAAATACTGAATTTTAGTTCAAAACTACTTTTTCTTCTAATTTATTTATAAGGTAAAAATATATTTCAAATTGTTTCTAAAGTTTAATTAGATCAAATATTTATAATTTAATCCAATTTAGGTAATTGTAATCAATTTTACTTTTAGATTGACTTTAAAAACATAGAGAACTTTTGGATGTGTGTAATTTAAAAACTTACAGTTTTGTCCCGTCAGCGGAATTAAATTTAAATTAATTTTTTACACCTATGTGATTTTAATTTTTAAAAATGGATTTAATATTTTTAATAAAAATAATTTATAATTTATAATAATTAAAACTTTGGTTTTTACAAATTATGTTAGTGAAAGTAATTAAAATTAATTAAAACGATTAAGGTAAAATTATGCTTAATAAGGGAATAAACCTTAAAATTAGGGGGGGAATGACCTAGAAACTTTTCCAAGATCTATTTTATTTCCATATTTATACCCTATCCTACCTTATATATAATTTGGTTCATTATGGGAGATATTTTTCTTAGGAAAAATAGGGGTTGAATTCCCTTTCCCAAAATTTACAAGAGTGCCACTCCTCCTCCACTATAAAAGGCCTCTTATCCTCCCAATTATTTACACCTCAAAAGGCACTTTTTATCTACCAAGATACACCCAAATATATCTTAAAATTATCTAACCACATATTAGATTCATTACCTTGGTAATAATGCAATCCAAGCAAGCTATTTGATGAAAACCAAAAGGAGTTACCCAAATATAAGGTAATATTCATCCTCAAATTCTTTTATTTTATTTACAATATTCAACCTTAAACCCTTAAAATTCCTTGTTTTTATAAAAAAATAATTATCCTAAATAAATTATTATGTTTTTATTCTATGGTTTGTAACTAAATTTAGACACTTCTATCTAATTTGTAACAAACATACTGTTTACGTGTACGGAGAACCACTGTCTCAAGAAACGATGATTGCTTATTTTTCTTTTCCACATATCATGGTGAAAATTATAATGGAAAATATATTAATATATGTTATATATTATATTTATTATGTATTTAAGCTTTTTTATTCATTTTAAAACACATATTCTTATACTTTCCATTTGGTGTAAATATAATAATTTCGTTTGAGGAAGTGTTGACTACCGCCCCCTCAATGTGATGCGATTCGTTCACACACTACATGGAATATATTAAGGATGTGTCTAATGAAATTATTTGATATATATGATATATTAATTATACTTAAATTATATTATATTCATATATACATATATTTCATTTTATATCATTATTTAAATTCAACAATAAAATGAAAATAGTGTTTATACATACGTATGACCTACCGTCATCATGAAAAATGTAGTCTATTTCATACATATATATTTTATAGATTATAATAATAAAAATATATTGAATATAAATGATATTTATATTATTTTTTAAATTAAAAAAATCCATATATAAGTTTAAGGATTAAATATATAACAAATTAAGACAAATGAGAAGAACAAAGAATATATTATCCTAAGTGAAACCTTAACATAGAATTGTTAAAAAGCGGGTAATATAATAACATTTTAAAACCATATATGGTATTAGATATAATAGTATGTTTCTGTTATATATTTATATTAAACTTACATTTATTATACAAGAAGTTTTTATGAGTACAATGAGAGTCATGAAATAAGGTAAGGTAATTTCACCTCACTTTTTATATTTGTGAGATACATACGATGTTCACCACTCTTTAATTTTGTGTGGTGTATATAAAACCCATAAATGTATTATAAGATTATTATTCTTTAATTTATTTTTATTTACATATCTATTCTATGATATTTAATTTATGCGATTAATGTTTCAAAAGTTATAAAATCGGTAAGATAGTTTTGTCTCAATTTTCCTTATTTAAGACACATGTTTTCTTATGCAGCAACATTATTTTTTGTGGTGTATATAATTATATTTGACATGTTATATCAAGAATATAATTATTTTCATGATATTTTAATATTAATTTAATTTCCTTTTCTTACATGGAGAGTATGGTCCCAATTTACCAAGTGATAAGAGTTTATTGAAACAATTTCATTGCTTTTCAAGATTGGTTATGTTTATGATTCCTTTGATGAATTATTATGATCCATATTTCATGAAAACTCATGAATTATATTATTCTCTATTTATTCAAGATATATAAATGTTATATTACAATTTTCCACTCTTTAGTACATAATATAGTTATGAATATTTTTCAATAAAGTATGACTTTACCTCTCTCTTTGGCTAGAAATATGCGTTAATTTAAAACCATGTTTTATAATAGGTTTACAAAAATATTATAATATTCTTCTATGATCATTAAAATAAAATTTTAACCAATATTTTTTAAATAAAAAAGGATTAAAAAAATAATCTTCTTGTCATTTTTTGGTCGATGCACCTTTTTAACCATTTTATAGTGAAAAATGAATTTTTAGTTTGTATGGATTTACCTACCATCATGACTGAAATTCCCTTGAAGATTCCTTTACATGATTAAAAATATATTCTTTTTAAAATAATTTTATTCTTAATATTATGGACATTCACAATTTTTAAAGTTATTTTTAATGTAAAAGGTTTTTCAACAATGTTTTCAAGCTTCTTTGATAAGTGTTTTAGGAAAATGGGTTTCCAAATGTTTTCATGGTTTATTTTTAAATTTTAAAACTACATTCAAGGAAATAGTTTTCAAAAAAAATTTAATATTTATTTACAAATTTTTAAAGTATTTTCAATGAAATGGTTTTCAAAAAAATTTCAAGCATTATTTATAAGTTTTCAAAGTATTTTCAAATAAATGATTTTCAAATGTTCTCAATATTATTTTATATGTTTTAAGGGAAATGGTTTTCAAAATATTTTCATTATTTATTTATAACGTTTCACGTTTATTTTCAAAAAATAATTTTCCAAAGGTTTTATTTTTAAAAAATAATTTTCCAAAAAAGAAAGGATATTTTATTAAAGAAATGTTTTTAAAGGGTATTACAAAATTATTTGCCATCTAAGATGACATCCATTGGTGTTACTGATGCCTTTATGGGGGAATGGTTCAATGTTTCCATTCATATTATTTCTCTAAATGGGTTAGGTTTTTATGGTACGATGTTTATGAAATATGTTTCTCTTTCATGGGTTATATGCCGTTGAAACCTATTTCTTTTTATGGGTTATGATTTAGATGAAATGATTATGAAACCTATATCTTTTTCGATAGGTTAAGATATGATTACATGTTTATGACACCCATTTCATTTAATAGGTTATTATATGATTATTTATTAATTTTTGGCACATGTATATATTATTTCAATATGATATGGGTGGGACCTATATCTACCCCCAATGCTTTGGGTAAAGATTTATATCTGACGATATAGACTAAGATGATATTGGGAGTAGACCTTGAATACTATGATGGACATGGGAGTGAACCATGACTACCAAGATAGTATGGGGAGTGAACTCATGCTACTGAGATGGCCATGGGAGTGAACCATGATTACTAAGATGGTATGAGGAGTAAACTCATGCAACTAAGATGGCCATGGGAGCTAATGATGAATACTAAGATGGTATGGGCAGTGAAGCCATAATACCAAGATAGACTTGGTAGGTATGGCTTTACTATTATTTAAATCATATATTTTGATTATGTGTTTCATATAATTCCATGTTTTATGCCTATGTTATTAATTTATAGATTATGTTATTGTATTTCCTTCTGAGTCATGTCTAATTAACATCCATGATTTATAAAATGATTAATTATTATGATATTTTATATTAATGGTATGATATTTTAATGTTTTGATCACATTATCATACCCCATGATGTTTATGCTTACATTTCTCCCTTTTTAAGCCTTACTGAGCATCTAAGATCACCCCCTATTATGTTTCCTTCCCTATGTTATGAAGATATTTATTAAATATGTTGTGTCTAAGTTTTCTAGTCTTAAATAATCTATTCAGAGATATTTTAGGTCAAATATGTTTCATTTTTTATATTTCCATGTTTCTAAAGGAACTAAACTAATATGGTTTATGGGTGTCAGTTTGTGTAATGTTTTAAGTATTCTGAAAAAGTTATGTAATGTTTATGTATGTTAAGTCTGTGTTTTTATAGTTGGTATTACAGTGTAGGTTTATTTATCCTTTTAAACTAGGATTAGAATACTTTAGTGATATCTTTAGGTAAATGTTTAAGTATATTTCTAGGGATTTATCTAAGGATAAGTATAAGGATGAGTTAAAATAAAGGAAAATGTCCTATAATTTTTTTAATGGATAGAGTGAGTGGTTTCCTAGAAATAAATCTCTTTTGGATACTACAATTAGATGTGGGCCTAGCACAAATGTTCCTAGGAGTAACAACTATGACAAGGTGTGTTGGGTCTGACTCGACGTAACCCGATATACGATAATGTGCCTTGCTTCACAATTAGTTTGACACTTTTCAGGGATATGATTTGGAAATTAACAAAATCTTCACAAACTATCATGAAAGATTTAAATATAAGCTATCAATTAATTGAATATGATTAACCTAAGGTGTCATAGATTAAGGAAGGTGTTATAATTTATAAATAATATAAATAGTTTTTGAAATTATGTGATTCCTCACTATAATAATAATTTCTTACTCAGTTATTCTGGGTTTTAGTCAATAAAGGGAACCATATGGATATGGATTAACATTGAATATGACGGGAAACCTGTTTATGATAAGTCAAATTAGATGATCACTAGAGTGATGTATTTCTTGATCATGACAAATAGTTTTTAAGGAACATGATAAAAAATTAATACCTTAACCAACTCTTGAACTCACCAAGGAAGAGAAGGAATGAGTTCGCTAAGATTTTGGGTATTGGAGACCATGGAGGAAAAAAGATTTGGTTTCATTTGTGTCAATAATATGGAATGAATCACCTAAGTGAATGTATTAGAGGAACATGAGGGTGTTTTGATTTTGGAAAATAAGGACACAAATAAAGTAATTTCAAAAGGAAAATTGAGGGTTCAGTTAATGAAATGGATGGGAATATTGGCCTCCAGAAGACATCGCCAATGGTAGAATGATTGATGTGTGTAATGAATGTTCATTATGTAAATCAATTTTCTAAGGGGGAAGATCTAAAAGAAAATCAAAAATGTGTTGCGAGTAACAGTAATATTGCTGCTGATGATGAGAGTACATATTTTTTGTGAGAGGAAAAAGGTATTTAATAAAAGGATGAGGTATCCTTATTATAGTTTATCAATTAAGTGGACTAATTGAAGTTTTTATGTTTTTGGACTAAAAAATTATGTTATATTAATTATGAAATTTGTAATGATTGTTCTGTTTATGTTTTTCACTCAGTATTTACAAGTTTATATTGAATGTTCCCAATTAACCGGTAATGTAATTTAATGATAAGGTGTTATTTTTACTAAGGTAAGGTATCCCTTATTATTTTCACATTGTTAAGATAATGTTGTCTGGATAAAGATATGTGGGATATGGATAAGTAATTTGGATGGTACTAATTACCATTTAACTAAGTAAAGATTAGTTAGAAGGTGGTTTATCCTATAATTGGTTAAGTTTACAACATTTTTAGATTTGAAGAATATATCAAATATACTCTAGAATAATAAAACATGCATTTTTTTAATTAGTATTTATGGTAATTTATGACATTACGATTTTTCAAGAGAAAATACATGAAGGATATCCCCATGTTTGGAATGTGACAACCAAAAGCTATATTTTGATATATAGGGGATCAATATTAAGTTGATTTCATGAACTTATTTATAAAATTTGGCTTTTCATCTTTTTAAAGGGTTATAATGTTAATCATTCATGTAAATTTTATGTTAACTTTCGAAGGAAGTATTTTTTTAGTGCGATTTTATTAAAAACCTTGGTTAAAAGGCTATTTAGTGATTAAGCTTATTTTATGGATGCCCATAATATTTTGGAAATTATGTTAGTTTGGTTTTAGATAAGGAAATAATGTATGTTATAGGACTACCAATCATGTCTGGAATGTCCATGGGTCTTGAACCCATTACTGATGGATACTAATGGTTTCACAGATACCACTGGCCTACACGATATCCTGGTTAATGTGTAATTATTTTTGATGAATAAATATTATTGATGAACCAGAAGAGTTACATTTTATGTTTAGATATCAATGTATTAACCAAATTTATTTTGAAGAATAGTTAGAGACAAATAGTTATATTATTCATTATTTTATGGGCCTCAATATCTTCTAAAAGTGTATTATAGTACTTTAGGCATCAAATTTAATTTCTCTTCATCATTTTCTTAAAGTAATAGATGAATTTTAAATAGATAAAATCATAAAAAAGAATGATATTTTTTAATAAAAATATATCAAGTAAGTATAATTTCTTATATTCTTGGTGAATAAATGGTTTACTCAATGATAGGATAATGATAAAAAGGTGTTGTCCTAATACCTTAATTTTTGTTGAATCAATGTCCTTTTAAATCATCACAAATTTAT
Source organism: Viscum album (assembly GCA_963277665.1). NCBI lineage: Eukaryota > Viridiplantae > Streptophyta > Magnoliopsida > Santalales > Viscaceae > Viscum > Viscum album. The sequence goes on along the minus strand of OY728126.1, from coordinate 678,310,840 downwards.
GACTTTGAGACCCTCAATTTTTTTTTATCATTAAATTTTTTGTGATTCAAGACCTCAATAACTCCCTATAAATATTTATTCTTTTCCTACATGTTCAATCTTCACTCCCAACCTATGTTATCCTATCAGGAAACCTAGTTATAAGTTACTTTGGGTAACCATTATGGTACCCAATTTACCTTTTAAGGTAAGTTTTATTATTCATTTTTATCATGTTGGTTTTTGTAAAAGGAAATTTCAAGTATTAAACCTTTTATAAACTAGATGTATTTTGGGGTCAAAATTCATTTTAATTTGGGCAGAATGTAACACCCCAATATGTTGTGATTTTTTGAATTAATTTAATATTTTTTATATTTTTTATTTCACAAAACACTAAAAATAGTTTATTTTATATTTAATAACTAGGTTTGTCTTGATTCATACAAAAAACCAAGTTAATCATGAACTAAATGAAACATAAATTGTTTCTTTCTCTACAAAGAACACTGAGGTTAGCATACATTACACGCAAAAATGATTTTCCTCGATGGCTTGTGTAACACACAAGACTGAGTTTTACCAAATAACGATATATTATTTAATATAAATAATCCATTAAATTAATAGTTATGAAATAGTTTAACTAAATTATGAGAACCTATGGTTTACATAAATATAAAATGAATTCATTTGTTATAAATTAATACGAAATGAATATAAAAACTGATTGAATATAATGGAAAATATTGTTATACCCCCAAAGCTATATTACCGTAATAAATTAAATTAATTAAAATTAGTGAGAGATATTAATGTGATATTTATATATTATATTCAAAAAAATATATATTATATTTATAAAATATATTTTATAGTCTTAATATAAAAACAAACCCAATTTTATGCAAAAAATACTATATTTCTTATTAAGGCATTTTACAACCTTTCAATAGAGAACGTATTATAATTACATTTTTTGTACTTTCATGGATTATAAATTTCCAAATAAACTTCTTATTTGAAATAGAAACATAAAAATTAGCTCAGGTTAATTTTTTTATTATTCTACCAGGTTTCATTTAAATTAATAGTTTAAAAAATTATTATTTTTTGTTTAACAATTATTATTTATGCAATTTATTTATAAGAATAAATTAAATTTTAAATTAGTTTTAAAGTTTAATTAGATAATTTTTTTATCAATTAATTAAATTTAGGTGATTTTAATAAATTTCATATTGAAATTGGCTAAAAACATAGAAATATTTTGGATTTTTTTTATTTTAAAAACCCCCAGTGTCGTCCCATTAGCGGGATTAAATTTAAATTAATTCTTATAACTTATGTGATTGGAATTTAAAAAATGAACTAATAATTTGGAATCATAATAGTTTATAATGTTTAATAACGTCAACTTAGTTTTTTACAAAAAATATTAGTGAAAGTAATTAAAAATAATTATAATGATTAAGGTAAAATTATATTTAACAAGGGAATAAACCTTAAACATAAGGACCCAAATGACCTAGAAACATGTTACAGAGACATTTTATGGCCATATTTATACCATATAAAACCTTTTATATAATTATTTCCTTTATTGGAGCCACTACCCTTGAAAAAAACGTGGGTGGAATACCCTTTTTGAGAAATTACAAGAGTGCCACTCCTCCTCCACTATAAAAAGACCGCCTCTCCTCCCACTTCATAACACCTCTCAAGAAATGTTGGATTTAAAAATATTTGAAAACATATCTCCTAAAAATAAATACCCTTACCCTATAATACTTCCCTTGGGCATAAATAAATCCAAGGAATCCCTTTGGTGGAAACCAAAAGGAGTTACCCGAATAAGAGGTAAAATTCTTCTAAAGTTCTTTTATGTTGTTTCCATTATTCAACCCTCAACCCTTCTTATTACTTGTTTTTATAAAAATAAAATTATCCTAAATATACTATTCTAGTTTTATGATAATTTTTATACCAAAAATTACACACACTTCCATCTAATGGGTAACGAACATACTGTTTATGTGTATAGTGAACTACCGCCTCCCGAAATGTTTATTTTTCATTATTCCTTTACCTACTATCATGGTCTAAATTATGATTAAAAATATATTTATATAATTTATATGTTATATTTATTATGAATTTAATATTATTTAATCCTTATAAAACACATTTCTTTATACTTTTCATTTTTTGTAAATATGATAATTTCATTTGAGGAAGTGTGGGCTACCACCCCCTCAAAGAAACTGATTCATTTACACACTACATGGAATTAATTAAGGATTTTTTTAGTGGAATTATATTATATATATATCATATAATCATTGTAATTTAATTATATTATATAAATATATACTTATATTTCATTTTATTTCTTTCTTTCAATACGACAATAAAACAGAAACAACACTCATGCGTACATACGACCTACCCTCTCCATGAACGGTGGAGTCCATTTCATAATTACATATTATATAGATTATTATAATAAAAATATACCTAATATAAGTGATATTTATATCATTTTTTAAATTATTTAAATTATGATATATGTATAAGAACCAAATATAAAACAAATTAAAACACATGTGAAGAACAAAGCAGATATTACCCGAAGTGAAATCTTAACAAAGAATTATTAATAAGAGGGTAATATAATGTCATAATAAAACTATATATGGTATTAGATATACTAATATGGTTAAATTATATATTTATAATAAAATTATATCTATTATATAAGAAGTTTTTATGAGTATGATAAGAGTCAAGACACAAGGTAAGGGAAGTTCATCTCACTTTTTATATATGTGAGATACATGACATGTTGACCACTCATTTCTTTTTCATGGTGTATATAATTCCCATGAATGTATTATATTTTTATTATTATTAAATTTTTGGATATTTACATATCTATTCCATGATATTTATTTCATGGGTTTAATGTTTAAAAAGGTACTAAATCAGTAAGACAGTTTTGTCTCAATTTTCTTTCTTTGAGACAAATGTTTTGTTATGCACCAAAATTATTTTTCAAGGTGTATATACTTATATTTGACATGTTATGTCATTAATATATTTTTTTCTGGATATTTTAAGCTTCATTTAATCTTTTTTTACATAGAGAGTATGATCCCAAGTTAACAAGTGATAAGAGTTTATTGAAATAATCTCATTGATTTTTGAGATTGTTTATGTTTATGATTCCTTTGATGAAATATTATCATCTATCTATAAATAAAAGTAATTAATTTTCTTCTCCTATTATTATTCAAGATATATATATGTTATATTAACATTATTATACTCTATGGTACACAATATAGTTAATAATATGTTTTTAAGAAAGTCATACTTTACCTATCTCTTTGCTTGGAAATATGTGTTCCTTCAAAACCTTGTTTTCTAAAAGGTTTCAAAAAATATAATAATATTTTTACTATGATAAATAAAAGACATTTTAACTATGTTTATTGACATTAAAAAAATGTTTTTTTTAAAAAATTAATCTTCTTGTTGTTTTCTGGTCAAGGCATTTATATAACCTTTTTATAGTGCAAAAGGAACGTTTAGTGTGTATGGATTTACCCACCATCATGACAAAAATTCCCTTGGATATTCCTTTAAGATATTAAAAAGTTATTCTTCTTAAAATAAAAGTTTTTCCCAATATTTTGGACATTCATTTTTTTAAATTATATTTCAATGAAAAATGTTTTCAGGATTCTATTATAAATTTAATAGGAAAATGGATTTCAAAAATTTTTCAAGATTAATATTTAAATTTTTAAATTTATTTCAAATAAATGGATTTAATTTTTTTATAAATTTATTTACAAGTTTTCAATGTATTTTCTAATAAATGGTCTTCACAATATTTTTAAGCTTTTATTATAAGTTTTTAAGGGAAATGGTTTTGAAAATATTTTCAAGATTTCTTTATAAGTTTTCAAGTTTATTTTCAAGAAAATAGGTATCAAATGGTTTTATGTATCAAAAATAACTTTCCAAATAATAAAGGATATTTTCTATAAAAAATGTTTTCAAATGGTATTTAAAAATTATTTCTAATCTATGATGAAATTTGTTGGTGTTACTCATGCATTTTTTGGGGAAATGATTCAATATCTCCATTCATATTCTTTCTATGAATGGGTAATGTTTTTATGGAATGATTTTTATGAAACCTGTTTCTCTCTCATGGGTTATATTCCTTTGAATCCCATTTCTTTTCATGGGTTATGTTTTTGATTAAATGATATTGAAACCCGGATCTTTTCCCCCGGATTAAGATAAAATTACATGTTTATGAAACCCATTTCATTTAATGGGTTATGATATGATTATTTATGAATTTGTGTTAGATGCATGTATGATTTAATTATGAGATATGTGGGACTTATATTTCCATTCAATGCATTGGGTAAATATTTATATCTTAAGAGATAGACTAAGATGGTATTGGGAGTGGACCTTGAATGATAAGATGGAAATGGGTGTGAAACATGACTACCAAGATGTTATAAGGAATGAAATCATGACACTAATATGGAAATGGGTGGGAACCATGTTTACCAAGATGGTATGAGTAGTTAACTCATGCTACTAAGACGTACATGGGAGTGAACCATGAATACCAATATGGTATAAAGAGTGAACCCATACTACGAGGATGGGCTTGGTAGTTATGCCATGAATAATATGGAAATAATATTTTATGCTTCTATGTTTTCCACAATTCTAGGTTTTATGCCTATATTATGATTTCATGACTCATGTTATTTACTTTATTTTGATTCAGGTCTTATGAACTACCAAGATTTTTACTATGTTTCATGTTAATGATCTATTATATGTTGTGTATGATCTTATAATGTTTTTATCATGTTCTCATACCCCTATTATCATTTTTATGATTGCATTTGTTACTCATTTATAATTATTTAGAATCCAAAATAACCACTTTTTATATTTCCTTCCTCAAGTTATGAAGACATGTGTTAAGTATGATGTTTTTAATAAAGGTTATATCCATGAATATCCTAGTGGGAGATAACGTAGCTCACTTATGTAACAGTATATATGTTTTCACATTTCCAAAGGCACTAAACTAATATGGTCTTTGGGTGTCTTTTTTTTTTAATTTTTTTTATGTATTCCATAAAATTTATGTAATTTATATGTATGTTAATATTGGGTTGTTAAATATATCTTGAGAGAGTTCAGTGATAATAGTCAAAAAATATTACATCATATATCCTAATTCATTTTTTACTCATAAGGATTATCATGGTATTGACCATCAAATTCATTGTTCACATGATTCATTTGGGATATATCCATTGACTAAAACCCAAAAATTGATGCACACATAATGATATCAAAATTATATTGAATAATCACATATTTATGTAAATCAGTTTTTATATTCTATAAATTATGAAAACTAGGTAATTCATTGTCATCATCTATTAAAATCCATAAAAATGATTCATAAAGAAAATGTAAATTAACCTAAGAATATCCCACAAGAGTGTCAAACCAAGTGTACAATGTAGTCACACTCACCGTGCATTAGAATAAATGTCAAGATGAAATTGACCAACTATTTTAAAGGTTATTAACACTACATTCATTTTTGTACAACCACATAAACTTTTAGTATATAGAATGATATGTATCACTTGTTAAACCACCTAATATATTCCATACCAAAACTTTAAGATGTTATCATGTTCTTAGACCTATTATCAAAGTTTTCACCAAATTCATTTTACCCTAATGTATAATGATTTAATAATACTAACCTCTAATAAAAACTATAGAAACCCAAAATTTTTATACTTAAATAATATATATTTTTAGATGAATGTTCAATAAATTTCATAAGTATCCACTTTACTACTGTTAAGGATTATTGGCTTTAGAGACTAGATACATTTTCTTCTTATTTCATGAAAGGTATTTAAAATATCCCATTAATCTCTTCCCATGTAGTAAAATTATTAGTTATATCTTACTTAAAAAAATATTCATAACTTGGGGAACGGAAAAATAAGAAAGGGTGACCTAAAATTCTTAGTAATGGAAGAAAAAGCGATATAAATGATCACTTTTTTATTACATGAGAATAAGGGAATGAGAATATGAGATTAACATTTTAAAACCTTACTTTTCATATCATATATAATAATACCTAGTCATGGAATAAATATTGGTAGTTTATAATAAATGAATTATAAAGGAATTAAATGAACATGTTCCATGATAGAATAACAGAGATATTTTAATGTAGAAAAATATAATCTTTAAACATTTTTAAATGAATAAATAGAAATATGTTCACTCATTATGTTAAATACATTAAATAAGGCCCTCACATAAATTTATAAACATGAAAACTAGGACCAAACATAATATTATGAACATGAAATACTGGCCCATGGATAAACTTATGGACATATATTCTTGGTGCATCCTTAATATTATGGATATAAAAACTAGGACTATAGATGAAATTGTGAATATGAAATAAGGTTCACACATAAGATATTTACCTCATTAGTTACCAATATTTACCAAATTCATTTGAGTGATATATAATTCTAGTACCACCCATCTGATAATTATAATTTATTCATATGTATGCCACAAAATCATAAAACATTCTTCATATCATAACCTAAGAAAATGGAACATGTTCTATAAACATTTCACCATTGCATAACTCGTGGAAGAGGAATGAGATTCATTAACACATTTTTATCATAATAATAATCCATATAGAGAAATAATAATGATTATATAATTCTATCACATCATTATTAATTATGAATTAAAATAAAATTATGTCATTTTAGAATAAAATTAATTTAAAATATCACATGGATAATTTTTTAAGGGAAATACACTTTTTACTTTCAGATCACTTATTTAAAATCTAAATGTTTCCCAAATAATAAGCAAACAATTTGATTCAAAAAAATCCATATAAACTTGTAAAGGAATATTCAAATAATTTATTGGTCAATATGGTGGTAAATTAAATTTATTCCACATAATTTTAAAAACAATTCCTTTCACACTTTTGTAAAAAAAGAAAAAAATGACCTAATTGGGAGAATAACAAGAATATTCCTTATAAAACATTTCAAAAAAAGCAAATAATGAGTAAAAATTACATTAAAAATCATAGAGTAAATAATAATAAATTTTGAAACATTTTTTTATAACATGGATATGAAATAAAAAGGTTTTACAACCAAAGTGAGAAATAAAGTAGGTTTTCCTTTAAAACATTCTTTCAGTATCTTGAGTTCTTAAGGGGAGAAAAATGAAAGTAAAACTTGTAATATACACAAAAAATTATATGATAATGAAATTAAGGAATTTCTTGATAGATAAATCATAATATTTCATCATCATAATCTTAATCATAAATAATCCCGATAAACAATGAGATTATAACATAAACCCATTTCCACTTGGTAACTTTTGAATCATAGGATCCATAAAATAATACAATAAAATTAATTATAAAATATTATGAAAATAAGAATATTAATTTTATAACATTTCAAAGGGGATTTATATACAACTCTTAATGTAACATAGGTGCATAAAATAACACATGTTCCAAACAAGGCAATTAGAGACGATAAACCATTATCTCGAGTTCCACTTACTTTTAAAGGAATCTATACTCTAATTAGATAAATTTAAATTTATTATAATTACATATTATGTTAATTTACATACTTATAATATCATATATGATCCACTTATAACAATTCACTACCCATTTATTAATAACTCCTTATTAAAATCGTTGTTTCCTAATGAAAATAGTTTCATTTTTCATGATAATTTCGGTTCAGTAGTTCCAGACTTTTTATTTTCATCATGGCTTATTATTAAAAATATTTATAATAATAATATATACATAATATATATTTTTTATATACATATATATATTAAACCATAAAATTTATAGATAGAAAAGGAATTACACTGTCCATGGAGACGGTAGGCCATCCGTACACTTGAATGATGCTTGTAATTATTGACAGATGGAATGAAAGAATTAAAAATAATAATTAAACTTCAAATAATAATAATTGTGTCTTATATATCATTTATATTAATTAAATCTGTCCATATTACTATCCAATTAAAATGTAAATGAAAAAATAAATCACATTTCTTTATGAAGGTGGTATTCTACAATTACACATGAGAAAAATTATCATTTTCCAAAGGATTGGATCAAAATAAGGTAAATGTTATATTACAATTAAAAATTATAATTATCTAATATATATTATACATAAATATTGAACTCATCATAATAACTATATATTAATAATAGTGATAGAAAATTAATGGTATCTCTATTTGTAGAAGGTAAGCCCTATATACACATGCATGATACTTTCACTTCCCATTGGATTGATAATAGGGTGAAAATGGTGATCCCATAATCATAATTAAATTTAATTATATTTTGGATACTAAATTTTTTATTTTATTATTAAAACCATAAAATTAGACGAGTTAGAATAAGAAATTAATTGAAAGAGGTCAGAAATAATGATTACTTATTCTTCAGTATACCTCCTTTTGTTTTTACTTAAGAACCATTGGAATGGTATTTAAGAATATAATTACCTATAATTTGTGGATAGTAATGTTTTAGGGGAATTGGCAATGGTTTGGTCGATCTATAAGGCTCAACATGGGGTGAATAAGATAAAGGAGGGTCACCCTTTTATAATTAAAAGGAAGGGTGTTCCTGGAATGTATTAAAGTATTTAATTAATATAAATTAATTTTCAACTAAAAATAGACTCGAAATGATATATATATTATATATTATGATTTTTAGTTAAAATAATATCATAAAAATATTTTTTTTTCAAATTTACATGATTTTTTATTCCTTATATTTTTTTAAGCCCCGTTAACCCTTTAGAAACCACCACAATAACATAGTTTTTTATTCCTTAGTGGAAATGAAAGTTATCATAAAAGAAAAGTGACCTATAAGTGGACCATGGTTGACATTATAAACCATATAACCCTTAATTGGGCAAATATATTATTTTTGGGAATTTAAATCATTTAATAAAATATTATTTATTATAAAATATCATTTAATGAGATTTTGGAAATACATAAAATATTATAATATAATATTTATCTAAATCATGTTAAATAGTTAAAAAATATCATGGATTATAAGATAAGAATAAATTTATCTTAATGTATTCATAAAATAAATTTTTTACTAGATTGGATATCATTTTAAACCTTATTGTTTGTTTTAACTCATTGGTTAACCAATTTAAATGTCAATCGTAGTAATGATTTTTTTTAATATTAATGGGTAACAATCATAATTATAGAGTGTAAAATGGATCATAAATGAAAAAATGTTTAATTTTCATACCGTATAATCTCTAGATTATACTATTTAAAAGTTTATGAATTTTAAATAATTTAATAAAATATTAATTTGATAAAATTCCAATAATGTCATTTTTGAAACTATTCTTTTAATTTTACTTTGATGGAATCAATAAAAAGGTGGAATTAAAATATAAACCTTTCACACACCAAAAGATTGTTATAATTATGTAAAAAGTTAATGGGTCACTATAAATATCTCATACTGAATTGCATTTAATATATTTAAAATGATTTATTTAATTATTTTTATTAAATGAATTAATAATCATTCGATGTTGCAGAAGAGTTTAAATTAATTATTTCGTTGCAAAAAATTATAAAAAATTACAATGATAAAAAAATTTATTTATTTTTAAAATAACTATTTAAGATTGAACATATCCTTTTTTATCCCTAGGTCAAAAATTGAGAGATAATAAAATAAAGAGAATGAGTTTTTTAATATTTCATTACATAAAATATTTTAAAAATAAAAATCATGGAAAATGAAAAAAAGGGGAATATATTAATTTTTTTTATCATTATGATCAAAATTGACTCATAAAAAAATTGTGGTAAGTTTTAGTGTCACGACCTATACCCCAGGGCCTGTGTCGTGACTACCCCAAGCCCGCATTCTATAGGCCAGGGGTTGGAAAGTATCACCAAAAATGCATATCCATAAAATGGGAAGACATTGCATTTAAACCTGTACAAATAGACAACCCAAAAACACAAAAAGATGCAACAATTAAGTACAATTGGTGTAGTAAAATTGTGTACTAAAAGAAAGGGGGCTGGAATACAAGCCCAACTAAAAACATAACTCTACAAAAGAAAATAGAAAACAGCTCATGATATCATCCACCAAGGTTCCTACCTGAAGGGAAGGTAAAAATCATCCCCACAACTCTCCACATCATCTAGTCACCTCTGTGTACCACATGGTCCTGGCTCCTATAGTACCAGCCGAGATGCTCATCATCTGTACAAGACACAACAAGGTGTGGGCGTAGCCCATGCAAGGGTGAGTACAAAAATACTCAGTAAAGACCTTGAGACCCCAGAAGGTCTCTCATAATTACATAAAGGAAAACCCCAAAGAATGATCTTAATCACAAAGCAGAAAGAAAAAGGCTCATCTCAAACCAGGTATACAACACAGAGTTCAGGAATAAATATGTTCAGTCTTATGCTATATCATTTTATTCTGTTAGTAAGTCTCCACAACTAAACCATGAAAGAGTAGTTCCAATGTCGATCCACATAGGGTTGTATGTCCCACATCCACGACGGGCCACTCTAAGGCTGGTAATCATCAGTTTTCATTCTGCTGATCCACATAGGGTCACTAGAGTGCTAATCCACATAGGTTATCTATAGTGCTAATCCACATGGGGTTGCTAGCTACTGATCCACATAGGGTCTCTATGATGTTGATCTACACAGGGTCTCTATGATGTTGATCCACACAGGGTCTCTAGATGATAATCCAAACTGGGTCATTAGATGCTGATCCACATAGGTTCTCTAGATTCTGATCCACACAAGGTCTCTAGATACTGATCCATACAGGGTCGCTAGATGCTGATCCACAAAGGGTCGCTAGATGCTGATCCACACAGGGTCATTACTTAGATGATAGCAAGCCACAAGATTCCCCGCACCTGGTTCTCTTGAGTTCTATAGTATCTACTCCTCTAGATACGGGTCATGTATAAATATCTACAAAGTTACACAAAGGAGTAACCCAAAGGTCCTCCATGTCATATGGGTTCTTACGCAATAGACGATGCGTCAATCGGATGCCCGGTCTGTGATTTATATGCATTTTAATGTCGATGGATCAGTTGGATTCCAGTATGATCCAACCTAGCCATACTCCAAAATTATCCAAAAACCATGTGTAGTATCTCTAAAGGACCATCTCGCTCTAATGATCATAATGCCATCGATGGTTTATCAAACGGACGTATAGTTCGCAAGATACGACTCTTTAAGCGAAACTAGGCCTGAAAGGGGTCCGTGTTTGGTCGGACCAGACCCGGTTCGGGATGACTCAGCTCAGTCTGGCTCTGACCTGGAATGGCATAGACACCCTGGCTGGGCGGGGCCGTGGCGGACTCGACCCACGGGGCCGCAGAACGGCCCAGCCCACTGCGGCTGGGCTGGGCCACGGTGGATCGGCCCGACGGCTGGCGTGACCTGTGCGGGGGTCACACGGTCCACCTACCGAACAACTCGAAGAGCCGTTCGACTCTTGATTATCTACTCCTGGTGGCGCCACCTAGTTTTCCACAGGACCCATAGGGATCGGGTCCCCTCCCTTCACCACAGCTTCGAAGCCATGACCTACCTCACCGCAGCACGCAACGGCGTGCTCCCTCACCATCATCATGGCCTGACCATGCCAAACGCCCTTTTGGTATTCCATGGTGACTTCAAGCACTGGCTACTACCATCACCACCGTCACCAGTTTCCCCCATCACTACCCTCACCGGTCACCGGTGCCGCATTGGAGGAGGTTTTGCGGGCCACATGGTGAGTTCTAGTGGTCCATTTTCCCTTCCGTTCATGCCTATGGGCCTCTCGGGATGCCACCTTCATTGCACTCCTCTCAGAATCATGATTTTGATAAGTTATAAGTTCTTAACCAAAGAATGAGACAATACCGAAGTGGCAGAGGGTTTGGGCCTTGTTCGTTTGGCCCGTGCCCTCCGAATTTTGCATCATAACAAATAGGTAATTAATAAAAACATCACATAGATATTGTTTAAACCCCATTCTGATCTCCCACAAAAACCTCCTGCAAAATCAATAATGAGGAAAAGAATCGTAGGAAATTTCATGAATTAAATAACAACCCCAACCTCATAAATGGAGGTGACGTCACAGTCGTGGAGGGAGAAGATTCCTCACTTGATGAAGCTGTGGGAATTCATCAACCCCAGATCGTTTCCTCAACAGGTGCCATCAAGACCTCCGTTCTTCCTTTGATGTGTTGAGCATCGGAAATTTGTCAAAGTTCTCCCAAAACATCCCCCAAAATATCCCTTTGACCACCATTTTAATTAAACAAGGATCCGCGAGTGAAATAATCCTCCTCTCAATTAAAGTTCCAATAATTGACATAATTATTGAGCCACTTTAATTAGACGAGAGGTGGTTACACAACTTATGTGTAACCAGACATTTAATTACCCCTATTAAAAGTCTTCCCACCTCTGTGGTCCACGTCACCACCTTCCAAGAGGCTATAAGAAAATTTAAATAACATTTTAGGTTATTTTAATTTTCTTTCATAAGTCGTGAAAACTAAATTTTTCACCCGACCTACTATGGCGGAAGTGAGGACTCCCATAAGTGAATCCTGGTGATTTGGATTCAATAGTGTCCTCAGATATCAATTCCCAGCACTGATTCAAAAGATAGAAAACGCTGCCCATATCTTTACTGAACCTACCTTAAAAAAAGTTCAAAATTATGTTCTAGGCACACCAGGCCTTAGAATCAAGTACTGTCAATTTTTAAAGACTCATAAAAATCCCAAATAATTTAAGAAAAAAATTATATAGAATTTATGGGTCTCAAAATTCTCCCTACCTTAGGGGTTTCCATCCCTAAAAGTTACAAAAAAACATGGGAAAAAATAGGGGTACTAAGCACGTATCTGAGCCTCCTGATCCCAGGTTGCCTCGTAGATGTTCCCGTGCTGCCAACGAACATGCACTAGAGGTATTGACCACCCACGAAGGACCTGATCTTATCGATCCTTTATCTCCACTAGAAACTCCGCAGATGTTGCCCCGTCATCTATGTACAGCTCGCCCCAGTCGATAACGTGTGATGGGTCATGCATGTATTTTCGCAGCTGTGACACATGGAATACATTATGAACCCAATGCATATTTGGGGGAAGAGCTAGATGGTACACCACCTCTCTTACTCTGCTAGGGATCTAGAAGGGTCAGATGAACCTCAGAGATAGCTTTCAGCCCCGACCAAACCTCTGTAATCCTCGACGGGGTGAGACCTATATGAAGACATGGTCTCCCTCCTCAAACACCAAGGGTATCCATCTTCTATCGGAATAAGACTTCTTCCAGCTCTGTGCAATCTTCATACACTTCTAGATGATCTACACCTTCTCTATGGTAGCCTTTAACAACTCTAGACCCATAAGTGCTGACTCCGCTGGGTCTGTCCAGTAAAGGGGTGATCTGCACAGTCACCCGTACAACGCCTCAAATGGTGCCATGCCGATGGTGGAGTGATAAATGTTGTTGTATGTGAACTCCACCAGTGGCAGGTGGTTCTCCCAAATACTTCCGAAATCGAGGACACTAGTACGAATCATTTCCTTGAGTGTCTATATGGTCCACTTAGTCTGACCATCTGTCTAAGGGTGAAATGCAGTGCTCAAGCGTAGATGAGTCCCAAATTCCTCCTACAATCTATTCCACAAATGGGATGTAAAACATGGATCACGATCTAAGACGATTTCCTATAGAACCCTGTGAATCCGTACAATGTCCTATATGTAGTGGTTTCCCAAGACCTCTACTGATCCCTACTCTCAGATGGGTAGGAAGTGGGCCGACTTGGTGAGTCGGTGAACGATCACTCAGATGGAATCATGGCCCCTAGATGTATGTGGTAGCCTTGTCACAAAGCCCATGGAGATACCATCCCACTTCCACTCCGATACCTCAAGTGGATGAGCTAAGACTACTGGTACATGATGCTTGACCTTTACTTGTTGTCAAGTGAGGCATTGTGATATGATCTCCGCCATTGCTTTTTTGTCCCTGGCCACTAGTAATGACGTCGGAGGTCCTATTACATCTTTTCCACTCTAGGATGTATTGCCAAAGTGGATGTATATAACTCCCTAAACACCTCCTCCCGTAGAGTCGTTTGGTACTATAGTGCATCCTCTTAAGAGGATGACATGCTTCCCAGCTTCATAAAATCCATCAGGAGCCTGTCTTGAGGATATCTGAGCACGTCGGGCCTCACAGTCCCCATCCCCAAGTTGTGCCTCCCGAACTCGTTGAAGAAGTGGGGGAGTGACAGTCATAGACTGGAGGTAAGCTTCTCTATCTCTATCCACAAAGGATATCTATAATGAGGATAGCTATTCTGTTTCCTCACTCTGCAACTGTAGACTAGACCTCTTGCTGAGTGAGTTTGCTACTATGTTCTTCTTCCTAGGAGTGTAGACTATCTCAAAGTCATTGTCCTGGAGGAACTCCATCCATCATCGCTATCTCAGGTTCCGGTCCTTCTGTGAGAATATATACCTGAGACTCTTGTGATTAGAGTAAATAGTAAACCAATCACCCATCAAGTAGTTCCGCCACATCTTCAGTGCAAAGACAACTGCTGCTTACTCCAGTTCAAGGGTAGCATAGTTCTGCTCGTTTTGTCTCAATTTCTGTGAGCCATAAGCGATCACCACTTTCTCCTGCATCAGGACACAACCTAGTCTAGTGTAATGACCCAATTTTTTTATTGGAAATTCCCTTCTGATAAATATGCCATAAAATCACATAATAATGATCTACTAAGTTATAAGTGACCTTTAAACATAATTTTTTCACTTTTGTGTTGGGAATTTTGGAAATCTAACATACACGATTGTGTTCAAGATGTTTTTTGGAGTCCAATAAGAAAAACATCATTTTTTGGAGAATAATAACCTACCCTAATGAATAGTAACATACCCTTATAAATAGTGATATACCCTAATAAATAGTAACCTCTCCTATGGTGGTATAAAAATAATATTCAAGTTAGAAGTACGATATACCTATATTTTAGAATGAGTCAATGAATGTTTTAAAACTGGTTTTGGTAATAAATTATTATTTTAATTAAATATTAAAATAATCATTTTTAGAAAAATATTTTTCAAAAATAGACTTCATTTTTGGATTCTACACGTCAAACAATTGTTAGGGTGAATTTTTGGGATTTTTCTGAAATACTTGAATTTTTGATGAATAGTAGAATCCGATAATTCACAATAAATGCTAAATATTGGATTAATTGAGTCATCGATGATGTTCTGCTGATTTAAGCCCACTTGGTTCGTATTCACATGACCCATTTACTATTCTTGGTCATATAATACTTACTATTCATTGTCTTGGGATGAAATAATAAATTAGTGATTATAATATAATGAAATCCCTCCTCTCCTCCACTATAAAAACCCTCCTTCACTCCTTCTCTCCACTCCTCTCAAGCTCCAAGACTTATCTAAATTCTGCCCAAATCTCTCTCCAAGGTCCTCCCCCACGTCCAAAAGCTATCATCCTCCTCAAAATACCATAACCTCTCTCCTTAATATGTTCTGAAATGAGGAAGTCTCAAGAGGTCATTAATAACAAGTGGAGAACACCACCGGATTTGAGGGAAGGGATCCTCCCCTTTTCTCTCTTAATCAAGATTTTCCTATATACTATGCCTTTATATGTGTACTAGAAAATGATGGGGTATGTTTAAGAACCTACCCCATACTTCTTTTTGGATTTATAAGTGATGAGAAACCCCATTTATCTCCCATCAATCCCTCTTGGTCACACCCGACACCATGCCAATAAAATCGTAACGAATTCTACCCGAACCTTCTTTGTTATTTCGAGTTGCCTTATCTTTCTTTCAAAATGGTGTTATATTATCTATATATGTGAGTCTTATGACTTCTAGTTAGTTGTACAAGATTCTTATATCAATACCCTTTCATCACATTGTTTCGGGGATATACATGATTCTGAAAGATTCCCTCCTTAGAACTTTCCAATAAGCCAACCTATTTTAAGGGGACTTCCCGAATTTTTACCCAAATTTAAAGTAAAATCTATCCTCTGTTTTAAGACACCGTTGTATTTTTAAATTCATTATTTTTATTATGAAAAACTTCTTGGTTCAATTCTGGTTTTATATAAAAGAATGTCCTCTTTTCTACTTGAAAAGCTCTAGAGTGTCTTCCTTAAAACCACACAAAAATGTTTTAATGCTAATGTTTCTAAATTACATTTTTTATATGTTGTCACTTATATTTGACACCAATTACCATGTTATATGCCTATTTTACCCTATGAATGTCCATGTATGTTCTAATCCCTTCCTTTCATGGACACTTTCGTGATACGACCATTGGATATATTTTATGTCATGATTGTGGTACCCAATTCTTTCCATGGGTAAACTTATGTTTATGTATAGTTGATTATGTATGATTATTTATGTGGAAAGATTATTTATGTTTCATAAATATTCATGAATATGTTGAGATGGGTGCGCCCAAATAGCGTTATGATGCATTGGGTAAGGATAAGTCTCATGAGATGCAATGTGAAACAGGATTGGCGGTTTGCCTTAACCCGTACTAAAATGGGAAACGGGATTGGTGGTTAGCGTTGAACCGTACTAAAGATATGATTTATAATTCTACCACATTTATATGATTCCATTTTTTTAAGATCCCATGCTTATATTAAATGATTTTATGCTTTGGATATCATTATGTCATTCCTCCTAACTCATGTGCCTGAGATGTATAAGTTTTTTAGTCCCATGTTTTATGATATATGTACATAGTCTTCCAAGACACTAGACTTAACGGTCATTTGTTTGTACTATGATGATTAATTATGCTTAAAATCATGAAATGTTTTATGTAAAAGGCATGGGTCACTATATCCAGTCCCTGATGTCTCGCATTAGACTACTTACCCAACACCCTTCTCTGGTAGCCTCAAGATGGTTGCACTCGTCAATCTCTACCTCAGCTCCTAAGAACTCCACTGGAACTTCTCCATCCACAAGAAAGGATAAACCTTCATTGTCAAAGATGAAAAGGGTTCTTCTACCTTGGAGATGTCAAGTTCGAACCTATGACAGTATCCATCCAATCCCAGTAAACACTTCACCTCGGTCACAATCCTGGGTGGATCTCAAGCAATCAAATTCTCTATATTCTCTAGATCCACTACAAATTTATCCTCTAAGAAAACATGTCCCAGGAAGTGGACTTCCCATATCTAGAATTGGCACTTGGAGATCTTTCTATAGATATGGTTCTCTTAGAGTGTATCCAGAACTATCTGCAAGTGTGTGGCGTGATCCTCCTCCGATGCCGAGTTTATCAAGATGTCGTCAATGAAGACCACTAAAAATCAATAAAGGTATGTATTGAAGATCCTGTTCATGAGCCCCATGAACACTACCTTAGCATTGGATATTCCGAAGGGAATCACAAAGATATCCTACTGGCCATACCGACACTTGAAGGCCATCTTCGGTACGTCCTCATCTCGTACCCTGAGCTGGTGATAGTCTGATCTACTTTCTATCTTTGAAAACCATCAAGCTACCATATTCTGGTCAAAGAGGTCATAAATCCTTGGGAGTGGGTACTTATTCTTCATGGTCACTTGGTTCAGGACTCGATAGTTCACACAAAGCCTCATACTCCTATCCCCCTTCTTGGAGAACAAAATTGTGGATTCCCATAGTGAAACACTGGGCCTTATGAATCAATTCCCCTACAAGGCCTCCAACTGTACAAGAAACTCACATAGCTCTGTGGAAGCCATTGGATATGCTGGTGTAGATATATATGCCATCATAGGGTACAAATCAATTTAGAAGTCTACCTCTCTGCAAAGAGGTAGTTCCTGAACATCATCAGGAAAGACATCAGTATACTGGTCCTCTACTACAGGATAAGTCAGACTCCTCACGTCAATAGCTCTGAGGGTAAGGCTAGATAACTGATGAGTGATTGGCTTCACCCTCCTTTGAGTAAGTCCATCCTATGCAGCAAAGGTTCCCTTCTCACCAGTGAAGGAAAACCAGGTCCCTTCCTCATGGACACACTGCACTTTGTGCCTAAAACATTCGATCAAAGCATGGATAATGGATAAATAGTCCATACCCAAGATGACGTCATTAGGCCTCAATACTACTTCTAGGAGATCCCAACCGAAGCTCTAGCCTCCTAGAGTGAGAAAAAACTTCCTTTACCAATGTGTAATTGTCAAATTTTCTCTCGTAGGAGTCTCTAATTGTAAGGATCGAGCCAAAGGCTCCATCAGAATCTCCAAACTCTAAACGAGTGCAGTGGAAATGAAAGAGTGACTGGAACATTTATCTATTAGTACTACAAATAGGGTGTAATAGACCCATATTATACCTCTAATCATCTCTAGGGCATCATGGTCATAGACCCCTACCTTCTGTTGCTGAGCTCACCCCTTACCACCTGCTCCCTGTGCTTAGGGTGGTGGTGGTAGAACCTCAAACCATCGTCCACCTCATGCTGCACGACCTAATCCTTTGCCACATCCTCCACCATATGGAATTCCTTGCTTGAATCTCTACCTCCACCTTGACGGTACCTCAACCGTCTACTAATCGTCAGTGGTACGGTTCGGGCAGTCGCGAGCCATATGGCCTTGCTCGCCGCACATGAAGCATAGTCTGCTTCCCAGCTAACCCCTCTGCCTTGAGAGCTCTACACCTCCTACCCTACGTCCTGGGGTCATCAACCAGAGGGTCTAGCCCTCTTGGACCTCTGAATCATCTACCTACTACTAGCTGAAGATGAATTGGACATCTGTCATATAGTGGTGGCCCTCACCATCGATGCCTGATCGGATAAGAAGTTATCCACCAATAATGCTCGCTCGAGCAATCGAGCCTGCATCAGGATATTTAGCGATATCATCGACGCTCTGATCTCCCACCAAAGACCCTGATCAAAGGTCTGGGCCATGAATAATCAGTACCGTACCATGTTGGTGGAGTAGCGTGAGAGGTCAGTGAATCTCACCAAGTATTGGGCCACTGATAGGGAACCCTTATGTAAGTGCAACAACTCTTGGATACGCAATGAGTGTAAAGTTACTTGTACAAACTCTGCCCTGAAGAGGGTCTCGAAGTCTAACTTGGAAAGTGTCTCCTACTCATGCGTCTAGAGTGTCAGAATC
Source organism: Viscum album (assembly GCA_963277665.1). NCBI lineage: Eukaryota > Viridiplantae > Streptophyta > Magnoliopsida > Santalales > Viscaceae > Viscum > Viscum album. The sequence goes on along the minus strand of OY728126.1, from coordinate 678,291,391 downwards.
CACCATATCTCTACTATGCCCTGGAAAAGGCTAACAGCTAGGATCACTATCTACTCTGCTGGTTTCCCAACTAGGCGGAAAACTCTATCCACAACCTTATGCTATTCCTCAGCTACCTGGGGATATATCTTGCCTTGAAAACTTGGAGGCCTATACCACTGGAACTTGTGAAATGAACTCAGTTAGTATGCACCGTCCACCAGTTTGGATAGGGGTAATAGCTGCCCAATGGGTAGTGGTGCTACTGGTGCACCACCCGAAGGTCCTATCACAGTAAGAGGGCCCTTCACTGAAGCGTCATGCCTCAGTGGGACTTCATTGTGAACTCTCTCAGGAATCTTGGATAGCTATCTATATGGAGGAATCCTGAAAAGAAATAGGTGGTCCATGTTCAATAGGTTATACCTGGTGATCTGACTCAAAATAGATCAAAAGTATAATATTTCCACAACACATTCAATCAGTGTTTTCGTGCACCGAGTCGGAAATCAGAATTTAAGGTCCTAGTGTATAGATATGTCGGCTGCCACACCAACACTAGACTCCCTAATCTAAAACCACACTCAAAACACTTAACACTATCGCTCCATTGGAAAAATAATAGTCCTAGTTCTTAGGTAGAACAAACTCCTTTAATACCACTTTGTCATAACCCGTCCACTGGTTCCTGTGCCACGACAACCCCAAGCTCACCTTCCATAGGTCTGAGGTTGGCAACTAGCACCAGAAAAAAAATATCCATAAAATGGGAAGGAATTTACTTTAAAACTATACAAATACATAGCCCAATAAATAAAAAGGTGCAACCAAAAAGTAAAACTGCATTAGTAAAAGTGTTTACTGAAAAAATTTGGCTGGAATACAAGCCCAACTGAGAAGATACAACTAAAACAGAAAATAGAAAATAGATCCTATGATCATACACCAAGGTTCTTACCTGCAGGGTTGGTACAACTCATGCCCAAGACTCTCTATGTCAGCCAGTTACCTTTGTTTATTTCCTGGTCCTGGCTCCTATAGTCTCAGCTGAGCTGCTCGTCGTCTGCATAAGACACAACATGGTGAGAGCGTAGCCTGTGGAGGGGTGAGTATTACAATACTCAGCAGGGACCCCAATACCCCTAAATGTATCTCATAATTCCACAAAGTAAAACTAGAAATCACGATCTCAATCAAAAAGAACAACGAAAAAGACTCAACTCAAACCAGGTATACAACACAGAGTTTAGGATTAAAGATGATTATTCTTATTCAATATCATTTTATTCTGTTAGGAAGTATCCACAAATAAACAAAGGAGTTGTACAACCGTAGATCCAACCGGGTTTGTATGTCATTGAACCACGATGGGCCACTATAAGGATGTTTCTCGATGGGTCACATTTTTTTGATCCACACAGGGTCGATAGAATGCTGATCCACACAGGGTCGCTAAGGTGTTGATCTACACAGGGTTGCTAGATGCTGATCCACATATGGTCACTATGATGCTAATCCACATAGGGTCACTAGATGCTGATTCACATAGGGTCTCTAGATACTGATTCATATAGGGTCACTAGATGCTGATCCACACAAGGTCTCTATATGTTGATATACACAGGGTCACTAAATGATGATCCACATAGGGTCACTCGATGCTAATCCACATAGGTTCGCTACTCAGATGATTGCCTGCCACAACATTCCCCGCACCCGGTGTGCTTGAGTTCTATAATATCCACTCCTCTAGATATTCTTCGTGCCTCAACTGCTACGAAGTTCCACAAAGAAGTAACCCAAAGGTCCTCCATGGTGTAAGAGGAATTTTAGTGTTGAGGGAACAGTTGGATTCAGGTACAATATAACCTAGCCGTACTCAAACTGTATCTAAACCCCATGTGGAGTATCTCAAAAGGACCATCTCGCTCCTAGGATCCCAGAACCGCAGATGGTTAATAAAATGGACACCTAGTTTGCAAAATCTGGCTTTTTAAGTGAAACTGGGCTCGAAAGGGGTCAGGGTCCAGCCGAAGTTCGACCTGGCCTAGAACGAACCAGCCCATCCCGCCCCGACTGTGCTGGGCGCCAGCGGCTCGACCCACTAGCTGGCGTGACCTATGTGGGGGTCACATGGTCCGCCTCCCAAATGGCTCAAATAGCCGTTTAACTGTTGATTAGAGGCACCAGGTGGTGACACCTGGCTGTTCATGGGACCCAGAGGGAGCGGGTCCCCTCCCTTCACTGTGGCTTCGAAGCTGCAGCCTGCCTCACTACGATGCACGATGGTGTGCCACATCACCGTCATCATGACCATCCCACACAGGCCGCTCCTTCGGTCCACTGCGACACATTCGGGCACTGCCTCTCATCCACGACCAGTGAGCGCCGGCCGTCTCCATCACCGCCGGCACCGGTCGTAAGTTCTTTTACACTAGTGTCGCGCCGATAGAGCTTTTGCGGGCTATAGGTTGAGGTACAGTGGTCTGTTTTCCCTTCTGTTCATGCATACAGGCCTCCTAGGATGCCACCGTCACTGCGCACCTCTCGAATTTAGGATTTGGATAAGATGGAAGTTCATCACCGAAGAACGAGACAAAACCGAAGTGGTGGAGGGTCCATTCCTTGTTCGTTTGGCCGACTTCCTCTGCATTAGCATCATAAAAAACGAGTAATAAATTAAAAAATCACATAGATATAATTAAACCTCATTCAGATCCCCCGAAACAACCACCTACAAAATTAAGAATGAGTAAAAGATATTTGGGAATATGTTTGAATTAAATAACAACCCCTACCTCATATATGGAGGTGACATCGTAGTCAAGGAAGGAGAAGTGTTCTCGTTTTATGAAGCCACTGACGATCATCGATCCCAGAGCATTTCCCCAATGGGAACCGTCAAGACCTACGTTATTCATTTAAAGGGTTGAGTGTCGGAACTTTGTCAGAGTTCTGCCACAATATCCACCATAATCTTCCTTTTCCCACCATTTTAATTAAACAAGGATATGCTAGTGAAATAATCCTCCTCTCAATTAAAAGTCCATTAATTGACGTAATTAATGAGCCACTTTAATTAAACGAGAGGTGGTTACACAAATTATGTGTAACTAGGAATTTAATACCCATTATTAAAAGTCCTCCAACCTCCGTGGTCCCTGCCACCTCCATTCAAGAGGTGGTAAGAAAATTTGAAAAACATTTTATGTTATTTTAATTTTCTTTCATAAGTCACAAAACTAACTTTTTTACCCGACCTACTGCGGTTGAAGTGAAGCCTCTTTTAAAAAAATCATGACACTCTGGATTCAACTGTTTCCTTAGATTTTAATTTGGAGAACTAGTTCAAAAGATAGAAAATGGAACTAGCACGTTTACTAAACGTACCTTAAAAAGTTCAAAATTCTGTTCCGTGCACACCAGGCCTCAGAATCAAGCACCGTCAATTTTTGCAGACTCGTAATAATCCCAAATAAATTAAAAAAAATTTATATAGGATTTATAGGTCTTTACATTTAGGGTTATTATTTAGTTATTATAATTTTATTTTTAACCATAAATAACTCATTTAAGCTTTACTGTGGTTACAAAAATTTATTAGGTAAACTATTCACAATGACCCAAAATAAACGGGGAATACTTCTCAATTTTAGACCTACTAATTGTTTGTATCTAATCCATATTCAATATTCAATTTATTTAAATTTCATAAGATAAAATAAGATTAAATTTCAATATATAATGATGAATAATTTGTTTAAAAAAAGGAATTTTTAAGTATAAAAAATATTTTTAAACCAAATTAAAGAATAATTTTTTTGGAATAAACTGTATTAGATTGTTATTAATACAATATAACTATTTTTACTTTAAAATAATTTTAATATTAAATGTATCTTTTTACATGTTGAACCAAAAATACAATTTTCAATAAAAATTAGCATTTTTCACTATTCACTAGAAAATAAATATTTTCAAAAAATACCAAAACTTCACTCTAATATAATTTTGATATTATAATTTCCAATAATAAGTCCATTTTATCAAAAAAAATTATAAATTTTTTAGAAATTAATTAAAATATATTTCTCGCAAAAAAACAATAAAAATCATTTTTGAAGAAAACATATTTTGGAAAAATAAAATAAAATTACTAAATATTGAGTGATTATTTAATAAAAGTTTAAAAATAAATATTTATTGCATAGAAATTAAATATATATATATTTAATAAGTACTTAAATCCTAGTGATACCAACCAATTTAATGACTAGGTTATAATGGTCAAATTTGAATAATAATATTTCATTGTTCATCTAGCCTCAGTGTTGCATATCGTGTACACTATCGAACATAATGTTATTTTTCAAAAATATATGGGTTTTAATTTTTTTTATTTATAGTGTTAATTTTATTTTTTGATTAATATAATGCGTTAGTGTTGTGTTACAATTTTATATTTGAGCTACATTATTATCTTGATATTTTTTTAAAGTCAATTATGTGAGTTGTCCTAAAAATGACTTTAATGGTATTTTTGGTAAAACAATATTTTATTTAATGATTTAAATTTCATAAAAATAATATCTTTTCTAAGATAAAGGGATGTGGTTGATTATATAATCCATTAACTAATTATGGGTCAATTTTTCTTTTATAGTAACTTTCTTGATCAATAATTTGTAAAAATATTATTATCATGATAATATTTAAATTGGGTTAACAAAGGGTTAAAAATAATATATAAGGGTTCAAAAATTACTTAAACTTGTGTAAATTATATCTTATGATAGGATTTCGATATATATCCATCCTAAATTATATATATATATATATATATGAATTTGGTTCCCCTTTAAAAAGAGAATTAATTTATATTAATTTAAGAATTTATGTAATTCCAATGGTGCCCCTCCACTAAAATATAAAATGAAACTACCTATTCTATCTTCATAAAACTTCTAAAATCACTTATCTCAAATAAACACTAAAAAAACTCTTCTCAACTTCATGAGATGTATTATTGAGGTTCTGGTCTTTTTAAATACCATCCCATAGGGTTCTTATGGAGAGATCCAATGATGGTTCTTCAAAGAGGAGGTAATTTTATTAACTGAGTGTTTTCAGTTTAATTCTTATTATAACTCCTTAAATTATGTTCTAACCATTAAATTATAATAAAGTTAATATATCCCACATATTGATATGTAATTATATCAGTGATATAATCTTATTCATATCCTTTTTTACTATGACATCTAACTGACTTTTCAGGAACTATACTTTATATATTCTCATTTTATCCCTTCTTTGGTTGTTTCAAGCTTGTTACTAAAGTATTAGATAGTTTTACTTATAATTGTGATACATATTTTAGGTTTTGATTCTTTCTTTTGAGAGTTTAATAGATTTTTCAGGGGGTTGGTATGGGTGTGGACATGAACTTATAGCTATAAGAGCTTTAGGTAGTCCACCATATGAATAGTAGGGGCCACCAATGAGTTAGTAGATGGCTGGTAGTAGGGTTTTCATACAAGAAACCCACCAGCTAACATATGGGGCTTCAAGTGATTCAAGCATTCCACAGACACCATTTACTAGCTTATGGAGACGTTATGGGCTAGCGAAGTGAGGGGTATATTTTTATTTTGACTAATTGAATCACCGATTTTGTTTCTAAAATAACCCCCTTCAATACTAATTTGTTCCATTCCACTTGGAGACTCTCTTGGTCTTTTATTTCCACTCACAACTAAATTCCCTTGGTAGATCAGTGTGCCGATCGAACCTATTTTCATCTTGTGGTATGTAGATCTTCATTTTTGTATTAGATATCCTTATTTATCTAATTACTCTTATTTAGCAACATGGTTTGTATTTTTCATTGATAGTAATTATTATGTTCAATATTATAATATTTTTATTCATAGATCCATTGTATAATTGTGGTTCATTGATCAAATCTTCACATTTTGGGGAATATTGATCAGGAATTGTGTTCGTATGTGTTATCTTTGGCCTTCTACATTATAGATCGTATTAATTAAAGATTAATTATTGATAATTCTTGTTATAGTATATCTTATCTATTCTCAAGGCTCTCATATCCCCTTGCCTTATCACTCATCCATTGGAGTTGTTATTTTAATTGTTTCAATATAGGTGGTTTCTTGATATGGTTTTGTGATATGAAACATGGTTACTTGATTTTATAAATTTATTTATAAAATTGGTTAAAGGCATGAAAATGGGTTGGATAAAATATTATGGTTTCGAATATAGTTTTTAAACTGGATTACCCCTTATTGTCTTTTAATATAAATGGTTTTTAGGAATTATTTTTGTGGTTTCAAAGATAAATTTCACTTGGCTGATATTATTATGATAAAGCTGATGATGATTGGTGATGATTCAAGGAGTCATCCTCTCAGATGTTCTCATTCAACCTAAACATATATTTCTAGGGTATTGTGTGCACAAGGCATCCTAAGTGGTGGAAAAGATACACTCCTAGGAGTGTATTTTTACCCTATAGACCTATTCTTCTAGAGTAGTGTGAACAAAATTTTCTCTAATAATCTCCATAATGTAATATAGATCCCCGCTGAATTGAATTCACTTGTATATACATGTTAATTATCTTCTATTGGTTATGTTTGAAATTCTTTATCGCTGTGTGTACAAATATTATTTGTAAAAAAAAATTATTGGAATGTGTTTTTAAATTGTGAATGGGTATCTTATCCATGATTTATGTTAAATTTTATATCATAACACATTTTAAATTACATGAGAATAATTGGTCTAATTTATAAGGTCTAACTATGAAATACTTTGTGTCATCCTTCTGGGATCCTTTTCTCACACCCTACATACACCTTTGACTGTATTTATTCCTTATTATATTTGATTTAGCTATGGAAAAAGAATCATATAGAGGAAATGAGTTTGTTTTCAAGGAGAGTGTGATAGTGAGGAGGAGGCATCATGCCACTTGGAGTTTAGTTTTCCTATTTTTGTGTACATTGGTTTTTTTATGTATTAGAAGATATTTTTATGAATGTTTGTACCAATATGATGTTGTCAATTCTTTGGTAATAATGGTAAGTTTCATTTATTTATCACCATGTATTCAGTTTCTTTATGGAAGAATCGTTTCCAATGGTAGTTCTTAAGGCACATGAACTTTCTTGTAGCTTGTGGGGATTGAGAATGCCCTTCGGTCCCTATCAAGACCTATTCAGGTTAAGGTTGGTTACTATATCCTAGGATAGTTCATAAAAAATTAGTACTAAAGGGTGTTTTTTTCATTTTGGTCATCTGTATACATTTTTGGGATGTGTGGTTAGACATGATATAGAATGGTGGAAACTTAATTGATATGTAGTGAGCTAGTTATTGGAATCCAATCAACCAGAAGATCCTCGAATTACCATGAGTTTTTCAGTGATATATTTTTGAATTTAGAGAGTTTTAATCCAAACATTTATTTTTCTTGTTACTTAGAATTTCTAGTTTTCTTATGCTATTACAAACTAGAATTAAATCTTGGATATTATATTTTCATGTGTCGTTGATAGCTGATGGTTAGTAAAATTCCCTTATAAGAAATCCAGTGAATCCTCTGGAGGTTGTTACAGATGAACCATGACATGGAAACCCTCAAATTAACCATAATAGGATTGAAGTAGAGATGTTCATTTTACGATCTTTTAGATAAGGTTTGTAATCTTCCATTATCAATATAGAGTGGATAAACAACAAAGTTATGTGGATAATATTTGGGATAAATCATTTATTCTCTCTAAATTTCCATCATTCCAGGGGATAAATGTTCTTTAGAAGGTGGAGGATTAGTTCAGAAATGTTGAGATACATTTTTAATTAATGGATATTGATCACGTAGTGATAGGGAAGTGAGTTTTATTCAAGCAAGAAGTTCTGAGTAGATAGTGGGGGGAATTAGTTCCCTTGTCTATGAAGCATGAGGGATTGGAGTGGAAGGAAATCATGGTCATTTTCACTAATTAGTTCTCACTAGAATCTATGACCATGGAAAAATACAAGGAGTTTCTCAATATTGATAATTGAGATAAATAAGTGATGGAGTATACTAACGTTATCATTAAGCTCTCTATATTTTATTATAAGGTTGTTTTTAATGAGAATATGAAGGCTCAAAGATTTCAAATGGTTCATTGAGTTGATATCCAATCATAGGTGTTTCTGTTAAATTTTTTTACCTATGATGAAGTGTTGGATAGAGCCTTGATAATATACCTTGACCTAGATGGTAAGACAATGTTGAAAAGAGTTTGTTTTTCCTTTGGCGGTAGATATAGTGGTTCTTTAATGGAAAAAGGAAGAAAAATGAGTTTTGAAGGGGAATAAATCTGGTGATTCTTATAGATATCTTCATATACCATTTTTAGTGGAATGTGGAATGACTTGTTACAAGTGTAACAAAAAAGAACACAAAAATACTTTTCCCCATGCTTGTAAATGTTTTTAACTCATGTGGGTGTTGTGGACACTTATAGATGTTTTTTTCTAGATCTATGTTTTACTCACTCTAGTACAACCTTTTTGGTAGCCATAAGATATACGGTTCATCCAGATGATTCGTAATCTATAGGGTTCTAGCCACATGCCTCTTGAATTAATCATTATGATATATTTGAGGAGCTTCTGATGGAAGTTGAATTGAACCATTTTTATTTCTTATACCTTAGTAACTGCTCCATTTTATACATGTTCCTCACACTCATTTGTGTTGACTGATATGGTGGACCTTCTAAATCCTCTAATATAACTCATGCCAATCATTATGGAATTGGCGATGCTGATAGGAAAGAAGAGCGAGCAGGGGTTCCAATATCCTTTATGCTCATTATTTATGTGTGATGTAGAGATGGTATAAAATTTATTTCTTCTTGACATATACCTATTCAGTGATATCATTGGGATGGATTGTCTAATCACTCACGATGAAAAAATCTGTTGTTAAAATCATTGGGTGTTCTTTATTACTTCCAATTGGATCTCATGTGTTTTTTTGGGAGAAAGTGATCCCTAGTATAGTCAATCGAGGTTATCTCTTCTAGAGACTAGTATGTTTTAGTAATTTTCTAAAATGTTTTTGGAATAATAATATTTTAGTGATATTTATTATTGTATGGTCAATGAGTATCCTAATGTGTTTCATGATGACTTCTTGAGTTTTCCACATGAGTGGGAGGTGTAATTGTTGATCGAATTAGTGCCCAAAACTCATCTGATATTGATGTCTCCATACAATATGGATCTACATTAATTTAAGAAGATGATAATTTAGTTTTATGATTTGAGGTACAAGGGAATTATACACCCATGGGTTTCACTTTGGATAGACCCCATACCTTTTTTACAATAAGGTTGATGGAACTATTCTCTTATATTTTTATTATCATCAGCTCAAAGTAACAGTCAATAAAAAAAATATTATTTTCATAGAATTGATTGTTTTTTTGAACTTTTTAAATATGTAATATGTTTTTCTAAAATTGAGATTCAGTTACTACGAACTCAGAATCAAGGAGTTAGATATTCCAAAGATCACTTTTAGGGGATAGTGCAACCATTTTGACTACCTTGTTATGCTTTTTTGGTATAACTAATGATCATTAAATCTTTATGGAAATGATGAAAACTATATTCTATGAGTTTATTGAAATTTTTTTATTAGTGTTTGTGGATGAAATCTTGTTATACTATAAGACCATGGAAGATCACGTGAGTAACTTTAGGCACATTTTAGGAATTCTAAGGGATCACTGTATTTATAATAAATCATGAAAGTTCCAATTCTAGATTTGTGATGTCATGTTATTGGGACATGTGATCTCAGAATTTAGAATCTCAATAAATCCTGAAATTGTTATAGTAGTCATTTCATGGTAATACCCACATAACACCTTTGGGATTAATAGATTTAAGGGTTTGATATGATACTATTTGTGGTACATAAATGATTTCTTGAAGTGTGCATCTCTATTGACCCTTATCACCCATATAAGGTTGAAGTTCTTATGGGATTCAAAGTGTTTGGAATCCATTGGTGAGATGAAATAATGTTTGACCTTGAAACTGATTCCAACTTTACCGTAGGTTTATTAGGGGTTTTTAGTTTACAATGATGCCTCATGTTTGGGTTTGGACAATGTTATTATGTTGGGAGATCATGTAGTGGCATATATATCATGACAACTTTTTACTTATGAAAGAAAATATTCCACTCTTGATTAGGTTCTTTAAACAGTTTCATATTCCCTCAAAAGTTATTGTGACTATCATTTTATGGAAATGTTGACCATTTAATTTTACCATAAATGTTTAGGGTATACATTTTCTAAATAATAACTCAACCTATGACATAGATATTGGTATAAGTACTTGTAGTCATTCTACTATGACATTGCATATATGCCCAAAAAAGTTAATGTTGTTTTCTATAACCTTAACATCAAACAACCTTTTCATATTTTCATGGAGGAAAAGGATGAGTTGAAATTGACAGGGATTTTTTCTTTGATACATTTAAGAGTTAGGGAATAAGAGTCTGGTAATGATTCATGATGTGTTCCTATGACATACTCTCTCTTTGAGATTATTTTTTGGGAGAAATATTATGATGTTTTTTAGTATTAGGGATTATTTATATAGTGGGGAGACCATCAGTTATAAGTCTCTTTTCATGGAGGGAATTGTTTTCTTCTAGAGTTTTTTTATTTTCTTTCTCTCTAAGAAATTATTTTATAGGAGATATTCACCATTCCTTGTGGTTTTTACTCCCTACAACCATAAATATTTCCTATGTAATGATACATATTTTTTAGTGTCTTTGTATGAAATAAAACTTCATTGAATTTTTATCTCATTTTATAAGTACCAATAAATAATGGCAGAGAATCATAATATTTTAGGGTTACTTCAGCCACTTTTTGGTCCAAATTAGTGGTTGAATGAAATTTCAATGGATTTAATTTTTGGTTTTCCTCAAACTACCCAAGTTAATAATTCCATTTGGATGGTGATCAATTAGTTGAACAATTCATGTTATTTTACACCAATCTATGAAACCACTGATATAGAGGAACTGAGAATGTTGTTTGTGTAAGAGATTTAAAGTTTTAAATGGATCCCATTAGCCATTTTCTTAGATGGAGACCCTCATTTTAACTCAAAATTTTGGAAGGATCTCCAGTAGGAAATGTGCACTCAGTTCAGGTGGAGGACAATATATCAACCACATAGAAATGGAAAGATATAAAGGTATAATAAGATTCTAGAGGATATGCTCTATGGCTATGTTTTAGAATTTACAGGTTCTTGGGATAGACATTTGGGAATAGTTTAATTTTTTTATAATAATAGTAACTAACTAGACATCAAAATGAAACCGTTTGAAGTTTTTTATGTTCATAATTATAGATATCCTATTTTTTGGATTGTGTTTGGAGAAGATTCCTTAGTTAGACTGAGTTTTTATTAGGAGACAATGATGAATATCCAATTGGTTTTCCAGTATTTGGTGATGGATTAGAGCCTAAATTTTTTTAATTTGGATTGAAATAATCATCCTCTGGTTTTTTTGGTTAGTGATAAAGTTTTCTTGAAACTATCTCCCCGATTGGGTCCCTGATGACTAAAAACGTAAGTGAAAATATCTCCTAGGTATGTTGAACCTCTTGAGATCCTAGAAATTCTTATAAATGTAGCATATCTCTTGGATTTACCACCTAATTTATCATAAATTCATAATTTTCCCATATTTATAAAGTCAAAAAGTATCAATTAGAGCTATATCATGTTATTAACTAGAAACACCATAATGTACAAATATATTTTTCTATGATTGAAAAACTTTTTGGGGTTGTTCATTATCAAGAGATAGTTCTATGTGGGACATTTATACCATTGGTTTGAGTGTTATGAAATCATTTTTTATTATAATAAGACTCAAGAACTAGAGTCTTTGATGATGGAATAATGACCTCAACTCTTTAAAGGCCTATATTCTTTGAATTATATTTCCAGGGACAAAAAATGATATAATAGAGAGAATTGTAATATCCTGCTGATTATTTCAAGAAATAAACATTATATGCTCTTATTTTTCTCCTAACGTTGGTTGTTTCCAACTCTTTAATAATGTATTAGCTTGTTTTAGATTGAATAAAGGGTAATGGGAGAGGTATTTATTCTTATTAGGTAGTTATAATGGTTTTCACGAGGATTGATATGGGTGTGTACATGAACTTGTATCTAGAAGAGATATAGAAAGTATACCTGATAGTCAATGAGGTCCACTGACCAGCTGGTGGAAGGATTAATGTTGAAGATTCCTATAGGAAACCCACCATTTATCAAATGGATTCCCCATGGAAAACTATTGGATTTTCCACATGTACAAGAATTATACCTACACCACTAGCTAGCAAGTGAGATCCAGCTATCCCGCCAGTAAGTTAGCTTGTAGACTTTTCATTTCTGAAAAATCCACTAAAAAACTGGTGGCCACCACTAGAAAGTCGATGATGGAGTTATAGGGAGGTGAAGTGGGAGATATATTTTTATTTGATACAACCAAAATAACCATTTTAATTCTAAATTAATCACTTTCAATCCCAATTCATTACATTCACATTGGAGACTCTCTTTGAGTTTGTTTTGTTATTCCAACTCAATTACCTTGGAAGATCAAAATAATTATCAAACTCATGTTCATCTCTTGGTATGTGGATCCTCATATTGGTTTTGGTTATCATTAATCCACTAATTCTTCCTATTTATATTGATGGTATAACTTTGTCAATATTGGGAATTGTTGGGTTGGAGATTCTAATATTTTTATTTATAGATCCATTTTGAAATTGCGGGGTCTTGATCAGATATTCAACCTTTGTGGAATTTTTTTTAGGAATTAGGGTGCTATGCATTTTCTTTGGACTTATTCATTATAGATCTTGTCAATTGGGATATTTATTGGAGAAAATTCATTTTATAGGATCTCATATTGATTATGAAGTCCCATGAATCATATTTAGTTTTAATTTACCCATGAAAATGGTTACTCTAAGGCTTTATAGGTAGGTTGTTTCATGATTCATTATTATTCTATGAACCTTGATTTGTTTCTTTTTTACATAAATTTTTAAAATATAATAAGATTTTGAAAATGGTCTTGATAAAATATGATGGTTTTTAATATGTTTTTAGAATGGAATATCTCCTTGTAATATTTTAAAGGAAATTGGTTTGTTTCATGATTTGCGTGTTTTCAAAGATGAAATTCCATTGGATAATATCGTTGTGATAAATCCAGTGGTGATCCATTATGAGGTAGGGATTCATCATTAGGGAAGATATATTTCAAACTAGAAATGTTTTTCTAGGGAAATGTCTGAACATGGTAACCTAATTTATAGAAATGAGACACTCTTAGGAGCTTGGTCTTATACCACATACCCATTCGAATAGGATAATGTGCGCACAAGGTGGCCAGTTCTCCACTATAATGGAATTATGATCCTCATTTACATGAAATATTTTGTATTAATTGAATAATTTTATCTTTTGGTTATCATTGAAATTCTTTATTAGTGTGTATAATAAAATTATTTCTAAAATGATTTCTTATCATGTTATGTTAAATTATATATGGGGTATTTTATCCATGGTTTATGTTAAATAATATCTAATTATTTGTTCCAAATTAACTAGGAATATTTAGTTTATGTTCTAAAGTCTACTTATGAAACACTTGGTGGGATCATATTGGGACATTTTTATCACACCATGAATACACCTTTGGGTGTATGTATCTCTTGTTATAACTGAACCAAGTAAAAGAAATGAACTTTTTGGGGGAGATATATTTGTTCCTTAGTATGGTGTGGGATTTGGGAGGTTGAAACATGTCACATAGAGTTTGGAATTATATATTTTTTGTTTTTTTATACTTATTTTTCTAGATGGTCGTGCCTATATTACATTGTTTTTTAGCATACCAATATATTCTTTTCATTTATCGCATTGTCTTCAAGTAAGTTATGGAATAATCATTCCCTAAGGTAGTTATTGATAACAAAGTGCTACTTGATATCCCATGAGGATTGATAACACCCTTCAGGATGTGTTGAGACCAATTTGTGTAATTTTTGTTTTTGGTAGCCTTGGTTGGTTCACGACATCCATCCCATGGGAAATAGTACCATCCTTTGTGTGTACGTGCGAACTACCACCTCAAAAACCAATGTATTTCATTTCTCATCACTGCCTTTCATGGAAAGTTATTATTATTGATTATATATATATATATATATATATATGATATTCTTGATCTAATTATATTTCAAGAAACAAAATATATCATCTATATTCATACCATTGGAATTGTTAAAAACATAATCATTGTAGGAACACACATATGGACTACCACCTCTATGTAGTTGTTTATTTATTATCCAAATATTATTTTTCATTTTTTAAGTAAAACACTTTTTGGTTTAGTTAGAACTGTAAAAAAAAACTCAAACAATGAAGAACAGTCCAAAAGTAAAATTCGATCTTTAACACAAAAACAAAGACATTTTAAAAAAACTTCACATAGGATTTGAAATTAATAAATCAAAAATGACCAAATTCCATACCAAGACCTGATAAGATATTGATGATAACATTAGAGAAGTTCATGTCTATATTATTCATGATTACCACTTATTGTTGTCGTCATCCTAACACCACACGAGCTGATGTTGGAGAAGGATTTCAAGGAAGAAGAACTAGGAAAGAACTCCACCCACAATTGTTAAGGAAATCATCACCTTCATTGATGCCAAAACAACTTTGATTTCACCAAAAAAGATCCCGAACATACAGTATGAAAAAATTTTCATACCAAAACAATCCTTGGACACTGATGAGTACCTCTTAACAGCACCAAAAACCCCCATCAGCCGAAATTGTAAACACCAAGGACACCACTATATATGTTGTTGTCAGAAAACTGCCACATCCGATTACCATATCTCCAGTTAAAGAAGCACCACACCCAATATGAGGATCTAACTGGTGGAATAGATGATGATGAATCCAGAATAAGAGACACCACCTGGATCACCATCGACTGCTTGAACTCACATCCCAGAACAACTTGGAAACCACCACACATTTCTAACTAGGAGAAGAGTGGTGGATTCCTAGAGTAATAGAAAAGTAAGGAGTGAACAACAACCTCGACAGGGGGAATGTCTCCATGGTCACCCAATAATGACTTCCATTGCCACATCTAGAAACAAGCATCACAAAAACCAGATTCATAGATCGAAATCATGAGAAAAACCAATAGACTCGATCTGACTATATTAGCTCTAATAAATCCATCAGTCATCTTACTGTAACCCTAAATTCATTTTTACAATTTTGAACCGAACGTCCTCAAAACAATCGACATAGATTTAACTGATTATGTAAGTAAATATATCATTGAAATAAATGAAATAAATGGTTTAATTATTAGAGAATAAAATTTTAAAAGGTTGTTAATTTTTTTAATAATTAAAATATATTTATTATACTATTTTAAAGGACATTCATAGAAATTTTTGACTCTAGGTAAGGGGTTTCTTAACTCATTTACCTTTTATTTGTTTATAAAACTTCCTCATTGAAATTGTTCTTCCATGATTATGTGTGAATTTATATTTAAAGTTTTTACATCATACATCAACTTGTTTCAATTGGATTTAAATATATGAACATAATCACATCATAGATTAACTATCACTTCAAATTTTATGATCATTACAAAGGTTTTATTTATCTTAATCTAATTTTATTGATACATTATTCATGTCATGCACCATGATTTATTTTTATGGAATATTTACTACCCCATGAATGAATTTAGATATATTTATTCATGAAATTCATGCGATTTATAGATCAATATAAAATTTGACATTAAATTACTTTTGAATTTAATATTACTAATGCGGTAAAATATTTATGTTACAATCTCTTTTGTTTTGGGTTTATTTATGTTCAAGGATTTTTTGGAAGAAATAGTCTAATATTTATAATGTTTATATGATTTACTATCATTTTTCTATTTTTGTTACTTATGATGTTCAAAATAATATCTTTAACTAAAAAAGTTCTTATTTTTTTGTTGGTAATATATTATCATCCATATACATGATATTTAAAATGTCATCAATAATGTTATTTTATATAATGAAATGATTTTTTAAAGTCATTTTGGACTATATTTTAATTTATTTAATTTTTTTAAAAGGTATATTTTTTCTTTTACAAACAAGTAACTTTTGGTTTTTACAATAAGTGTGAAAGGGACCTTTGTTTTAACATTTTCCAAATGAATGAATTTTCCCAACATCATTAGTATTATTTTCATTGAAGTTTACTTTAAATTTTTCCATGTTTAATACTGATTAAATTATTATTTTTAATATTAATATTATTTTTATTTAAAACATCATCAAAAATTGAATGATATTTCCCTATTTTAAATGAAATTCCTTAAATTCTATTTTTCATTTATTTTACATTTATGTAAATAACTATTGTTGTTTTCAAATTCGCAAGTGGGGATATGTTATAATAATACCATCTTTATTCTTCATCTTGATTTTTTTAGATTTTTTTAAAGTTATTTTAATGTAACTTGTTTCTTTTCAATGTGTTAATCAAGAAAAAATGGAATGATTATTGTTTACAATAGTTTTATATTGAAATGTATAGGATTATAAATTTTCTTTAAATATGTTGTACTTGGATATTATATGGATGATTTATGGGTGGTTCTATTACAATACAAGGATGTATGGATCTTTTATAAACCAAGAATGGGTGGTCAGATTATAAACCAAGTATGGGTAGGTTTGTTAGGGACCTCCAATGAATTTGGTAAAATAATGAAGTCAATTTGTTGTAAGTTACTCCCAAGAGATGGTAGATTTAACATTTGTAAGTTACATATAAGAGATATTGAAATTGTCATATTTTTAGAGATTCCATCATGATTGTTTGATGTTCCAAGATACTAAAACATATTATATTTTCTTGATATAAAATTTTAATGGTTACTTTCATCAAGATTGATATAAAATGGATCATGATTATTGTTTCTTTTGACACTTGGATTTGTTAAATATTTTTTCAATGTGAAAAGTCAAATGTTACAAGATTTTGTTGGTATGAATTATATTATGTAATTCTTATTAACTTGGAATATGTTCTCATATCTCCATTCTCATTTTATGCACACCGAAGATATTAAATTATATTTTCATATGTTCAATCTTACTGAATAATTGAGCTCCCCCTTCATATTTTTCTTTTCCCCAATATATAATGAAATATTTTAATTATGCTATTTCTAAAAGGGTTTCATGTGGGTGATGATTAAGACTTAATTTTTATTAATAATGGATTGGCATAGTGGGAAAATATAAACTTAAAGATATGGGTTTTATTATGTAAGTGTTATTAATGATACTATAAACAAAAATCCAAAAATGTCCTCAGGTATATAAGTAATCTAATATTTCCATTTGACGTTGAATGTTTTAGATGGTTAAAATTGGATCATGTTTATTTGTATCAAATAAAGAAATGAAAAGATAATATTTTTATCACTAAAACCATGAGTGTGGGTTTAGGGATATTATAGTTGTAGTCAGAGAAGAGTTTAAATAACTGTGGGGATTATTATGTTTTCAGGTTAGGATAAATTAAGTGTTATGTATAAGATCATGGATTTATATATTTAAGTTTTATCAAAATCACCCTAACATAGAAACCACTTTTGAGGTTTTAGTTGATAAAATTTTACGGTGATTAAGGATATTTTTCAAGATGTTTTATTAGGTTGAGTTATATATAACCCTTATGTTTAATGTGTAGGTTTGTTTCATAAGAATGATATTATACTTTTCAATATTTAAGATGAATGTAATGTGATAAAATGTAAGGTTAAAACATACTTTTATGTTTAATTTAATTGGGATATATGGTTATTTATTTATGGAATGAAATAATTTTAAATTATGGTGCTATTGTGTAAATTTTAGAATTAAATGTATTATTTATCAATATAAAGGTTTACTCATTTTAGTTACTATATTACCTTAATATATATTTTTTGGATTTAGTAAATATAAGAGTATAATATTTATCATCCTTATATGAATCATTTTATCAGAAAATAATTGATTCTTTAGTCAGGAGAAAAATTCATCATAGATACCATCACTTGGAATATGATATGATATAGAGGTGAAACCTTGTTAAAACATGAAACCAAATGATAAAATTACATTTATGGATTCAAATAAAATAAAATAATTATATTTTCGAATGTTATTATTAAGGATAAAAAAATTCCTCATAAAATAAAAATGTTATATTTTTACAATCATTCCTTATGAGTCGATTGGATTTTCTCTCATATTATCTCATGATTTTGTGGTCATTAACTTTATATAGATCACATTATCTATCACTACACATCATTATTTTGAAATTAATTTTCTCTTCTATGTATATATTTCCAAATTACACAAATGTTATCCTATTTGGAAGAATATTTTTTTCTATATGACCTCCACCATTCCCTTTATATGTTTTCAAAACAAAGTTTTATTTAGCCTTTTATGATGTGTTTCTTCAAAAATATGGTTTAGAAATATTAGAACCTTGAATTATCAAGCTAGATATTGAATTTTTAGGAATAAATTTATTTAATGGGGGAAAATTTAGTACCACTAGGTTTTAAAATAATACTATGTTTGATAGTGTATAAGACACCTAACATTGGACATTAAAGATTATGAAATATAAATATTTAAATATGACCGTTATACCTAGAATTTTAATTGGAAGACATGAGTAGAATTAACAGAAAATAATACATTTTTTTTATAAAGTTCCTTATAAATATATTTTTTTGATTAATTTTTAGGAAACAAGTACTCATTTTTTATTAAAGTAATTTTATACTTCACCAATAATTTTTCCCAAAATTTATTTTATTAATTTTTATGAATAAATATTATAATTAACTTTTACCACTTTTAGAAATTATATTTTACTAAAATGGTAGTAATTTTGGAATTAAAATATCAAAATTATCTTAATGGAATATTTTGGTATTTTTATAAAAATATTGATTTTTCAGTGAGTAATGAAAAAAACTGAATTTATAGAAAATTGTTATTTATTTTCATGTATTTAAAAAGTTACATTTATTTTTTAATTTATTTTAAAATATCATTAGTTAATTGTTATTGAAAAACAAATTAATTTCATTTGAAGTGGCATTATTCTTAATTTTTATATAAAAACATTTTTAATCTTTAAAATGTATTTGCCTGTAAAACTATTTTTCATCACGGTTTGAGGGATTATTTTAAAAGAAATTTCTGAAAAGTATATGAATATAATTTTTTAAGATGGATTCTATATTTGGAATCATGATTTAAAAATTTGGTAAATAAAATAACATTATTTTTGGTTGTAGTGAATAGTATTCTTGGTAAAAATATTTTCAACACAGTATAGGTAAAACAGGTAGAATAAGGTTAAAACTATGAAATAAGGTCCCAAAGTCATCCATAAATTTAGTATATTTAATTTGTTGAATATAGTTTCAATATAACTTAAAATATGTTAAATTATGGATTTTTTCCTCCATTTTTCATTGATAAATACCTTTATATCACTTTAACTAAATAAAAAATTCAAAAATATCTCTTTACTAGTTTTAATATCCATAATATTTATTGAAAATTATAAAAAGAAGTTATGGATAGTTATAAAAGTTTATTTTGAATATATATAAGTTTTTATCAATTTTTTAATTTTAATTTTTACAGATGGGATAATTATGTTAAATTCTTATGCAACACCAACATAGTTCTTGTGCAAGTAGTATAAAATGAAAGTAAATAGTTTTTAAAACCTAAAAGTAATATTTTTTGATGGGTTACGATATTAAATGAATTTTTTAGAGAAGTAATGTGTATTAGTGATGTGTTAAAAGTATATATTTGAACTACATTACTATATGGATATTTTTTAGAGACAATTTTGTGAATTTTCATAAAAATGACTATAATGGAAATTTATGTTAAATTAAATTTGATTAAATGATTTAAAATTATTAAAAAACATCATATTTATTAAATGGAAAGGGATATGGTTTATAATATCAAATATTTTCCACTTTTGGATCAATTTTCATTTTATAAAAACTTTCATGACCAATAATGTGTAAAAATATTGTTATCATATTAATCATTAAATAGGGTTAATGAGTGGTTAAAACCTAGATATAAGGGTTAAAACATCACCTAAAATTTTCTAAATTTTATTTTATGGATTTAAACTTACATAAAAAATATAATTTATTGTTATTAATTTGTTTAAAATTTAACACAATAAGTAATTTATATCAATTTAGTACTTTAAGCAATTCCAAGGGTGCCCCTCCCCTAACTTATAAAAGGAAACCCCCTCTCCAATATCACTCAAATTTCTTCAACCACTTATCTCCAAAATCCCTAAAAAACCACTTATTGAAAATAATTTATACATTAGATTTGTTATGGTATTATATAAATATTATCCTTAGGTCCCTTATATAGATATCAAAAGGAGGTTCTTCAAATAGATGGTAATCATTTTAACCAATCATTTTCATTTTTCTTCTTATTCTACCTCCATAAATTTTAACATAACCATTACAATATAATAACATAAATGTATAATATATAATGAGGTATTATAATTTTAGTGTAATATCTTTATCCCTGTCATTTTTCATAACATGCGAAACAAATCTATCATTATTGCATATGCACAAACTACAACCTCATGAAATGATTTATTTCGTTTTTCATCACCATATTTGATGGATGATGTTCATGATTAGTTTAATATATATATATATATATATTATTAATTAAATAATTATTAATTCCATAATATATTATTTCTCCTATAATATTATCATTCGAAGCATTAAAAATTGATTCATTTCAAATGTGTATGTACAGAATACCATCTCCACACAGTGATGTATTTTATTTTCCACAAAGAGCCTATCTTGGATAGTACCATGGATAGATTTAATGAAGTCATTTGATGTCATAATATGTAAATGATTCTATAAATATTATATTATATTATATTATATTTACTTTCTCCCCAATTAAAAGTGAAAACATTGCTCACGTGTACATACACACCACTTCCTCACGAGCTGATATATTTTATTTTTCATGAACAATTTTAATTGATAGATATAAAATTGTATTATATATATAAAAATGATAATTATTTAAATATTATTATTCTTTATATGATTTAATAATGTCCCCTTTGACCATAATCAACCTAATAAAGTCATTTGTCAATTATGAACTGAGCATCCTCAAAACAAACAACATAGACTGAACTGATTATTAAATTAAATAGTTCTTTTAAATAAATGAAATAAAGGGTTTAATGATTAGGGAATAAACTTTTAAATGATATTTAAATTGGAAATAATTAATATATGTATGTCATAAAGGATTTAAATGATATTCACAGAAATTTGGGACTCAATTTAAGGTGCAACGGCCCCAAATTCAATAGCTGAGAGCTGATGAATTACTTTATTACATTTACATACATATAATGAATCCCATACAAAATGAATGAAATCTTTAGAAGTTTTAAAAAATAGATATATATGTAATTTCCTGGGTCCGGGTGCCACTCAACAGGTGCCCCGAACCCGGTTCGCCACGTGACCTCAAGCGCATTTCCCAAAATGCCAGAGGCTGCCGACTAGCAGCGAGGGCCTAGGTCTGATAGTGGGGAAACTATGCCCTTGTTTGTTAAAGTGTAGCACATCGGAATTGAAATAAAACATAAAACAAACAGTGGAATCAGTGAACCATACACAACTGAAATAACAACAGCAGTGGATATATCCAACAATAGATAAACAATGATGCTACATGTCTCAAGTTCTAAGAAAACAGCCAGAACATGTTATACATCAATATTGTACATCAAAATACAGAGTACAGAAAAACAAAGAAAACAGCTGGCAGCAGCATCACGAGCTTAGGCTCAGTCTCATGCCCTCCTACTCCTCAGCAATATTCAAGTACCTGTATATGGACTCTTGCCCCTATCCACTCCTATAGAAATGTAATCTATTTGGGCCGAAAAGCATGACCCAAACAGGGTGTGAGAAATATATCTTAGTAGGCACCCACCAAAAGCCCGTGCCCAACTGCGTGTAAGCATGAAACAACAGTGTGCAGTAAAAATTAAATTAAGTAAGAAGTACTCAAAATTAACTAACTACCAGTTATAATTCCATTTTAATATTCTTTTTAATAATTTAATTTAAAATATCACCATAGTGAATATTCTAAGAAACCAATTAATGTCTTCAGAAACGTATACTCCTACCCTCAGGTAAAGAGTTTCCAACAAAAGAATCTTCCCTCAGGCATAACAGAGTTTTCCCTCAGGCGTAGGTAGTCTCATCCATAGGCACAGAATGAGCTGCCCACAGGCACAGAAGAAGTTTCCCTCAAGCCGAAATAACTACTTCCCACAGGCTAAATAGTGCAGTGCCCACAGGCTAATCACAACAAGTCCCTCAGGCTAAACAGGTATCCGGGTCATGCCCAACATGTAACAATGTAGTAAAAAAGTAATTCCTCTCTAGGAAATTCTACAATTACTACTTTAAAGGCATACCCTCGGGTATCCTGGCCAAATGACTAAACCGTGGAACACACCCCCGGGGTGGTTCCAGATCCAAGCAACGATCCCAACTAGCATTTTAATATCATAATTACATAACATATTCAATTCTAGGTGTTTAATATAGCAACGAACTCAGCCAAAAGACACCCCAACATGGGTTCGTGGCACAAAAAATGCACAAAATACACAACAGTTGGAAAAACTAACACAAAGCCACCTACCTTATACGCCAACGAACGATATACACGAACGTCGATTCCAGAAATGCCCACGAACGACATAGATCTGACGAAGAAGAAATCTTTATTAAACCCAAATAACTCCCGTTAGGAGAATAATTGGTCAGAAAAATGCTAGAAGAAGAGAAAGATTACCCATGTGGTTCCAACGAGATCGACAGAAGCAAGATCACATTCCCGGTGCTCGATCGGCGGATCTCCCAAGGTTTGGCCGTCTTCCCGAGATCCTTCCTCCGGTTATAAGCTAATCCTGTGAACAAGGTTGGATACTGCCCGTTTTAAGAGAAAAAAACAAAGTACACGGCATGTACTTCCTTTATTTAACTATTCCTCTGGTGGCACCGCCACACTGTTCATCCGTTGACATGAGTACACGACATGTACTCTCTACTACACGGCGTATACTGCCGCCCAGTTGGTGGCTGCTCCACCGCCTTTCTGTTTCGGCCTGCCGACTGACTACATGGCATGTAAGTACCACTACACAGTGTGTAGTCGGTTCCTACACCCTTCTTCACCGACATGGCTACACGCCCCGTGTACCCATCCCATATGGCCAAAAGTACACGGCGTGTGGAAAAGTACATGGTGTGTAATTAGAAAATTTTGGATTTTTCCCCATTTTAAATATTTTCGCAAAAACACTGAAGGAAAAGTAAAAAGAAGAAGCTTATTCCTCAAAACTAAGAACCAGGTTCTTACAAACTTCCCTCCTTATAGCAATTCGTCCCCGAATTTCTCTTCCAAGGGTGGAGAAGATATAACCGTGAACAAATCTGGCCACTGAGTACATACATCGGTTTCCCGCTCCCAGGTTTCGTCCTACACTCGGCCATGCTGCCATATCACCCATACGAGAGGAACTGACCGGCCTCTGAGAACCTTCGTGCTCCTGTCAACGATACAAATCGGATGATCCTCAAAGGATACATCAACCTCTAGCTCAAACTCCTCAGGCTAAAAGACGTGATATGAGTCTGAATGATAGTGATGCAACTAAGACACGTGGAAGAAGTCGTGCATGGATTGGTACCACTGCGGTAACTGCAACTAATAGGCAACTAGCCCGACTCTCTCCAGAATCTCGAATGGACCCACATACCTCGGTGAAAGATTACCATATCTCCTGATCCGCTTGTGTCCCACCCTCGGCGAAACACATAGAAAAACATGATCCCTGACCACGAACTCCAAAGGTTGTCTACGACGATCAACATATGACTTCTGACGAGACTTTGCGGTAGCCATCTATTTCTAAATCAACTGGACCTGGTCAGAAGTCTACTATACAAGACGTGGTCCCAGTAAAGCTGCCTCACCTTCCTCTAACCAGCACAAGGGTGAACGACATGGCCTACCATATAAAGCCTCATATTGTGCCATCTCAATAGTTTTCTGAAAACTATTGTTATAGGCAAACTCAACTAATGGTATATGTTTCTCCCAAGATCCCCTAATGTCCAGGTTGCATGCACGCAACATATCCTCTATCACCTGTATCGTCTGCTCTGACTGGCCATCGATATGAGGGTGGTATGCTGTGCTCAAAAGCACCTGTGTACCCAGCGCCCTCTGAAAACTTTGCAAAAAATGATATGTAAAGCGGGCGTCCCTATCAGAAACGATAGAATAAGGGACCCCATGAAGATGTACGATCTCTCGAATATTCAGCCTTCTGAGCTTGTTAACACTGTAGGTCTCCTTGATTAGTAATAAGTGATCTACCTTCGTGATTCTATCAAAAACAACCCACACGACGTCATTTCCACGAGGTGACCTCGACAATCTAGTCACGAAATCCATCGCGACATCATGCCATTTCCACTTAGGAATGGGTAACTGCTGTAACAGCCTAGCTGGTCTCTAGTGCTCCGCCTTCACCTGCTAACAGGTGGAAGAACTCATAACAAAACCAACTACATGTCTCTTCATACCCGACCACTATTACTGATGCCTCAAGTCACGGTACATCTTGGTAACCCCGGGATGAACTGCCCAAGCTGAAGCATGAGGCTCCCGCATTAGCTCCTCGCGTAGATCTCCTGAAACCCATACTCATCCATGGAAAAACAGGACCTCATCATCGCCAATCGTCCAACCAGGAGGAGGGTCCTCACTTGCCACCGACTCCCGTAGAACTAGGACTTCTGAATTCGATAGCTGTCTCATCATCACTCTATCCAGGAGGGTAGAATTCACAGCTAACGAGGAAAGATAAGTCTTCCCATGACTGTCGTGCACCCCCAAATTCATCTCAGAGAACAAAGCCATAAGTTGCCACTCACCACTAGCCTCTTGCACATCCCGTATCTGAGTCTTCCTTATCAGTGCATTAGCTACTGTATTACCTTTACCAGTTGTATAGGCAAGCTCAAAATCAAAGGACTGTAGGTACTCAACCCACCTCCTCTGCCTTAGATTCAGGTCACGCTGAGTAAAGATATAAATGAGGCTTTTGTGGTTGGTGAAAACCACAAAATTCTCTCCCAAAAGATAATGTCTCCAACAGCGGAACGCATGCACAACTACATCCAACTTGAGATCATGCGTTGGGTAATTCCTCTCATGTGGCCTCAACTGCCGAGACCCGTACGCAACAACTCAATAGCCCTGCATCAACAATGCTCCTGGCCCAATACTTGATGCATCACAGTAAACTGTATAGCTCTTCCCTTACTCTGGGAGTATCAGGATCGGTGATGAGGTCAACCTTCCCTTCATGTCCTGAAAAGCTATCTCACAAGATTCTGACCAAATGAACTTCACACCTTTCTTAGTCAGACCTATCAACGGCGATGCTAAGCGGGAGAAGTCCTGGATGAAGCGTCTGTAGTAACCATCCGGCCCCAAGAAACTCTGTATCTCGAACACATTCTTAGGATGATCCCAGGAAACTACTGCTCTTACCTTCTCTAGGTCCACTGCAACTTCTACCTCTGAGATAATGTGACCTAGGAAGTGAATCTGGTCCATCCAAAAGTGGCACTTTGAGAGCTTAGCATATAGCCGATGCCCTCTTAGTGTACTCAATACGATCTGAAGATGGGTGGCATGGTCGTGTTGAGTGTGAGAGTACACCAAGATGTCGTCCATGAATACTACCACAATACAATCCAGGTAAGGATGGAACACATGATTCATCAGAGCCATGAAAACTGCTGGCGTGTTCGTGAGCCCGAACGGCATAACCAAGTACTCGTATATACCATATCTGCTCCAAAAAATGTAAGCGGTATATCCGATGGTCTCACGCGCAGCTGATGATATCCTGATCTCAATTAAATCTTCGATAACACTCGTTCTCCTCAAAGCTGATCAAAAAGATCATCAATCCTCGGCAGGGAATATCGGTTCTTGACCATTAATTGTTTCAGCTTCTGATAATCCATGCAATGTCTGAGCGTACCATCCGCCTTCTTCACAAAAAGGACCAGAGAACCCCATAGAGAAGTACTGGGTCAGATAAAACCCTTCGCCTGTAACTCCTCTAACTGCCTCTTGAGCTCCTGCAGCTCAGGTGTAGCCATCCTATAAGGAGAGATGGACACCGGTGCTGCCCCTGGCACAAGATCAATAGAGAAATCCACCTCACGCACTGGAGGTAGACCCGAAAAGTCATCCGAGAAGACATCCCTAAAACGATCAACAACTAGAGGGAAATATGTCTGACAAGTCCCCTGATCATCCAGATAAAAACTCACAATCTGGGCTGTGAGTCCACCTTGCCCATGATGCTCTGGTCCAGATCGACTCGCTTGAACATCCCATTCGCCTTTGTATAGAATTTCTCCGCCCTCTGGTGACGTGAAACGCACCCTCCGACGATAGCAGTCTACAACGGCTCAGAAGGGAACCAACCAGTCCATCCTGAGAATGACGTCCTAGCTTGTCATCTCTAAGCCATAGAGGTCCCAAATAAATTGACACCCACCAACCTCAAGGGGGCACTCCTTACACTGACGCACACCAGCCATTCTAGCTTCCAACGGAGTGTCTAGCGTCATCACATTAGAAGAAGAAGAAACACCGAGCCCAAGGCTCTCCACAACAGCTAAAAATATGAAACTATGCATAGCACCCGTATCAAAAGTACTGAAGATAAGACAGAAGCTACTAGAATAGTACCTATGACTGTAGAAGGTCCGGGATACTGCTCGTGCTCGGTCTATTGCACTGCATATGCCTGTCCAGTGCCGCGACCGTGTGACATAGCCTGGATACCCTGAGCTGTCCCGCCCTGCTACCTCTGAGATCCTGGTGTCTGGCTACCACGACCAGCATCTCTGACTACACGCCCTGACGTATTCCAATTCCCTGACTAGTAAGAAGCCCCTGGTCCTGCTCCCACACGCGGAGTCTGCACAGAACCCCTATCACTAGCCACTGGTGGAAACGCCCTACAAAAGCGCTGTAGATGACCCATCTTGCCACAATCTCGGCACTCCACTGGATCATGTGGACACTGTGGACTCTTGTGCCCCTCTCTACCTCACTGGTAACACATAAACTGGCCACCTGAATCATTCTTCTGACTGGTACTGCCACCCTGAGAGAAGTCCATCTGTCTCTTCCTCTTTCTAGTAGAAATAATACCAGTAATTGGTGCTGAACCGCCTTGGACCACACCACTAGATTCTCGCAGGTTCCTCTCCGTAATCAGCGCCTGATTCACAATAGCATGTATTGAAGGCAAAATGAAAACATTCACCAGTGCTCAGATGCCATAATGAATACCATCCTCAAAACGTCTATCTCTCAACCTCTCATCACCCACCAGCACGAGTGCAAAGCACTGAAGCTCGGTGAAGCGAGCAGAATAGTCCATCAATGACATAGTTCCCTACTACAGATTCATGAAATCTCGAGCTCTATTTGCCCTCAGCGTCTCTGGAAAAAAGAAGTCATAAAAGACTACCTGAAAGTCTTCCCGCACCATGTCCCTGTGATGCTCTGACTGGGTGGTAACATCCCACCACCTCTTGGCAGAATCACGCAGCATATATGTCGATAGCTTGACCCTTCACCTTGGAGGCATCTCAAGATGCTCGAAAATAGTCTGCATCGACCCCAACAAAGACTCCGCAGCCTGTGGTCCGCCATCCCCTGAAAACGTAGGCGGATGTTGCTATTGGAAGATACACGTCAGCTCGACCATAGAGGTGGCAGCCTACGGTGCTTCTTGAAAGTTCTGCATGAACCACATGAAGCCTTCATGGAACTATGCATCGACGCCTGTGTCTGGTATAACAGATGGCACTGCATCTGGCTCTACTGAAGGATCAACTAGTAGCCCATGGCCCACCATCTCTAGAGTATACTTGTTTGCCGTTGTCCTGGCGAACAACGCGCGATCGTCTTGGTGGAATGACACTACGAGGTCAAAAACACGCCTTAGATTCAAGATTTATCAAGACTGAAAATGAAGGAACCCCAAAGGGAACAAGAGGTAGAAGGAATTTCAAGATTTTCAAAACAAGACTACACGACGTGTATACTGATTACACGGCGTGTACTTGACTCCCATTCCCCTTCCCGGGTCCTTCTACATGGCTAAGCCACATGGCTCCCGTTGAAAAAAAAACTACACAGCGTGTATATAATCTACACGGCGTGTATGATGTTATTTTCCAACTTCCCGTGTCACTTGTGACACAGCCGACTACTCGGATTGCAACTACACGGTGTGTTACACAAGCACATGGTGTGTACACTACCCCTTTTCCCGGCCAAAAAGTTATGTCCACACGGTCTGTCCTCGGAAAAGACTACACGACGTGTCCCACAGGTACACGGTGTGTTCAAGGAGATGTGACACCGACCCGTGTTGTTAGTTACACGGCCAAGTCACCAGGTCACACTACACGGCGTGTTCATCATTGACCCGCCGTGTTCTGTAAAGGAGTTCTCCGACCCGTGTTTTTAGTTACACGGACGTACTCCGGGTCAACACTACACGACGTGTACATTCGGCACATGATGTGTTTTACCCAAGCTCCTCCCTACCCCGTGTCGCCGCCCACATGGTTTGTGACACGAGAAGAGGCTACACGGCGTGTACTCAGAGTACACTACGTGTACTGAAAAAATTTTCTTTTTTCTTCCCAAATAGAAGGCCATGCATGGCGTGTTATAAGTACTACATGGCGTGTATACTGGGTTTTCAAGCAGTATGCCTCAGAAACTTCCCTGGAACCCAGAAAATACTGAAAACTAACACATAACTATCAAATTCCGACCCGTGAGGGCCCATACTCCCCACGAATAAAAGTTTGACATCTTATCTGTGTTATAACGAATAAAGAGTCAATGATCCACCAAATTCTGGTCAATGGGGTCCCATACTCCCTAAAAACCGAAGTTTGGCGTCCATTCTATAAACAAGCTCAAACAAAAAACCATATCACAAGGCAGGTATTTATCAAGAAGCTATCAAAACAACATGCTTTATTAGAACAATAACTATCCCAACAACATGCAATTTCTAATGCACCTACATGGCATGGAAACTATGCATGGAATGTGATATCTAGCATATGCCTAAATGATGCATGATATGGAATACCATCATCTCATTGGGTTGAAACTAAATAGAACCCACAGATAAATTATAATAGCACAATCTCAAGTGTGTCACCCAATGGTGAAAACATATAAACTGTAAATTGAAAAATCAGTAAAATTGCAACATGAGGTAAATTGGATTTTCCTTGTACACGGGTTAGCTACGCCCGAACACAAATTATTACCAACTAACGTTCATCCTACCCCTGAATATGACTCCAAATAGTAATTCAAAGAAAAGAACCCGCCTCTGATACCACTTTGTAACATCTCGGGTCCGGGTGCCACTCAACGGGTGCCTCAGACCTGGTTCGCCACATGACTTCTAGCGCATTTCCCCAAACAGCAGCGGCTGCCAACTAGAAGCGAGTGCCCAGGTCTGATAGTGGGGAAACTATTCCCTCATTTGTTAAAGTGTAGCCCATCAGAATTTAAATAAAACATAAAACAAACAGCGGAAGCAGTAAACCATACACAACTGAAATAACAACAGCAATGGATATATCCAACAATAGATAAACAATGATGCTACATGTCTTAAGTTCTTCGAAAACAGCCAGAAAATGTTATACCTCAATACAGTACATCAAAATTTAGAGTACAACAAAACAAATCATACAGATGGCAGCGACATCGCGAGCCTAGGCTCGGTCCCATGCCCTCCTACTCCTTAGCAACATTCAAGTACCTGTATAGGGACTCTTTCACCTATCCACTCCTGCAGAAATGTAATCTGTTTGGGCCAAAAAGCATGACCCAAACAGGGTGTGAGAAATATATCTCAGTAGGCACCCACCAAAGTCCTATGCCAAAATGTGTGTAAGAATGCAATAGAAGTGTGCAGTAAAAATTCAATAAAGTAAGAAGTACTCAAAATTAACTAACTACCAGTTATATTTCGATTTTAATATTCTTTTTAATCATTTAATTTAAAATATCACCACATTGAATATTCTAATAAACCAACTAATTTCCTCAGACATGTAAACCCCTACCCTCAGGTAAAGAGTATCCAAAACAATAATCTTTCCTTAGGCATAACAGAGTTTTCCCTGAGGTGTAGGTAGTGTCGCCCACAGGCACAGAATCAGCTTCCCACAGGCACGGAAGAAGTTGCCCTCAGGCCGAAATAACTACTGGCCACAGGCTAAATAGTGAAGTGCCCACAGGCTAATCACAACAATACCCTCAAGCTAAACAGGTATTCAGGCCATGCCCAACATGTAACAATGTAGTAAACACGCAATTACTCTCGAGGCAATTCTACAATTACTACTTTAAAGGCATACCATCGGGTATCCTGGCCAAACGGCTAAACAGTGGAACACACCCCCGGGGTGGTTCCAGATCCAAGAAACGATCCCAACCAGCATTTTAATATCATAATTACATCACTTATTTAATTCTAGGTGTTTAATATAGCAATGTCCTCAGCCACACGACACCCCAACATGGGTTTGTGGTAGAAAAATGCACAAAATACACGACAGTTGGAAAAATTAACACAAAGCCACCTACCATATACGCCAATGAATGATATATGCGAACGTCGGTTCCAGAAACGCCCAAGAATGATGTAGAACTGACAAAGAAGAAAACTTTATTAAACCCAAATAACTCCCGTTATGAGAAGAATTGTTCAGCAACATGCTAGAAGAAGAGAGGCCTTACCTGCGCAGTTCCAACGAGATCAACAGAAGCAAGATCAGATTCCCGGTGCTCAATCGGCAGATCTCCCAAGGTTCGGCCATCCTCCCGAGCTCCTTCCTCTGGTTCTAAGACAATCCTGTGAACAGGGGTGGCTACTGCCCGTTTTAAGTGAAGAAAAACAAAGTACACGGCGTGTACTTCTGAGTACATGGCGTGTACTTCTGAGTACACGGCGTGTACTTCCTTCATTTAACTGTTCCTCTGGCGGCACCGCCACAATGTTCATCCATCGACATGAGTACACGGCATGTACTCCCAACTACACGGCGTGTACTGCCGCCTAGCTTGCGGCTGCTCCACCGCCTTACTGTTTTGGCCTCCCAACTGACTACACGGCGTGTAAGTACCACTACACGACGTGTAGTCGGTTCCTACACACGTCGTCTCCGACATGGCTACACTCCCCGTGTACCCATCCCACACGGCCAAAATTACATAACGTGTGGAAAAGTACACGATGTTTAATTCCAAAATTTAGGATTTTCCCCCATTTTCCATATTATTTCAAAAACACTTAAGGAAAAGGAAAAAAAAGAAGCCCGTACCTCAAAACTGAGAATCAAGTTCTTGTAATATAAATGATAAATATTTTAAATTAAAAAATAAAATAATTCATACACAAATAAAAACTAATCATCCATTAAACCCTTTCCAAGAATTCATCTTTATTTCTTGGGAAAAAGATACAAAATTAGGGTGAACTCAAATTTCTAATAAGTTTTAATTAAAGAAAAAGATATCATGAATAGATAATCATAATCAACAAGAAAAATTAAATAACTAAGAATACATTCTATTTAAATAACTTGAATATCAAGATAAATTTATGGAAGAATCAATATAACAATGTATATAACTGATAACACATCTATTTCATTCATAAGAAGAGAATGAAATTCATCCATAGAAGAAATCATATTGAAAATATCATAGATATGAATAAATTAATTATTAGAAAATGAAATTTATAATTATCAGATTTCATTTTTCCTAAGCACATGATACCTTTACTATCAAGATCTATCCTCAACACAGTTTAAATACACTAAGTTAAAACCCATATAATTTTACAAACAAATTCATATCAAAATACCACTGATGCGTCAAGGGTATTTCCTTAATAGGTAACCAACACATTTATTACATTTCCAAATCATTTATTATATATCGAATAATCGATTTAATTCATAAAAAATGTGGGTTATAAAATATTCGTATTGAGTAAAGGATACATATTTATCAAAATTTCCCTTGTTAATCAAATAACTTTCAAATTAAATACCATTTATAAAACGGTATACAGTTTAATAAATAGTAATATCCATCACATAATAAAATGTATATTTATTATAAATTTCATTTTCAATGGAAATTGATTATTATAATGTTATATTTTCAATATAAAGAAAAAAATTACAAAAGAAAGTGAAATTGCACAATAACTCTTACCATTTTCGTAATTTTCAATTCAAAGACTTTTGGATGAAATAATTCAAATTGGCACTTAAAATTACATTAATAATGATTTATTAATGATATTACATGTAAAATGGGTAGTATATATACTATATAAATGTGAAGTGGGTCATAATAACAAATAATTCTCTATAAAATAAAAATTGAGAGGAAATCCCTTACCTCACACTTCATTTTGATTGAATTTTATTTAAACTCGTATATAGTGGTTTTAAAAATGATATTAACTAATTAAAAAAACTTATTAATATTTATAATTTCATATATGATCCTTTTAAAATATTTTATCAACCTTCCTTTAACCATCATTTGTTAGTTTCCTTGATTCTGGTGATAATTGCATTGTCTTCATCATGTATTTTTTGTCCTGAAAGATTTAGTTCTAGTGAATATTGTATTGTTTAATAATATAAATAATAATAATAATGAAATAATTATAATATTAATTCCTCAATTATAGTTTTAGGACCAATCCTTAATTATGGTAATGAAAAATGATACATGTTATGTTCATACAGATAATAGGCCATACAAACACGTGAGTAACGTTTCCATTTTTCAATGATCATCATAAAAAGAAGTTAATTATTATTTTACCTTTAAATATCCATAATTTTATCTTATATACCATATTATATACTTATATATATCATCCATGTTTTTTGAGTATGAAAAGTGAGTCACTTCACTTCGTGAGGGTTTTAGTCCATACATAAACAAATGATGTTATCATCTTTATGTGAGTTAAAAGGAAATATAGAAAATGATATATATTATATTCAATTAATAAAAAATATTTAATTAATTTAATAATTATTTCATTTATATGTCATATAATCATTAAATTTATCTTTATCACCTTCCATGTGAAGCATTAGGTGAAGAAATATCACATCACTTCATGAGGTGGTAGTTCGCCGTAAACACAAGTGATGTTATCACATCTCTTATGGAATGGAAAGTAAAAATATATTTATTATATTGTAAATAAAAAGGTATAAATTTGATATAAATATCATATATATACTTTATATCCATCATCATACCCAACCTTGAGATATAGAAATGGAAAAACAGACGACATCGGTCCGTGAGGGGGTAGTCCACCGTACACACGAGCGATAATTTCATAACACATTTTATGGAAGTGGAGGTGGTTTTAGGTAATGATATTATTATTACTAAATAAAATTAAATGGAATATAATGAGTTTATTATATCATAATGGATTTATAAAAATTTAAGGAGGCCAAAAAGGAAATAAAATAAAGGCATATGTTGAAGAATATGACCACTTCTTTGGGTATTATCTTTAGGTTTTCCATAAAGTCATCCTAGGTTGAATCTATGCCCAATATAAGACTTCTAGTATGAGGTATGGATATTTTGGAGGTGATTGTTTTAGTTTTTTAATGAGACACATGGCTTGGTAGGTGTGAATAAGTAAGTGGAGTGAGTGCCCTTTTATAGTTGAGGTGGTGTGACATTCTTGTAAATACTCAAAAGTATTCACTATTGGGTTGTCAATATCACCTGAAGAGGATCCTAAATTGATAATTAATATTTTATATGGATTATATGTTAAATAAAACCATCCAACAAAAAATTAAACATAGGTTTTGAACATTTTGTTCTTTAACTTCTTTGTTTCCTTATTTTTATCATTTTGGGGGTTTCACTACTGTAAATAATTTTTTGACCTAGGTAATTTATTCATTAAACTAAATTAGGATGAGCCTTATTATTAATTTTATCAAAATGATTCGTAATATTAAATCCAATTTATCAAATTATAATATTAGGTTTTTTTGAAAATTAGCTTTAAAACAATCACATGTAACTTGCAAAAACATCACTATCATCTTAACCATACTAACATTGTTTTTACTAATTAGGCATCAATATATTCATTATAAAACAAAACATGGCCATGAAAATTAAATATTTTACATTTAATATCATTCATAAATCAATTTTAAGGATATAATATTTTCAATAACTTTAAATCATTTAACTAAATTAATTTATTATAAAATAACATTAATGTCAATTTTGACATTATTCATGTAATTTGAATTTAAAAATATCAATACAATTTTGTAGTTTGAATATATTATTATCACTCCTTTCTAAGATGATATATTCATCTAAAAAATAATGTAACATAATAAAAAATTTAATTTACTTCACTTTTAATATTTTTATTATCATTTATTTTGTTTAATTATTAACTAAATAATTATTATGTTGAAATTTCTTAAGAAGTTAAAGTAATTATTTCATAAAAAAATTGAAATAAAATATCATGATGAAAAAACTCATTTATAATTCAAAATTATATATATAACCAAATATATTTTGTTTTCCCCTATCCCAAGTCTTTATAGATATTGAAAGTTAGAAATATATCTTTTTTATATACTTTACTTATTATATGGGTCCTATTCAAATTTAAATGGAACATAATTTACATATTTCAGATCATTTTATGAAAAAGGTATAAATAAAATCATTAAATAAAATTAACATAATATCTTAGGCCATTTTTACTATTTTCATTCTAGTTAACCCCTGATAAACGCGTTTTTACCTTAACTAAAACAATTAATTTTTACTACATTCACAATTCATTTTGGTAAAAAATTATTTTGAAATTATTAAACATTATAAATAGTTTTTATTAAAAATATGGAATCCATTTTTTCAAATTCAATTCACATAAGTTGATAAATTTAATTTAAAATTAATCCCCTGTAAGTGATCAAAATGAGTGTTTTCAAAGTGGAAATGTTGAAAGGTTTAGTATGATTTCTATAAAAATTCAACAATAAAATGTTTCTAATGAACCTAATTGGATTAATTTATATATAATTGGACAAATTTTACTTTAAAGATAATTCAAAAAATAATTTAAAATTATAAAAAAATTAAATAAAATGACAGTTTCCATTAATATTTAGTATTTTTCACTATTTGTAAAAAAATGAAAATTCATAGAAAAATACCAAGAATTTACCCTAAGGTGATTTTTGATATTATTATTTTAATGTTAAATTTTATTTTATCAAATAAATTTTCTAAAATTGGTAAAAATTAATTTTAAATTAAGTGTGAAATGATTGACTAAGCTAGGTTGCGTTTGAAGTCAGTGTTGCATGCATCAAAGGCATTGGATTAAATTAAATTTATTCATAAAGAAATATATAGTAAATTATTGGGGTGTTAAGTTTTCCAGACATTAAATAAATTTAATCCTCATAATTCAAACTTGATCTCAGTAATCAATGGTTTCATATTTAGAAATACTATTTCTTAAAAAAACCCACATCATAAAAATGGTTAATAAAATATCCTTTAAATAAGAGAGAAAGGAAAGTACAATAGTCATTTGGAATAATTAAAAAAATAGATTTTAGTGTAGGAGAAAAAAGGTGGTAAGTGAAAACATGGACATGGAAGAGAAAACTGACACCCTAATACTCATAAAGAGTAATAGACAATATTGTTCATAAGAAAGTGGGTGATCCATAGAAGGCTAATGAAAACAAAACCATAAACCAAATAGATATGGAAAAGGTAATTATTATCATAAGATATTATGGTAATAAGATAAAATATTATTTCAATATCACTTTTCCTAAATTTGAGGAATTATTTTATAGTGTATGCATATAAGGAAATATATATACCTGATATGTTCTATTTCATAAGAACAATTGAATCCATTAGTTGTGCTTAAATAAATTTCCAATTATTCCATTTAACTATGAAATGAATATCAAAAAATCATTTTTTCCTAAAGCAGTCAAATTACCTTTTAACAGATCATATGATCCATAAAAGAGTGAAAATCCTTTCTATATTCATTTAACTATTTTCAAAAACCAATATGGTTTCCACAAGTTATCCAATATGTATATATTTCCATATAGTGATGTAATATATTAATCTTCAAAACATAATCCAATGTTTAAAATAAATTATTTATAAGTGGTTAACATAATAAACCTTCAATAATATTAGGATCCATAACTTTATAAAGTTGGTCAACGGATTTCTGAAATGATCTTATCATTATCAGTTCAATGGTAATTTTCATATCTGATTATCATTATCCATATCAATTACCTATTTAATCAAAAATAATTCTCTCAATATCTAGAATATATTAATGGTTATCTTTACATCAATTATTAGTTTTCCAAAAATTTCAACTCAGTACAAAATCACTTTTCTTAGTACTAATTATAATATTCTTTCAAATATTTTTTTGAAATATTATTGCAGTACAATCTATATAAAATAGAAAATTATTATAACGAGGATATCATTTTTTAAAAAATAAAATGAAGTAATTATTGAAACCAAATAGAATAACATTAATCATTATACTTCATATTTAGTAATAAAATAATATTGTCTATGACCCACTAGATTCATTTGAGATATTTTACTATGATGTTTGAGAAATTAATTTTCATAGTTCACCATATCTTTATTGTTTAAGCATTGAACATTTTAAACTCCTTTTATTCCATGTAAATCATGAGCATGGTGAAACTTATCTCCAAAAATATAGAAAAGTTCCAATCTCATCAATCATTTCTCTCGGTGATTATTTCATAGTTATTATATGTGAAAAAAATCCTTCTCTCCCTTTTTTCCTTTTGATCATTATTTTCTATTCCATTCTATTTGAATATTTCATCCATTTGAACACATATGACTTTGATTATTATTTCTCTATCTTGATAACAAATAAAACTATTTCATCGTATGAATAAAAATTTTGAGAGACCATTTCTCTTTAGATACTTGGATTAATTCCTTTAATGAAATATCCAATCTTGTACTCCATGTTCTCTATGTAATATGTTGCATACACATATAACCTTCTCAAGGTTGCTTCAAAATTTTCAACACTTTATTCTTCAATTTTTTAGATTTGAAACTTTATCTTTGTCTCAGTTTGTTGATCATGAGGGAAATATAAGTCGCAAAATGTCTCCTTAAAAGATTTCCATTCCATGTGTTCTATTTCATCTTCTTTCATAGTATTCTTAATCAATGAAAACCATTTATCAACATCATATTTGAGATAATACAATGAGAGTTTATCCTTTTCCGTTTCACCACATACCAATGCCATAAATAACTTATCCAGATACTTATTCTATTTCTTATATTTCACTAGATTAATATTCCTACTAATTGAGGGGGGATTCTGTCACTTAAATCATTACAAAAGAGGAGAATCTCACTGTGGAATAAATATCTATATTCATTCAAGGTTATTTTTCATAAATGGATTAATATGACTAATTATATGCATAACATTCTATATTCTAATACCTGCTATATTGGATTAATCAATAAAGAAATCTATAATTTTTCCACGAGCATGGTATCCCTTATTTCTTCCAAGTTACTTTATTAAATAATGGAATGTACTGTATTAACTCATAAGATAATGAATTTTAAATTATAATGTATAATTCAAAATATGGTGTATCACTTAACATAAATTAAAATTTATGCATTGTTAATCTTAGAATACTAAACCTGGTTTCTTTGGGGATTTTTTTCAAATAATCCATCATTTTTTTAGAGAATACGTGAATTATCCTAAGAATATCCGCTTAGAGTAAAAAACCAGGTTCACAGTAAGGGTCATTGTCATGTACCAGGTAATTCTCTTGTCAATACTAATGTGATTTTAAAGAGTTTTTACTTATATGTACCTCTTTTCGAGGACCAAATCCACTTATAATATATATACAAGGATGTATCTCTAGGAAAACCCATATAATATCT
The DNA here is from genome assembly GCA_963277665.1 of Viscum album. Lineage (NCBI taxonomy): Eukaryota > Viridiplantae > Streptophyta > Magnoliopsida > Santalales > Viscaceae > Viscum > Viscum album. The sequence continues at coordinate 678,252,773 of OY728126.1, read as the reverse complement.
TCCCTACCAAAAACTTAAGATGTTCATCTATAATATCCTCAAAGTATATCAAAGGGTTATGTTCTGTAATCTATATTTTCTAAAATCTAGTTCCCAAGGGTTATACTAATCTTTTTATGATACCAAGTTTAACAACCCTGAACCTAGTAGCCCAGATCAGTGTCCTACTTTATTACGTTGGCATTTATACAATGAATCACTTCATAAAGGATAAATTTGTTATCATTTTTGGAAAACTTGACACATACATGATACCCGATTTACACTGTGAAAAGAAAATAAATCATAAAAAAGTAAAAAAATCATCATCCATGAAACTCACTCCAAGAAATCATCTTCATATCGTATAGATATGAAACTAAATAAGTGTGATCTAAAATTCTCAATAAGGGTTAATAACATAACAATATATCATGAATAAATAACAATAATCAATATAGAAAAGTAAATGACTAAGAAAAAATTCCATTTAAATTACATTACTATCATGATAAGACAAGGTAGAATCAATATGGAATATTAAATTAGTGATAAAACATTTCATTTAATCAATAATTTAATAATGAAATGCATTCATAGATAATTTCATAGAGAAAGTCTCATAGATAGTAATGACTAAATTATTAATTAATGTAATGCTTAATTATCAAATGTGATGTTTCCTTCGCACATGATACATTTACCATTATGATATATCCTCATGATAGTTTAAAACATACTGGGTAAAAATATATATGATTTATCGACTGATTCTTCATATAAATAATCTACTTTATTAAATATATATACTAAGTAAAGGATAAATATTTATCAATTTTCCCTAGTTAATCATACAACCTTCAAAGTAAATATAATATGAAAAAATGGTATACAGTTTTGGAAACAATCATATAAATCACACAAAAATATTAATATTTAAGTGAAAATTAATTTCTAATGAAAATGGATTATAAGAAAGTGATTGTTTCAAGAAAAAATTAACAATCCCAAAATAAAGTAATATTAGAAAACAACTCTTAACATTTGGTAATTTTCAATTCAAATTCCCTTGGATGAGATAATTCAAATTGAAACTTAATTTACTATGAATAATGAAGTATTCATGATATTAAATGTTAAAGGGGAAGTATATACACAACATAAAAGTAAATTGGTGCATAATAACAAATAAGTCTCAATAGAATATAAATTGAGACAAAATCCCCTACCATATGCTTAATTTTGGATGAATTTAACTTGAAATCCTCTATAGTGGTTTTAAATAGTTATTAAATTATAACATAACCATACTAATATTTATAATATCATCTTATCACATGTTATTTAATAATAATTTATTATTTTTATTGATTCAGGTGATAATTTCCTTGTTTTCTTCATGTATGTTTTTTCAAGAGAGATATTGTTCTTGAGAATGTTATATAGTTTCATCATATCTAGAATAATAATCAGGAAATAATTATTATAATTATAAATCAATTATAGTTTTATGACTAATCATGATTTATGGTCATGAAAAATGAAGTACATTGCGATCATAGAGATAGTAGGTCATACATATGCATGGGTTACGTTTTCATTTTTCTATGATCGTCATGGAATGAAGGTAATTAATATTTTAGCTTTCTAGAATGATCATATTATAATATATACTATACTTAGAGTGGCTCGAAACATGAGTGTAAACTATTCCCCCCTAAAGTTATTAATCCAAATGTAAAAGTTAGGTGTTTACATGGATTCAAAGAAGTCGTACCAACAAGTGAAAAAAATGAAAATAGAAAAAAAAGTGATTATGAATACCTAAAATCCATCCCTTCAAGGCCTGAGGATAGACCCCAATTTCTAGGACTTCATTGAAGATAACTAGTATTTTTTCAATTCAACTTTCAAAAAATCTTGACTTAACTCTCTATATTTATGACTCCATCTTGATCACTGATGGAAAGAAGATAATACCCACTTCCCAAACTACCACTCATTTATAACCTTTCATGTAAAGTATTTCATAAAAAATCACCCATGCAACTTTCTTAAAAAACTCAGAACCACAATAAAGCATTCCCTTGAGAATTTATGTTGTCATCACCAAACAAGAGAAGAAGATTATGACTGAAGACTCACAAAGCACTAATAAAACCAACGTAAGCAGGGTACCACACCTCCAAGAGCTAAAAAACCTTGGAAAAACCCTGATAGTGAATTAGTGTAGCACTGATCAACAGAACTCTGCAATGGTTGTCCAGACACCCCCCAAAGGCCAGATACACTCCCGCAGTTCAACCTAATAGTAGCATCGGAGGAGAAGAAAAATGATCCAATGATATACAAAGTCCACTTCAAGATGAACTATCCTTCTCAATCATAGAAAAGTATTTAAAAAGACACATTTTCCCATAAAACTTCATTATAGGTCAATAGGAAATCAGTCCCTATTGTGTAGACACATCCAAATCACAAATAACTATCAAATAATTAAGAATCATACTTCAGAAAAATCCCATTATCCTGAATCCAAAATATGGGGACAACATAAAATGTGAAAACAATCATAAATACTATATTATATAATAGTATATATATATATATCATCTATATGGTTTTTTAATAAAAATAGAGTCACATTGCTTTATGAATGTGATAGTCCACACGTACTCGAATGTTGTTATCATCTTTACATGAGTGAAAATAGTACAAAGTAAGTAATATATATTGTCATTTAATAATGATATATATGTCATTAATATCATAATTATGTCATGAATATCACCTGTTATCATTAAATTTATCTTCATCACCTTCCATGTGAAGATCTAGTGAAATACAAATCATATCGCTTCGTGAGGTGGTAGTCCACTGTACAAAGGAGCGACATTATTGTATCTCCTATAGTATTGAAGTTAAAATGATATTTTTGGATATAATTAATCAATAACTATAAATATATTTTAAATATCATATATATACTACAGATCAATCATTCTAACTAACCTTGAGAGAAGGAAATGGAAAAATGAATGACATTAGTTCATAAAGAGGCAGTCCACCGTACACACGAATGATGACTTCCTAACTCATTTGATGGAACTATAGATGGTTGTAGGTTAGGATATTATTATAAAAACATCCCAGTATATGGAATATACTAAGGTTATTATATCATTATGGTTTAACAAAAATTAAATTTGGTGGTGATGGAAATAAAATAAAGATTCTTGTTGAAGAACATTAGCAATTCCTGAGGTACCCTGCTTATGTTAGACCTAAAGCCTTCCTAAATTTTGTGGATTTATGAAAAAATAAGGTTTCTATTATGAGGGTAAGAATGTTGGGAGATTATTTGGTTAGTATTTTCATGGTGAAAGTGGATTGAGAGGTGTGATGAAGTGAGGGGAGTAATTTCCCTTTTGTAGTTGTGGAGGAGTGACATTATTTTAAATACTCAAAAGTATACACTATTGGGAGGTCAATATCACCTAATGTGGGTCAAAAATTGATAATTAGAGGTATTTATGGATAATATGGTCTAGAAACACCTCCAAAACACAATTAATGTTTTTTTAAACATTTCTTATTTAACTTCTATTTTTCTTAATTTTTACCATTTTGGGTTTTCACTATGGTAACTAGTTTTATAACCTAGTTATTTTATCATTTAATAATAAATTGAAATGATAATTATTATATAATTATGATCCACTAATTCTAAATATGAAACCAAATTTATAAAATAAAAATCTAATTTTTCTTAAAAATTAGTTTTAACACAAGCGTATGTAACATGAAAAAACAACACTTAACATTAACCACACTAATAGAGTTTGTACTAATTGTGGGTCAATATATTGATTATAATAGGATAATTGGTCCATTAATGGGATATATTTTATATTTATTGACATTTAAAAATCACTTGACGTGATATATTATTTTTAGAAACATTAAATTATTTAAGAAAAAAATTAATTGTAAACTAACATTAAAATAAAATTTTAAATTATTTATTTAATTAGAATTTAAAAATATAAAGACAATCATATAATTTGAATCTATTATATTGAAACCTATATAACATGATATATTAATCTTAAATAAAATAATGTAATACAATTATTCAATCAAATTACTTCGCTTTTAATAATTTTAGTATTATTTACTTTATTTAATTGGCTGGGAGAAAGATGGAGAGAGACAAATTGTGAAATTTTCAATTTGGCGATGGCGACAGTTCACAACTCTGTATCAGAGCTTGATCTTATTCCATGGAATTGTCTCATACTAATTGGGATTTTGAATTCAAGTATGAATCTATATCCTCGTCATTTTTTGAGGGGAAGGTTGGGGATTCCATTTATCTTTCTCATGTTAGGAGGAAATGTGTCTCTTTTGCAGAGGTATTATCAGGATTCTCTGATCTAGTAAAGGATATTGTTTCTAAATCTTATGCTGTCATGAAACTTAATGATGGTGGATTCTCAATTATGGTATATCGAGAATCTTTGTAGAAAAGGTCTTTCTGGCTATGTCGGGGTCTTTCACACTCATTGTAGTCTTAGGAAGTGGTGTTTTTCTCTTTATATTAGAAGTGAGATTGCATATGAGGAGGAGCTACGGTATTTAATATATTCTATGAAATAAGACTCTCAATATAATTAGAGTCATTTATGGATTGAATATGATTCTCAGTTGGATATTAATTCTATCAGATTTTGTATAAGGAATGTACCATGGAGAGTTCTACCTAAATTTATTAAGTACATTAATTTCATTAAAAAACGCATTTGGAGGGTTTCACATGTGTATATGGAAGCCAATTGCATTTTAGATGCTTTTTCAAAGAGGGTCATTATAGATACATGTTCTGTGTGGTCATTTAGTTCTTATATTTATTTCTTTTTAATTATTGATGCATACATGTATTGTGTTACACATTCTCATATATGTAATACATCATTTTAATACTATACAATTTTATTTTATTTTTTCAATAAATTTTTAATACCATATTCTTCTTGATCCTGATATTTTTTAGTATATTATTTAATTATTAACTAAAAATTAATGTGTTGGCATTTCATATGAATTTAAAGTAATAATTTAAGATCAAAAAATTAAGGTTAATAATCATGATAAAAAACTCATTTATATTTAGAAAGTATATATATAACTGAACATATGTTTTTTTTGTCCCTATCTCAAGGATTTATAGTTTTTAAAAGTAAGAAAAGTATATTTTTTGTTATTTTCTTTATATAATTTATTATATAAGTTATATTCAAAGGAAAGTGGAATGAAAATTCCATATTTTAGAAAACTTGATGGAAAAGGTAGAAATAAATTCATTAAAAAAGTTAATATTTTAAGTCATTTTTACTCTTATCATCCCAGCTTAACCCTCAATAAAGATATTCTTACCTTAATTGTCGTAATTAATTTATACTCCATTCACTATCCATTTTAGTAAAAATAGTGTTAAAATTTTTATACATTATATATTATGATGATTCCAAATAAAGAAAATCATTTTTACAAATTCAATTCATGGAATTAGAAAAATATATTTTAAAATTAATCCAACAGATTTGATGAGAATTATAGTTTTTAAAGAGGAAATACTCAAAAGTTTTCTTTGATTTTATTTCAAAATTTAATATGAAAATGATTATAATGACCTCTATTGGATTAATTTAATTCTAATTGAACTAAAATTACTTTAAACATAAATCAAAATATAATTGAACACTATAAATAATTTAAATGAAATGGTAGTTTTCAATTAAAATTCAATATTTTTAACTATTCATTAAAAAAATGAAATTTCTTAAAAAAAACTTAAAAACTCACCTTAATATAATTTTGGCATTCTGATTTTTTTAGAAAAATTATTTTATTAAATAAATTTTCTAAAAATGGAAAAAATAATTTTAAATTATGGGGGGAAGGCGCGACTAAACCACGATTTCATTAAACCAAGTGTTACATGAATCACAAGATATCAAAGAAATCAATTTCATTCTTAAATAAATTTATTTTAAATTAATGGGGGTATTACATAAGGGGTTTCTTAACTCAATTTTTTTCATTGGGTTATGACACTTCTTCATTAAATTTGTTTTTCCATGATTATGTTTGAATTTATCTCCAAATTGTTTTATTCTATATTTCTATTTTTTGTGTATTTATATATGATTACCTAATCAATTCATAGATTAATTATCTCTTAAAAAATTATCATCGTTGTTAGTGTTTTCTTTATCTCAATATCATTTTTTTGAGACATGTTTCATGTTGTGAACCATGATTTGTTTTTGTGGTTTACTAACTCCCAATGAATTAATTATGATACATTTATTTATTTAATTCATGGGGGGTTATAAAGTCATATCATATTCTCAATTTTTTTGACATATGATTTGAAAGTCACCAAATTATTAAAAGGATTTTTGTTACAATCTCATTTATTTTTTATATTGTTTATGTTCAGGGTTTCTTTAGGGGAAATTTTATAATATTTATTTTTGATCCACATATCTATTATTCAACTCTATTAATATCTATGGTTGTCATGATTTCTATTCATTTTTCTCTCTTTGGTACTTATAAAGTTGAAAATAAAATTTAAAGTAAAATCGAACATATTAATGTATTTTTATTGGTAATATTTTTTCTTGCATATACATGAACATTGAAAAGTTTTCAAGAATGTTATTTTCAATGAAGAAATTATTGTTTCATTTAATTTTCAACTATATTATAATTTCTTTTCAAAGGTATAATAATAATCATTTTCTCATTTTCCAAACAGGTTACTTTTGGTTTTTACTGGATGTGTGAAAGGGATTTTTGTTTTAATATTTTTAAATTGAATGGCTTTTCCCACCATTATAACTATTATTTTATTTAAAGTTTACTTTAAAATATTCCATGGTTAATTTGAATGAAAAGTTTTGTATATATAATCTTGAAATTTTTATTTAAAATGTTCTTGAAAGAAAAATTTATTTTCCATTTTTTAAAATATTTGTCTTAAATGTTCTTTTAGATGTATTTTTCATCTATGGAAATATACATTTTTATTTTACTATGTTCTAATGAGGATATATTCTAATGATACCATCCATTTTATTTATGCATGTGGATTTTTATTATTTTAAATTGGTTTTGAAGGAACCCATTTAATTCCCATAGGTTATTCAAGATAAAAAGAAATGATGGTTGTTTTCAAGAGAGTTCCATTGAAAAGTAAAATCTCATAATTTTTTTTGTTATATGGTAGTTGCACATATATAAGTATGATTGATTGGTAGTTCTGTTATAAACATCGGAAGGGTGGTTAAATTATAAAATAAGGATTGGTGGGTCTGTTATAGCCCTATAATGTATTGTGTAATGTGATAGATTTAACTAACTGTAAGTTACTTCTAAGATATCATGAAGTTAATTGTTGTATTTTACACTTAAAATATATTATAATTATCTTATTTTTGGTTATTATAAGAAGAATATTTTATGTTTCAATATAAAAACACATTTTCTATATAATTTCTATGAGTTTTAATGGTTCATTTGATCAATATTGACATGAAATGGCTCATGATTATTGATTCTTAGGACTATTTAATTTGTTACAAAATTATTCATTGTCACATGTTTACTGATCCACACTTTAATGGGTATGAATTCTATTTATTAATTCTCATGAAATTAGAATTTGTTCTCAAACCCTTATGCTAATCATGTTTTCAACAAAGTAATTCAATTTGTATTGGCTATGATTACCCATATAGGGAATTTGAGCTCACCCTTATTAGGTTTATTATCCCAAGGTTATTGATAAAAATGCTCTGCAAAATACTTCTAGTAGGGTTTTATGTGGGCGATGATGAAGATTTAACGTGGAATAAGAAAATATGGGTATAATAGGAAATATACTCACTTAAATACATGGGTATTTTTATGTAACATTCTTTAATAATTCTTTAAAATTCCTAAACGGTCATTAGGAATTTATTGACCCAATAAATCAGTTTTATGTTATATATTTTGGATAGATAAAATTGGGTCACATTTATCTCTATTAAATCCATAATTCTAAGGATTATGTTTTGAGGACCACATTCAAGTGATTGGGATTAGAGATGTTATACTACCCCATCTATAGATCAGAGTGGGCTAGTCTCATTCACATAGATACCAAAAAACTCAACTAACCATAGTAAAAAATGATTAGAGTTTATTGATCTCTATAAGGGCCCAAAATAATTGAATTATGTGTTTATATTATATGATGTCAAACAAGGTCTCTAGAAAGCATCATTTACCCATTTAATTAACTAACCAAATACTATAATGATTATCTCTAAAGACTCATTATTTTTTTCAAGATGGTTTTTTGAGTAATATTCAGGTGCCCATTCCACCTATAGAGAAATAAAATACAACCTCTATATGTATCTATGGTATATTTTATTATAAAAATATATCATTTAGTTTCCTTAATGCACCTGATACATTACCAATATGCAAGGTAAGAATTTTCTTTGAACATATTAATGAATAATTGGGCATTTTATAAATTATTTAACTATAACTCTTTTGATCAATGTTTGAAAAATAAGAATAATGTTTTGGAATACTATATTTAGAAGAAACTTGTTTTGAATTGAAAAAAGTTCTATTCTATGGTTAAAAGAGAAATTTTTCATAGGCATGTTATTTCATAGAAATAAATTAATGCAGAAAAGTCTAAAATTTATGTGATAAATTCATTTATCTATCCAACCATTATGAAGCATGCAATATTTTTTCAAGGGTATAAAATATTTTATAGGAAGTTCGTTAAAGATTTTAGAAGGGGTTCTCTTCTATTATCTTGGATTATAATACCCATAATTTTAATATATTAAATAAACATTTTACCACATAAAATATGAAATAATAAAAATTCAATTATTTCATCATAATTGCTATAACACATTATAATAAATATGTATCGAAGGCATTTTTTTTGAACATATTAAATAATAATTGTGATTTTTCTAAATGATTTCATTGGAACTCTTTTGATCAATGTTTGAAAAATATGAATAATATTTTGGAATCCAATATTGATAAGAACCTCGTTTTTAATTAAAAAAAGATCTATTTCATGGTTCAAAGAGGAATTGTTCCTGGTCATGTTATTTAATAGAAATAAATTAATTTAGATGAGACTAAAATTTATTTGATAAATACATTACTTTATCTAACCATTGTGAAGCATGTAATATTTTTTCTGGGACATATAATATTTTATAAGAACCTCATTAAATATTTTAGAAGGGTTTTTCTTCTATTATCCTAGTTTATAATACCCATACATCTAATATATTAAATAAAAATTTTATCACAAAAAATATGTCATAATAAATATTCTATTATTTCATCATAATAGATATAACACCTTATAATATAATAAATAACTTGGAAATTACATTTATAATAAAGTCCAAAACCAGTACTGTTTAATTTTTTTGAAATAACCTAATTAATAATTAATAACATATATATATATATATATATATTGATGAATAATAACATAATTACCAAAATTTATCTTTGAATAAAGATGGGAAGAATTTTTGGATTCTAGGTTCCAAATGTGCTATTTTGAAATAAAAATATGTTTTTATTTAATAGATAAATTTCAAACAGATAGAGAATTATTTTCATAAAGTGGATATTAAGTTTTGAACCAACACATCATAGATATTTAACAGTGAATTTTTCAAAATTTTCCAAGGAAATTTAATTTTTACATAAAAGGAAAAATTGGATATGCATATAAAGTATGTATTGTGACATCATAATTGATATGAAATTAGGTAATGGGTAATATAAATGTTTCCTTAACCAAAAATAAGTTTATTAATCAAAATAATATAATTTAAAGTAATAAAACGTATTTTACAATCCTATAAAGAATCTTCCAAAAAGAAAAGTATATTTTAATGTTTTTAAAAACAATTTTTTTGGAATAATAATCTTATGCACATCCTACATAATATATTCTATAGGATTTCATCTCTTAAAAAATTAAATTCAAAAAACCAGGACCTATATTTAAACAAGAATAGGTTATAACCATGTAAAAACTAATGTTTTTCTTTTGTAAATTAACCTATGGTTCAAGTACCAAGCCAAAATTGATAAACAAATCACACTCATTCACTATAAATAACCTTGAATTCTACCATTTATATTCATTACAAAACTAGTGATAATGAATCTACTCTATTTTTCTATCTCAAAAGTCTCTCTATGTATTTTATAAGTTTCTATGGTTATCTTATTAATACTTCAAAAGATATCTATGAAGTTAGGGGTTCTTTATCCTCCTCTTTTCAATTTCCATTTCAATCATTTTTTATAATATTATTTAAAACTCACTTTCATAAATTTAAATTCATATATATCCATGGTATTATAATCAATTTTATATAATTTTAACGAGATATTATTTATTCCGCCTAATTATTCATTTTCTTAAACCATTATTATGCATATATAAGGGTCCCTAATCCCTTATCATCCTTTATATGTGTAATCCTATCCAATTAATTTTCACTTTTACCATGAAATGTTATTATGATTCATTATCATGAAATATTCATAATATTATCAATTATAGGTCACTATTAACTCTCATTATACAACCTTCATAAGTCGCTATAATGCTTAAATATTTGTGGAAATCCAGGATATAAGTATAAAATATTATAAAATTTTGGTTAAGTAAAGAGTGTGGTTTCCAAGTAATTAAATCCCCTTCTGGATAATCCAAGTGGATGTAAATTCTATCTTATGTTAACCTAAGAAAAATAACATTGAAAATTATTGATCATGTATTAACTTAATATTTATATGGTTTACAAAAAATCTTCCTAACTATACACTAGGTTTGATAAACTCTGGTGATATGATTTGGATAATTCATAAAAACTTTTTATACCATAATAAAAAATTTAAATATTTTATTATAGACTAAATTCTACTGATATCCATTAAAAATGAAATTATTATACATATTCATTTCATTATGTTTTTATTGATAAATTTCATTTCTATTATAATGTGAATATCCTAAAGTTTTTTAATTGATTTTTGGATGTTCACTAAGATAAATTTTTCTTCCATCGAATAGAGAAATATTAAAATTCCATATATTCTTTATTTCTATATGAAATCCTATTGATTACATATCCATAATTTTTCATTAAGATCTGTAACATCCTAATACCCCGATCAGGTATGTTTTCCCTTCTTCTAAGTTCATTTCTTGTTTTAATGTTTTTTATGTGATTTTTCTGGGTTTACTGTAGACAACAGAACATGTACATGTCATGTACCTGATGTACACGCCATGTACTTGGTGCTGGTTGCATGTCATGGATTGGGGGATCACATTGTTAATGGGGAGTTCACTATGTGAGCTAGTACATGTAGTGTACCTAAGGTACACATTGCATAGGGGTTAAATAGTTAATTTTTAACTCGAGGCAATTGGTTTTTCAGTGTAGTTATCCAGCGTGGCCTACACGTCATAACCAAGGGGTACATGTCATCACCCAGCCCATGCCCAGGTTAAAGTCACATGTTCAGAAGTTTTTCTAGTTCCTTTTCTCTCCATAATTCGTTGCTCTCTACCTAAGGTAGTTTTGGTGCATTTTTGAGAGACTCAACATCATCCGGATCAATCCGATTTGCTCCGGTTCATTGTTTCTTCTATGGCGCATCTCTTCTGTTAAGTGTTATTTTCGGTTCTTCCTTGTTATTGATAGTGGTACCACCCTATCCTTGCATTATCGAATCCTCTGATCCGTGTTGGATGTTTATTGTTGTCCTTATGTAGACTCGTTTTGAGATCTTGTCTCTAAGGCCTTTCCTTTGCTAGTTGTGGTGAAGCAGATGTTCTTTCTTGAGGAAAGTAGGATTTATTCCATCTCCCAACCCTTTTTCTTCTATTTTTAATAAATCATTTGAGGTTCAGGTTTGATTATATGGACTTTTTTGACGGCGTTGTTAGGTTTCGTTGCTTTTGGATCCTGTTTTCGGTGTGTGTGACTTGAACTTTAAGGTAGGTGGTTCTGTCTATAGACTATGATAATGATCATACTTGTTTTTCTTTGAAAATTTCTTTATAAATTGTTTTATTAAATTTGAATGATTTTTGTTTATGCTGAAAAGGGGTTTGAAATAAAATTGGTGTTTCTGTTGCTTTTGATAAATGGATTATAAATAGTATTCAATGGTTTTCATATAATTGAAATGGGTTTGTGAAAAAGAGAACATGGGTTACCTTGGGTACTTAAGTTGAAGGTTTAGCTTGAGGCCATCATCTATTTTTGTTATTATCAAGGATTTTTGTCTTGCTGATTTATTCTGTTTCCAAGGCCTATTGTTCTATGGGATTGATATTGACATTTTGGGTGGTTTACTCATGGGGTATTCCTATGATTTCTAGGCCCCCTGTTCTAGGATCAATTTTGGGCACTTGATTATATTGGTATGAGTAGTCTGCAGTGTAGACCTATAGTATTCCTTGATGATGTAATACATATGCTTCTGTTTTATATTTCTTGGGTTTTTGAGTTAGCCTGGATATGCATGTTTATGCTAGTGGAAAATGATATGAAAAATGTACTGGGAAACTAATATACCTATTTTTTCGGAAATATGGAAAAGGGAATGTTTACCATATTTTCTAAAAAAAATATTTGGCTTATCATTCCATGTTTTAAATATAAAATTATCATACAAGTATTTTTATACATAGAATTACTATTGAACAACTTGGCGGGATCCTATAAAGCCTATTAGAACAGACCCTGCACACTGCTTCGGTGGTCTGTAGACCATTTTTTGTCTTCTAGTGTTGGGAAAGTCAAGGATTCATAGTGAGTCAGTGTGGTTTATGTTAGCTGGTATGGGTAGCTAGTGGTGAGATGGTTGGAGTTCGTCTATGCCATCATTAGAGTAGCTGTTTTGTTTTTGAGTCCCTTGCAGTTGGACTTGTATTTTGGTGTTTCTACCTACTATTTTAGTTGTTCTATTTTTGTTGTTTTCCTTACTATTATGGAATATATACTTGTTAGTCTTATGCAGTTCCTTTATTTCCCTACATATGTATGCCACATTGTTGTTCAGGTTGGGAGAAATCGTTCCCTTGGTTTTTTCATTTGATGCCCGGGTGCTTATCGCAAGCTCATAGGGATCGCGAATGCCCTTTGGGTATGCGGAATATTGGGTCGGGTTCCTAGTTTGAGGGAAACTTGGGTCGGTTCATTAAAGTTTGTTATCAGAGTAGGTATGTCCTCGGAATATTTTCTTGGGGTGTTTGTTATAATGGAGATAGGATTTTCGGGACTTGAGATGTATGTTACGATGAGTGCCTGACTAGCTCTTATCGTAATGAGATTCAAGTTACCACAGGATGTCGAGATATGTGTTCATAGTGTTGGGTTTTTATGGTGAAAATCTCATTTTATTATTATGGGTTTTCTAGTTTGAACTCATATTTATTCAAAGTCTAAATCGTTCTTATGTTTCTGTGTGTAGTAGTATGCCTCCGAGATGTCTTCCACAGGTTCCTCCGAAAGGTTTAGTTGATGATCCTCAAGGGAATCCACCTATGGATCAAAATCTCATTGAGAGGATCATATAATCAGTCAATGATATTGATCAAGATGTTCAATGAGTTGAAAACACAATGGCCGAGGTATAATGAGGAGCATGATGGAAATAGATCGATCATGATAGTTCTTGGATGAGTAGACACCATCCTTTAAAGTGACGACTGAAACACAAGAGGTGGAAGATTGGATGGATATGATCAGTCAAATATTGATCTTCTTGGAGACACCTGATAATATCAGGGTGAAGTGTGAAGCTTTTAGACACAAGGGTTCTGGTAAGCGTTGGTGGGACTCTATGGTCCAAGAAGGCAAACATGTGATCTTGGATTGAAAGGGTTTCAAAACCTTGTTCTTTCAGCATTTTTTTCCAGAGTCTCTAATTTTGGGAAAATCTATGGAGTTACTATCATTTTATTTGGGATAGTGTTCAGTGTCATGTTACACCAATTGGTTTGCTGATCTATTCTGTTTTCCTCTAAATATGGTACGGAATGACCAACTGAAGGCGTAGAAGTGCCTGCATGGTTTGCGACTGGACATTAGATCGAAGGTGTTCATGTTGATGATTTCTACCTATGCGTAGACAGTGGACAGAGTAATGATGGCAAAGATGGACCTAGCAGGAAAGGTCAAATTTACCGCCTCTTCTCTTCCAACTGGTGATATCATCAGTGGTGTTCATGGGAAGAAGAGGAAGTGGAAGGACCATCATAGGAGTGGTGGAAGTGGGTCTCATTAGCGATCCTTCTCTGCATCATCCATTACACCTGGAAGTGTGCCTCTTGTTTTCTACCATTGCAGCAAGGGAGTTTACCCCAGATGTTCGTTTACTATGCCCACAAAGACATGAAATAGTTGTGGGCGTGTTGGTCATCTACCACATTTCTGTCAGGCTGTGAATATGCCTCATTATGGGCAGGGTTCGTCAGCTCCAAAGGCTACTGCAGTGTTGTGATAAGCTTCAAATACTATAGGGATCTAGCCATTGTCCTCCAAAGTGAATCATTTACATGTAGTAGATGAGTGTCTAATGGAATTTGACATAGGTCCAACAATAGTGAGAGGTACGATGCTTTTCACAGATTCAGTAGCTACTACTTTGTTTGATATTATTACCTCCCACTCATTTATATATGACCATTTTTATATGATTAAACATCCAATAAAAATTATTCCCTTTAGAATGGAGGTAGTGACACCTCTTGGAAATAGGAAAGAACAGGGGCTCCAGTTTCCTTCTTGTTCATTCATGATAGCTGACAAAGAGTTGGTCTGGGATTTTCACATTCTTGATCCGGATCTGTTTGACGTCATCATCAGTATGGACTGGCTTGTCACTCATCGAGTTGAGTTTTATTGTTATCATCGACGTGTTTTTTTTTTGATTCTAATGGTAGCTCTATTGTGTTTGAGGGAGAGTGGGACCCGAGGTTATGTCATGCAGTACTGTCCCACCCAGAGCTCCAGATTTTTTTATCACTGTTGCATTTGATCTCGATGTCATTTCTTCTATTGATGGTATTCCTATTTTTGTAAGATTATTTCCTAAAATTTTCCTATATGACTTCTCCAGTATTCCTCCAGAGAGAGAGAGAGTTATAGTTCATGGTTGAAATTGTTCCAAGTATGCATCCGATATCGATGCCTTATCATTGTATGGAACCAGGGGAGTTGAAAGAGCTCAAGATTTAGAGTGACGACCTATTAGAGAAGGGATTAATTCTCCATAGTGTTTCTCCGCAGGAAACCCCTATGATCATTTACAATGAAGTAGATAGTTCACTTTGGTTATGTGTGGAATATCTAAAGTTAAACCGGGTAATTGTTAATAACTAATATCTCTTTCCTCATGTGGTTGATTTGTTCGATCATTCAAAGGGATAAAACTGGTTTTCAAAGATCGATCTTCGATTGGGTAATCATCAGCTTGAGTATGGGAGTCTGATATACCAAAGATATCCTACAGGGGGATGTATGGCCATTATGAATTTCTTGTGATGCATTTTTTTCTGACTAAAGCTTATACTATTTTTATTGCATTGATGAATCAAATATTTCACCAGCATCTTGACACTTTTGTAGTAGTGTTTGTAGATGATATTCTGGTTTATTAAAATTACGAGCATGACCACGAGGACTATCTATGTTTGGTTCTGAAGATTCTAAGAAATCACTATCTGTATGGAAATCATTCAAAATGAAATTTTTATATTCAAGAAGTGAAGTTCTTGGGGAATAGAATTTCTGAGCATGGATTATCAGTTTATCTAGATAAGGTAAAATCTATTTTTTCATAGAAGAAACCACAAAATGTGTTTGAGATACAAATTTATGTTGGTCTTGATGGAGAATACACAAGGTTCATCAATGATTTCTCTAAACCGGTGTCACCTTTGACTGATCTTACCAATAAAGTAGTGAAGTAATCATGGGATGAAAAGTGTTAGTGTTTTTTTGATGAAATGAAATGAATTCTGAAATCGACACCTATTCTGATCTTACTTGAGCTTGGTAAGGGGTACGTTGTGTATTTTGATGCATATGGTGCTAGTTTGGGATACATGCTAATGAGGGATGCTCATGGGGTTGATTATGGATATCATAAGCTGAATCCACATGATAAGAACTACCCCACTAATGATTTAGAGCTTTCTGCGGTGATACATGTACTTAAGTGTCAATGACACTATCTTTTTGGGGAGAAGTTTACAATCTTCTCTGATCATAAGAGTCTGAGCTATATTTTTTCCAGAAGGAAGTGAATCTCAGACAAAGGTGATGGAATTAATACCATTAAACATTTGACTTCGACATTTCTTACACCCTTGGGAAAGGGAAGGTTGTTGCAGGCGCTCTAATTAGGATGGTACCATCACATGCTGTTCTTCAATCCAAGGAAGAGTGTAATATTATGGGTCTTCTCACTTATTTTCACTTAGATGTTCAAAAAGATGTATTAGGTGTGGTTTTGACTAGTGTTCAGTTGTCAGCACCTATCTGAGAGTCTATCTTGAATATTTAACAACAATATGATGGGTTTCAATAGATTAAATAAAACCATTATGGTGGGGAGACAATTCCTGGTTGGTCTATTTATTCAGATGGCATAATTCACCTCAGAAATCATGTTTTCGTCCCAACATCTGTAAGAAGTTCAGTTTTGTTTGATTTTTATATCTCTTCAGGGGATGTTCATCTAGGATCTTCAGAGATGTATAATGAAATGAGAAGAATGTTCTTGTGGAAGGGTATGGAGTGTGACATTGTAGATTATGTGTCCCGTTGGTACACCTACCAATGGATGAAGGCATAACACTTGAAACCCTCTGGTTTTCTTCAACCTATATCAGTGCTGGTTTGGAAGTGGATAAGGTTTCCATGGATTTTTTTGTTGGGTTTCCACAGATTCCTCAAGGGAAAAATTCTATGTGGTGGTTGTTGATCGATTGGAGAAGTATGGTCATTTAATTCCAATCAAATACACCACTAAAGTTGATGAACTGAGTAAGCTATAAGCGCAAGAGATTATGAGGATACATGGGAGACATTATTATATTGTTTTAGATTGGGATCCTAGGTTTACCTCATGGTTCTGGAAGAGTCTTAAAGAGGCAATGGGGACTCAGGTTAGGTTAACCACAACATACCATCCATAGACAGATGGCCAGAAGGATCATGTAATTCAGATCATAGAGGATATTCTTCATGCTTGTGTCTTGGATTTTAGTGGATGATGGTATGGACTTTTGGGAATGGTTGATTTTATTTAATACAAAATTTACCAGTCACCGATGAAAATGGATCCTTTTGAGGCATTTTATGGTTGCCCGTACAGATCACCTCTTTTTTGAGTAGAGGTGGGAGAAGTATCTTTGGTTGGACCAAGTCTTGTTCAGAAGACCTTAACAAATATTCATGAAGTGAGACAACGTTTGGTTACAGCCCAGGGTTGATAGAGCTTTTATGCAGATCAACAGTGTCATACTTTGGAGTTTTCCATAGGTGATTGGGTTTTCTTGAATGTTTCTCCTCAATTGGGACACCGTTGACTTGGAAAATAGGGAAAGTTGGATCTTAGATATGTGGGACCATTTGAGATCACTGAACTATTTGGGCAGGCTTCTTATTTGTTATAATTTTCAGCTCACTTGACAAACATTCGTGATGTTTTCCACATATCACAGTGTAGGAAGTATCACCCAAATCCCACTCACATTTTGATTTTGGAAGAAATTGAGTTAGTTCTAGATGCTTCTATTTTAGATAAAATAGCTGGGATTATTGACTCTAATACGAAAGTCTTATGTAGGACGTCTATTCTATTGGTCAGAGTTATATGGCAACAAGGTTTGGATTCTCTTGAGACATGGGAACATGAGTCATTAATGAGGGAGTGGTGGCCTCATCTCTTTGAAGAGGTTACATCTTTCACATGACTTCATGGGGACAAAAAGTACTTATGTTGGGGAGATTGTAACATCCCATTTCCTTGATCAGTTATGTTTTCCTTTGGTTTAAGTTTTCTATAGTTTTAAAATCCTTTTATGATATTTTTTTGTTTACTATGGACTGAAAAACCGGTGCACACCATGTACTGAAAGTATACATCGTGTACATGGTGCTGGTTTCTTGTCGTGGATTAGGGGATCATGCCATGAATAGGGAGTTCATGTCGTGAGCTGGTACATTTCATGTACCTTAGGTACACATTATGTAGAGGTTAAATAACAATTTTCTAACATGAGATGATGGGTTTTTCAGTGTACTTATCCAGCATTGCTGAAACATCATGACCAAGGGGTATACATCGTGACCGGACTCAAGACTTGGTAAAAGTCACATATTTGGGTATTTTAATTGGTCCTTTTCTCTCTAGACATTGTGGCTCTTGACCAGAGGCAGTTTTGGTGCATTTTTGAGGGAATCAATATCTTCTAAATTAATCTGATCGGCTTTGGTTCATTATTGATTCTATGTTGCATCTCTCTAGGTAAGTGTTATTTTCGGTTCTTCCTTGATATTGATTATGATAGCGCACTAGCCATGATATATCAAATCCACTGATCCATGTTGGATGTTTTTTATTGTCTTTATCTAGATCCGTTGTGATATCATTTCTCAAATTCTATTCCTTGGATAGTTGTGGTGAAGCGGACATTCGTTCTTGAGGTATATGGAATTTTTTCCATCTGCCAACCCCTTGTATTATATTTTTAATCAATTCATTGTGGTGCAGGTTTGATTATAGGGCCTTCGGGGATGAAATTTCTGTGTTTTGTTTCTTTTGAATCTTGTTGTGGGTGTGTGCGACCAGAACATTGAGGTAGGTGGTTTAATCTCAACCCAAGGATAATGAACTACTTGTTTTTCTTTTAAAATTTCTTTATAAATTGATTTATGAAATTGGAATGATTTTTGTGTTTGTTTAAAAGGGGGTATTAAAGAAAATTGAATTTCCTTAGATTTTGATAAATGGATTATAAAGGGTTTTGAATGGTTTTCATATAATTTAAAAGGATTTGTGAAAAAGAGAACATGGGTTACCTTGGGAAATTAGGTGGAACGTTTATCTTGAGGCCATCGTCAATTATTGTTATTATTAAAGAGATTTTTATCGGGTATTTCGTTTGATTCGTAGGCCTATTGTTCTAGGGCACCAATATTGAAATTTTTCGGGGTTTACTCATGGGGTATTCCTTTACTTCCTAGGTCCATTGTTGCAGGATCAATTTTGTGAAATTTATTATTCTGGTATGAGTAGTCAGCTTCCTAAACCTGTAGTAATCCTTGGTGCAATTATAACTGTTCTTCACTTTTTTATTTCTTGGATTTATGAATCAGCTTCGATATACTTTTTTTCCTGTCGAAAATGATATGTAAAATGTGCTTTAAAACTGATATGACTTCTTTTGTTTAGAACAGTGGAAAAGGGAATGCTTACCATGTTATCTATAAAACATTTTTATTCTTATCATTCCATGTTTTAAATTTTATATAAGCATAAATTAATTGTTATATAGAGACTTTCTATGGAAGACCAGGGGGATCCTACTGAGCCTCTTACGTCACACCCTGTGCACTACTTCAGTGGTGCATAGAACTTTGTTTGTCTTCTAGTGAAGGGAAATGAAATGTTTTGTAGTGAGGTAGTGAGGTTCATGTCAGTTCTAATGGGTAGTTATTGGTGAGATGGTTGGAGTTCATCCATGCCATCATTGGAGTAGCTATTTTGTTTTTGAGTGCTTTATAATCAGACTTTTCTATTGGAGTTTCTAGCTACTATTTCTGCTGTTCTATTTTCACTGTTTTCCTTACAGTAATGGAACATATTCTTGTTATTCTTTTGATGTTCCTTTATTTCCATATATATGTATTCCATGTGGTTGTTCAGGTTTGGTTAAATCCTTCACTCAGTTTTTATTCTTGATTCCCAAGTGCTTTTTGTCAGCCTATAGGGATCGGGAAAGTACTTTGGGTATGTGAAAGATTGGGTCGTGTGCCGAGTTTGAGGGCAACCCGGGTTTGTTCGTTATAGGATCCTTAAAAAACATTACGATATATATATTTTAGACATTATCTTCATATGATGGGTATAAAAGACTTGTTTTGTGTTTAGTGGGGCCTATGATTATATACCCCCTTAGTGCAACGATGCATCTCATCAGACAAACTAGTTTTTAATTTGGTATTATCCTTACCCATTTATGTATTATGTCTTTGAAAGGGGATTTGATGGTATTTTTATAATTAAAAAAAATAATGCATTATATCATTATGTGACTTGTTATTATTATATATGAATTTCAATATTATTTTGCAATCTCTATAAATAATATGATTATAGATCAATTTTCAGTAGAATTTATTTATTCATATCATTTTATTGATTCCACGCTTACATATATCAATATTCATTAAAAACTACCCTATATTAATCATCTGATATAACTCCTCTATATCTCCTTAAATTTTCCCAGGAAACCATAATGATTACTACATGTGAATTATGGATTTTCAATGACAAAAAATAAATTTTCTTGTATTTATTTGAAGTACTACATATATTTAATGTAATGTAATATTAATTTTTATACCAAGATTCCTATAACTGATTAAAATTTGAATACTAAATATTTTTATCTATGTATTCTATACCATTGTAATAAATTAACCACTAGATCTGGGATTCTGGAATTAAGTTGTAGATGATATTAGAGCATGTTTTGTAGAAACCTTATGAACTAGATTTAAAAGAATATAATAGAGAAAAAACCCCTTCTAATAACCCTTTAGATATAATCAAAATATTTATATATTACATGACATGAATTTAAAATAAATTAATAGGAATTATATACTAACATATATAGTTCACTATTTTATTCAAGAAACAATTTAGTTAAACCATTTTTTATAAATGAAACAAAATTTGAAGGAATAGAAACCATGTTAGAACTTACAACAAATGTAGGAATTTATCTTTAGAAAAATTAAATGAGGATGGTCTTGAAGAAGAGAAAATTATAACTATATTAGGGTACTTGAATCATATTATGACCAATAAAGTTTCTTATATAGAACAATACACTTATATACATCATGGTGTGATGATGTTAGGATGCTTTATGAGAAAAAAGCACTTATACTTTAGTGGAACCACGCATCCTTTAGTTTCTGAACAATGGATCTAGTCCCTTGAGAAGGTTTTTCATTCTCTGGGATGTAGCGAACATGAGAAGGTTATCACAAATTCATATCATCTAATAAGAGTATCTTATCAATAGTGATATTTGATTTCAAATACCAAGAGGGAAGAGGATATAGAGAATATGAAATGCAGTCATTTTAATGTCTTATTATTTTAAAAGTACTTCCCTCATGAGTAATGGGATGAAATGAAAATAAAAATACCGAATATAATTAAAAAGGTAGAGAAATGTGTTTCTGAGTATGAGGATAGTGTTACAACGTGAGAAAGACATGCTAAAAACATTTTATGTTACCTAGATATAATTATTGATCACATATTTTATGGTTTAATGTTTAAACTTAAAATGCCATTAGTATCTAAATTCTTCACATGGTGAGATAGTGAAAAGGCCTATTAAGTCAGGTAGGTAGTTCCCCATATATTTTACTTTCAAAGGAAATAAAGAGAAGATGAGGTAAGATGATCACCATAGTGAAAGAAATTTTGAAAAATAAAATAAAGGTTGAATTTACTAATATGTAATAACCATGAGAGGAAATATCTCATGGCATAATTTAAGGGAATAAGAGTATTCTATAAGTTTTTGGATAATGGACTTAAAACTCTTGTGTATAATGGAAAAAATTCACTGATTTATATTTCTTCAATTGAAAGGATATATGAAACTATTTAAATCAATTCCCCAAACATCAAGGGACTATATCGTAGAGGATTTCAATGGAGAAAGTCCAGCCTTATGAAATCACAATATTATAACTTGATGAAGAAAATTACATTATAGTTGGTACTTTGATCATAAACTCAAAGTTAAATAATAAAATATTTGATTCTTGATCTATATACTCTTTTATATATTCAAAGATTTTTAAGAACATCAAATCACCATATAATACACTGAATAATGAGTAATTAGTTAATACTCCAAGTGAAAATATTATAGCAATGAAAGTATATTGTTCTATCTCTATTAAAATTAATAAGGGTTCTTTATCTATAAACATGGTGGTTATACCTATGCCCGACATTGATATAATTCTTGGGTAGATTCAATTTTAGTGTATTGTTAAATAGTTTATTATTATTGGAAGTATATTAAAGTATATGAGGTTGGAATAAACCACATTATTTTTTAGGAGAGAATTATTTTCTCGAGTATTGTTTATCACCAAATCCATTGGCTAATCTTAATAAAATATATGGTGAAAATAAAACAATTATAGAGAAATATATCCTAATAATAGAGGATGTATCCATTTTGTGGGACTATAATGATGTATTTTTAAAGGAATGACCTTAATATACACCTTACCATGATGTTGAAATCTCTATCATCCTTATTCCTAATTTTAAAAACATATCTAAGAATCCTTATACAATGGATTATATAGAATTTATAAACTTAAAGAAATAATTGTAAGAGTTTTGTGATAGTGAATTTCAATTATCTATTTTTTTACATTAGGGAGTACCAGTCTTATTATAAAAAATAAGGATAGTTTTATGAGGATTTTCCACTATTATAGAGAAATAAATACTTTTACTATAAATAAAATGTATTCCTTACCATATATTGATTATAATTTAATCAACAACAAGGTAATAAATAGTTCTCAAATATTAATATCTGTTTTGGTTGCCATAAATAAAAATTCAAGGACTATATTCCAAAAATATCCTTTCTTACAAGTTATGTGAATTATGAGTTCATAGTAATTCCTTTTGGGTTAACAAATGAACCCTCATTGTTCATGGATCAAATGAATTTATTATTCAAGGATTATTTTGAAAAATGTTTTATGGGGTTTATTGATGATATCTTGATATACTCAAATCTATATAAAGATCATGAAGACCATTTTAAAATTTCCTTTGAGGTTATAATAGAGAAAGATCTATATGTGAAATTTATTAAGTGTGAATTTTGGATTTAGTGAGTTTCTTTTCTTGGACATATAGTCTCTGTGGATGGAATATCATTCAAACCTACAAAAGAAAAGGATTACAACAAATTAACCACACCAAAAACAAATATTGAGTTACATAGTTTCAATATTTTAACAAGTTATTATCAGTGATTTACTAATTTTTTTTTCTGACTAGATAATTTATTAGTAATGTTGATACATAAAGGGGATAAATTTACGTGGTGTAAGGAATATTAAACAATTATAGAGGAATTAATGAAAATATTGATCACTGTGTTAGCATTAACACTACCATATGGAATGGAATAATTTTATATATATAGTGATTCATTTAATAATGAGCTATGATTTTTAATTTTGTAAAATTAAAATGTTATTTTATTTTGAATTGAGTCAATTAAAGACCCATGAACAAAACTATCTAAGCCATGATACTGATTTTTATGCTTTAATCATTTGGTTAAAAATATGGAGGGACTATCTTTTTGGGGAAATATGTGACATATATAATGATAAAATAATTTTTGAGTATATATCACCTTAGAAAGATCTCAACATTAGTGAAAGTTGATGGATGAACCTACTTAAGAATTATGATTATAAAATACATCATCATAATAGGAAGGATATAAAATTGACCAGTGTATTGATCAAGAAGGATCAAAGAGTTCTATTCTTGATTTTTATAGAAAAGGATATTATATTCATGAAATATGGGATATTTAACAACATAATATATGAAAATAGTGTGTTTAAATTTGGTAGGATACTATGTGTACCATAAATAATAGATCTAAATAGGGATTATTAGATTAATATAATATCTCAAATTTCTCTATTCACCCTATATGTACCAAAATTTATAGGGATATAAAATATAACTTATGATTGGAAAACTTGATGTAGAAAATTATAGACAATGTTTTATGTTTATTTGAATACTAAAAAATAAATTATGAGATATTATTTATATAAGGAATCCTGAAGCGTCTTACTATACTAATTTGGAAGTGGGAAAAAATCACAATGAATTTATTTAGAGTTATATTAATGTAATTTAATAAGACTGAATCTTTATGGGATATTATGGATTGAATTTCTTATTTTAAAAATATTCTAAAAAATAATAGAGTATATAACCCTTAAACATATTTCATGAATCTATATCAATGTTGTTATAGGAATTACTAGTGCACCTTTATCTATTATATCCGAGTGTGACCCTAATTTCACATTAATATTTTATAGAAGTATTTAAATTGTTTTTTACATAGAGATATATTTGAGAACTTACTATTATCCTCAAGATAAGTAGGAATATGAGAGGACCATCCAAACCTTATAGGTCATGTTAAGGTCATACTCACTTTACATTCAAGGAATATTGTACCATTAGATACCTCTAATGGAATTCAATTACGATAATAACTTCTATTAAGTAATTCAATTGGAACTATATGAAGCCTTGTATATAAAAAGTTTTTGTACAACAACCCATTTAAAATTAGGATGATGAAAGGAGGATAGTTTTTTCATTACTCACTAACGAAGTAATTAAGATGGTATCTAGACTCAATTCAATAGAACTATGAGTTGAATATAAAGATATACTAACAATTAGAGGAAGGACTTAGACATAAAATTGAGATATTATTTCTTTATTAATGTATCACCATGAAAGGGAGTTATAATATTTGGTTAAAAGGGGAAGTTATGTCTGAGGGACATTGGTCCGTTTGAGAATTTGCGGAGAATTAGAGTTGTGGATTATCATGATTTACACCCAACCTATCTAGAGTGAATTTGTTTTCCATGGGTTTATGCTAAGAAATTATATGAATTTTTTTTCATATTATCATCACTAATATAGATTTGGAACAGGACCAGTTATATAATAAAGATAATTTCTATATTCTTGACACTAAAGATCAAGTGTTATGGAATCAAAAAACTCAACTTGTAAAAAATATTTAGTGGAATGAAAAGTTGTTTTAAGCAATATGGGATCCTAAAGAAAAAATGTGGATAAATTTACCTCATTTCCTTATGAATTTATGTACACCTAATATTAAATAGAAAAATTATTTTAAGGGTGATTATATAATACCTATTATTCTACTACATAAAATTTACATTTCATCAAAAACAATTTGCACAATAAAAATTATATTATTTCATTATAATAAATAAAATATGTTATAATACAATAGAAAAATAATAAAATACATTTATAATAAAAGATATAATTAATAAAAAATAATTTGGTAATTATATAATTAATAATAAATA
Organism: Viscum album; assembly: GCA_963277665.1. Taxonomy (NCBI): domain Eukaryota; kingdom Viridiplantae; phylum Streptophyta; class Magnoliopsida; order Santalales; family Viscaceae; genus Viscum; species Viscum album. Next base: position 678,227,175 of record OY728126.1, on the reverse strand, counting down.
ACATAAATATATTGATTAATAATAATATAATTATACAGATGCACCTAAGAATAAAAATTAGAAGAGTTTTTGTATTTGAGGTTCCAAATGTGTCATTTTGAACTAAAATATAATTTTAAAAGATTAAATTTTAAATATATAGAAACTATTTTATTAAAAATAAATTTTAATTTGGAATCAACACATTGAAATTAGTGAATTGTTATATATTCATAATTTTTTGAGGTATTTGATTTTTTGGGTAAAAATTAAAATACGGTATGAATATAGGGTAATTATTTTGAAAATATAACGACATAAACAAGATTTAGTGAGTAATATAAAGGATATATCACTGAAAATGGGTTTATTAAATAAAAAAATGCATTTTAAAGTAAAATAATTAATTTTACAGACCTATAAATTATCTTTCAAAACATAATGTATAATTTAGAGATTTAAAGAATGATTATTTATGAATAAGAATCTTTCCCAAAAATAAATAATATATTTTAAAGGATTTTGGTTCATAAATAATTGAAAGCCAAAAACAAGTCCCTATATTACAAATAACATGGGCTAAAACCATAGTAAGGGCAATGGTTTTCTTTTCCCATAAACCAAAGGTCCAAGGACCATGGTTAGAATTTAATAAACAAATCCCCTTAATTCACTATAAATACCCACCTACCCTCCGATTTATCTTCACTTTAAAAATTTTAAAACTATTATAAACTCTTTTTATCTCTTAAGAGTCTCTCCAAGTAGTTTTAAAGGTTATTAGGTGCTATTTTTAAGATTTATGAAGTTACCTTTCAAGGTAAGTGGTTAAAATCCTAATATTCTTCCTTTTTAATTACAATCTTTTTGATATATTTCCTTGAAATTTATTATTAATATATTACTATACTTATAATTAAATGGAATTTTCATCCATTTTATATATTTTTAATAATATATTAATTATTAAATCTCATTATATCCAATTCTTAAGAAATTATTATGCTGATATAAGGATCCATAATCTCTTCCCATACTTTATTTGTGCAGTCATATCCAATTCATTTTCATTTAAATAAAAAATGTTTTTATGATTCATTTTTAGGATTTAAATATAATTTAACCAATGAAATATCACTATTACCTATCATTATACAACCTCTATAATCCATTATAATACTAAAAAACTAGTATAAAGACAACATATTAATCTAATACATCCTAAAATTTTGGTAAAGTATGGTGTGTGTAGTTTCTTAAAATGAAATCCTTTTTGTAGAATATAAGTGGATGAAAGAAGAGGTTCATATGAACCTAAGGGTAATAACCCTAAAACAATTTACTGGGTATTAACTGGAGCATCACTATGTATACAAAAACTGGGCCTAACTATACATCTTCTCTGATACTCAAAGGGGATATTCTTAGAATGATTGAAAATATATTTATGAATCATATTATTGGACTTGAATATATTTTTATATACTAATCTCAATTTATATCCTTAAACCATGAAAGTACCCAAAACCACTCTTTCATTATCATTTCATTGATAATGTTACTTTCCATTACATTTTGAATATCCTATAGTGTCTAAATTAATTGTTGTATATTCACTTAGATAAACATATTATTCCATTTAATGAGGAAATAAGGAAATTCCTTATATCCTTTATTCTTGTATAGACTTATATTTATTACTTAAGCATGAATATTTATGATGTATCTTGGGGAACATTATGATATGTATATTTTATCTAGTCTCTTCATATGATGGATACATTGTACAAAATGTGAGATTGGTGGAGCCCAAGATCAAATAACCCCTTGATTCATTAATAGGTATCATGAGAAAAACTACTTGTCTATTTTGTATTATCCTCACCCTTTTATGCGTGATGTGTTAGCAATTATCCTTTTCTATTTTATATAATTTCTGTAATTTCACATTCCATCATTATAAGATCATTTATTCTTATCAAAGATTTTATTTATTGTTATGTAATACATATATATATTATCATTAAAACACCAATTATTATGAAATTTACTTATTACTACTATATTATTGATTCTATTATTATATATGATAGCATTCATTTTAGTCTACTCTTTACTATATATTTAAGATCACTCCTTTATATTTTCTATTGTTTCAAAAAAAAACCACGACGAAAAATGAATTTTACTGAAGTATATTTAAGAAAAAATAATAAATGATTATATATTCAGTTTATGTACCTTAAATTATCAATGTAATTTAATATTCATCTATATATCTAGTTTACTGATACTGCTAACCATCTGAATCCTATGTATTATGATCAATATATTCTATACCATTTTTGTAAAATTACCAAAAATTCAAGGGTTCTGAAGTTAGGGTGTTATAAGGTTACATTTAAAAGGTATTGAATTTACTTTTGATAATTATTTTATGGAATATTTTGATGAACTAAATATTAATATTATCACACCACCAATAATGTAGTCACCCAACATGGATAACTCTATAGAGAAACTTTGTGATGAATCAAACCATAGTTTTGGAGTAGTTATATCTCAATGAATTAATGTAAGAACACAAGTCTTATATTCTTCAAGCACAATTGATGCTAGCTAAAAAAGCTTAATATCCACTAAAAGAAGTTTTTTAGTTGTTTTTTTTCTTTTTATAATCCATTTCATAAATTTTTGGAACTAAGAATACTATCTTTTTTATGATCATGAATCCCTATGATACGTATTGATGAAGGAAGTTTCTAAACTAAGACTGGTTTGACTATTTCCATTACATTAGGAGTTAGATATGGAAATTAAAGGAAAAAAGTGAGTTGGGAATTATGTATTGAATCATCTAAATAGGTATCCCAATACTTCTAATGTGAAAATACATGATAAAAAGTAGTCAATGATTCTATTCTAAGAGTTTAGTTGTATCTGGTTGAAGTAAACTGTGGTTTGAAGATATGGAAAACATTATGGTAAATTATCAAGTTCCATAACACATGAACCCACAAATTATTTTTAAGATCAAATATAAATAAATTATTTATATTTGGTATGATCCATTTTATTATAAAATCTATAATAATCAATTTATGATGAGATTATTTCCTGAGATTGAGATATAATATGTTCTTGAAATTTTTATACTCTAGTTTTTTAAATTAACTTTATAACTGAAAGGGATTCTAGTAAATATTTATAATTAGGAATATGCTAGAACATATTATTTAAAGATTCAAACAAGTTTTTTTAAAAAAATGTGAGAAATGTCATTTCACTTGTAACATCTCCAAAAAACCGTAAGTGTTCAAGAAACCAATAATATTTTGGAAAGTAATTTCTATTTAGGGAATGTACTTTATGTGACCCTTTTCCTTTTCCATTACAAAATATTACATACTTTGGGAAGTATAATATTTTTAAAAGTTGGAGGAATATAAAGAGGGAAACAATTATGATGCTAATGTTTTTTGTGATTTTATTATGAATAATTATTTTTATAGGTTTGGGGTACAATGAGAAATTAATAATGAGCTTGAGACTCATTTCTAAAATAAGGGCATTAAATAATTGATGAGAAACTATGGAGTGCATCAGAAGACATAAACACCCTACCATCCCGAAACCAATATTCACATTAAAGTTTCAAATATAGATATTATGGGAACATTATATATGAATATCAATCTAAATAGAAATGATTAGAGAAAAGGATTAGAATACACCTTATGGGATTATATGACACGCTATAATACCTCCATTAAAATGAATCCATGCTTGTTGATTCATGGTAAGAGTTTTACTTTATATAAGGAGCTGGATAATATGGCCTATTGGGTTTCTATGAAGACAAATATAGATTTGGGATCACATAGGATGAAAAGAATATTGAAAATTTAAGAGCATTAATAAAATAGAAGAGATGATATTTGGACCACCATAATTTTCAAAGAAATAACTACAATTCCACATGATATGTTAACTCTATATAAAGGGTTTCATCAATGAGAAAAAAGTAATTATTTATAGCTCTAATATCAAACTAATTATAGGTAAAAATAATTCTAGATGGGATGTTCCTTTTTTTTGTGAAGGTATACCCCTTTTTTGTAGTAAAAATATTTAATGAATAATAAAATAACCCATTTATGTTCAATGGGAAAAGACTGAAGTAGTATTATGGGAATCTTCCATAATCACTTGTGGATGAAATCACACAACTCCAACTTATCCCCTAGTACAATTAATATTTTTACCATTATTTAAAACTTTATGAATTTTTATACATAGAATAAATAAGTTTTAAACTATTATATATATTATAATACATTGAGATAAATATATGATTTATTTATGGGGGTAGGTAAACCTTTCAAGTTTTATGTTTTTCAAAATTTGAGTCGTTATTTTTCATTTTGTTTTATTTTGTTTTATTTTTGGGCTTCATGAAAACCAATTGATCTCAATATTTTTTTTAAATATTTAACCTATGAAAATGATTATAAAAATACTACACCCCTCAAATTAACTTAAATAATTGAAAAAATAAACATATTTTTAGATTCAAAGTATGGTAAATTAATGAAAAATCCATTTATTTTTAATTATCATTCCATGAAATACTTCCCTACCATATAATTAATTAAAAGAGATGATTCAAAATCAATTTAAAATTTTCTAACAATAAACCAATTTCTTGAAAGAAATAAAACATACTTAAAAAAAGAACATATTGGGTAATCTAGTAAAAAACACAAATCATTGAGGACTTTGTGTTGTATGTTATTGGGGAATTTTTTGGAATTATCCCCTTTTATATAGTACACGAATTTTTCAGACCATGATTCATAACCCTTCTATCACTTAGAATCCATGAATTTAATTTCTTGGAGGCCTCATCACAATTTCAAATACCTAATTACCAAGATATAGAAGTTAATAAATGAAACACAGTTGAACTCATGTTTATGGGAGGGACTTTCAATTGAAGACATTTAAAGAAAAAATATATGGTTTATGTGTTTATATGGAAGTGCTTCTTGAAATATTTCTAAATCTCTTTTGAGAAATTTTCAAAAATGATAAAATTCTAATGAAATAGATGGTAATTATATTTCAAAATTACTCAATTAGGTTAAATTTTTTTTGTTTTAAATCAAAGTTTACTCTCTCACTTTAGAATTCACATATCGGTAAAACTAAGAAAATAAAGAAACAAATTATCCAAAGAAAATAGAGAGATAAAATGTTTACTTCTGATAACATGTTTAAGGTTTGAGTTTTCCTCAAAGGTATAGAGGTTCTAAAACAAACTCACTACAAGGTATAATAAGTAAGAATTTAATTATTGGTTAAAGACTACAACTCATGAAATATGATTCAAAATATATCCAAACCTCTTATTATACCTCAAAACTTTAGAAATTATAACCTATACACCCTTATCCTTAGAGTCCTCGAGAAAATTATTAATTATTATCATGAGTACATGGATTATTGGGAATATATATAAGTCATAAATACTATAGTAAAAATTTCATGATATTGGAATGAGAAATAGTTTACATAAAATCATAATTTTTGTGATGAGTGAAATACATCTAGAAATGTAGGTAAAAATATGGATATGTGGATATAAAAGGTTTAAATGATTTGAATTTACATTATGGGAAAATAAAATTAATAAAATTTATGAGGATTCATATGTTTGAGTTCATTGGACATAATAAATGGAATTAATATTTTATAGTGATTTGATTTTGTCGTGGTAATAATTTGATGTTAACTTATCTAAGAATCAAAATGTTAACTATGGTGGAATTTAAATAAGTAAAAAATTTATTGTATTTTAGTAAAATTCAATTTATTCTATTCCCTCACATTTACTTACTCACTATTTAATAGGTTGTTTTAGAGTTAAATTTTCATTTCAATGAATTTTGTGAACATTTTTTTTTAAATTGGTAGAAATTGTGAATATAATTGATCTACTTGATTTTTGGAATAAATAGAATGGATATCTATTGATAACTCATCGTTTTATTGGTTTGAAGGTAAAATATATTAGATTATTTCTTGGGAGTAAAATTTGGATAAGTACTAATATCCAATTTTAATACATAATATATACACAACTGTTGATATATGATAATTGAAATAAACTTATATATACTTCTATTAATTATATATTACATATTTTTGAGTAGAAAAGCCATTGAAAATGGAAAAGGTTTAAATTTATTTTGGTTTTTAGCACTATATTGTTGATACATAATGTATTTTGATGTCAATGAGATATAAGTAACATGTTTTAATTGATAAATGTGATATAATTCCCATACTTCACTAATATATACCCTATTTTACTTTCAGTATAAAAAGACCTATGAAAATCATAATTTTAGAGCATAATACACAATATATTTTCCTTGGTGGTTCGGGAAATACAATTTTTTTCAATAGATACAAGATATATATAAATTTTTTAAAATACATGATATATTTTGAATCCATTGAGATAATACATATGGTATTTTACTTATCCCAAATTATAAATTTTTTGTTTCCCATCGTGAGATGATATGTTGTGCTGTGAATTTGTTTCCTTTCCGTGTCATGGATCTTGATAATTTTAAGAGTTCATATATTATCCAACCATTTTATTGACCACATGGTTATAAATAATGTGAAAAAATAATATAAAATAGGGAAGAATAAACCATTAATATCCACTATTGACTAAAGACCATGAGAAAATAATTTAAGTTAAGGATTTACAAGGAACCAAAAATTATGGGGAATATATTCAAAGTCAATTGGAAATATTTTTGGGAGGTTTAACAAAAACATAAGTAGAAATAAATAATATAAAATAATATATAATTATATGAGGTAAATGAGTTTAGTTCATGCATCTTTGTTACTACTGTAGTCTTTTGAGTTTTTCATATTTTTTTCAACTATAAATTTTATTTCCCATTTTGTCACTATTGTTTCCCCTTTAATAAAGTGTTATAGAACCTTTAATGACTGAGAAAGTGAAGGGTATCTGATTATAATTATTTATTTTTCACATTTAATGAATAAAAACACACATATATTGAATGATTTAACCATTCTGTGTCAGGTTATTATTTTAAATTTGATAGTGTTTGAATTCATAAATTAGTGTATTTCTTACTACATCTGTTGATGATATATATTATATCTCCATGTAGTGAAGTATATATACAATGAAATATTATATAATTATATATGATTTTATATTGATTTCTAACACATGTTTAGATGTGGTGAATTAATTTTTATCATCTTAGGAACAAAAAAAAGTGATTGGAATTTTCCTAATATGTTTAAGAATGGTTCATTATTCTAGTTCCATTGAAACCATTTTATGAACATATGAAAGAGGAATTATCAATAAGTGATTACCAAAATATTAGTCTTGACCATAACCATAAACCCATAGTGCTTGATGAATTTATTTAGTATTATTTCATTAATAAATTATTAATAAGTGTGAAATATTTTTTTGACTATGATAACATCACAATTGGTAATCTATCCCTAAAATCAACATCTTCCATATTCTTGATTGTAACATATTCTTTAAATTCATTTAAATTAATCTCAATACTATATTCTTCCAAATAAACCCAATTTTCTAATGTGCAGTGAAAATAGAATTTTTTCACCCCTTTCTGGAGATAACCCATAATTTTCACTATACTTTATTAATAATAACATATGGATTAGATTTTATTTCTTCACACTCGTGAAAGCTATGTCAGTCACCCTCAAAAAATATTATTAAACTTTGGGTATTTGTTTCCATCATTTTCTGTCTAAGGATACACCAAAGGCTAGTAGAATTTGGATCCCATCTATGGGGTCACGTGGGACTGGGATGTTACCAAGTAAAAAACTCATGTTAATAGTGATTTGGAATTGTGGATATTTTGTTTCTCTAATATAGTTGAGTTTATCTTCATCAAATGTTCTCTTTTTGAGTTATGATTTATGGTTTAACACTTATTGTGATGTTATAAGAGGCATGTGTTCATGCATCATACATAAAAAATAGGTTCACATATCACATAAATGCATGTATGTTATTTGGGAAATGGTTTTCAAAAATAAAATCCACTTTTTTTATTTAAAATTCCAAGAATACAATATTTTATTTTTTCATAAATAAAATATTATTGACAAATTATATCAATCCCATGATATGTTTGGGAAGATTCTATGTTTTTGGAAGATATATGAAAGCCACGTTGAAGTTACAGATATATAGTGTTGAAAAAGTTTCACCTAGAATTTTTTATTTTGTTGAGAAATTAATAATTGAATATGATAGAGTGGATACATTTAATCTGTTTGGTTCTATAATAAATAAATATATCCTCTTTAAACTCTCATAAAATATTGTTTTTAAAGTGAGATGATGGCCTTTGAGAAGAATAATGGGGTTTGGAAGTGATTTGAATTTTCTTGTTATTATTCTAGGGTTAACTTTATAAGTGGGTATATTCAGTCATAAAAAATTTCAGTGTTTAAATTCCATAAGATTCATCCAAATTAGTCGGTTTGAAATATAGAAGAGGAATGAACCTATATAAGAATAATTTTTTATTATGTAACAGTCATTCCATTTCAATAATAATTATTTAACTTCTATAAGGTTTATCTGATTTCCATACGAGTCATTAGAGAGTGTAGAATTTGGTAAAGGGAATAAACTCATTGAATTATATAAGGATGATCTAAATTCAGTTAGAGTTATCATATTTATGTGAGGATGTTTTACAATACTCAATATTTAGTTTCATTATAAAATATTCAATTTACAGTTTTTATGATTCATTTTAACCTTCATAAAATTCATTTTCCATAATTGTAAGAGTTATTTTATGACATAGTAACAATGATTTCCATGAGAAATGGATTTACAGACATAGTAAAATTTAGAATTTCCAAAATTTAATATAGAATTATTATACAAATTATCATATATTTACCAGGATAAATATTAATTGAAATAAAAGTGATTTTAAAATAATTAAAATAGTCATTTTTACATATGATATTATAATAATTAATGTTCATAAAGGGAATTTGTGATTCAAGAAAAGGGGGAAGATGGTTCATACCCGGAAGAAAATTATTCTACCATGGTAGAGGATGAAAGAAGTTACAATTATGGATAATTATTCATCCATATTGTGATGTATGCTATTATGTCACATGTTTCGCGTAGACTGAGAATTAAACTGAAAAAAAATAAGTTAAATGTGTCAATAAGAAGAATAAGTTGAGAGAAGTTAAAAATAATTATCTTTTGAATTTTTGAACTTCATAGAATGAAATCAGTGCTACTTGAATTTATAATTTTTATTGTGAGGTGTAAATATTATAAATGATAATATTCCCATAAAATAATTATTCAAATATTATCAAAGGGATAGAAGTAGGAGGAAGAATAAGATTAATTAGTATATGTAAAATAAGAAGAATATGTTTATACAACACAATGATAATTCAATTAAAGTCTCACTAGTAGAATAATATCCTTTTGTTAAACATAATTCTATATATATTTTATATTTATTATTGTACATAAACTTAAATGAGATGCTTATGTTTTTCTAGAGTTCAAAGATAAATACTATATTTCAGTACACTATGTGATGAAACAAATTGAGTACATGATCTAAATTGAATCTAGATCAGGACTGGGATTATAATTCCCATTTTTCATATTTAAAACTTGTAAACACTCTATGCCTAATGTGATTGTGTATTTGTGTGAATAAAGACAATCGAGGTATTCATTTTAATAGGTGGAAAATACTATTTCGAGGTGAAACATAAAAAGGAATTGAAACCACTAATTCAGCCCTCTTAGGAAATTACTATTGATATTGAGGGTATTTTAAAGTAGTTTTAGAGCCAGGTTTCTTTCAAAGTTGATAAAATATTTTAATTTCGGAGTGAAAGTACTATTGTGTTTTTGGAGTGTTGGAACTGAATTAATATTGTAAATATGGAAACCATAATTTGGTAGAAAATAAGTGGATTACCACTTTTTATTAAAATAATTATAATATATATAAAGATCAGATGGCTCCCTATTTGTTATCTTTAATTTCAAGATTTCTGGAGGTTATAAATGAGGGATTTATTCCACATACCGATGGTGTTTCTATGGTTATAGTTTATGGGATGATGTTTTAAAATTAATATTTTTCTTATAATGTTATTGTATCATCTCTTTCATAAAAGAAGTTTATAATCATAAAAATGATCAATATTTTAATTGTAATATAAAATAAATTATAGAATCTGTATAAAGGTAATTAAAAGTCCTAGTAAGATAAGGATTTGAGGTTCAAATATAAGAACCTTAATATATAGAAAGATAAAGCTATGGATGAATTCATTATAATGATTAACAAAAGTATGAGAAAAATTATGGGTTTTTGTAAAAATTATGAGGATACACTGGTTATCAAAAACAAAATACAAATTCTTCTAGATAGGTGTGATGCGAATGTCTCAATACTTAAAGGCGAAGATTTAGGTACACTTCCTTTAGATGCATTACAATGATTATTTATGAAATTTGGAAAATATATGTTTTCAAGAAGCAGTACAAGGCTTAATGTTAAATTCATTTTACATAATTAATGAAACATAAGAGCAAAAAATTGTTCATTTTTGTAAAATAATATTTTTATGGAGAATAATATGCTCAATGAAATTTTTAAAAACTTATGTCACTCAAATATTGATTTTTAATTTAAGGAAAATGAATATTTAAGAGGAAGATTACACTAAATTGATTCATGAGTGTAAGAATTGTAAATTTTATTTAAAATTTTACAAAATTGAAAGAATAATAATAATATGAAGATAAGGATAAATAATCAAAGAGATTATTCTAAAAGAAAGTAATTTTTTGAAAGATCATAATTTCTTTTTTCAAAAATAAAGTGTATGAATTTATCAAAATAAAATAATGTAATTTTCTTTATCAAATCAAAGTGATAACAAGATAGGTGGTGATGAATATGAATTTGAGACTTCTTGTGATTGTGTTGAAAAATTACTGATTTCTAAAGTGAATGGGGAAGAGATCACCGTGGCGAATTTAATAATGATGGAAGTAAGTAATAAATTGGAATAGAGTTTTTAGTGAAGCATGAATCCATGGAGTATCATTAAATTATATCAAAATTTGAATAGGATATAAAATATTTGAAGTAATAAAACTAAAATTAATAGAATAAAGAATATATTCATATAGAATAAGAATTAATGCTTCAGAAAGAGATTGATTACTTAAAGTAATTTCTTGGTGAAGTGAAGAATAAAAAAATTATGATAAAAGTAAAAGATAAATATATTGTGAAGTATATCTATACTATTCAAATAAAGTTGAAAATTTATTATAAAGAATTTTATATATTGAAATTTATTATTCAAAATTCCATTTAACTAGTTAGATAAATCTCAAAGATGAAGGATGTTAAAGTTTTGAAAATTAAAAAAATAATAAATCTTATATAAACCAAAAATATATGACACTCAAAGGGTGATAAATATTTTAAAGTATAGGTGAAAATCTTGAGTAAGAGAAAAATGTAAGTAAAACCAATTTTTTTCAAAAATATAATATAATCTTAAAATATCTGGATATTATTATAATACTAACATGAAATAAAAAATATTTAATTAACGATGATTTAATAATTGATTAATGAAATATATAGTAAGTAGGTATCTTTTTAGAGTGTAATAAAAATTGTTATTATAAAAGAGTCCATGATTGATGATCAAAATAAGAAATAAGTGTAGGTTTCAATAACAATAAAACAATCTATTCACCATGGGAAGTATGAATTTTATTTATTATTTTTTCAATATAGAGGCTTTGAGAGCTTTGAAATAAATTTTTGGTTTAATTAAACTCATTTATATGATCATATAAGGTTTGATATATAGATTTTTTGGGTTATTGAACCTTCTTAAAGAAGAAACATCAAGGAAGAGAACTAAAAATTATGGAATAACAGTTGAAAATGAATTTAAATAATTAGAATAAGTTTTTGGAATTTATAAAGAAAGGATTAACGTTATTAAATATTGTCTCCCCATATTACCATCTTAATTGACTATGAATTTTAATACTCAAAAGTATGAGATGAAAAAGGAAAATAGGGAAAAAATATTTTGTTATTGATGTTACTCTCAAATAATTAAAAGGGAATGCCCATAGATTATTGATAGTAGATTTTCTTCACACATGAAATGGTATTTAAATATATTAAAGGTTTTTTATATTTAAAATGAAGACTTAGTTACGTTTTTAAATGATGAGTCAGTAAAATTAAATGGATATTTATTATTTTGATTGGAATGAAGAAGTTGAAATATTAGAACAATATATTTTTGGATAGGTTGAAGGAAAACCTACGAAGTGTATATCAATTGTGTAATAAATGCAATGAAGTATCCTTTAAAAAATATTGATTCTTGTTAAAGAATATTAATGATTATTATGTGTTAAAAAATGACATGGAATGCGGTGAAACTCATTTCAAGTTATATTGGATGAAAATCCCTGCTACTTAATCTTGAAATATGAAAATCAATTATAGAATTGAATAATCAGTCATCTTATCCAAAATAAAGTGAGAAATATTACACAAGTGGGGAATGTTCTTGATGTGTATGTGATGAAAAAGAGAAAACATGGATGTTCTCAATATTTTTAAAGGGGATAATTATTAATCTTTCACACAATAAAGTTGATATTAATAAATTACATCCATTATAGCTTATACTTTCCAAAATTTATGGGCCTATGAAGAGTAAAAATATTAATAATTAATTTATTTCATTATTGTTGAAATTTCTTTTACCACTTGTATTAAGTTTAGAAAGAATAAATCAAAGGCTTAGAATATTTTCAAAAGTTTAAATAGATTAATAAAAGACAATATGGTTTATTCTTGAAGATTATCTAGATAGGAACTGGTGTAGAATATATAATTTTATGATTTCACTATTATCTTAAAAAGCATGATATTTATTATGAACTTAATGAACCTAAAATTCCAAAAAATGTTGTTTCCTAAGGGAAGAATTTTTTTAGTGGATATGGATGAAACCATGTTGATATAGTATGATACTTATCTGTATTTTTATAGACAAGATATTAGTGCAACATATCACATTAAAAATTATTACATATAAAAACAAAATTTATATATGTCACTAGATAAGATTTTATTATAATAATTCACCATGTTTGAAACATTTTAGGTTTTTAGAAGCCTCTGTGTAATAAATGTGAAATATAATAGTCTTAACAAGTTTCAAAAAAGAGGATATGACGGTGTATTATAAGATTATGTTCAAAATTCAAGAGGATATAACTATTACAATAAGGAAAAATGAAATATTTTGGATACTAATGATGTAAATTTGTCAGAACACTCTAATAATGAAATAACAAATAATGAATAAGGTTTCAAAATTGATGAAGATGATGTAGTTTTTGTTTAAAAATAGGAAGATAATTCTAAAAAATATTTTATGTTCAGATTTATTATAGAGTGGAGAAGATTATTTGTATTATTCTAGTGTATAGAAACCAAAATCATATTATACTTGGATGATAATGTTAGTGGAGGTTCAAACTAATATGGATGAAAAAGGAAAACCAATTTGGATCAAGTGAACATTGAGGATAATAACTTATTTCATACCATTATCACATGAGAAACCAAGATATATGGATGTATAATTGTTTCATCAATCATGTTTTGATGCCATTAATTAATAATTATATTTTATTAAGAAGAATTGAACTAGGCATTTGTAACCTAATCTTGAAAAATATAAATGCTATTAGAATATTGTGGGTGTTTCAAAAAAAGTGGAATGAAAAAGGAGAAGTTGTGAGAAAAAAGAAAAAACTTGAGTAGAAACAGTAATCAAAAGTTGTGGTAATTTATTTCAGGAGGCCTTTTTCAGAATAATATATAATTGATACCAATAATTTATTTCATTATATTTCAAAAAATATCCATTACAAGATCATTTAAATGGATGTTAAGTTTTCCTTCCTCACTGGAGAATTATAATTGGATATACATATTGATCAACCCAGTAGTCTGTTTCTTGATAGAGATAATGGTTATTTTATTTGGATAAAGAAGGATTAATATGAGTTAAAACATGACCAAAGATATTTGTATTAAAATTTAGATACTTTCTTCAAGTATATGATGTTTATAAAGGGAATAGTGGAAACCAATCTACACATTAAATACGATAATAAGGAATTACATATTATTATGGTTTATGTAGTTGATATAATTTTAATATAAACAATTAATGTGATAATGATGATATATCTTTATAAATTAACATTTTTCAATTTTTTTTATTATTTTAAAAAGGATATATTTTCTAGGTTTACAAATTACATAAGAGAGAGGTCATATATTTCTTTCCGAAGAGAAGTGTGCCAAATAACATTAAATTATTTTTAACACATATGATTCAAAACATTTTTCTACACCAATATTAACGTTAAATAATAATTCAATGTATAAAAAATAAAAATATATATACCCAAGATAATTCATGAAGCTTATTGGTAGTTTTTTTATAATTGATAGCTTCAAGTAGAGAGAATTTATATATTGTTACGTTATGTTCCTATTAATAAAGTTAACCAAAGTAGTATCATTTCTGGTTAGTATAGATAAGTATCTAGTACATGAAGGGTATAATTGGAAATGTATTGATGTATTATAGTATTGTATTTCTTAATATGTTTGGATATAAAGATGTATTATTAGACAGAAATATTGATTATGGATGGTCTAGATCTAATGTATTTTTTTGGATGAAGGTGTGTCTGTTGGAAGAAAAATAATCAATGTCATATAATATTGAGTACTAGTAAATGATATTATTTATTTTCCGTTCAAGGTATTATAAAATTTATGTGAATGTGGATTCAATTGAAAAATTTGAAGGTATAAGTAGTGTTTTCTCTACTTTTGGAATTATATATCAAAAATTCTATCTATTTATCAATAAATTATGTTCAATATTCCACATCAAAGAAAATTTATTTCAAATACAATTTTATCTAGGATATTTTTGAGATGAATGTTTTAAAGTACTATATTTTTTCAAAAAAGTATAAAATGGTTGATATATTCTCTAAAACACTACCATGGATTCGTTTAAAATATTGAGGCTCTTTAGGGGTGTTCGACCAAATTCTTTCATAAGACATGGTATGGTTAATCCATCCCCTCTACAACTTTATGTTTGGATGTTATTTCCAAAGGGGGAGAAAATAAAATAAATTTTGTCATATTTTTAGTCATTTATGTATTTAAAAAGGTGGATACATTTTTTTGGTGTGATTAATTGATATGTGTTAAACATATTAGGGATAGATATTTGATTTTGGGGGATCATTTTTTAGAAATATTTATTAAAAGGGGAAACTTGGGAGTTCAAATTGGGTAGGAAATCTATGAGTTTAGAATGTGGGTGTGTGAGTTTCTATGAGTTGTAATATTTTGTAATGGTTTTGGAAATTATGTGTGTATTGGTATCTCATATATAGGTATCAAGAGAAAATTTGTATACTCTAAGTAGAGTTTACTTTAATTTGATTTAAAGTGTTATTAGGATATAAGAAAATTAGATTCTTATATTGGAATCAAGAGGATTATGTGGTCTAATGAAGTAGATGTATGTCAATGCTTAATAGATAATATGGCATTTTTGTTCATTTTTCTTGTTCCTTACACTAATCTCACTCACATAGGAATATAATTATTGAATGTTGATAAATTTCTTAATATATTGAGTTTAAAAGTGATTTATGTTCCTTGATTTCTAAAAAAATCAAAAGGGGGAGATTACTAAGCAAAATTAATTTTTATGAAGAAATAGAACTCTTGATAGATTTTTGAGACATGTATTAAAGTTGGAGAGATCTATTTTTTAATAATATTCTTATATATTTTGGAATTATTTCTAGAGAATAATAATTAAAAAAGATGAAGTGGATATGTTTATGGTGTTGGATATTTTTTATATAATAAATATATTCAAATTTATAAAAAATAAGGGGTTTAAAGTGAACTAAAGGTCATTGAAAATTTTAAAGGGGATTTGGAAGTGATTTGTATTTTTTCAATTATTATAGAATTGTCTTTGGAATTGATTATATTTGGTCTAAAAAATTGATAAGTTAAAATTCTATAAGATTTATCCAGAGTAGCTGGTGTAAAATACAGAATATTGGAGACACTGGATAAGAATAATTTATTATTTTAAACAAGTCATTGTATTTTTATAAGATTTATATGAACTCCATAATGGTGAAATAATTTATTCACGAGTCATTATAGAGTGAAGAACTATGAAAAGGGAATTAATTAGTTTAATATTATAAAGATGCTCCAAATTCTATAAGGATTAGGTAATTTTAATTAGGATTATCTATACTCTATAAGATCTAGTGAAATTCTATAAGAGTCAATTGAAACACCATAAGAGTCATTTTCCATCATAAAAAGTCATGTTTTCAAAATCATAAGGATGATTTCTAAGAAAAAGGGAACTCCATAGAGAGTGAATTTTGGATTTCAAGATTTTAATTTCAAATTATTTTCAAAAATTATCATAGTATCTTTAGGTAAAATATTGTCATAAATTAAGGATAATTTGGAAGAATTTAATCATATATTTATAAATCTAATATATCATGTATTAAAGATCACTAAATGGATTTTTGTTTCAAATAAAGGGAGAAGAAAATTCATTCCATGAAGAAAATTATCATGCTATCAATGATAAAGTAGGATGTTATAGTTGAGGATAATTGTTTTACCACATCACAATAAACACTATTTCACCATGTGATTTATTTGAAAAGATAAATTGACACAACCAAAATAAGAATAAATAATTAGAAAGAAGAATATAATGTTTACGGAATCTAAAAATAATAACATGTATGATTCTTGAATTTTAAAATTGAACACTATATGAGAAAATTATTTATTAGCAAATATAGAGTATTAAATATTAATTGGAAATGTTATATATGATAATATTTTTTTTAAATAATTATTCATAAATAATCAAAGAGGGAGAATGTAAGAGGTAATAGAAGATACATATTGTTACACATGTATAAGAAGGGGATTATGTAGATACATCACAATTAAAACTCTATAGAAGTCTTATTTGGTGGAAAACTCTCATGTTATATAAGATCACTTTTTATATCATTGTATCTATGAGGGAGCACATAATCTCATTCAAGATACTTTTTTATTTTATTAGTTCAAGGACCGAACCTGCTCATTTTTAATCTACATGATGAAACTAGTGTACCATTTGATATTGAGTGAATCTATATCATGAGAATGACTATCTATATGGTTTATGAGATATAAAACTTATAAATATATTTTTCATACTTTGAATGTGTATTTGTTTGTATAAATTATCATAGATATCACATTAATAGGTAGTTAAGGTTATTTCAATAATAAGCATAAAAAATAATTGAAATCACTAATTCATTCCCACAAAATGATTTACAACTGATCTTGAAGATAATTTGAAATGAATTAAGTAATCTAATCATGATAAGTCTTATAATATAAATAGATTGATATCAATATCATTGAGATACACATGTATCTGATGATGATGACAGTGGAGAGGGAACTATGAGTATGAGGATACCTGATATGGATAGAATCAAATATGTTCATAAAGGAATAAAATTCCATAAGTAATGTGAGAGTGAATAATGAGTGACAAATTCATGTAATATGATAATTTTTGGATATGATCCATATGCTGGTTGGGGGGGGGCTAATGATGTTGAGATATTACTCAATGTGTTGTGAGTCCAGTGGGTTAACAAAATACGATGGTGATTTCTTTTTTCTACTCGATATGGGTTATGATAAGTAACTTCAACCCCATGGATGGTTAGTCTGAGAACACGAACTCCTTTAGGAATTTGAAACATGGTTAAAAGTGTAATGATATTTTGGAAATTCATGGGAAATGTTTAATAAAGGGATTTATATAGAACCTATGGATTTCCTTTTTTATGTTGGGAAATTAACTCATAGATTGTTCATTGTGGAAAAATAGTCATCATGCAAGGGATGTATGATCATACTGATAGGATAAAAAGTTTTGTAACAATAATATATCACTATTAAAAGCATGTTTTAGTCGGATAATAGGGAAATAAGAGGGTGTAGTCCTTATTGTGAATGATATTAAATAGACTCTAGTGGTGGTTAAAAACTACAATTAAATGTTTTCTTGAAACACCAAATTTTTACGAGGGAAGGATGGTGGGTGTTCTCATAGAATATATTACATGTTATATTGAATAATATAGGATCAAATGGGTTATAAACAAATTTAAAATCAATGGGGTATGATCAAACATGGATATTATTTAAGGTAAGCTTATTAGAGATTTATTTGAAATAAAATAGGAGTGAGATCATGGAAGAGATAAATAATCATTATATTTTTTTTAAAATATCATGACACAAGTTATTGGATTCCTATGATAATCAATGAATGATCACATTGGGAGGTTATCTTGGTATAGAATGTTGTGGAGATATGTGTGACACATTTTATGAACTACAAATTGGTTAGGAGGTTTAACCTTAGAACAACACACCTCAAGTTAAGATAGGAAAGATTTATTATTTTAATGGTGACATGTATATATTAAATAGTGAGAACTAATGCACTATGTTATAAACCATATGATAGATATGATTTCTGAAAAAATATACAAGGTGGTGTGATGATCAATTAATATAGTGAAACAATAAGGAGCAGGGTGGTTTTCCATGACCATTACAGAATATATAGAGTGTGTTTACTATAATGAGTTTGCAATTAGTGAAATTTTTGATTGAAAAGTTGGAGGTTATTAAACCCTTAATAAGTTATAATGTGAGTGTTTTATGGATGAGAGTGATATTGTTGATTTTTTGACATATCTACTATAAATTTAGGTTTTATTATGATAATTTTTTGACGAAATGTTACTACAACAGTGAGAATTATTATGATATTTATGTGTATATCATGGGAGAAGGTGTTTGTATAAAATTTAAGTGTGGTTAGGTCAAAAATTATAGGATAAAGATAAGGGTAATCCTATTATTTGAAGTACACTATATATTTCAGGGGGACTCACCCCCTATTTTGGTATAAATTTGCTGAACATTGGGTGTGATATAAATAGAGAACCCATCCCAATGATGTTAGGAGGTTACCATAATTACTTGGATGGATGATTTTGAAAAATGATAAGTTAAAAGAATAACCCAGATTCATGTATAGTTCACTATTTCCTAGGTGGAGTCTTAGATTCTGAGAACTAAAAGAGGGATAGATTCAGAGAATGGTCTCATATAGTGATCCAGATTTCTAAATGTGGATACCTATGTTAGAGTACACTGACTAGTCAGATGGAGTGTGTCTTCATGTGATAAACAAATCCATGGGTGGGAAAATATGAATTATACATTTGAATGACCAAGATATTATTTTGTGTAGTTTTAATCATGTAGTGTCGTTAAACTGACCAGTGACTTAACCAAAAAATTTCAAAATCGATGATTGGGTATGATAGAAATATCATCAGGATTGGAGCATCATCATTGTGGCAGAGAATTTAGTCATCACTATACTACATGATTTTTCATGTATTCATATGTATCTAATGTATAATAGTACCATTTGTCACATTTTTTATGTGGTATATCTTGATAACATTGAATTTTAATCAAGTAACAAGATGTGTCAGTATAGTCAATAATTTATCTATTTTTTGGAAAAAGAACAACATGACCATAACTAATATGAGTTTATGGATGAGGATAATTAATAAGATTTTGATTACCAACTTGGATTATTGGATATGAACAATGGTGATTCTTTATGATGCTAAACAATAGGATAGGGAGTTAGAAATGATATAAACCCTTATGTGTTGGTGGAATTTGATAAAAGTCAAATTCTAGTAGAAATGAAACCAACGTTAATTTAAATTTTTTGATTAAAAATGATATAGAGGGCCTATAAACATGTTCAGAATCATTAAACAATATTTTATAGGTGAGAAATTGGGTGGAAAACCCTGATTTAATTTTAAATAATTGTGTAAATTAGTAGGCCTTGGTGGATAATATTAGTTTCCACAGAAACCTTTGTAGGGGCCATAAGAGTTTTAGTGTATGGGTTGGTGTTGTAGAACACACCAATGGTCACTGGAACTCTATAAATGTCAATCATAGTTTTGGTTTTTTTACAAGAATATCACTTAAAATGGGGGACTATTTTTCATTTATCAGGGTTGTTTTTAAGAAACCCCTATTGTCCTTCAATATTCCAGTTGTCCAACACAAAGAGAGATGTGATCCCTTTCCCTCCACTTAACTATTGATTCATACCACTGATTTATTTATTGCTGGGATCCAATAAATTTATTGTTTAACTAATGATTAATAATTTTTTACCCTTATTCCCTTTACTCTCATCTTTTTAGTTTTTTAGTATAGATTGATTTAGGGATGAGATTATGATTCCACCAGAGCATTGTGAAATAATATCATAATGATAGTGAATTTACTTGTGGTTTATAAAGAGGGATTGGGATAGAATATTTCTTGTGGTATCTCCTTATTTTTTAGTGGTAATTCACAAAACTAATTACCCATATTTTTTTTTGATTATGTATGAAATTGATTGAAAAATGGAAGTTGAAATTTAAGGATTTTTCTTATAGAGGGAAAAGGATTCATCTTCATTCCCTTCATATTTCATTGAAACATATTCTAATAAATTTATTCCATTTGGTGGGTTTTATTAGGCCATACCAAAATGAATTAATTGGGGGCTGAATTAGCACAATCAAAAAAACCTTATATGAAAAAGGTTAATTAAAAAATGAGTTCTTCAAATGGATGAGTATTATTTGGTTCTATAACGATACGTGTACTCTAAAACCATTATAATATTATTTTCTTAATTTAGAAAAGGGGCCTATATCATTAGTGATGTGTTTTTCCAAGGCTAATGAAAATAGCATAAAATGGACCAGATTTTATGTGTATATTCTTTTATAAAACATGTTTTGAAACCAAATTGTATAGATGGGGAATATGAGTTTAATATTTTATATTACAAATTTATAAGATGTGACGAACTATTATCAAAGCGATATGGATGGGTAGAGAATTTCCCATGTATGTTTTTTTATCCTGATGATTCTATTGGTATGATAAATGTATTACTCATGGGATAATTACAATGAATCAATGAGTAATATTATGGATTATTTAGAATTTTGGTATGCATATTTCATATACTACTATGATAGATTTACCCTAGGTCCAAGAGTATTTAAAGACTACCTCTAATGTACCACATCTAAGGAAGAGATTGGTGATACTCTATTTTCTACTGAGAAAGATATATGTGATTACCTCATATATGAATAGTTATATATCACTAATCATCGAAAGGGTATTATGGTTTACCATAGTTATTTAAGGTGATATTCCATTCTCCATAGGGAATTGTATGAATTTCTACCACAATTATTTATGGATGATACACAATTTAGGATTAGATGTGTATGATTTCCACATTATACCATACACCTTTAAAATTTGAGAGAGGTATAACCATTTAACTTGATTTTGATAGGTTGTATCCCATTAAACAATATGATAGTGGGCCAGTGACCTTCTATATGTGTTTGGATACTCCACCCCCTTGGAGAAGTAAGCATTATGTGGATGTCTTACCATAATCATATATCCATGACATGAGAAATTCCATACCATATTCTAGTTCATTTAAACTTAGGAAAGAGTGGTTGGTGAGGGTGGATTCATGACTACCCAATGGTATAACTAGTATTATAAATGTGATTTTCATCTTTTCCATATTATGATATATGTTTATTCATATATTTATTGTTTAAATAAGGAACATAGTTTGTTATTTAGTACTATGTTTTATTCTCACACTATGAACATGATACTAAATGGTTTTGTTGAGTAATGTTTGACATACATATGTGATAAAGGGTCCTATTATTGGTAAGTGGAAAAGAGTTGCTTATTGAAGAAGAATAGACATACCAAAGGCAATACTGAAGGAATTTTTAACCTTTTCTCATGTATTTTATATGTTCATATCTTTGTGAATTCTCATTTAGGATATGTAATAGATGTGACATAAAATTCCTTTATTATACTATTACATGGGTGTTTGTTTTTATTCAGTTATCCATCCACTATGAATCTATATTTTTGGGATGTTGATAAATATTTTATAGATATTTATATTGTTTATTTTTTTAATGAAACTAATATTAGAGTCTCCACATGTATTCTTTATAATCCTCACAATTATTTTGAAACCTATATCATACGGTGGTGTTTTCCAAAAGTCACATGGAATCCTGGATTGGGATGATAGATAATTACCTAGATTGGGATGTTACATGGAGTGTATATTTCTCATGATATCATCAAAGGATCAAATTATTGTTGTAATTGTAGTAGTTGGTGGTTTTTTATGGCATAGATTATTACTATGGTTAGGTTAGTGTATTTAAAAATAGGTGTATCAGGTTGTGAATTATTCCTTATCATTTAAATTCTAGGGCGGTGGTTATATGTTGAGGTGTTTTTGTGATGAGTATGATTTACAATGGATGTTAATATGATGGGGGGACTTGTGTCATGACACCCAATAATATTGTTCATTTTTATAGATATGGCTATGTTATGTCCATCCCATTATTTAAATTCATGTTAATGAATAGGGGAGACACATATGGTGTGGGACCCACATTATTGATCATGATTGGTATGGTTTACCAGCACCATTGAAGATAATAGGGTCAAGAATCGATGTGTCTTAGAAAGAAAGCAGTGAGTCAACTTGGTTTTATTAATGATGAGTGTTATGGATAATAATTATATATTGTACATGCAATCATATATATATATATATATATAAATTACTGATATATCATAGGGATCTGTTGGGGTTTTCCTTATTCGTCTTATTACCACCCAATCCATATGTATCTTGGTGGATGTACAAACTTATTACTTTGTATATTGGTCAGATAAAGGTTAAAATTATAGATGACTTAGCTTGAGTAGATTGACTATGATCTAGATAGTATTTTAAGGAATGTTCAATATCTTTATAGATGTTATGTCCTATATTTAAATTTTCATGTATAAAATAAACTCATCGATTGATCAAACATTTTATATATAACTATATAATATAGAATGAGTTCAATTTTTTCTATATAGTTTATGATATTAATTATTATTGGATTTCTGTTAGAATTCCATATTCGAACTCATATGATATAAATTATGTATATTTTTGGATTTAGTGTTATCAATAGTTATCTAATTGAATTTATAGAAAACCAAATAATGATCATACACCCTCAACAGAACTCAGTAACATCTAATGCATGGGGAGGAACAAATGAGGTCATATAGAAAAAACCAACTTGATCCTTGGGTAACATGTAGAATATGGATTTTAAATTTTTTTATAAAATCCTTTTTATTTAACTTTAAATTTCTAATTTATATAATGTGATACATTGGGCATAACATGGGATCAATGCTAAAATTATTCCATGTCAAAACATATATTGTATAACTACAGGTAACTACAGAGAGATATTTTTACTTTTTGTTTAACCAATTATAGTTATTATATTTGATAAAGTATGATTTTATGAGTTATAATTTACTAATTTTATCTTAGAAAATGTGATATTGGGACAAGTGTATATAAATTATACTTGGAATGCATGTTCACATGACATGTAAACAACTGTGTGTGATTAGAAAAACTATTCTTGATAAAACATTTTAGTAAATTAAAATATCAATAATATATTATTTAGTGTTTTCATACATAACCTAAAAGGGATGTAATATTTTTTTTAAATAAATGGTGATAATATTTTGAGTGTCTATCGCTATATTATGATGATGTAGTTGATATGAAGATTTGGTGAAATAAAATCCCTATAATTGATGGTGTATATATTTCAAAAATTGGTTCATTAGAACCCTATATTAGTTGATGTAATAATTATTTATGGGGTAGAGTACGCATGATATGATTTTAGAATAAGTGGTAATAGAGGGAAAAATAATTTTTCATGAAGAGTAGTTGATGTGAGTTTGAAAGTAGGATTAATTTGATGTCTGGTTAACTGATTGGGAATGCGAGTCAAGTATTGAAGATATAGGACTCATTATGGAATTATTTTCATGTAGTATAGGGGTAGTATGAGGTATAATTATTAATATTTTTATAATTCAATTGAGATTTTCAATGTAAGGGATTGGATAGATATGGATTACTATAAGATTTATGTGTACTAGAACCTCTCCTACATTGGAGATGGTATTATATAAGATGTGGTATAATATAAGTTTTATAGAATTTGATGTCATGAACTTGACCATGTTATGGTGTTCTTAGTGATTTTCATTTTTATATGACTTGTGTCGAATATACATAATTTATTTGGAATGGAAAGTTTACATGGATTGGAATGTAAGGATTTGTGTCAAAATCCTAAGAAACATTCTATTTTTTGATTAGGGTTATAAATCCATATATTTCATGGGGTAGAATGGTTTAGTAGGGACGATTATTTCAGGAATCTTTGTATAACTCATTTGTTATAGTTTATGTGAATTGTAAATGTAAGGAAATGATATGTGAATTTAAGGTTCATCACATTGAAAAAACTCTATAGAGTTATATCCTATGGTATAATTATATTGAATTTTAATGATGATATAAAAATGATAATTATCATAGTGATGGGATGTTTTGATAATGTTTTTAATTCATTTTTCTTTATATGTGTGTTACGATTTTGAAAGTTTCTTATAGGATTACAGAACTTTTGGTTAGAAAGTTTAATGGATCATTTAGGATATTTTATAATTTTTTATATGTAAAAAACTTTGATTAGTTTTTTTGAATGATTATTATGAATATTTTTTAAATGTTTTTAAAGGAATTATAACAAATTAATCATTTTACAATGGTAATAAGATGGGGGAACCTAGTTTCATATAACTATTCTTAATAAGTGGTAATTTTTAGGGCATCGAGTAGAGATGGTGGAACTATATTTAATATTTAGTACCTTAGTTAAGATAATTTTTTTATTTTAAATATTTTATATATTTAAGAGTTGTAGAAGTTACTTAATGAAGTAGAATAAGTGGTGGAATATTTAGTTATTAATTGATTTTGAGTGTAGTCCTACCCTATTTTTTGGGGAATCTTGGATCTTTGGATATTGTCAATTGGATTAGATTTCATTATTTCACATTTCAAAATGAAGATACACTAATTTTGATACATGTTTATATTGTTAGTTAAAAGATTTATAAGGAATAATTATTATTATTAGAGGACTATAGACCTTTATGGGAACGGTGGAGGATAATCTCAATAATTGTTAATTGGTGAATCTATAAATGTTTTATAGGAAATCACATTGAGAGGTGAAGTGTTCATTGTAGGGATCAAAATATTATATTATAGTACTGACTGGAGGTCACTGATTTATAGTTTTCTATTGATTATTTATATCAACTTTCAAAAATTAATTATTATGTAACTTTTGTTTCTTGAATCATACTATTCTAGTGGTTATGATGTGTTTTTAGGGAACATAGTTTTTGATGGATGATAGATGGATTTACGAATTTTATGTGATGTTGGATAGTCATGTTTTCTATGCACCACAATGTACTTATCTCTTCTAGAGAGGATCTTGAGATGGTTTTATCTGGTTATATTGATCTAGGATAGTGTGGAAATGAAAAAAAAGACTGTGGTGAATGGGGGACCATTTTAAAAACTAAAATAAAGTAGTTGAGTTATATATGGTTCCTAAAAAATATTATATTCAAGAAATAATTTATAATATAAAATTAGTATTAGTACACATAATATTTTATAGGATATATATTTTATTTAATTATTAATGTATGATATGTGAATTAAAAAATCTTTGTGCTCATAATTTGGGTAAAATAGTAAAAATATTAATTAATTTATTTATATTATGAATAAGGAATCATGTAGAGGAAATTATATTGGGTCTAGATTACCAAGTAGAATTTGGGTCCAACATAGTGTAGACAATGTTCAGGTGTAGAAAATAGATTTCAAATATTAGAGATTATATTATTTATTGAATTATTTAATGAATGTCACCTTGATTGAAACATCATTGTCTGTGTAATAATTTACTCTTATTTAGAGGTATGAACCCTTTAGCTTTTTCCAAAACCCATGTTTTTGTCTTTTAGGAAGTGAAAAAGGGGGCTTGGGGTCATAGAGTGGTTCAGAAGGTACAAGTGGATGCTAAGGAATAAAGCCTAATGGTTATAGTGTTGTCGACTAGCCAATGGGTTTCCTGTAGGTTGTGATATTTATTATAATCCCACCATCCAGCCAATGTGACCCACTATCCCATTGGTGGGTTTTATATGTTCTTTTAAATGGGAAAAGGGTTATTTTACCCACTCACCCCTTTTGTTTATTAACATGATTTTCCCCTCTTTTGCGCAGTATTCACAATATGGGAATGCTCTCTTCCTCCTCTTGAGTTCTTGAGTGCATATCCATTATCCAACTTATAAGTATACTTTTTATCATCATGTTAGAAGGCTCATAGTATTTGTATCACTCCATTGGATTCTCATTTCCCTTTCATTTTTGTCTAAATATATCCTTCCCATGTTTAATATAAATACCATATTTTCATATATTTTGACTGGCTTATATATTTAACTCATTTTCCCCTGATCCAAATCCAGATACATGTGGGAATCTTATAACCTATGGTAGGTGGTCTTGTGCCTTCACCTCAAATTTTCAAAGTTTTATTTCATCATTGAGTTGGTTTGTTTCACCAAACCATCATAAAATTGACCTATAATTTAGTAATTTTGATTTCTTTTTGAGGTATTAGAAGATACCTTGGATTTTGATTCCTTTTTGAGGTCATATAAGCTCCCTTGGATTTAGAAAAGTGGGATGGTCTAGGTGAAAACCATGTTTATACTATTAATAATGTTGGTTACGTAATTTTTAATACATTTATATAGAAATTTGGGGTAGTTTGGAGATTCCCCTTGGGAAATAATGATTTATTAATGAAGGTTTTATGCATAAGATGACCTTTTTGACACTATTATGCTTATGGTAATAGAATGTTTATTAAGAAATGTGAATTGGACACGGATGGTGAACATGGATTTATTTGTATTTTTTTATTTTATTAATTGAGGAAAAATAATAAATTTTTTATTCTTGGGGATGGTTACATATATAGAATACCATGGTGGATTTCCTTAGATCCACCTTGAAAATTATCTCCATATAATTCCATGGATGAGCCTAGGATTTCATGAGGAGATTCATGTGAGTGATGGTTCGTGTGGATAAATATGGATGCAATAATGTTTAATGCTATGGAATGACTCAAGTAAAAAATTTGATTATACAAATATTCATTACTATAAAATTCATAGGGATTCTCCCCATGGATTTGGGTAATGTTTATAACCATTCCATTCCACAGATCAATTTCTTGTATTTTCTGGGGGCACCCTTACTGAAAACCAAAGGAAGAAATCCCTAGATTCTATTTGATTTATATAGGTGTGCAATGCCTTGGGTGTGTGAGTTGGATTCTCATTGAGACATGACTCTAAATGTAAAGGGTGGCCTCTTGAGTTCAGAATCAACTAGTAAAGTATATTATAAAATAATTAAAGGGTATTTCAGGTTGAGCCACATCTATTCCTTTAGGTAACTTTACTATGGTATCATTGGTGATGTGCCTTGGAACATGATTGGACCACGATACCTCCTTCATATTCAAAGACCATCACGGGATGAAGAAAGTGTGGTCATCCCGTGTTGTCTCTTTGAGACCCAAGGATAGAGGTGGTTTCTTTTTTATTCACTACTTATTAGTATTCTAACTAGTTCACTTATAGTTTACACACCATTATTCATTAAACATATAGAAAGGATTTTCATTAAAAACTATTGGAGGTGGCTTACCGAGTTTTACTCACACCTAGTTCAAGAATACATTTGGTACTAGGAAAGATTTCATGGAAGAAAGTTGGGACAAGGGGAGCACCCTATATTTTATTGTCGATGTTATGGATATGATTGGAGTTGGGAGATGATCCAAAGCTAGTGACTTTTGGTTTTTTTGATGTTTTTTTGGTTTTTTCTCCTCATTTGACTCTTGGGTGTTATTGTACTTGAAATTACAAATATGTATGAATGACTATATTGTATATGATGTCACTATGATATTTCATGGGTTGTGATATGGTATTTAAGAACATGTTTTTATTTCTTGGATGTGATTTGTATTATAAGGTGTGTTCCCTAAGTTTACATCTTTTATATGTAATTTCATACATTGTATGATTTTTTAAGTGGGTGGTAAGTTGGTGTTATAGTCCTTTGTAGGAATGGATATGGATTTGGTGATTTGGGGGAAATTAGTGAAACCTATAAGGGATACAAATGGAACTCCACACATAATACCATTAGAGTTTGCGTCACTCGAAGAATACAGTTAGATGATGGGATTTTGTTAGCTAGTGAGAGGAACCATAAAGGGTTTCAAACCTTGAGAGATGGATTTAGTTACTTATAGAGATCCTATATATTGTAATATTACATTCCCCAAATTAAATATCAAGGGGTGAATCAAGTGATTCTTTACCAAAGAAAATTTCTAATATGTACTTAATTATAGAGGGAAGAATTGGGGGCTGAATTAGCGCAATCATAAAAACCTTATATGAAAAAGGTTAATTAAAAAATGAGTTCTTCAAATGGATGAGTATTATTTGGTTCTATAACGATATGTGTACTCTAAAACCATTATAATATTATTTTCTTAATTTAGAAAAGGGGCCTATATCATTAGTGATGTGTTTTTCCAAGGCTAATGAAAATAGCATAAAATGGACAAGATTTTATGTGTATATTTTTTTATAAAACATGTTTTGAAACCAAATTGTATAGATGGGGAATATGAGTTTAATATTTTATATTACAAATTTATAAGATGTGACGAACTATTATCAAAGCGATATGGATGGGTAGAGAATTTCCCATGTATGTTTTTTTATCCTGATGATTCTATTGGTATGATAAATGTATTACTCATGGGATAATTACAATGAATCAATGAGTAATATTATGGATTATTTAGAATTTTGGTACGCATATTTCATATACTACTATGATAGATTTACCCTAGGTCCAAGAGTATTTAAAGACTATCTCTAATGTACCACATCTAAGGAAGAGATTGGTGATACTCTATTTTCTACTGAGAAAGATATATGTGATTACCTCCTATATGAATAGTTATATATCACTAATCATCGAAAGGGTATTATGGTTTACCATAGTTATTTAAGGTGATATTCCATTCTCCATAGGGAATTGTATGAATTTCTACCACAATTATTTATGGATGATACACAATTCAGGATTAGATGTGTATGATTTCCACACTATACCATACACCTTTAAAATTTGAGAGAGGTATAACCATTTAACTTGATTTTGATAGGTTGTATTCCATTAAATAGTATGATAGTGGGCCAGTGACCTTCTATATGTGTTTGGATACTCCACCCCCTTGGAGAAGTAAGCATTATGTGGATGTCTTACCATAATCATATATCCATGACATGAGAAATTCCATACCATATTCTAGTTCATTTAAACTTAGGAAAGAGTGGTTGGTGAGGGTGGATTCATGACTACCCAATGGTATAACTAGTATTATACATGTGATTTTCATCTTTTCCATATTATGATATATGTTTATTCATATGTTTATTCTTTAAATAATGAAAATAGTTTGTTATTTAGTACTATGTTTTATTCTCACACTATGAACATGATACTAAATGGTTTTGTTGAGTAATGTTTGACATACATATGTGATAAAGGGTCCTATTATTGGTAAGTGGAAAAGATTTGCTTATTGAAGAAGAATAGACATACCAAAGGCAATCCTGAAGGAATTTTTAACCTTTTCTCATATATTTTATATGTTCATATCTTTGTGAATTCTCATTTAGGATATGTAATAGATGTGACATAAAATTCCTTTATTATACTATTACATGGGTCTTTGTTTTTATTCAGTTATCCATCCACTATGAATCTATATTTTTGGGATGTTGAAATATATTTTATAGATATTTATATTGTTTATTTTTTTAATGAAACTAATATTAGAGTCTCCACATGTATTCTTTATAATCCTCACAATTATTTTGAAACCTATATCATACGGCGATGTTTTCCAAAAGTCACATGGAATCCTGGCTTGGGATGATAGATAATTACCTAGATTGGGATGTTACATGGAGTGTATATTTCTCATGAGATCATCAAAGGATCAAATTATTGTTGTAATTGTAGTAGTTTGTGGTTTCTTATGGCATAGATTATTACTATGGTTAGGTTAGTGTATTTAAAAATAGGTGTATCAGGTTGTGAATTATTCCTTATCATTTAAATTCTAGGGCGGTGGTTATATGTTGAGGTGTTTTTGTGATGAGTATGATTTACAATGGATGTTAATATGATGGGGGGACTTGTGTCATGACAACCAATAATATTGTTCATTTTTATAGATATGGCTATGTTATGTCCATCCCATTATTTAAATTCATGTTAATGAATAGGGGAGACACATATGGTGTGGGACCCACATTATTGATCATGATTGGTATGGTTTACCAGCACCATTGAAGATAATAGGGTCAAGAATCGATGTGTCTTAGAAAGAAAGCAGTGAGTCAACTTGGTTTTATTAATGATGAGTGTTATGGATAATAATTATATATTGTACATGCAATCATATATATATATATATATAAATTACTGATATATCATAGGGATCTGTTGGGGTTTTCCTTATTCATCTTATTACCACCCAATCCATATGTATCGTGGTGGATGTACAAACTTATTACTTTGTATATTGGTCAGATAAAGGTTAAAATTATAGATGACTTAGCTTGAGTAGATTGACTATGATCTAGATAGTATTTTAAGGAATGTTCAACATCTTTATAGATGTTATGTCCTATATTTAAATTTTCATGTATAAAATAAACTCATCGATTGATAAAACATTTTATATATAACTATATAATATAGAATGAGTTCAATTTTTTCTATATAGTTTATGATATTAATTATTATTGGATTTCTGTTAGAATTCCATATTCGAACTCATATGATATAAATTATGTATATTTTTGGATTTAGTGTTATCAATAGTTATCTAATTGAATTTATAGAAAACCAAATAATGATCATACACCCTCAACAGAACTCAGTAACATCTAATGCATGGGGAGGAACAAATGAGGTCATATAGAAAAAACCAACTTGATCCTTAGGTAACATGTAGAATATGGATTTTAATTTTTTTTATAAAATCCTTTTTATTTAACTTTAAATTTCTAATTTATATAATGTGATACATTGGGCATAACATGGGATCAATGCTAAAATTATTCCAGGTCAAAACATATATTGTATAACTACAGGTAACTACAGAGAGATATTTTTTCTTTTTTTTAACCAATTATAGTTATTATATTTGATAAAGTACGATTTTATGAGTTATAATTTACTAATTTTATCTTAGAAAATGTGATATTGGGACAAGTGTATATAAATTATACTTGGAATGCATGTTCACATGACATGTAAACAACTGTGTGTGATTAGAAAAACTATTCTTGATAAAACATTTTAGTAAATTAAAATATCAATAATATATTATTTAGTGTTTTCATACATAACCTAAAAGGGGTGTAATATTTTTTTTAAATAAATGGTGATAATATTTTGAGTGTATATCGCTATATTATGATGATGTAGTTGATATGAAGATTTGGTGAAATAAAATCCCTATAATTGATGGTGTATATATTTCAAAAATTGGTTCATTAGAACCCTATATTGGTTGATGTAATAATTATTTATGGGGTAGAGTACGCATGATATGATTTTAGAATAAGTGGTAATAGAGGGAAAAATAATTTTTCATGAAGAGTAGTTGATGTGAGTGTGAAAGTAGGATTAATTTGATGTCTGGTTAACTGATTGGGAATGCGAGTCAAGTATTGAAGATATAGGACTCATTATGGAATTATTTTCATGTAGAATAGGGGTAGTATGAGGTATAATTATTAATATTTTTATAATTCAATTGAGATTTTCAATGTAAGGGATTGGATAGATATGGATTACTATAATATTTATGTGTACTAGAACCTCTCCTACATTGGAGATGGTATTATATAAGATGTGGTATAATATAAGTTTTATATAAGTTGATGTCATGAACTTTACCATGTTATGGTGTTCTTAGTGATTTTCATTTTTATATGACTTGTGTCGAATATACATAATTTATTTGGAATGGAAAGTTTACATGGATTGGAATGTAAGGATTTGTGTCAAAATCCTAAGAAACATTCTATTTTTTGATTAGGGTTATAAATCCATATATTTCATGGGGTAGAATGGTTTAGTAGGGACGATTATTTCAGGAATCTTTGTATAACTCATTTGTTATAGTTTATGTGAATTGTAAATGTAAGGAAATGATATGTGAATTTAAGGTTCATCACATTGAAAAAACTCTATAGGGTTATATCCTATGGTATAATTATATTGAATTTTAATGATGATCTAAAAATGATAATTATCATAGTGATGGGATGTTTTGATAATGTTTTTAATTCATTTTTCTTTATATGTGTGTTACTATTTTGAAAGTTTCTTATAGGATTACAGAACTTTTGGTTAGAAAGTTTAATGGATCATTTAGGATATTTTATAATTTTTTATATGTAAAAAACTTTGATTAGTTTTTTTGAATGATTATTATGAATATTTTTTAAATGTTTTTAAAGAAATTATAACAAATTAATCATTTTACAATGGTAATAAGATGGGGGAACCTAGTTTCATATAACTATTCTTAATAAGTGGTAATTTTTAGGGCATCGAGTAGAGATGGTGGAACTATATTTAATATTTAGTACCTTAGTTAAGATAATTTTTTTATTTTAAATATTTTATATATTTAAGAGTTGTAGAAGTTATTTAATGAAGTAGAATAAGTGGTGGAATATTTAGTTATTAATTGATTTTGAGTGTAGTCCTACCCTATTTTTTGGGGAATCTTGGATCTTTGGATATTGTCAATTGGATTAGATTTCATTATTTCACATTTCAAAATGAAGATACACTAATTTTGATACATGTTTATATTGTTAGTTAAAAGATTTATAAGGAATAATTATTATTATTAGAGGACTATAGACCTTTATGGGAACGGTGGAGGATAATCTCAATAATTGTTAATTGGTGAATCTATAAATGTTTTATAGGAAATCACATTGAGAGGTGAAGTGTTCATTGTAGGGATGAAAATATTATATTATAGTAGTGACTGGAGGTCACTGATTTATAGTTTTCTATTGATTATTTATATCAACTTTCAAAAATTAATTATTATGTAACTTTTGTTTCTTGAATCATACTATTCTAGTGGTTATGATGTGTTTTTAGGGAACATAGTTTTTGATGGATGATAGATGGATTTACGAATTTTATGTGATGTTGGATAGTCATGTTTTCTATGAACCACAATGTCCTTATCTCTTCTAGAGAGGATCTTGAGATGGTTTTATCTGGTTATATTGATCTAGGATAGTGTGGAAATGAAAAAAAAGACTGTGGTGAATGGGGGACCATTTTAAAAACTAAAATAAAGTAGTTGAGTTATATATGGTTCCTAAAAAATATTATATTCAAGAAATAATTTATAATATAAAATTAGTATTAGTACACATAATATTTTATAGGATATATATTTTATTTAATTATTAATGTATGATATGTGAATTAAAAAATCTTTGTGCTCATAATTTGGGTAAAATAGTAAAAATATTAATTAATTTATTTATATTATGAATAAGGAATCATGTAGAGGAAATTATATTGGGTCTAGATTACCAAGTAGAATTCGGGTCCAACTTAGTGTAGACAATGTTCAGGTGTAGAAAATAGATTTCAAATATTAGAGATTATATTATTTATTGAATTATTTAATGAATGTCACCTTGATTGAAACATCATTGTCTGTGTAATAATTTACTCTTATTTAGAGGTATGAACCCTTTAGCTTTTTCCAAAACCCATGTTTTTGTCTTTTAGGAAGTGAAAAAGGGGGCTTGGGGTCATAGAGTGGTTCATAAGGTACAAGTGGATGCTAAGGAATAAAGCCTAATGGTTATAGTGTTGTCGACTAGCCAATGGGTTTCCTGTAGGTTGTGATATTTATTATAATCCCACCATCCAGCCAATGTGACCCACTATCCCATTGGTGGGTTTTATATGTTCTTTTAAATGGGAAAAGGGTTATTTTACCCACTCACCCCTTTTGTTTATTAACATGATTTTCCCCTCTTTTGCGCAGTATTCACAATATGGGAAGGCTCTCTTCCTCCTCTTGAGTTCTTGGGTGCATATCCATTATCCAACTTATAAGTATACTTTTTATCATTATGTTAGAAGGCTCATAGTATTTGTACCACTCCATTGGATTCTCATTTCCCTTTCATTTTTTGTCTAAATATATCCTTCCATGTTTAATATAAATACCATATTTTCATATATTTTGACTGGCTTATATATTTAACTCATTTTCCCCTGATCCAAATCCAGATACATGTGGGAATCTTATAACCTATGGTAGGTGGTCTTGTGCCTTCACCTCAAATTTTCAAAGTTTTATTTCATCATTGGGTTGGTTTGTTTCACCAAACCATCATAAAATTGACCTATAATTTAGTAATTTTGATTTCTTTTTGAGGTATTAGAAGATACCTTGGATTTTGATTCCTTTTTGAGGTCATATAAGCTCCCTTTGATTTAGAAAAGTGGGATGGTATAGGTGAAAACCATGTTTATACTATTAATAATGTTGGTTACGTAATGTTTAATACATTTATATAGAATTTTGGGGTAGTTTGGAGATTCCCCTTGGGAAATAATGATTTATTAATGAAGGTTTTATGCATAAGATGACCTTTCTGACACTATGATGCTTATGGTAATAGAATGTTTATTAAGAAATGTGAATTGGACACGGATGGTGAACATGGATTTATTTGTATTTTTTTATTTTATTAATTGAGGAAAAATAATAAATTTTTTATTCTTGGGGATGGTTACATATATAGAATACCATGGTGGATTTCCTTAGATCCACCTTGAAAAGTATCTCTATATAATTCCATGGATGAGCCTAGGATTTCATGAGGAGATTCATGTGAGTGATGGTTCGTGTGGAGAAATATGGATGCAATAATGTTTAATGCTATGGAATGACTCAAGTAAAAAATTTGATTATACAAATATTCATTACTATAAAATTCATAGGGATTCTCCCCATGGATTTGGGTAATGTTTATAACCATTCAATTCCACAGATCAATTTCTTGTATTTTCTGGGGGCACCCTTACTGAAAACCAAAGGAAGAAATCCCTAGATTCTATTTGATTTATATAGGTGTGCAATGCCTTGGGTGTGTGAGTTGGATTCTCATTGAGACATGACTCTAAATGTAAAGGGTGGCCTCTTGAGTTCAGACTCAACTAATAAAGTATATTATAAAATAATTAAACGGTATTTCAGGTTGAGCCACATCTATTCCTTTAGGTAACTTTACTATGGTATCATTGGTGATGTGCCTTGGAACATGATTGGACCATGATACCTCCTTCATATTCAAAGACCATCACAGGATGAAGAAAGTGTGGTCATCCCGTGTTGTCTCTTTGAGACCCAAGGATAGAGGTGGTTTCTTTTTTATTCACTACTTATTAGTATTCTAACTAGTTCACTTATAGTTTACACACCATTATTCATTAAACATATAGAAAGCATTTTCATTAAAAACTATTGGAGGTGGCTTACCGAGTTTTACTCACACCTAGTTCAAGAATACATTTGGTACTAGGAAAGATTTCATGGAAGAAAGTTGGGACAAGGGGAGCACCCTATATTTTATTGTCGATGTTATGGATATGATTGGAGTTGGGAGATGATCCAAAGCTAGTGACTTTTAGTTTTTTTGATGTTTTTTTTGGTTTTTTCTCCTCATTTGACTCTTGGGTGTTATTGTACTTGAAATTACAAATATGTATGAATGACTATATTGTATATGATGTCACTATGATATTTCATGGGTTGTGATATGGTATTTAAGAACATGTTTTTATTTCTTGGATGTGATTTGTATTATGTTTCCCTTATTTACATTGTGTTGATATTAGAACATAGGGTATAGTCTCCCCATCATACCACCTATATACCCTTTATAATTTTCAGCTACCTCTGGATTATTGGGAGGATCACCTCAATCCACATGGTTCACTAACTGAGAGCTTCAGTTTAGTGTTTTTTTGTTAGGGAATTATAAAATGTTATCAACACCTTTTTACTTATGTTGTGATTTGGGATTGGTATCCTCGAATTAAGATATGTTAGAAAATGGTAACGAGATTGTTCTTGTGAGTTACTACACCATTTATGAGGGAAAATCAATGTTTCCAAGGACGGGAAGTATTATTCTTAGAATGAATTATTTTAGTTGATCTATTTTCACATCCAGTGAGACAGTTGTTTTATATGGTTAATGTTTATGTAATTTAAACTCTTAGGTTGGTTTGGAAATATTTTTTGAGTACATGACTCATATTACGAATGTTGGTATTTACATGCTATTTCCATTCTTGATCAATTGCTTTCCTTGATTGTTAGTGTTGATATTCCTTATTATGACATTGGTTGGTTATTTAAAATGTTAGGATTAAACTAAACAATTTTTTCCAATAAAAATTAATTGTGGAATTATATCTAATGAATTATTAAAAGACTAAAGATATGAATATTGTGACCACATGAGTGGAATTTAAACTGGTGGAAGTTAGATGGGGTTCCAAGCTCAATATAAGGGGTGTTTTTCTCTATAACTTATGTTTTACAATTCATACAATGGCACCAGGGGGATGGGCTTGAAAACCCTAAGGTAATTGGAAAATGAAAAGAGTTAAAATGATAATGATATATGAGATATGGATAAATTAGAAAATTATTCAGGCTAAATAAAATTCCACAAAGAATATTATTAGTTGATTTCCATTACAACTAGTTGATGGAATATTATTTAACCCATTATGGTGAAATGAGACTTTGATATATGTGTGACTTGACCCTAGAGTGGGTAAATGTGGATATTTATAGTGCTATATTTATTAATTTAGAAGCCCTTGATCATTACTATTTACCCTTTTTGTGATATAAAAAACTATTCTAGTAATGTAATATGATTTATTCTAATAGTTTTTTAGAAAAATTCCACCTGTTCAACCACAAGTTGTTCACCATGAGGGAATTGGAGGGAATGGAAAAGTCACACCCTACCTTCTTAAAGATGAGAGAAGGGATAAAAAGATGTTGAGACCTTCCTTCATCAAGACAATGGAGAGATAA
Source organism: Viscum album (assembly GCA_963277665.1). Lineage (NCBI taxonomy): Eukaryota > Viridiplantae > Streptophyta > Magnoliopsida > Santalales > Viscaceae > Viscum > Viscum album. The sequence goes on along the minus strand of OY728126.1, from coordinate 678,189,341 downwards.
TGACCCCTGAGTCCCACCTGTAATAGGACCTAGGGTGACAAACAACACCACAAGTATAGAAATATCACAAAAAATTTGGGGAATTACCCTTTTTATATTAACCAAGATTGGGAGATAATATGTCTCAAACTTGAACAACTCTGAGACACATATCCTTATAAGGAAACCAAAATCCATCCCACAAGCATGTTCAAAATAAAAATTCTAGAAAAATAAAAAGAAAACTCCAAGGTATGTACCAAATGAAAAGAGAAAATGTAACAGAACAACCACTACAAAATACAAGATAGTAAGGTCCATCACTTCTCACATAATCTCCAAGGAAACACAAAAATGGTTTTATATATGTAGGGTGAGAATAAAAGTGTACTCAGTAAGAAAATCCAAATTCACCCTTGAACAAGTGAAAAAAATCATACTAATTCCCCTATGAAAAAACAATAGAATCTAAAAAGAACCTAACAAGGTATAATATCCACCGAACCTGACTAAGGCACATTCACTAAGTAGATAAAAACAAGTAATGTAATATAAGAATCACATCAATATTTGGGGTTCCCCACACCACTTACAACTGGTTAACTGCACATCCCTAACAGCGAACGTCCTGACGCTACCACACTCCTCCACAAGACCGACTATCACAACCTGTACACACACACTTGTGAAACAAACAACACCACATTTCTACCCATAGACACCTGGGCCTCACACATACCACCCCTACCCCAAAACATCTGGGCCTCATCTTAAAGACATCAAGAAATAACCACCTCTCACATATCCAATACTATAAGTTTGGTATTAAACCCCAAGAAATTACATCCTTCCGGTAGAGTCTTGGTAAATCAATGCCTATAAGAGGGAGAAAGGTTATGTTAATCACCAACCAACCATCCTCCCAGTAGGATGTTGGGAAAGAAACCCTCCCCCATAACAATGGGGTTGTTCGATATATTGTTCTCAACACGGGTGAGGTGCATATAGAAGAAACAATGACTACAGGTTTATATATATATGTAACAAACACTCATCCCACCCTATGTAATTCCAAACATAAAAAAATACCACTCAAAACCACCTTTACTACTATCCCTACATGCACAAATAACTATGAATGACAGTCACTTGAACACCACTTCAATTAATCAATTGTCTATCTATATTATCATTCCATTCATTTATTTATTCCATTCCTACATAAGAAAATTCCTAAACACTGCAAAAATTATTAGGCGAAGCAACTACACTAACCACTGCCAAATACAAACAAGGAAAGAGGGACCAAGGTAAAGGAATTGATTTTAACACCCACTCATAAAAAACACTCAAAAACCAATGGATTGTTGTCCCACTGCACACCCTCTTTCTTAGACACCTCTACCATCATTCTTCAAAGTAATACCACCCTATCCTTCCTTTAAACTAGAAAATACCCAACACACCTCATCCTAACCACCCTCGACAACCCCACTACATAACAATACCACACCAGCACACTCATAAACATGAAATCAGGACACAACCAAGTCATGCAGACCTACTGCCCAACAACTACCCAGATACAGTACCACTGCATAAAAATTCAATTAATTCCCCAATCAATAAATCTATCAACATGAGATACCATCATACCTCATTAACCATCTCATAAAAAAATCCCACAAAAACAACCACTAAAACTGTAGCCCCGCAACACAAACATACCAAACCAACTCACATAAACATCCCATCTGTCCACCCCTGCACCCATAATTGTGCTTCCAACAGAAACACCACACATCCCACACAATTCAAAAAACCCAACATAACATAACACAAATCCAAACCTACCAAACATGGTGTATTAGGATTTCAGAAACACTATTCTTTAAATCCACTTTGATAAAAATGAGTGATCAAAAAAGGGTTTTCATCAGGGGGAATTGATTTATTTATCATAGTGTATGTGAATAATAAGATAGATATTTATAACAATTATTAATAAGGAAAAAACAATAGTTATAAATAATCACCTATGTAAAGAAAACTACCACCAATGACCACTATTTTCAGAAGCAGACGACCATAATAGATCACATCATCTACAAGGATAACACATAAAATAGGAGATTAATATCAATCCACTCCCAGCCATTCATCAAGTTCATATTAGCATTTATCATTGTTAGAAGTTTGAATCAGATGTTTTCCAAAAATAAAATTACTATACCTACTCCACATGATACACAATTAAAAGTTAGATGATGAAAATCGCTGCCTGTAATAGTAGACGATCAATAATTCTTCCTTGCGTCTAAAATAGAGGGTTGTGCGGGTAGTAGGATGGACTCGAAAGGAAACTCTGTCGATGGTTACGACACAACATGAGACTCCATGGGGAGGAAAGGATCTAGGAGTTTTAAGAGAAAACTAAAACACATGGGGAAAATAATATCTTAGTTTCTAAATATCAGATCCTATATCAATAAGAGGGGAAATAATTTTTGTGACAATCCCAAAATTTATCAATGAAAATTATTCTTGATCTAATTAAATGTATTATTATGAAAAATGGTTATTTAAAACATATGCACATCCTTGGTTTTATGTTTTTAGATTTTAAAATACTGTTAAGAATTGTGACCATTGATAATATAGTCATTGAATAGTGATCACATGATTAGAATAAATATAGGGAATAACAAATCCAACTAACTCAGAGAAAGGCAGTGATGGACTCATCTAGTAGAATTTCTCTATAAGAATCCCATTTGTCAGAGCACGGAAAGGAGGTGGTATGATTGGGCTATGATCTTGACCAAACCCAAGATAATCTTTAACATGATAAGATCGAACAGAACCACCTATGGGAGAAGTAGAAGTTGATAGAGATTACCACCCCAGCGATGTTACCCAAGCCACCCCAAGAGTCTTTCACCATCTCACACCTTACCCTTAGGTATTATGCGAGTGTTATCAGGGGTTATGTAACAACAGTCTAACCCAATGAATATATTTATAGAATAAATAATATACATTTATTCTATTATTGTTACTTTTTAAATAGTTTTTAAAGCCAAAATAGTATTTTTAGTTAATATTCAATTAAGAAATATATTTTGATGAATTAATGGATTTTTGAATTAATAAAATTTTAATAAAATATTATTACTAAATTAATTTTTATTAAATATAAATGATCATGTAATTTTTATGAGTATAATCATGATTTTTATTAAGGTTTGAAATCTGTTTTTGTCAAAACCAATGAATTTTCGATAAATGTCAGTTTTTATATTAAAATCAAATAAACAAATATTTAGAAAATTATTTAGATAAAATGAATAATATTTTTTGATTTATAAAGTCAAAATTATCCAATGGTGAATGTTTTATAATTTTTTGAGACAGTCGAATTTTTGGGTAAAAATTAAATACCATTTAATTATATAATGTGTTTTATGACATCATAATGACCCAATAGTGATTTAATAAAATAAAAAAATGATATGTTCAGACAATATATGTTTTAACATTAAAATATTGTGATTTTATGTTTGTTTTATTTATTTTTAAAAGCTTAAGTGAACCATCCAAGACTTATAAAACATTCTAACTTTTTATATTGATTTCCTTGCGTGTGTGACTCACCTCCAAATAAGAAATCCAAAAATTTTAATAATTTGGGCCATTGACCTTATAAAATAATTTTTTCCACCCCCTTTTTCAAAAACCTTGGGCAAAAACCATGGTTTGGTTTGTGTTTTTGATTAGTTTAATGCGTGGTGTCCAAAACTTAAATAATAAAGAAGATACTCTATTTTACAATATAAACCCTCCCAAGATCCCACTTCCTCTTCACTACAAGCCTTTTGAGATAGACCGAAATATCCCCACATATCTCTAGAATCCTTAAAAGGCACCCCAATCTCCCAATAATCCTATCTCAAGCCTCTCCGAGTCCTTTGGTATCACACTTCTAATTAAGGGATTTTCTTCCTTCTAATTTTTGTCCAAATTTTATTATATTGTTATGACCTTTTATATTAAATTAAAAATGTTTGGGTATGATTTTGAACCTCCACTTTACTTCCCTACATATGTTTGAATTATTAGAGACCCATTTATCTCTCATTAATGCCTCCCATGAACACAAATTACCAAGCCGAAATTCCATAAAGGATTTATCTCTCTTCATTCACATTCAAGCAATTCCTTTATATTAAAAATATAAATTCCATTACATATGTTGGGACATGTATCTATATGAACCCTTAATTTCCATTTATTTTAAATAAGATAAGGCACCCATTTCTCTCTCATCATACATTTTTATGAATTCTTATGACATGCCGTTATGCTACCGAAATCTCCGTGCAATTTTCCATGCCAAAGTCATTGTGTAGTTATTACCATGCCCATTTCTCTATCAAGGGTTTTTAAATTTATTAAGATTTACCTATTGATCATTTAGTTTCATGTATTAATTCCACCTTTCTTTATCATGGAATAAATGATGATTTTTAATGAATCCATGTTATATGATCCATGTGGAAGACTTATGCATGACATGAAATCATTAAGAAGGGTGCACCCTGATAGAACTCCAATGCACTGGGTAAAGATTAGTATCAGGATATATCATGTGAAATGAGGGTTTAGTCATGATGATTCATATGAAATGATGTTTCACTCATGCACCATGTGCAAGGATCCTTGGTTCATGCTAATATCATGTTAAATGATGTTGTCACATTTCAATGTTTTGACAATCATGCTATATCGTGCCTTTTTGTTTACATGTCTCTTAGGATCCATTGATATGTCTATTTCATAACATGTACTATAATATTCATGTTATGACTTGTTTACTTCCTTACTGGGCTTTATATCTCACCCTTTTCTTATGTATGTCCTCAAGTTATTCCATGCAATGCTAAGTATGAAGGAATGTTGTGGTCATGTAAAAAAGTTTTCAATAAAGATTTTTAGTTTAATATTATTGGTTGTTATGTAATGTGCCTAATTTTCCAAGACACTAGAACTATCGATCCTTATATTTGTATTAAGTTCAATTTATTTGTAATAAATTATGTTTAAGTGTGAAATAAAGATCAGGGTTTTTATAGTTCATATCAAAGGATAGGTTTAGTTATTTTTGGGATTAGGATTTGAAAAAGCTAGTGAAAGCATTAGGGATAAGACTAAGTATAATAAAATCATTCAAAAATATTGGTGAATATCGAGTAAGTGGTTTATCAAGAAACTAAATCCCTGTATGGGTATGAGTAGGTAGAGGTGGCTCTGGTACAGATGTATCTAGGGGTAAAACCCAAAAAACAATGCTTTGATCTAGACTAAAAGAAGAAATGGTGCATGACAATGTGCCTTGCTTCACTCTTGGTTATGACACTCCTGGGGTATTTTCTTTTGTAAATTCACAAGCTTAGTATGAACCATTGTTAAGGGAATAAATCAATTACCCTAAGAATATATGTTGGGAAATAGATAATGGATAACAAATATTGAATTCTATGACTTCATAAGTTAAGGAAATAAAAGCAATTTATAAGTCATTTGGTTTTGTCTTTGGATTACCCTTTATGTATTACCCCTAACATTCCTTTTATTACAACTAATGGCCAATAATAGGAGGACCCTGTCTAAAAACTGATGTGAAGATCAATGTGACAAATGTTTTAATGAGATGCCTAATCCAATGGAAGGTGTAATCATGACCTTTGTCATGAGACTCTTGTAGTTAACACAAGTTTTTAATTTAAACATGGGTTAATAAGAATGTTCAACCCCCCTAAGAAAGAACAAATCACAATCAAGAGGTTCATGAGAAAAAGGCCTCCAAATTTAAATGGATCACCCGATCCCTCAATTGCCGAACAATGGATCAAATCCATTGATAAGATCTTTTCCATCCTTTAATGTTTTGAACAAGAGAAGGAACATCTGGCTTCTTATTGTATGGAGGGTGAAGCTAATCAATTGTGGATGTTGATAAAAAATATAAAGTGCAAGGAAGTGATCAAGGCATTGGAATGGAAGGATTTCCAGAAAATGTTTTTCGACAAATATTTTCCTCACACCCTCCAAATTATGATGGAAGAGGACTTTATTGTCCTAAAAAAAGATGATGAATCCATCAGAGCGTATGAGGAAAAAAACACAAGGATTTCATGATATTCCTCTGACATTGTCATTACCCCTAAATGAAAATTTGACCCCTTCTTTGTTGGGATAAAACCTAACCTACGGAAAGGTCTTATGATTCGTGAGTTCGAGATATATGAGTAAATTGTATGATGTGACCTGAAAGTCGAAATAGAGATATGTGAATCTCAGGGGTATCATGGGGATAGGAAGTGTAAGGTGGAATTCAATTCTGGCGGTCTGATGGATAAATCCAATGGTGTAAATAAAATTTAGCACCCCACTTTCCAGAGGTGCAGAAAGAAGCACACCAGAAATCACCTAAAGGGGATGAGGAAATGCTTTAGGTGTGGAAGAGAAGGTCACCTAGCCAACATCTGATGATAAGAAAAACGTAGAGCTGCGACAAAGGAAAGGAACACTATATTAAACTCTCAACACATTGTTCATTGCTTCAACTACAAATAACCGAGGCACTTTATAAACCATTTCCCCAAGAACAGGGTTTTCAGAGGCAACCAACAACCTCCAAGGCAGCATTGGCAATCTTTTTCCATCACTACCGCCGAAGTGAACCCTGAAAACGAAGTGCTGATAGGTATGCTAGTTATTCATTCAAGAATAGCGAACATAATTTTTGATTCTACTTATACTCATTATTTTATATCCTGAATGTTTATTAGAACAATCCCAACACCACCACAAATCATATAAGTAAAGATGTTAGTGATTACAAAAAATGGGGAAATCATTGCATCCCATTAATATAACTCATCCCCTATTATAATTTGTGGATTTATATTTCTATATAACCTCTCCACACTCCCTCTAGTGGAATTTGATACAATTTTTGGCATGGATTGGATTTATCTATATAGAGCCAAAATAAATTCCCATGAGAGGGAAATCACTATTTATATGGAGAATTGACCCTCGATTCTGTACAAGTGAAAGGAGGAAGATGAATCTTATTTAGATCCATCATCTCAAGCATGGATATTACTACACTTTGATCATGCGAATCTGGCCTAGATGAATGAGTCTAAGGAAGAAACCATCCTTGAAGACATGCCTATTGTGAGGGAATTCGCTGAAGTGTTTCCCAAGGAATTGTTTGGGCTTCCTCCTAGAAAAGATGTTGAATTATCAATAGATATTATACCTAGGGAATTTACAATATCCAAGAATCCATATAGAATATATTTCTTAGAGCTCGAGGAGCTAAGGAAACAACTACAATAGAATCTGGATAAAGGGTTTATATGCCCAAGTGCTTTACTGTGGGGTGCACCAATCCTTTTTGTCAAGAAGAAGGATGGGTCAATGCTTCTTTACATTGATTATCACGAGCTCAACAAAATCACACTAAAGAACAAATAACCTCTACCATAAATTTATGACTTGTTCAATCAGCTACAGAGAGCATAATACTTCTCCAAGGCAGATCTGCAGTTCGGATATTACCATGTAAGGGTGAAGAATTAGGATATCCCCAAGAATGCTTTTTGTACAAGATACATGCATTATGAATTCATATTAATGCCTTTCATACTCACTAATGCTCCAACAATCTTCATGGAATTGATGAATAGAGTATTTAGAGATTGCCTTGAATTTTTTTTTGGTAGTACTTGTTAATGATATTATAATATATTCTAAAACCAAGGAGTAGCATGAAAAGAATATAAGCATTATACTAAAGACCTTGGAAAGGATAATCTCTATGAAATTTATAGTATGTGTGAGTTTGGGTTAAAGGAGGATTCGTTATTGGGTCATATCATCACAAGAAATGGGATATCGGTTGATCCATCCAAGATAGCTGCAATTGAGGGATGGTCAAGGCCAACATCGGTAACAAATATCCGTAGTTTCTTAGGGTTAGCTAAATATTATCGTCGATTTGTGAGAAATATACCATGATTGTTCAACCGACATACCAAGATAACTCAGAAGGGTGTAATATTTTCTTTGAGTGATGAATGGGAAGAGAGCTTCAAGGAGTTGAAAAGTAGGCTTATCACTGTGCCCATTCTCACACTACCCACAAGTGGAGAACTTTTTGTGGTGTTTAGGGATGCTTTTAAAAAGGGCCTAGGTTGTGTGTTAATGAAAAATGACAAAGTAATTGCTTATGCTTCAAGGAAATTGAAATTTCATGAGAAAAACTATCCAACACATGATCTGGAGTTGGCTATAGAGATATTCTCTTTAAAAATTTGGTGACATTACCTCTTTGGGGAGAAGTGTGAAATATATAAAGACCAAAAAAACCTCAAGTATATATTCACATATAAAGAGTTTAACATTCGCCAAAGAAGATGGTTATAACTGATCAAAGACAATGACTGATCAATCCATTACCACCCTAGGAAAGATAACAAGGTGATAGATTTTCTATGTTGAAAGGAACCATAAATTCTATCATTGATGAGAATGGAAAAGGAACCAATATTCATAGATTTCATGAATATAGACCTGGTAATCATAAAGAAGGGAAATCCTCGGAGTTAACTATTAATTAAGAATGAATTGTGAGATTTGGGACAAGTCTATATGATCCCTCAAGTCTGGAGTTAAAGAAATAACTTTTTGATGATTCACATAGATCAAATTTCTCCATTCACCCAAGAAATACAAAGATGTATCAAGATATCCAAGATCATTATTGGTGGGATAACATGAAGAATGAGATCATTGAGTATACATCAAAGTTCCTAGTATGTCAACATGTGAAGGCTGAGAGGTAGATGTATTAGGGGATGATGAAACCATTAACCAAACCCATATGGAAATTGGAGAACATCCCCATGGACATTGTTACCAGGCTTCCGAAAAAATCTGAAGGAAACAATTCTATCTGGGTTGTTGTGGATCATGTTACAAAGAATACACACTTCATTTCAACTTGGGAGGATTTATAATTGGATCAACTGTAATAGATATATATTAGTGAAGTGGTAAGGTTACATGGAGTACCACTATCTGTTGTATCCGATAGAGATCCAAGATTCACCTCTAAGTTTTGGAAGAGTCTTCAACATGATTTTAATAATGCGATGAACTTTAGTATGACTTATCATCCTTAAAATGATGACCAATCTTAGTGTACAATCCAAACACTTGAGAACATGTTTTTATCATGCTCAATGGACTTCAAAGGAGGATGAGATCAACATATCCCTATAGTTGACTTCTCTTACAACAAAAGTTTCCACTAAAGAATCCAAATGGATCCTTTTTAAGCCCTTTATGAGAAGTGGTGAAAAACACGGACATGTTGGGGTGAATTTGGGGATAGAAAACTCCAAGGTCCACAAATGGTCAATGAAATGGTGTAGAAGGTTAAGACTAACCACTAGTACATTAAATATGCTCAGACTCTACAAAAGAGATACATTGATAATCGTCGATGAGACCTATAGTTTTATGTCAGAGATATGGTATTCCTCCACATATCACCATGGAAGAGAGTTATGAGATTTGGGAAGAAGGGAAAGCTTAGTCCAATGTACATTAACCCTTTTGAGATCCTTGATTGCATTAGAGAAGTGGCCTATAAACTAGAACTCCCACCGAACCTATCTCAAGTACATGATGTATTCAATGTATTCAATATATCAATTGTATCATTATTTTATGTAAAGAATTATCATCATATAAGATCAATTATTTATGTATGAAAAGTTTTGGCCACTATAGTTGGTATCAAATCAAGGTTTAATTACATTTGGAAACTAAGAAGAGAAAAAATTAGTGAGAACCCTTGGAATAATTATACATATAGGATACTTTTTTAAGTAATGTTAAATTAAAGGGTGTGATTTTCCTAAAAAACATCTATAGATGGATAATATAAGTGGAAGTGGTTTTGGAAGGGATTATTCATGGGTTAATAATTCTAAAATCAGTTGGTCGTGTTTATCTAAATTGTCATTATGGTGCATGACGAGTGTTTCCTTAATGTGCACATAGTTTGAAACTACTGGGGGAAGTTTTTGGGTTAATTCACATTTTCTTTTGGAACCATTATAAAGGATATGAATATATTATAATCAAGGATTTTATAGATTAAATACAAATTTTCATATATTGTAAAGAAAAATTCAAGATTTAGAACTCCTATAAATTATTTTTCAAGATTATATGATTTTACATTATAATTATTGTTTATCACATTATGATTTTTGGTTTTAGTCAATGACTTGAACTGTGATACCCTGATATTTAGTGAAATATTTTTTTTTCAAATTAATTAAATATTTATGATTTTTTTCAATTCAACCAACACTAAAAATAGTTTTTTTTTTCAGAACTACATTTGGATTCTGTCATATGGAAAACCAAGTTAATCAATAACTATACAAAACAGAAATTTTAGCTTTCTCTATACAGAAAACTGAGGTTAGCTTGCATTACATGCAACAATGACTTTCCTCGATTGCTTGTATAACATGAAAGACAAAGTTTTACTGAATAGCAATATATTATTTAATATAACCTAGCCATTAAATTAGTTGTCATGAATATTGTTAACTAACATACAAAAATCTATGGTTTAAACAAATATAAAATTTTTCATTGGTTAAAAAATAATTAGAAATCAATGTGGAAAATGATTGAATATAAGAAAAAATATTATTATAATCACAAAGCTATTTTACCAAAATAAATTAAATTAATTAAAATTAGTGAGTGATATTAATGTGATATATATATATATTATATCAAATAAAATAATTTAGATATTAATCCAATATATATTATAGGATTATGAAAAAAACAGACCCTCTTTTATATAAGAAGTATTATATTTCTTATTAAGGCATTTTTAAAGCCTTTAAATGGATAACCTATTTTGAATAACACTTTTGGAACTTTTAAGAAATATATATGTAAAAATAGACTTCATATTTGAAATAGAAACATAAAAATTAGGTTATGGTATATTTTGGGTATTTTTAGCAAGGTTTTATTTTTATTGAATAGTTAAAAAATACGGAATTTTCGTTCAAATCTAATTTTTCATATAATTAATTTGTAAAGTTAAATTAAATTGAAAATTACTTTTAAAGATTAATTAGATAAAAAATTTATCAATTATTCTAATTTAGGTCATTTGAATAAATTTCACTTTGAAATTTAATATAAAATCAAAGAAAACTTTTTGATGTTTTTACTTTAAAAACCCGTAGTGTCATCCCTTCTGCGGGATTTAATATAAATTAATTTCTACCACTCCTGTGAATTGAACATGGAAAAATGGATTCTATATTTGGAATAAGAATAATTTATAATTTCTAACAAGGTCAAGTTAATTTTTGAACAAAAATATTAGTGAATGTAATTAAAATTAATCACAGCGATTAAGGTAAATTTATTCTTAAAAGGGAATAAACCTTAAAATTAAGGTCCCAAATGACTTATAAATTTGTCAAAGATCCATTTTATATCCATATTTAGACTATATAACTTATTTTATAGTATTTATTTTAATATGGGATCCACTTTCCATGAAAAAATAGGGGTGGAATTTCCTTTCCTGAAATTTACAAGAGTGCCACTCCTCCTCCACTATAAAAGGCCTCCTCTCCTCCCACTTCCACTCACCTCCAAAGCCACATTGTCTCTACCAATATCTGCAAAAATAACTTCTAAAAATACCTCCCCTAATTCTGGATGCCTCCCTATCACGAACCAACCAAGGTCGACCCTAAACCGGTCACCTAATCCAGTTCGCGACATGTCCTGAGTGGCGTTCCCAATCCCCCTAGAATGAAAACCCGTGTCAGGAATCAAAGTATACATGAGGGAATGATTTAAGCCCAAGAGATAAAACCATGACCAGATAAATAAATAGAACAAATAGATAATACATGAAAACAAAAACTGAAACTTAAATAAACCAAGAACCAATCTAGATAGAAAGTGTCACTAAAAGAACAAAACTAGAAACAAGACACTGCTACAAAGATCTATGTGAGAACAATTGGTCACCTCCCACCAAAATCCCAAAACTGCTCCCATATGAGAAGCCACTATGGAAAATCCAGAACAATAGATGAACCTACAATTGAAATGGTAAAGGATCGGCGCGAGCACAAAAATGCTCAGTAGGGACGCCAAAAGTAACCACTTAATCTATGTGTTTCCTTACCCAATGTTTTTCAATGACACAAGCTTGGAAACCCAATAATAAAAATGAGGTTTTCTAATTTAAACAATATAACACCTCTTTCCCACTATGAGATCTCACTCACACCATATATTATTTCAAAAACAGATTACTATTTTATAAATAAAACCCAAAAAGTGATATCAGGGATGTGAAAAAGGGAGATAGGTAAATAATACAAGCTGAAAATAAACAAGTGTAACATAAAATAAACACTCAATACAATCTACAACCATGGGAAATCTTGAACATTCCTAGACAACCCCTGGACGCACTCGGTTAGGAACCACCTGCTGGCGAATGGTGAACCCCCATAGTCTATAACCGACTGATCTCCCTCAGGACGAAATAAGCTGCAAATCTAACCTACCCTCTCTATCTACTAGGGGGAACCAACCCATCTAATAGGGGTTCGTGATTAACTATCACTCGATAATCTATAAGACTCTCAGGAACCCATGGTGGTTATAATTATACTATGTAAGTAGGAGGCCCTCGCATGCGTGACTCATCTCACCGCACTTTTCTACACAACACATGGAAACCAATATAAGATATCTCATAAGGGATGTCCCTCCTAAAACAGTGCCCCATATTATAAACAAACATTTAATATCACACGAAAGTGCCAACTGAGATTCTATAACATATAAACTTTAAAACATTTTAGAAAACATTTATGGTTTCCAATCAGACACACACATTTATTCAAAATATCTTGCAAAAACTAATCTTATATTTACAAAGCTAAATAGACCCTTAAGTTCTAAACACACATTCAAACACTTTAGAATTATCAAACGTTCTTTTACCCTATTCTTAACCACACTAAAACATGTTTCAAACTGAATGACCAAACCTTAAAGAAAACATTATAAACCATGATTTCCAAACCACTTAAAGAAACAAAATAAAATCATTTAAAATACTTTTTAGAAACAAATCAATGGGATGAACTTTATTTGAAAAATAAAATCCATTTAAAGAACTAAACATCCAAGAAAACACCAATTAACTTAAAACTATAACTGACAACATACTTTATTTATAGGACATAAAACAATCCAAAAAAACATTAAACCCTTTCCAACACATTTTAACATGTTTATCATGCTATACTAACATTAAACCATACACACCCGAAATCCAGTTTTGAAATCAAACACACACCGAGAAAGTATTTTAAAGCCTTACCTGTAAAATCACCACACAATGAAGTTATTTTAAAGAAATTCCTACTAAAAACATTGAATCCATTAAAGACTTACAAGAGTGTTTTAACACAATAACCAAGCCATAACACATCCAAACCAAATTCATTAATAAAAAATTTCATTGGAACATAATAATAAATTTCATAAGGGCCCTATTAATTCTTAAGGAAACTTAATCAATTACAAAAATATTTCTAAGTATTATAAAACAATGCAATTTACACCAAAACTAATTTAAAAACTATTTTTAACAAATAAAATAAATTCCAAATTGCTATATTAATTTAAACAAGGAAGTCATAGAGCTGCAAACCTATTTTATAAATTTATTTAAAAGGAAAAGAATCAGAGGAAAGACTTTATGAATGAAAAAATTAGAAACACCTATCGAAACCTCGTACGATTGGAATAAAACTTCAAAGGGAGGAAGAATGATGCCCCGTCGAAAAAATCCACACCCAAAATCGAAAGGAAACCTAAGATGCACATTAACCTTAACGTTTAGGGTTAACCCAACAAGAAACCCGACAAGGAAACCTTAGAAATTAAGTTAGGAGAGGATAATTTGGGGAAGATAACTAACTAGATGGAACCATAGGAGGGAGGATCAGTGATCAGAATAAGCGCCAGATTGGAGGAGGCATGCGTGAGGGGGTAAGGGGAAGAGAGGTGGTTTTTAAGAGAGATAATCGGGGAGAGAGGGGCTAAGGGGAAAGTGGGGGGAGCGTGGGAGATAAAATAAAGAATGTAAATAATGGGGAAAGAGGGTGTGGGTGAGGGGATAATGGGGAGAGAGGGTATGAGTGTTAGGGGGTAAAGGGAAAGTGGGGGAAAGTGAGATATAAAAATAAAAAGGAAATGAATTAATGGGGATAAAGTGTTGCGTGATGGGTAAATAAAAGAGTGGGGTGGGGGTGTGATTGAAGAGAGGTGATTAGGGATAGGAAAAAGTGAAATAAATGGGGAATGTGGGGTGAGTGGAGAGGGGTATCCCATGAGATAAAAAAATAGGGGAGGAATGATGGATAAAAAAAGAGGGGGTGAGTGATTGGGGAGAGGGATGAAAAAAAAGAAATCCAATAAATGGGATAGAGGGAGGGAGCATGGAGAGAGGGAGGTGTGTGGGGAATAAATAAAAGAGGGGTGAGTGTGATGGATAAAAAAAGTTGACGATTAAAACCCTAAAAAAATATAAAATTAATAACAATAAGAAATAAAAAAGTGTTTAATTATAATATCAATCATAATAATTATAAAAATTTAAATAAAAATAAAAATATTAAAAATTTTAAGGACAATATTTATAATAATTTTAAAAATTATATAATCATAACAATTCCAATAATTTTATTGATGATAATAATAAAAATAACAATAACAATAATAATAATGATAATAATTATATTCATTTTCATTTAAATAATAAAAAAATTAATAACATCCAAATAATAATTTTATTTACATCTATTTTATGATAATAAGGTCATTAACATTTTAAATTAGAAAAAAAATTTAAATACACAATAATGTTATTATTATTATTATGGCTTAAAAATTTAATTTATTTCATTCTCAATAAGTTTGATTATTTTAAGTAATGGGACACCGCACGGTTACCGCCAGCCGTGCGGTACCCATACACTGATCCAAAACCGACCAAAAATATCAAATAAAAAAATAAACATGCACTCAACCAATACCTTGACGAGACTAACTGAAACCAAGAAATAATAAAATAAAATAATTTAAAAGGTCAGTGTGTGATATTTCTCCCCACCACAGACACTTTTTGCCCCTATAAACTCACATAGTTGAAATAAAACCAAAACTCAGGTCAATTCCAAACCAAAAACATTGGGAAAATATGTGCCTCGAGTTGACCATTAACTCTATAAGTTACACCTGACTGACGCAAAGAGAAACCATAGCACAAAACAAGGGGAAACACGAGAGGGTTCTCCCAACCACAAGAATTACCCTAACAAAAGAATTCAGAACTCAAACACACCACCCGGGGGAGGGGGGACTAGAAACTCCCAACCTAACTTACGAATTTCTCCACATGAGTTAAACTGGACCACTGCGACTTAAACAGAAAACCATTACTAGACCGCCTGACAAACCAGGGCACCGGAATAAGGAGCTCCCTATAACAGCACCACTAGAACTAAGAATTCCACACACTTATCTAAAAATCCCCAACACCTCACATCTCCAAACAATCGCAAATAAAACCAGGACCAACCCACACAAGGGCCAAAAATACTTTTAAGAAAAACTAACGATTCTATAGATCACATTCAGAAGAACGCAACTACTACGATCATGAAAGAATATGTTCATGACACTTTCACCACAAAAGATGAACTTACAATAGCAAAACAATAAGAACAAGGTAACTGTAACACCCCGAGATTTTATGAAAAATATACTTTTTAATTTCATGTGTTGTACGCTACACCAAAAGGAGCTTTCACAACACACATCACTAACTTGGCTTTTATTACACGCAAGCACGACCTTCCACGATAGCGTGTGAGGTACATAATACCGAGTTTCGCTAAACAATGATATGTTATATAAACTAGCTGTTATGAATAGTAATACCCATTTATTGAAATTTTATAAATTTTATCTTTCAAAATGGACTTCATTTTTGGATTCAGAATATCAAAATTATCCTAGGGTGAATTTTTGGTATTTTTCTGAAAACTTTCAATTTTTGAAGAATAGTGAAAACACTGGGTTACTATTCAAAAACAGACTTTTTATTTAAATAATTATTTATTTTATTTAAATTTATTTTAGATAAAAATTATTACATAATACCTATATAAGTTCAATTTAAGTCATTCGAGTCATTTTATAATAATTTTCGATATATAAAAATTTTATTGAACTTTTCACCGTCTTTTACCCACCTCCTAGGAGAATTTTCAAATTCACATAAAACTTAATTTTACCGCTTTTGTGAGTGGAATTTAGAAAATCCGAGAGACATGGTTAATATCAAGGACTAAAATGTGGTTCAATGAGATGAAAATAATTTTTCATGAATAGTAACATTTTACTTTTTTTTACCACAGTTAAAAGTAAATAGGGTAATTAAGGGTAAAATTGATATTATTATTACCCTAACACATGTACTAATTCTATTGGATAAGTGAAATTCATCCAAAAAAACCTTAGGAATAAAATATGACCATTTAGGCCCACTTGGATTAGATTAGGACATTTATTATTAATTTATTTAAAGAAGGGTTAAAATAGTTATAATCAATGTTTAATAACTAAATTATTTTTAATATAGGGTTATACATAAGATAAATTCGACTATAAATATTCATTATAAAGAAAAAAGGATTTCCTACATAATGGTGTTTTATTTATAATTTTTAGACATTAAATAATTTAATTTATTTATGACACAATGATGATGTAGTAATTATCTTATTAATGAAATATTGACATAATTGATGTTATAAATACCCAAATAAATGTAATTTGAGACGTTTTATGAATTAAACTAATATTCTTGGTTAATATGACATTTTAGTAATGATTTAGTTAACTGTTTTTGAACTAATCATTCTATTATGATTTTCACAAAAATCAATTACCAAATAGTGTCAAAATTGACATAAAATAGTTTTTAAAAATAAATATTATATTATTAATTGTTATTTTATTCCTAAAAATCTAAGGATCACACAAATAACATAGATAAGTTTATATATATTAATAATAAACAACTTGGGGTTCTTCTGTCTTGTTATAGTAAGTTTATTAACCTTATAGTGTAAGAAAACAAGAATACACGGTAAAAGTAAAATTATTTAACTTAAGGATAAATCTAAATGATAAGGTTAAAATAGAAACCTAAACTTGTTTAAATTCTATTGGATGAGAGGATTTAGACCCATCCCCACCTTATCTTCGAAACAACTCAATTTGGAGCTATTAAAAACCGAATATGATTTTATAATAAAATAATATTTTTAGTTTTTCCAAAGGTGCCCCTCTCCTCCCTTATAAAAGGGAACCTCCTCCCTCTCTTCCTCACACCACTTTGAGCCTTCAAGTTCGGAAAAACCCTTCCAAATTATCTTCTACACTTCCATAGAACCATCCTAGAGGTTCTGGTCTTCTTCACAGACCAATTTTAGTGCCCCAAGAGGAGGTCTCAAAGAGGCGCTTCAAAGAAGAGGTAATGTCCATTACCGATTCTTTCAACATTATTTCTTCTTCCGCTTATTCTTCTTTAGTTGTTTCATTATGAAGTAATAACATCAGTATAAATAATATAATGATATGTTATTATAAGTATGAAAAAACTCTATTTCACCATCTATCCATCCTACGGAGAACAAAATCACCACGCGTGCGTACGTACGGAATACCGTCACCACGCCGTGGTGAAATCAGTTTTTCCACCAACAGCTTACATAGATGGGTATAATGGTGTAAAGAATAACTATATATGGTTATTATAACATCATACGGATTCTGATATATTATACTATCCACTCCAATTCTATTCAATAATAATGGGAACGATATCATCGCTCGTGCGTACGTATGGACTACCGTCTCCACGACACAATGAGATTCATTCTCCATGTTAACCATACATGAATGATCATAAAGTTTATATAATGAATAATAATGAAAAAATAATGCTACTAGATTTATGTATATATATATCTATGTTATCTATTTAGTTTCATTCAATTCAATAAGGAAACTAAAACAGCATTCATGCGTACGTATGGCCTACCGTCTCCATGAACGGTGTATTTCATTCCTTTTATCTATAATATATATATGTATATGATGAATATATATTATATATAAATCATGTTTTACATTCTGGAATTAAGTAAATCAGGATATAAGTAATAATACTAAGAATAAAAAGTCCAAACACGTATGATAAATAAAACGATTTAACCCAAAATGCTGCTTTAACATGGAACTTACAAATGAATGGGTAATATAAAGTCATAAGTTAACCATATATGATATCATAACAATGAATATGATTCTGTAATAAGTCAATAACATTATTTAAATCATTATACAGGAGGTTTGAAAATGTATGAAGCATATAAGACCTAAGGTAAGGGATAACTTTCCCAATCTCGTTCTTATCCGAGATTGTTTATTCGTAAGTATTTACTGGGGTTATTGTTCTCATAAATGTCCATGTTTCCTAAAAATGGTTTCATGTATGTTTAATATCCTTTTTACCCATTTTTGACTTTTACTACATGATATGTAAGTAATCTTTCTTTTACGAGGTACTTTTTGACTTTTCCGGCAAAATTATGAGAAGAATGTTTTTTACTTATACGGCACGAACAAATTTTTACAGTTTTATAAAGCCTTATTTTCATGAAGATTCCTCCAAAAGATTTCATGAATATTTTCAACAAAATAATTTTCTTTTAAAATTGCATCACATTTTGTGAAAAGAAAATGATTTTGAATAAGAAAGGATATTTTCCTCAGGAATTCATTTGAAGTGTCTTATCAAAACCAATTTTCATCTAAGTTTACATTATTTCATATGTGTATGTTTCAAGTATAATGTCTTTATTATTTACATTGTTTAACTTTTATTATTATGAAATGATATCCATTTCTTTTATATGGATTATGTGATGATGGGATGATGTTTATGAAACCCAATTTATTCGTTAGGTTATTATGAATGATGTATATTTATTTTTTGGCACAAGTAAGAATGATTTCATTATGAGATGGGTGGGACATATATCTCCCTCCAATGCATTGAGTAAAGATTTATATCTCATGAGATAGACATGGATGGAATGGTAAGTTAATCCGAATCAGTGTTACAGGATTGAAACGAGGAGTGAACTTGATTGAGAAAGAGACTTTCTCCACTAAGATGGTCTTGGCAGCAATGCCTTGGCTACTATGGAAATCATAACATGTGATTAATGGTTTCCACCATTAAATGTTTTATTCCCATGGTATTTTATCATGATTGATGTTCCCTTATGATATATGCCTTACGTACTTAAATGATTCATGTCTTTGCTCAAGATTTTGTGGTTTAGATTTTATGTTCAAGTTTTTGCATTCAAATGTTTATGGATTGTTGTATGTTCTCTATGATTACCCTTACTGGGCATTTAAGATCGCCCTTTTATGTTTTCATTTCCCCAGGATATAAAGAAAGGTTTTAGGTAAGAAAAAAAGGAAGATCTTTATTGAGAGATGTTAAAGATCTTTCACCACGATTAGAAGATTTTATTCCGAGTTTCCAAAGACACTAAACTATTACGGTCCTTGTGTGTCTGTTTTTGTTATGTACTAAGTATTCCGAAAAAGTAATGTAATGTCCATGTACGTCAAGCTTCGGGTCTCTAAAGTATCCATGAATTTCTCTATTCCAAGAATAATGATAAAGAACCATGAAAAGGTCTCACATTCCTCTAACACACTGACTATGCGTGAGCTTCAACCCGATACCTGATGGTGGGGCTTTGATGACTGAAACATATTATGCCACATAGTCAGACACTAGAATCCCCCAATCATAATTCCTTCCTCAAACGACCCTTCCCACATAACTTCCCCCATGACCTGAACAACCACAATGATGACAAGACTTAGGAGGGATGTAGCCTGATAGCTTGGAATGCCTTAACCGGCCATACCGATGGCATGCATGAAGGAATCCTGATGAACTACATTCCTTGATCAATGAAGATAACCTCTTAGGAAAGTTTCCTCCTACACACAGTCCAATTGAAATAAGGAAACTTAACAAAAACCAACTACTCCCCAACTACTCCCCATCCTCCAACGATGATTTGATAACCAACCTCCACTGGTCATAAACTGAACCCTTAAACAAACCAAAAATGGCACAAACCTTTACAACCTAGGTTGTTCATAACATCCTAAAGACACAATCAACTTCCCTCAAGTCATTCCACCACATCTAACAGACCTCCAAAACCTCAAAGGGCGATGACACTAAAAATAACAAAAAATTGGGCATGACTCACCGACAAGACTAGAGACCTTTCTGGGTGGAATACTTCGAAGAACATAAGAAACAAAAAATGAAAACATGCCTCAAGCCAAAATACAATTTAAAATAACACCCCAATCCAAGACAACTAGCCCGGAAGCCAATCAAATATAAACACAACCAAAAACCTCTTTTCCAAAATAACAATTTTCATTTAAATTTCCGCACTGCCTTATCCCAAGGTCATTTTTCAAATACCAAAACCACTTTTCACAAGCCAAAAAGAATTTCACTCCCAAAGGAGAAATAAATTACCAAAACAATTATATTTTAAAATGAACTCAATGCAACCTATAGATCATCCAATATGTTTCCACCCATTTCCATCCACATCAGCAATAAAAATGTTCCCCCACACACTTACCATACACTCCCACACAAATGTTATCTTCAATAAAGAGTACGAAGAGCCACATATTTTCTTCATAGAAAACAAATAATTTATTAAAATGAGTTCAATTTTAAAAATCCATTTACCAATTTAAAATCATTTTAGGGAAAACATTTTAATTTAAAATAAACCAACTTTTATTTCCAAAAGCACTCTTTCACCAACCAGATCCAAATGGAGTTCAACTTATAAAGAACCATCATAATGTGGAAATAGAAGTTAAACTTAACCTGAAAACATGATAGTGAGCCGTGACCTATGTAATCCTCAACAACTAGGTGGAACTTAAACTGTGAAATCAGACTCCACATGGGTCACTACTCCATGAGAGGTCATGACGTGACACCTTCTTTCCTCCATTATTCTACCTTAATCCAAAACAAAGGCACAAGACTCAAATCCCAGACTACACTTGGACACTCATGGTTTGGAATGAGCAATGGTTCTTGATTCCCATACCATAGCTATATCTCGAGTCCCGACACTCCTAATCTCCTTTTACCAAACACCCTAAATAACAAGGGCCTGCTCTGATATCATTTTGTCACAAACCTTCCTGAGTCGAACCTTAATCAGTCACCTGAGTGTAGGATCGAAATATGATGTAGATTCTCAATATATAAGATGGGGTAGAATTTTATAATTTAAAAATTCATTTGGAACTTTTAAATATTGTAATGTTTAACAATGACAAACAAGGTAAATTCAAAAGACCTCTTAGTTATACACAAATGCTTGATTCTGGAAATATGGTTCCCGAAATGAAACATAAGAAAAGTTTTCAAGGAAAAATATTGTACCTTAAAGCATATAGAATCTTAAAAATTAGGGTAAATGTATAAGAAAGTATAATATAGTTATACATTCCTTATCAATCAAAATACAGCGGAAAAAAAACTTGAAACAATACAAGTAACAAGTAAGAAATATTTTAACCCAAAGAGTAGGATACCCAAAAACCATGGATAAAGGTCCCTTAATTTATACATTCAAGAAAGTATGTCTTACCCAAGCCAGGGTAAGACCTCGATACAAATATCAGAGTCTATCTTACTATTCCCGCAAGCCCTCAAACTTCAAGGTTGTCGGCACCTCTGTCTTCATATCCCTAGAAGTTCTCGAATGTACTCAGCAAAATTTAGAGTCACACAATTTAATTATAAAAAAGATGTTCAGTACACACAAAGTATTAATGTATCTCTCTAGAAATCAATTTTGCAGCATGTAATTTCTTGAGTTATAGAATTGTTGTGAGCTCTCTCAAATGATCTCCAATTTATAGGTACATTTCCAATGCTCGACTCCTTTCTCCAATGGTCATATTTTTCCTTGAATTTTAGAGGGAAATGTACATGTGTCACTCAAAAAATGGTTAGTTAGTAACGGAATGTATGAAATAATTTGATAACATAAACAAGAGTAAGTAAAAAATGTTTGCTGAACCAAATTCAAATTTTTTGGAGTCTAGGGAAAAAGAGAATTAAGAGTCTAAGAGAGTAAACCATTGAAGTATATGTTACAAGGATATAATAATTTTATTTTTCATGTAATTAATAATCCTAATTCTAAATATTTTGGAGTTTGAGTTCTAATGAATTCAGATTCTTAATTCTAAAGAATTCGGAACCTGAATTCTAATGAATTCAAAACCTGAATTCTGAGGAATTCGGAACCTGAATTCTTAGGAATTTGGATTCTGAAGTCAGAGGAATTCGGAGTTTGAATTCTGAGGAATTCAGAGTTTGAATTATGAGGAATTTGGAGTATGAATTCTATGGAATTTGGAGTCTGAATTCTGAAGAATTTGGATTCTGAATTTTAGAGAATTTGGATTCTGAATTTCTGAGAATTCAGATTCTGAATTTCTGAGAATCTGGATTTTGAATTTTAGAGAATTTGGAACCTGAATTCGGATCCTAAAAATAGAATACTCTATATATAAGTATTTATAGAATTCCAAGGTTTTAGATGTGAAACCAATTTTTTACTTAGGAATAAAAATTGTTATACTAAAATATGAACAATGAAAAAATAGGTAAGTATAAATTTTCCTTGGGGAAGGAATATTTTCCTCATTAAGAAAAATCTTAGGGAAAATGAAATTTGCGATAAGATAGAGTGTTTTTGATTTTCAAAACATGAATGAATGGAAAATTCATAAAGAAACCTTATTAACTCAACAATCTCCCCCTTTTTGGAAATCACAAAAATCCTTACGAAAAAGAATATAAGGACGTTGAAATTTTTATGGGTTTGTGAATAAAAACTTATCTCCCTTTACTTATGGATCAAAGTGAATATAACTAAATCCCCCTTAGGCTTTGGAAACACTGAGGATCATATTCTTAATTTCCTGAATGAGATTTTTCATTTTCTTGCATATAAAAATCATCATGAGGAAAACTCCACCTTGGATGAACTCCCTCTTACTTAGGAAAATTTATTCTTTACATAGTATTCTTTTCTACCATTCCTTTCTCCCCATTAGTTATTTTCAAAAAGAAATACAGGGAATGGAAGGGAAATATAGTACCTGAAATATTAGTGCTAAACAACAAAAAAAATGAAGAGAAACTAAAATTTCATTATGTTTTAATGAATTTTTACAAGGAAAATACAACAAAATATCAGATATAAAAAATATTATCCTTCCTTCTCCTTCGACATCAGCTTCTTCACTATGGTTTTTAGCTTCTTCAGTACCTTGTGATCCTCTTCTATATGCTTGAGAAACATATCCTGGTCTTCTATTTTCTTCCCTAAGGCTTTAATTTTTTCTTCCTGAGCCTTCAGATATTCCTCCTAGGCCTTTAGAACATCTTCTTACTTAACAATATTCTCTTCAATCTGAATTTTGAGACCCCATTCACTTTTCCAACTCTGAGCAACTGAATTTAGATTCCCATTCAGATCCTTAATTTCTTACTTCTGAGAAGTCTGTTCAAGACTTAACATTTCCTCAATACTATTAGTGTGATCCCTGATCTTCACATCTTCGGTGTCAAAAGCATCCTTGATAATTTCTTGGAATTCATCAAAGATTCTAATCTCTTCTATTGTCTTCCTTGAACATCTTTTCATCTTCTAGCAAGATCTTTTATGAGCCTCATAGCTAATGAGAAAAGTCTTGAAGTCCGCCTCAAGTTTGACACATTTATCCATTACCCTGGATACTGAATCCAATTTTTGATTTAATTAATGATGAAGCATCTGGCATCTCCAGTCTATAATTTGAAATATTGGAATAGTCCCAAAAATATTTTTCAAAGACTGAACTACAAAGTCATGTCCAAGAGAGGATGATTCTAAATCAGAGACTTTGGTTGGTGACAATTATCTTTCTATTTCAACAGCCTTCCACTTTGATGAACCACCAACTTCTTTTTTCTTTACCACAAATTTACTAGGTATATACACAACCACCTATTTTCCCTTATCATCCTTCAAAATGAATTATTTTTGGTCAGGAGATTCATTTTCACTATCTGATAGCAGTACAATTTTTTCTTCATCAAATTCTTCCTTCTCGGCTCTTGCCTCAACATCCTCTGGGTGAATGAAATATTTATTGATTATTTCTTCCCCAGATAGTTTATTTACTTCATCTTCACCCTTATCTTCATCCTTTATAGAAGTAGTAAGATTTGATGATTCATCTTGAGTGGTTCAGAATGATAATTTCTTTGAAGGGCTTTCCTTCTCATGATATTATTCTACCTGCTTTAACACATCTTCAGTGTCACCACTGCCTTCTTCTTACTCTTATTCTACTTATTATTATTTAACTACTTCTTCTTCTTCAACTACTTCTTATTGATGTTTTCAAATATTACAAACATCTTTTTCGGAGTCTCAGGAAGTGATTCTTGTTGAAATGATTATGGTTCTTGAAATTGTTCTGAAGAATTCTTGGATTCCTTGAAAAGGTATTGGACTATCTCATCTTGCGACATCTTATTCTTCTGCTTCTTCTCTTTCTATTGCTTCTCAAGATCTTTAGTAACCTTTTCTTTCAAATCCTTTTCCTCAGTAGGATCCAAGACAAAACTAGGCTCCCATGCTTTGTTGTTCTTCTTATCTTCTATCCCCTTAGCCACTACTTCATCAGGATATGATTTTTTCTTCTTAGTCTTCGGTGGTGCTGACTGACTTTACTTAGCCATCGGGGTTTTTGCTTTCTCTTCTGGCTCCTTGGATTTCCTCTTCCTTCCACCCTTCTTAGAGGTTTCATCCACCTCTAAATTTTTGACAGAGCTTCCACTTATGCTTCTGAAAAATCATAAAATTATTCAGATTGACTATTAAAGAAAATCTTCATCCTTCTTAGAGTACCATCACTCAAAAGCATCACCTTAGAATTTCTCGGTTTAGAACTGCAAGGAATCTTGAAATACTGATGATAAAGAACAATGATCATTGAAAAAATGGATGGATACATGATAATATGGGACTTAAAATTCCCATTCTTGATATTTTCAATCATAACCATGATATACTTGACCAGGTTAATATTTATGAGGTTCACCAAGAAATCCAATATATACACATCACTCTTCTTTAGAGTAACCTTATCTCATTTTCTTAGTATCCTTATCTCCTTTTCATAGTATGAAAAACCCTTTAACCCACAATTTACGAATCCAAAGGTTTTTAGATAGATGTACTATCTTCGGAGTCTTCACCTCTGAAAGACCAAGACAAGATAGATATTTTTCTTTATCAAAGGAACCTGAAACATCGAGTATCTTGTGAGTATGGAACTTAGCTTCCCCTTAATGAGGAATACCAATCAGATTGGGTGCCTTGCTATAAGAAGGAGTATATTTCTTCCCATAACCCTTGAAAGAAAATTTATCTCTTCCTCCTTCATTAAAAAAACATACTGTGTCATAGAATTCAACCAGCAACTCCGGATACACCGGATCCAGTGATTTCAGTTTCGATATGAAAATACTCTCCCACCCATTTAACTTGATATTCTTAGATATAATGGAATCATACATAGAAAATAAATTTGGATTAAAAAACCATTCTCTCTAAATATTCCATTCATAGATTTCATTTACAGATGAAATTTCTCTCTGAGACAAAGCTTCAGCATATATTCAGAACTTAGGAAACCTTGAAGATCTAGAACAAACATAAGTAGGAAGGCCAAAGCTTCAGCAAAGAAGAGATTGAATTTTGATGTGGGACAACAATTGGGGGTCCTTTATATAGATAATTTAAGTGACGGTTCAACTTCCCCGAGTGATCCAACTATTGAAAACTTCTTGAGATGATCTAATTGTTGAGATGATAGCCGAAGAAGGATTTTGATAGATTCCGATCTTTTGAGGTTTTTAAGAAAAAACATTTGGATTTAAAGAAACTTGAATCCGAAAAATTTAAAACAAAAATAAAATAACATCAAGTAAAAGATGATTATGGAAATCTAGGAAAGGAAACATACCTTTTAGATTACTGAGAAGATTGTTCATAATGTGCACAAATTCTTCTTGTAAAATATTAGATTCTGAAAATTTTGATAAATAATTTAGACTACGAAAAATTTAACTAAAAAAAATTTAACTATAAAAAGGTTTAATTATGTAAATTTTATCTACGAAAAGTTTAAGTACGAAAATGTTAACTATGAAAATGTTAACTATGAAAATTTTATCTATGAAAATTTTAAATACAAAAATTTTAACTATGAAAATTTTAACTACGAAAATTTTGGCAAATAAGAAAATGTACTCTCCCTATGAAAAGGATTTTCTTACTGTAAGGAGATAGGTTTCAATAATAAGTTAACAAGAAGGATTACCTTACTGTTATCATTCCTAACTTCTGTTTAATGTATTCAAATTTATCAGATGGTAATGATTTTGTGAAAATATTAGCAAGTTGATTATGCATTATGATAAACTGAAGATTAATATCTCCTTTCAGTGTGTGATCTCTAAGAAAGTGATGCCAAATATGAATGTTTTTTTGCATGAGAGTGATGTGCATGGTTTTTACTTAAGGAAATGGAACTAGTATTATCACACAAAATTTTTGTTTTGGTAAAACTCATACCATTGTTTGTTAGTGTGTGTTGAATCCACAAAACTTGAGCACAACAACTTCAGCTACTACATATTCAGATTTAGTAGTGGAAAGTGCTACTGAGTGTTGCTTTTTGCATAACCAAGAAACTAATGAATCTCCTAATAAATGACAAGTTCTGAATGTACTTTTTCTATCCATTCTACATCCACCAAAGTCAACATCTGAAAAAAAATTTAGAACAAAATAATTTTCATAGTTATAAAAGATTCCTAGATCCATGGATCCCTTTATGTAGACAAATACTCTTTTCGATACCTTTAAATGAGATTCCTTAGGATTAGATTGATATCTTGCACATAAGCATACTGAAAACATTATGTCTGGATGACTAGATGTCAAGTTAACTAAAATTCATATCATACCTCTAAAATATGTTCGATCTACTGGTTTCCCAGCTTCATCAAGATCAAGTGAATTTTAGGTACCAATTGGAGTTCTTAAACTCATAGTGTTTTCATATCCATAATTTTTAATAAGATATTTAATAAAATTATGTTGGGATATATAGATTCCTTATGGTTTTTGGGAAATTTGAAAACCAAGGAAAAATGTTAACTCACCCATCATACTAATTTAGAAATCAGATTTCATTAGATCTGTAAAGGAATCAGTTAAAGATTGCTGAGTTGAACAAAATATAATTTCATCAACCTAAATTTGATCAATCAAAACATTTTTCTTATATTTTCTTATAAAAAGGGTTGGATCAACATTTCCCATAACATAATTGTTATGAAGAAAAAACTATGTAAGTCTATCATACCAAGCTCCGATTTCTTGCTTGAGTCTATATAAAGCATTGGTAAGTTTAAAAACTTGTTCAGGATGTTTTGTATCTTAAAAACCAAGTGGTTGTTCAACAAAAACATCCTCTTAAACATAACTATTAAATAAAGCACATTTAACATCCATTTGAGAAAATTTTGAAATTGAATAATGCTATAATGGAAAGTAGAATACAAATAGATTCACGTCTAGATACTGGAGGATAGGTTTCTTCATAGTTTATTCCTCATTGTTGATTATAGCCTTTAGAAACCAATCTATATTTATTTCTTAAAACAATTCAATTTTCATCACATTTATTTCTGAAGACCCATTTTACTCCAATAATAGAAGTTTCCTTAGGGATTTCAACCAAGGTCTAGACATTATTCCGTTCGAATTCATTTATCTCATCTTGCATAGCTCTAATCTAATCATCATGACCTAAAGCTTAATCAGTTATTTTTGGTTCTAATTAGAAAAGGAATGTTATATGTTCTACTTCATTTCTTAAGGAACTTCTAGTCCTTACAATTGGATTTACATCACTAATGATACTATCACTGGGATGATTATTAAGAAACAACTGATTTGGGTTTTGTAAAACCTGTTCATCAACATAGGGTATGAAGTCTTATGGGGTAAATGATTCAAAAACATTTTCTTGGAAATTTTCTTTATCAGAAGGATCTTATTTCAAGGGTTAATAATCGTATTTTGAAAACACATCTGAGGATATAGCTAGAGGTTATTCAATAACAAAAGGATCAATTTCATCGAATTTAACATGTTCTGTTTCTTCAACAGTACAAGTATTTTTATTGAAAACTCTATAAGCCTTAAAAGTTGTGGAGTAGCCTAAGAAAATTCATTCATCATAATTTGATGAAAATTTGTGCAGATTATCTTTTGTATTCAGAATGAATACCTTACAACCAAAAAACTAGAAGTAGGAAAGTCAAGGTTTTCTACCATTCCATAACTCATAAATCTTTTTATTAATAAAAGGTTATAATCAAAACAAAATTTATAGTATAGAAAGAGGTACTTACAACTTCAGCCCAAAAATGTTTGGATACTGAATATTCACTCAACATGGTTCTTGTTATCTCTTTAATAATTATATTTCTTCTTTCAACAACACCAGTTTGTTTAGGTGTTCTTGGTGCTGAGAAGTTATGAGTGATGCCTTTTCTACTACAAATGGTTTCAAAATCAGAATTTTGAAATTCTATTCCATGATCACTATGGATAGTTATCAAAGGAAGGTTTTTCTCATTTTAAACTTGGGCTCTAATAATTTTAAAATAAGAAAAATCTTTAGATTTTTTTGCTAGAAAATAGACCCATGTAAATCTAGTGTAATCATAAACTAAGAAAAATATATAATATTTTCTTCTAATTCTTCTTGTTTGTGTTGGGCCAAAAATATCCATATGCACCAACTGTAATGAAGAAATGGTTGTGACTTCACCAACTGATTTCAAACTTGATTTATGTTTCTTGTCATATTGACAAGGATAAAAAACTTTTTAAGAATCAAATCTAAGCTCTAGTAGATCCTTAACTATTCTTTTCTTAGAGAGTTTGCATAGGTTTCTAAGGTTACAATGTTTTAATCTTCTATACCATAACCAAGAATGATCTTCCATTTCACTAAGATAAGGTAGATATTGGCTCCTAAGGTCTTCTATGTTTATTGTGTAAACACTATCTTGCCTATGGGCAGTAAGAATAAAACCTTCCATGGGATTGTGTACTAAACACTTGTAATTCCTAAAATTTACAAGGTAACCTTCATCACATAATTGACTTATGCTAATAAGGTTGTTCTTAAGACCCTTAACAAATAAAACATTCAAAATCAATGTTTTTCCAAGAAATACAATATTACCTATACCAATAATTTATCCGTAAGCATTATCTCTGAAAGTTACTTTTCCTCCTTTCATCTTGATAATATTTTCAAAGAAGTTTTTGTTACTAGTAATATGCTGGGAACATCCACTATCTATGTACCATGTATTGCTGTTGGTACTATCTTTACATTCCTAAAAAAATAGTGTTAGACTTTCAGAACCCAAACTTTCTTGGATTCAGAAACTTCAGATATCAAAATTTTAGGAATCCATATACTCTTAGAAAATAGTCTTTATGAAAACCGAAAGACTGAATTTTTTTTAAGAAAGCATTTTTTTCCAATTCCCACCACACTGACACTTAGTGCAGATTGAATCACAATGAGGAACAAAATAATTGTTACTAAAAATTGGTTTTGAACTAGTATAACCAAAACAATAATTATTCCTTAGAGGTCGAATTTCGGAATACTTATTATCAAAATTATCCTTACCTAAGGTAAAGTTTGAAAAACACTTCCTCAAGGAAAATATTTCTGATTTTAGCTTAATAACTAAGTTATTATCCTCAAAAACATCAGTTTTAGCACTAGAGTTAGTCTCTAAAACATTTTTATTAGAAATTACTTTTTTATATCCTTAGAAAGTTTATCCTTCTCATATTTTACTTCCTCAATGTTTTTTGAAATAATTTCAAAATCAAGGATTTTCTTATCAAGTTCCTTAGAAAGATATAATACTTCTTTAGTATGAATATAAATCCTAGAATTTTCCTTATCAAGTATTTTCTTGACTTTATAATATTTATTATTAAGGAGCTTAGCAACCCTAGAGACTTCTTCATAAGTAGATAAAGTATTATCTTCATTAGAAGAAGATTCTTCATCTAAAGATTCATAATATTTACTATCACTATAATTATAATTCAAGTATACATTAGTTATGGATCCAACATTGTGTACCTTTTCCATTAAACAACGATTCTCAATAGGTAACTGGCATGTAAACAAAGATTCTTCTGACCAGAAGATTCATACATTGAGGATTCATCAGAAGAGTCACCACCACTGGAACTCCAAATGTCATTGGATTTCCAAACTTTCTTAGCCTTAGACTTATAGTAATTCTATCTATTCCTCTCAGAATTATTTTTCTTTCTATATTTTCTCTTAAGCATGGGACAATCTGGCCTTATATGCCCTGCTCTTTTGCATTCATAACAAGTGACTTCAGAGTCTTTCTTGTACTTTCTTTCTTTCTTCTTATATCTATGAAAAAAGTATTTCTTCCCAACTATCTTGTTCATCCTTCGAGGAAGATTAGATAGATCATTATCAGAATGTTCACTATCACTTGATTCAGATAAAATAGTGACCTTCTTTGATTTAGAACGTGTAACTCTCCTAGGATTTTTGGATTTCATATAATTAGAGGTAGTTTTAAAAGCAACACTTCCATTCCCAATCATCTTCTTAACATTGTTAGCTCTCCTTCCATTCTAGTCTCATATTTAAGAATTGTTCCAAATATCTCAGCAAGAGTAATATGTGAGACTTTCCTATTCTCATTAATTGCTATTCACTTTGATTCCTACTCATTCGGCATGATATCTATAATCTTTTCCACAAGTGCCTCATCATCTAAACCTTTTTCACCCATGGATTGTAAGCTATTGAAAATGGTCATGAATATCAATTGTACCATATATATAGGTTCTCCATAAGAAAAGACAAAACCATGATATTCTTCGCTAAGCATAGCTCTTCTAGTTTCGATAACTTTGGATGTACCAAAGTGAGTTACTTCAAGCTTCTTCCAAATACAATTTAAAGGTTCACAAGAAGAAATCTTGCTATATATATTCCTAGTCATGGAACACAACAAATTATTGCATACATTTTAGTTAAGTTGATATTCAGAATTTTCTTGATTAGTAAAAGTTCTGACTTCCTTATCAGGAATCTTGTAATCTTCAGTAAGCCTTACAAAGTTGTCCGATCTAGTGTTAATAACAATGTCTTCATACGATCTCTCCAATATTCATAATCATTCCCATCAAATATAGGTGGTCTAGTAGGATTAATATTATCAATGGAACCAACATTATTTCCTTCCATATCAAAGAAAATATCATTCCACATAAACTTTTTAGCAATAAAGATATTGTAAACAAGGATAAAATATCCTATGCAAGGAAAATAAAAAATAAGGAAAAACTTGAGAAAGAAAAATTATATGTGAATATAAGTATTTCAGATACCTCCTCTGATACCAATTGTAGAATAAAAATATGATGTAGATTCTCAATAATCAAGAGGGGGGTGAATTTATTACTTTAAAAATTCCTTTGGAACTTTTAAAGATGGTAACTCTTATCAAATTTAAACAAGGTAAATTAACAAGAACTCTTAGTTCTACAAATTTGCGTGATTCCGGAAATATGGTTCCAGAAATGAAACTTAAGAAAAGTTTATAAGGACAAAGATTATACCTTATAGTTTATAGAATCTTAAAAATCAGAGTACAAGTATAAGAAAGTATAAGATAGTTATACTTTATTTATCAATAAAAATGCACCAGATAACAAACTTGAAACAATACAAGTTACAAGTAATAAATCTGTTAACCCAAAGAGTAGGGTATCAAACAACCTCGGATTAAGGTCCTTTGATTAATACTTTCAAGAAATTATATCTTACCCACACCAGGGTAATCCCTCGATATGAATATCAGATTCTGTCTTGGTATCCCTGAAAGCCCTCAAACTTCAAGGTAGTCAGCTCCTCTATCTTCCTTTCCCCAGAAGTCCTCGAATGAACTCAGCAACATTTGGAGTCGCATGAAACAATTCTAAACATGATGTTCAGTACGTACAAAGAATTAAATTCTCTCTCTATAAATCACTTTAGTAGCATGTAATCTCTATAGTTGTAGAACAGTTGTGAGCTCGTTCTAATGAGCTCATATTTATAGGAACATTTACAATGGTTTGATCCCTCCTCCAACAGTGATATTTTTCATTGAATTTCAGAAGGACCTATACACGTGTCACTCTAACAATGGTTAGTTAGCAATAGAATACACAACATAATTTTATAACTCAAACAAGAGTAAGTAAAAAATGGTTGCTCAACCAAATTCAATTTTTCGATGTTTAATGAAAAAAGAGAATTCAGAGTCTAAGTGAGTAAACCTTCAGAGTCTATGTTACAAGGATATACAGATTCTGTTTTTCAAGGAATTAATAATCAGAATTCTATTTATTTTGGAGTCCTAATTATAAGGGATT
Organism: Viscum album; assembly: GCA_963277665.1. Taxonomy (NCBI): domain Eukaryota; kingdom Viridiplantae; phylum Streptophyta; class Magnoliopsida; order Santalales; family Viscaceae; genus Viscum; species Viscum album. The sequence goes on along the minus strand of OY728126.1, from coordinate 678,156,336 downwards.
TAGAATCCTAATTCTGAGGAATTTGGAGTCTGAATTCTAAAAAATTCGGAGTCAAAATTTCAGAGAATTCAAATTCTGAATTTCAGGGAATTCAGATTCTCAATTTCAGAGAATTCTGATTCTGAATTTTAGAGAATTCAAATTCTGAATTTTAGAGAATTCAGATCCTGAAAAAAGAATACTCTATATCTAAGTATTTATAGAATTCTGAGGATTTAGATGTGAAACTGGATTTTTTAATTAGGAATAAATGAATAATGAAAAACAGGTATGGATAAATTTTCCTTGGGGATGGAATATTTTCTTCATTAAGAAAAATAATTTTAAAATGAAATTTTCCTTAAGATAGATTGTTTGTAATTTTCAAAACATGAAGGTATCGAAAAGTCATAAGGAAACCTTATTGACTCAACACCGAGCCGGTCCGCGACATGTCCCGAGGGGCATTCCTGATCCCCCCGGTCCAGAAACCAGTGTCGAGCATAAAATTATACATGAGGGAACAATTTAAGCCCAATAGATAAAACCATGACCAGATAAAAAAAATGGAACAAACAGAACATGAAGAAAAACGACAACTAAAACTTAAATAAACAAAGAACTGATCCAGATAAAAAGTATCACTGAAGATAACAAAATTAGAAACAAGACCCTGCTACAATGATCTCTGTGAGACCGATTGGTCACCTCCAACAAGAATCAAAAAACTACTCCCACACGAACAACCACTAAGGAAAAGCCTGAACAATAGATAAACATACAAATGAAATGGTAAAGGATAGGTGTGAGCACAAAATTTCTCAATAGTGACACCAAAAGTAAACCACTGAATCCAAGTGTTTCTATAGCCAAAGTTATCTGATGACACAAGTTTGTAAAGCCAATTTTAAAAATAATGTTTTTCCCATTTAAACAAAATAACACCTATTTCCCACTATAAGAACCAACTCCCGCCATGTATTATTTGAAAAAAGGTTTACCATTTTATTAATAAAACCAAACAAGTGATATCAGGGCTATGAAAAAGGGAGATAGTTAAATAATACAAGATGAAAATAAACAAGTTTAGCAGAAAATAAACATGCAATACAAGATGTAACCATGGGTGATCCTGAAAATCTCTAGACAACCCTTGGATGCACTTGGTTCAGAACCACCTGCCAATGTATAGTGAAGCCCCATAGTATATAACCCACTTATCACTCTCTCGAAAAAATCAGCGAAAAATCCCACTTGGACTCTCTATCTACCAGGGGCACCAACCCGTGTAATCGGGGCTGGTGAATAGCTGTCAATCGATAAAATATAAGATGCCCAAGAACCCATGGTGGTTATAGTAATACATTATATGTAGGAGGCCCTCGCACGCGTGACTCATCTCACGACACTTTCCTACCCCAAACACGAAAACTAATATATGATAACCCCTAAGGGATATCGCTCCTATAATGGTGCCCCATTTTTATAAACATATATTTCATATCAAACAAATGTGCCAACCGGGCTGCTATAACATATAAACTTTAAAACATTTCAGAATATGTTTATAATTTCCAAGAAGACACACACATTTATTTAAAATTTCTGGCAAACAACACTCTTATATTTAAGAAGCTAAATGGTCCCTTATGTTCTAAACACACATTCAAACACTTCACAATTTTCAAACACGCTTTTACCCTTTTCCTACACACACCAAAACATGTTTCAAACCAAATAGACAATGCTTAAAGAACACATTATAAACCATGAATTCCAAAACACTTAAATGAACACCAAAATATCATTTAAAATAGTTTTTAGAAACCACTAATGGGGATGAAATGTATTTGAAAAGTAAAATACATTTAGAAAACTAAACTTCCAGGAAAACACCAATTACCATAATACTATAACTAGCAACCTACTTTATTTATAGAACATAAAACAACACAAAAAAACATTAAACCCTTTCCAGCACATTTTAACACGTTTATCATACTATACCAACATCAAACCATACACAACCAAAATCGTTTTTTGAAATCAAACGCACACCAAGAAAATATTTTAAAGCCTTTACCCTAAAATCACCACTTACCCACATTATTTTAAAGGAACACCAACAAAAAATATTGAATCCATTAAACCCTTAAAAAGTTACACAATAAGAAATCCATAACAAAACCAAACCAAGTTCGTTAATAAAAAATGTTTTTGTAACATAATAATACTTGTCATAAGGGCCAAATTCCTTCTTAAGGAAACATAATCAACTCAAACAGGATTTCTAGTTGTCACAAAACTATGAAATTAACACTAAAACTCATTTAAAACTTATTTTTAACAAATAAAATAAATTCCAAATTGCAACAATAATTTAAATAAGGGATTCATAGAGCTGCGTAACAAGTTTCTATATTTATTTAAAATGGAAAGCATCAAAGTAATGACTTTAGGAAGGAAAAACTTGGTAACACATATCGGAACCTTGTGTGATTGCAATGAACCTTCAACAGGAAGAATAATGAAACCCCGTGGACAAAACGAACAACCTAAATCCAAAAAAAACTGAGATACACATAAACCCTAATGTTTAGCATTCATCCAATAAGAAACCTCAAAGTGAAACCCTAGAAATTAAGAGAGGGGAGGAGAATATGGATAAGAGAACTCACCAGATAAAACTGCCATAAGGGGGAGCATTCGCCAGAAGAAGTGCTAGATTAGAGGAGGCGTGCATGATGAGGGTAAGGGGATGAGAGGTGGTGTGTTTTAGGGATAATCGAGGAGAGATGGGGTAGGGGGAATGTTGGGGGTGCGTGGGAGATACAAAAAGAATGGAAATAATGGGGAGGGTGGGTGTGGGTGAGGGGATAATGGGGAGAGGGGGCGTGAGTGTGAGGTGGTAAGGGGAAAGTGGGGGAAAGTGGGAGATAAAAAAATAAGGAAATGAATTAATTGGGATAATGTGGTGCGTGATGGGTAAACAAAATAGGGGGGGGGGGTATTAGAGATAGGTGAGTGGAGAGAGTAATAAAAAAAGAGAAGTAAATTGGGAAAGAGGGGTGAGTGGTGAGAGGGAGCCCATGAGATAAATAAATGGGTGAGGCGTGATGGATAAACAAAGAGGGGGTGAGTGATTGGAGAGAGGGATAAAAAGGAAATCTAATAAATGGGAGAGGGGGGATAATGGGGAGAGGGAGGTGAATGGGGAATAAAGAAGATAAGGGTTAATGTGATAGATAAAAAAGTTGATGATTACAACCTTTAAAAATAAAATTAATAACAATAAAAAATAAATAAAAAATATGTTAATAATAATAATAATAATAATAATAATAATTATAAAAATTAAAATAACAATTTAGATAATAAAATTTATAGGAAAATATTTATAATAATTTTAAAAACAATATAATCATAAAAACGCTATTAATTTTTTAATGATAATACTAATAAAAATAACAATAAAAATAATAATAATGATAATTATAATTTTGTTCATTTTTTTTAAATAATAACAAAATTTATAATATGTAAATAATAATAATATTTATATCTATTTAATGATAATAAGATCACTAAAAATTTTAATTAAAAAACATTTTTGTATAAAAAATAATGTTACTATTATTATTAAGTCTTAAACATTTACTTTATTTCATTATCAGAAAGTTTTTTTTATTTTATTTAATGGGTTACCAGAGGGGAATCCGGGCCGACCACACGGTTACCGCCCACTGTGCGGTGCCCGTACACCGATCGAAAACCCACCAAAAACATCAAATATCAAAAAAAAATCACTCAACCCACACCTTCATGATACTAACCAAAACCAAGAAATAATAAAATAAAATAATTTAAAAGGTTGGGGTGTGACACTCCCCTTTGAAAAAAAAATCCAAGGAAGGCCTTTGGTGCAAACCAAACAGAGTTACCCAAATGAGAGATAACATTCTTACTTATGTTATTTTATGTTATTTCTACTATCCACACACTAAACCATTATTATTCAGTGTTTTTATAAAAAAATAAGTATCTTCAAAATAATAATATTATTTAATGGTATTTTTGTACCTATACATACACACACTTCCATCTCATGGGCAACAAACATACTCTTTACATGTACGAAAAACTACCACCTCACAAAATGATAATTGTTCATTTTTTCCTTTACCACATCTCATGGAGGAAATTATGAAGGAAACTAAATTTATATATGTTATATTTTATATTTTTTATTTATTTGATATTATTTAATAATTTTAAAACACATATCATTATACTTTATATTTTGTGTAAATACGGTAATTACGTTTGAGGATGTGTGGATTATTGCCCCCTAAACGCGATGTGATTTATTTACAGACTACATAAAATGTATTAATGATTTTTTTAGTGAAATTTTATGATATTTATGACATTAAAATTCTAATTTAATGATATTATATTCATATATTTCATTTTATTTATTTATTTCAATAGAACAATAAAACGGAAACAACGTTCATGCATACGTATGACCTACCGTCTCCATAAATGGTGTAGTCCATTTCATACTTACATATTCATAATTTATTATAATACACATATACATAATATAAATGCTATTTATATCATTTTTTTAATTCATAAAATCCTGAAATAATTATAAGGAACAAATATATAACCAATTAAGACACATGTAAAGAACGAAGTGGATATTACGTGAAGTGAAACCTTAACAAAGAATTGTTAGCAAGTGGGTAATATAATGTTATAATTATACCATATATAGTATAAGATATAAGAATATTTTTCTATGGCGAGATTCAAGACACAAGGTAAGAGAATTTCATCTATCTTTTTATATCTATGAGATGCATGCCATGTTACCAATATTTTATTTTTCATCGTGTATATAATTCCCATTAATGTATTATATGATTATTATTCTTAAATTTATCAGTAGTTATATATCCATTCTTATTTTTTTATATCATGGGTTAATGTTTCAAAAGCTACCAAATTAGTAAGATAATTTTGTCTCAATTTTTCTTTCTTTGAGACACATGTTTTGTTATGCACCAAAATTATTTTTTGAGGTGTATATACATCAATTGAACATGATATACCAAGAATATACTAATTTTTATGATATTTTAAGATTAATGTAATTTCATTTTTCTTACTTGGAGATTATGATCCCAAGTTACCTATTGATAAGTGTTTGTTGAAACAATCTCATCGCTTTTCGAGATTGTTTATGTTTGAAGTGCCCTGATCAGTGTGAATCATTGAGAGGGGAGGGGTTAATTCATTGATACCTTTAAATCTTTTTAATAAATTAATCTTTCCAATTAAACCTTTATGGATAGTTAATGCTTTGATCCACTCTTCTCCTGTCTCTCAGTCTTACCTCGAATGATGCAGTAAATGTAAAGGCACTGAACACAAGGATTTACAAGGTTCGGTTCCAAGAACTACTCCTTGATGTGTTGGTTATTCTACCCCACAAAAATTCTCAAATATACTATAGTGAGTAATTAAAATGGTATATACAGAGTCCCAATGTATCTCTCATGAGTCCTATAGGAGGTTCTTTATACTACATCCCACAGTGTTACTAGTTCCCCACTATCCTGCTTCAGAGTCCCACTGAATACTTTTTCTCCTCCCTAAATCTAACAAGGTTCTTCTAGCTCTCGAGTCACATGAGAAAATTAATTTATAATATTATTATTTGATTCAATATAGATGATCTTTTTATATTCCCACATAGGATTTCTAAATAACACTTGGCTGTGTATTTCTTCAAGATTCTTCAACAGCCTTTGGTAAGGTATGTTAGCCTGGATCAATAATTCTGATCACTTGGGTGGATCATTTCTCAACTCAACAATGATCATGAAATTCTTTCTTCTTCTAATGAAGAACTAGACTCACTAAGATGTTTTCCAATGGTGAAAACAACTTCTCAAAGAATATAATATGCAAGAATGATCTTTCACATTATCAATAAAGTCTTTCTTCTTGGATTCTCAAACACTGTAAACTCATATAGAAGATCTTCTTTAATGCTGTCTGGATTCAGTATCAAATCTCATTCCGTTAATGCATGGATTTCATGGGATCCAATAACTCTTGTATTTTTATACCTCAATATCTTCTTCTTTAGTGTAATAATTAAATGCACTATAAATTCTCCTTTTTTTCTAATAAATAATCACATTCACTTATGTGGTTATTCAATCAACAAGGATCATCTCACTTGGAATCATCTGAATTGATTATGCTTCATGGATGAGTTGCAAGGCATTTCTTCTACTTGTTTACACAGATGCACTAACAATATTTATTTTTATTTTAACTGTGTTCACATGTGCATGTGCATACATGCATGCATGAAAAATCCATTTCTTATTTGTGTGAAAACCTATACGGATAAAACACTTTGATCACACACACAATATATTCTATTTCTCTTTTTCTATTTCTCTTATTTTGGGTCTCATAACACACAATTTTTCTTTTTTAATTAGGGTTTAAAGGGTGTGTTTTATTTTTATTTCTTTCTCCTTATACACATTTTCACACAGACTTTGTTCTTCTGTTTGCATGCACATGAACTCCACCATGCATACACCATCCTTCTCCTTTAAATAAATCACACACACAACCCGTATTGTCATGTTACACCCTTTGGCCTGTTTAGGGATATCAAATCATGCATATTCATACATGTGCATCATGCTTGCATTATCCTTATTCTTTTTGTGATCAAACCCAAATGGACAGGGAATGTGTGTGGGTTCTTCTTCTTCTCCAAGGGTAGTGTATGTTTACACTATCCTTTTCTTGTTCTCATGTAAAGAGTGTGTACAGATTACCTTTTCAAAACAAGGTGGTTCATGGTCCTTCCCTTCAAAAATTGCAAATGGTGTATAGATCCATCCTTTATGAACCGAGAGTGGTTATTGGTTCTACCTTCACAAAATCAGAACAAGGGTACAAATCACCGATTGTTTTCCTCTGGGATCAACTCCACTAAGAACGATGGGGAATTATGAAAACCTAGAGCATGTCTGTGGTTTTCTTAGCACATAGGTGCAATTATTCTTTACTAGGAGACTTTAAGAGTATACAACACTTGTTGAACTCCAACAAGTTTTCTTCTTCGTGTAGTAGGGATGTGTGGAAACTCTCTTCGCATAGCAAGGATTCATGGAACCCCTTTGTGATGTGATATATTTCTTAAAGAAATGAGAGCTTTCTCTCAATGTTTTCAACAAAAAATCTCATATTGGTGATACTATATTTATAGGCGAGGTTTAGATCACTTCTACGTTCAAATCCGCGTGAGATTTCACAGTATTCAAATATCTGAATACTCGTGATCTTCAGTATGAATATTTCAAACATATAGATGATATACGCTGCATATATCAGTTTCTTTATGTTCATCCCAGGTTCTCCATTTCACGTGAACACCTCACGTCATGCATGCATGAAAAACCTCATCCCAAACATCAAATGACATAGACTCGACAACTTCTTTTTCTCTTGACCTTGAGTGATCCTCAAATTTCAGTGCATGCATGAAAACATAATTTCATGCATGTTTTCGGTATGCTTAGATCATCATAATGAACTGGTTTTTAATTTTTTAGGAGGTCGGAGTTATGAGATCGGTGCTCAGCTCAAATACTGGTTCGCAGGTGGAGCTCAGGTGTCTGGAGTTTGAAGACAAACTCAAGGGAGAGATCAGACGACACTAATTTAAACCAAAAACATGGAGATCAGAAGAACAACCTTGATTAGAATGTGGAATGTGAGATGGATCATGCAACTCAGATTGATCATGAGATTAGATGAGCGATGAGTATTATATCAGCGTTTTTAAAGACGAGTCCCACATCGAAACGCGCCGCTTGTTTTAGATTCTTTAATTAACAAGACGCAGATGTATATCACCCAAATTATCCTCTCTCACTCCACGGTGCTTACCATACCATGTTATCCCTATGAGAGCCCCTTAGCACCCACTCTGCTCCTCAGGCACACACTTAGCACCCACGCTGCACAGGTTCATCAAAGTTCGGCGCCTGCAGGCTTATACCTGACCCTGAACATCTTGCCTCATTCAAGGTTGGACTTGAGGGATTCCCTCAAGCACAGTTGACCCCTCAGGCCCCACATGTGCTTGAAGTGAGGTCTTCATCTGGTCTCCATGGATGGAGATATTTTTTTGTGTAATGAAGACCATATACTTGGTTAAAAACCAAGTGTCTAGTGCAACTAGAATGCTTGGCCACCTTTATCATTCATCCCCATGCATGAGAAATACACTTAGTAACATCTACAATGAGACCTTACTCCTTCATTCTTCATCTTCAAACATAAAATTTCTTTAATTTTTTGGAATAAAATATATAATATCTTCAATATTCCATTACTCCAATAATGGATGATGAATGTATCATTTCTTTATTCTTCATGCATTAAGGCATAATTCATGGTATTCAATGTTAAAATGAGTGATGTGTTCTCTATAAAACAAATTTCTTCTTATTTGAGTATAATAAAAAACAATGAACCAATTTATAGACTTCATCCATTTAGATTCAATGGATAGATCATATTTACTTCTTCCCTTATGCAATTGCATGACCTTCTTCAAGTGTTGTAACTATGTATCACCTTGATAAATGCCTTGGAACTTAAGAATTGTTCTTCAATTATCAAATTTGTATCCTCTTTGATAATTGATAAATTGTAGTATTCAATGATTTTAATCAACAACAATTCTACAAGGATTCACCAACTTCTTTATCAATACCTTTCATTCACATATTGAAATATCATTGAAAAATAATGAAACTCTTATGAACATCAATCCATATTGACAACAAATGAAATTATTATACATTTCAATATACCCTTTGTAGTTAGTTGTCAATATCACATAAGGACCCTTTGTATGGGTCAAAATGTGTTCCAATCTTTTCTCCCCTTTATTGGAAACCAAATGCAAAGGTATTAGTGCGGTCTTTTCAAAAACATATCCTCCTCCCTTTGAATAATATCTTTTGAAATATTTCTGAGAGAGGGTTGTTTTCACATGGTTCAATTATTAAAGAGCATTTAGTTAATCAACTCTAAGTCTACTTGGGATAAACCAATGTAGAAAACAATAGAGATATTACAAAAGTTTTCAGTGCTATCTATAAACAACCATACATGTGAAATCATGCTCAGAGTGGAGATAATGAGATTTATCAATTAAATGCTAAATCCTGCACATAATTCAACAAAAATATTAAAAAGTTCAAGTGAAAGATAATTTTCCCCCTTTCATCCCATATTTTTATCATTCAAGCAGTCCCCCATAATTGAATAGATAAATACAATTAAGAACATGGGATAAAAGTGTGATTGGAATACATCAATTTCAACTTCTTGAGATGATATGAATTTCACGATTTGTTCGGAAAAAATCCTTTATATTATCTCCTTAGCATTTTCTACCCCTCAAGGGGTGTACTCCCATTGATTTTCCTATGTGGAAAATAATCTTCAGATGATCTTTAAGATATTCATATTGATAATCTTCCACTGTGGAACACACCAAGTAATTATGAAATCATGAATAATGTGTCCAATATGTAGTTCTACACTTTGCTAATATAATTTTTATCTTAAAGATGACATTCACCTTTAATTACCTGAAATGTAAGAACATGTATATAAAAAATATATAAGGGAATACGATGGAACACTTGTAAGCTTCTTAATAGAAGATCTGGGGATGAGAATTTTCTCTCAACCCAAGAACTCTTTTCATTGTAGCTCTAAGGTGTTCGATACCCTTCATTTTAGTGTTTCCTCTTCATTTGAATCTTTGATCTTTCTTTGTCACCATGTACCCTTTACATTCATTTTCCTTTAACTTGGTTGGATTATTTGTCTTTACTTATTCTAGTAGTGAAGTAGTTTCCACTGGTACATGTTCTTCAATTTTCAGCATCACCATTTGGCCTGGTAAAATAGTTATACATTTGTTTACATGATGTCAAGCCTTTTTGAACCTTCCACACAATAGTGGTGAGACAGTTGGGTTATCATGTGAAGAAAACCTCTCATGAAATTTGACTTCTCTTTCATGTGGAATTAACTGTTTCCCCTTTTACTTAGCTTTAGATAATGCATCATTTTCATCTCTTTGTAGTTCTCTTGAAATTTTAAATTGAGTAGGACAGAGAACTAAACACTCCTTGGAATTTTCCATCTTGGAGGTTCCATAGGGAATCTTCAATGCTTTGAAGTTACCTTTCTTAGGAAACTTATCAAATTTATATTCAAAAATGTCTTCAAACAATCCTATCTTCTTCCTGATTGATTATCCTTTCAATTTGACATTGATTCCATTCATTTCCTTGGATTGTTTGCAGTGATCCATGGTATGACTTTTCTTTCCACAGTAGAAGCATCTTTTATTTTTTTATATTTCATTATTGGAATATGGCTTAAACTTCTTCTTGGGAATAATTTATTTCACTGTTTTCTTGAATTTACTGTATTTGATATTACCAATGGAAGACTTTTCAACTTCTTTTGATTTCTCCTTCCTTTGTTATGGTCTACTATTATTATCATCATATGCCTAAGGCATAGTAGGAATAAACTAGAACTCCTCATAACTATGACCACTTCTTTTGTAATTATCACAGAAGTCTTCAAGATATTCAGTTGTGTTCTTAGTATACATATTCTCCTTCATATGTGCATTCTTTCTTAGCATTGTAGGTTGCTTCATTTATTGACATCTACATTCCATAAATATAGCCCTTCCAAAATTTTCATTTGTGGATAAATTATGCCAGAAATAATTTACCTTATTCCCAAACATCCAACAACAACAACAATACCCAACAAATCTCCGTCTTCTAATTGTAGTATCAGTATGTCTAGATTTAGTGAATTTTTGTTTCTGGAATTTTATTTATTCCTTTGAAGAATACTTTTGGAAGTTTCTATTCTTAATCATTATAGTATCCACCATTGATGTTTAGATGGATGAATTTACATTTTTGTCAATCCACATCTTCCTAGATTTTATCTTTGAACCTGTACATGAAGATGAAACTGCATTAGTAGAAACAAAAATAATTGGGTTATGGGATACCTTATTCTTGGAGTATCTTTCCATTGGATTATAGGATGATATGATGTTCCTTTTGGAATAAAATTCCTCAATGAAAACTTTAGTAGAAACATATATTCTTTTAGATGATTGGGAAGTTTCAGCTTGGGGTGATTGCTGATTTTTCAAACTCACCTCCAATTCTAAACATTTCATGTTGAGAGGGTTCTTCTCATGCTCAATTGATCTTAGATTACTTTCTGAATTCTCCTTCATCATTTTTATCTATTATTCAGGAACATTTCTTAAATGTTGCAAAGAGATGTCGAGATCCTTTAGCTTTTTGGATTTTTCTTCTAGTTGAGCATCTTGGACAACTATAGAATCTTTGTGCATCTTTTCAAATGCATGGAAAGCTTATATAAATACAATCTCAAAGAATTATTTTTGGAAAATACTTACCTAAAATTCTTCAGTAACTTGATCATGTCTTTCATTTCAAAGAGAAACTGTGTCTTCCTTTGCCTTCACTAGTTTTATGAGAGTGTTGGATATGACAACCCTTTTAGACAATTCTCCTTCCATGGCATTATCTTCTTCTTCTAGCTATAATTTTTCATATTGAAGAGCATTAATGCTTGCAGAAATACGTCTTACCACTTTTCATGGGACTTTTTTCAGATGATCTTTGAGTATAGATTGAATATGACTAAGTTATCTATCAGCATAAGAATAATAAGTATTATCACATGTTGTACCTTTCAAATTACCTTCATCATAAGAATAATAAGAATAATAAGTATAGAAAAATTACATGTTGCACCTTTCAAATGCTTCATCATAAGAATAATAAGTATAGATTGAAAATGCTTCATCATAAGAATACTAAGTATTATCACATGTTGTACCTTTCAAATTACCTTCATTATAAGGTGTCTCCTCATTAGTAGTAAGCCTCTTCATCATATTGTTTTTCATTTTTATTCTTTATATTCTTTTGTGTCATGGAAGATATCTCCATTTGAGGTTGTTCACTCATCTCCTAAAATCTAGACTTCATAAATAAACCCTTGGATCGTTTAGAGGTGACCTTCCCTTTAATATAAATTGAAGTGCTTAAATCAGTGTGAATCACCGAGAGGGAGATGGGGTGAATCAATGGTCCCTTTAAATATTTTTTCTAATTGATTATTTTCAATTAAAACTCTTTGTATGGTTAAAGCCTTTATCTAATCTTATTGTGTGTATCAGTATTACCTCGAATGATTATGTAAATGTAATGGGACTGAGAACAAGGATTTATAAGGTTTGGTTCAAAGACCTACTCCTTGTTTTGTTGGTTATTCTCCCCAACATAGATTATACAAATTAATTAGGTGAGTAATTAAAATGGTCGATATAGAGTCCCACTACATCTCTCCTGAGTCCCACATGAGGTTCTTTATACTTCTTCACATAGTGTTACCAGAGTCCCGCTGACCTGATTCAGAGTCCCACTGAAGACTTATTCTCCTCCCTGAATCTCATAGGGTTCTTCTTGCTCTTGAGTCACACGAGAAACATCATTCTTTTGGTTATTATTTTATTCAATTTTGATGATCTTCTGATCTTCTCTCACAGGATTTCTGAATCACACTTGCTGATGTATCTCTTCAATATTCTTCAATTGCCTTTGGTAATGACTGTTGGCGTTGTTCAATAATTCTAATCACTTGAGTTGATCAGTTCTCAGCTCAACAATGATCAGGCAATTCTTTCTTCTTTGGATGATAACATGGCCTCACTAAGTTGTGTGACAATGGTGAAAATGAATTTTTGAAGAATATAATATGCTAGAAGGATCTTTCATAATATCACCACTGCCCATCTTCTTGGATTTTCAAACACTATAAATTCATATCCAAGATGTTCTTTAACTCTATTTGGATTCACTCTCAAATCTCATTCACTTCATTCATGGATTTCATGGGATCCAATACCTCTTGTTTTTGGATATCTCAATTTCTTATTCTTTAGTAAAATAACTGAATTCACTAAAACTGATCCCTTTTTTTCTTGGAAAGATTCACATTCACTTATGTGATTATTCAATTAATGAGGATCAAATCACTTTCCATCATCTAAGTTGATTATTCTTCACGCATGAGTTGCATTTAATTACATCTTCCTGTTTACACATGTGCACTAACAATCTTGATTCTTATTTTAAGTGTATTTATTTGTGCATGTGCATGAATGAATGCATGATCAATCCTTTTTCTTCTTTGTGTGAAAACCTTTAAGGATAAAACACTTTGATCAGACACACAATCTCTTCTCTTTCTCATTTTCTCTTTCTATTATATTGGGTATTAGCACTCACACACTTCTTCTTTTTAATTAGGGTTCAAAGGGTGTCTTTTGTTTTTATTCATTCCTCCTTCACATGTGTGAAAGAACATTGTTCTTATGTTTTCATGCACATTAAATCCACCATGCATGCACCCTCCTTCTTATTTATGTAAAGAAAACACACAACCCATATGGGTGTGATCCACCCTTTGTCTTGATCAGGTATCTCAAATGATGCATATGCATTCCTGTGCATCATGCATGCATTATCCTTATTCTTTTGGTTAAGATATATAATATTCATGTGCTTTATTATTCATAAACACCATTTTAGTGCATTTTACACTTTGAACATCATTTCACATTATGAATGTAATTCCTTCTTAAAATGCACTATTATGTGGTACATTTTGGAACATCATTTAATGTACCCAATGATCTTGATTTTATTTTCATATTTAATTTTCAGGTTTCTAATTATATTGGGAACAATTCATACTTGTGAAGTCTTGGAAGATTCACATTGGAAGACCACCAAAATGGGATTTTATGCAAACAATTCTAGAGAAGAAATATTTGACACCATCCCACGGAGGAGAATTTGGGGCCCAACATACAGGCCTAATGAAACCCAAATTTCTTAGGAGTCGAGAAGACATTGAGAGAAAAAATCATTTTGTAGGAGCCAGTGATAATTCGGTATCCACGGTGGTTATTAAGGCAGCACAATTTTGATATAAACTTCCTTTCTGTGAACAAATGAAATCAATCTCATCCTGACTTAATGATTTTATTATGAAAAGGTATCCTATAGACATGTAGGAAGGGGTGGGATGAGATGTTATTTACCACCTAATTAATGTATAATAAATTTTTTTAATTGATATTTTTATTTGATGATTTTTAAACTTCTTCATCCTTATTGAATTTTAAGGCCACATACTTCATGTTCTAATACAAACCTTTACCTTGGAGTGATCATAAATTTAAACCTCCAAGTGTATAGTGGATTAGTATTATGGTGTGTTGGTATAAAATCAGTAAGTGATGAAGTTGTTTGATCTCTTTAAATGAACCCGTGTCAACTATAAGAAATTGAAATAATTGAAAAGGGAATACATCCAATCCACCCCAAAGTGATAACCTAGGATCAACTCATTTTTTTAAATTGAATTCACTTAAGTCTCTTAGAGTTCATTTAAAACAATATTGAATCAACCCATGTTTTCTACTTCACAGAAAAAAAATCCATAGAATTTACATTTCTATAGGTTACTTATTAGGTCATTTCATTGCTCTACGCGCAAATTTATTGTTTCTTTGATTTTTTACTTTTTCCACTAGAGAACTCCACAAGTGACATGGATATCAAAGGACTAAATTGGAGAAACAATAACTTTAACTTCAACCACCAGTTGACTTCATTCCATGATCCACGTTTTCTATTTCATTTTTGAACTCTCATTCTCTACCTCTAACCCCTTCTAAATTTTATTTTCTTTAAACACTGGGGACAAAGTTATTTTATGTTGGGGGGGGGGAGATAAAGAAAAATTTCTTTTGTGTCAAAAAAAATAAATGATTTGAAAAACAAAGTGTGCCTTATTGGACGGAAAAATTTCTTTAACCTTGAACATGATAATAAACATTATACACTTTGAAACTGAATATCAAATAATTTAGCATGCCATGATTCTGATTTTAATCCATTTATATTTCATGAGCATAGATTTTCGAAAGTGTGGCTAACTAATGTGATATTTCATTGTTTATATTTTCCTCCAAATAAAAAAATAATCACAACACACGTCCTTTGGATAGTGGGGTATTAGTTTGAGTTCATGGGGTCCCCCAAATAAATTGCATAGGTTGGGTGATCATTTTAGTTTTAAAATGATTATTCAATAAAACAATTTAAAAAAACAACAAATTTTCACGTAGAGGAATGAAATGACCTAATGCGTGGCTTTTGGCACTTGGGGATCGTGACTCCATAGTTTTCTAGCCCAGAGTTAATAATTTTATCTCTATTTGTGGTAATTTGAATTTGTTTTTTAATGAGTTAACTCGAGATGATGCCCGATTATGTGGGCTTTACTTGGTGCCCTAAGGTCTTTGAGAATGGGAGTCATTAACAAAGTATCACTACAGGGGTTGACTCTTTTGTGTGAAATTTCAATTAACATGGAAAAATAGAAAAAAAAAATAAAACAATTTTTTTTGAATACTCATCTTCATATTGAAATGGTATTTCACCTAGAGCTTCCAACATTTCCATATTGAATAAAGATGAACCCCCCTTGTCTAATATGATGCACAACACATCATCACTCTTAATTGATATTGGATGAAATATGGTGATGAATTTGAACAAAAAAATGGGCTTGGGATTGGGATATTCTTATGAAATATTCATATATTAAAATATTTTTCTGGGTTTCATGGTTGTTTGGTATAAGGGTTTTTGGTGATCATTGTGAATTAAAATGTTTTTGGAAAAAGGGATTCAAATTTCATATTGTTGAGATATATTTTGTTCAAGAATAGAAAAAATAAAGTTGGGAGGTGCGATTATCCAATAAATGAGGATAATATTCATTGTTTATATATATAATATTCATGTGCTTTATTATTCATAAACAACATTTTAGTGCATTTTACACTTTGAACGTCATTTCACATTATGATTGTAATTCCTTCTTAAAATGAACTATTATGTGGTACATTTTTTAGCATCATTTAAAGTTCCAAATGATCTTGATTTTATTTTCATATTTTATTTTCTGGTTTCTAATTATATTGGTAACAATTCATAGTTGTGGAGTATTAGAAGATACATATTGGAAGACCACCATAATGGGATTTCAGGAAAAAAAATTTGGAGAAGGAATATTGGAGACCATCCCACTAATGAGAATGTGGGGCCCAACATATATTCCTCTTGAATCCCAAATTTCGTGATATGTTGGAAGACATATAGAGGAAAAATCATTTTTCATGATATAGTGCTAATTCGGCCTCCATGGTGGTTATTAATGCTTCCCAATTGGGAGATAAAATCCTAGGCCAGATTTTGAGGCCCATAAAATCATCCCACCAATTTAATCATATATAGAAAACCACATATTTATTTGGGCTTACATTTTACAAAGAGATAGTTTAAGTACTTAAATGCATTTTGGTTTTCTATGGCCCACTCCAATTAGGCCATCTACAAGGTCTTATAGGTTCCTTTGTTCAGTGGAAGCAAGATGACTGCAACTTCAGGCCAAGGGTGGAAATGTCTCTTCTCTCTTACTTTCCACCACCCAAGACCTACCATAATCAAGTGGGATATTTTTTAATGTTTGGAGATTGACCCAAGCCTCTTGAAATGCCTATTTAAGGCAGTGGTGGTGGTGGATTTTATCATCTTTTGAGCTTCCTTTCATTGTTATGTTATGATGGGATTTTGTTGTCTCATGTTTGTCTTTCACATGTTTGTTGTTAAATTAACTTTAGTATCTTAATAATAGTTATTCTTATTATCTTATTCTATTGATATTAATATCACTTTTATACTGTTGGTTCAAGGTGTTAATTTATTCACACTAGACCTTGGGAAATTATCGCACAACGGTGGATTGATCGTTATTTCATTTTTTTACTTCTCCATTTCCTCCCTCATGAGTCTACTTCCCACATCTAGTGAAACCATAGAATCAATGGTGGGGTAACCCACTTATGGGTTGATCCAAGGGAGTAGAAAGGGGCTGTATTGGATGTTATATATAACACCATTAATTTATAATCACTTCTTTTAATTTAGATTCTCATTTGATAATTTTAAAACATCTTCATCCTTGTTGAATTTTATGGCCACATACTTAAAGTGCCAATAAAAAACTCTACCTTGGAGTGCTCATAAATTTCATCCTCCAAGTGTATAGCTGATTAGTATTATGGTGTGTTGGTATAAAATCTGTAAGTGATGAAGTTTTTTGATCTCTATAAATGAACTCATATCAAATATAAGAAATTGAAATAATTGACAATGGAATACGTCCAATCCACCCCAAGTGATAACCTAGGATGAACTCATTCTTTTAAATTGAATTCACTTATGTCTCTTATAGTTCATTTAAAACCATCTTAAATAAACCAAATTTGGACACTTCATAGCCAAAAACAATCCATAGAATGTACGTGTCTGTATGTTACTTCTTAGGTTATTTCATTTCTCTACACACAAATTTACTGTTTGTTTGTTTTTTTCCTTTTTCCACTAGGGAACTTTGCAAGTGACATGGATATCCAATGACTTAATTGAGGCAACAAGAAATTCAACTTCAACCACCAGTTGATTTCATTCCATGATCCACATTTTTAATTTCCTTTTTGAACTCTCATTCTCTACCTCTACCCCCTTCTAAATTTTCATATGTTTAAACATGGGGGACAATGTTATTTTATATTGGGGGGAGGGAGATAATTTTTTTTTCATTTGTGTAAAAAAAATGAATTATTGAAAAAAAGTTTGCCTTAATGGAAAGAAAAATTTCTTTAACCTTGAACATGATAATAGACATTTTATACTTTGAAACTGAATATCAAATAACTCAGCATGCCTTGATTCTGATTTTAATCCATTTATATTTCATGAGCATAGATTTTGGAAAGTGTGGCTGCCTAATGTGATATTTAATTGTTTATATTTTCATCCAAATAAAAAAAGAATCACAATGCACATCCTTTGGATAGTGAGGAATTATTTTGAGTTAATGGGGTCCCCCAAATAAATATCTTAGGTTTGGTGATCATTTTAGTTTTCATATGAGCATTCAATTTTTTTTAAATAACAATAAAATTGCACATAGAGCAATGAAATTACCTAAGGCGTGGCTTTTAGAACATGGATATCGTGACTCCATAGTTGTCTGGACCATAGTTAATAATTTTATCTCTATTTTTGGTAATTTGAATTAGTTTTATACTGAGTTTACTCGAGATGATGCCCGAGTATATGGGTTTCACTTGGTGCGCTAAGGTCTTTGAGCCTAGGAGTTATCAAAAAAGTCTTGCTACACGGGTTGACTCTTTTCAGTGAAATTTCAATTACACTTGAAAAATTGCAAAAAAAAAAATTGAATACCGATATTAATATTGAAATGTGATTCCACCTAGCACTTCCATCATCTCCCTCTTGAATAAAGATGAACTCCCATGTCTAATACGATGCACAACACATCATCACTCTTAATTGATATTGGATG
Organism: Viscum album; assembly: GCA_963277665.1. Lineage (NCBI taxonomy): Eukaryota > Viridiplantae > Streptophyta > Magnoliopsida > Santalales > Viscaceae > Viscum > Viscum album. The sequence goes on along the minus strand of OY728126.1, from coordinate 678,137,646 downwards.
AAATATGGCGATGAATTTGAACAAAGAAATGGGATTGGGATTGGGATATTCTTATGAGACTGTCATGTATTAAAATATTTGTATGGGTTTTAGGATTTTTTGGTATAAGGGGTTTTGGTGATCATTATGTATTAAGATATTTTTAGAAAAGGGAATTCAAATTTCATATTATTGAGATTTATTTTGTTCGGGAATAGAAAAACTCAAGTTGGGGGGTTTTATTAGACACTAAATGAGGCTAATATTTATTTTTAATATATATAATATTCAGGTACTTTATTATTCATTAACAACATTTTAGTACATTTTACACTTTGAACATCATTTCACTATATGATTGTAATTCCTTCTTAAACTACACTATTATGTGGTACATTTTTTAAAATCATTTAAAGTACAAAATGATCTTGATTTTATATTCATATTTAATTTTCATATTTACAACTATATTGGGAACAATTCATACTTGTGGAGTGTTGGAAGACTCAAAATGGAAGACCACCAAAATTTGATTTAATGGAAACAATTCTAGAGAAGGAAGATTGGACACCATCCCACTGATGAGAATGTGGGGCCCAACATACAGGCCCCATGAAGACCAACTTTCGTGAGATTCTAGAATACATATAGAGGAAAATATTATTTTTCATGATCGAGTGCTAATTCGGCCTCCATGGTGGTTATTAAGGTGGCCCAATTTGGAGATAAAATTCTGGGCCGAATTCTGAGTCTCATAATATCATCCCACGAATTTACTCATATCCCAAAAACCACATATTAATTAGGGCTGAAATTTTACAGAGATCTAGGGGACTTGTTTAGATTCAATTTTGTAGTCTATGTCTGTAACAACTGAGACTTTTATGTTATATAAATCATCAAAGGAATATTTTTCTACACACAACACTGGCTTGGCTTGCTTTACACAAAATCACGACCTTCCTTGATAGCTTGCGTCGTACGCAATACCGAGTTTCACTAAACAATGATATGCTAATAAAATATTATTAAAACTACCCGTTATGAATAGTAATAACCACTTTTTGAAATTATATAAATTTTATTTTTCAAAATGGACTTCATTTTTGGATTCGGAATATCGAAATTATCCTATGGTGAAATTTTGGTATTTTTCTGAAAACTTTCAATTTTTGATGAATAGTGAAACCACTAAGTGGTAGTTAAAAAACTGAATTTTTCATAAAACATAATTTTACCGCTTATGTGAGTAGAATTTCGAAAATCCGAGAGACACGGTTGATGTCAGTAAGTAAAATGTGGTTCAATGAGATGAAAATAATTTTTTGGTGAATAGTAACTTTTTACTTTTTTTACCACAGTTAAAAGTAAATAGGGAAATTAAGGGTAAAAATGATATTATTATTACCCTAAAAGATGTCCAAATTCTATTGGACAAGTGTAATTCGACCAACAACAATCTTAGGAATAGAATATGACCAGTTAGGCCCACTTGGATTAGATTAGGACATTTATTATTAATTTATTTAAAGAAGGGTTAAAATAGTTAAAATCAAAGTTTAATAAGTAAATCATTTTTAATATGAGGTTATACATAAGGTAAATTCAACTATAAATATTCTTTATAAAGATAAAAATAGTTCCTACATAATGGTATTTTATTTGTAATTTTTAGACATTAAATAATTTAATTTATTTATGACACAAAGATGATGCAGTAATTATCTTATTAATGAAATATTGACATAATTGATGTTATAAATACCCCAATAAATATAATTTGAGACTTTTTATGAATTAAAATAATTTTATAGGTTAATATGACATGTTATTATTGATTTTAGTAACTTTTTCGAACTAATCATTCTATTATGATTTTCAGAAAAATCAATTACTAAATAGTGTCAAAATTGACATAAAATAGTTTTTGAAACAAATATTATATTAGTAATTGTTATTTTATTCCTAAAAATCTAAGGTTCGGCCAAATGACTTAGATAAGGTTATATATATTAATAATAAACAACTTGGGGTTCGTTTGGCTGCTTATAGTAAGTTTATTAACCTTATAGTATAAGAACACAAGAAGACACGGTAAAAGTAAAATTATTTAACTTAATGTTAAATCTAAATGATAAGGTTAAAATAGGAACCTAAACTTGTCTAAATTCTATTGGATGAGAGGATTTCGACCCATACCCAACTTAGCTTCTAAATAAATCAATTTGGAGCTATTTAAAACCGAACTTGACCTTATAATAAAATAATATTTTTAGTTATTCCAAAGGTGCCCCTCTCCTCCCTTATAAAAGGGCACCTCCTCCCTCTCTTCCTCACACCACTTTGAGCCTTCAAGCTCGGCCAAACCCTGACAATTTATCCTCTCCACTTCCATAGAGACATCCTAGAGGTCCTGGTCTTCTTCAAAGACCAATTTCAGTGCCCTAAAAGAAGGTCTCAAAAAAGCACTTCAAAGAAGAGGTAATGTCCCTTACCGATTCTTTCATCATTATTTCTTCTTCCACTTCTTCTTATTTAGTTGTTTCATTATGAATTAATAACATCAGTATCACTCATATACTGATATGTTATTATAAGTATTAAACAACCCTATTTCACTATCTATCCATCCTACGGAAAAAGAAATCACCGCGCGTGCGTACGTACGGAATACCGTCTCCACGCCGTGGTGTAATCTATTTTCCACCACCACCGTACTTGGATGGGTATAATGGTATAAATAATGACTATATATGACTATTATAAAGTGATATTGATTCTGAAATAGTATACATACACTACAATACAATTCCACGATCATGGGAACGATATCATCCCTCGCGCGTACGAACAGAATACCGTCTCCACGATGTGATGCGATTCGTTCTACATGATCTTAATTGAATAATGATTATATAAATGAATTGAATGAATAAATATGAAATATAGTACATTAATACCATTCTGGGAATGATGTATCTATAACCTAAAAAGAATAATAAGAATTTATTCGACAAAACACGCACAAGAACAAAAAGTTATAAACACCCGAATAACAAGTACCAATGAAATATTAGTACAAAGAAACTAAGAATATAACCATATATGATATCATAACAATAATTATGATTCTGTAATAAGTCAATAACATTATGTAAATCATTATATAGTAGGTTCAGACACGTACAAAGCATATTGGACCTAAGGTAAGGGAAATATCACAATCTCATTTTTATCCGAGATTAATTATACTTTGGCATTTACTAGGGTGTATTTTATCATCCAAGTCCATGTTTCCTCAGTATGTAATATTATTTACATTCACCTACAATTGTTAAAACCCTATTTTACCCTTCAGTGAGTTTTTAGTAAAATATATGAAAGGAATCTTTTGTCGTTTTTCGTACGAGGTACTTTTTTGACTTTTCCGACAAAAGTACGAGAAGAATGTTTGTCTAACTTAGACGACATGAATGGATTTTTAAAACATTATTTCCAAGAATATTCCTTTACATGTTTTCAAGTTTATTTTTAATCAACTTCTTTTAGTTTAAAATTGTAAGACATGTTAAGAAAGGGAAAATGTTTTTGAAGTAGAAAGGATATTATCCTCAAGAATGGAGTTCAAGTCTTTTATCAAAATTATTTTCCATCTAAGATAATATAGGGTTCTGTTTCTAACCCTATTATTACATTGATTTTATTATGTAGGGTTTTGTTTCTAACCCTATTATTACATTGATTTGATTATTACATTTATTTGATTTGATTATATAGGGTTCTGTTTCTAAGCTTCCTTTACATTGATTTGAATTCCTTTATCTTATATGAATTGTCTTATGATGTCATGTTGTTTAAGAATCCCATTTTTATTACATGGATTATGCAATGATGTATGGTTTATGATTTTGTGGCACACATAAGAATGGTATCATTATGATATGGGTGGGACCTATATCTCCCTCCAATGCATTGGGTAAAGATTTTATATCTCATGAGATAGACATGGCTGGAACGGTAGGTTATACCGGTTCAGTGAACCAGGACTGAAATGAGGGTAACTCGGTTCAGAAATGGACTTTGTCCACTAAGATAGTCTTGGCAATGATTCTTGACTAATAAGAAATGATTCTCTATGATTATGTGTGTATGACACAATGTTTCATGTTTTAAGTTATGATTATTGGGATTACATTTCACTACTATGATTTATCCCATATTATGAAAATTATGATCTCTTTGGAAGGTTAAGATTTCCAAAAGTTATGTGCTTATGTATATGATGTGATTGATATTTCTTTTGTTTACCCTTATTGAGCATTTGAGCTCACCCTTTTGTATGTTTTATTTCCCCAGGTCAGGAAGAAGGTTATTAAGTAGAATATGCCAAAAAGGGACTATAGATATGATGAAATAAATGGGAGACAGTGTAGACGTTTTATGAACCAGTTGTTTATGTTTCCCAGTTTCTAAAGACACTATACCTATACGGTCCTTTCGTGGTTTTGTTATATGTTGTAATAAGTATGCTTCAATTTTTAAGTATTAACAATGTATGTAAAGTATGGGTCGTTATAGTTGGTATCAGAGGAAAGGTATAGTAAACCTTTGGAAACTAGGATGTAAAAGCCTTAGTAAGAACCCTAAGGATAAGTCTAAGCAAAGAACACAATCTTAGTGTTTTAGAAATGGCCATGAATAACCTAGGATAAGACCTTAAGTGTGAAATTTTATTCTTGATTATGTGGTTTTCCTATTATAATTAGTGTTGCTCACACTATTCTTCTTGGTTTTAGTCAATGGTTAGAACCCGAAGGAACCGTGTTAATGCGGAATACAACGGGCAATGCAATGATTGTCCCCCTGAGCAACCAAACATTATGGGAGCTGGAATGAAAAATCTTATAGCCATGCTCACACAACTTTCTCAAGCTATGAATCATGCAGGACTTCCAAACGAGAAAATTAAGGAGCAACATTCTGTTGAATCCTTCATGAGGCAGCGTCCACCTTCTTTCAGTGGGTCTACTGATCCATTAGTTACTGAACAATGGATTAGTACTACTGAAAAGATATTTTTAGTTCCTCAATGTTTTGAACATGATAAAGTCATCTTAGCAGTGTATCGTTTGGAAGGTGATGCTGATCAATGGTGGAATCTTATTAAGAATACGAGGCAAAGGAATGAAATTGAGTCCATGGAATGAGACAAGTTCAAGAACTTATTTTTCAATAAGTACTTCCCTCGTATTCTCTGAACAAATATGGAGAAAGAGTTTCTTGAACTGAAGCAAAAGGATGATGAATATGTTGGTACCTATGAAGCAAATTTTACAAGACTTGCAAGGTACGCTTCTGGTATTATTATCCAACCTGAGAGTAAGATCAATCGATTCTTCAGTGGCTTAAAACCAAGTCTTCGAAGGGAGTTATCCATAAGGGACTTCAATAGCTACGAGGAAATCGTTCGATGTGCTCTCAAAGTTGAGATGGAGATCGGAGTAACCCATCAGTCATATGGGTTTGATAAGAAGAGGAAAATGGAATTCAATGGAAAATATAAATAGCACACTGAAAATAAGATGAGCTTTCCCTTATGCTCAAAGTGTTGAAAGAAACATGGAGGGAGTTGTCTTAAAGGGACAAGTAAATGTTTCAAATGTGGAAAGGAAGGTCATCAGGCATTTGAATTCTGCGATGAGGGGAAAAAGATGTCTAATGATGCAAACAAAGGAAGGGATACAAAGAATGAACCTACTACACTTCAATGTTTCAAGTGCAAGGAAATGGGACATTATGCCCATAAATGCCCTAATCCAAGGGTTGATGATGATGGTCGACGTCAAAAAACTCTTAAGGCTAAAGACAAAGGAATGTCACGTGCAATTTCTATCAGTGATGTGGAGTACGATAACGATGTGGTGAAAGGTACACTTACCATCCACTCTAAAGTAGCAAATGTTTTATTTGATTCTGGATCCACCCAATCCTTTATTTCTGAAGAATTTTCTAAGTTTATCACCGTATTACCTCAAAAATTAGATGTTGAGTAAGTTGTGACAACACCTAATGGCACAACAGTCGCATCAAAAGTTTATAATTCTTCACCGATTGAAGTTTGTGGGAAAGTGCTTCCTGCAAATCTTGTGATACTTCCTATAGTGGAATTTGATATGATTCTTGGCATGGATTGGCTTTCTCTACATGGAGCTCATATCAATTTCCAAAGAAGGGAAGTCACATTTCATATTCCAGATCAATCTATGATCGTCTATCGATGAAAGTATGAACACAACCTTCCAGTGGAAATTTCTTCCATTTTATGGGTATTGATTCCACTAAATGAAGGTTATTTATCTCAAATGGTTGGTGAGAAACTCACGATTATGAATATGCCCATTGTACGGGAGTTTGATGATGTCTTTCCGGATGAATTACCGGGTCTTCCACCGAATTGTGAAGTTGAGTTTTCAATAGAACTCGTACCGGGTGCTTTGCCTATTTCAAAGACACCTTATAGAATGGCCACAATTGAGTTGCAGGAATTGAAGAACCAACTCCAAGAGAATATTGATAAGGGGTTCATATGCCCTAGTGTGTCACCTTGGGGAGCACCTGTTCTGTTTGTTAAGAAGAAAGATGGATCAATGAGACTCTGCATTGATTATCGAGAACTTAACAAGATCACTATCAAGAAAAAATATCATCTCCCATGCATTGATGACTTATTTGACCAACTACACGGAGCTCAATACTTTTCCAAGATTGATCTTCGTTCAGGGTATCATCAATTAAGGGTCAAAAGTGAGGATATACCAAAGAAAACTTTCCATATAAGGTATGGACACTTTGAATTTATAGTGATGCCATTTGGTCTTACTAATGCCCCTACTATATTCATGGATCTAATGAATAGAGTCTTTAGAGACTATCTTGATCAGTTTGTGGTAGTCTTTATAGATGATATTCTTGTCTATTCAAAGATCAAAGAAGAAAATGAAGATCACTTGAGAATTATATTAAAGACCCCGAGAAAGTAGAAGCTTTATGCCAAATTTACCAAGTGTGAATTTTTCCATCAAAAAGTTGCATTTTTGGGTCACATAATCTCAAAAGAGGGGATATCTGTGGATCCAGCAAAAACAGAGGTTATCGAAAGATGGTCGAGACCAACAACAGTAACCGAGATCCAAAGTTTTCTTGGTTTGGATGGATATTATCGACGTTTTGTGAAAGAGTTTTCACGATTATATAATCCACTCACCAAGTTGACTCGGAAAGGAGTTAAGGTTGTTTGGATGGAGGAATGTGAAGAGAATTTCAAGGAGTTGAAAAGAAGGTTATCCAGTTCACCTGTGCTCACACTGCCTTATAGTGGAGAAAGTTTTGTGATCTATAGTGATGCATCTAAGAAGGGATTGGGGTGTGTTCTTATGCAAAATGATATGGTGATAGCTTATGCCTCATGACAGTTGAAAATACATGAGCAAAATTACCCAACTCATGATTTGGAGTTCGCTGCGGTAATCTTTGCATTAAAGATTTGGATGCATTACCTTTATGGTGAAAGGTGTGATATTTATACTGATCATAAAAGTTTAAAGTATATTTTCACACAAAATGAGCTGAATATGCGCCAAAGAAGATGGTTGGAGATGATTAAGGATTACGACTGCTCAATTCATTACCACCCTGGGAAAGCAAACAAGGTGGAAGATGCATTAAGTCGACAAGACCATGCTAGTTTATCCATGATGAGGATAAAAAAAGATCCAATATTTATGGATTTACAAAGGATGGATCTTGGAATTATAATGAAAGGGGAAAAATCTTATCTTTCTCAAATGAATGTTCAACCATCTATACATGTGAAGATTAAAGAGGCACAGAAAGAAGATGTCAAGTTACAAAAGAATGTGAGAAAGTTTCCTGAATTCAACCTTGATTGTGATGGGATAATAAAGTTCAGGAATCGGGTTTGTGTTCCTCCCATCCCTGAATTAAAGAAGGAGCTGCTGGATGAGGCTCATAGTTCTTCATTCTCTATTCATTCTGGAAGCACGAAGATGTATAGGGACCTCAAAGAGTACTTCTGGTGGGATGGAAAGAAAAGAGATGTTTCTGAATATGTCTCTCGTTGCATGGTTTGTCAAGAAGTTAAAGCTGAGATATAGAAGTCTAAGGGGATGTTACAACCATTACCCATACCCGAATTGAAATGGGAAAACATCACTACGGAATTTGTCACAGGACTTCCTAAAACATCCAAAGGCAATAATGCTATCTGGGTCATAGTTGATCATCTTACAAAGTCTGCACACTTCATTGCTATTAGAGAGGATTTCTCTCTGGATCATCTTTCCAGGATATATGTAAAGGAATTGTTAATATTGCATGGAGTACCACTTTATATTATATCTGATCGGGATCTGAGATTTACCTCGAAGTTCTGGCGAAGTCTTCAGCATACTCTGGATACAGAGTTGAGTTTCAGCACTACTTATCATCCTCAGACAGATGGGCAGTCTGAGAGAAAAATTCAAACCCTAGAAGATATGTTGAGAGATTGCTCTATGGATTTCAAAGGTGGTTGGGATCAACACCTACCTTTGGTGGAATTTTCTTATAATAATAGCTTTCACTCTAGTATTCAGATTGCTCCATATGAAGCTCTCTATGAAAAGAAATGCAGGACTCCAACCTGCTGGGATGAAGTTGGGGAAAGAAAGCTATTAGGACCTGATCTCGTTGATGAAATGGCAGAAAAGGTAAGATCTATTCAACAACACATAAGAGAAGCTTAGAGTCGACAGAAAAGTTATGCCGACAACCGAAGAAAAGACCTAGAGTTTGAAGTGGGTAATAAACTGTTCTTATGAATATCTCCCTCGAAGAGGGTTATGAGATTTGGAAAGAAGGGGAAGTTGAGCCCTAGATATATCGGTCCTTTCAAAATACTGGATCATGTTGGGAAGGTAGCTTACCGATTGGCGCTTCCACCGAATATTTCTCAAGTTCACGATGTGTTCCATGTATCTCTCCTCAGAAAGTACATAACTGATCCTTCACATGTACTCAGCTCAGAAGTTGTACCGCTGGAGCAAGATCTTTCTTATGAAGAACAGCCGATAGAGATTCTGGATCGTAGCGAAAATGTCCTACGAAACAAGACCACTTGATTGGTGAAAGTTTAATGGAGGAACCACCAATTAGAAGAAGCTACATGGGAGCTTGAGGATATGATGAGGGAGAGGTATCCTCATCTGTTTGTTACAAAGTGACGAATTTCTAGGGCGAAATTCATTTTAAGGGGGGTAGAATGTAACACCCGAGACTTTTATGTTATATAAATCATCAAAGGAATCTTTTTCTACACACAACACTAGCTTGGCTTTCTTTACACGAAATCACGACCTTCCTCGATAGATTGCGTCGTACGCAATACCGAGTTTCACTAAACAATGATATGCTAATAAAATATTATTAAAACTAGCCGTTATGAATAGTAATAACCACCTTTTAAAATTATATAAATTTTATTTTTCAAAATGGACTTCATTTTTGGATTCAGAATATCGAAATTATCCTAGGGTGAAATTTTGGTATTTTTCTGAAAACATTCAATTTTTGATGAATAGTGAAACCACTAAGTGGTAGTTAAAAAACTGAATTTTTCATAAAACTTAATTTTACAGCTTCTGTGAGTGGAATTTCGAAAATCCAAGAGACACGGTTGATGTCAGTAAGTAAAATGTGGTTCAATGAGATGAAAATAATTTTTTAGTGAATAGTAATTTTTAATTTTTTTACCATGGTTAAAAGTAAATAGGGTAATTAAGGGTAAAAATGATTTTATTATTACCCTAACACATGTCCAAATTCTATTGGACAAGTGTAATTCGACCTAAAACAACCTTAGGAATAAAATATGACCCGTTAGGCCCACTTGGATTAGATTAGGACATTTATTATTAATTTATTTAGAGAAGGGTTAAAATAGTTAAAATCAAAGTTTAATAAGTAAATCATTTTTAATATGGGGTTATACATAAGATAAATTCGACTATAACTATTCATTATAAATATAAAAATATTTCCTAAATAATGGTATTTTATTTGTAATTTTTAGACATTAAATAAGTTAATTTATTTATGACACAAAGATGATGCAGTAATTATCTTATTAATTAAATATTTACATAATTGATGTTATAAATACCCAAATAAATATAATTTGAGACTTTTTATGAATTACACTAAAATTTTAGGTTAATATAACATGTTAGTATTGATTTAATTAACTTTTTTCGAACAAATAATTCTGTTATGATTTTCAGAAAAATCAATTACTAAATAGTGTCAAAATTGACATAAAATAGTTTTTAAAACAAATATTATATTAGTAATTGTTATTTTATTCCTAAAAATCTAAGGTTCAGCCAAATGACTTAGATAAGGTTTTATATATTAATAATAAATAACTTGGGGTTCGTTTGTCTGATTATAGTAAGTTTATTAACCTTATAGTATAAGAACACAAGAAGACACGGTAAAAGTAAAATTATTTAACTTAATGTTAAATCTAAAGGATAAGGTTAAAATAGGAACCTAAACTTGTCTAAATTCTATTGGATGAGAGGATTTCGACCCATACCCACCTTATATTAGAAATAAATCAATTTGGAGCTATTTAAAACCGAACTTGACTTTATAATAAAATAATATTTTTTGTTATTCCAAAGTTGCCCCTCTCCTCCCTTATAAAAGGGCAGCTCCTCCCTCTCTTCCTCACACCACTTTGAGCCTTCATGCTCGGCCAAACCCTGCCAATTTATCCTCTCCACTTCCCTAGAGACAACCTATAGGTCTTGGTCTTCTTCAAAGACCAATTTTAGTTCCCTAAAAGAAGGTATCAAAGAAGCACTTCAAAGAAGAGGTAATGTCCGTTACCGATTCTTTCATCTTTATTTCTTCTTCCACTTCTTCTTATTTAGTTGTTTCATTATGAAGTAATAACATCAGTATCACTCATATACGGATATGTTATTATAAGTATGAAACAACACTATTTCACCATCTATCCATCCTACAGAAAATGAAATCACCGCGCGTGCGTACATACAGAATACCGTCTCCACGCCGTGGTGTAATCTATTTTCCACCACCACCTTACTTGGATGGGTATAATGGTATAAATAATGACTATATATGACTATTATAAAGTTATATTGATTCGGAAATAGTATACATACACTCCAATACAGTTCCATGATCATGGGAACGATATCATCGCTCGTGCGTACGTACGGAATACCGTCTCCACGATGTGATGTGATTTGTTCTACATGATCTTCATTGAATAATGATTATATAAATGAATTGAATGAATAAATATGATATATAGTACATTAATACCATTCTTTAAATGATTTATCTATAACCTAAAGAGAATAATAAGAATTTATTCGACAAAACACGCATAAGAACAAAAATTTATAAACACCCAAATAACAAGTAGCAATGAAATATTACTACCAAGAAACTAAGAATATGACCATATATGATATAATAACAATAATTATGATTCTCTAATAAGTCAATAACATTATATAAATCATTATACATGAGGTTCAGACATGTAAAAAGCATATCGGACCTAAGGTAAGGGAAATATCACAATCTCATTTTTATCCGAGATTGTTTATACTTTGGAATTTACTGGGGTGTATTTTATCATCCACATCCATGTTTCCTCAATATGTAATATTATTTCCATTCACCTACAATTTTTTAAACCCTATTTTACCCTTCAGTGAGTTTTTAGTAAAAGATATGAAAGGAATCTTTTGTCGTTTTTCGTACGAGGTATTTTTTGACTTTTCCGACAAAAGTACGAGAAAAATGTTTTTCTAAATTATAAGACATGAATGGATTTTTAAAACATTATTTCCAAGAAGATTCTTTTACAAGTTTTCAAGTTTATTTTTAATCAACTTGTTTTAGTTTAAAATTGTAAGACATGTTAAGAAAGGGAAAATGTTTTTGAAGAAGAAAGGATATTTTCCTCAAGAATGGAGTTCAAGTGTTTTATCAAAATTATTTTCAATCTAAGATAATATAGGGTTCTGTTTCTAACCCTATTATTACATTGATTTGATTATGTTGTGATGGAATTATTTTTATGAATTCCTTTATCTTATATGAATTGTTTTATGATGTCATGTTGTTTAAGAATCCCATTTTTATTACATGGATTATGCAATGATGTATGGTTTATGATTTTGTGGCACACATAAGAATGGTATCATTATGAGATGGGTGGGACCTATATCTCCCTCCAATGCATTGGGTAAAGATTTTATATCTCATGAGATAGACATGGCTGGAATGGTAGGTTATACCGGTTCAGTGAAGCAGGACTGAAACGAGGGTAACTCGGTTCAGAAATAGACTTTGTCCACTAAGATAGTCTTGGAAATGAGTCTTGACTAATAAGAAATGAATCTCTATGATTATGTGTGTATGACACAAAGATTCATGTTTTATGTTATGATTATTGGGATTACATTTCACTACTATGATTTATCCCATATTATGAAAATTATGATCTCTTTGGCAGGTTAAGATTTCCAAAAGTTATGTGCTTATGTATATGATTTGATTGATATTTCTTTTGTTTACACTTACTGAGCATTTGAGCTCACCCTTTTGTATGTTTTATTTCCCCAGGTCATGAAGAAGGTTATTAAGTAGAATATTCCAAAAAGGGACTATAGATATGATGAAATAAATGGGAGACAATGTAGACGTTTTATGAACCAGTTATTTATGTTTCCCAGTTTCTAAAGACACTATACCTATATGGTCCTTTCGTGGTTTTGTTATATGTTGTAATAAGTATGATTCAATTTTGAAGTATTAACAATGTATGTAAAGTATGGGTCGTTATAATGTCTCAATCCAATTTGGCCATCTATAAGGTCTTATAGGTGTGTATGTTCTGTGGAAGCAAGCTGGTTGCAACTTCGGGTCAATTGGGGAAAAGTCTCCTCTCTATTACTTTCCACCACCCTAGGCATACCATACTCAAGTGGGATCTTTTTTACTATTGGGATCTTGACCCAAGCCTCTTTAAATGACTATTTATGGTAGTGGTGGTGGAGTAGATTATCATCTTTTGAGCTTCCTTTCATTGTGATGTCATGATGTGATTTTGTTGTCTCAAGTTTGTCTTTCACATGTAAGTTGTTCAATTCACTTTATTTTATTAATAAAAGTTCTTCTTATTATCTTATTATGTTGTTCATAATATCACATTGATATCGTTGGTTCAAGGTGGGATTTTATTCATAGTAAACCTTGTGAAATTATCACACAACGGTGGAGTGATCGTTATTTAGTTATTTTTTTACTTCTCCATTTCATCCCTCAGGAGTATACATCGCACTTTTACTGAAACCATAGAATGAATGGAGGGATAAATAACTTATGTGTTGATCCAATAGAGTTTCAAGGGGATATATTGGATGTTATTTATCACCCAATTAATGTATAATCACTTCTTTTAATTGATATTTTTATTTGATGATTTTAAAACTTCTTCGTCGTTGTTGAATTTTAAGGCCGCATACTTCAAGTGCTAATACAAACCTTTACATTGGACTAATCATAAATTTGATCCTCCAAGTATATAGCTAATTCGTATTATGGTGTGTTGGTATAAAATCAGTAAGTGTTGAAGTTATTTGATCTCCTTAAATGAACTCATCTCAAATATAAGAAATTGAAATAATTGAAAAGGGAATACGTCCAATCCTCCCCATGTGATAACCTAGGATCAACTCATTAATTTAAATTGAATTCACTTCAGTCTCTTATATTTCATTTAAAACCAACTTAAATCAACCCAAGATGTCAAATTCATAGCCAAAAACAATCCATAGAATGTACATGTCTGTAGGTTACTTCTTAGGTCTTTGGGGATTCGATAACCCAACCTATACTACAAGGACTATTCTACATTCTTCTCTTGGGGAAATTTGAGTGTGAATCAAATTTTGGCACCGTTTTGGGGGAGATAAAATTTGTTAACATGAACAAAGGAAATCAATCTCATCCTGACTTAAACATCCATCTAATATTCCTTGATGTTCTATGGATTCATTATCAATGCTTCCTATCATGTTTACTTCATGAATGTCCTTGTCATACCTTATTTTTGAGCTTGCTTTATATATTTTCAAGTATATACTTATATTTACAAAGGTGATCGTCATGTTACTATTTCTAACTCAGATAACAGAGTTTATTTTCTTAAGAAAAGGAAGGCCAAGGTGGATTGGGGTTTGTTCCTTATTTCCTATGTTTGGATGGTTGTCAAGGAAAATGAAGTCAGCAGGGTAGATAGAGTTTTCAACCTTTACCAGAACGTCCTTTAAAACTTTATTTGGAACACTAATGCTACAATCTGTAAGTTTAAGTATGATAGATGTGTGTTGGTGTTCTTATAGGCCTAACTCGCAGTACATATCATAGGGGATGAAATTGACACTAGCACTTAGGTCACACAAGGCCTTGACAACTTTGCTCTCTCCTAGTTTGACATTGATGTAAGGGAAACCCAGGTCTTTCAACATAGGATGAATGGTCCCTTGAATTGTGGTGCTCACATTAGCAGCAAAAAAGACTTGTTTTTTATGTCAAAATTTTCTTTTAAAAGTGCATAGGTCCTTAAGGTTATTTTAGTAGGCAGGTATGGTTTGGATTTTATTAAGAAGAGGAATGTTCAACTTGACTTGTGAGAAGATTTCTATTAATGTTTCACTCAATTCAAGCTTGGTTATCCCCCTCATGCATTGATGAAATGGTGCATTTTGTGGGGTTTTTTGTTATATAGTTGTTTATTTGACAATGTTATTGTGTTTTTCAGTTTTACCATTTGGTTCAATTGAATTTTCATCCAATTTTGAATCTTCGGATGGGTTCTGAATTAGTCGTTCATGTTCCCACTTCTTAAAACATTCACAACATTTATTTGTTCATGAGTTGTTTGAGTGAAAATTTACTCCCCCCTAAAATTTTAGGATGGTACTTTCTGAGTAGGCATGGGTTCCTTTCCAGTTTTGATGGTTTGATGTTCTTATTTAAGGGAAGAGACTTCATTGTTCATCATTTCCATTGGTTTTCAAATATTTTCAAGTAGGCTTTGTGGAACAATTTGGGTTGGTGCATGAGAATATTTGTTTATCAAAGGGGGATATTTTGGAGGTGTGATGGTTTGTTGAAAATGGATCAGTGGCTGTTGGTATTGGATTGGTTGGGATTGGAATTGGTTGTGGGTTTGGTAGTTCTAATGTGGGAAAGAATTTTATCCCTATCGTTGTCTAGGTTGTTGGTTATCTTTCCTGTGGAATCTTGGGTGGACATTATACCTTGGATTGAAGGTGTTTTGGAATTGAGGCTTTTAAAATATAAAAGCATTTAGTTCCACTGAGGGTCCTCCTAAAAGAACATCCTTGATGGACAGAATGGTTGGGTAGTTATCTGTCTTATGGTCATGTTTTTCACAAATTGTGAAAATATGATCTACAGTTTGGATTTTAGGGACTTTCATAAGGTCTATTTCTTAAACCTTTATAGAGAGTTCTGCGAGTTTATCCCTAAGGAATTCCTCTTCTCTAAGTGTATAAATTCCAATATTTCTTTGTGGATTTTTAGAATATGGTGAAGTTCCCCATGTTGAGTTTTGTTTATCAAGATTTTCTAGATACTCGTATGCATCATTTGGTGATTTGCTTTTAACAGTTCCATTACACATCAGGTCAATGAATTGTTTGTTCCTCGGACCCAACCCTTCATAGAAAATTATCTCATGTTCAGGAATAGAAAAAACATGGCGTGGAACCATATTTAGATTGTCGTTGGACTTCTTCCATGTTTCATAGAATGACTCTCCTTCTTTTTCAAAAAAGTTTTGGATACTCTTTTTAAGTGAAATTTTTTTGTGGTGGGGAAATTATTTTATATAGAATTATATTTATAGTTGGTCCCAAAAGTTGATGGATGATGGTCTCAAATTGTTTAGACAATTTTTAGCTCGATCCTTTAAATAAAAAGAAAATAGCCTCAACTTAGCTGATTCTAGTTGATGTGGGGGACACATGGTTTCTACAATGTCATTGAACTCCTTAACATGAAGGTAGGGCATCTCGGACTCCATTCCATGGATTGTGGGAAGTTGGTTTAAGACATGGGTTTTAAAGATTTAGTTGGCATATCTTAGGGAATTATGTCTAATTCATGAGGGGGCATTGGTCCAGGAAGGTGTGAGGTAGTCATTCATGGTTTGATTGACCGCATTCCCCATGTTTGGGGCTGCCTCATTTGGATTTCCATTTTGGGTTCCACTCGGGTTTATGAGTTGGTTTATTTGAAGACCTTCCATTGAAATGGGATCAATTTTTGATTTAGTGGTATTATGAATATTATGATGTAATGTAAATAGTTCCCTTGGTGTACTTGGCTCCCCAACCCCAGGACTATACACCATAACTAGACGGTTTGACTGATCCCGAGTATAGGCAGACACGTGCGAAAAGAAAAAAAAGTGAGAAAGGGAAAAGATAATAGAATTGGGTGAGAACAGAATAATTTGGTTGAAGAAAGAAGGTTTTTGTCTAAGGTATTTACTTGGGTCCCTGACAACGGTGCCAAAATTTGATTCACACTCAAATTTACCTATGAGATGAAGGTAGAACGATCCTTGTGGTCTAGCTTGGGTTGTCAAATCCACTGAGACCTCAGAAGATACCTAAGATACACAACACATGGGGTGGATTTTTGGAAACAAGTTTCCAACTTTGGGTTGATTTTATATGGGTTTAAATTATCACGAACAGATTTAAGTTAATTCAAATTATTATAATGTGCTGATCCTAGGTTATTGTTTGGGGTGGATTGGATGAATTCCTTTTTTTAATGATTTCTATTTCATTAACTTGAGAAGGCTGCATTCAATGAATTCAATCTAACCTCATCACATACTAATTAAAAACCTTCAAAAACACATGATAATCACCTATACACTTGTATGATCATTTTCATGAGCACTCCATGGTAAAGGATCTTATTAGCACATAAACATGGGGTTATTAAGTTCAATATGGAAGAGGAAGAGAGAAAATCAATTAATAAAAGAAACTCAAATAAAAGAAATTAATAAAAATTTAGAGAGTGAGAAATAACATAAAATACATCCCCTTGATACCCCCTTGGATCAACCCTTAAAAGTATTATCCCTCCATTGATGACATTTCCTCAATGGAAGCGGGAAGTAGACTTACATGGGTGGAATTGAAGATATAAAAACAACAACCAAAATTGATCACTCCACCGTTGTGTGATAAATTTCAAAAAGTATGTTGTGAATAAATTCACACATTTAGGAAATAGTATCAACATGATATGTAGAAAAACATAATAAGAGTTAAGGGAGAACATTTATTAAGAAACTAAGGTGAATTGAACAACTTACATGAGAAAGAAATGCGATTACAAACACAAAGCAGCATCATAACACTACAATGAAACCAATCTCCAATGATGATAAACTTCTCCACAACCACTGCCTTAAATATGATTTTAAATAGACTTGGGTAGATCTCCCAATATTACAAAGTATCCCACTTGATTATGGTTGGACTAGGGTGTAACACCCCGAGCTTCCACGATACGCTTCTAATTCAATAATGCAATAGCTTCCATTGTACGCAACTTCGAGTTCTAAAACACCGCGACTAATCAAAGTAGCCGTTATGAATAGTAACAACCACTTTTTAAATTTATAGAAATTTTATATTTCACAATGGACTTCATTTTTGTATTCCTAATATTGAAATTAGCCTATGTTGAATTTTTTGTAATTTTCTGAGAACTTCCAAATTTTTATGAATAGTGAAAAATACTTAAAACAACTTTTTTAATCAAAATAATTTATAGTGATAAGTTATACTATTGAGTGGTTTTAAAGTATAATTAGAATATATTTTTACCATTTTATCCAATGGTGGTCATTAGAATTAATTTAACATTGAAATTGGACATAAACAATTGCCAATCTTTTGATATAAATTGTTTCTTAAAAACACGCTATTTGTTGTAACGATGGGAATTAATAATAAAATTAATTAATGCAACTTATATTTTTGGAATTTTTTAAAATAGACATCATTTTTGAATTCGGAATATCAATTATAGCTTAGGGTGAAATTTTGGCTTTGTTCTGAAAAACTTCAATTTTTGATGAATAGTGAAACCACTAAGTGGTAGTTAAATAACTGATTTTTCATTTAAATGAAATATTACCACTTCTGTGATTTGATTTTCAAAAATCCGACATACATGGTTGTCATTAAGAAGTAAAATGTGGTTCAATGAGATTAAAATAATTTTTGGTGAATAGTAACTTTTAAGTTCTTAATCGCGATTAGAGGTAATTAGTGTAGTTTAAGGTAAAAATAATGTTTTAATAATATGAGATGAGCATGAAACTTGTCCTACTCCTATTGGATGAGTCATGGCCGACCTAGACAACCCATGGGTCAACTTGGGGACCCCATGGTGCCACTTTAGTTGGAAAATGACATTAATATATATTTATTTAATGTTAAAATTAAATTGACACAAACATGAGTTGTTTTACTAAAAAAAATTTTAAGTGGGGTTACACAAGTCCAAATTTTTATTATAAATATTCATTAGAAATATAAAAAGATTTCCTACATCATAGTATTTTTTTTATAATTTTTAGACATTAAATAAATTAAATTATTTATGACATCATGATGATGCAGCGATGACCTCATTATTTAATGATTTAAATAAAATGGGAAGATAATGCAAAATCCAAGGATTACACTTGTCCAAAGCCAATTGGATGAGGATATTTCGAACCCTTATCACCTTAGCCTAGAATTATATAAGTGTGGGACCTTTAGAATCCGAAAATCATTGTGTAATAATGTAACATTTCAATCTTTCCAAAAGAGCCCCTCCTCTCCACTTATAAAAGGCCCCCACCTCTTCCACCTTATTCACACCTTCAAGCCATTTCGCTCGGCCAACCCCTGCCCAAATACTCTCCCAACTTCTCCCTCTTACTCCTAGAAGCCTAACTTTGGTCAGAACTCTTCCCAAGGAAGCCTTTGGCTCAAATCAAAAAGAGTTACCCGATTTTGAGGTAATGTCTTCTCTAATGTTGTTTTGTTTTATTTTTCTTCTCCAACCCCCTAAACTCTTTTTATTCATTTCTTTTGTAACAACAACAGTATCCTCAATATACTAGGATGTTTTTATAAGAAGTATTCGAGCTACACTTACACACACCTACATCTAATGGTTAAAGAACATACGGTTTCTGTGGATGGAGAATTTCTACCTCACGAAACGATGATTGTTCAACACTCATATAACACCTTCAAAGGTGGCCATTAAGATGTCACTATTTTTATATATGATATATAATATGTTTATGTTTTACTTATGCTTCTGTATTTCTCATTTATGGCATACTTTATGATTTCCATTATGGGTAAAACGCGATAATTTCATTTTAGGAAGTGCGGACTACCGCCCCCTCAAAGTGATTTGAATCGTTAATGCCATATGTGGGATGTATAAAGGATGGAGTAAATGGTATTATACACTATATTATACTGGAATTATATTATACATTTATATCATTATGATTTAGTTCCATTAAATATGAAATTTAAATGAAAGTAGCGTTCATGCGTACGTACGGCTTACCGTCTCCATGAACGGTGCATTTCATTTCTTACCTCTAAATGTTACGTAATATTATAAATGAATGTATATACTGGATATATATGATATATATGAAATCTAAATCATGAATATAATTCTGGAGACAATGGATATTCTACCACATAAACAACTTGTAATTATAAGAAGTTTATTGTTGACTCAAGTACCAAAGATCGACAAAACGACCGTTATTAACTTAAATAATTACATAAAGTTCATAACATTGTAATAAGTGATATAAAAAGGATAATGAAATTGAAAATGGTTCTTAATAAGGTATATATTAACTCTAGATTATTATTCAGGAGGTTAAAGAACGGTTGAGTCAAGTCAGACACGAGGTAAGGGAATTTCTTAACCCAACTTCCATTCTTTGGGTTAATCTCCTACTTTCAAATTATGTCATGATATTATTATGTCTTATTTTGTATTATTTATGTGTACCTATAGTTAATACACATAATATATCTATTTTATTTTAAAAATGATCTTTTTAAGGACTCCGTCTCAATCCCCTTTCATTGATGCATATTTGGTTTTATACACAACTTTCTTTCATACGGTGTATAAACCCCTTTGACTTTAACATTTATTAAAAAGGAATCTTTTTTATATGAAGCATTTTACTAAATGACAAAAAGGGAATGTTTTTCTTTCTATACTTATGCGGCGACAACGACTTCTCCGCCGCCGTGACCATTATTTGAGTTTCGGCTTCCTCTACAGGCCATCATTTTTTTTAATGAAAACTAAATACAAAGTTTTAACTTTATTTTATTTTATTGAAAATGGCTTTGAAAGAGTTTTTATTATATCAATGTGTTGTATTTATATCTTGTGATTGAAATGTGGAGATGTTATGTTTCCTTTATGCATGTTTTATGTGATACGATTATGTTATGGTTTATGATATGTTTAAACCTATTCATATGAGGAATGCATTGGACTTAATAAGTGACGGGTGGAGCCCGCTATTGCTCCTCGATGCATCGGAAGGTATCATGAGACAAACTAGTGTCTTGGCACGAGGCCTTGACAAAATATTATTTTTGGTCTTGGCACGAGGCCTTGGCTACGTGGTTATGATAGTCTGGCATTATGCATTCCATCATTATGAAAGTGGTTATTGATATTGCATGTGATTATTCGACCTGTAGAATATCCATGTAAAGAAGTAAATGGCATTATTCTCATTTTACCTTTTCCATATTATGTTGATGTTAAAGTTTAAAAGGCTTTTGTTTTAGTTATAAATTGCCTTAAATGTTTATGTTTATTTATGAAAGCTTCCGCAATATTGTTACACTTACTGAGCATCTGAGCTCACCCCTTTCAATGTTTTAATATTTTACAGGATGTGAAGAAGTATTTTATGAATGACCTGCAGGGATAGTCAGAAGAGGATATTAGTGTGGACTATGAAGACTTTGTTATTAGTTTCTCACTTTATGATGTAATGTAACATTTATGAATGTATCTAGTGTTTCCAAGGCTACTAAACTAATCGGTCTTTCGAGACTTGATCTTTTGTGATCATGCCAATGTTACGAAGTAATGCACCGACTCTGGGTAGCTGGGGTCGGGGTGTTACAGTTGGTATCAGAGGCAGTTTAGTACTAACCTTGGAATCTAGATTTAGATAAACTCTGATTAGAGCACATAGCCCAAAGATAGACTTTAAGGATTAGTATAGAAGAACTTCCTAGAATTTTGGTATTATAGAGATGTTATGAGTTTTCTGAGCAATACATCCCTGTCTGGATACGAGAAGGTAGAGGCGGCTCTGGCACAGATGTACCTAGGGGTAAAACCCGAAAACACCGCTTTGAGCTAGACTCGAACGGGAACTGGTGCACGACAACGGGCCTTGCTGCACTCTTGGTTACGACACTCCCGAGGGATATGCTTAGGATAATTCTCATTTTATTTACAAACCACTATGAAGGGTTATGAGTATATACTTCCTCAAAGAAAACATTTCTTTTTATGATTATGGATTATATCCATAAATAGTTCAATTTATGTAAAGTGTTTAACAAGTATGGAATTATGTATTTTGATTCATAAACTAATCTAGTTTATTCCATTGTTTAGAAATGGTGCCTAGTGGAAGGAATGGAAACCGTATCAATGCACGAACTCTGTGTAGGGATTGCCCTCCTGCTCAAGATAATTATTGTGGATCTGGAGATACAACTGGTGCTGATCAACTTATTACCATACTGGGACAACTCACTCAGGTTATGAATAATAACCTTACTCGTATGGAGCACCCTGATCCACAACGTGGAGGATCAATGATAGACCGTTTCATGAGGCAACAACCACCAACCTTCAATGGGAGTACAAATCCTATAGTAGCTGAGCAATGGATAAATTCCTTAGAGAAAATATTCCATGCCTTGGGGATTAGTGAAAGGGAGAAGGTTGTCATGACAGTTTACCGCCTCACTGGAGATGCCGATCAGTGGTGGTCGCTGATTCAAAACACAAAGGAAGATGATGACGTATCGAATATTGAATGGAGCGAGTTCAAAGAGCTTTTCTTAGAAAAATACTTTCCTCGTGACCATCGAGCAAATATGGAAAGACAATTTCTGAGTTTGAGGCAGAAGGAGGATGAGAATGTCGCAAAGTATGAGGCTAACTTTACAAGGTTAGCGAGGCATGCTTCCGATTATATACGTAACCCAAGGAGTAAGATTGATCGTTTCCTTGAAGGGTTAAAACCATTTCTCCGTCGAGATTTAGTATCACAATCCTTTTCATCATACGAAGATATTGTCTCGTGTGCTATCAAGATAGAAAAGGAATTCTCTAAGTCTTATGACAACAAAGTAAAGCAAGAGAAGAAGAGAACGGTGGAACAAGAGACAAATAAAGGGAAAAAGGGAAAGCAGGATTTTCCATTATGTGATAATTGTGGGAAGAATCACCCTGGTACTTGCCTAAGAGGAATGGGAGTTTGTTACAAATGTGGAGAAAATGGTCACCAGGCGCGTGATTGCAAGGGAAAGAAAGAGGCTATCAAAGTTGAATGCTACAATTGTAGAGAAATGGGTCATTATGCAAATGAATGCCCTAAGCGTCAGGGAAACTTACCTCAGAAAAGGCCAAGGGATCAAGGACAATCTTATGCTGTTACTACAGTTGAGCAGAATAACTAATGTATTCGTGCTTTTGGACTCATGGATTATATTCTGGTTATTAGAATAATGTGATATATATATAAGGATTGTACTACAGTACTTGTTGATTTCATTAAGGTTTTAATATGATGAAGGTAATTATATTTTTAGTATGTGACAATAAGAGAAACATTACTTTGTTTGGGGAATCTGATAAATTGATTTTGGAATTAAGAGACCTTTTAGAGAAAGTCTGGACAGAGGTATTTTGGATAACTATAAAGGTTGGAGTGGATTAAGTTGATCTTTGGATAGTATTGTTTAAGGTTAAAAAATTTATGAAGATTATTTTTGGAATATTATGATACTATAGTTTTAGGAAAAGGACAACCTGCAGGGTGGGGCAT
Source organism: Viscum album (assembly GCA_963277665.1). NCBI lineage: Eukaryota > Viridiplantae > Streptophyta > Magnoliopsida > Santalales > Viscaceae > Viscum > Viscum album. The sequence goes on along the minus strand of OY728126.1, from coordinate 678,114,308 downwards.
AACCCGTCGCGTCGGACAAAGCTACAGGAATCGAACCCACAATCATAGTGTGACAGGCCTTTATTTCCTACCACTAGCCTACAGGAAGTCCCGGGTTATTACAAAATAATTTTACTAATTTAAATGGTATGTGTTAACATTTGGAACCTTATACAATTAGGATAAGTATAATATTTTTGAGTTCTATTATCTTTTTGAGTGAAAGATGAGTTGGAGGTTGAAACTCTAATTGTCAAACATAAATATATATATACCTATCTCTTATTCAATGAATAAATTAATTCTTAAACTTTAGTAAAGGTATATTATAAAAAATTTGTTATCCTAATACCTTATGTCTTGTTGAACTGATGATATTTTAAATCAACATAGATTGAAGGATTTGAGGCCCTCAATTTGACAGTTGATTGTGATTGATGACCTCAATCACTCCCTACAAATATTTACGTTTTTCCTCCAATTATATGTCTCTAATTGCCACCAATGTTCTCCTAATCGAGATCATAATTGGGTGGTGAATTTTTCATTTCCCTTTCCCTCTTATTAAGGCTAAATTTTATTAATATTATTTCCGATGTGGGTTTTCCACAAAGGTATTTTCTATTTTCAACCTTTTATTTTCAAAGAAAAATATCAAATTGCGAGGACGCAATTTATTGAAGGAGGGGAGAATGTAACACCCTGAGCTTCCACGATACGCTTCTCATTCAATAATGCAATAGCTTCCATTGTACGCAACTTCGAGTTCTAAAACACCGCGACTAATCAAAGTAGCCGTTATGAATAGTAACAACCACTTTTTAAATTTATAGAAATTTTATATTTCAAAATGGACTTCATTTTTGTATTCCTAATATTGAAATTAGCCTATGTTGAATTTTTTGTAATTTTCTGAGAACTTCCAAATTTTTATGAATAGTGAAAAATACTTAAAAAAACTTTTTTAATCAAAATAATTTATAGTGATAAGTTATACTATTGAGTGGTTTTAAAGTATAATTAGAATATATTTTTACCATTTTATCCAATGGTGGTCATTAGAATTAATTTAACATTGAAATTGGACATAAACAATTGCCAATATTTTGATATAAATTGTTTCTTAAAAACACGCTATTTGTTGTAACAGCGGGAATTAATAATAAAATTAATTAATGCAACTTATATTTTTGGAATTTTGTAAAATAGAAATCATTTTTGAATTCGGAATATCAATTATAGCTTAGGGTAAAATTTTGGCTTTGTTCTGAAAAACTTCAATTTTTGATGAATAGTGAAACGACTAAGTGGTAGTTAAATAACTGATTTTTCATTTAAATGAAATATTACCACTTCTGTGATTTGATTTTCAAAAATCCGACATACATGGTTGTCATTAAGAAGTAAAATGTGGTTCAATGAGATTAAAATAATTTTTGGTGAATAATAACTTTTAAGTTCTTAATCGCGATTAGAGGTAATTAGTGTAGTTTAAGGTAAAAATAATGTTTTAATAATATGAGATGAGCATGACACTTGTCCTACTCCTATTGTATGAGTCATGGACGACCAAGACAACCCATGAGTCAACTTGGGGACCCCATGGAGCCACTTTAGTTGGAAAATGACATTAATATATATTTATTTAATGTTAAAATTAAATTGACACAAACATGAGTTGTTTTACTAAAACAATTTTTAAGTGGGGTTACACAAGTCCAAATTTTGATTATAAATATTCATTAGAAGTCTAAAAATATTTCCTACATCATAGTATTTTTTTTATAATTTTTAGACATTAAATAAATTAAATTATTTATGACATCATGATGATGCAGCGATGACCTCATTATTTAATGATTTAAATAAAATGGGAAGATAATGCAAAATCCAAGGATTAAACTTGTCCAAAGCCAATTGGATGAGGATATTTCGAACCCTTATCACCTTATCCTAGAATTATATAAGTGTGGGACCTTTAGAATCCCAAAATCATTGTGTAATAATGTAACATTTCAATCTTTCCAAAAGAGCCCCTCCTCTCCACTTATAAAAGGCCCCCACCTCTTCCACCTTATTCACACCTTCAAGCCATTTGGCTCGGCCAAACCCTGCCCAAATACTCTTCCAACTTCCCCCTATTACTCCTAGAAGCCTCACTTTGGGCAGAACTCTTCCCAAGGAAGCCTTTGGCTCAAATGAAAAAGAGTTACCCGATTTTGAGGTAATGTCTTCTCTAATGTTGTTTTGTTTTATTTTTCTTCTCCAACCCCCTAAACTCTTTTTATTCATTTATTTTGTAACAACACCTGTATCATAAATATACTATGATGTTGTTATAAGAAGTATTCGAGCTACACTTACACACACCTACATCTAATGGTTAAAGAACATACGGTTTCTGTGGATGGCGAATTTCTGCCTCACGAAACGATGATTGTTCAACACTCATATAACACCTTCAAAGGTGGCCATTAAGATGTAAATATTTTTATATATGATATATAATATGTTTATGTTTTACTTATGCTTCTGTATTTCTCATTTATGTCATACTTTATGATTTCCATTATGGGTAAAACGCGATAATTTCATTTTAGGAAGTGCGGACTACCGCCCCCTCAAAGTGATTTGAATCGTTAATGCCATATGTGGGATGTATAAAGGATGGAGTAAATGGTATTATACACTATATTATACTGGAATTATATTATACATTTATATCATTATGATTTAGTTCCATTAAATATGAAATTTAAATGAAAGTAGCGTTCATGCGTACGTACGGCTTACCGTCTCCATGAACGGTGCATTTCATTTCTTACCTCTAAATGTTACATAATATTATAAATGAATGTATATACTGGATATATATGATATATATGACATCTAAATCATGAATATAATTCTGGAGATAATGGATATTCTACCACATAAACAACTTGTAATTATAAGAAGTTTATTGTTGACTCAAGTACCAAAGATCGACAAAACGACCGTTATTAACTTAAATAATTACATAAAGTTCATAACATTGTAATAAGTGATATAAAAAGGATAATGAAATTGAAAATGGTTCTTAATAAGGTATATATTAACTCTAGTTTATTATTCAGGAGGTTAAAGAACGGTTGAGTCAAGTCAGACACGAGGTAAGGGAATTTCTTAACCCAACTTCCATTCTTTGGGTTAATCTCCTACTTTCAAATTATGTCATGATATTATTATGTCTTATTTTGTATTATTTATGTGTACCTATAGTGAATACACATAATATATCTATTTTATTTTAAAAATGATCTTTTTAAGGACTCCGTCTCAATCCCCTTTCATTGAGGCATATTTGGTTTTATACACAACTTTCTTTTATACGGTGTATAAACCCCTTTGACTTTAACATTTATTCAAAAGGAATCTTTTTTATATGAAGCGTTTTACTAAATGACAAAAAGGGAATGTTTTTATTTCTATACTTATGCGGCGACAATGACTTCTCCGCCGCCGTGACCATTATTTGAGTTTCAGCTTCCTCTACAGGCCATCATTTTTTTTAATGAAAAATAAATACAAAGTTTTAACTTTCTTTTATTTTATTGAAAATGGTTTTGAAAGCGTTTATATTATATAAATGTGTTGTATTTATATCTTGTGATTGAAATGTGGAGATTTTATGTTTCCTTTATGCATGTTTTATGTGATACGATTATGTTATGGTTTATGATATGTTTAAACCTATTCATATGAGGAATGCATTGGACTTAATAAGTGACGGGTGGAGCCCGCTATAGCTCCTCGATGCATCGGAAGGTATCATGAGACAAACTAGTGTCTTGGCACGAGGCCTTGACAAAATATTATTTGTGGTCTTGGCACGAGGCCTTGGCTACGTGGTTATGATAGTCTGGCATTATGCATTCCATCATTATGAAAGTGGTTATTGATATTGCATGTGATTATTCGACCAGTAGAATATCCATGTAAAGAAGTAAATGGCATTATTCTCATTTTACCTTTGCCATATTATGTTGATGTTAAAGTTTAAAAGGCTTTTGTTTTAGTTATAAATTGCCTTAAATGTTTATGTTTATTTATGAAAGCTTCCGCAATATTGTTACCCTTACTGAGCATCTGAGCTCACCCCTTTCAATGTTTTAATATTTTCCAGGATGTGAAGAAGTATTTTATGAATGACCTGCAGGGATAGTCAGAAGAGGATATTAGTGTGGACTATGAAGACTTTGTTATTAGTTTCTCACTTTATGATGTAATGTAACATTTATGAATGTATCTAGTGTTTCCAAGGCTACTAAACTAATCGGTCTTTCGAGACTTGATCTTTTGTGATCATGCCAATGTTACGAAGTAATGCACCGACTCTGGGTAGCTGGGGTCGGGGCGTTACATAGGGTGGTGGAAAGCAAGAGGGAGGATACTTTTTCACCCTTGACCCGAAGTTGCAGCCAGCTTACTTCCACCGAACATAGGCACCTGGAAGGCCTTATAGATGGCTGAATTAGAGTGGTCCATATAAGACAACAATGAAGATCTGGATCTCCCCTAGATCTGTGTACATTATCAGCCCAAATTAATATGTGGATTTTGCGATATGATAAACTTGGTGGGATTATTTTATGCACCTCATAATCTATCTTAGAATTTTATGTCCAAATGGGGCCGCCTAAATAACCACCATAGAGGCAAAATTAGCATTAGATACTGAATAATGATTTGTTCCAATGTATATCTTATAGTATACCATGAAATTTGGGCTTCATTGGGCCTGTATGTTGGCCCCACATTCTTATCAGTGTGATGGTGTCCAATCTACCTTCTCCAGAATTGTTTGCAAGAAATCACATATTGGTGGTCTTCCAATGTGAATATTCTAACACTCCACAAGTATGAATTGTTCCTAATATAATTTGTAACATGGAAATTAAATATTAAATTAAAATCAAGATCATTGTGTACTTTAAATGTAGTCAAAAAATGTACCACCTAATAGTGCATTTTATGAAGGAATTACAGTCATAATGTGAAATGACGTTCAAAGTGTAAAATGCACTAAAATGGTGTCTATGAATAATAAATCACATGAATATTGTATATATTAACAATTAATATGATCCAAATTTAGTGTATAATCACACACACACAAACCATATGGGTGTGTTACACCCTTTGGCTTGTTCAGGATTCTCAAATGATGCATGTGCATGCATGTGCGTCATGCATGCATTATCCTTATTCTTTTTGTGAACAAACCCGAATGGATAGGGAATGTGTGTGGGTTCTTATTCTTTACTAAGGGAAGTTTATGTATATGCTTTCCTTTTCATGTTCTCAAACAAATAGTGTGCATATATTCCAATCATGAACCATGATGGTTCAAAATCCTTCTCTAAACGAACCACAAATGGTGCACGGATCCTTCCTTCACGAACTGAGAGTGGTTCTTGGTTCTACTTTTAAAAAATCACAACAAGGGTATGAAGCACCAATTATTTTCTTGTGGGATAACCTCCACGAAGCCCCGAGAGTGTTTATTAAAACCTATCATGTATCCATGGTATTTTGAGCATAGTGGTGAAGTTATTCTTCATAAGGAGAGTTGAAGAGTGTGTAGCCCTTGTTGAACTTCAGCGGGACTTCTTCTTCACAAAGTAGGGCTCCGCAAAAACACTCCTCACGTTGTAAGGATGCGTGGAACTCCTTTCTGAGATTCTTTATTTCTCAGAGAAAAGCATGATTTCTTTGAATGTTTTCAAGAAAAAACATCATCTGGGTGATCCTTTATTTATAGGTGAGGTTTGGATCACTTGCAGATTCAAATCCTTGTGAGATTCTATGGTATTACAATATTTTAATACCCGTGATCTTTAGTTTGACTATTTCAAATGATGAAATGAGATACACCGCATATCTCAGTTTCTTTTTGTTCAACCTGGGTTTCTCATTTCACATGATCACCTCACATTAATTCATGCATGCAAAACCTATTCTCGAAAATTGAATGAAACAGCCTTGGCAACATCATTTTCTCTCAGACTCAAGTGATATTTGAATTTTAGGGCTTGCATGAAAATGTAATTTCATGCATGTTTTCAGTATACTTAGAAAATCATAATGCACTAGATTTTATGTTTTAAGGAGGGCAAAGTCATGATATTTGTGCTGAGATCGAATACTAGTTCATGGGTGGAGCTCAGGTGTTTGGAGGTTGAAGAAAACCCTGAAAGAGAGATCAAACGATGCTCATTTAAACCCGAACCATAGAGATCAGATGAAACACCTTTATTAGAATGCGAGATGTGATTTGGAGTGTACAAATCATATTGATTGTGAGATTAGATGAACGACGAGTATTGAATCAACGTTTTTAAAAATGCGTCCCACATCGAAATGTGCCACTTCTTTCGAGTTCTTTAAACAACAAGACAAGGTAGAATATCACTAGAATTATCATATATCACTCCACAGTACTGCCCCATACCATGTTCCCCCTACGGGGACTCTCTTAGTGCCCACTATGCTCCTCGGGCATTCTCCAAGAACCCATGCTGCTGGTGCTCATCACCGTGTGTCACATGCAGGCTTATACATGGCCCCTGCACATCCTGTATCTTGCAGGGCTGGGCTTGAGGTCTTCCATCAAGAGCGGCTGGCCCCTTGGGTCCTGCATGATCTTGAGGTGAGGTTCTTGTTAGGTCTCCATGGATGTATTTATTTTTTAGTGTATGTAAAACCATATTAATGGTTAAAAACCAAGTTTTTAGTAAAAAAATAATGAATATCTACCTTCTTCATTCAACCTCATGCATGGGCAACACACTTAGTAGCTTCCACACTAATCCCTTCCTCCTTCCTTCTTCATCTTGAAACATCATATTTATTTTCTTTTTAGAATAAAAAATCTATGATCTTTAATATTTATTTTACCCAATCATGGATGATGAATGGATCATTTCTTCATTACTTATGAATTATTGCATAATGGATGGTCTTAAATGTTTTAACGAGTGATGTGTTCTCTTTAAAACAAATTTCTTTTTATTTGAGGATTATCCCAATCAATCGTCTGATTTATAGACTTCATCCATTTATATTAAACAGATGGATAATATTTACTCCTTTACTCATGGAATTTCCTGATCTTCTTCAAGTTTTTTAACAATGTATCACGTAGATACATTTCATGGAAATTAAGAGCAGTTCTACAATCGTCAAAGTTGTATATGTAACATCCCAAGTAAGTAATGAATAATAGATATTTTTATCTATGTCTATTAATGATTAAGATAGTGTTTTAGAGGCTTAAAATGAAAATAAATCCAATCTTAAGCATGGAATACACTAATATTCTTAAAAGATTGTTTTACTGCCTTATGATGCAAAACACTTTTTAAATCTATCTTTTGACAACTTTATAAACTATGTTTGTAAAAATAAACTTATTCTTTATGATTGGGACATCAAAATTTACTTTGTGTGAATTTTTGGTATTTTTCTGACAATGTTCATTTTTTAACGAATAGTGAAAAATACTGCATTTTACATCAAAACTGCTTATTAATCTAATTTATTTATATGATTAGATTATCTTTTTAATTGGTCTTAATGTGTAATATGAATATATTTTTACCATTTAATCCAATGTTGTTCATTTGAATCAATTTCACTTTGAAATTGGACTTAAACTAGTGTCAATCTTTTGATACTTATTATTTCATAAAAACACGCTATTTGCTCTGACATCGGGAATTAATTATTAAATTAATTAACGTGACTTATATATTTTGAATTTTGTAAAATAGACTTCATTTTTGAATTCGTAATATCAAATATAGCTTAGGGTGAATTTTTGTTAATTTTCTGAAAAACTTCAATTTTTGATGAATAGTGAAACCACTAAGTGGTACTTATAAAGACTAATTTTCCATTTAAATGAAATTTTGCAATCATTGTGTTTTGAATTTCAAAAATCCGACATACATGGTTGTCATTAAGAAGTAAAATTTGATTCAATGGGATTAAAATAATTTTTTGGTGAATAGTAACTTATTAAGTTTTTAATCGCGATTAGTGGTAATTAGGGTAGTTTAAGGTATAAATAATGCTTTAATAATATGAAATTACCTTGAAACATGTCCCAACCTTATTGGTTGTGTCATGGACGACCAAGACAAGCCATGGGTCAACTTGGGGACTCCATGGAGACACTTGGGTTGGGAAATGACATAAATAACTTTTTATTTAATGTAAAAGTAAAAATGACACAAACATAATATGTCTTTCAAAAACAATTTTTACATGGGGTTATAAAGATCAGATTTTTGATTATAAATAGTCATTGGAAATATAAAAGGCTTTCCTATATCATAGTATTTTTTATATAATTTGTATACTTTAAATAAATTAATTTATTTATGACATCATGATGATGCAACGATGACCTCATTATTTAACGATTTAAATGAAATGGAAAGATAATGTAAACTCTATGAACTACACATGTAAAAAACTTATTGGATGGGTGTATTTAGAACCCTTATCACCTTAGCCACGAATTATATCAATTTGGGACCTTTTAAAACCGAAACACATTTTCAAATAAAGTAATATTTCTTTACATTCCAAAAGTGCCCCTCCTCTCCTCTTATAAAAGGCTCCCACCTCTACCACCTTACACACACTCCTCAAGCCTTTGGCTCGGCCAAAACCTGCTCAATTACTCTCTCCACATCCCTCTCCTCATCCTAGAGGATTCACTTTGGGCAGAATACTTTCAAAGGAATCCTTTAGGCTCAATTCAAAAGGAGTTACACTTTTAAAGGTAATTCATTCTCTCTTGTTCATTTGTTTTATTTTGATTCTCCAACCCTCTAAACTCTTTTTATTTACTTATTTTGTAACAAAACCAGTATATTCAATATACTAGGATGTTGTTATAAGATTTATTCGAGCTACACTCTCACACAACTACATCAAAGGGTTAAAGAACATACGGTTTTCGTGGATGGCGAAATTCTGCCTCCCGAAACGATGATTGTTCAATACTCATTTAACACCTTCAAAGGTGGCCATTATGATGTCACTATTTTTATATATGATATATAATATGTTTATGTTTTCTTTAATATTCTGTATTTTTAATTTTGGGCATACCTTTATGGTTTCCATTATGGGTAAACACGATATCTTCATTTAAGGAAGTGCGGACTACCGCCCCCTCAAAGTGATGTGATTCGTTAATGACATATGTGGGACGTGTAAAGGATGGATTAAAAGTTATTATATATTATGTTATACTGGAATTATAATATAACTCTATATCATTATTATTTCTTTCCATTAAAGTATGAGATAGAAATGAAAGTAGCGTTCATGCGTACGTACGGCTTACCATCTCCATGAACGGTGCATTTCATTTCTTATCCCCAAATGTAATGTACTATTAAAAGTACATGTATATAATGAATATATATAATTAATGATATATCTAAATGATTAATATAATTCTGGAATTAAAATATACATACCTCTCATTTAGTTTTAATTCCATTAATATGACAAAGAAATGAAAGTAGCGTTCATGCGTACGTATGGCTTACCATCTCCATGAACGGTGAATTTTATTTCTTACCTCTAAATGATTATGTAATATTATAAATACATGTATATTCTGGATATATATGATACATATTATATCCAAATCGGGAATTTCATTCTGGATATAAAGAAACTTTGACCACACGAACAACATGTAATTGTAAGAAGTCCACTTTCGACTTAAGAACCAAATATTGAGAAAACAAAAATTATTAACTTAAATGGTTACATAATGTTTATAACATGGAAATAAGTGATATAAAAGGAATAATGAACTTTAAAAAGGTTCTTAATCAAGTATAAATTAACTCAAGTTTATTATCCAGGACGTTAAAGAACGATCGAGTCAAGTCGGACCCGAGGTAAGAGACTTCGTCTCAATCTCCTTTCATTGAGGAATATTTAGTTTTATACACAACTTTCTTTTATACGGTGTATAAACCCCTTTGACTTTTACTTTTATACAAAAGGAATCTTTTTCTACGAAGCGTTTTACAAAACGACAAAAAGGAATGTTTCTTTTAACGTACGCGGCGACAACGACCTTTTCCGCCACTGCGAGTATTATTTGGTCTTTGGCATTCTCAACAAGCCGTAATGTTTTTAGAATAAAATAAATACCATATACTCTTTTATGTATTTTGGTATTGAAAATGGTTTTGAAAAAGGATTCTATTATGTCAATATATTTATGATATATTGTGATTGAAATGTGGAAATGTTATCATTCCTTTATATTGGTTTTATGTTTTATGATTTTATACTGGTACTTGGACATTTTAACGGGTGGTTACGTTATAAACCATATGACGGGTGGTGCCGTGAATACCAGGACGGGTGGTTACGTTATAACCTCCAATTCATTGGGTATGGAAGTCGGCCGTATGGCTATTTTATTAAGTATGTATGGAAATTGGCCGTATGGCTATTCCATTAAGTGATATGTGTGGAAGTCAACCGTATGGTTATTCCACTTAAGTATGTTTATGTCCCAAGTTACCTTTATATATGTTATGTGTTCTTTTTATGGATTTTATGGTAATCCTTTGGTTACAAAAATGTATGTAATGATACTTTATTCAGTGAAGATTTTTTACTACTTCATGAAGGTGAAGGTATTACTTTGATAGAGTATATACGGTTTATTTGATGTTTGAAAAACTAACAGTTTTCATTCTTTTTATAACCCATACTGAGCTTTTTATGCTCATCCAAAGTTTTTTTGAAATGATTTTCACAGGTCAAGGGAAAGGTACATGATATGATGATATTGTCAAGGAAGTGTCAAGAAAGAATCCATGTTTTATTTTAAATGTGTTTCCATTGATGGAAATGAAGAATACTATCTTTATGTAACCACTTTGTTTATATGTGAAATGTAATGCATGTTTTATGATCTAATTCTCTAAAACTCTAAACCTGAAAAGATCCTCAACATGTAATCTTGTGATAACTCAAGATTATGTAAGGTTTAAGGCCGGGGCCTTATAGTATCCACTTGGTTGAATTATCAAATATAATATTCAATTCTTTGAATCAACCAAAATTATCTAAGTCTTCACCAAATTCTTCATCAATAACTTTCATTCACATATTGACTTCTCATTGAAAAAAAATTGAACTCTTATGCACTTAAATCCATATTGACAACAAATGAAATTCTTACGCACTTTAATGTATATACCTCCTCTGATGAAATAATATGATACATATCTCAAGAAAACTCATTAATTTTATTCTCCTCTTTTATTCAAGATATATTCATGTTATAGTACCATTTTCACTATTTTTTACATAATATAGTTAAGAACATGTTTTTGAGAAAGTCCAACTTTAACTCTCATTTCGGTCAGAAATCTATGTTCCTTGAAAACCATGTTCTCTAAAAGGATTCAAAAACTATTCTTATATTCTTATATGATCATTAAAAGAAATTTTTACCCACAATTTTTTAATATTTAAACAAAAGGGTTTTAAAAAATGAATATTATTTTCATTTTCCAGTAGAGACAGTTTTCTATCATTTTGACGGTGCAAAAGTAATGTTTGGTGTGTATATATTTACCCAACTTCAAGAAAAAACTCCCTTGAATCGTTCTTTACATGATTGGACTTTTTTTAATTTTTAAAATAAGAAATCCACATAATATTCTGGAAATTCATTTTTTTAATATAGTTTTCATTAAAAATGTTTTTCAAATTTTTTGATGTCTCTTTAGTATGTTTTCAAGGAAAATGTTTCTCTAAAAGTTTTCAAGATTTATTTATAAATTTTGAATGTAATATTAAAGAAATGGTTTTCAAAACGTTTTCCTTTTTTAATTTATGTTTTGAAATTATTTTCGAATAAATTGTTATAAAAATAATTTCAATATTTATTCATAAATTTTCAAATTATTTTCAAATATATTGTTTTCAAAATGATTTCAAGAATATTTTATATTTTATAGGAAGATAGTGTTTCAAATTCTTTTCAATATTTATTTATAATTTTTGAATTTTATGTTCATGAAAAAGGTTTTAAAAGGTCTTTTTTTAAAAAAAATTATTTTCCAAAGAATAAAGGTTATTTTCCTGAAGAAATATTTTTAATGGGTATTTCAAATATTTTTACCATCTATGATGATATAGATTTGTTTTTTTAATGTTTGGGGATGAATTATCATTTTTTTTATTAATTAAAATAAAAGCCCCCTATTTTCTGGATAGAGGGAGACTCATTACCTATCCTAATGGCCCAAGGGCATAAAAATTCATTTTATGGCCCAAAGGTCCTACCATGGAATAGTACTACTACATTTCCTTAGTTGCTATAGTAACTTCTATAGTACCACCTTCACTACAGTTCAACTATCGTTCCTCCACCGCTAAAGTGTTATCGCTACAATAGTCCTGCAAGTGCTATAGTACAGCTACAGTGCTATTACAATTCTCGATAATTATGTCATTACCAAAAATCTATCCAAGGTCTTATGGAGGCCAAGAAGGATCCTTTACATCCTGGGTACATGCTCGTTGTCTAAAATCTTTTGGTGTTACTCATTCATTTCTAGAGAAATGATTCAATGTTTCCATTCATATTCTTTTTATGAATGGATTATGTTTAGATGGAATAATTTTTATGAAATCAATTTATCATTCATGGGTTATATTCCTTTGAAACCGGTTTCTTTTCACAAGTTATGCTTTTGATGAAATTATTATGAAACCTATATCTCTTTCCATATGATAAGATATGATTTTATGTTAATGAAACCCATTTCATTTCATGGGTTATGATATGATTATTTATGAATTTGTTCTACATGTTTGTATAATGTCATTATGATATGGGTGGGAACTATCTCTTCCTCTAATGCATTGGGTAAATATTTATATCTCATGATATAGAATAGAATGGTATTTGGAGTGAACATTGAATACTATGATGACTATGGGAGTGAATCATGACTACCAAGATAGTATAATAAGTGAACTTATGCTACTAATATGGCCATGAGAGTGAACCATGACTACCAAGATAATATGAGGAGTGAACTCCTGCTACTAATATAGATATGCGAGTGAACCATGAATACCACAATGGTATGGGGAGTAAAACCATACTACCAAGATGGCATTGGCAGCGATGCCTTAACTACTATAGAAATCATATTTTATTCTTATGTGTTTTCACAATTTCATGTTTTATTCTAATGATATTCTTTCATGGCTTATGTTATTTATTTCCTTTTGATTCTTGTCTTATGAACTACTTAGATTTATACCATTTTTATTGTTTATATTCTTTGATATTCAATGTATTATCTTCTAATGTTTTGGTCATGTTATCATACCCCCTATGCTCAAGTTATGCTTACATGTCCCCCTTATTTACCCTTACCAATCATCTAATACCATATATTTCCAAATTTCCTTCCCCAAGTTATGAGTATATATATTTTGTATGATTTTTCTAAGAAGGGTTATAGTCAGGATGAACCTAGTGGGAGATAATGTATCTCACTCATGTACTAGTTTTATGTTTCCATGTTTCCAAAGACAGTTAACTAAGACAGTCTTTGGGTGTCTATTTTTATAATGTTTTACGTATTCCACAAAAGTTTTGTAATGTATATTTACATTATGAAATGGTTTTTATATTTGGTTTCAGTGTGATGGTTTAGCCAATATTTGGAAACTATGATGAGAAATAATTAATGATATCCATAGGTATATTTATACGGATATATATTGGGTTGTCTCTAATGATAATTATAATGACGTGTTAATGTTTAGAAAAAATGTACTGAAAATTCGGTAAAGTATTGAGTGTATGGTGTCCTAGAAATACATTATTGTCTAGATACTATAACTGGATGTGAATTTGGGATATATGTACTTAAGAGTATCAACAATTACTAGGTGTGTCAGGCTTGACACGGTATAACATGGTACATGAAAATGGGCCATACTACACACCTATTTTGACCCTACAGGGGAATATGTTTTAGAAATTCATAAACTATTAATAAGCCATCTTGAATGATTTTAAGATAAGTAGGATATGAATAGACTCAGATAAACCTATGATGTTATATATTAAGTGAGGTGTCATAATTTAGGCATCATATGACTAGTTTTCCTGATTATGTGATTCCTCATTATGATAATCATTTCTTACTCAATTATTCCTGGTATTATTCATTGGAGGGATCCATAAGAAACTAGAAAAACATTAAATATTATAGAAAATATATTCATGAGAAGTAAAATGGGATGATCATTGGAGTGAAGGATGTTGTGATCTTGATAAATTATCTTTCAAGGAACATGATCAATAACTTGTACCATAAACAACACTCAGACTCACCAAAGACGATAAGAAAACATTTCCTTAAGAGTTCGAGTAATAGAGACCATGTACGGAATAAGATTAAGTTTCTTTTATATCAAGAAAGTGGAAAGAATCACCTGAGTGAATGTATTAGAGGAACAAGAAGGTGTTTTAACTATGGAATAAAATGACACAATACTAGAAAATGTAAATAAAAAATGTATGGTTCAATTAATGAAATGGATGGGAATATTGGCCTCCCTAAGGAATAACTAGAGGTAAAATTCATTAAATGTAGAATGAATGGTAATTATACAAATGGATGTCCCAATTGGAAATCTCTAGAAGAGAATCCACCAGATGGTATGATTAATGGTTATATTGCTACTGATGATGAGACTACATATGAAATTTGAAAGGAAGGATGTGTTAAATAAAAGGATGAGGTATCCTTCTTTTGGATTATGGATGAAGTGTAATATTTTATGTTTTTATGTATCTAGTTTCAATATTTATGTTATATGAATGATGAAACATACATGGATTCTTCTATTTTTTTCAATTAGTATTTTTCAAGTTTAGGTTGAATGTTCATGATGGACTAGTAAAGTTATTTAATGACATGTTGATATTTTGGAAAAGTGAAGGTGACACTTAATATGTTATTTATGTAAAGAAAATTTTGTTTTTATAAAGATACGTTGTATATAAATAAGTAATTTGGACGGTACTAATTACCTTGGAACTAAGTTAGGACTTATTTACATGTCATTTATGCTATCATTGGTGAAGTTTAAAAACTTTTTTTATTTAAGAAATAGATTTGATATACTTTGGAATAAGGAATCCTGGATGTTTTTAATAAGTATTTATATTAATTTAGGACATTAATGTGTTTCAAGAAAAAATATGATGAGTATATCCACATGTATGGAATGTAACAATCAATATATACTTTTTGATATATGGGGGATCAATATTAAGGTGATTTCATGACCATATTTCTTACTGTTTTTGGTTTTAATCTTTCGGAAGGGTTATTATGTGAGACATTAATGAAAAACATAAATTAAATTTTAGAGGAAGTATTTATGCAGTAAGATTGTATTGAAGACCTTAGATAAAAATCTATTTAGTGGATAATTATATTTCAATGTTGTCTATCATATTTCAGAAATTATATTTGTGTGGTTTAAAAAAAGGACTTCATGTATGACAGGTGACAAGCAATCAAGTTCAGTAAGGCCATGGGTCTTGAACCCATTAATAAATAACAACAAGGGATTCACACTTACTAGTGGCCTATGTGATGTCCTGGTTAATGTGTAACTATTTTTGATGAATAAATATTACCGATGAACCAATTGAGTTATATTTTTTTAAAGATTAATGTATTAATCATATGGATTTTGAAGAATAGTTAGAGATAAATAGTTATACTTTTCATTCTTTTATAGGCATGAAGATATGATAAATGTGTATTTTATTACTTTGGGGATCAAATTTAATTTTTAGACATCCATTTCTTGAAGTAATAGATGAATTAGAAATACATAATGGAAAAGAACAAAGAATGAAAATTTGTTTTTAGAAATATGTAGAGTATTTATATTTCCTTACTTTCATGGTTAATAAAAGAATTAATCAATGATAGGATAATTATCATAAAAATGTTTTGTCATAATACCTTAATTTTTGTCCAACTGATAGCCTTTTAAATCATCAGAAATTATGATTTTCATGCCCTCAACCTTTATTTTATCATACAATTTTTTTGTTGTAATTTATGACCACAATCACTACCTATAAATATTCACATATTTCCTCTAGGTCCAATTTTCACTCCCAACCCATGTTATCCTATGAGGAAGCATAATTATATTTTACTCTGGGTAACCGTTATGGTACCAACATTACATTTTTAAATGGAGTTTTAGTATTCTTTTTTATGTAGTGGGTTCTATGAATAAAACCTTCAAGTATTAAACCTTTGATAACCCAAATTAATTTTTAGTGTAAAATTAATTTTATGGGGGGGGGGGGGGTAGAATTAACACCTCAAGATTTTGTAAAATATATATTTTTCAAATTAATTTAATCTTTTTAGTATTTTTCATTTCACAGAACACAAAAAATAGTCTATTTTATGTTTAAGCACTTTTTTACTTGAATCATATGGAAAGAAAAGCTAATTATTCACTACATAAAACATAAATTTTATCTTACTCTACACGGAACAATGAGGTTATATTGTGTTACACACAAAAATGACTTTCGACGATGTCTTGTGTAACAAAAAAGACCATGTTTTAATGAATAATGGTATATTATTTAATATAAACTAGTAATTAAATGTGTATTTGTGAAAATGGTATTGTAGAATATGAAAATATTTGGTTTACATGAATTTAAAATTAATTCATTGGTTATAAATTAATTATAAATTTATATGAAAACCGATTGAATATAAAGGGAAATATTATTATACTCATAATGTTGTTTTACCATAAGAAATTATGTTAATTACAATTAGTGTGTGATATTAATGTGATATATATATATTATATTGAATAAAGTATCTTTTATATTCATATAATATATTTTATAGTCTTAAGATAAAAAAACCTAATTTTATACAAGAAATACTATATTTCTTATTAAGGCATTTTTCACATTTTAATGGGGAACCAATTTTAAATCAAATTTTTGGAGCTTTTAAAGATTACATATTTCCAAATAAATGTCATATTTCAATGATAAATATAAAAATTAGGTTTGGGTAAATTTTTGGTATTTTTTATAAGGTTTCACTTTTGATGAATAGTTAAAAAACTAATTTTTAGTTCAAAACTGCCTTTTCATATATTTTATTTATTAGGATAAAATAAATTTTATTTTTTTTTAAATTTTAATTAGACCAATTTTTTATCAGTTAATCCAATATAGTTCATTGAAATAAATTTCACTTATAAATTTACTATGAAAATATAGAAAAATTTGGATGTTTTTACTTAAAAAACCCTCAATGTTGTCGCGTCAACAGTATTAAATTTAAATTAATTCTTGCCACTTATGTGATTAGAATTTTAAAACATGGATTCCATATTTTTAATAATAACAATTGATAACTTATAATATGGTCAAGTTTTATTTGAAGAAAGATATTAGTTAATGTAATTAAAATTAATTACAATGATTAAGTTGATGTTAAGATTAACAAGAAAACAAACCATAAATATATGGGCCCAAATGACCTAGAAACATCTCCAACAGAAATTGGATAGACATATTTATTCTATATAATCCATTGTTTCTAATATGTTTCATTATCGGAGGAATATTACATGAAAAAATGGGGGTGAAATTTCCTTTCCCAAAATTTACAAGAGTGCCACTTATCCTCCGCTGTAATATGGTATCCTATCCCCCCACTTCCGCACACCTCTCAGGACACATTAGATCAATTAATATCCACTAAAATAGATCCTAAAAATACCCTCAATATTTATATAATCCTCATCTTGGGAAAAAATAAATTCAACCAATCTCTTTGGTGCAATCCAAAAAGAGTTACCCGAATAAGAGGTTACATTTTTTTCTCATGTTCTTTTATGTTATTTCCATTATCCAACCCATGAAAAATTATTATTACAAATTTTTATAAAAAAAATTATAATAAATATACTAATATTTTTTTAATGAAAATTTTTAACCTACAATTTCACACACTTAAATATATTGGGTAACGAACATACTGTTTATATGTACAATGAACTACCGCCTCACGAAACGATGATTGTTCATTTTTTATTTACTGCCTATCATGGTGAATATTATGATGGAAAATATGTTTATATACATTATATTTTATGTTTATTATGTATTTAATCTTATATAATATTTTTAAAACACACATCTTTATACTTTCCATTTGGTGTAAATACGATAATTTCTTTTGAGGAAGTGTGGATTACCGCCCCTCAAAGCGATGCAATTCATTCAAACACTACATGGAATGTATTAAGGATCTGTTTTCTAAAATTATATGATATATATGAAATAATACTGATAAATTAATGATAATATATATATATATTTCATTTTATCTATTTCTTTCAATACTACAATAATACGGAAACAACGTTTATGCATACGTTCATCCTACATTATCCTTGAATGGTGTAGTCAATTTCGTACTTAAATATTATATATATTATTATAATTAAAATATAATGAAAATAAATGATATTTATATATTATATTAAATTATTTACATAATTATATAAGTGTAAGGAAAAAATATATAACAAATTAAGACACATGTGAAGAACAAAGGGGATATTACCTGAATTGAAACCTTAACATAGAATTGTTAACAAGTGGATAATATAATATCATAACAAAAATATTTATGGTATTAGATATAAGTGTATGTTTATTTTAAATATATATAACATACTTAGATTTATTATACATGAATTTTTTATTAGTATAATGAGATTCAACACTCAAGGTAAGAAAATTTCATCCCACTTTTTATATATGTGAGATACATGCCAGGTTCACCACTCCTTACTTTTTCATGGTGCATATAAAACCCATGATGTTAATATGTGATTAATATTAATAAATTTATGGGAATTTACATATCCATTATAGGATCTTTATTTAATTGGGATAATTTTCAAAAGTTTCCAAATCATTGAGACAATTTTGTCTCAATTTGGCTTCTTTGAGATACATGTTTTGCTGTGCACCAACATTATTTTTTGTAGTGTATATACTTCCATTTGAAATGTTTTATCATGAATATACTTATTTTTAGGATATTTGAAGATTATTTTTAATTTTATTCTGTTATATGGAGTGTATTATCAAAATTTACCAAGTGATAAGTGTTTCTTGAAATGATTTCATCGCTTTTTCAGATTGTTTATTTTTATGCTTCCTTTGATGAAATACTATGATCCATATCTCATGAACACTAATTAATTTAATTATAATATATTTATTGATAATAAATTTATTTTATAGTACCATTTTCCACTATTTGGTATATAATATATTTTATAATGTGTTTTTTAATAAAGGCTGACTATACCTCCCTCTTGAGTCGGCAATCCATGTTCCTTCAAAACCATGTTTTCTAAAAGGTTTAAAAAAATATTCTACTATTACCTTATAATAATTAAAATATTTTTTCACCCATGTATTTTTAATTTAAATAAATGGGTTAAAAAATGAATCTTCTTTCCATTTTCCGGTTGAGACGCTTTTTTTAACCTTTTTATGATGAAAAAGAAATTTTTGGTGGGTAAAGATTTTAACACCATCAAGTCAGACATTACCTTAAAGATTACATTGCAAGAGTAAAATGTTATTATTTTTAAAAGAATATTTTTTCCTACTATTCTATACATTAATTGTTTTTAAAGTGGTTTTCAATGAAAAATATTTTTCAAGAATGTTTACGGGCTTCTTCTATATGTTTTTTAAGAAATGGGTTTAAAAACATTATCAAGATTTATTTATAAATTTTAAAATTACATTAAAATAAATTATTTTCAAAAAGTTTTAAATATTTATTTATATGTTTTCAAATTAATTTTAAATAAATGAGGTTCTAAATGTTTTCAAGAGTTATTTATTTTCTTCATAAAATGTTTTTAAAGGGTATTTTAAAATTTTTTCCTATTTAAGATGACATCTATTGGTGTTTCTCATGGCTTTATGGGAAATTATTCAATGATTCCATTAAAAATTTCTATCTTAATGGATCATGTATTTATTGAATAATGTTTATGAAACATGTTTCTATTTCACAGGTTATGTTCCAATGAAACACATTTATTTTCATGCGTTATAATTTTGATGAAATAATTATGAAACTTGTATCATTTTCCATAGGTTATGTTATCATTAAATGTTTATGAAATGAATTTAATTTAAATGGTTATGATATGATTATTTGTGTATTTTTGGTACATATAATTATGATTTCATTATTAGATTGGTGGGATCTATATCACCCTCCAATGCATTGGGAAAATATTTTTATCTCATGAGATGGACTTTGGGGTCTTAGAAGTGAACAATTACTACTGAGATTACCATGGGAGTGAGCCCCGACTACCAAGAAGGTATGAGGAGTGAACTCATGAAACTAATATGTCTATGAGAGTGAACCATGACAACTAATATGGTATGAGGAGTGAACTCTTGCTTCTACGATGGCCATGGGAGTGAACCATGACCACGAAGATAGTATGGGGAGTGAACCCATACTACCACAATGTCCTTTCAAGTGATTCCTTGACTACTATAGAAATAATATTTTATTCTAATGTGTTTTCTACAATTCCATGTTTTGTGCCTATATTGTTATTTCATTTAATATTTTTTTATTTCCTTATGATTTATGTCTTATTAACCCAATATTTACATGATGATTCATGTTTACGATCTTTGATACATATGCAATTATCTTATAATGTTTTGATCATGTACTCATAACCCTATACATATGTTTGTTTTTGCGTGTCTCCATTTTTTACCCTTAATGATCATCTAAGATAACACATATTTATGTTTCATTCCCCATGTTATGAAGTTAAGTATTATGTATGATGTTTCTAAGAAGGGTTATAGACATGAAGAACCTAGTGGGATATAATGTATCTCACTTATGTATCTGTATTTATGATTCCATGTTTCTAAAGGAACTACACTAATAAGGTGTTTTGGTGTCCATTTGTCTAATGTTTTATGTATTCTACAAAAGTTATGTAATATCTATGGACATTGAAAAAATATTGTTATATGAACTAGACGGAATATTATTAATGATGAACGATATGGATAATGTGTTGATTTTCATAATGAGAATTTTATTTTGGGAATTTGATTATAAAATTTCAATGATATGATTAAGAAAATTTTTAGTGTTAATTTTCATGATAAAATATAAAATGAGGAAATGAGAGAAAAATATTATTTTGAGTCCTTCATGAGGCATCATAAACCCTATTTTAGTGCATCCAAAGGTCTACTTGTTACTGAGTAATGGGTGAGTACCATTAAAAATATATTTTCTATTCTCCAATGTTGGGAGTATAAAAAAGTTTTTTTTGGATGTCTATCCTTTGGAATGAGATGTAGATAAATTTTTATTTCTTATTAAGAACATAAGGAACTAGGATGAAATTGAATCCATGGTGTGTGATGATTTTATGAGATAGTTTTTCAATATGTAATTTCCTAATTTTTTTTATGAAAGTGGAGAATGAATTCCTTGAGATAATTTAGGAATATGATGAATCTATTTTTTAATATAAGTTAAATTTTATAAGACTTATAAGGTATGCGTCTTGTATTATTATTTAACTATAATAAAATATTTATCGATTATTAATAATAAAAAAACCAAGGATTTGAATGGAGTTATCCATAATTTACATGAGTAGTTATGAAGAAATCATTCAATATACTAGAAATGTAAAAATATATATTGTATTTACCCATCAATCTCATGGGTTTGATAAGAAAATAAATTTGGAATTAAAAAGAAAGTTATAATAATAAAATCCATGGAGGGAAGAATATGTGCCTCCTATTATGATATAAGTGTAGAAAAATACATGGATATAATTTAATTAAGTGTACTAGTAAATGATTTAATTTTGTAAATGATGCAATTTAGGAAATTGAATGTTGATGTTATGTGAAAATTTTAACCCCTGGTAGAGAAAAATCACCATAGAATCCACATCCCAAACATTAATGTTTCAAATGCCTGGAATATGGGAATTATGATTACCCAATCTGAATCCTGAATTTTATTGATGATGATAAATTTATGTAACTTCATAACCCTAGAGACAAAAAGAAATATCATGTGATTGTTATTATTAATGAGGGGATTGATAATAATGTGCTGAAAGATATACTTTACATAAAATCTAGAACTGATAATGTGCTATTTGATTTTAGATCTTCCCAATATTTTATATCTAAATAATTTTATTAGGGCATCACAATACCACATAAATTATTTGTGGTTGAATTAAAAGTGAAAAAATGCAACGTTTTAATGACCACATTTATTGTCCCTAATTCCAATCCTGATTAATTTTATGGGAATATGCTTCCTAGAAATATCCTTATTCTCCCTTTAGTAAAATTTAATGTTATCATAGGAGTATATTTAATTTATTAACATAAATACCACATCATATGATATGGTATGGAATATAAATTTGATATTCTAATCTAATAAATAATTTTATACAAGTGTGATGATACATATAAAATTAAGATGGATATTTTATCCAATATACATGCGTTGATTCCTTTCAAAAAGTGGAGTTTTCTTCGATGGTTGGATATAATCTCAATATCAAAGATATATCTATTGTTTGGGAACTTATTAATGTATTTTAAGAATATTTTCTTATTATTACATCTAATTGGGATATTTATTTCCCATTAGAACTCATACATTATTCTACACCTATTTAAACGACTCTATATATAATGAAATCATATGAGTTATAGGTACTGATGAATAAAATCAAGGAGAATATTTAGAAGAGATTTATTAATCCATGAAAATAAATTGGGATGAAATTTTTTTTTATGAATAATGGTAGATCAATAAGACTTTTCGTTGATTATTAGTAACATAAAATGATATCTATCAAGAAAAAAATAATCTAACCATATTGATGACTTTTTTTACCAACTTTATAGAGATAAATAGTTTTCCAGGTTTAACCTTCATTATGCATATCATCAATTAAGGGTAAATAAGGAGGATATACCAAATAAAACATTCCTTACAATGTTCTGACACTTTAAATTTATTGTGATTCTATTTAGTCACTCTAATTACCCTACTATAATTAGGGATCTAATGAATATTGTATTTATAGATTACCTTGGTAGATTTGTGGTAGTGTTTATAAATGTTAATATTATATATTCGAAATTAAAAAATATCAAGAAGATCACTTGATTATTTTACTAAAATCATAAAGGAAGGATAATCTGTGTGAATATTTTAAAAATTTGACTTTTAACTTCAAAAATACTATTTTTAATGTCATATAATTTCTTGTAATAATATATCTTTGAATCCATCAAAGATAAATATTTTTGAACATTGGACCATACAAATGTTTTTACTTAAATCCATTATTTTCTTTGTTTGGTTGGATATTATTTGTTTTTGTAAAGAATTTATCAAGGTTATGTAATCCACTTTCCAAGTTTACTAGAAAGGGTGGTGAGTTCCTTTTGACTGATGAATGTGAAAAAAATTTCATGGAACTAGAGAGAGGGTTAATATGTGAAACTGTGCATAATTTACTCTATTGTTGAAAAGAGTTTGTGATCTATAGTAATGCATTGAAAAATATAATGGGATGCATCCATGTGAAGAATGCTATTTTTATAGCCTATTCCTCAGAGAGGTTGATATTTAATGAGAATTATTTCAAAACTTATAATTTGTTATTAGTGGTGGTAATATTCACATTAATGATATAAAAGAATTAATTTTATGGAGAAATTTGGGATATATATACTAATAATAAGTGTTTAAAGTATATATTATCTTAAAATATCTAAATATGTGACAATGAAATTTGGTTTGAGTTGATTAAATATTATGACTGGTCAAAACGTTTCCACACTGGGAAAGAAAACAATATGGATGATGCTTTTACATGAAATTTTCATGGTATATTGTCTATATTTATGTTAAAAAGATCTAAAATATATTTATTTTAAAAATATGGATCCAGGAATCATGAAGTAATGAGAGAAGTTGTATCTTTTTCAAATTAGTGTTCAACAATCAATCCATTTGAGGATTGAAGAGGCGTTGATGAAATATTTAGAACTATACAAGAAGGTCCAAATTATTATTGATTTAAATCATTAATATATTGGAATGATATGGTTTAGGAACCATATGTGTGTTCTGTCCATACCAAACTTAAATAAATAGATATTTTAATGAATATCACATTTCATCGTTATATATTCCTCATGGATGTATGGAGATATATATATATCTAAAAGAATATTTCTAGAGGTGAAGAATGAAAAGAGGTATTATAGAGTAAGTATCTCAGTGATTGGTATGTTACCTTGTTAAGGATGAGAGAAGCAAGTCCATGGGGAGGTTACAACCATTACCCATACCATAATGGAAATGAGAAAAATGACCATATATGTTTCTATTAAACTCCCCAAAACTTTTATAGGCCATAATGCTATTTGGGTTCTAATTCATAACTTTAAAAAGTGAGGACACGTCATCACTATTAGATAATATTTATCATTTAATCATATTAATAAAATACACCTTAATGAATTGGTACGATTTCAATGGGTACTATATTTTATTGTATCTAATTAAGATCTGAGGATTATCTCAAAGTTCTTAAAAAGTATTCAGTATTATCTAGGTATATGGTTGAGTTTCAGTATTAATTATTATATTGATATAGATGGTTAGTATGAGAGAAAAATTAAAATTATTAAGATATGATGAAATATTATTCTTTAAATTTTAAATCTGGTTGGGATGAACTCCTTCCTCTAGTCGAGTTTTCTTACAAAAACAGTTTTCATTCAAGCCTTTAGATCACTACTTATGAATCCCACTATGGAATGAAGTGTATAACTCCCAAATTTTAGGATGAAGTTAGGGAAATAAATATATTACTGAGGAAGTGGTATACATATTTAAATCCATTTAATAGAAAATTATGTCATCTCATAGAAAAAAAAGTTATTCCAAGAATCATTAGTGAAATAAATAATTCTGAGTTGGTGAAAAGGAATTTAAATGAATTTATAAATGGAATATGGATAAGATAATTAGATATAAATGAAGGTCAAGACATAAGTATATTTACCCTTTTATATTCTTGATAGAGTAGGGATAGTAACTTATCACTAGGAACTTCCACCAGATCTCTCTCAAGTTCATGATATGTTTCATATATCTCTCTTGAGGAAGTACATACCCGATCCATCATATGTTAGAAACAATGAGTAGTCACAATGGTACATGATATTTCGTATTAATAATAACAAGTATAAATTTTGTATCACATAGATAATTTTCTATAGAACAATAATACTCACCTAGTAATTTTAATATAGAGGAATCAAAAACTCAAAAAGCTACTTAGGTACTCGAGGATGTGATGAAACAAAGATATCATAATTTCATTATATCAGAGTGATAAAAATTTGAGGGTGAAATTAATTTTAAGGGGGTTCTAACCTAAAAACCCAATATTTTTTGATATATTTCTGTTTCATTAAATTTGATTTATTTGATATCTTTCTTTACATTTAACAACAAGTTCAAATGGACTGTGATATATTGTTAAAATATTATTATTTAGTGTGCTAGTTATTTCCTAGTCATTCGATTAGTGGGTATGAATAGATATAAATGAATTATGAAAAATATTTGGTTTATATATTTATTAAAATAATTAATTGGTTATCAAATAATTAAAAAATAAAAAAATTAAACTATAAGATTTTTTTTTCTAAAAACAAAATTATCTTCAGAATGTGTTTTTATATTGATAAAAAAAATTGATCACTATTGGTGAATGATTTTAATAAAATGTATATATTATATTTTGAATAAAAAAGTTTAATAATTCATTCAATATTATTTTCATGGTAAGATATAATAATATATAATAATTTTTTTGTTTAAATAGGTATTTCCATAAAAATGGATTTCTTTAAAATTTTTGTACTTATTTTAAAATGAATTTATGACACATATAGAATTTGAGTCTCAAGAAATGGATTCCATATTTTTTATTAGGAGGGTAATGTTTTTTGAAATAATTCCCTTTTATTCCTGGTTAATATGAATAATAACCATAATAATTTTATTTTCACCTCGGTAAGGGTAAAATGGATAAAATATTGTTAATACATTGGGATAAGGGTTTTAATTTCCCATAACACTTTATATTATCCATTTTTATAAATGGATATCAAGCATTTTTACCTGATTCATGAATATAAGAAAACTTGTTTCCACTAATATTTGAATATGACCTTTATATTAATGTAAGAAAAGAATAAATACAAAATATCATTTTGTTGAAATTAATATATCTAAAATTTTTACTCATTGATTAAAAGAAGAAAATTTCAGGTATAAATGCTTATTTTAAAGATAAAATATTTTTAAACATATTAATTTATTTTTATGTATTATAATTTTAATAATGACCATAAATGCTTACACAATGTCAACACATTTTTAATACCATTAATCAAAAAATTAAATATTTTTTTAATAAAATACTAAATGTAATAAAATTCGAGTGAATAAATGAATTAAATGAATTTTAAAAATTAAAATAATATATTATATATTTTTTAAATGTTTATATTTGAAATCATTTTCTGTCATATTATCATTATAGTCAAATTAATTGAATAGTATCAAAAATAAAATTATGGTATTTTATGCTGAATAATATATTATTAAATAATTTAAAAATATTAATATCACAAAGGATGAAAAGTATGATTATAACTTGTCTAAAATGTGATCCATTTTCAATTTATGTTCTAGTTTTTACCATATAATTAATAATTTAACCCTTTATGGTTAAAATAGTTATTAATATGGTTAATGTTAAACATGGTTAATGAATGGGTTAATAAAAAAGTTATAGTTTAAAATTACTCCAAAGTAATTATAAATATAATAATTTACTTATTTTTTGAAATTATAATATATTTATACAAACTTATATCCATTTTGAGGTATTTGGATTCACAATTCATTAAATATATTTTAATTATATCTCTGTATTTCCAATGTGTGACCTTTCCCTCTCATATAGAAGGACACCTATTATCTCTTTTAATTACACTAATTTTACCTATATATCCTGAAAAAAACTAAAATTTTTCTTATTAAAATCCTTATCCAATGTATATAGGTTCTAGTCTTTGAAAAATACATACCATATTATCCTGAAGAGAAAAGCTAATGGAAGTCAACTAAATAAGAGTTAATCATCATTACAGAATTATTAAAATTTCATTCTTCTTAAAATTATTGTAAATATATTTTTCTCATATTTAAATAATTTATAAAATATAATAAATAAAGTAATATGTTATTATGATTTTGATAAGACCATTTTTTACATCTCTTTCTTCCTATAGAAAATGAAAATAGTGCTTGTGCATAAATATGACTTACCATCTCCACATTCTAGTGTAATTCATTTTCATCAACATATTTCATGGTTGGTTATTATGGTGTGTTTAAAGGTTATATATTATATTTATGAAATAATTATTGTTTTTTAATTATAATATCAGATCTACCATCTTACCTTCCAATATTTTGGAAAAATGATAGTGTCATACATGCGTACGAATTGACAACCATCTCGATGAAGAGATGAGATTCATTTTTTGTTTATTCATTACATGGAAAGTAAAAAGGAACCATTTAGTAAATATATATTATATAAATTATATAATAACTATTATGAAAATTAAAATTATTATTTACCATTATTTCATTCCATCCATCAAAAATTAAAAATAGTATTCATGCATAAGTACAACCTATAGTCTCCTTGAATGGTGTAATTAATTTTTCTATCTTTATATTTTTTTTGAATGAAAAAATATGTATATAATAATTATACATGATATTTATATAATGATTAAAATTATTAATATTATGGGGAAATGTTCAATATAAAATATTTGGAATTACTAAGTTGAAATAATCTTGAAACACAAAACAATTAACACCTAAAAACAAAAATTTAATTAAGGAATTATTAATAAATCTGTGTTCATATGTTATTTTTTGATCATATATGATTTAATATGTATTTAAAATACTATGTTATATAATTATAATAAAATTAAATTTATTATATAGGATGTTAAATCACTTTTGAAGAATGTAAAACTAAAGGTAAGTGATTTATGTTACAATCTCATTATTTATCGGGATTGTTTATGATTAGATTGTTAGTGATAAAATATTATACTCAATATCTCAAGAAACTAATGATATTTATTCTATAATTTTCATTATATATGTTATATGTTTTACATTCATTTTCATCCCTTTAAGAACATGAAAATATTAAAATTATGTTTTAAGGAAAACTGTCATTATTTCTCTCTTTGTTACAAAATCTATTCTCTTCCATATCATGTTTTAAATGTTTTAAGTGTTTTTTAATATTATAATTTGATTGTTTAAATTATTTTTTCCCATCATTTAATTTTTTAAAAATTATTTAAAAGAAACCAATTTTTAATTATAAAAATGAGGTACTTTTTAATATTTTACAAAAGTGTTAAAGGAATGTGTTCTTTTAACTTATATGACATGAAAATAATTTCTTGTCACAATAAATTATTAATGATTTTTGGATTAATTTATAATTTTATACTGTTTATTTCAAATAATATTTTTTACATAATATTTTGGGATTTATTTATATTTTAATATGTTATTTAAAGAATGAAAATGATATTTTCTTAAATAAAAATTCAAGTTATATTTTATTGGAAATTTTCATCTTTGATATCTTCCTTTGATGTTACTTATTCTTTCCCAGGGATATGATTCAATGATTACACCCTTATTTTTATCTAGATTTTTTTATAGTTATGAGGATGAAATATTGATGAAACACAGTATGTTTTTTTACCGGATATGTTTATATGAATTTATTTATGATATTGTGGCACACATATGAATGGAATTATGATTAAGTGAGGGGTGGTCACAGAATTATATATCTCTTTAATGCATTGGGTAATGATTAATTTTTTATATGATCAAAGGGTACATGATAGGTACCCATGTAACATTATAATATTTTAATGGAATAAATTTATTTTTGATAGTGTGTACTACACACAACACCATGCTTAGAAGAAAATATAATACGAGAGACTTTACAAAATATTTGTTTTTAAAAAAGTTTAAACTCTTTGATAGATTAAAGAACACACAACCCAGAGCTGAAATGAACCATAATACATCATAAAGTATCACCTTGTTGATAAATTGGAATGTATTACTAGTATTAATAAAATTATTAATATTATATTTATATATTAATTATAAATAAAATAAGAATCATTTAAATGAAGAAGAAATGATTTTTAAAATTTTTTTTTTTATAAAATATGGTTTAGTCTCGCTCTGCATCCATATTTAATTTTTTTATTTAATTTATAGAATATATTATAGAGAGCCATCATTTTTGAAATCATAATATCAAAATTATATTAGGTTTATTTTATTTGGATATTTCTAAAATGTTTCATTTTTGAATGGATAGTGAAATATACTTAATTTTAATTAAAAACGACCTTTTCATTTAAATTATTTAAAATTTAAATTATATTATAATTTTATTTAGTAAAATTAGTTCAATTATATATATTAATATAATTTTGGTAATTGGAATCATTTTCATATAGAATTTTGATATGAAAACTTTATAAACTTTTGAACATTTTCTCTTTGAGAACCAGATTTTTCATCATGTCGGCGGGATTAATTTTAAATTAAAACATTATACATTTGTGTATTAAATTAAAATATTTGGATTATGTATTTTTTATTGAAATATTTTATATTTTATAATATGTTTAACTTAATTTTTTACAAAAATTAATTGTGAAAACAATAAAAATTAATTACGTGGTTAGGGTAAAAATGGATTTTTCAAGGGGTTAAACTAAAAATTAAATGGGTTAAATTGACCTAGAAACCAATATAAAATATATTTTATGGACATATATCGACCCTATAATGTATAATAATCACAAATACTCCATTTAAAATCTTTTTCAATTTTTAGAACATGGGTAGACCAATATCTTTTAAAAAAGTACAACTATGTCGCTCACCTCGCATATAAAAGGCCACCCCTCGATAGTCATTTTCACACCTTCAAAACCTTTTAGGATGGAGAATAACTACTAAATTAACTACCAAAATTTCATAACATAATCCCGTAAGCCTTGGTCAGGGTATAAATCCATATTTGCAAGGTTTTTGTGAAATCAGAAATTACACGAAGAAGAGGTAACGTTTTTCAACGAGCATTTTTATTTTATTTCTTCCTCCAACTAATTTAATTTTTATGAAACCATTATAATATATTAAAATTATTATAATAAATATAATTATATTCTTTTTAATAAGGAAATTACCTGCAACTATCCCCTATTCCATCAAATGGGCTACAAAATCATCATTCGGGTGAATGGAGGACTACCGCCTCGTGAACCGATGTCATTCATTTTTATGTTACCACCTCTGAATGTTGGATAGATTATAGATATAATGTATATATATGAAATTTAAAAAATAATTATACTTATTTAGTCATTATATCATATATAAATTTATTACCTTCAATTCTGTAGGGGATACGATAACATTACTCCTCTATATGATGGACTACCACCTCACGAAGCGATGTGAATCGTGTTTCACAACGCTCTACATGAAAGGTAATAAGGATAATTTTAATGAATATATGTGATATAAATAAAATAATTATCATATTAATTATATATTTACCAAAATTAAAAGAAAATATATCATTTTTATTTTTACACTGAAAAAGGATAACACTGTTTGTGTACATGTGGACTACCACCTTCGTGAAGCGATGAAAATATCATTCATAACCACACCACATGGATGATATATATAATTATATTTAAATAAATAAAATGGTATATATGATATTATTATCATTATATAAAGATAAAATATTACTTTACTTCTTTCCATAATGATCAATAAAAAATTGAAATGTTAATTAGGTGGAAATTTGTCCTACGGTCTCCATGATTGTAATATAGTTCATTTTTCATATATATATATATATTTAAAATTATTATTTATGTATAAATATAATAATTATATTATTATTATTGATATGTTTAAATCATAACCTATTTGACTTTATTAAACATACCAAATTCATTTTTGACACATAAGACAAATATCGTCGAAACATACAATTTAATCTTAATTAACAGAGTAATAATATATAAAATGGTAATAAGTAAAATAAACGGAAAAATAATCTTGAAATTTTTTATTAAGAAATTAAATTATTAAAATAATTTTATCATTCGAGAAGATAAAGAATGTATGTGACAATTCAAAATCAATGTTTGAGTTTCTCATCATACTTTTACTTTCGTAAGACATACACCATATTCACCCATTTTTTGGGTGTAGTTTATGTACTTAGCTTTTTGTGTGTTATATAATTAATTAATTTATATTAATTTTATATAATGTTTAATTTATTTTATTTCTTTCATGGGGATTATGATATAGTTGTTACCAAAGTCGTAACGGTTTATTTTTAAATCTCATCATTATTCATGATTCTAATTATTTATATCACTCTTGTGAGGATAATTTGATATTTCTTTCTTATAATAAATATATTTTACACTAAAATGGTTAATCATGATATATTTCATGTTATATTACAATTTTACACACTTTTTTACTTAAAATGATTGTTAATTTGTTTTTAAGAAAATATGACTTTATTTCACTATTCGGTCTGAAATCCATTTTCATCAAAACCCATGTTTTCTAAAAATGATTAAAAAAATATTTTTAACATTTTAAAAATAATTTTAAAATAAAATGTCAACCATATTTACCTTTTAAAAAAATTATCTTAATATAATCATTATGTATTTTCCAAAAAATGTCAATTTTTAATTTACTGAAAAAGTTAAAGGAATATTTGTTTTAATATACTTGGCATGTAATTAATTCCCTTCCATCATGATCCATAAAATTTTTAAATCTTCATTTACATGTTTAAAATTTTATTTTTGCGTAATTGTTTTAAAAAATATTTTGTGAAGTATAAATTTTAAATGGTCATTTTCAAAATGAAAGAAAATTTTCCTCAATAACGTATTAAAAGATATTTTTATAGTATTTATATTCGTCAATGACATCAACAATTTTTTGAACTTATGAAACACTAGGGATGTGTTTTATTAGTATCATTATTACTTTTTCTTTAAGTTATCTATGATTAGTTTAATTTATGATGTATAATTTTATTTCCATTTACAATTTTATTATGAATAGTTTATGATTATTTTTATTGATATAGTTAAGTATTAACATTTGATATGGAATTTTTTCGACATGAATTTTTATTTTGGTTATGTTTAACCCATTTTATATAAGAAATTAATTTTACTTTGTATGTGATATTCATGTCCCACTATAGCCCCTCGATGCATCGGTATGTCACATGAGATAAATTAGATATGGTTTTGGCTGAGATGTTCCCCATTTATATAGATATATTAGTACAAACCTAAATGGTATTAGATGTATTGGAAAACCCACAATGATATTATATTTCTTAGAATAAGACTCTATAGATGTTTTAGATGTACAAAATTGTGGATTCCATTATTATAGATTATGTTACTAATATTCCCTGTGATTATTTGTTTAGTTATAGTATCTATAGTTATGTTCTCAAGAACATATGATTATTTAATTGAAATTATTTTATAATAATATTTTACTTAGATATTATGCTCATTCTATTGATTAAATTTCATATATTTTTTATTTACATTAACATATTTATTTTGAGTTATTTATTTATATATTATATTTTACACCAACCCTTTCTGAGCATCTATGCTCAACCATTCCTTTTGTGTTATTTTACCTTGGATACATTTAAGAGTTTTGTTTTTCATATGCATGGATATGCTAAGCGAAATAATTGAATTCAAAATTAAAATTATTTTATTATTTTATGTTTTATGATTTAATGTTAATTTCAAGTATGTATCTAGTTTATCAAGACAACTAAAATATTAGGTCCTTTGGGATGTGATTTCTTGTATCTTATGAAAATATAATAAATCAAATAGCGGATGAATGACACTGAGTTTGGGTGGATATAATAGGTATTAAGTAAGTTTAGTTAAAACCTTGGGAACTAGAATTAGGAAACCACAGATTAGTGAAGATAAAACTATGATTTAGTATGATGATAAGTATAGAAGAACATCCAAATGTTTTGGTAAGGTAGAGATTATGTGGTTTTTCCTAGAAAATATATCTATATCTAGATACTATATGTGGATGTGGTTCTAAAATAGGTGTACATAGGGGTAATAAATTTGAAAAGGGAACATTGTTCTTGACCTGATCTTCACTTGGTGCATGACAACATGCCTTATTGAGCAACAATTAACAGACCAAGGAGATATTTGTCTGATAATTAAAATTTTATTTACAAACTGTAATGAATTATTTAAAAATAAATATATCCCCAAAAAATTGTTTATTATTATGAGATTAAATATGTATAATTTTTTCAATTTATAATATGTGTTTCAGAAGTTTTGGAATTATTCATTATGTTTCTAAATGTTATGATCTAATCTAGTGTATGGTATTTATTTGAAATGATGGAAAACATATGGAATGGGAACTATATTAATGCATTTAATAAATATAGTGATTCCACATCTAGTAAATATATAATTATGGAGATATATCTACAACTGGAATTTATCAAATTATAACTGTATTTTGAATGTTGACTCATGTTATGAGTAATAAATATTTCAGTATAAAGTATCTTACTGATTCACCATGTGGTCTAAAAATGGTATACCACTTCATGAATCTACAAACTTCATCATTCAATGGGACAAAATTTCCATTTTTAACGGAGAAATGTGTAAGTTACTTAGAGAAGATATTTATTTCTCTAATAATTAGTAAATGGAATAAAATTGTCATTTTAGTTTTTCAACTTCAAAGAGACATTGATCAATATTTGTCATTGATTCAAAACACTAGTGATGAAAAAGAAATAAAAAAGAATAGAGTGAAATGATTCTGAGGTAATATTCATGTGAAAATATTTTCCTCATAATAAATGAGAAGATATGGAAATAAAATTCTTGAGTATAATACATAAAGAAGAGGAAAAGGTTTCTATGTATGAATCTAATTTTAAATTGTTAGAAATAAGGATGTTGAATACCTACATAATCCAAAGAGTAAGATTAACCATTGCTTTGATGGTATTGAATGAATCCTTAAAAGTGAACTAGTCTCCAAATAATTATCATCATACAAGGAAATAATATGTTGATCTATCAAGATAGAGAAATAATTATTAATTTTATAAGGATTATAAAAGAAGCAATATAATAGAAATATTATAGATAAAAAATTGATAAAGGGGAGAAGGGAATGAAGGATTTTCCAATATGTGATTCTTGTGGAATGAAACACCTTGGTAAATGCTTAAAATGAAAGCTATTTGTCTTAAAGTGTGGATAAAAATGAAATAATGTCCATGATTGAAAGGGAACTAAAGAATCTTACAATGTGTTATGCTTCCACTATAATGAGATGGGGAACTATGAAAATGAATTCCCCAAGATTAATGTGAATTTAACTCAAAAAGAGATAAGGGATCATGTCAAGATTATTATATTACTACATAATATGTTGGATAATTACATTGATTTGGTATTTGGATCCATGAAATATTTTGTAAAAGTATTTTGTTAATGAAATTCTGGAAATGTGTAAGGATTGTATTATTGTACTTTTTCATTAAGGATTTCAGTGCATATGATTAACGGTTCTGATGACAAATAAAAATGATTCATTGGAAAGTTGATCTTCATGAAAAACTCCCAATTAAGGGAAACATGAACCTTAATATGTTCATAATGTTAAGATAATGATGGTAAGACAAAGAGATGATTGATATGGATAATATAAATTGGATAATACTAAATATCTTGGAACTATTTAGTGATAAGTTAATTTTGAAAATTCTGTGACCTTTCTAATTTTATGGAAATTAATCTATTGTAAAGAGTATAAGTCTAACCAGTTAGGAAATAGTTTATGTTGAACTTTTGATGATGTTTTAGAGATTAATATATTAATTCACCATATAAATATACATTAAAATTGGATATCTTATGCTATCAATTTTTTCATAATAATAACTGAAGATTGAATGAAAAAATTATCATTCTATTAAGAATATCACGATCCACTAAAAGTGAATTTTTGTGATTTAGGAATGAAAAACTTTATTTGGATATTAATTTCTTAGAAGAAGTGATGAATTGGAAATTGATCAAAGCACAACCAAATGATAACATTGTGCTTATGAAATTGAAATATATTGAGTAACTATGTTTTTTTATAATATTAGATAGTAGATGAATTCCTCAACTTTAGTAAAAGGATTTGTCAAGAAAAAATTTATCATATATACTTTATAACTCATGAATCATATGGTCATTTAACTCATTATAGATTTATGTTTTTGAGTTCCTTAACTTTCCATTGACCATTCACATTATTATGATCAAGGACTTCCATCACACTTTATAATTATTTATTCTTCTCTTTCATGTCTATTTTTTTTAATTTCCCATTAATGTTATCCCATGTATTGTCATAGTTATGTGTTTTTGTTTATGACCATTGTAGTTATATATCTATCTTATTGAGAGGATATTTTATTATCCCTTTTATGATGTGGGATTTATAAAATGATATTTCTCAATTTAAAATCTTAGATTTCTAAGATCAAGTTTAAATTGCAGGGACCCAATTTAATTAAGGTAGATAGAATATATAAATTATATTATTTTAAATAATAACATTGGTTTTTATTGTATGTATACCACCAAACACCAACATTATAAAAAAATTATTCCTTAGACATTACAAAATATTTATTGTTAAATAAGTGTAATATTTTTGACAGCTTGTGGAGAATACAACCCTGAGTAGAAATGAACCATAATATAGTAACATTTACCACAAAGAAGATAAATTTTTGGGTATGAATATTAATATATAAATTATGGAAATTATGGTTTTCTATTTATTAAATATAAAATAAGAATCATATAAAAGTAGAATAATTGTTTTCTA
The DNA here is from genome assembly GCA_963277665.1 of Viscum album. Lineage (NCBI taxonomy): Eukaryota > Viridiplantae > Streptophyta > Magnoliopsida > Santalales > Viscaceae > Viscum > Viscum album. Next base: position 678,077,844 of record OY728126.1, on the reverse strand, counting down.
AAAAAATCTATTTTCTCTAAAGGAATATTTTGTCATTAGTTGAAGACATAATTTAGATTAAAATTATAACACAATTATATAATTTATTTTAAAAATAGAATTCCTTTTAGAATCATAATATCCAAATTATCCTAGGTCAAATATTTTGTATTTTTATAAAATGTGTCATTTTTTGATGAAAGGTGAAAAATAGTAAATTATAGTAAAAAACTAACTTTTTTTTTAATTATTTACAAAGATAAATTATATTTTGAAAAGGTTTTAAAGAAAAATTTGATCAATTATATATCTATTAATCTACATTATTTCATTTGAATCATTTTCACATTATATTTTGATAAAAAAACATTGTAAACATTTGAACATTTTCTCTTTGAACACCCAATATCTCATCATGTCCATGGGATTAATTTTATATTAAATTATTCTTATTATGTGAATAGAATTTTTTCAAATGGATTAAATATTTTGAATCAAAATAATTTATATTTTATAAGAAGGTCAAATTAATTTTTAACCAAAATTAATAGTGAAAACAGTTAAAATTAATTTCCATGGTTAAGGTAAAAATGGATTTATGAGTTAAACTAAATATATAAGTTCTAAATTGACCTAAATTGTTTTATAAAATATATTTTATGTTCATATTTTGGCCAGATAATGTATAATTCTTGATAATACTCTATTTTAGAACCTTGTGTCATGTGAAAAATATTGGTACACCTTTTTCATTCAAAAAATTACTTGTCTTCCAATAACCTGACTTATAAAAGGACACCCCTAACCTTATTATAGAATAATAATTTTTTAGAAATCAATCATTGGGTTGATTTGTTTCAAACTTAAAGAGGTTACCTAAAGAATTGGTAACTTTCTTCTAATATCATTTTTATTTTATTTATTCCTCCACCTATTTTAATTATTATTAAAACATACTGATATAATAACCTTATAATTTTCAATATACTATGATTTTTTTATAATAATGTCATGACCTAAAAACATCCACACTTCCATCTATTAGTTTATAAAATCATCATTCATTTGTTTGGAGGACTATCAACTGATGAACCGATGTTATCAATTTTTACACCAACACCTCTCACGGTTGGGTATGATGATGGATCTATAGAATATATATATATATATGATATTTATAATATAATTATTACTCTGTAATAATGATTAAATTAATGATATATTTATCATACTTAAATTATAATATATTATTTTTTACACCGAGAAAATATTACTTTGTTCATGTATGCGTGGACTACCACCTTCAAGTAGTGATGTGACTCTATTTAGTCACCAAACCACATGGATGATAAATATAAGTATATTTAAAGAGATAATTTTTATTGATGATATTGTTATTAGTATGTAAATATAAAATATTACTAGACTTAATTCCATACTTATCATTGAAAAATATAAATTTTCATTATGTGTACGTATGACCTGAAGTCTCCATGATTGAAAACTAGTTAATTTTTTATTAACAACATTAATTATTGATTTTAAAATTGTAATTAATGTTTACACAAGATAATTATTTCAAGATAATTATTTTTGTGATTTTTAAATAATATCCTCTTTGACCATATTCAACCTACTAAAGTCATTTAGACACATAAGAAAAATATCATTGAAACATTTGACATATTATTAATTGACTAAGTAATATTATAAAACATGGTAAAAATTGTAATTAAATGAATAATAAAATTGAAAGTTTTTATTAATAAATTAAATACTTAACATAAGTTTATTATTCCGAATGATAAATAATGTACGTGATGAGTTAGACTCAAGTTATGGGTTTTTTATATCACTTGTACTTTAATGAGGCATATAACATATTCACCACTTTTTTATTATGTGTAGTGTGTATACTTACATTTTTTTAATTTTATAACATGAATTCATTTAAATTCATGTTTTTAAATTAGCATTTAAAATTTTTTCTTTCATGGGTCTTATGATACAGAATCTACCAAAGTGGTGAAGGCTTATTTTGCTATCTTAGCATTATTCGAGATTGTTTTTTTTCAAGTTTCCCTTAGAGGAATTATATGACATTTTTATATTATATAATCAATATATTTTCTAATAAATTGGTTATTTTTGATGGTTTTAAAGTAAAAGTACCATTTTCCACACTCTGGTACATAAATTGATTGAGAAACTATTTTTAATAAAATATTTCCTTATTTCTCTCTTCAGTCAGAAATCCATATTCATAAACATTCATGTTTTCTAAAAATGTTTTAAAAATTTCAGAATTATTTTTTAAATACATTTACATCCATTTTGTCATTTAAAAAATGTTTTTAAAGTAATATTCATGTTTTTCATGACAATGACCATTTGGATTTTACTGAAAATGTGAAATGAATCTTTATTTTAACATACACACCATGTATAAAATTTCATTCTATTATGACCAATTTTTTTTTAAAATATTAACTTATAAGTTTCAAAGGTTATTTTCCAAGGAAAGTGTTTTCAAAATATTTTTTGAAATTTTAGTTTTAAAATTTAATTTTTAAAATTAAAAATATATTTTCTTCAACTATGTTTTAATGATATTTTAACGATATTTATATTCATGAATAACATAAACAATTTAATGTATTTATAATCATTTGGAACTATTTTGAATTTATATCATCCTTATTATTTTTTTATGATTAATTATTAGTTTAATTGAGGATGTGTAATTTTATAACCATTGAACATTTTACTTTGAATAGTTTGTTATTATGTAATTGATAGGGGAATGTATTAACATTTCATATGTTATTTTTAAAAATTAATCTTTATGTTAATTAGGTTTCACCACCTTGATCTGAGGAATGAATTAAAATTTTTAAGTGATAGGAGGGGCCCACTATATCACCTTGATCCATTGGTAGGTCTCATGAGATAAACAATATTTAGGTTTGGCTGAGGACTTACCCAATTACATAGGCATCTTAGAATAATCCTTAGGGTACTATATTTTATGGAATATGCCTAAATGAAATAACGTGTCTTAGGAAAATCCTCTTTAGTATGTTTTATATGTACAACATCATGTATTCCATCATTATGAGTTAATTTATTGATATTACATGTTATTATTCAATTAGTTATAATTTCCCTGGTTATATTTTCAAGATCATGTTATTATTCATATGGTATTATTTAGTCATCATTTATTCCTTCCATATTATGAACACGTTATTGATTAAATGAATTTTTTTAGTTATTTACCCTTCCATATTGATTATACCCTATCTATTTGTTGCTTTCATTGTATACTTACCCTTACTTAACATATGATATCACCCATTTATTATGTTTTATTTTCCCCAAGATATAAAGAAGTGTTTTGTGATGGATTTACAAATATATGATAAGGGGAATAACGAAATTCTCAAATAAAAATCTTTTTGTATTTGAAATTTTAAAATATAATGTTAATTTCATTTATTCATCTATTTTAAAAAGACAATAAAACTATTATGTCCCTCAGGACTTGATTCCTTGTATCTTATGGAAATTTATTAAAGAAGAAAATGCCTATGGGATATTGGGTTCAGGGTCACTAAAATTGAAATCTTGAAGCAAGAGGGTGAACATGGGGTTATTACATGCCTTAAAAGGAGGGTGCACTAGAGGTTATCCCAATCATAAAACAAAAGGGTACATGGGAGGTTATCCCAAGCCCAATGTTGGTAGATAGGTTTTTATATCAAGCCAAATATGTTATGAATGTTTTTATTGGAATCCCTGACATAACATTTCTTTGTTTTTTATTATCCCACAATAATGACTCTCTTTTATGACATGATATTATACCAATGTAATTATATTATTTATTATGTTCTTCTTCCACTTTATGATTCAATTATTATTAACTTATAAACATTATTCCATGTTTCATGTTTGTTATAAAATATTTATTTGGCATGATTTTTAAAATTATTCTCATATCCTCATACCCAATATACTCATGTTATGTTTTAATGATCATTGATATCTTGATTGTTTTCCCTTACTGAGTATCTGATATCACCCATTTTTCCCATTATCTAGGTTATAAAGAAATATTTTAGGTATGATATGTCTCAGAAGGTTGATATTTAGAAGATCTAAGTGGGAGGAGATGTAGATCTCTTATGAACAAGTTGTTTTTATATATAGGTTTACAAATATAGTAGAATTATGCTATTTTTATGTATATAGTAATGTTATGTAAAAAAATTAATTTAATAATATGTATTATTTATTTATGAAAAGTATTGTTCGCTATAGAGTTCTTCAAAAAATTTGAAGTTGGTATGGCCTGTATTCCAATGAGGGGAAATATAGTTATTGAATCTTTATGATGGTAGATGCAAATTAAGGTGTTATAGGAGTTGAGTAGTGAGTGGAAACTAATGAAACTTTTAGGTTAAATGCATATGGATTTATAGAAGGACTAGGGTATTGTAGTTATATACTCTTTATTCACTATTATATTTCTTATGCATCATATTTAGAGAAGATGAAGTTTATATCATGTGTGCCTCTCCCTTAGGGACATCATTTTTCTGGGTTAGGGGTGGTGGGAAATACTACCCGCATGGAGTATAATTAAGGATTAGATTATCCAAATTCATGGGAAATTGTGGGTTCCTAAAAATATACAATATGATTTTATAAGGGAGTATCATACATATTGGTGGGATGTAAACCTTGGATTAATGTATTTTTATCACTATCTTCATCATAATATTAGTGGATAAGCATGAAGAAGGATATAACCAGCGTCAATACACCATTCTCCACCTCCCTGTAGGTGATTAATGAGCATCAATGACTACTGTGTCTCTATTAGTCTCTACCTATTCAAGAGAAGTAATGGATTTCTTCACTGTGGGCTTTATTAAAGGTTTAACAAGTACATCCTAGCAAATTATGAAGTATGTGTCATTGTTGATCTGCCAATGAAGGTTTTCCATTTCTTATCGATATAAGATACCTTTATGGTGAAAAATATAGGAAGGTTTTATTCCTGATTGATAGTATGACTACATAGGATACCATGGATCAATATCTCTGATAATTATTATCAATTTACAAAACATTTTTTGCCGGGGTTATAGAAATCATTTTGAACTAAAGTGTATTTGTGTACAACCCACCACCCTCAGACTGATGGAGAGTCCAAGAGGACTATTCTAGTGAAGGGGGACATGTTAAGGGTGTGTATCATAGATTTTTTAATTTATTGGGAGAACTAAATAGAACTCTATAATTCAAAAATAATAATATTTATCAATAGATGATTCAACTAGCTTTATTAGAGTTTTTTCATGGGAGGTCATGCTGTTCACCATTATGTTGGATGGAGGCTGGTGAGGTGGTAATGTTTGGTCCATGTCCCATTTATGATATGAAATAACATCTATACTTGATTCAATGTATTATAAATTGATTTTAAATTTATCAAAAATTGTAATGAAATCAATGTCATTAATCCTTGATGTTTGGTATATATGAATTTGTGTTTTCATAGATGTTTCTATGGTTGGGGAACCGTGGTATATTGATGTAGGAAAAATTGGTGCTCAGGTTCATGGGTCCACTAAAGATTTTAGATATGGTCAACCTAGTAGAATAATTAATTGACCATTAAAATAGATTTAGTTGCTAGAATAAATTTTTAAGGTATCTGAATTTGACAGTAATTTTCCATTCGACCTCATACTCTTATACTAATGATATCAGACTTGATATTTATACATCCTTTGATAGGAAAATTATTTGTATCATGGGATGAAAAAAGAATACAATTCATGGAAAATATATTATTGTAGTGAATGTAAAATTTTAATGGGGTTGTGTTATAAAGTAAATGTTGGAGAGGGAAGATTATATGCAGGCCCAGTATGCAATATTGTTCACCATAGACACAGATGATGTTTGATGATGAATCTTGAAGATGAACTATATTAAGGTAGAAATATTATAAGATACCATTATCTTTTTAAGGTAAATAACATTTTTTTATCAAACCCACATGTTTTCCCATTTAATAAGTGACTACTGGGGTTTGTGGGGTTATATATGGGTTTAAGAGGCATAAAAGGATGTCAAGGAACACAAATTAAAGACTGTAGTGCCATTGAAAAGACAGTTGTAGATCGCTAGATAGCTGATGGGATTACTACAGGAAAAGAAGATACAAGAATCAAACAAGATAACTAGTGAGACACACAGACCAAATGGTGGGTTCTAGTAAGGTATTTATAAAAAGGGGAAAATGGACTTTTACCCTTTCACCCTCTTTTCCTTCTTAACCAATTTTTCTTTATTTTTGGAATTAGTAGTAATGTGGGAAGTATCTCCTCATCCTCAATGGTTCTTGAGTATATCCTCTTCATCCAACATTTTATTCCAATTTCATTCATCATATTAGAAGAATATTTATAAGAATATCACTCCATTGCCTTCCAATATATCTTTTATGTTTTTTTCCAAATCTCTCCATCCGTGTATAATGTAAATTCCCTATTTTCATTGATTTTTCATGGTTTCTCTATTTCTATTGTCTCTTCCTAATTTAGAGACTACTATATAAAAAGTGGTTATCTTCTTACAAAATTTTAGTTTTTTGAAACATTTCCCTCAAGATATCACCATTCTATTTCGTCATTGGAATGTGAGGTCATGGTTACTCATCATACACTTGACCTAAAAATTGCCTAATTTTTTTATGACTTTTCAGTGCTCTTAAAATTTCCCTTATATTTAAAGATGTGGGATGGGTTGGGTAGACCCTTGTTGAAACAATTAAAAAGGTTGGTTAAATCTTATGACCTAATTTAGGGTGAACATTTGGGGTAGTTTATATATTCCCATAGAGTCAAAATGATTTAATATGGAATGTGGGATGCCTAGGATGACCTATAGACCCCTTTGTCAATTATGGACATGGAGTGATTAATTTAAAATGTAAATTGAACCTGAATGGTGAATTTGGATTATTTTTTTTATATTTATTTATTATATTAATTTTTTAATAATGACATGTTTTGAAATCATTTAGATTTTTATATGAATGGAATGATTTGGATGACCTTATTGGATTCATGATGACTAGTATTCCCATAGAATCACCTAGATGATGCTAAGATTCCATTGTGGTATATGTGTGCATGTTAGGGTGTATGGAAATTTTTTGATTCAATGATGTCAAATGAAATGTATTATCTCATTCAATACAGTAGATTCTACAAAAAAATTTTATTGCGAAGGCCATGGTGCGACTCACCCTTCGATTCAAGTAATGCATACACTTATTGAATTCCACGAACTAAATCACTATATTCTTTAGGGGAAACCCTATTGAATTATATGATAGGATCTCAAAATATTATACTTGATATAAATATGTTCCAAACTATTTGAGATTGAACCTTTTATTCCAATAAATCAATGCCTCTAAACATTAACGGAAGTCCCTTGAGTTAAAACCTGACTAATAAATTGTCTTTGGAAATATTGAAATGTAATTCCATCTTGATCTATGGGAATTAATTGAGGTTACTTGATTATGTTGGAATCATTGATGTTCCTTGGGACTAGATTGGTCTGTGATACTATTTTTTAGAGACCGATGTAGGCTAGAATAGGTGGGGTCAGCTTGGGTTTCCTCCTTGAGACCCAAGGTTCTATGTGGTTTCCTTTATTTTCTTAATTTTTTAACTATTATTATTTATTAACGTAATAATTACACAATATTATTCAATTAATTTATAATATGTATTTTAATTAGACACCATTGGTGGTGGAAAATTGAGTAATAATCAGACCCTATTCGGGTTGATGTTTGGTACTGAGATAGACTTTATTTATTCAGGTTGGGAAAATGGCATGTTACTTGTAACTAATGCATAAAAATCTGGATATTATTAGAGTTGGGATCTGTAAACTAGGTTAGGGTACTATAGAAAACTAATTGTTTAGTATTGGGTTTTTAGTGGTGGTTTATTAAATCACCCTTACATATATTTAAAATAATTTAGAAGCGGTTTCTAAAAACAACCACCAAAATAGTAAATTTTTCTAACAGACGACACTCTCCCCTTCCTGACACCCCCGAACCCCTGACCCTATAACTTTTCAAAGCCCTAATATCCCATTCACAACTCTCCACACCTTGACACCACCCCTCACTGCACCTATTAGACCTCTCCACCCTCAACGTGCGTCACTATTTCGCCGCGCCTCGCCGTTTCTCCATGGCTACCTTACTCTCAGTTCTCCATTGAATCATCTTCAAGGTTAGTTGGAATTTTCTTCTTAGTTTTAAGTTGTTTTTCACCTTCTACCCTTTTCCCTCCCTTGGTGTAACATCCCAGGTAAATAAATAATATTACATTATAATGTTTATCGATATTTGTGAATAAAATGTTAATACTACTTTAAAGGGAATGCTATTCTCGATGTCGTACCCTATACGCATCAACTAGTTTCATTGAAATCTTACGTTGTACACTAATAATATAATAATATTATAATAGTTAACGCCTAGCTATTGTAATGGAGGTAATGAACATAAATAACTACAAAATCATTACATATGTTTGTCAAATATTTTTACATTTATCCAATAAATGTTAGAGGCTTAAAATCCAAATGAATCCAATTTTAAGAACTAAATACTCTAATATTTTTAAAAGATTGTTTTACCACCTTTTGATGGTGATCCTTTATTAAATATAGCTTTTTTCAATTTTATAAACTCTATTTGTCAAAATAAACTTATTTTTTATTATTGGGATATTGAAATTTAATTTGGTTAAATTTTTGGTATGTTTCTGACAATGTTCATTCTTTTTAAGGAATAGTGATAAATATTGCATTTTACATCAAAACTATTTTTTCATATAATTTAAATATATGGATATATTATCTTTTTAATTGGTTTTAAAGTTTAATTAGAATATATTTTTACAATTTAAACCAATATTTGTCATTATAATTAATTTCACTTTGGAATTGGGCATAAACTAATGCCAAACTTTTCATAGATATTGTTTCAAAAAAACTCGCTATTTGTTTTGATAACGGGAATTATTTTTAAATTAATTATTTCAATTTATGTGTTTGGAATTTTGTAAAATGGATTCCATATTTTTAATCAGAAGTTCCAAATTATGTAATCAGGACTCTTTTGTTTTTGGACTTTGTGACTAGTAATAACGGTAATTATCGTTAATTATATTGATTAATTAGTAATCGGGTAGTTAAGGATAATAAAATAATATCATAATAATACAAAATGACACCAAAATGTGTCCTAATACTACTGGTTATATCTTGGCCAACAATGGTATGCCTTGTTCCAAACTTGGGGACCCCAGGGAATCACTTTTGTGTGATAATGACTTTTTATCTTTTTATTTTTTTAAAGAAAGTAAATATAACAAAGAATGTATCACCTGAGTAAAACATTTTTAATTTTGTATACATAAAGGATCTCTTGGACTATAAATAGTCATTGTAAAGATAAAAATATTTCCTACATCATAATATTTTTTTATAATTTTTAGACATTAAATAAATTAAATTATATACGAGACCATGATGATGCAGCGATTACCTCATTATTTAATGATTTAAATAAAATGAAAAGGTAATGTAAACTCTAAGACCTACACATGTCAAAAACCTATTGGATGGGTGGATTTCGAACCCTTATCACCTTATCCTCGAAACACATCAATGTGGGACCTTTAAAATCCGAAACTCATTTGAGAATAAAGTAACATTTTATACCTTTCCAAGAGTGCCCCTCCTCTCCTCTTATAAAAGGCCCCCACCTCTACCTCTTTACCAACACCTGTAAATCGTTTGTCTTGGCCAAGATCTGATCCTTTTGTCTCTCTACATACCTCTCTTCATCCTAGAAGCCTTACCTTAGGCAGAAATCTATTCAAGAAACCCTTTGGGTTCAAACCAAGAGGAGTTACCCGATTCAAAGGTAAAGTCTTCTCTAATTATCTTTTGTTTATTTTGCTTCTACAACCCCCTAAACTATTTTTATTCATTTATTTTGTAACAACACCAGTATATTACATATACTAGGATGTTTTTATCAAAATTATTCTAGCTACACGTACACACACCTATATCTAATGGTTAAAGAGCATACTGTTTTCGTGGATGGCGAATTTCTGCCTCACGAAATGATGATTGTTCAATATTATTCTAACACCATCAAAGGTGGCCATTAAGATGTCACTATATTTATATATGATATATAATAAGTTTATTTTTTCCTTAAGCTTCTGTATTTTCCATTTAGGTCATACCTTTATGGTTTCCATTATGGGTAAACGCAATATCTTCATTTTTGGAAGTGCAGACTACCACCCCCTCATAGTGATTTGTTTCATCAATGCCTTATGTGGGAAATATAAAGGATAGAGTTGATGATATTATATATGATATTATACTGTAATTATAATATATTTTTATATCATTATGAGTTCACTCCATTATGTAAGAAATATAAATGAAACTAGCGTTCATGTGTACGTACGGCCTACCGTCTCCATGAACGGTACATTTCATTTCTTTTTATCTCCAAATGTTATGTAAGAGTATAAAATGAATATTTACTGGATATATATGATATTTAAATCATTAATAATATTCTGGATATGATTTACTTATAACTACATGGACAATCATTTTCAAACAAATTCATTTTTGACTCATGTACCAAACATTGACAAAAACGTCTGATACGAACTCACATTATTAACCTATTATTATAACATTGTAATATGTGATATGAACTGAATAATAATCTTTATAGGAGGAACTTAAGAAATTATAAATTGAACAAAGTTTATTATTCATGAATATAAAGAAACGAACAAGACAAGTCGGACTTGAGGTAAGGGATCCAACCTCTCTCTTTATTTTTAAGTACTCTTTTTATGTAACTTAATTTAAGCTCATCTTTATTATGTTGGGGGATGTTATTTTATATTCCTCTTACTGTAAATTTTATGTTAAAATGATGAAGGACCCTATTTTATCTCATCAATCAATTTTTGGATGTTTTATGTGGCGCCGTTAGGCTGCCGAATTTTTATAAGGGGATTTTCATCTCACTTTTTATTCCTATGAGATTCATGCTACATTGGCCACTATTTCCTTTTGTGTGGTCTTCGTACTTCCCATTATTTTACAATTTGTATAATATAATCTCATTTATGGGTAGTTAAATCTTCATTGTATGACCCTTCTTTCATGGGGTGTATGTTTCGAATGTTGCCTAAATCGGTAAGGGAACCTTTCACACTCCTCTTTTTAAAAGGCTTATTTTGTTATGTCTTTTAATTTACATATTTTTATGTTTGAATATGTTCTTATATATAATTTTTGATTTAATTTTTATGTCCAAGTGATGAGATAACATTTTCTCTCTCATCAACTAATTTTATGAATTTTAAAGTGACGCCGTTAGGCTGTCAAATTTTACCAGGGAACTTTTTAACCAAATTTCGATTTCATTGGGTTCAACATGTAGTTATTGAATATGTCATCCTTTGAATATGTGTGAATGAACTTTGATTGTTTTACATTTAATATCCACTTATATTGGGTGTATTTATATTTGTCACACATAATTTTGAGATTGATTTATCCTTAATTTAAGGATACCTTCTTTACAAGGGATTTCATCTCATTTTACATTTCTGTTGAGACTTCATTGTTGTTATGCACAAATTTACTCTTATATGGTGTATATAATATCCTCTGGAATATTATATCATGAATCCATTTATTCTCATGATATTATAAAGTTCTGATTGAATGTTATTCCTCAATTATTGTATTCAAGTGTCTCTAATTTTGGTAAAAACCCTTTAACAAAAAATATTGCTTTAAATGTTTTATTGATTTGTTCTTATTAATATACATGTTTTCAAAATGGTTTTAAGGATTTATTTATATGGATATTAATGGTTTATAATGTTAAAATCTTCAAGGTGGTATGGGACACTTTGATTCAAAAATCTCTTTATTTAATGTTTTAAATGGTTTTGAAAATGGTTTTTTTGAATGGATTCATTATTTCAATATCATAAAAAGTTATATTTTTATTGCAATGTAGGAATGTTATATTTCCTTTATTATTTAGTTATGTGCTATGATTATGTTTTGTTTCTTGGGAATTGTTTATGGAAACTGGTGGTTCCATGATAAACTAAGTGAGGGTGAGCCCGATATAGCTCTCCAATGCATTGGGTAACATGAAGGGGTTAAACACTAAGGTTTCTCCGAAGAGATTTAGGGATTATACTATTATGGGTATTCCAAATGTAACCATGAGTGTTACTCCCTACATAATAATGTTTTGAATGCCTCAAGTTACCTTTATGTTTTATGATTTCTATGAGTTATTCATAAATCTTATGATTTCATGAGGTATGTTAACGTGCTTATGTTTTATGAGTAAAGTATGATTTCATTGATTCTTATGTATACATGTACTAATGTTTCCTTTCCAAATTTTTATATCCCTTAATAATCTTTTTATGCTCATCCCAAGTTTTTGAAATGTTTTTCACATGTCAAGGGAAAGGTACATGATATAATGATATTGTCATGGAAGTGTCAAGAAAGAATCCATGTTTTATTTTAAATATGTTTCTGTTTATGGAAAAAAAATTGATACTATATTTTATATAACCACTTTGTTTAAATGTGGAATGTAATGCATGATTTATGATCTAATTCTCTAAAACTCTAAACCTGAATAGATCCTCAATTTTTATTCTTGAAATAACTCAAGATTAAGTAAAGTTTAAGGCTGGGGCCTTATACTTGGTTCCTTTATATTTCTTGTCTTGGATCTCTCTTTGAGGGGATATGTTTGATGTTAGGTTTAATTTTCTTAGATTATATGGTGAGCAGTTTGATCTTCAAGCCTTTTTCTTCTTTCTATGAGAGTTTCATTGAATTATCACACTATTGAGGTAGGTCTCTCTATCTAGTACCTTTCCAGAACAATATTTCAATTCTTGATCATTCTTAATTAAATTGTAAATTAGTTTCACATGATTATAGTGTGCTTTTATGGATTATAGAGGTGTTTTCCTGTAAGATTTTTGATGAAAAAAGGGGTTTAAAAGGATTTCATTTAGTAAGCATATATATGTGTGCTTCTAAAGTGTTTGATAAAATTTTATTTTAGCTTATAAAGTGTAATTGTGTGTTTTTTAGATTATTTTAACATTGGTTGGATTTTTTTAGTTGGTTATAATGTGATATTGAGGTGGGTGAGGGATTTGGTTTCCTTTATTTTGGTTTGAGGACTATTTTCAAATTCCTATAGATGGTTACAATGTTCCGTATGATTTCTAAATGGGTAACTTCTATGTTTTTGAGACACCTTATGTCATTACATTAGGTGTGGGTATATCCATATGTGAATGTGGGCGTATATCCTATATGTGTATTTTATTCTTCCACCATGACCACTATTAACCACACAATGATCATGATCATAAAATATAGGTACACAAGCGTTCAATAAAATTAAAAGATCTTAGTACTTTACCAAATTAAAATCCTAAATAATAGGTCATATCTATCCACACGAAACATTAAGCCTCATAGAGTCCATACACACCCTCAAAGGTAATCATGGAGTATATTCCATCACAAACTCCAATCACTAGAACAATACTGGGGTCCAACCAAAAACTAAGGTGTCTAACTAGTTACATAGATTCCATATGATTCCCTCAAAAAACCATAAGGATAAGGAATCCTAAGAATAAACTTCATTATCACCAATTTACTCTAGAAACATTCTAGTGAGTGGTTAATCACCTCTACCATCTAATCCCACGACCGTCCCAAGACAAAAAAATTATCACATGCTACTAGACTCTTTAACAACATCCTACCTCTATCAATTATGGTGTTTCTATGTTCTAGGTAATTTCTTATAGATGTTCCTAAAAATCCTAATCTTCAATGGAAAATAGTCCATTCCTTATGGGTTAACAACTTAGATTCCCTTAAACTAGCTCACTAAGGCTCCCCTAAGCCAAAAAAAACTCATCACACCAATAAAGACAACACAAAGGTACATCAATTTGATTAGGACTCCATTATCCCTACTAGTATATCCATTGAGAATTTTTAAAATTCATTTACCAAGTATGAAATACCGAAATATATTTTATATGGATCAACCCAGGCTGCTTATGGAACTTTGAGCCCAACTAGTCCTAACCCACATTCCTGATCTATGTCCCCTATCATTCACATAAATTCACATTCATGCATGAATATTTCTATGTATTAATGGGTATATATAACATGATGTTAGATTTACCCCATTCCATAACACATTTAATATCATTATCCAAGACCAGACTAAGCATCACTATTCTCTTGAGCCCCTTCCTCATACCTTAGGGATCAAATAGTTAATTATAAAAATTTATAAAGAATTATCCAACTTAATTGAATATGGAATAACCATTGATAAATCAACAAGAATCATCATGACATATAAATATCAAACAATGATGTGTGAATAGATCATTTAATTCTTATAGAACCCTAGGACCAAAATCCCCATGAACTGACCATCAATTCCAGTATAATCTAGTTGAATTCCTCAAAAAAATATATGCTTTAGAGAGCCATTTATCAAATTATAAGAAACAATAATCATTTAACCTCTTTAGTAATCATGTATCCGCAATACCATAAATCCCCACAAATCAAAGATAACACCTCCATGATTTGGTGGAATTTTTATTAAACCCACAGATAGAACCATCCAAAATTAGAGGAAGAACCACAACGAGAATGATAGAAGATGGATGGAGAATATTACATAGATTTAGTATGGAAAAAACTTCTAATAAACATCCAATAAAGGGTAAGGGGGGATCAAAATAAGGGAACAATGGGGGAGTGGGATAAGAAAATTACCACTTTAAAGAACCTACCTAACAGAAGAAGGATTAACCAAACCTCAAGTAACTGGTCTGACCCTTCCAACAAATATAGGACCGAATAACCATTTAAACATAGCCCATGGGGGAATGGATTAATTCCCCACATATATAGTTTTGTTGTAGAATGAACCAATGGATCATGGAATAAAAATCAACCCTAGAAAAACACCCTTAACATCCTAACCAGACATTGCAACATGACCAGGGAATCAAGGCACAACCAACCACCCATGGGAAACCTGATAAAACTCTACCAAAGAACCCTTTTGGATGAAACCTTTTGGTTTTAATGTGACAAATCCTCCTCAAGTATCATTTATATAAAAAAACGAGGTTGTGGTGTGATTTCCCCATACCCCAAAATTTAATATTATGAAACATACACACCATGCCCTAATGTCCATTGTTATAGTATGATTTAGATATCCCCTCAGTAATAAAAGATAAAACATCCTCAAAACTGCTCATAATTTAATCAAACTCTTAGAAATGGATTTCACCATTATATTTTGTTGAATAGCTAACTGTTAGGCCTTCTAATTTACTTACACCATGGGTATTGTACTTTTAGATTTGACCATTTTTATATGATACTCCACCGATCAACCATTCCCTCATTTACCATGGGTGTCGTGTCTTTTTTTAGTCTTTTTCAACTATATATCAACATGTTGAACACAACCTTATTTGTTGCATAATTTTAGAAAAAGAATATAGTTTATTTCATTTGTGTTTATTTTATAAATACAACAAATATTTGGATGGAATCCTCAAGATAAGTCTATACAACTGGTTGTAGTAAGAAGTCAATAAAAAACCTGATTTAAAATGATACATTATTTACCATATGTATTTATATAATAAGACCTTCTTTAACATATTGTATTTTTTCAAATAGTAAATATGATTATATTTCCCTATTTAGTAATAGTTATGTATTTTAATTTTTTTAATATTGTGTAGGCACATTGTGATATAAATGGATAAAAGCTGGATATCATTACCGAGGAACACACATCAGTATGCTAAGTGTTTAGAAGAGTTTTTAGATTTTACAATTTCCAATTGATTTGTTTAAGGGAGAATAAGATGTCGATGTCCTAAATATAAATTTAGAATATGGTTGAAAAGGGTTGAATTTTATGCACACATGATATTGAAGAAATTACCTACTCAATATTTGTGTTGGATTTTTCATAGTGAATTAAATGTTATAGAAAGGTTGAACACTTATTTCAATCCACAGGATGAGCACCCAACTTCACTGAAAATGGAAAATAAAATTCAAAACCAAATAAATGATGCATTTGGAATTGAAAGACACCAACAACAACATCAACACATATCAGATCAACCATTTGATGGTTCTACAAATAGAAATGTGAAAAGTGATGCTTTTGAGACTATAGGACAACCAAATAAAGATTTTAACATATCATTGGATAATCCTCTTGATGATGTGGAGACTTTTGTAAGAGAAAACTTCACTTCCAGAAATATGTTTCATGGTTTAGTTGAATATGTAAATAAAGAGTTTCATAGTGGATGTTTGAAATATTAAAAACATTATTTTATGCTAATGTTTTACCATATGAAATGCCTATGGAATTATAATTAGGGTAATGTCCATGATATTGGAATTTTTGTGTGATGTAATTATTGAAGAAAAAATCCCCCAGTATTTTTATGACATGAAAAATATTGTTAACATGATTGGTCTGAATTATACAAAAAATACATGCGTGTCCCAATGATTGTATGATTTATTGGATAGAGGATTCAAGTAGACAGGATTAAAAATAATGTTCTTTTTCTAGATGGAATTCAATGAGTGGTGTTGGAAGTCTAAATCAACATACTACCATGAAGAAAAATAAAAGGAACACACCTTGAAAGGTTTTGAGTTACTTTCCTTTAAAGCCTCGATTTTAAAGATTATTCATGTCATCAAAACCTGCCAAACACATAAAGTGTTATTATGTAGATAATAATAATGATGGGTTAATGTGACATCCATGATATTCACAATTGTGGAAGGAAGTTAATTAATTACATCCAAATTTCTCATATGATCCTAGGAATGTTTGATTGGGATTGACTGCCAATGGATCAACCCATTTAGGACTTTGAGTACCAGTTATAGCATTTGGCCAGTTGTTTTGATTACTTACAATCTGCCTTTGTGGATGTATATGCAACAAAAATATATTATCATTTTTATTATTATTACTTGAAAAGAATTCTTAGAAATGATATTGATGTATAATTGTAACCATTAATTGAATAATTACATGAGTTATTGAGAATTGATGTTTATACATATGATGGTTCTTTTTAAACAATGTTTAAAATGTGTACTTCTCTAATGTGGACCATTAGTGACTTCAATGGACTTAAGAATTTATCTGGTTGGAAAAATAATATGGGTTTGGGTTTTACAATTGTTAATATTTATTTTGTGCCCAAATGGATACACCATAGTATAAAATGGTTCTCTATGTGCCATCTAGGATTTGTAATGAATCTCATCGATTTCGGGAGAACATGTCAAAATTCAACAGTTTTATTGACCGTAGACCACCTCCAAAGTTGTTAATTGGTTCTGAAATATTGGAACAACTTGGAAATGTTGAAATAGAATTAGGGAAGGTGAATCATTTGAATGATATTGGGAAATGTGTTCGAAGTGCATCACCATGTGTAATCAGCACACAAGAGTGGAAGAAAAAAATTATATTCATCAAACTTCTATATTGGGAATTTAATTTTTTGTAGTATAATCTTGAGGTGATTCATATTGAAAATAATGTATGGGGTAATTTGATTTTCACATTTCATAATGATTATGGAAAGTCAAAGGATCATCTGTATGCTCAGAAATACTTATAAGTAAGGAAAATAAAATGTGATCTATGGCCTGATAAGAATGAAAAGTATGCTCTGAAAACATTTTCAATGAAAAATAGGGATAAAGATATATTAATTCAAATTTTAAAGAATTTGAAGGTATCTAATTTGTATACATGTAACATATCAAGGTATGTTTACATAAATCATCATAGGTTACATAGATTGAAAAGTCAATATTCACATATTTTTTTACAGAAGTTACTACCATTCGCATTGCGTACATTATTACATGAAAAGTTTACTGCTGTTGAACTCCAATTCTGCACATTTTTTAGACAACTGTGTAAGAAATATATACATACAGTTAATCTTGAAAACCTTCAGAAGAGATTTGTATTGAAACTTTGTGAAATTGATATTATCTTTTCTCCATCTTTTTTACTATTATGATGCATTTAACTGTGCATTTGGTTGAGGAAGCTAAATTAGAAGTCCTCGTACATTATCAATGGATGTATCCAATTGAGATGTACCTTATTTATAAATTTTTAGATACATAAAAAATTCTTTTCACTTAATGAAATTCATAATTATGTTTTTTATTTTCATTCATAAATGAATTGGGAATTTTATATCATACATGAGAAATAATGCTCAACCTGAAGGCTCTATTTCTAAAGGCTATTTGAAAGAGGAGTGTCTTACCTTTTGTTCTAGATTCATAGATGATATTGAGACTAGGTTTAATAAAGTTGGGCGTGTTGACGAAACAGAAAATAAATCTCAAATACATGTGAAATAAATGATATTTCCTTCTATTGGCTGATCAGTTGGAAGGAACTCAAATGTTACACTGAAAGAAATTGAATTATTACAGGCACATTAATACGTGCTTTTGAATAGTGAAAATGATGATCTAATTTTTGAAGAGTTGAGGATATAAACAAAGATGAGAATGAGAGTCCGAACACGAAATGAGAAATATATAATGAAAAATATTAATAAAGAGCTTGTAGAATGGTTTTCCCAACATGTAAGTTCATAAATATTGTAATAAATATGAATATTAGGCTAACACAAATATTTTGTAAATTGAATTAATGGATGTATAGTTAAAAAAATACAAATTTACGATAAATTTAAAATATACTTTATATTTTTTAAAAATTAAACCAAAAGGTAGTTATCAAATAAAATTAAATACCTTTTCACTATTAGTCAAAAAATAAAACTTTTTAGAAAAATTCAAAAAATCACCCTACGATAATTTTAATATTCAAACTCCAAAAATAATTTTTTATTTTTTCAAATAAATTTTAGAAATATTTCAAAAATTATTTTTAAAGATAGTGTGCTATAAATAGACTATAAAACTGTATTAGAAAAATACTATTTTTAAGTATAGAGTTGGATTTATTCTTATCTATTATCTAAAATGCACAAAATTTTAATTTTAATTAGCTTGATGCGTATTTAATATAAAATTCTAATTTAAATCATTCTTTGAACGTGTTTTATTTATTTTATTTAAGTAAAACACATTTATGTTCATAAAATTAGTTTATCAATAAATTATTTCCTTCATATTCAAAAGGATTTTTTATTTTCATTTTCAATTAATTAGTCACCAAATATTTAATTATATTAACATGTGTAAACAATATTTTTATAGTTTATAAATCCTATTAATATATTATATAAAAATTTCTTTGTGATAACTATCATATTAAATAATAATTTTTTAATTTTATGAAACATTTAATTTAAATATATTATTGCGTGTAATAAAATATATTCTTGATATTGTGTGCAATAGAAGCCATGATTAGTATTGTGTGTAGTGAAAGGTAAATTAATTATTAACTGTAATGCAATAAAAAATCAACGTTTCATCTAAAAAAATATGGAAATGTATAATTTTAGTTGAAAAAATAAATTCAGAAAATAGCATGGGTGTTATAGTTGGTCTTCCTAAAATACAATTCCAAGGTTCTATAATAAGGGAACTAATGAATGCCTACCAAAGAAGAAGAAATGGTCTTACAATTAGTATTTCAATTATTCCTCCTATAAATATGAGGTTATATTCATAAAATAATATGATCAATATCCCTAATATACTTAAATTTTATTATAATTATGAGACAACCATTATTCACCCTATTTTACATTAAACGTGATGTGTTAGTATTGCTCGTGTCTACGTATTACGTACCATCTACATGTAATTATATAATTAAATTTCCATCAAAAAATTTAATGAATGGTTATTATAACCAATATATTTGATATTTATGAAAAAATTATCCTACTATAATTATAATATCATTTATATATTTTATTATTCAAATATTTTTGAAAATGATAAGGACGCTAATGCATACGTGTGGACTACCACCTCCATGAAGCTATGCGATTTATTTCCATTTTTTTTGTACTTGGATAGTTATAATGATATATTTAATGAATATATATTGTATATATTATATAATATTGATTCTTTAAAGGTGAATTATTAATAATAATTCTTTCACTCCTTCCATCCAAAAGTGAAAACATTGTTTACACATTCATACGACCTTCTGTCTCCATGAACAGTTTATTTAATTTTTCTATATCTACCACTATAGATATATATATATATCTATTTATATGGTATATATATGATATTTATATCATAATCAATTTTTTTTGAGATAATAGAACAATAATCATTGTAATATGACCAAGATAAATGAACTAAAACACACATGGAAAACAGACTGGTTCTCACCCAACTATCCATTTTAAGGAATTAATATTAATAAATATACTTTGAAATTGTAAAATGGATGTTAAACAATAAATTTTAAATGAATATGTCTCTTTAATGGATGTATTATATATATATATTATTCATGTGTTTTGAAGAAATTCCAAGCAGTATTATACTTTAGGTAAGGGATCTCTCATACCACTTTTATTTTTATGAGGCATATTCCATATTTAAAACTTTATTTTTATTTTGTGGTGTATATATATCATATGAATGTGTTTCATTATTATTTTAATGATTTTTTATTTAAAAATAAATATGAGGTTTTCTATTTTATGTGGTTTTCATTGATAGATTACCAAATTGGTAAGGGTTCTTCATCTCAATATTGTTTCACTATGACTTACTATATGTTATACACATATTTATGTATATGATGTGTATGTACATACCTTTGGACTTTCTATATAAGGATTTTTTATGTTCAATATATTTAGTGTTTCTTTTGATGGTATTCATTCATATGGATTATGAATCAAATGTTACCAAAGTGGCAAGGGCTTTATGTCACGATCTCATTATTTATCGAGATTATATATGATTAAGTTTTTAATTATAAAATCTTATCAACTACTTCTAAATAATTCCATTAATTAAATTATACTATGGTTATTTCTTGAGGTTACATGTTTTAGTTTAATTTTCATCACTTTAAGTACAGAAGATATTGAAAGAATCTGTTTAATGAAAATTGACTATAAATATATTAGTTTAAAAAAATTCTATTCCATATCCATGTTATCTAGAAATGTTATCATGAATGTTTTTAATATATTACTATTATTTTCTAAATTAATTTTTTACCTATGATTTAATTTTTACATAATGGTTTAAAAGGAATCTTTTTTATCATTTTCTATACGAGGTACTTTTTTATTTTTTTTACAAAAGTCTAAAGGGAATAAATCATTTTAAATTATATGGTATGTATGAAATTTCATACCATCATTACCACTTAGTAATTATAATATTAATTTATAGGTTTCCTTGTTTAGTAAAAATAAAAATTATTATTTATTTTTTTGAAAATTTAAGAATTTAAAGAAATGGTTTCAAAGTGAAAACAACATTTTTCTCATGAAAATTTTCAAGGGATCTTTTAATAGAGATTTAATTTTCGATAAAGTCAATTGATGTTACCTATAATCTACAAAGGATATGATCCAAGGATACTATAAATTTTATTTCTGAATATTTGTTTATTATTATGATTAAAATATGTTTATGAAACCCATATCACTTTTACAAGTTATGCTATGAGGAATTGTTGAATTGTTTGTGAAACCTATTTCTTTTCCATGGGTTATTACTCAATTAATTTTTTATGAAATAAATTTATTATTCACAAGTTATGACATGATGAATATTTTTAGTATTTTGGAACACATATTCATGATTTTTATTATGCGATTTGTGGTAGATAGAATTATACATCCCTCTAATTCATTGGGTAAAGATGGATATCTCATGAGATAAATAGGATTGGAAATGTGAGTGAAACATGTACTGTAAGTGACTTTGTTCTATATGATATACTTGGGACTGAACATTGAATAATATGATGGAATAAGACATGATCCCAATATACTATGATAGTATTTCCTTTGATCCCTAAATACTAAGGTCACGATTTTCTAAACTTACGTGTATTCCACAAACTTATTCTTATGTCGATGTTATGATCATATGGCTCATGTTCATTGATTACATTATGATTAAACCCCTATATACTGCTAAAATTAATGTTGTGAATCAATATTAAGATCAGTGATATGATGTTTATGGATTTAAAATTATAATATCAAATTCTCATACCCTTATGCTCATGTTTTATTTATGTGATAACTGATATCACCCTTATTTACTCTTACTGAGAATCTGAGCTCACCCTTTCTTATGATTCATTTCCCCATGTTATTTAAAATGATTTTATATATATTATGTATAATAAGAGTACTTTTTGGGAAGATATATGTGGGAGATATTGAAGATCATTCATGAAATCAGAATATTCTGTATCTAGGCTCCAAAGGCACTAAACCTTTATAGTCCTCAAGTGTGTAAATTTAAAATTTAATGAATATTTATCTCTTAAGTTAGATATCCATGTATGAAATGGTTCAATCAATATATGGTTAAAATTAGGGGATATGATGGCTATGGACAATTCCTTTCATTTTAAAAATCTTTAGCACTTTTATCACACCATGGATGGTTATGTGACTACTAGATCCAAAAAATTTGAGGATAGAATGTGTTAAAAGATAGAGGTACATATAAATATTTTCTGCGAGAAATATTTTTCAGAGATGTTGAACCATGATTTTATAAATTATATCAAAATAAGTAATGTAAATGGTTCTATATGAATTTCCACTCTAGGAAGTAGATGTAGTGGATCATCTGATAGCTCAAATCATTAGTCAGAAAACTCTTTTTAGGGAAATGGTAGTCAACCTCATCAGATTGGTGACTCTTCCCTTCCTTAGTAAGGGAGAAACAAGATCTCATGAAATCATTTTTAGGGATAGGGGAATAAAATACATTAGTGAACATGGATTCCCTTGTTATGTTATTAGTTTGGAATAATAGACCACATAAATAATTTTTCCTGGTTAATTAGCATGCACCTAATGGTTGCAATTCATGATCATCTCTGAGATTTAGAGTAGGGACTTATATGCCTCATCAGACTTATAGTTGGGAATACACTAGTTTTATGGGTCAGGGTGGTAGGTGTTGATATTTAGGTTGGGGAAAATGAGGGAGTGTGACTTAGGGAAATAAAATGAGAGTACACTACCATGGTATATTCTAGTTACACGTAGTTGAACCTACTGTAATATTTCAGTAGGAAGGACCGTCTACCATGAGATGTATGATTTTAGTAGCTTTGAATCTTTATTATACTACTTTTAAAATTACATCCTCACATTCTGTAATCTCTTATGAGTTTATTTGAGGGTCAGTCTTGTCTATATAGGACCTTTATAGAGTTCTATTGATTGACACACCCATAGGTATGAATTAATATGGGATCTAAAAGTGAATAGATTTTTATTTAGTCACTAGAAGTAGATAGTGCCTTTGAGACTTCTATGTATTAGATATTGGAGGATTTTTATGTGATTATAAGGATAGAATATCCTATTCATTATTAAGTTTATATTTATTACTATCATCAATGAGTGTCCTTCACTTATCACGAGGGTGGTAACTTCAAATAGTTTGGGGAGGGGGACATGTGATAAGTTCATTTAGGACCAGTGGATCAATGATTGGGTGGGATCACACTATAGGTTTCTAACAAAATTTTTAATGAGGATAATACATTCCAAAAAGTTTTTCCTACTATGATTGATTGGTACTAGGATTTTTTCCCAATGTAATTTTTTGAATTACCACCCAAACCTGGAATCAATTTTATGATTGATATGTTTTTGGGTAAAAGGCCAATTATATCTCTTCTTATAGGTTGGAATCACCAGAGTCTTGGGATTTAGAAAAAAGCTGATGTATTTTGTGGTAACAGGGTTTATCAATTTGAGAATATCCCTTTGGTGTTCCCAAATATTATTCTCAATGAAGGTGGATGACTCCTCGAGATTATATGTTGGATATCATAATCTTAAAAATGTAAAGGATATGAAACTATATACAGTCCCTCATATTTAAGATTTATTTTACCAACTAAAGGGTGTTTGAGTTATCTTGAAGATTGATTTATGTTTGAGGTTCCACTAGATACAATTTTGAGCACATAACACTCTACACAAATCATTTTTGAGTATGTATGGCCTTTATGAGTAACTTGTTACTCAATTCATGTTGAAAAATTATTTGGGAGAACTTATGAACCTAATGAATAGTGTGTTCCATCCTTACATGGACTCATTTATCATCTGGTTTTTTGAAAATATTTTTTTGTATTCCTGGTAGAGTGATGAACACACTCAAAATTTGGATATAGTTATAATAAAAATTGAAGGATAGAAGATATATGAAAAAATTTATGTTTTTATTTTTTATAGATAGAGTTCACTTCCTGGGATATGTCATATTAGAGGTTGGGGTATCCGTGGGCCTAGAGAAGGTGGATGATATGATTTCATGGGAGATACACAAGAATTTATTTGATATTTTCAATCTCCTAGGGTTGGTAGGATACTATAACATATTTACATTGGACATCACTTTCTTGGTATAGTTGTTGAAAGGATTGACTAATAAAAAAGTAAGGTTTGACTATTCTAATGCTTGTGAGTCATCCTTCAAGGATTTAAAGAGGTGATTGAAGTCTGTTTTGATAATTAATTTTCACAAGAATGGTATGGAGTATACCTTATAATGTGATATGTAAGGTGAGGTATTGTGTTTAGCGATAATATTGGATGGGAGGGTAGCTGCTTATGCACCGAGGATGCCGAGATAGTTAGAACTAATGATATTCTTTTATCGATATGGAGTTTTATTTTTGTTTGTTTTCAATACATATTGGGTTGATCAAGGAGTTTTTAAGGAATTTGAGATTACTATTGTGGATGAAGGTAGTATTAATGGTGGCATAATTTCCCAGTGTTTTCCAAAATTTTGGTCCTCAAAATCCGGAGTTTGTTTTTGAAACGGATGGATTTCTGCATAGAAGATACTAAGATGAAAACGAGAAATGTAAATAATCAAAGGAAGGAAACCACGTAGATTAGGACATGAACCACATACCATGTTCACATAAGAGTTTGTGGATCATGAAATTTGGTATGCAGAATGATGAACTACAAACCGTAAAATAGGAATGATTATTGTATCAAAGGGGGTTTGCGGGAAGGCATCTAGTTCATGGGATGCTGTTTCATTCACAAAATTGAGATGATTTTTTAAGAAGCCACAAAGGGTGTTATTTTCTAAAATTAGGCAGTGATTTGTATCACTTCATTTGAACAACAAAGTTATGCAAACTGCATTGGGAAGTGGTTCGTGGGAGATTCGCAATACGTGGAAAAGGCAATGTTGTATCGCAGATTTGGTAAATCTCGATTTATAAGGTTTTTAGGATATGTTTTCCTATACAAGGATACCTAATCACTCCATTAAGCATTCTAATATGAGTAATAAAATTATAGAGGAATTCGGTGAAGACCACAATGGTTTACCTAATGAAAATCTTGTAAGGGAGAAGAGGTCCAGGAGGAGGATTCCATAAGAGGAGAAGTGGTCTGTGGAGGAGAAATAGTTTGTTGAAGAATATGTCCACTAAAAGTGGTGGTACATGGAGTACTGTCTGTAAGTGGAGAAATAACTAGGTCTATTGTTATCTTACTTTACATAGAGAAATTGAGGCAGTTCACATAGCAAGGCAGTATGCAAAGGAAGGTTGTACAAAAGAGAAGAAGAGAAGGAAGTTTGTGAATGTGGTTTTCAAAGGTAGTACACATGAATTATTTATAGAGATGTATCACGGATGCAGTACATGGAGGTGGTAAAAAGATCACTCTTTTATGCAGAGGTTAAGTTCTAGATTTTGGAGGACAAGTTTGCGAATAGACAATATGCGCTAATGTAAATACATTTGCAGGGGAAAACATGACTTCAACAGTGCATCTCTCTATAGTTGAGGATTCATTATTTAATTCCAATCCATTGAAGTGAGATTTAAGTTGATAAATTGATTTCATATTCTTCCCAATATATTGAGTAAGTGGGAGTCAATAGAAGTGATCCAAGGGATTTATTGTGCTACATCTAAAACCTTGTAAAGGTAGTGTTCCTCTACAGAGTGACTGTGCTAAACAATTTTATGCTACAACTGATGATCATTAGTAGAATTTGGTACGAATGAAAACCTATCATGGCATTATCCTTATAAGATTCCCTTATTCGTGATCCAAGTAAAATTTTTGGGTCCTGTCTTTGCATGTGATTCTTTGTTTTCTTGGCTTTCTCATCAAACAAGTTTAATAGGTTTCTACCATCATGGAAACAAGGTATATTAGTTTTAAATAATAATCTAACACTTTTATTTACCACTCCCATCTTAGTGCTTTCTTGGGTCCTTTATATAACACATGGGTTCAAGCACATGAACTTTGATTTAGAGTTAGCTTCATTATTATAGACACTAATATATTGGGTACACTACCTTATGGGTTAAGTTTGTTGTCTTCAAATATCATAAATGCTTGAAATTCCTCTTCTCCAAGCATAACCTAAATCTATAGTAGATAATGTGGGTCAAGTACCTATAATACATCGTATTTGAGTTTTATTATACTCCCTATAAGTGATACATCATTATTTATTCCGTGAGTAGGAATACTCAGTCCCATATAATATAGCATTTTAACGTTGAGTGTATGGTGAGGGATTTATTTATGATCCTTGTTTGGATTTCCAAGAGTAAATTTGAGGACATATTTTGATTTTATTTTTGTTGAATCCCAAATTAATTACCAGGAAATTAACGTCTATCATTAAAATTATGATTAATTTATGATGAGGGACACTATTTATATTGTGCAACCACAAATTTAATGGTCCTTGGATGCTTTGAGATTCATATTTTTAGAGACTATGTTATAGTCCTAATGACATACATGAGGAAGTGATAATGGAATTCCATACCTCAAACAGGGAAACAAAAATAGTTCATAACTATATTTATTGAGTGGTGAACCAATAGTAATGGTGGAAAGGGATATAAAAGTACCTAGTGACGTTTATTACACCATTATCTTCATGTCAACAGGTGTAGGATGAGCACTAGTGGCCCATTAGACTTCTCCAGTATTTATAGATAGCTAAAAAGAAATTGATGATGACATAATGTACTTTTTGATTGGATTACAAAGTACTCATTATGATCATGATGTTTTTGGGTTATCATGGGTAATTTGATTAAAGTAACCCATTTATATCCTATTAAGGACTCTTCTTTAATTGATGATATTTGTAGGTTATATGATTATAAGGTGGTACAATTTTACATAGTGATAGAATGAATCATACTTGACATGGATTCCCATTTCACATTATGTTTCTGGTAGGGTTTCCAAAAAGGCATTGGGAATAGTGGATTATCTGATTACTTCCCAAAAAATGAAAATTAAAGGGAAATTGGAGTGTAAAATATAGGTTCTTCAAGATTGTCTCTAATCACGTATCCTCAATTTTGGTGGATCTTGGGAGAGACATAGGGCATTAGTGGTGTTCTATTACAGTAAAAGTTATAAGGAATTCATTTAGATGGATTCATTTTAGTCATTATAAAGAAGTTTATTCCTATTGACATTACATTGGCTCAATGTTAGAGAGTCAACCATTCTTTGGCCATGCTATGTATAAGAAAATAATGACCATATTCTATTGATCAAGAAGCATTTTGGTAACACCCATAGAATACTAATATCTTTTACTAAACAAAGATGTTGTCCATTAGAATTTAATGCGGGAGAATAGGTATTCTTATGAAATCCATGGAGACTTGGGAAACATCAAATTTTTGAAAAGGGTGTGTTAGATCTAAAATTAAAGGGGTCTATTGAGAGTATGAAGAATATCAGTATCATGGCATACCAATTATAATCTCCATCGAGGGATATGTCCAAACAAGATTTGATTTATGTCTTTATGCTCTAGGGTATCATCCATAGATATCACTTTTGATTGGTATTGATTAAATGAGAGTAAAGGATGTTTTTATGATAAATAACTAGTTTTCATCATTAATCAGAGTGAAAATACCCTTTATAGAAAGAAATATCGTCTTGAATTGGTGCTATAGAAATAATGTAATAACTAAGAGATTATGTGGGAGTGGGAATATGATGACCTTTCCTAATCATCAGATTTATTATTTGATGAATCTTTGTGAGTCTCTTGGGTTCAACTCATAGAAGAGATACTTCTTTAGAGGAGAGTTTGTAATCCCCACCCCATTATTAAGGTATGTTACTATTTAATATTCATAAAAAACCCACTTATTAGTTTTTTAAGAGTTATTTTATAATTTTAGTGGGTATAGGTAGTGAACTGGGGGTGTGAGAGAAGGTGTTAGAATAAATCATTATTATATTCCCATATGCTAGTCATCATAAGACCACCGACCTAACGATTAGCTAAATAAAAAATCTGCAATTTTGATAGTCTCAATTTTGAGGTAATAGAAGGCACCATCTGACTAGTTGTGTGATTAAATGTTTTTTTTATTTCAGGGAAACAATTTATTTTACACCTGATTTTTCGTAAACTCTTAACTGATTTTCTCCACCCATTTTGGTCTATCCTCGCCCATATGTTTTCACCATATTACCCCCCCATATTCATAGATGGGGACCCTTTGATCTAAATGCTTTCCTATTTATGCTTAGTGAGATAAACACAATGTGGAATATCTATTACATTCTTATATTCAATTATTATTTTATTTCACTATTATGTTGTGTTCCATTATGTTCAGCTCACATTCCTTATTTTCATGGATTTTATCTAATAACGCATTTTATCTCATTTGATGTCTAATAGAATCATAGTTTTGGGATTGGGTACTCTTGTTGGACTATGATAGGTGTTCCATATATTTTCTCTATAGTAACATCCATCAACACAAGTGTTTACATCATGTATGATGCAGATATTCCATGAATTAACCCTAAATTTTAATTCAAATTCTAAAAAAATAAATTTTTTTCCTTGTTATCCTCTTTTAAATTAGATTTTTTTTTTAAAAAGGTGATTCCATTGTAATACATTACCTTGAGAAAATTATGTATTAAATGGTTACAAAAATAGTAATTTAAAATGGATGATATAAATATTTTTTGGAAATGATATTTCATAATTAGGGTTTGGGAATTATATGGGAATTTTTAATAAATAACCTTGAAAATGGAAATTTGAAATCAATTTGAAAATGTGGAATCATATTGATAGCTTGTGTAATGATTTTTTTCCCATAGCGGTGAATTTTGGTTTGTGCTCGGGTTTTGATAAATTTGATAAAGTAGAAACCTTCTTAAATGGGAATATATATTTTTTATGGGTAGAAAAGACATCTATTGGGGTGTTATATAAAACTATAATTTGGTTGTAAAAACACACGAAGAGGTGGTTACTGTTTAAATTTATGATCTAAGAAAACTCACATGGGGTATGTCCATGATAAATATTTTAATACTTGGGAATAGCATGTCTATTATACTAGTTAGAACAGTCCCCATGATTTTCTCAGTTTCCCATTTAGCACTAGCTGCTGCATGTATGGTTGACTGGGTATCATACCAAAGGATCAATAATGGTTTTTTACTCTTGGTAATTATAATATATAATTTTTAATTAAAACACTTCACTATGCCCTAATTTATAGAGTCAACTTATTTAAGGATTCAATTGCTATTGTCATTCTATGTTTTACCCACACCTTACTTAGGAAGACATCTAGTACCTAGGAAGACTTCATGGTTGTAGGTCTAAACAATTAAAATCTCAAAATGAACGATTCATAATTTCATGGTTAGGATGGATCTTGGTTGTTAGAAATAAAGTCATATCTAAATCAACAATTGAATGTCATGCATTTTTTGTATTTTACAATTTTTTTTCACTTTTCTTAGTAGTTTATATAATTGTTTTTATATATAAAACTTGGATGTTTGAGCATCATTTTGAATATTTCATGGTTTATGTTTACATAATGATTATTGTGTTTACGTTTTATTAAATATTATGTGATTCATGTTTTTTTTCCATTTTTTTGGTATGAATATATGTATAGAGGGGGTAGTCTCCAAACAAAATCTTATCAAACCCTCACCAATAGTCATTAGCCTATGACACGTGGGAAGGTGCACCTGTGGTCATGTGACATACTAGTGTAGTCGCCCTTTATAGTGAGGCGATCCTTAATGTGAAAAATAGGTGCCTAAGACACATTTTATTTATTATTATTATTAGGGAATGGTAGATTGGAAAATAGTATATGCCAGGGCATGGTAATGTTCTCAATATTAAGATTATCTAAGCCACATATGGTGAAAAAGGAAAGTTTCTAGGGATGATATTTTTATTATTTCCTTGCACTTTTATAAATGAATGATTTACACTTTGGTAGTGCACATGGTTATAATTGGTATTTGATCTTCGTTTTTTTACTTGGTTTGGTATGACAAGAGATAATGTGTGTGTTCATTCACCATGAAATGCATATAGAGTATACCTATAATTTGGGATTTTTTTGTGATTGACTAAAATATATATATTTATAAGAATCTACATATAAATAAAAAGAGTATTAGAAATTTAAATCATAAAAAATGACCTATATGGTGTTTTACCATATAATGATAAAGTAAAATCATACTTTGAGAATTACATTCAGGATTTCTTCATGTAAATCTATATATAAATGGATTTTTACGTGAAGGTTTTGTAGAAATAAGTGTCTATAAGAAGACTATATGGAGTTTTCCTCATATTTTTTGAATAAAAACTTATCTTATCAAACCATGTGATTCTAAATACTTATAAATTTGAATTAATTTTATGAGACCCTATGGGTTATATATGCATGTTAGTGGGGATTTGTACATGTGTTTTATGCTTTATATTGATAGTTAACATTTAATTTTATTTTTAAATGTTTATATTGGTATTTTTGTTATATTTCACAATGTATGGACATGGTCACATTCAAAGAGGGTGAGGAAGACCATACGCTACCGGCAGGTGGAAAAGTGCCTCATGTAGTTTTGGGTATATCAATATAAGGTTATATTTTTGAGATTATTATATATGAAACTCAATTAATGGACATGGGGGATCATCATGTTTCGCCTTTCATGATTTATGTCACTCATGAGTTTAAGTGACAGTACCTCCCACAATTCTTCGGTGAGGGTGGTATTCGATCTTCCAGGATATGGATGGATTCCATGAAAACTATCATTGAATATTTAGAGATACTCATTGATAATATGATGAATTTAGTGGTTTACATGTTGTGTGAGGGAAACATGGTGTTGGTGGTATTTTATCACGCATGAAAACTATCATGTTGGGTTAAACTGGGGAGACTTTTAGACCCGTGTCATCAGTCATTTCTCCCTAGAGAACATTTGGTTAGATATGGCCATGATGTTTTTGTGGTTTAAAAAGGGATATATGATGTTTATGGTATATAGATATCCTTCAATATAGATTCAACACATTTCTACTACCATGGATAGTAATGAGACTTCTAGGGACAAACATTTTGTGGATATCTTTTTTTAAGTGATCAATATATTTGTTAATGTGTTCCACTTGACTTGTTTTTCTAATATTGTGGACTAGAACTTGATCAATTAGAGGAACATGGATCTTGGTATGTTTCTTATTTAGGTGGTGGCGGTAGTGGCTCCTCCATTATTTAAAATCACTTGGTGGATGAATAATTCATGGATAGTTGTAGTTAGTCTCATTAGAGTGGTCACTCTTCTATCCCTCAATAATGGTAAAATAAGATATCGTACTATTAGAATGAGGTATAAGGAAAAAGGAAACATAGTATACTCATAATATTTAAGTGTTTTATCAATGTGTAATAATTGTTCACTAACATCATTTTTCTTGGTTGGATAATAGGTTCCTAGTGGTAGAGGTTCAGGATTATCTCTGGGAATTAGGGATAGTACTAATATACCTAAGGACATAAGAAGTCGGGCATCCATGGGTTTTTTAGTTCATAGTTTCCTACTTGTTGCTTCAATTCATGGTCAGTAGGTCCTTAAAAATCAGGGTAAATATATTGGATTATAGTTCTATAATAATAACAAGCTACACATAGTTTATCTTACTCTGATATGTTAGGAGGGAGGACCACCTACCATGTGATGTATGTATTCATTATACATAACTCTTTATTATAATGTTTTCGATATATTGGCCTCATTTTTACTCATATCTACCCAGTTGGATGGATTTTTGGGCTTGGATGTTGAGTAACATTGTGGATTGCAATCAATTAACATGCCCTTATTCATGAAGTTAGAATAGATCCACAAGTGTGATGATTATGCATTAGTTAATGATAGTTTGTAATTACTTTGGGACATATTTGTGATGTATACGGGTGGTTTTCATATGATTCTAGGGATTGAATAATTTTTTTGTCAAATTTAAATTGATTGTTATTATTGACAAGTTTACTTTAGTTATATTGTGTGTGACATTGTTGAATATGTTGGCGAGTTTCACCCGTGAGTGTGTTATTTTAGAACTGACAATCGATGTTTGTGTGGGATAATATACTAGGTTTCTAGCATGATTCTAGACGGGGGGATACATTCTAGTGAATATTTATTTGACTTATTGACTAATAATAGGATATGTTCCTTGAATATTTTTTTATATTACCACCCTATTGTGGAAAATGTTATAGCCATTTCCAAGAATGGAACCTATTTATATCACTCTTTATAAGATGGATCCATAAAATCCTTATGAATTTAAATCCTATCTAGCAGGACATGGACGTAAAATGGTTTATCCATATGAGCATATAACCTTTGAGTAATATATTTTAATCTTCCATTAAGGTGGAAAAATCATGAAAATTATGTGTATACTATCAGAAGAATAAATATGTAACTCTTAAGAACCACTATACACACCCTCACATTGATGATTTATTTTTTAAGCTTCATGTTGCTTTTATTTTCTACAAGATTGGTTTAACATAGGGGTACCACTAATTTAGAGTGAAAACATCTAATGTTATTCAAACAACCTTTCAGATCATGTATAAACATTCTAGTACATTTTTATTCTAATTGGGTTAATAATCGCTCATGAAATATATATGGACATAAAAAATAGTTTGATTCATACATATAAGGAATCCATTTTCACTATAATCATCATTTATATTTTGATTTACTCCCTTTAAGGGAACAAACAAAATCAACAGTTGAAGATAGTTTTGGGAAAAATTTGATGAAATAAATAGTATGTAAGATAATCATAGTGTCCATTTTCTGGGATTTTGTAAACTTCTTGGGCCATAAAATATCATATATTGGGATATCAATGGACCTCATGATTATGGACACAATTATTTCTTGGGAACAACCCAAGATAAAATTTTAAATTCAAATCTTACTTGGTTTGGTCGACTACTATCACATATTTATTCGAGACATCTCTCACTTGGCGGAATTTTTAGTAGGCTTGACCATGAAGGGGGTGATGTTTTACTAGTATAATTCTATTGATAGAGCCTCTAGTGAACTAAAAAAGAAATTAACATATATGTTGTTCTTGAGCTTACCTGATCATGGTAAGAAGAATAACTTATATTGTGATGCCTTAGGTGTAAGCATTGTTGTAGGGCTTATCCTAGATATGGGAGTAGTGTCTTTCTAATATAGGAAGCTAGGAACACTTGATAATAACTAAATTACCCATGATTTTGAACTATTTTTAGTGGTATAATCTTTAACATATCAGATACACCACCTCATGGGGAAGAGGTTTGTGGTCTACACAAATCCTAAAATCCTAAAATACATACTCTACCACTATAAGTAGAATTTGTGGAATAAAAGGTGAATTTATTATCTAAAATATTTTTATATGGAGTTGTATTATACTCTCAAGATGGGAAACATCATTTTATATTCCTCGAGTAGGAATATTCACATCTAGGTAGTCTCTGAGTTACTCTAATAGTTGTAGGTTATGGGTTTTTTTAAGAAGATAAATTTTGATGTCAATGAGTAATAGGAGTGAAATACCTTGTCCTTCCAATGTATTACCTAAAAAATTCTTGATTGGGTAATGAAAAGAGATATTTCGAATTCCAATTGATTGGTTATTAAGGAATGTAATATTGTATAGATCTACCACTATACTTTCCCTTGGATACTGAAAAGATTCATTTTATCCAAGGCAATGTGCTAGTCTTATCTTATTTGCATGAAGAACTAGAGAGGGGTTACCTTGCCTTTGAGTGGATATATATCCATCCCTATCCATGTTGTATTAATATGTACATCGATAGTACTTCCTACATATGGATGAATAAGGAATTAATAGAGTTCATTATTAGCAGGTGAAGGCTAATAACTAGTGGGCCGATGGTCTTCACCAGTCTTTACCTATCCCTATATAGAAGTTGGTATGATGACATGATAGAAATTGTGATATTATTTCCAATTATTCCTCATGGTCAAAATACTATTTTGTATTTTTTGTATCTCTTTATGAATGTACCCGATTACCTTTTGATTAAGGAAGCTTATTTATGGATGATATTGAGATGTTATATGTATTTGAGATGGTATGCTTATATGGGGAGATGCAATGGACTATATATGATAGGTATTCCGAGTTCACAATGAGGTTTTATAAGGGTTTCCCAAAGGTTTTCTGAAAATATGATTATCAAAGTACCACCCACTACACAAAAAAAGATGATAAATTTGTGAAAATGATACATGTTCTTGAGTACATGCTCTGATTATGATTCTTCAATTTTAGTCCCACTTTTGAGAGTCATATTGCCTTAGTAGAATTATAATAGATTAATATCTATCAGAAATCTATTATGATATATCCCTTTGAGGAATTTTATAGGAGGATGTACTGATTGCCTATATATTAGATCAATGTAAGATAGTAAAACATGCTTGAGATGAGCATAGTAAATGAGGATAATGAGATGAATCAATTGATCAATAAGTTAATGGTGACACATCATAGAAGAATATGATCATATATTGACTAGAGAAGTTTCCACTTCTAATTTTAGGTGGGTGACCGAGTATTATTATGCATGTCAACGAGACATGGGAAACATCATACATAAAAAGGGGGAACATAGAACCATGGCTTAGGGGGAATTTTAATGATAAATAGTGGATTGTAACTGTATACTATATATTATATTTTCATTATAGGTACACTTATAGGAATAGTCTGTTTCATGTTTATCAGATTCAATGGTATTATTCATACCCATCACATGTGAATGATGTTGATGATGTGGGGATGAATTTGGATTCTTATTTTGAGTAAACAACAGTTATCATTATTGATTGTAGTGAAAATACCATTCATTGAAATATTGTTACATTGGTATTAGTATAGTGGAAGCATGAGATTAACTAAGAGGATATGTGTGAGAGAGAACCTAAGGTCCATTCCTAATGACCGAAATAATTATTTGATTAATATATATGAAGAACATGGCTGAAGATCCATGAAGTGATGGTTTTGTGTTGGAAATTTCGTAACACACACCCCCTTATTGAGGTATGTTACTTTCTAATTTTCACAAAATCCTTGTAATATGTTGGTTTAATCATGTTTTAGAGGTTGGAAGCATTGAGAGAGAGTAAACCAGGGGTTTGGATGAATTCGTCATAATACAAAATGTGGCTGTAGTCCCATTGGCTTGTCGGTGGGCCAACCAATCGGTCTACAATTCTGTTAGGCACATCGGCCACCCAGTGGGGTTTTGGGAAACCTTTTTTTACATTTGGTGAAAATTTTGGTTTACCCCCTTATTTCTTGTAAAATATTACATGATATTCTCCCCCCATTTTTTTCCAAACAAACCTTATACATGAACCTCGTCATCCTTCCCTTTTTCTTGTATTATTCTCCACAAATCCTTGGTCGTTTATTGTGATCACATAAAATAGGTAAATCTATTACTCTTTATTCTTGTATTAATTTTTTTTTCACTATTAATTTGGGTTCTATAAATTATTTCTCTCATGAACTACTTTAAGGTTTTTTATCAAATACATGATTTTCTCTCCCTTTATGTCAAATCAAATCATTGTTTTGGCTGTGTGGAATCCTCTTGGACTAAGGTATGTGGTCCTTATTTTATTTTATAGTTTTATCATTTCTAAAAAATATTTTTCATTATGCATCATTATGAAATTTCATGAATGAACCCTAAACTTTTATTCAAGTCCTAATAACATATTTTTCTATGATAATTACCCTTTTTTAAATTGGTATATGAAAATGGCAGGGTTATAACATGGGAATGAATTTCTTTGATCAAATGGCCTGTAAAATGGTTAATGAAATGAAAATATGAAATGGTACATGAATTTCGTTTTTGAAAATTTATTTTAGAAATGATTATTTAGAATTTGAATGGTATTTTGAAATTGTTACCATTAAAATAGAAATTTTAAATGGACTTAAAATATTTTTTTTTGTAAAATGAAAATATAGAATGAAATTGAGGGATTTTGTAATGACGTTTTCTTAAAAGTGGTGAATCTATGTTCATTTCATGGATTTGATAAATTTTATATAGTGGAAACATAGTAAAATGAGAGTTTCTGGTAGGTATATTGGATGAGAAAACACATTTAGGGGTGGTTAGTGCATGTTTATTTTAGATGAGAAAACACCCATTAGAGTGGGTCCTATTACTTTTTATTATAATGTAAAACTCCCCTAGGGGGGGGGGGGTATATATCATACCTATATTTAATTAATAGAATACTGGGTCTATTATACTAATTGGTTCGATCTCTGTGACATTATTAGAGACACCCTGATAATGGTTGAATTAGGTAACACTTATCATGGTCCCAGACCTAAGGATGAACAAAATTTTATTTGTTTTCAAAATGAAAATGTTAGATGTTTATTTACAGCACTTTTAAAAAACATTTACTTTTAGACTAGATTTATTTAGGTACACCATTGTAGATGGCCTACTAATTTATACTCATACATTTCATGGGCCACCGTTCTTTACCTGATAAGACTTCAAGGTTATAGGCCCAGAAAAGAGAAATAACCCAATGCAAGTTTATTTATTTCTTGGATAGGTTATAGATTTAGATTTGGGAATTAACATATAACTTTATGCACTATTAAGAGTCTTTAAATTTTTAGTTGTTTAGGTTTTCTATTTTTTCTATATATAGTATGTGGTGATTCTTATAAATAACTCTGTGATGTTATAGAAATTTTTTTGGATATTGAATAATGTATGTTTAGTTGTTGTTTTATGCCACGATGTTTCCTACATTGTTATGTAATTTATGTAATTTTACTTATTTTATCCTTGTGAAGACACTTTTTATAGAGGGTATTGTATCCCAAAGAATAATATCAAACCCTCACCACTTGTTTTTAGTGAGCAGATTCTAGTCATTGAATTACTACTAAGGTGAGAACCCAAAATAAGAAATGATAATGGATAAAATAGATTAGAACCTATAAATTAATAAGTTACGTTACATGCGTAATTGGATTTATAACCACATGATTAGTCTTATAGGAATTTTTGGAAGTTATTATATTTATTTTGATTATAATATTTTATTGGATAACTGATCTTGAAAATGATAATGTAAAATGTTTTTCTCTAGGAACTTCAATATCTCATAAATAACTATTGAATCTTATTATCATTAATGTTTTTAATATATATTATAATTGTGATGAAATATATTAATTTCATAGTCTTAACTAATATGTGAGGATGATATTACATCATGATACTTTCCTATATTATGGACAACATCATCTATTTTCATTAAATGTAAGAAATAAAAATTGTGACGTAGTAATTAATTCATGGGGGGGATAATGTAAAACAACTCATATTAGGTCTTATTTAATTTTTTTAATTACATGTCTATTATTCTTAATAATTTATTGATATCCATTCAAAATAAATAAAATTGATTAGGAAATGTGACATATAAGATATGAATCAATATGATAACACCTTACTGATTCGTAATGAAAAATTATAATAAATATACATGAAACCATGTATTTAATACCATGAAATATTATATACCATGGAAAATGACATCAATTAGAAGTTCATAATTTAAAATGGAGTAGTTAATATAAAATAATAATATCATTAAAACTAAAAAATATTCTGGATCATCATCACCGTTCATTATCAACAATAATATAACAAAACTTTTAATGAGAACTAACATCACAACAGAGGAAAGTATGTTGAGAAATTTAAAATTAATGTTAATGAAAATAGTGTTTCAAGGGGTATGAATGAAATGAATTTATAAAAGTAAATAAGGGTAATATAGACCGTATAACAAGAGATATGATTATTGGAAATATAATAGTTGGATATAAATGTGTGTTCAAAGTATGAATTTTATTTTTATCAGAAGTAAAAAGTATAAAATAATATAATTCAGAAAAAATAAATAATGAAATACTAATATTATGTTTAATTAAAATATTTATTTATAAAATATTTTTATGTGTTAAATATTTTTATGATTACTGTATGATTTGATGTATATATGTTATTTTAAATAATATTTTAACATTAATAGATTGATAAAATTACATGGTTAGGATATAAATAATTAATGATATCTGATAATAATTATTTAAAATTAATATTTATAAAATAATAAATATTTCTAACTTGCAGAGTATATTTAACTTTACAAAATTAATCACTAAAAAGAAATGATTTTAAATGAATTTTTTTAATAATATATTAACAGTCATCAAATAATTATTATAAGGTATGTACTATAATAAATTCATTTTATGCTTAAAAATACTCTTTATAAAAATAATTTAAATGCATTTTTCTTTCCCATGTAAACATTAAAATTTATCACTTTTATAATTTTATTTTCAAAAAATTAACTTTAATATATGGTTTAACTTGAATTTTCTTTATAGGTTTATTTCTTGTTAAATAGAAATATAATGTTTTAACAATATAATTAACTTTATAAAATCATCTTGAAATTATCAATAATTTAAATTTTATGAAAACTATTTATCAGCCAAATAAATAAAAATAATTCATTTAAAAAATATTATTTTATATTAAGAAATCAATGATTAACATTTTAGAACATATGATATATTTAATTTG
Organism: Viscum album; assembly: GCA_963277665.1. Taxonomy (NCBI): domain Eukaryota; kingdom Viridiplantae; phylum Streptophyta; class Magnoliopsida; order Santalales; family Viscaceae; genus Viscum; species Viscum album. The sequence goes on along the minus strand of OY728126.1, from coordinate 678,038,252 downwards.
AGTAAATAACTATTTTAGTCCATTTCATAAATTATGTATTCCATGTGATCCATTCTATTTTTTTTATTTTAAATTAAAAAAATCATATTGTTTAAAATAAACCAATAAATATCTTGATAATTAATAATACATATGATTTTCTATAAATTCATTTTTATTCTTAAAATGAACTGTTTCTAAAAAATATTTTTTAATATTAAGTGTGCTCTGATTTAAATTATTTTTTATAACCTCCTAGTAAAGAATTAGGATTTTTTTTCATATTGTAAATTTTGATATTAATTTTTTTATAAGAAAAATTATAATTTTAATCCTGTAAATAAGTTATTGAGGTAAAAAATGACTTATTGTAATAATGGGAAATTATGGTAAGAAGTTATATTATAGATAAAAGGACTAAAATATGTCAAATGTTATCACATATATATGTAGATGAGAGGTTTATTGATAAATAATAATAAACTATCCATTATTTGTCACTTTTCTATCCACTTTTTGATTAATGTGACATGGAATTAATATAATGTATTGAGGATTTTAAAAAATAATGCCCCTCTCATTTTTAAAATGAGTCTTTCAACACCATACGTATCCTCACACCACAATCCTCTTTGTTTAATCGATATATACCTTAATATATAATTAAAAATATTATCCATGTTAAATTATTTCTAGTTTCACCAAATTTGAATTCTAATAAGGCATAAGGAGTTTCTTAAATGAAAATATTTAAGGAAGTGGTAGTTTTTAACTTAGTTGCTTCACGTTTATTTTATCTTCCACCATCTATAAAAATATTATATTCTATGTAAAATAATTAAATATGTATGGTTTTTGAAATTAAATTTTAATATGTTAATTCAATAACCATTTCCCACTATCCATCAATCCTTTAGAAATAATCAAAATGGCATCTACAGTACATTTGGACTACCACCATCCAATGAAATATGTTAAATTTTTAAAAACGACAAAAAATTGATGGTTATAAAAATTTATATGCTTAGTTAGTATTCTATTTATTACTTTAATATAGTTTTAAAGTTAATTTTTTCATTTTTTTAAAAAATATTCACAATAAATAGTTATCATAAAATTTAACCGCCTTAAAGAGATTGAGGCACTTAGTACGTAATACATTATTACTATTCTATGTCATTTATATTTTTTATATAAATCCTAATGAATATGATTTGTAACCTTAAAAACATGTTTTCAAACAATTAATCCGATTTGAAAGTAATATTATCTTCATAAAATGTCATTTTATAACTCATTCTACTATTATAACATGTTCTTGTTTTGGTCAGTTTTACCAGCCATATAGACATTGTTATATTTTTTTTATCTCATGATAAAATAATAAAATTTAAATAATGGTGATAGTTATAAATAAATATCCATTTAATATTTTTTCATAATTATTAAGTGGTAATATTAAAAATTATTTTCACCTAGACATTTAAATTTTTTGTTAATTAAATAATCACTGGAAAGGGAATTTTTAACCCTTCCAAGAGAAAATTTAACACCAAAATAATAATTTTTTAATGATATAGAATTGATATATAATTTATAAGAAGTAATAAATGGTTTTCATAAATAAAAATATGAATCCTATTCTTATTAATATTATTAATAAACCTAAATGTATTATACATGGATGTTGGAGCATGACTGACTAAGAAGAAATTTTTTGTAAGAGTTTCTTGTCTCAACTTTGTTTGGAGACATATTCCATATTAACCATTTTTTTTCATTTTTTATAGATCATTCATTTAACTATTTATTCCTTTTATCATAACATTCCTAAATTCCACTTCATTTAAGAACCAAAATCACGTTCTCTCTTTTATGAGCTTTCAATTCAAATACAACTAATGTCACAAGTGGATTTCATCTTAATTTTACATTATTGAGAATTTTTTTACATCATTCACCTATTTTCTTTTATAAATTTTATATAATATCTATTTGACAATGGATATCATGGATATTATAAAATAATTTTATTTTATGTTTTATTATTCATTATTACATTCAAGGGGGTTTGTTTCAAAAGTTACCAAGAAATATCGTTTCTTTTCGAAATCTCATTTTTTGAGAAATACTTTTCTTCCATGTACATATATTTTTTTAAAATTTTATATATCCAATCATATAGTACCGATTAAGTTCATTTTATATTTTCCATTAGTTTACACATTCAATATTTAAAAGGAATATTTTTATCAGTTTCTACTCAGGGGATTTCTTAATCTTTTTATAAATGTGTATAAAGAAACTATTTTAAAGTTTACAAATTGAATGAATTTTATCACCATAATACCATTCATAATTCTTAATATTTAACTTTATTATTTAATTAGTTTTCACATAAAATAGTATTCCCTATATTATATAAATATTTATTTTTCTAAATTTATAAAACGGATAGGATATTTATTCTTGGTTTCAAGAAAAATTCTAGTTTATTTATAAAGGGGTTTTCATCCATGTCAACATTATTTTAATTTTCTTATACTTCACAAAGTTTATTCTCTACAGATACAATCCATTATATTATTGAATATATCTTATTAAAATATTATTTAATTTATTTGTTGGTGAAAGTTTTGAAATTTTTCATACTTTTTATTTCCATATAGTTGTTTATTTTTTACTGACTAATGATGATTATGTATTTTATTAATTATTAATTCATTTATAGGATGAATGAATTTAAATTATTCAGTGATTTTTGGTCCTGTGACTAATATGTCCCCTCAATTCATAGATAGGTATCATGTGATAAAATACGTTGGGTAATTTTTGTAAATCTTACTCATTAAGTATTATATATTTTAACGATCCTTTGATTAAAAGTTTATGATATACAACATTATTAATTTTATTACTATGAAATTAGTTATTATTTTTCATATTATAATTTTCACTTTATGAAATACATGGATATATTACATGCTCTGGTTATTTATTATATATTGGTATTTTTTAACTATTTTTTTCATTCATATTATTGATGCATTATTTACACTATGATAGATTATACTTTATTCTTCCCATTACTAACCATTTGAGCAGACCCATTTTATATTTCTATTTTACTAGGTTATAAATAAGTGTAATGTGAATTATATGTATAAAATTATATCATGTTTCGAGATTTTGTAGGAGGTGTTTAATAAATACTTTAGAATAATATATTCTTGATGGTGGGAAAAATATCCATTGGGTATGAAAGATATGGGACTTATTGGGTAATGGGGCTTCCTAAATCCATAATACTCTAGACCTAAATGGTCCAAAGCGTGTATGTGACTCTATTTGTTTGTTGATATTGTAATTAAGGATGGTATTTTTTGGCTCTGTTAAATTTGCTTCCAGGTGTTCATGTAATTTATGATTTTATTAGAACCAAATCAATGAGCTTGGTTGTTAGGAATCACATATTTTTTTGCTGTGTTTTTATAGGTGGATGTTGTTACCCTTTAATATACTTACAATAATAGAAGGATTGTTTGGGTGTTGGATTTACAGGTGAATTTATTATCTTAACTAAATATATTCCACTATTAATATATATTTATTTTAGAATATTTTTTTGAAATCATTGATAATACATTATGAACAGATAAAAGTTTGATTACATTACCCAAGAACAAATATAAATTTTTTAATGATGTAGACATGCATTTGGAATTTATAATTATAAATTTGTATGTAGATGTAAGAATGAAATTCCATTTTCTAAAATATTATTATGAACAAAATTTCAATAGAGTTTAAGTGATTGAGTAGTTTATATTAAAATGATTTCACCCTTTATATGTACAGTTGACATTGAATGGTGAATCTAATGATACAGAAAGTTTGAATAATTATGTCCAACATCAAAATTGATAGTTTAACTCCCCAAGAATATATTATGATATTTATAACTTTACAAATTTTTCTTTCATCATAAAAGGGAAGCACCATTATTATCTTAACACATTAGTTAATACATGTATTAATGTTTTAAATTTAAACCATTATTTTAAAACTATTGGAAAACATGATCAAAATGAAAACATATTAATGGATAATGTTTTTGATGAAAAATACAATATAAATCCTAACTGAGAAAACAATTTTTTTTTGAATTACTGAAATAATTAAATTAATAATTAGATGAATGATATTATAAGTATTAAAGATTACCTTTTTTATGAAAGTTGTTCCACAACAAGTGAAAATGATTAATTTGAAACACATAAATGACCATGATATTTGAACTATTCGAGGAATAATTTTCTAAATATAAGATCTTAAAATTATTTTTTTAGATGAAAAATCTTATTATTAATATTATATTAAATTATAAAAGAATACATGATTTTCCAAATTATTTTTGTTACAATTGGGATAATACTATAACATAGAAGAGTAAAAAATTATTTACATCTAATTTCATGAAAATAATTAATAATGATTTTCTATATAAAACCACTAGCATTAAAATTTTACAAAACGATATTCAAATAATTTTTTAAATTAATATTAAAAAAACCACGATTTAAAATATTTAGTATGTTATCAAAAACTGGAGTACATATGAAGTGGCATGCATCAGAAAATAACTATAATGAGTTCTATTGACTACCAAATGATTAAAAATCACAGATGGACTTACATTAAATATAAAATAATTTATTTTCTAATCCTAGAAATGTGTATTTGCGAATAAATGTGGATAGCTTCATTCCATTTACCTGATTAAGTAGAAATTATAGGATATGAATGGCTGTTTTAATCTCTTATAATTTAACTAATTTGATACATATGGAAGAAACATAATTTTTCATATAAATGAATATTCACAAAAAACAAACACTTGGAAATTATATTGATTCCTATATTCTTTCTCTTATATAATAACTAGAGTATTTATAGAATGATGTGATATTAACTTACAAATAATCCACATAAAAAATGTTCAATATTCACACTTACTTAATGTGGATAATCAGTGACTTTCATGGACTTATAACTTTTTTAATTGGAACACCCACTGGTTTTGAGGTTTTATTTTCCAACATCAATTTTGAGCATATAAAAATTAAAAATATAAAAAATTATGTGTTTTAGGTGTCATCTTATGTTTCTTGAAATATCTCATTGATTTTGGATTATCAAAAAACATTTCACTAGAAAATAGATTTGATTCACCCACTAAAGTTATTATATAGATATGAGATTTTATCATAATTATCAAATATTTTTATAGAATTTTTAAAATATATTTTCTTAAATTAAGGTGGGAAAAGACCATGAACTCAGTGGAAAAAAGTGGAAATATACATAGAAAGAAAGCGATATTATTTTTCAATCATTCATATTTGAAACTAATATTTTTTACATCACAATCTTGATGTCATGAAAATTGAGAGGAATGCATGTGATGATTTAATTTATAAAATGATTTATGGGGATATGAATTATCTAGATAATTTAAATTTTCAATGGTAGTGAGATGAACTGAATATAAAGCATTATATGTGGAAAAAGTATAATGTGAAATATTGACTATAATATACTTCAACAAAAAATTAGAAAATGGAATTTTTTACTGGGATAATTGGAAATGTGAATGTTCATAATGGATATTAACTAAACACTATATGATGTTTTGATTTGAGTCATAAAAAATTACATGGATTGAAAAGTCATGACTCACATATTATATAGACTGCTCTATACCTTTTTAAATGTAATATTTGTTACTAGAAAAAATTGATGTTGTCATAATGGACTTTGCACATGTTTTTAAAATCATTTGGAGAATAACTTAAGAATAATTGATCTGGATAAGATTTAAGAAGGAATTCTATGACCACTTTCATTTATATATTATCTTTTTATTTTTTATTTTTCAATTTTATAAATAATTTTATAGTTTATTTGTGAATGTAAGATTAAGATGGAGGTTTTTTACTTCATAAATGGATGTATTTAATAGAGAGGTGCATTATTTTAATTTCCTTTAATTTTATGAATTAAAATTTTAGAGTCTATTCATATTAGGTTGAATTATTAATTTTATATATATTCTCATTAAGTCTCTTGGTAGTTATTTGTTATATCTGAGATCAACCAGAAGGCTCTATTACTGAAGGTTACCTTTCAATGAGAGCTTAAACTTATGATCATGGTAATAGGAATTGAAAGAGAAAATATCTATTTGAGTTGGATATATTGGTGATAATATATTTAATTATTAGTATATTAATAAATCATAAATCATTCCTAAATTATGTCAGGATAATGGAAAATAATTTTCATTTTAATTGGTTGTGTTATAGTTAAGACAAGTACATAGATATAAACTGATCAATAATGATATTATTAATCCATATATCTAAGAATATTGAACAAAAATGAAAATAAGTCTTACGTGTTGAACACAAAATGACGTAGATATAATAAAATGGGTCAATAAAGAAATTACTTATTGGTTTAAAAGTTATGTTATTTCATAATATAATATATATTCTGAATAGTAATGTGTTGATAAATATAAAATATTTTTAAAGATATTTTATATCAATTTATGAGAGGTAACCAATGATTATAATCTTGATGAACTAGAAAAAACTTTTTAGTATATATATCAATGTATAATAAATAATTATAGGGTATTCAATTTCTACCATATTATTTGTAACATACCAAGTATGTAATGAATAATAGATATTTTTTATATATGCCTATTAATGAATTAGATAATGTTTTAGAGGGTTAAAATGAAAATAAATCCAGTCTTAACCATGGAATGCACTAATATTTTTAAAAGATTATTTTACTGCCTTTTAATGGAAAAACAATTTTAAATCTATCTTTTGACAATTTTATAAGATATGTTTTTCAAAATAAACTTAATATTTATGATTGGGATATCAAAATTTACTTTGTGTAAATTTTTGGTATTTTTCCGATAAAGTTCATTTTTAATGAATTGTGAAAAATGTTGTATTTTAATTCAAAACCTCGTTTTAATCTAATTTATTTATATGATTAGATTATCTTTTGAAATGGTTTTAAAGTGAAATTAGAATATATTTTTACTATTTAATCCAATGGTGGTCATTGGATTCAATTTCACTTTGAAATTGGACTTAAACTAGTGTCAATCTTTTGATAATCATTGTTTCATAAAAACACGCTATTTGTCATGACAGTGGGAATTAATTATTAAATTAATTAATGAATATTATATGTTTTGAATTTTTTAAAATAGAAATAATTTTTTAATTCATAATATCAAATATATCTTAGGGGAAGTTTTGGAATTTTTCTGAAAAACTTCAATTTTTGATGAATAGTGAAACCACTAAGTGGTAGTTAAAGAAACTGATTTTTCGTTTAAATGAAACTTTGCCACTTCTGTGATTTTATTTTAAAAAATCCTAAATTCTTGGTTTTCATTAAGAAGTAAAATGTGTTTCGATGAGATTAAAATAATTTTTTGGTAAATAGTAACTTTTAAGTTCTTAATCGTGATTAGAGGTAATTAGTGTAGTTTAAGTTAAAAATAATGTTTTAATAATATGAGATGAGCTTGAAACATGTCCTACCCTCATTGGATGTGTCATGGTCGACAAAGAAAATCCATGGGTCAACTTGGGGACCCCATGGAGCCACATCGGTTGGGAAATGACATAAATAACTTTTTATTTAATGTTAAAGTAAAAATAACACAAACATGAGATGTTTTACTAAAACAATTTTTACATGGGGTTATAAAAGTCAGATTTTTGATTATAAATAGTCATTGGAAATCTGAAAAGATTTCCAACATCATGATAGTTTTTTTATAATTTTTAGACTTTATATAAATTAAATTATTTATGAAATCATGATGATGCAGCGATTACCTCATTAATAAAGGATTTAAATAAAATGAAATGATAATGTAACATCTATGACCTAAACATGTCAAAAACCTATTGGATGGTTGGATTTATATCCCTTATCATCTTTCCCTCGAATTATATCAATGTGGGACCTTTTGAATCCGAAAATCATTTTAAAATAAAGTAACATTTCTTTACTTTCCAAGAGTGCCCCTCCTCTCCTCTTATAAAAGGCCCCCACCTCTACCTCCTTACCCACACTTACAAAGCCTTTGGCTCGGCCAAAACCTGCCAATTTTGTCTCTCCACATCTCTATATTACTCCTTGAAGCTTCAATTTGGGCAGAAGGCTTCCCAAGGAAGCCTTTGAGCTCAAACCAAAGGGAGTTACCCGATTTTACGATAATGTCTTCACTTGAGTCCTTTTGTTTTATTTTTCTTCTCCAAACCACTAAACTATTTTTATTCATTTATTTTGTAACAAATATAGTATCTTCAATATAATAGGATGTTGTTATAAGAAGGATTATAGATACACTTACACACACCTAAATCTAATGGTTAAAGAACATACTTTTTCCGTGGATGGCAAATTTCGGCCTCCCGAAACGATGATTGTTCAACGTTCTTTTAACACCTTAAAAGGTGGCCATTAAGATGACACTATATTTATATATGATATATAATATGTTTTTGTTTTCCTTAAGCTATTGTATTTTTCATTTTGGGAATACCTTTATGGTTTCTATTATGGGTAAACGCGATATCTTCATTTAAGGAAGTGCGGACTACCGCCCCCTCAAAGTGATTTGATTCGTTAATACCATATGTGGGACGTATAAAGGATGAAGTTATGATATTATATATGATATTACACTGGAATTATAATATACCTTTATATCATTATGATTCCATTTCATAAAATACAAAATAGAAATGGAAGCAGCGTTCATGCGTACGTACGGGTTACCGTCTCCATGAACGGTGTATTTCATTTCTTACCTCTAAATGATTATATAATATTATAAATGCATGTATATACTGGATATATATGATATATAAATCATTATTATAATTCTAGATACAATGGATACATGAACAACTTGTAATTATAAAGGGTTTATTTTTGACTCAAGTACCAATGATCGTTAAAACGACCGTTATTAACATAAACAATTACATAGTGTTCATGACATAGAAATAAGTGATATAAAAGGAATAATGAACTTGAAAAAGGTTCTTGAACAAGTAAAAATTAAGTCAAGTTTATTATTCAGGAGATTAAAGAACGACCGAGTCAAGTCGGACCCGAGGTATGGGACTTCGTCTCAATCTCCTTTCATTGAGGAATATTTTGTTTTATACACAACCTTCTTTTATACGGTGTATAAACCCCTTTGAATTTTATGTTTATCCGAAAGGAATCTTTTTTATTCGAAGCATTTTACTAAATGACAAATGGGAATGTTTTTGTCGTACGTATGCGGCGACAACGACTTCTCCGCCACCGTGACCATAATTTGAGTTTTGGCTTCCTCTACGAGCCATAACTTTTTTTAAAAAAAGAAAAATAAAAACCATGTTTTACTTTTCTTTTATTTTAGTATTGAAAATGTTTTTCATAATTTATTTATATCAATGTTTTGTATTGATATCTTGTGATTGAAAGGTGGAAATGTTATGTTTCCTTTATGCATGTTTTATGTGATATGATTATGTTGAGGTTCTTGGGAATTATTATAAGGACGGGTGGTTCCGTGATAAACTAAGGGTGGGTGAGCCCTATATAGCTTTCCAATGCATTGGGTAACGTGAAGGAGTGAAACGTTAAGGTTTCTTCGAAGAGATTTAGGGAATATACTATGATGGGTATTCCAAACCTAACCAAGAGGGTTACTCCCTATGTAAGAATGTTATGAATGGCTCAATCTACCTTTATGTCTTATGATTTCTATGATTTATTCATGATTTTATGAGGTATGTTAAAGTGCTTATGTTTTAATGGGTAAATTATGATTTCATTCTTATGTATATATGAACTTATGTTTCATTTCCATATTTTTATAACCCATACTGAGCTTTTTATGTTCATCCCATGTTTTTTTGAAATGTTTTTCACAGGTTAAGGGAAAGGTACATGATATGATTATATTGGCAAGGAAGTTTCAAGAATGAATCCATCTCTTATTTTAAATATGTTTCCATTGATGGAAAAAATGAATACTATATTTATGTAACCACTTTGTTTATATGTGGAATGTAATGCATGTTTTATGTTCTAATTCTCTAAAACTCTAAACTGGAAAATATCCTCAATGTGTAATCTTGTAATAACTCAAGATTAGGTAAGGTTTAAGGTTGGGGCCTTATAGTTGGTATTAGAGGTCGGTTTAGATAAATTTAGGAGTTAGAATTATATTAAATGAATATCGATTTTTTTTGAAATGATATAGCATTTGAAGATTACCATGTTGCTTCATCTAAGACATGTTTGTTCAGAATGGTTTTCCGCAGAGGAAACATGGAAGCAGTGCTAGGAAGGCATACAGAAGGAAATAACCGTCAAAATCAACATCCTGAGATGGTCGAAATTGGAACTGAATAGTTTGTTGCAGTAATGGCGCAGTTGACTCAAGTGATAAATGGTGGTGGTATCCATGCATGAGATCATCCAGATCAACCGCAGAGGAACATGTCATTGGTGGAACATTTCATGAGCCAACATCACCCATCATTCAGAGAATAATCTGACCCTGTGTTAGCTGAAGGGTGGATTAAAGCACTGGAGAAGAATTTCGATGTCATGGGGTGTTCAGAAAATCAAAAGGTTAGTCTTGCTATTTACTGTTTGGAGGGTGAGGCAGGTCAGTGGTGGTCGATGGTTAAAAATATCAGGGACGCCGATGAGATTGATGCTCTTGACTGGGATGAATTTAATGGTATGTTTCTTGAAAAGTATTTTCCTAAGGCTATTCGACTTAGGATGGAAAAAAACTTCTTGGAATTGAAGCAAGAGGAAGACTCAGTGGCGGCCTATGAAGAAAGGTTCACTTGATTGGCAATGTATGCTCCAAATTTTATCCGAGACCTTGATAGTAAAATCAATCGTTTTTACTCAGGATTAGAGCCAAAATATCGAAGTGAATTAGGTTCTTGTGAGTTTAAAAGTTATGAAAAGCTTGTTCGATGTGCTGAGAAGGTGGAAATGGAGTTTTCCGATGATCAAGTGTTCTATAACAAACAATAGGATAAGAGACCGAGGTGGCAGGAGAAATGGAATAATTCTTCAAAAAAGTCTGATGGTAAGAAATATAAGTTTCCAGTTGGTGATAAATGTGGAAAAAGGCATGCTGGGGAATGTCTTCTGAATTCTGTAAAGTGCTACCGATGTGGTATGATGGGACATAAGGATCGTGCTTGCACTGAAAAAGATCAAGGTGATGGTAAATTCAAATTTGATTTACAGTTAGTGAAATGTTTTAAGTGTAATTAGATGAGTCACTATGCAAACGAGTGTCCGAAAAAGAGCTTGAGTGATGGGATGCAGTTAGACTGCAAGCAGAAAGGGGTGATGAAATCCTTTTCAACTACTTCAGTAGATTTCGGGCCATCAAATGAAGTTGTATCAGGTACTTTGTTTGTTTCTTTAGATTATTCCAGTGTGTTGTTTGATTCGGGGTCTACACATTCTTTCATATTTGAAACCTTTTCTAGTAAAATGGGAATACCATCTCAAGAAATGACTCCTGAACTTGTGGTAAAAACACCTGGGGGAAATGTTGAGGCAAAAAGAATTTATAAGAATCTTCCCATCCTTATCCATGGAAAGAACCTTCTTGCAAACCTTATTGTTCTACCTCTAGTAGAGTTTGATGTTATCCTGGGTATGGATTGGCTCTCTATTTACCATGCTAAGATTGACTGTAGAGATAAAGAAGTTTTTTTTCAGAAAGACTTTCAGTTTGTGTACAAGAATGATCCCTTACTGTTGATAACTTATCAAGAGGCCGAGAAACTTGTAAAAGATGGAAATGAATGTTACCTTGCACATATTTTTGAAAACAAGGGAACTTTTTAGATTAATGATCTTCCAGTGGTAAATGAGTATCCTGATATTTTTCTAGATGAGTTTCCTGGAATAATACCAGATCGGGAAGTTGAATTTACTGTTGACTTAGTTCTTGATGCTAAGCCAATTTCGAAACCCCCTTATCGAATGGCTCAAATTGAACTTTTAGAGTTGAAGGAGAAATTGCAAGATTTATTAGAGAAAGGTTTCATTCGACCTAACACGTCACCATGGGGTGCTCCTGTTTTATTTGTTAAAAAGAAAGATGGATCTATGAGACTTTTCATTGATTATAGAGCTTTGAATAACATCACAGTTAAGAAAAAATATCCTTTGCCTCATATCGATGATTTGTTTGATCAGCTCCAGGGAGCTCAGTATTTTTCAATGATTGACCAGAGATCGGGGTACCATCAGCTTAAGGTAAAGGAAGAAGTTGTTCCGAAGACTGTGTTTCGTACAAGATATGGCCATTATGAATTTGTAGTAATTCCTTTTGGGCTAAGCAATGCACCTGCTGTATTCATGGACATAATGAATAGAATTTTCCATGAGTTCTTGGATAAGTTTGTGGTGGTTTTCATTGATGATATTTTGGTGTTTTCTAAAAGTAAATAGAAGCATGAAAGACATTTAAGGGTTATTTTTCAAACCTTAGAAGAAAATAAATTGTATGGGAAATTCAGCAAGTGTGAGTTTTTGTTGCAACAAATTTATTTCCTTGGTCACATTGTTTCTAATGATGGGATAACTGTTGATCCCGCAAAAACAAAGGTCGCTGAAGAATGGCCAAGACCCACAAAAGTAACAAAGATTTGTAGTTTCCTTGGTTTTGTAGGTTATTACCGAAGGTTTGTTACAAATTTTTCACGGTTATCTAGTCCAATGACTAAGCTAACTCGGAAGGGTTTTAAGTTTATCTGGACAAAAGAATGTTAGGATTGTTTTCAAGAACTGAAAAGAAGATTGGTTAATGCTCTGGTTTTGGAACTACCTTCCAGGAATGGTGAGTTTGTTATATAAAATGATGCTTAATTGAAAGGACTTGGTTGAATCCTAATGCAGAATGATCAGGTAATTCTTTATGCTTCATGACAGTTGAAAACTCATGAGGTAAATTACCCTACACATGATTTGGAATTAGCTGTTGTTGTTTTCGTTTTAAAAATTTGGAGGCATCATTTGTATAGAGTAATGTGTGAAATATATACTGATCACAAAAGTTTAAAGTATATATTCACTAAGAAATAATTAAACATGAGACAAAGGAGATGGCTAGAATTAATCAAGGATTATGATTGTACAATTCATTACCATCCGGGAAAAGCAAATAAAGTGGCTAATGCTTTGAGTTGAAAAAGTAATGCTTCATTAGCAATGTTGCGGTTGGAACGTGATCATTTGGTTAATGATTTTATGAACTTTGGCATAGAAGTTGTTGGTGCAGTATGTTCTTCTGTTTTGTTTCAGGTATCAGTGAAATCTGCTCTATCAAATAGAATCAATCAAGCACAGAAGCAAGACAGTGAGTTGTAGAAAAAGGTAGAGCTGCTTCAGAAAGGTAAGTTGCCTGAATTCAACACTGATAATAATTGTGTTTTGAGATTTGGGAAGAGATTGTGTGTGCCTTGTGATTCACAGTTGAAGAGAGAGTTGTTATGTGAAGCTCATAGTTCTCCATTTTTAGTTCATCCTGGCAGTACTAAGATGTACAGAGATCTGCGGGAGTATTACTGGTGGGATGGAATGAAAAGAGATATTGCTGATTTTATTGTGAGGTGTTTGACTTGTCAACAGGTTAAAGCAGAGCGGAAATTACCGAAAGGAATGCTTCAGCCTTTACCAGTGCCAGAGAGGAAATGGGAGAATATATCCATGGACTTCGTTGTGGTATTGCCGAAGACCCCTCGAGGTAATAATGCAATCTGGGTTATTGTTGATCGCTTGACTAAATCTGCTCATTTACTTGCTATATGAGATACTTTTTCCCTAGATCAACTTTCCCATTTTTATCTTAAAGAGATAGTTAGGTTACTTGGAGTTTCTCTCTCCACTTTATCTAACCGTGATCCCAGGTTCAATTCTAACTTTTGCAAAGGCTTGCATAAGTCGTTTGGTACTGAATTAAATTTTAGTACAACTTTTCATCCTCAATTAGATGGGCAGTCAGAATGAAAAATTCAGACATTGGAGGATATGCTACATGCTTGTTCGATGGATTTTCAGGGAAGTTGGGACCAACATCTTTCTTTGGTTGAGTTTTCTTATAATAACAGTTTTCATTCCAGTAGACAGATGGCACCATTTCAGGCATTATATGGGAAGCAGTGTCGAACTCCAGCTTTCTGGGATGAAGTGGGTGAAAGGAAGTTGATGGGAACAGAATTGGTAGAAGAGTTGGCAAAAAAAGTTCAGCTTTATACAGAAACACATGAGAACAGCTCAGAGCAGACAAGAGAGTTATGCAGATAACCAGAAGAAGGATCTATCTTTCGAGGTAGGTGATCATGTTTATCTCAAAGTCTCACCATGGAAAAGTGTGATGCGATTTGGATTGAAAGGAATGCTGAGTCCAAGGTTCATTGGACCATATGAAATTCTGGAGAGAGTTGGATCAGTTGCATACCGGGTGGCTTTACCTCTGAGTTTATCTTAGGTACACAATGTTTTTCATGTTTCGATGTTGAGAAAGTACATGCCAGATCCAACTCATGTTTTGAGTCTAGAGGTAGTTCAGCTGGAAGAGAACCTATCTTATGAGGAACAACTAGTTCAGATTCTTGACCATAGGGAGAAAGTGTTACAGAATAAGGTGATTAATCAGGTAAAGGTTTTGTGGAAAAACCACATGATGGAAGAGGCAACATGGGAATCTGAAAATGCAATGAGGGATTAGTACCCCCATTTATTCGATAAGTAAATAAATTGAAGGGACGTAATTTTCTAAAGGGGGGAAGGATGTAACATCCCATGTAAGTAATGAATAATAGATATTTTTATCAATGCCTATTAATGAATTAGATTGTGTTTTAGAGGCTTAAAATAAAAATAAATCCAATCTTAAGCATGGAATACACTAATATTTTTAAAAGATTGTTTTACTGCCTTTTAATGGCAAACCATTTTTAAATCTATATTTTGAAAATTTTATAAGCTGTGTTTGTCAAAATAAACTTATTCTTTATGATTGGGACATCAAAATTTACTTTGTGTGAATTTCTGGTATTTTTCCGGTAAAGTTCATTTTTAATGAATAGTGAAAATGTTGAATTTTAATTCAAAACCTCTTTTTAATATAATTTATTTATATGATTAGATTATATTTTGAATTGGTTTTAAAGTGAAATTAGAATATATTTTTACCATTTAATCCAATGGTGGTCATTGGAATCAATTTCACTTTGAAATTGGACTTAAACTAGTGTCAATATTTTGATACTTATTATTTCATAAAAACACGCTATTTGTCATGACAACGGGAATTAATTATGAAATTAATTAACTCATCTTATATGTTTTGAATTTTTTAAAATAGACATCATTTTTGAATTCATAATATCAAATATAGCTTAGGGTGATGTATTGGAATTTTTCGGAAAAACTTCAATTTTTGATGAATAGTGAAACCACTAAGTGGTTGTTAAAGAAACTGATATTTCATTTAAATGAAACTTTTCCACTTCTGTGATATGATTTTAAAAAATCCGACATACATGGTTGTTATGAAGATGTAAAATATGGTTCAATGAGATTAAAATAATTTTTTGGTGAATAGTAAGTTTTAAGTTCTTAATCGCGATTAGAGGTAATTAGTGTAGTTTAAGGTAAAAATAATGTTTTAATAATATGAGATGATCTTGACACATGTCTTACCATAATTGGATGTATCATGGCCGACCAAGACAATCCATGGGTCAACTTGGGGACCCCATGGAGCCACTTTGGTTGGGAAATGACATAAATAACTTTTTATTTAATGTTAAAGTAAAAATAACATAAACATCAGATGTTTTACTAAAACAATTTTTACATGGGGTTATACAAGTCAGAGTTTTGATTATAAATAATCATCGGAAAGCTAAAACGATTTCCTATATCATAATATTTTTTTTATAATTTTTATACTTTAAATAAATTAAATTATTTATGACATCATGATGATGCAGTGATTACCTCATTAATAAAGGATTTAAATAAAATGAAATGATAATGTAAAATCTTTGACCTACACATGTCAAAAACCTATTGGATGGGTGTATTTCGAACCCTTATCACCTTACCATCGAATTATATCAATGTGGAACCTTTTGAATCAGAAAATAATTTTAAAATAAAGTAACATTTCTTTACTTTCCAAGAGTACCCCTCCTCTCCTCTTATAAAAGGCCCCCACCTCTACATCCTTACCCACACATCCAAAGCCTTTGGCTCGGCCAACCCCTTCCCATTTTGTCTCTCAACTTCCCTCTATAACTCCTTGAAGCCTCACTTTGGGAATAAGTCTTTCCAAGGAAGCCTTTGAGCTCAAACCAAAGGGAGTTACCCGATTTTAAGGTAATGTCTTCACTTGAGTCCTTTTATTTTATTTTGCTTCTCCAACCCCCTAAACACTTTTTATTCATTTATTTTGTAACAACTCCAGTATCTTAAATATACTAGGATGTTGTCATAATATGTATTAGAGATACACTTACACACACCTACATCTAATGGTTAAATAACATACTGTTTCCGTGGATGGCGAATTTCGGCCTCCCGAAACGATGATTGTTCAACATTATTTTAACACCTTAAAAGGTGGGCATTAAGATGAAAATATATTTATATATGATATATAATATGTTTATGTTTTCCTTAATCTTCTTTATTTTTCATTTTGGGAATACCTTTATGGTTTCCATTATTGGTAAACGCGATATCTTCATTTAAGGAAGTGCGGACTACCGCCCCCTCAAAGTGATTTGATTCGTTAATACCATATGTGGGACTTATAAAGGATGAAGTTATGATATTATATATGATATTACACTGGAATTATAATATACCTTTATATCATTATTATTCCATTTCATAAAATACGAAATAGAAATAGAAGCAGCGTTCATGCGTACGTACGGCTTACCGTCTCCATGAACGGTGTATTTCATTTCTTACCTCTAAATGATTATGTAATATTATAAATGCATGTATATACTTGATATATATGATATATATGATATATAAATCATGATTAAAATTCTTGATATAATGGATACATGAAGAACTTGTAATTATAAAGGGTTTATTTTTTACTCAAGTACCAATGATCGTTAAAACGACCATTATTAACTTAAATAATTACATAGTGTTCATGACATGGAAATAAGTGATATAAAAGGAATAATGAACTTGAAAAAGGTTCTTAGACAAGTAGAAATTAACTCATGTTTATTATTTATGATATTGAAGAACGACCAAGTCAAGTCGGACCCGAGGTATGGGACTTCGTCTCAATCTCCTTTCATTGAGGCATATTTTGTTTTATACACAACCTTCTTTTATACGGTGTATAATCCCCTTTGACTTTTACGTTTATCCAAAAAAAATATTTTTTATATGAAAAGTTTTACTAAATGACAAAAGGGAATGTTTTTGTCATACGTATGCGGCGACAACGACTTCTCCGCCGCCGTGAACATTGTTTGAGTTTCGGCTTCCTCTACAAGCCATACCTTTTTTAAAAAAAAGAAAAATAAATACCATGTTTTACTTTTATTTTATTTTGGTATTGAAAATGGTTTTCATAATATTTTTATATAAATGTTTTGTATTGATATCTTGTTATTGAAAGGTGGAAATGTTATGTTTCCTTTATGCATGTTTTATGTGATACGATTATGTTGAGGTTCTTGGGCATTATTATAAAGACGGGTGGTTCTGTGATAAACTAAGGGCGGGTGAGCCCGATATAGCTCTCCAATGAATTGGCTAACGTTAAGGAGTCAAATGTTAAGGTTTATCCAAAGAGATTTATGGAATATACTGTGATGGGTATTCTAAACGCAACCAAGAGGGTTACTCCCTACGTAAGAATGTTATGAATGCCTCAAGTTAGATTTTATGTCTTATGATTTCTATTATTTATTCATGATTTTATGAGGTATGTTAATGTGCTTATGTTTTATGGGTAAAGTATGATTTCCTTCTTATGTATATATAAACTTATGTTTCCTTTCCATATTTTTATAACCCATACTGAGCTTTTTATGCTCATCCCGTGTTTTTTTGAAATGTTTTTCACAGGTCAAGGGAAAGGTACATGATATGATGATAGTGGCAAGGAAGTGTCAAGAATGAATCCATGTCTTATTTTAAATATGTTTCCATTGATGAAAAAAATGAATACTATATTTATGTAACCACTTTGTTTATATGTGGAATGTAATGCAAGTTTTATGTTCTAATTCTCTAAAACTCTAAACCTGAAAAGATCCTCAATGTGTAATCTTGTAATAACTCAAGATTAAGTAAGGTTTAAGGTTGGGGCCTTATATTATTTGTTTTAAGATTCATAATTTATGTCACAAATATGGATTAAAAGTTCAAAAAAATATAATTTCAGTTTCATAATAGGGTTTCTATGGTTAGTTGGATGATATTATCAAGTTAAATTATCATTTAAATTTTTTAGTTGTATTATTAAAATGATTGTGTGTAATTATTAACATGTCTATAAATAAATATTTATTACAATGTTATTACGCCAACATCACTTGATTGATCAATAGTGGTGAAAATAAAGAACATGATACATATATTCTTTATCCTTAAACAATAATTGAATATTATGTTGATGATATAGTATATGAAGTACAATGTGCTATTTTCAACTGTAAAATAATATATGTATGATATAGATGATAAAAATTAAGTAACTTTTCATAGTGGACCCCTTGAAAAATCATTACATTGAATCATTTATCCACACAAATATTTAAAAAAACATTATTAGAGGGGAGGGTGAAGGGTGAGAATAAAAAAGTAATGTTCACTAAATAATCAGACAAAAATAGTTAAAAAAATAGTTTTATGATCAAATATAAGAATGTTTTTAATATTTAATTATATAAATGTGATATTAATGAGTTATAATTGAATTATAGGATTAAAAAACTTTAGATTTTTGTTGATACTTTTTTATAGGATTTCTCTATATGAATAAGTTTTGAGAAGGTAGCCTCTATATGGTATATGATTACCATTCTACACCTGCTACCCAGAGCACACTTGAAGTATAAATCATTTGTTCTATTGATGCTACATATGGCACCCTAGTTGCATAGAATAACCATTATACACATTATACCTAGAGTAAATAGTGATTAACACACAAAATAAAGACAAATTCTTTATAGAGCACACTTTATCACATACCATTCATAATGTTCGTTTCTATATTATCTTATCCTACTATGATTTATTTTAAAAGTATTAATAATATTTAGGATATTCGGGTATTTAGTTTTCATAAAATTATTCATTTACCATTTATAGGATAATATAATATTAGTGATATTGATATATATTTTAATTTGATAAAATTAATTTATTAAATACTTAGACAAATTAGTGAATTTATATATTAAAAAAAATAATGAAATAATATAAGGGAAAAAAACTTAAACATGAAATATGTTTTTAATTTCATAAACATAAAGATAGTATCCCATTTGATGTAAATGGGAAACCAATTAGGATTGATGTTGGTATCTATGTGAATATTCTAGGATAGTCGGCATTTGAGGTGGTGTCTCTCCCAGTTCATTAGTTTTATTGGAGGTATATTTAATTACTTTGGAAGAATGAATTATTTGATAGTTAGAGAATGTTATAATATTTATTATGTATTTATATATGCCTAAATTAAGGAATATTTCTTATTTTGTTATTGTTATATTGAATTCCATGTGTTTTATTTTTTTTGAAATTGTTCTATTTTAATGTTCATGATGTGATTTCATATCCATGAAAATTTAAAAACATAAGAAATAAATGGAATTATATTACATGGAAACAAGAAAGAGAACTTAATGAAATATCTCTATAAGTATCTTAGATGTATGACAGAGGCCTTAATGTTGGACCTAAATATGGAAGACATTTTTTGATCATCATTACGCCATATCACATCAGGGTAATTATTTCGTGATAGAATATTAATAATACTTCCTTAAAAATATTTAATTTTTTTATTTATATATAATTATTTTTGATGCCTTATATAAAAAATATTGTTAGTCATGAGAATTCTATAACTCACTATAGAGTCGGGATGAAGTGTTCTTCTAAGAAATGAGATGACATGGTAAAATATAATTTATTACAATATATATATATATATATCTATATCAATTGAATTAAAATTGTTTTCTAAATGTTATTTATGTATTTTATGACACAGGTGAATGAGATAGGTGGTCCTATTAAACTTAAAGAGATATAGTTTTATGTAAATAAAAAGAGGACATATGTTATATTAATGAAAATATATAAAATATTTGGTAAATAATTTTAATTACCTTTTGGCGTTACAAAAACACTTTATCATGTAATTACATTTGTAGTGTAAAATAAAATAAATTTAGCATTCTAAAAACTTCTTATCATAATATGCATATTTAGAGGGTAACATGGTTTTAGTTTGATAGAAATCAAATTATGATCCTGTAAGGGGTGTTATGTTGTTGACCATATCTGTTGTGGGTCTTTGGTAGGTCACATAGATCATTTTCATTAACAACATCTAAAAGGGAGTTAAATTTATTTTTGATCCTTATTTATATAATAAAAATAATACATTTAAGTATATCTATTATATATCAATATTGACTTATTGAGATTTTGTATGATTGAGTTTTAGAATTGGAGAGTTGGTTACATAATATGTTTTAGGATATAATAAGAAACATTCCCAAATAAATAAAATAATTGATAGGGAATTCAATACCAATAATATTTATAAATTGACACTTTAATTATTTATTTTATTAATTACATTTTATTCAGTAGAGTATCATCACTTATTACCACCCTATTGTTAAGTATTAAAATAATACAATTACTATATCAAAGAATTAATTTCACCTATTCCTTAATCCTGTCACTCTTTGTAATCCTTGGATAAAAAATAGAATTAGATTTTTTGTAATATTCATAACACAAAAATGATAATATATGGATTGTATTCGTCTGATTACTACTAGTAGTGTGTTCAATATTAATTTATCTTGATATCACATAGTTTTAAAAACACATTCTTGATTAAATAGTAAATATATATTGACAAATGAATTTCTAGGAATTCTAGAACAAAAAATCAAAATTATATCCCTACCTCAATCCTCAAAAATTAATAATAGAGTTTTATATCTTATTGAGTGATTGAATAAGTCTTTTGGATCCTCTTTTCAACCACATACAACATCACTATATGTGGATGTATTGATTTTGTTTTCTTCACCATATTTATGAAAACCTGGAATGATGATAAAATATCTGGATATTTATATAATAATTTTTAAATTCATTGGTTCAAAATAATGGTATTTGGTTAGAATTTTAAGAATTAGTAAAAATATGGGGCTAAAATATAACTATATGTTAATGAATCAAATCTTACAAACATATTATTAGGATGATATCCATGATTTTTCAATTATTGTTAATTTATAAAACCATTTTTATAATTTGATTCCATAATTCAATATAACATTTAAATTAATGAATCCATTGTTATAAAATAATAAATACTTTGCTAATTTTAGGTTCACATCAATAATTATATAATATTGAATTAGTGGAATGGGGACCAATTAAGAATAATTATTTTACTTATATAAAATCTCATCTTTAGAATCACAAATGTGTGATACCTCATCATGCTTCAATTAGTGGAATTCATTATTTTAGGGAAAATAAAATTAAGAATGTATATTAGTAGTTATAAGGAATGATTAAAATGTTTATATTAAATATGGTCTTGGGTCCTATATTTTACTGTTCTATGAGACTAAAATACTATAATGATCTTGGCTACGAAGAACACTTCCTAAAAAACTATGCTGGATAAGGGTTTCTTATATGTGGATTTATTTGGTAGACTAATGTTTAGTAATAAAATTAACCAATAAAACTTATTTTAATTGAGAGATATTGTATGCACAAGATTATGGTTGTTTATTTGGATGAATCACACTATATATATGGTTCACTATGTATATAAAAACATTATTTAAAGTTATAGATGAATATATTCTATGTCGTCTTGATCATAGGGATTTATGGTATTATTGAAGATTATTTTGTTAGTTCAAATTCTAGGAAGTTAGAATTGTTTTAATATATTCTCACTGGGTGATTAAGACATCATGGGGTTAGACTAAAGTGATAATTTATCATCTAAAAAAATATTTAATCCATGAGATGTTGGTTCCAAATCCAATATTCTAGGATAAACATGTCAGATTTAGTTAGTGGATGTTTGACCCCATCATCAATCTATAATATTAAAAATTTTATACATTAGTATTATATAAATCTATATTTTTTTTATTTTTTATTAAAAACAGATGAAATCATATGATATTAAATTTATAAGTAATTAAAAAAAATTCAAAATTTGATGTTAGAGAACACTTAATTTAAGAATTTGATATTTTAATAACCCATGTAATGTGAATATAAAATCATTTCTTTTAATTATTAATATTCATTAATATTTTTTATATATTTATAAGAAATATAATAATATTATGTAATTTCTCTATCAAAGTGAAAATGATTTCATTCTTATGAAATATATTAACATGTTTTGTAAGGTTTTAATTAAAATATGTATTTAATTTTTTTAAATTATAATTTTACAAAATGAAATTAATTTTTTATATTATAAATTCAAATTTACTTATGGTTAATTTTATAATTTAAAAAAAAAACATATTTTGGGTTAATAGTGTAAATATTGACTTAAAAAACTACTTTTATTTCCATGTTTTTAAAAAGTCACATTTTACATTGAATTAGGTTTCAAATTAAATTATTTTATTTTAACAATTAATAATATAATAAATTTCATTACAATAATCATTATACTATAATTTTGTATAAAAAACATCAATACTTAAAATTGATTTTTTTCAAAAATCTGTTTTTCATCATGTTTTGCAAAATTATATTAAATGAAATTTCAAACAATAATAAAAATTGAATTTAAAAAAATAGAATATATATTTTTAATTAGAAATTATATATTTGTTAATTATTCTAGTATAATTTATTTGTCATTAATAATTGTAACTTTGTAAAAAAAGTTAGTTACCGTGATAAGTTTGAAATGGGTTAATTGTGTTAAAACTAATATGATAAGGGTTAAAATGACCCAAAAAGTTTTTAAAATCCTATTTTATTGATATTTATAGACTATATGTTATATATTTTTCAAATATAATTATGTATGGATCCTTTTTTCTTGTGTAAGACATTGATATATTTTAATCTTGGAAAATTCCAAGTGTACGCTCTTCCCCACTTATAAAAGGACAAATAGTATCATCTTTTCTTCACACATAAATGAACCTCTTATATTGAAAAATACATACTTTAATACCTTCCAAACAACCCTAACCATGACCTATAATTTATTTTATTATTATAACACCTTCCTCGAAATGATTTATGTGAGAAATTATTGAGGTTGTCTGATGAAATGATAAATCATTAACTAAGTGTTTTATTTAAATTATTATTTTTCTCATTAAAACATATCTTAACCATTAAATCATAACAATACCAGTATATACAATAAAATTATATGTTATTATATTTATACAATAACCATTATTGATATCATCTTACACTAAATTGGTAATGAAACCATAGTTTGCGTGCACAATAGACTACCGCCTCACGAACCCAAGTAATTTGTTTTCCATGGCCACCTATAATATCTAGATAGAATGTTTGATAAAATTAATATATATTTTATTTAAAAAATAATTATTATTTTTGAAATATAATATATTTCATACATTCTAACCTTTCCATTCATTGGAAAATGATAATGGCAGTTGTGTGTATGTGTAGACCATCACCTCTACAAAGCAATGTGATTTGTTTTTTCAGTTCTACATTATAAATATAGTAATAATCAGAGAAATTATTAATTAATATGATATTTATAAAATATTTTTTTTAAATGTGAAATATTTTATACCTTATTAATTTTACACACATTAAAAATGGAAACATCATTCTTGCATTGGTACAGATTACATTATCCATGAAATGTCATGATTCATTTTTAAATATAACCTTCCATGGTTTGTTTAAAAATTGTATATAATTTATAAATTTTATAATTATAACATTTTAAATATTTTAGAAATAATTTAACCATAAATAATTTGAAAATGGTGAGCATACCTATATTATTATGGGGTTACAAACCGAACATCCCTAAAACATCCATTGTGAACTAAATCTATTAAGTAAATATGTATAAATTTCTAATAAATGAAATAAAACTAATTATTAACGCAAAAATATTATTAATAAGGTTAATAATTAACGTAATTTTATTATTTATTTGGATAAATAATGTACACTGATATTTGGACTCGAGGTAAGGGACACTTTATATTGAAACCTCATTATAATTGTTATAATTATTTATTTTTAAATTTTTTATTCCATATCCATATTGGTAAAAATAATTTTTAAAAATATATTAATATTTATATAAACAAATTATAATTTTCATTTTTTACTCTTTTGACTATATTTTAATGTTTTTAAAACAAAATCTCTTTTAATATTTTATATGGAATATTTTGAATCTTCACGAGTATGAAAAGGAATATTCTATTTTAATGTATACAATATGAAAATATTTTCTCATAGCAAAAATATTTATTTAATATTTGGATCCCTTTATAAGAATACATATTTTAATCAATGATAAACCCTCCTTCATTCTATCTTGGGTGTTTTTTTGGAAAATCAGATTTTAATTGAAATGGATAGATCAATATCTGATTTTTTTTACCTATTTGCTCAAAAAATAATTTTATGGGTGTAATGATATAAATGAACTATATTATATGTTTATTTTATTTTATGGTATTTGTAAAATTTTTATTATGATTATGGAGCTTTGAATACCTCTCCAATTAATTTCATAATTATTATATTCTCTAGAATGATATATTAGAATAAACTATGTCTGTTTTTCAATTTGTGAGGATTACTGTAAGAGTTCTGTGAAGATGATCCCAAAAGGATCATAAATGAATTTTATATTCCTTATATAGAGTTTTTAGGAAATAATTTTTATTTCACAAGGTATGATAATGATTTTTAAAATGAATTATTATTCCCTTTTGGGTAAAAATGTCTGTTTCAAAGAAAATAAATTTCATAGGTTATAACCATTTTTAAGAAAACATCTTGATTAGGATTTGGAATATATTTTACCCTTTAATGTGTTTAGAAAAAATGTGGTTTTTAAAAATAAATTTCTATACATAATTAAAAAAATTGCATTTAAAGTTTATTTTGTTAAATTCAAACTCTCTAATTTGACATCAGAGTTTCGCAATGGACTAAAAAGATTCTTTTATTCTTTTTATACGTACCCTAATAAGATTTTTTATTCTTAACACATATTTTTAGCTTTTTTTGAAGGTTTTAAAGATGAGTATTAAAAATTATGTAGTCCATTTGAAAATCATGATAAATTATATAAAATGAAAATGTGTTTTATTTTAAAAGTATTGTAATTGGAAAAAATGTTTATTGAGTGGAAGTTTCCACATTGTAATGAATGGGATTATTTTATAAGATTTAAGAAATAATACCATAAAAATATAAACCCAAAATGATTCTTGGTAATTTAATAAAACCATTTTGAAATAGAAGTTACATATTGAATAAGGATCACTTACATATATTTTGTATCACAGTAGGGACAAGTAGTTTTGGAGGTTAAAACAATTTATGTAAGTACCATTAAGAGATTATAACTTATCATTTTAAAGGGGGAGAAAACTAGTGGTGGTCAATGGTGAATAATTCCATGGAATTATAGAAGATTGATTCATTATAATGGGATGAATTTATGAATATTATCCTTGAGAATTAAATTCCTAAGGCTATCCAAATTTTAATAGAAATCCAATTCATGGAATTTATGTTGATGGTGGAAAATTCAGTATCCATATATGAAGAAGACTTCACTACATTGGAAAGGTATGCACTAATTTTTTTTCAATATATTGATAGTAAAATTAATAAATTTTACTTAGGATTGAAGCCATGATATTGAATGGAATTTTATTATTGTGAATTTAAAAGTTATGAGAAATTTTTTTGGTGTGATGGTGTTATGGAAACAGAGTTTTCCAATGATTATATACTCTACATAAAAAATAAATAAAATAGGTCTAGATTGTAGGCAATGAGGAAGTATCCCTCAATGAAATATGAAGGTAATAAAATATTGTTTCTATATTATGATAAGTGTAGTAGATATCACTACTGATAATGTATTATAATATTTGGGAAGTTATTCTAATGTTGTAATTGCAATTTACATTTATGGAGGCCACTATACTGGTTCCCTAGACCAGTCCCACACACAATATCAAGTGCACATTTGCAAATAAAAATGAATGACGATTAATAGTGTGTGGTTCATGAAGGTTCCATGGGGAGGACATACCCAATATATTAGAGTGCACAATAGAACATAAAATATAAAAATAATAAACATCATGATAATATGAAAGAAAACGTAAAAAGTGTAAATAAAAAAAATAAGTAATGAAAAGTAATAATGTCCTAAGAAACCATTCCATACAAATAATAGATGATCTATCATTATGATAATCTACTATACATACCTTTACAAAACAAATAAATTATTATTGCATCACAATGATACAAATCCTTACCTCACCCAAATATCCTGATATCATCTGAGTTTTTTGTTTGATCAAGAAATAACGAGCCTCATCCTAAACCTGATCTTGAAATAACCACGTATGATATTTTTGGGGTACTCATGTGTAATGGATAACCAAGATGGGTGAGAGTGTAAAAATGTTTAGGGATCCACCAATATGGTCCCATTCCAACCAAAATATCCAGTGATATGTTCATGATAAATTCTAAAAATAAATAAATAAATTTATGAGTAATAAATATAATAAACCAATAATACATTCTTCCTACTAATGTTGAAATTTACCTATACACACCTCAACTACCATTACAAATCACATACCGAACCATATTATTTTTGATACATGGGTATATAACCTCAATAGACAATACTATCCTCAGCCATTCTGGTGTGTCTCAGAGAATGTTATGATATCATGGAAAAAATATAATTATTTGATCACAGTGTAACCCAAGAATCCCTAATTATTAGGCCTTGATGGACAACTACTCATCATGAAGGGCTCTATAGTTGATCTTAGGTATATTGGGCATCTCTCTAAACTCCATTCATTAATAACGTTAAGATGGTGATTCACATACTCTTAAGAAATAACTAAACAAAATTCATCCACCAAGTCACTATGAAAAAATGGATAGATCCTAGGAATCCTAGTTATCATAACTAGAATCAAGTAAAATCATTTGGCTTGACGGTAAAAATCTTATTTATAATCTAGGCATTTCATAAAAATATAATCATAATAAAATATTTCAAATCCTACATGGAAAGATCATATTAACATTAGG
This sequence comes from Viscum album, assembly GCA_963277665.1. Taxonomy (NCBI): domain Eukaryota; kingdom Viridiplantae; phylum Streptophyta; class Magnoliopsida; order Santalales; family Viscaceae; genus Viscum; species Viscum album. The sequence continues at coordinate 678,010,502 of OY728126.1, read as the reverse complement.
AATCCATAGATCCCATGGCATATAGGGAATCCCATAATGACCTATGGTCTAATACTGATTCCTCAATCATTAATCATATGTATCAACTAGAAGATCCCATTAATCAATTAGAATGTATAGAAATATCATTGTCTAGGAAATATCACAATCATATCTCAGAAGTAACAAATTTGGATCATAGGAAGAACCTCTAGGAGGACCCCCTACCACAATCATCATCAAACAAGCCCATAGGCTAGGTTCCAAGAATCCAATCAGACACCATAAATGGTTCCATAAAAAATCGATGAATAAAAAAAATATGGGTTATCTAAATTCATAAACCTGTCACTATGATTTAGAGCCCCATGAGTTTACACATTTTTTGTAGGTTTTATGGTGACACCCACAATAGTCTCTACATAAACCGTACACATCCACTCAAGGATGGTCAGTTATCAAGGGACCTACTAGGGTCCCCAAGGCTAGAAAAAACATAACCTCCATCACAAAGGTCCTTATTCTCAACCACGTTTCAACATGTGAGATGATGCACAGATGAATATAACATCCATCAACATATTCATAAAGTTAGTACAAACTCACTAGATACATATGGTTTATCACAGTAGAAGTAGTCAAGATATGTAATATGACCCATATCATTCCCCAATGACTGACAAGACTTTTCCACTTCCCTTTCCTTCTTATATTTCATATTTTCTATCCACATTGGACAGGTATGTTATAAGACAATTACTTGGATATTAGTGGCTGAAAAAAAATAGTATTAAAGTCTATCAAGACCTTGAATCATTGTTCTTCATATTCAAGGAATTAAAATTTAATTATGTAAAATAGTTAATTAAATAAATAATTCAATAAATATGTTTATATTGTGATTGTAATTTAATAAAACACATCAATTAACTCATAGGCGAAAATGCATGCTAAAAACATAAATCAAAACCATAAATGTAATTAATGAAAATAAATAAACCATGAAACATTTATTTTTTATCTTCCAATTTATATATAAGCGTCGACACCAGCTAAAATGGACCTTCAAATATCTTCCAAAATCATTCATAAAACACTGATCTTATCTTGACATCCCAATATCTTAACTCAAACTGAGAAACATTAAATAATTAATTACAAAATTTAAAACTATTTTTACAAATAAATTCAAAATGTTAATAACCACAAAAAATAACACCAACCTCACCATCACATTAAAAATGTAACCAAACTCCTTCCAATGGCATTTGACTTTTCCCTAACCTTAAATGGGAAAAATACCTAACAAAAAAAATCATTTCCATAATTAATAAAAAAAATAAAATAAAATCATTGTAAATAATGAAATATATTTTAAAATACCAAAGAAATTAAATGTAGATGGTTTTTAGGGTTCCCTTATAAGAGAAAGAATTAATTCCCGTTTAGAAATGGGTGATTCTACCATGCTTTGGTTGAATGAAAAATGAAAAACATTTCAAAAGAATTCAAAATGAGAAATTAGGATATGAGGAGATAAGTGGAGATCACCAAATTTTAAGAAATACGATTTATTTATGTTAAAATAAAAATGAATACCCACTTTAAGGGTTTGAAGAGAAGAGTAAATGAGAAAAATAGATGAATCACATGACTGAAGGAGAGGTGGGAATAGTATTTCCCATTATTAAAATCTATGGGGGGGGGGGTGGGTGGGTTATAAAATACCCTTTTTAATTGGTTTGATGGTTTGAATACTTGGTTAGAAAAATCATGTGATAAATAGGAATACCTTAATTACTTAGGAAATAAAAATCACAAAATTGTTCTATATAGTTTTCCAAACCCTTCAATTACCATGTAACACATTTTAAACATTGAACATGGTTTTTATGAAACCATACTCCAAGCTACTCTCATGTATAAATGAAGCTGAAAAGTTTCTTCTATAACCAACCCAACATAACCTTAACCATTTTCTAACTGTGTGAGGAAAATATGGACCTTAAAAAATTACCTAAAATTTTATTGAGGCTTAGGGTTCTATAGAGTTTCCAATAAACTATTCTCCCAAAACTATGTTCCATAGAAAAAATCCTCCAAACCATCGATGCTTAACCAGAAGAATGTAAGGCTCATATAAGAACCAGAGGATCTTTCTAACCTATATTCCCTATATATAAAATCACATTATTTGTTTTACCACTTTCATAATTCCATCCCAAACCTCTGATTAAAATTAAAAACATATAGTTAATGAAAATATACAGATTCATTATATAATTTTCAACTTTTACTAACATGGTGTATTACAATATCCCCACTATAACACCAATCACCCCTGATAAGTTTATATGTTCACCCAACCACATGTATCAACCCATATCTATATTTTATCAACCACTAAAAGGCTATGTTATGTCTCTAAATACTGAAAACTCTTATAATGAAAATACCATAAATTTATGAATTGAACCACCATACCATGATCCATAACCCATATAAATTTTCTAAAACTCCAAGACCGTGCTCCATGAAACCAATTAATTTTGAGACATTAACACATCATTTTAAAATTTATCATCCTACATAATATGCTCCTATCCATACATCTTATCTATAAATTCCCAATTTTGATGATTTGGAACCTCCATTTTTATAATCTTCCATTTGAACTCCATACCCATGTTCTATCAATGTGCCCAATGAAGTTTATAGATAAATATACTTGATAATATAAAAAACCATTGATCCAATGCATGTTGCAATCTTTAGTACATTTTTTGAAAAAATTATGGGGAAACCTCATCGAATAATATCATGATAATAACTAATTTTCATAAAAAATACCCTTAAAATTCCAGAACAAACCCATAATATGTTAAAAAAAATCCCTGTATAGTTTATCAGTTCACCACATACCATCTCTAAAGAAACACCAATTTCCCTCTTTTGATTATCCCATCTTATATAATTTAGGAAATTAATATATTTTATTTCATGTATCATTGTATTCATCATTTTTAGAAAAAATTAGGCATGATCCAAAGGAAGATATAGGTATTAAATAAATAGTATAATTTTTCTAGAAGGTTATGTTGCAGAAGTATAATATTGCTAAATAAGATGTTATTCATTTTTTATAATGCCTGTGTGTTCTTGGTGATTCCTATATAAAATAATAAATTTTGAGTGAATCTTATAGAACACCATTTAATATTTATACTGGAATCTCTATGATGTAAGGAGATCCTCAAGATCATTTCATTGAGGATGGATGAGAAGTCATATAACAGGTCTTACCATGAAGAATTTTTAATGTTAATTGGTTAAAGTAGAATGAATATTACTAATGGGGATGATTCAACCATTACTAGTACAAGATAAGAAATAGAAAATTATATCCTTGTATTTCATGGTCAGATTACTAATGACATTTCGAGGTAATAATGTAATTTTTATTCTTTTTATCCATTTAACTAAATATATTCATTTCCTTTATATTCACGATACAATGTGTTTAGATAATATTCTCATCATTATCTCATGGATATAGTTAGGTTAAATGGTGTTAATATCCATATTGTAATTTACCACGATCCTATGTTTACATTCAAAATTTTGGAAAGGCCTTTAGAAGACATTTAACACTGAATTAAAAAAAGTAGAACATTTAATCATTAATCTAATGGATAGTTAGAGTAAATGATTCAAAAAAATATTCATTTTTATATATATCACATGGTATGTTTGTATAAACATCCTTAATTATTTTTATTTATTTTATAATAATATTTTTTATTCCAGTATACAGATGGGACCTTATGAGGTGTTATTTGGAAAGTGGTGTTAGACTTCAACTTATTAGGATAAAGTAGGCGACATAATTTTTTTGGGACTAGGATTAGTTGAATAGATGGTCGAGATGTTGAATATTATTAAAAAATATACAATGAAGTCTCATAATAGGAAGAAAATTTATGCAGATAACCGAGGAAAATATCTATCATTAAATGTTGGTGAACAATGGTTTATATATATATATATATGGAAATGTGTTATGGGTTTTGTTACAAAGGGAAATTAAATTCTAGGATTCATTGAACCATATGAAATATAGGAGAATATTGGATCAATTTGTTACTGAGTGGAATCTCTTATGAGTTTATCCTATGTACATGATATGTTTCATGTTTCGTTGTTAAAGAAGTATGTACCATGAATATATCATGTTTTGGGCCTTAAAATAGTGTAAGATGGTGAGGATATTTCAAATAAAGAATATACTGTTTAGATTCTTGACCATAAATATAAGGTGTTACAAAATACGTTTATTCATGAATTTATGGTTTTTTGGAAAAACCATATGAATGAAAAATCAACCTTGGAATTAGTAAATCCTATGAAGGAAAAATATTCCCACCTTTTTAGGTAAAGAATGAAATTTTGAGGTTATAATTTATGAAATGGTGGAATAATAAAAGAACTTAAGAAATGTTAACATTAAATAAATATCATTCCATATTAATTTTAATTAATTATATTTAATAGATTTACATTGATTATAATAATACTATGTAATTTTTTAATAAAAAAGAAACATATTTATTCTTAGTAAATTTTTTACATGTTTTATTTGGTTTTATATAAAATATTAATTTAAAAATTTCATTGATTTAATTTTAAAAAATGAAATTTCTCTTTGATATCAGAAATCTGAAATTATTTTACAGTGAATATTTTTTAATTGTCTCAAAATAGTTGTTTTTTAGTTGAATACTGAAAAACATCAATTTTTAAGGAAACTATCTTTTATATTAAAGTATTAAAAAGTAACAATATATGTTGGATTTGTTTTGAAGCTATATTAGTAAATTTTATTATACATAATCATATAACTTTCACTCGAATTAACATTTCACTTAAATTCTATATTTTTTACATAAGAGTAATTTTGCTGAAAACCCATTTTTTCACATTTTAGTGGTTTATTTTAAAATAAATTTATGATGTTTATAGAAATTAAATACAATAAAATATAATCTGTATATGGAATAATGATTTCCATATTTTTTAATTTGATTACTTTATTTTTTAAAATTTTTTATTAGTAACAACGGTAAAAAAGATAGGTACCATGGTAAGAGATAGAATAGGATAAAAGGGTTAAAACTAAAACTATAAAGGATTAAATGAAAAAAATGTTTTTCTAAATATTATTTAATTTTTCAATTTCAACCCTATATAATATATTTATTAAATATGATTCATTTTGGAGAAATTTGGATACACTACGAAATTAATATATTTTAATATTTTGAAATATTCCAAGTTCATCATTCCCCCCAATTTTAAAAAGACACCCATATTATATTCTCAACACTCTTTTAGAGGCTATTAGATAAGAAAAACCATTCCCAAATATCTTCTTAACATCCCTCCCAATTCCATATATTATTTAGTTTTTCTATAAGATCATCATAGGAAGGTATTGGGTGTATTCCAAAGGAGGTTGTCCGAGGAAGTGGTAAATCAGTAAACTAAGTATATTTATGTGATATCATATTATATATCCTTCAATCCTCTCATAATAATTATAATAAAATAACATCATTATCTCCCATTTATTGATATGTAAATATGTGGATGGAATAATTTTTATCTATCCCATTTTCAATAAAATGGTAAATTAGACCTTAATTCTTTTGAATAGAAGACTACAACCTCCCGAACCGAAGTAATTATTCCACCATCACGAACTATTATGGGTAGTAAAAATGATGGATAAAATAAATATATAGGATATTTAAAATATAATTATGATTATGGAAGGAAAATATATTACTTACATTCTGATCATTCCGTCTATCAAAAAATGATAATATCGCTCATGCATATGTGCGGGATACCACCATGAAATCATGTGATTAAATTATCATTTACACTGTACAAATACATTAATAAAGATGAATGTAAATATCCCATATCTTAATGGATCAAAAATTTCTAAAGGCATTTAATTTTTCATTGCCAATGGGTCGAGCCATAAATTAAGACTCCAAATTGAGTTCTAAGAGTTGGAATGTCCCAAAAGGGTCTTCTGAAATGATTAATGATGATCAAGCCATAGAATAGGTGGTCAAATGAGCTATAAATTATTTATGTTTTGTTTTGGGTATTTTTGAGTTTACAAAAAATGGTGTATGGTTTGATGTGCACAGTTTTGGGGAAACCATACAACACCATAATTCACATGACATTTTTAGATCATTTTAACTAAACAATGTTGATTTTCATGGTCAGAGAACAATTTGGAGAAAATAGTGTGAGGTTAAATGTTAAACCATGTAAGATGAGGTGGGTGTTGGGAATAGTGCACATGCTACTTATAGTTATAGAAAAACTATGTTCCTTGATGTGATTGGGAAGCAGTTCAGAGATCATGGTTTGAAAAGAGTTTATAAAACCATAAATCCTAAGTGTGTGGGGACATGTGTGTTGAATATAAGGGTTACAAATTGTTTTTTCATGGTTTGGAGAACCGTGTGGCCAAACCATGTGAGTGTGTTGGCCTTGGATAGAGCTAACCACACTATTAGAGCATAGTTCGGTAATCCATTCAACCAAACTATGATGCTTCCTAAGTTTCATAAAAAATGGGGAAATGAACAAAATTACCCCTTGGGGTTTCCTTCCCATGTCAACACCTATCAATGAACCCAATCCATGGGGTTCCCAAACCCCCTTCATCATATTCTCTTCTATAATTTTGGGGGTATTTTCATGGTGATTTCTTAGAGTTTGAGGTGAGTTATCCTCTTCTAGTTGTTTCTTTTATCTGTCTTCTCATTTATATTTGATTTTGGATTCTCTGGTTATTTATTTTTGATGATTCAACCGAATCATTTAATAGTCATCCATTTCTCAGGGATTTGTTGTTTTTATTTCATAGAAGAGACCTTGAGGTGAATTTCACTCATCAATTTGTAGAGTTTCATTGAGGTATGTGAATTTTGTGAATTTCTATTGTATTTTCCTAATGGATTTATTTAATTAGTGGGTTATTTGGTATCACCTCTTATGGATTTGGAAATGAATGTGGTCAGAGTTTTTTTGGGTCTTTAGTGAGTGGTTGGATATAGTTTCGATGTTAGATGGAAACTTTGTGAGTTTTATGGCATTTTTCCAAGTAGTATTCAATTTTTTTTAATTAATTACAATTCTTATAATTAATTACATTCAGTTTTTTGGTGTGAGGTTAAGGATTGGGTGATTGATGTGAGCATGGTTGGTTGTTGAGGAGATAGATAGAGACTTGGATGGACCTTGACAAGGTTGTTGGTCCTTGTAAATTATTTTGAAATATTTTTTGATAAGCTTGGTGGTCTGAGAGATTTAATCATAGTCATAAAAATCGTTTTATATGGGAATTAAATAATATTACTTAGGGACCACGTGTGTCGTGTTTTCTCCCTTGGTTTAGAAAATTGGATTTGTCTTAGTTTGATACCTTTGAAGTTCGATGGATCCCATTGAATATGTGGTGATGTTAGATAGATCCTATAGCCACCCATGGGGTGTACCAACCTTTGTAAGTGAAATTTTTTATGTGTAATGTTTTCATATAAATTCCTATGACAATTTTGAAATGGTTTTAAATTTTTACATTACGTTTTGAATCCGTCTTGAATGTTAAAGGGGAAGATACATTTTGAAATGATTTTTTTGAAATAGGGTTTTGACCACATGTTGAATTTAAATTGGGTCTAAATGGATTTCATTTTTTGATTTTCAATGAGAGTGTGGGGAATATTTGAATTGTTTTCTTGGAATATGATTTTCTCAGACATGGTTTTTATTTTCAAAGAATAAATCCCATGTTTTAATGGGTGTTTTTAAAATGTTTAATGATAATTTTTGGTGTTGGTGTTGATCGAATTTGAAAGGAGTTATATTTTATTTGAGAAATGTTTTTATTTAATAGTTTTTAAGGAACATGATAAATGTTGGGATTTTGAAGGGAAATGGAAATAGTAAAAATGGTGTGTGTTTTGTTGTTAAATTGTGTCAATAATATTTAATCAATATGTTATATTTCAAAATCCTGAAATATTTAGTTGTGATTTTTGTTTAATGTGACTAATGTAATGGATTATGGAAATGTTGAACAAAATGGTAATAATTGATATTATAATTGGTAGGGATGGTTAGAAATTATGTTCCAAATAGTAATTGGACACATGGAAAGATTCTCAATGTTTACTAACCTATAACTAATGGTTTTTGGATGTTGTAATGATTTTACACTCCCCAATTTTGGGAGGACCAGATTATTCTCTAAGAACCCTGATTTATAATAGTTTTTTAGGTAATGGACTAAGACTCCTAAACCAAAGGTTATGGATGTGGAATTTCATATCATGCTTGGGATGGTCGGACATGATGTTTTGAGTGGGGGTTGGATTCATGGACTGATGCTCACTATTATCCAACATGAAACCAAAATGTTGGGATGTTCTAAATGGCATTCTAAATCCATGTTGGATTTGTGGATTGGTGCTCCTTATTTTCCAACATGAGACCCTATGGTTGGTATGGTCAAAAATGCTGAACCAAATCCTGGTTGGATACTTGGATACAGGCTTCTTGTTTCCCAGCCTGTTACCCCTATGATATATAGATAAAATGACCATCTTGGGCTAAGGATGTGGATGTAAATGGGTAACCATTTGGAATAATGAATAAAAGTTACTAATTTAAATATAGTTAAGTAATGAAACTTGATTTATTTTACTTCATATATATAGTCATTCATTTTCCTACGTGAACTGTTTTACTAATTGGTATTTTATTTAGACACCATTGGTGGTGTTCTATTATATTTTACTCACATCCTTCTCGGGACGCTATTTCAATTCAGTACTCGACCAACTATCACATGTTTATTATTGGATATGGTTTGAGATGAGGCTTGTATTGAGTATTATGGGTCAAGAATGATAGATGGAGTTGTATTCAATAGTTAGATGAACTTGTATCAGAGGACCCATGGTTTCTTTTCTGGTTTATTTTATTTTGGGATTCATTTTAACCATCCCATTGGGTGGATAGTTGTATATATGACATTTCTATTCATGACCTCCTTTCATTTTATTTTATTACTAAATGTTTCATTTTTATTTTATTTATTCATCCTCTATACTCTGATATTTATAATATTTGGTTATTTACATCTAATTTTGAACTCTTATATGTATAAATAGTCTCCTCACAGTTCCAATTTAGACCCCTGCTTATAGTTAGTATTCAATGGAATATGAGGTGGCACACTGTAAGTCATGTGGAATTCTGTATCAGGGCACCAATTTAGTGGCACCTAGACTAGGATGTTACAAAGTGGTATTAGAGTATTTAACATCTTATATTCTCCTATTAATGTTTTGGTAGATTGGATATCAAATAATCTATTGGATCTAGATATGGATACTTGGTTGGTTCATCATGAAAACCAATTAAGGTAGGAAGTCTAGGTTATTGGGGGATTATATTGATGTTATGGTTTTGGATGTTGAAACTATATATTATTTTCTCCTGCATCAATTCACATTTCATATAGATTTTATGATTTATGTTGAATTTTAGGGTTTCAACCATTGTAAAGAGGCATTTTACTTGGTATTGACTATTTTCATGTGGAGGTAAGAGGTGTATCCGACATCATACTAGGAACGTAGGATCTAAATGTTATAGGCATGCTAGTGTGTGGTTTTGTGTATTCCCATATGATGAAAGGTTATGTGGATCTAAAGTCAGGTCCTCAGTGATGAGGATGATGGTGTTATCATCATGTATGATTAGTAGAATGACCTTAGTGGGCCAGTATTGTGTCAATATAAGATCACTGGACCCCTCATGGGTGGTTTTGTGGATATTAGTCATATGTAAATGTCCTCTTCGGAGAGGTATGATGTGCAGTTTCTTAGAGATGATGATCACATGGGTTGGGGAAAATTGGATGGTATATGAAACATTTATAGCATGGGAACCTATAAGATTAGTATTTGAACATGTAATTGTTGGGAAAAATAACTCAAGGTAACATTGAATCATTTTTTGGGTTGATTTTGTTTGTTAATAAAGAGGGTTTCTTTGGTCAGTGGTGGTGTTCCCGAGACATTGTTTACAATATATGTTGAAAAAGAATCATGAAAAAGTAATGGACGATCTAGATGTGGAAAAATAATAATAAATACAAGGGGGTTCCATTTTTCAGTGTTTGCTAAATTTTTGGGCCTCAAAATAAAGAAAATGGAGATATGTTCTTTTAGAAAAGGAAATTGTAGACAATATTTTTGATCGTATGGATACTTTGACACAATGAATGTTTTAGGTTAAAAACATCAAAATATGTAAAAGGGATGAAGTGCGTGAAAGATTTAGAAATGTGTATGAAAGATGATGTAGCATGGAAGAAACTTGTGCACCCAATGCAATGTCAAATTATGTTTTGCACGCACAGAGGGGATCTCACACAGTGTGTGGAATATTCCAAGGAGGTTTCGGTGAGGCCTATGAATAATAGGTGACCCCCTCATTCGATGTATCTCAAGACTTAGAAGAAATATGAACTCTGAATCACATAAGATTTTCAAAAAAGGTAGTTACAAGATAAAATTAAAGCTGCGTGCAAGATAAGGATGTTTAATATACGATTTTAGTTACATGTAATATTTCTGTTTCACTCAATAGGTGTTTCACAAAAAAGATTGATTACTTCATACAAGTCATGAATGTTGTGCGCAAGATGTGGTTAGGGCTGTGCAGAAGATTTAGAGTTAGCCAGTACATCTATGGTAAAGCAGTATTCATTAGTGGATGAATGTGGGACATAAATAGATCATCTATGTATATTTGAGGATGCACTCATTATAGATATTGAAGGGACCTAAAAGTATAAAAACCTTAGTATAATCTCCTAAAGAAGCTGTGATAACACTTCAGTTGAGAGAGAATGAGATTTCAAATTGTGATTTGTTTTGAACCAAGAGATACAATGAGTCCACTCCCAACATTGTAAACTTTATTGCACTTTTAGTGGATTTGGTATATAATCACATTACCATTTTATGTTCTATGGAAGTATCCCAGTAAAACTGAACAAAGTAAAAACTATTGTGTCTCGTGCATGTTTTAATTTCTATAAATAAATAGATACATGAACAAGATAGAAGAGATTTTGGTTTCACAATGATATAAGATCAAAAGGGCTTGTTTTTTTAATATGTCATACCCTGATTCACCCCCCTCTCTAGGTATTTTACCTACTGGACCTAATTGAATTTTTTTTGTGGCGATGAGATGGATTCATGTTTGATACCCTATGAGATATATCCTTTTGTTATATTTCATAGACTTTGTGTGGTTGGAACTAATAACATTATTTATAAGAATCTAGTCCTGGGAGTTGAATCATGTGTCCTTCCATTGTACACTTTGAGATAGTCCATCCATGTTATGCTTTATTTTGGTTTTTTATGTTAAGGATAGATGTTTTGGATCGTCAAAAATATTTCATGAAGTGTGATGAAGAGTTTTATGTTTTTCTTATAAGATTAGTTTAGTTTTTTGAAATAGAAAATAGGTTCTAATGTTCTTTCCTTGTGGTTGGTTTCTAAGGGAATGAGTTTTTTTGGGAGCCTTGTTCAGTTGATTGTTCTATAGGAAGGATGCCATTGTTGGTTTTTGGCTAGATTGGAAGTATAGGTTTTTGGTTTGGAAATTGTTCTTGTGAGTTTTTTAAGTATGAGGCACATGGGGGTGTCCAGTTTTACTGATATATAGAAATACTTGGACGATTGGTGTGACAGTGGTGCATGTTATTTTGAGGGAAGGGATAGTTGGGTGCCTATATTGGTTAGATTTTGATGCATCTTTAAGGGGGTGGTTTTGGTTGGATAAGTAACTTTTGGATTTAGGAATCACCATGGGTGCTCTATAATAAGTGAGATAAGAATTTAGGGTATGCATGTCTGGTGGGTAGGTATTATGAGTGGTGTTCTCACGATACACAACTCATTGAGGTTTTGAATCGATTCTGTGGTTGGGTTACACAAGGACAGGTAACAAATAAGTGTTAAGTGGATCTTCGAGAACCATGTGAATAATGATGTACTGTGTTGTTTAGGTGTGTGGATCAGGCGATACGAGAGCTTACGACTAAGGTTTGTGATTAGATAAGGTTGTGATGAGTAGGTTGAAAACCAAAGAGAATGTGATGAGATGCTTAAGGTAAGGGTGGCCCAGGACATTTGGATGGTTTGAAATGTCCATACAGTTAGAGGTGACATAGGAAATAGATGAATGGTGGTTGTATTTCTTGAAAAAAACATGGAGTACTATTAGTTATTAATGATTAAATCCAATACCATGGAATTTTATTGAGTATGATGGGATGGTAAATGGATATACACTGAGCTACCAAAACGTCTTTGGTTGGATATTAGAACTCTTGGAGGTTACACTCATGGATTTGTCTATGTAGAGCTGTATGGTTTGATGTGCACCATTGAATGCCTATGGGTGAGGTCCTTTGCAAGGGATGTGTGTCTAAAAATACTGTTGGTGACATTATTAGATTATAATATTGGGATATAGTTAATATTTCATTTTTTTCATAGGTGATGGAGAGATAGCCATGTAAAATTCTTGGTTTAGAATTTTTTGGAGCATGGTCCAAAGCAATTGGGGTTATTGGGGTGATTCGGTGATGACAACAGTCCAATGGAGGGGAGTGATGTCATGTTTTTTAAGAAATGGCCATAATGATGGAAAATTCATGGTAGTGGGGAACTGACTGTGGATATTTCATGGAAACATTATGTTTCTAGTTAAAAACCATGAGGTGAATGCTTAAATTATATAGAGAATGGTAATTAGATATCAACTATAACATATGATCATGTCAAGAATTTTTTTTAGGGTTTTCTTGGTTTTGGAATGTAGTTTGGATATAGACTACAGTGGGTTTGTTTGGGGTGGTTCTGGAATGCCTATGAGTTTTAGGTCAAAATGATCATATGAAATGAAGATAGACATTCATTTAGAGATGGGTGTTTTGGGACAAGTTAGATTAGGGTAGTCTAGCTAAAGCATGTGCCCAATGTGAATGTAGATGGTTACAATACACTTATGGTGTGTATTTTCGGAATGGAGGGTGTTTATAGGGTTGAGTTGGGATTTTGAGGAAAAGTTGGTATGTTCGTAGTTCATTCATGCATGAAAGTGAAGAATCCCCTTAGTTTGTTTGCGATGACCATGATAGGTTATAATAACGACTAGTGTTATCATGGGTGTTGGGGAATGGTGATTTGAGAACCATACTAAGTTTTGGGGTGGACCATGAGTTCAGGGTTAATTGGGCCTTCCTAGTGGTAGGGGTGTTAAATATTAAGAGTTGGTGGTTATAATATAGAGCTTGTGGTGGGGAGGAATATAGGTCTACTTCTGCACAAGTGATGTTGTGGAAATTTTTTCTTTTTTATGGGGTTGGGAAAGCACTATAGTGGTATTTTAGTTTTAGTAACAAGTGTTATCACATAGTCTTGGTTTGTGGATGCCCTTGAGTTGGAGGTTGTTCCTTAGTTGTGTTTTGAGAATTTAAAATCTAGATAAGGGTGTTAGTGTAAAATTTGGTGACTGAAATAAGTTTTGTGATTTATATGGATTATCACTAAGGATTATCGAGGTTGAGAAGTGTTATGGTGGGGAGTTTACAAGATCCCATGTTCATATGGATAAAAATTTACAAATGGGATTTGAATTTTAATATATGGGTGGGTTGAGTCTTGAATTAAGAATTGAAATAGGGTTCTTATAGTTTTATTATCTAAAAATGTCGTTTTTAGATAAGGAATGATTCTTTGGAGGTTTCCTATGTTCTTAGATGATATTTAGAGGCTTTAGGTTATGTATCATGGGTTTTTGAGTTTTCTAGAAATGGTGAATGGTTTTATATGCACGGTTTAGAAGAAACGGTGAATCACCTTGACGCTTAGTACATTTTTAAATGATTTTGAACTTCACAGAGTTGAGTTTAATTCTTATATAATTATTTGGGGTAAACCGCGTGATCAAAAATTAGAAACCATTTAATGATAAGAAGGGACTCCGACATAGCGCATGAGATTCACATGGTTATAGAAAAACCGTGCTTTATACTATAGTGGGGATGAACTACTAAAAGGATTTTTGGGACAAGGTTTGTAAATCAATGTGGCTGAACATTATGGGCATGAGTGTTGGATTGAAGGTGTGCACATGGTTGGCATAATGTTTTTCCAACCATGTGGCCAAATCTTGCGAGTGGGTTGTCCTTGGAAAGAGGGAACCACATGTTTGGTACAGAGTTGGGAAAACCATTTATCTAAAATGTGTGACTACATAAATATCACTAAAAGGGGGGAAAGACCAAATAATACCTATGGGTTTTCAGCTCCTCCACCCCTATTCCCCCTTTATTTTAAAATGAACTAGGGGTAACCCAAAACCCCCATCCTCCTCTTATCTCCCTTTTTTTGTGTGTTTTCATGGAAATTTCATGGTGATTGAGGCAATTTATCCTCCTATGGTGGTTTCTATTATTTATATACTCTTTTATATATCATTTTGGGATTATCCAATTTAGGTTTTTTATCAGTTCAACAAGATCATGGTGGAATCATCAATTTCTCATGAGTATTTTTCTCTACTTGCTTATATGAGATCCCTAGATATATTACACATGTATTTTCATGGTGTTTCATTGAGGAATGCGATCATGGTGACGTGACATGGGTTTTTTAAAATATTTTAATTCAATTAGTGTCTGATTTGGTCACACATATTAGGGATTTGTCATGGAATATGGTCAGGGTTGTGCTGCAAGTTATTAATGAGAGATTGTCTTTAGTTTGGGTGTGGGTCGATGGCCTAGTGAGCTTTACAGCATTATGTCATGTTGCGTTTTGTTTAATTAATTAATTATAACTATTATAATTTGTTATAATTTTTTGGTTTGGTATTGAGGCTTGGGTGATCAATAGAAGATCATATGGGTGCCGAGGAGTTTCGATGAGACTTGAAAGGGCCTTGAAATGGACGATGTGTTTTGGAAATGTTTCCAAAATATTTTTTTATGTGTTAGGTGGTAAAATATCTTTAATCACTGTCATAATAATTGTTTTATAGGTGAATTGTGATAAAATCCTTAGAGATCAAATGTCTTTTTTTATTCATTGATTCAATAAATTGGTTTTGGACATAGATTGATACCTTAGACCTTCCAAAGATATTTTT
This sequence comes from Viscum album, assembly GCA_963277665.1. Classification (NCBI taxonomy): domain Eukaryota; kingdom Viridiplantae; phylum Streptophyta; class Magnoliopsida; order Santalales; family Viscaceae; genus Viscum; species Viscum album. The sequence continues at coordinate 677,995,190 of OY728126.1, read as the reverse complement.
TTATCTGTGGTGAAGTGCGAATGAACCTATGGACATCCATGGGTTGTACCAACCATTCAAAATGGAATTTTATATGTATTAGGTTTTTATAAAAAATCATATGAAGTTTTTGGAATGATTTTAATTTTTTTCATGAAGTTCTGACATGGTTTTGGTTGTCAAAGTGGGAAATCTATGTTTTAAAAAAATTATTGTTTTGAAATGATGTGTTGAACACAATGTGAATTTAAATTGGTTTTAAATGGATTCCCAATGATAATTTAAAATTATAGTGCAGGGAATCTTTATATGTATTTCATAGATTACAAAGGTCTTGGTCATTGTTTGTATTTTTAAAAAAGAAGACCCATGTTTTAAAGGGAGGTTTCAATGTGCTTAATGATAATTTCTGGTGTTGGTGTTGATGTAATTTTGAAGGGGTAAGATTTTATTTGAGACATGTCTTAATCTAAAGGTCCTTTGTGTCTGTGACAAATGTCGAGATTTAAAAAGGAAATGGAAAAGGTAAAAAGAGGTTATGTTTATTGTAAAATGTATTAAAGAATATTTAACAATTGTTTTATACAGAAAAAAATATGAAATGGATTATATTTTAATTTGGTTTAATGTGATGAATGTTATGGAGTTTTGAAATGTTGAAAGACATGGTAATAATTGATAACAGAGTTGTTGGGGATGGATAAAAATGGTATATCAAATCCTGGTTGGGTTCATGGGATGATGCTCCATGTTTTCAGACTCATGAATAATGGTTTTTGGGATGTTGGAATGATTATCTACTCCTCAATTTTTGTCTATCCAGACTGATGCTCTGGACACCTCGGTGCACTATATTTTATCGAGGAAATAATTTATTCTCATAAACCCAAGGGTATGAACATGGAATTATATATCAAGTTTGGGATAATCATACTTGGAATTATATCTCCCAGTTGGATTCATGGAATAATGATCCATGTTTTACGAATTGTGACCTAATGGTTGAGGTGTTGTACATGGATTTTAGATTCCCAGTTTGATTCATGGACTGATGCTCTGAGTTTTATGAATTTTAACCAAGTGGTGGGATGACCAGAAATGGAATACCAGATCCCGATTAGATTCTTGGACTAAGGCTCCAGGTTTTCTAGTATATGACGCCTATGATATATAGATCAGAGGACCATGTTTGGTTGAGTATGTTGATGGAAATCAGTAACATTGTTGAATGAAGACTAAAAGTGACTTATTTAAATATATTTTAAGATGAAAAATTCTTTATTTCCCATGTTCTTATAGAGTTAATACTTTTTCTACATACATTATTGAGATGCATAATATTTTGTTTAGACACTATTGGTGGTTCCCTATTGAGTTTTACACACAAACTAATAATGATAGCATTTCACATGGGTACCAAAGAAAATTTTACATGTTTAATGAATGCATAAGCATGGGATAATCACCATATTGATTATTTTTGGTCAAGAAGGATAACTCTAGTGGTATTATATGGTTTGATAGGTTTTAATATGTGGTGACATGGGTCCTTTTTTAGTTTCTTTTTTTTTTGGTATATATTTTAATCATCCAAGTGTGTAGTTGTTTATATATAAGACATGGCCGTTCAGGCCCTCCTTATATATCATCTTTACCATATGTTTTAGATTTTCTTTTCATTCATTCTACACACTCTAATGTGTATGATATTTGGTTATTTAATTGTATTTGTGCACTCTAATATACTGGTATAGTCTCCTTGAAGTTCCACTTTACACCATTGTTGCTAGTCAAAAACCTCTAGTGTATGAGGAGACACACTTGAGGTCATGTGGCCATCCATTATGGGGAACCGGGTTAGTGGCACCCATGATGGGATATTATAGTAAAAATTATGAATAAATATTAAATTTAGAATATATTTATATTTTTTTATGTGTAAAATATTATTTAGCTTATTTCTTTATTACACAGTATAAAAATGGAAACTTCTTTCATGCATGCATACATACTACCTTCCCCAAGAAATGGTGTGATTGATTTTTAAATACCACCTTAAATGGTTGTTTTCAAAAATTAATCTAATGTATAAATATGATTATTAATAAATTTCTAGGATTTTATAATTAATTGAACCATAACCCCTTTGACAATGGTCAACGTATTGATGTTATTTTTGTGTTATAAAAGGAATATCCTTAAAACATGCAACCTGAATAAAATTGATTAAGTAATTAAGAATAAAATGAATATTAGTGAAATAAATGTAATGAAAAAAACTAAAATATGTTATTAAAAATGAAAATAATTATCATAATTTTATTATTCATGATGATTATGAACACACCTAAAAAGTAAGATTTTATTTAAGTGACACTTTACCTTTATATCTCTTTTTATATGATTTGACAATTTATTTTATAAATATTTAAATTCATATACATAGTCATAAAAATACTTTTTTATTAATGTATTTATAATGAAATAAATATATTATAAAGGATATTTTATGACACTGTTGAGTATATATCAAAGGTTTTCAAAATAAATTATTTTATACATTTTATATTGAATGTTTTGATTTTCATTAAAATTGCTTAAATGAATATTATATTTTAACTTATATGACATAAATGTATTTTTCTTTAATCCATAAATTTTATTTTATATTGGAATTCTTTTATAATCATTCATGTTTTAATCAAATAATAACACATCTTTCTTTTGTTCTCGATATTTTATTTTTCAAAAAATGGTGTTCAGAGGAATGAGGTATATAAATATGTGAAAATGTTTTACTAGGTGTTAAAAAGTATATTATATGAGTTTCATGATGGAAATAGTATTTTTCATGTGTTTAATGTATGCTATGGTCTTGTTACATTATTTATGATGATGGGTGAGCTTGGTATAACTCTGCAATACAATGAGATAATATTACATTCTTTAGATAATTATGTGGGAATTAACAATGATGGTTATTATATTTGTGAGGGTTCTTATTAGGGTTCTATAAATATTATATTTCAAGTAACCTACATGAATTTTCTAATCATAATAATGATTCTTCAAGTAGATATTTTAACTTCACAAGTGAAAATAATGATTTTTTTCTAAATGAGTGATTATTACCTTTTAGGGAATAAGGGTGTATATTTTAGATTTTTTTTTTCCATTAGTGTTAATGTTTTCTAGGAGATCCTCATAATTGTGTTTTTTCTTTATTTTCTTTTGATAATGTTTTTTAGGGAAACTTCAGGTAGAAAATTTGTTTTCATGTGCATGTGAATGATCATTTGAGAACAAATATTATTATATTAAAGGAAAACTATCATATATGATATCATGATTTTAAAATGGTAAAAAAATTTCTTTTATATTTATTTATTTGTAACATAATGATATTTTTTTCACATAAAATGTTTTGATATTTTTTCATAGGGTATGTGGATGAATATGAAAAATGAAAATTCATGTTGAAATCATGAATATTCTTCACAAATAGAAAACATTTTTTATATTAAAAGTATTTTATTATGAAAAAATAGATTCTAAGTGGAAGTGTTGACTTTTTATTATATGAGTTTTATTATATAAGGGTTATGAGATAATATTATACAACTATACACCTGAATATTTCCACAAAACATTAAGAACATTAATTCTTATTTAATAATAAATCTATTGGTTGAGTAAGATCTGGTGTGTATAGTTAATTCCCCAACTATTTTGTAATTTCATATAATGATTTTACTCTCAGAATATTGTGGTTATGTGAAATGTTTGACACATAGTGATTAATAAGATAGTATGATCACTCTCTAGAGTTGAGACTTGATTTTAATAATAATATTATAAATTTAAACACTTGACTTCCAAATTTTATCAAGAAAGGGGATGCCCTATTTTTTAATTCTATAATAAATTTATTTAATTATTGATATTTATTTTGAAGATGTTTTAGGGCCATTCCTTTTATGTTATTGAAATATTAGTATAATTTTTATGAATCATGGTTAGACAATGGTTAGGGATAAAAATGTGAAGACTATGAAATTGAGGGTTTAAAAAGTGATTGAGCCGTTTTTACAGTTGGTGTATAGTTAGTTTAACAATGTGATTTAACTGTGTGGGTGAACTATTTGACTACTCAAACTTCATGGTTGGCACAATGTCCGGATAAACTATGTGGAAATCATGTGAATAACAATGAATAATATAATTCATGGTTTTTTGAAATACCCATTTCTATATATCCCTTAACTCACACCCTTCCTTCATCTCTCCCACAGGGTCGATGCACGACCATCCCCCACCAATGGTGCACCCCTAAATCATTCTTCTAAAAATATTCTACATTTATAATTTGATTTAAATAGGAAATAATTCTATATGAGTCACCTAATTCTCTTCATTATCCTACTTCTTTATATATATTGATATTATTTTCCCTTTTATAGATTCATATATGGCTGAAATGTAAAAGGGTTTTGGGTTTAAAATCAAAATGGTTTTTCTTTTTATATGTGTGATGGGGTTTTTATGAAATATTCTCTCATTTCTAGATGAAATCATATTAAATATATAAGACTTAGGTTGGTGTTTATTTTCTATTGTGTTTCCTCAACTTACCACACAAACATAGGAGATATAAATTTATTACCTCCAATTTAAAAATAAAATTTGGGATCATTTGGAAATAATTAACATTCTCCATGGTTTTAGTGGATTAAAATTGATTTCAAATTGGGTTCCTTAGGATTTTGGAATTCTTTTTTATCTTTCAAAGGATACAATAAATTTTTTTATGGTAAAATTATTAGGATTTTTTTTATAACGAGAACAGGTTCTTTAATATTATCTATGACCATTTATGAATTTTTATTTAATTATGTGTTAATTTTATAGGTGAAATATTTTGGATTTATCTGTTTTATAATTTTTTTATATTTGATTGTGTCTTTATTTTTTGATTCATCTATGATTGATGTCGAGAATATATTATTCTATTTTTAGGGTTTATTCATATATATGTTTGTTTATTTATATCTAGATATGTAAATATCAACATAAGAATATATAGATGTATACATTGAGAGATGGATATATATATAAGTGTGTATGCACATAACTGTTCAAAAAAATATGTTTTTAAATATAAACATTATATTTTTATTTATTTGTCAAATATATTTTCAAAGTGATATTTTTAAATGATTTTGTTTTTATATAATTTTGTATGAAAATTATTTTTATTCGGGAAGTAGCTTCAATAAAAAAATTGGGCTTTAAGTGATATTTTAAATTTTTTTTAATGGAGGAATGGTTTCAAATCCTGTTTTCATTGTGACATTTTTTTGATGATATGAATTATTTCTTTATTTTATGTTTTTTAGTTGACATGTTGGATATTTTTGGTAAGATAGTTATTAGATGGGTGATTCCCAATCCTTAGGTATGAATCTAGTTAGGGTCCTAGATATGGTGTCCTTGAAAGGCTAGAGTTGTATTTTTTTTGTCTCACATATTCATAGTGTTTGGGTATTGAGTCTTAATACCATTGGAACCTAGAGGTCAGTTCTCGTCTCATGAATCTTCGATTACAACCAATTTAGTTCCCATTATAAAATTTATATATATCGTTGTCATTTTTTATTATTTCCCTTGTATAACTTCATTACTTAACTTTAATTATATTTAGTGTTTTACTAAGCCTCATTTTATTTATTTCATATGTTTGTTTATTATATATTATTCTATGTTTTAATTTCTGTTCCATTTTAATGTAAGTACGAATCATATTTCAAGCCATGTATAACATGGCTGGTTTTCATGTAAAAAAGGTTTTTTAAATTTCATTTTTAATAAATGCTAAATAGGCCACAAAATGATTTCCAAGTAATTATTTTCATTTAATTTAAATAAATTTTAGAATTGTAAAAATCGTTTTCAGTATTTAGAATAGTTTTTGAAAATTTTATTTTAAATATAATATTTAAAACTATATTTTTACTTTATTTTGGAAAATGAAATAATGTATTATGCAGTGCTTACCTACTAGGATGTTGATCTCACACCATACCCACACCAATTTGTATTTGTAGACAGATCAAACCTTTTCAATATATTTACTTGTCTATTGGATTATAATTCAATTTTATATTGAGAGTTAACATTGTTTGAAAGGGATATTTTGATTTGGTATATGAGATTTTTATTTTTTCTAATTTTGTAGCTTCGACCAGATTGTCCATTTCATGTTGTTTGTTATCTTTATTTATGGAACCCTATATTTATGAAGGTAAATCTAGGACTCAAAACTAGAAATAGTAGAGGGATTTTAGGCTAACCATGGGGTTTTTATTTTTAATATGTGATATTTTCTACATGTTTAAATTATTTATTTTGATTATTTATTTTTATCATGGATTTTAAACTTATATATCATGTCATCCTAATTTATAGTAGAATTGAAATTATATTTATGTTTTATTTCTCTAAGAATTATTATTACCATTTTTGTTTTGATGCCCTAAATCATTTTTCCAATCTATGGGGTTTAGGAATTCCCCCTAGGTCAGTAATGAGCCATATTGGGTGCTTGTTCAAGTGGATGTCAAAATTGGTATGTTACAAACGACAACATAGCCGAGGTTATTCAAAGGACCTAGGTTACAAAAATGACATTTTTATATGGTTTTGTCTAGTTTTTTGATTTAGTATCACAGGGAAATTAGAGGTAGGGGAAAATAGTTTCATGAGATCGTACTCATTCAGAACCTCAATTCTCCATGGAAATTTGGGTATTCAATTTTTTCTTATTGTTTTGATATGTTCTTTTTTAATTAAATTGTTTTATCATGTTTTGTGAATACATGATATTTGATCTAGTGGTAATATATGTGGACACAATTCATGGTAACCTTTGTGGTGCTTATACATGTGGTTCTTTATTACAATCAGTATCAGTTGTGGGATTAACACATGGTGTACCAATCTACGTTGCAAATCCATGATTTATTACTAGTCCCATTTGGGATTATCCTCATATTTATTTATTGTATTTTGTTTTGTATTTGATAAATTAGTTTTTAATTTAAAATAATTTTCTTAGAAATTTAATTATTTCAAAATGGATCTGTGAGTGAAAATGTGTTATAGAGGAAGCCTTAGAGTTTTGAAATTGAAAAATGAATTTTGAAATGGTTTTGAAGAATAGATTTGTAATGAATATTTTATTGAAAATTGGTGAATGTTTGTTGGAATTTGGTAAAGGGGGTTTTACAAATAGTAAATGATTTATGGGGGAGACTATTTTTACCATTTAAAATTGACAATAATTTGGTTTTCGAAATAAAAATTGGATTCCAAATAAATTTTTAACAAAATTTATGTATATAAATTTAGAAACACTTTAAATAGATGAAGTGAATTTTTTGAAAATGGATTTCCAAGAGGGTTTGTGGATCCCAAATTTTTTATTTTGGGTTTTAGAATAATTTAAAAATGATAAGTTTTTAGTTTTTTTATTTTTCAGACCCTTTTTAATGGTGTTTTTTAGATTTATTATGAAATATATGTTTTTTATTGGATTTTTTTGTTTTAAAATGGGTGTTACTAGGATATTATTTATTTTGGTTTTGTTGTTTCCTATATTAAATAATGTATAACTCGTGAAAAATTTCAAGTGATTTCTAGTTTGGGTGATCATCTATTTTTATAGGTGTAGTCAATCATGTTTTCAGGGTCATTAATTTTTGAGTGTTCATCCTTAGGAATTTTTTCATTTGTTTCACATGGATTGTTGTTATTTTGGGTCACTTATTGTATATTTGGTATTTTTGACTCTTTTTAGTTTGAGTGTGCCTTTGGATGGGGAGGATTGATTTCTAGTCCTTGGTTATGTTGAAAAACCTTCAGTGCAATTTGTGTAACTAGATTGAATGCCTGTCTAATTGATCTTATTCACAAACTACTTTCTATATCGTTTTATAAGAATTCCATGATTGGTATTCTATGTATCAATTCTTCGGTTACCACTTGTTTTTTTATTCACCCAAGTCTCAAGCCCATGTTTTTTGAGGAGGCGTGTTTGTGTCTTATGTATTATTCCCCTTTTCTTAGTTAGATGGTGTTAGTGAATGGATTGATAGTCCGTTATCTTAGAAATAAGTATTTTCGGGGTGTCCAAATAGTTTTTTTATTTTGGGATACTCAATTTCTGGTCTCTATTTGGGAAAGTAAGTAGTTTTTGGAATTATTAATTATGTTTTTTCTATATAGCGTATTTTAGATCGTTTTTATGGATTTCTTGCATTGTTATTTGGTTTCAATTGGTGTTACCTTTCTTAGTGGTATATTGAAAATGTTAACATTTTTATTGAAAAAATATACAATGTAAAATATTAAATAGTGTGGAGACCCACTATGGGTCCCCATTTATTTAATTTCCCATTAGAAATTTGTTGTGAGCGGTTTCTTGAGGATAGATATTTCCTTGGATATTCTGGGAAATCATTTTGTGGATTGAGTAAAAGCTGATATTCGGTAATTCAAAGATAATTACATAGGTCTCCCTTATAAAAAAATTTAATGTCATATTTTAATCACATGGATAGCATGGGGAAGAAATATTTTTGGTGTGGAGGATTTAGATGCCTCAAATTTTAGTTAATTAATTAATTTATTTAACTATTAGTATTTTTGAAGAGTTTTGGGGCCATTTGTTTAAATTTTTTAAATTTGGAATGAATTTGGATTGACACACATTTAATAAATTGTTAGTACTAACCATGATGAGAACATGTGAATTGGGTCTTAGGAGTGAGAGAGTTGTTTTACATGGTTGGTGTATTTTTTTAGCCGTGTGAGCCAAACATGTGGGTGGCCTTTGTTCCATGTAATGGGAGGACAATTGACAAATGATTTGGATAAACTAGGGAAAAACCATACAAAAAACCCAACGACATAAAAATTTAAATTTATTGAAATACCTTCTACTATTTATCACTTAAGTCCTATGAAACCTCATTATCTTCCCCTTGTACAATGCAATACTTACCCCTCCCATGGAACCTACCACCTTCATTATTCTATGAATATTGGGCATTCATCATATGAATTTAAGAGGAAATCTATCAATTTGAATCTCCTCATTCTTCTAATTTTATTTCTTCTTCCCCCTCTCTATATTTTCTTTCCCCTTTTATGGTGAGTTCCATGGATAAACCCAAAATGGTATTCCATTTATATTTCTTCAGGGAATTTCTTTTTAAGATGTGTGATGGGTTATCGGTCACTTCAATCATTACTGTGGAAGGAATCACATCGTTTATTCATTCTGTATGTTGATATTTACAAGAAATTTTGTTTTCTTAATTAACAAAAAATTATTGTGTTCTTAAAATTGATTTATTCAAAATTTATAAATAGTAGTTGGGATAATTTAAAATTAATTAACAATATTGGTCAAGGTTTTTAATGTATTAAAATTTATTTGCAATTGGGTTTATTTTTGTTTGACCTTGTACATTATCCTCTTTAAAAAACTAAAATATTATTGTCTTGAAAAATGTTTATGATGGTATTTAAAAATAAAATTAGTGTTTTAATATTAGGTGAGACTATTAAAAATATTTTTAACTTATGTGTGAGTTTAATATGATTTTTTTTTCAATTTACCTATTGTATTAATTTTATTAACGTTAATCTTTCTTTATTTTTTTTACTCATCTATGATTGACTTTAGAAATATCTTATTTCATATTCAATGCATATAAACCTTTGTGTGGGTATATATATATATATATCTAAGTATATATATGTCCTTATTAACCTATGTGTAGTTGTGTATGTATCGATATATGTACTTTTCTACACGAGAATATATGAATATTTACATTTAGAGATAGATGTATATAAATAAGTACATAAGTGTAAATTTTTTTTTAAAATTAAAAATAAATGTTTATATATTTTTTAAATATTTTTTCAAGGAGGAATTTTTAAATGATTTCTTTTCATTTAAAAATATATTTATACTTCTATTTTTTTTAAATAGCATCAATTTTGTTTTTTTTTTGTTTTTAAGAGATCGCTACAAAGGGGGTTTTGAAAGGTGTCTTAGTTTCGAATCATATTTTGACTATGGGATGTTATTCGTCATGCGAGGGATTATTTCTATATTATATTTTTTGTGGCTAGAACAAAGGAAAAAATAGGTAGGTAGATAATAAGATGGGTCATTCCCTATAATTTTCAATTATTATCAGGAGGGTCCTTGTTCTGGTGTCCTCAAGAGGAATGAGTTATACTATTTTCTTAGGTCACATATTCCACTATGGGTTTTCAGTGAGTGGTAATACCTTTATAATCTATAAGTCATATATATCCCCATGCGTCCCAAATTACACCCAATGTGTCCCACTCCCACTTTTATGATGACATGGTTATTGTTCCGTATTTCCCTTATTTATCTTTATTAATTACCTATGAGAAACATTAGTTTAATTTTCCTCATTTTTTTTATTTCTTCTATTTACCTATTATTAATAATTATGTGTTTTATTTTTGGATAATTTTTGAATTTGATATGGTGTTTCGTGGAATATTTTACATGGGATGGTTTCATTGAAAATGAAAGGATTAATAAACATTTATTTTTAAAAAATGAGGCTTAGATTGAGAAAATTATTTCCTAATATTTATTTTAATTTATGAAGAATAAATGAATATCTTATAAGAGTTGTTTTGGGTTTATTTAAAAAATAATTTTAAAATAGTACTTTAAATATCGAATTTCAATCTAAATTTTTTGGTTAAATATGGAAAAGAAAATATAGGGCTCTGTGGTTCATACACACTGGGATGCTAAGGTCATAACCCAATCATACAACCCGATGTTTATAGAATGAGTGTATTTTTGTATGTTCTAGAATTATATCTCAAATTGGATTTGTAGTATGGATGGAAAGTGACCATGAGTAACATGGGATGTATTGATCTGTTATTCTAGTGTTTTATTTATTTTTACTTCCTTAAATGCTACAACCACATATTCATTTTTTACATCATTAAAAAGCCATTATTTTTTGCACACTATATCTATTGAGATCATAGTAGGAATAAAAGATAAATTCATGTTAGTAATTTTTGTGTGAGGTACATGATTTCCTTTTACATTTTTCATACTTTATGTGTGTTTAAAAATTTTTAAATTTCTTATTATGTTTTCTTTTTCTTGGTATGGATGGATTCCGTATGGATGGGTAATTCTAGAAGTTCGGTACAATATTGCTATTATATAAAAATTATTTATCAATAAAAAAATATTTCCATTTTATATTCAATTTTCATAGCTCTTTTGACCACCCCATAGGGATTTAAAATGAACCTTTTTTTAATGGAGAGCTAGGTTGGGTGACAGTTCATGTTGCACCCCAGAACCGCTTGGTTTACTAAAATTCTATATGTTAACACTATAATTCACTTAATAATATTATTTTATGTTTAATTCAACAAAATTATATTTTTGTCTATAATTTTTTATATTATAGATAAAATATAAATTTTTAATTTTTAATTTTTTAACTTCATTGATATTATTAGGAAAACTGGTTTAGAAATTATAAACTAAAGTATTAAAATATTGATCATAAGTATCATATTTATATAGAGACATATTATTTGTTTCATTAATATTAATTTAGTTTTTATATGAAATCATATTATTAAATTAAAATTACTTTAGTGTTAAAATTTGAATGTCAACTATAAATAAGGATTAACACATCACTTAAATACTGTAATAATTATGATCTCAATTTTTTCACTTCATATCCTATGATGATGTTAATGATAAATTTTTTATGGTTTTGTTTATGTTTATTGAAGATAGGGATCTATAGGTTTGTGAGATTTATAATGTTCCCTATTTTTTTGATGTTTTCCCCTTAAGTGAGATTATTGTTTGGGACTACGGCACTTATAGATGAATCATTTTTTTAAATATGATCATTTTTAATGTGTATACAATTAAATTAATTTAAGGCACCCAATGTAGGATTCTATAAAGTATTTTTTGAGTAACATGACCCATATAGAAATATTGAATTTAATGTGGAGTGATGTTTTTGAAGACACGTTGAAATTGTTTATCCAAGATTAATGTACCATTTGTTTTTTATATTATATAGTGATGTTATTTAATTTTATTTATATGTATAAATTTTCATGTATCCATTTTCTAGATGGGTGGATTATATTTTGGATACACATAATGTTTTTATATTTTACTATACTTAGTTGTGATTTAAAACACCTCTAACTATGTTATTTAATGATAAAAGTGCATAATATTTCATAGTGGTCATGTAAAAAGTGGATACAAATTGTATATTGGGGATAATTTAGATATTGTTCAGAAAATCACTTCAAAATATAGTAGTGGTTTTCTAAATTACCAATAAATAAGAAAAAACAAGATGATTTTTTGTTCAAGAATAAATAGTAAAACAACGATAATAGTTACTGATATACAACTTATTTTTAGTTTTTTAAAAACACCAAGAAACGTTTTATAGATGTTTCCATGGGCTAGACTGGGTCATGTTTGGATAAATTTTTCACCCAATCAAATTGGTTCAGGTTGGGATAGATCAAATCATACCCATTTTTTGTAATGAAATGACCCGAGTTGGGTCAAGTTAGGTTTGGTTGGATTTGTCTGTCTAGGTAAATAAAAATTAATAGAAATAATGAAAAAAATAAAACTATTGATTAAATTTAAAGTAATAAAATATATAACATTGTTAATCTTCCATATATAAACAAATAAATAGTACCCATTAATATAATGTAATAATTGCATAACATGTTTCTTAAATCCATGGAAGGAATCATGCCATGGACTACCCAATATATATCAAATAAATTCGGGATTGGTTGGGTTGATTGGGTAAAATAGGGAAATTAATCTTCTAAACTATTATCCAACCCGACACAATATTGACAAGACCATTATTAAACCATCCCATCCATATCCCATGTGTAACATGGAAAAACACAATATGGTTGGGATGATTTAACTAGGTTGTTCTAGGTATAGAAACCAGCAATGATTTACTAGTGTTATTAACCATTGATAAACTAAAGAAATGATTTCTAACGAAATACTTTTCTATATAAGTTTTATTGAAAAATTGAAAAGTTATAATTATTTTCAGAAAGAACACCCAACCTCAGAAAAATAATTTTAATATCTCTAGACCCACTGGTCTATAGAAATATATTAAGCATAAAGAATATTGAATAGTAGGGATTGGTTTATTTTTAGAAATATAAAACCAACCAATGCCCCATCAAAAAATTGAACTTGGATTTCAGGTGACTCTTGTTTAGGTTGAAAGCAATCCCTTGGGGTTTATTGGTGGATCAATGTAAACAATGATGTTCAATATTTAGAACTAGGAAGATATATTCAGGTAAATCAATGAATCCAATTACAATTTCAATGAGTGGGGAATAAAATGGGATATTTTCAGGTTTATAAATATCACAATGAATCTTTTTATTATCGCTTATCCCTACAAAAAGTAAATCTATACTCCCTAGACCCATTGAATTAGGATAAATATAAATAAAATCTTATATTATCCCTAAATATGATAATGAGATGTACCATGGGTTCATTATCATTCCAAATAAGGGCACTTGTCACATTTATAAAGATATAAATTTTAAAGGATCATATATTCAAGACATTTCCTTCTATACTCATTTACCCTGAGAATGTGTTCAATATATAGATTCATAAACTTTATGGTGATCAATCCCTTCTTGAACATCTTTTTCATAGTGAAACCTACAAATTACAAATTATTTCTATATCATCATCTACATAAAGACTTCTGTTGATATTCTCTTCTTGGAATCCGAATAAAACGTTATAATATCCCCTTGGTTCACTATTTCATGTATTAAGAACATTTTGAGTGAAAATGGAATAGTGGATTTAATGGGATGGAAATTTTTGGTTAGGCATAGGATAAAAGATCTAGGATTCACTACTTATCCCATTGAATTTAGAATCAAGATATGTATTGTTATTTATAAAAGATAGTTTTATCCTAATATAGGTATATTGGAGGAAACCCATTACAAAATTGAAAACCCATACACAAGGATTGTTTATATGTTTCAATTGGGATAATATTTCCGAGATGGGCCAATGATGAGAGATCTAGGCCTCAATAAATATCATCAAACAATAGGAATTAATATGTATATAGTATAATACACATAGATATAGATCTTGTAAAAATGAGGATGGTAAACATGTATGCATGACCATGTGAGAAAAGGAATGATGAAACTTGATATAAAATGGAAAATTTACTATAACTAATTTTGAATCAGGAATACAAGAAGAAATATTAGTTGGGATTTAGATGGGAAGTCAAGAGACACTACATTTCCAATGGTAATGAAATTCCAGCCATGTGTAGTCTAAGAAATGGGGAATTTTTTCCCAGGTTAGGTGTACATCAATAAAAGGGTTGGCAGCTGAATCCACACACAAAAATTCTCATAATAATGTGATCTATTACAATGATTAAGCTCTTACATATGGAGTGTTATATTATAATTTGAGGTCACATGGAATGGACCACTCCCAGTAGTTTATGGTTAGGTGGAATGTAAACATGATGCGTGTATTTTATTTTTATAATGCTTTGACTATTTTTTCTAGTATTTTGTACCCATTTCAAATAAAGGATACTCGATAGTAAATATAATATTTAACGATTTAAAATTTTGGGATATTGTGTACTTTCTTATATGTGAGATATATATATGCTGTAAATAATTTATTGAAATATACATGTAAAAGATAATGTAATTCTTATTGGTGGTAATATACTAACTATTAGTGGTAGAAAAAATTGCCACACCACCAAAATATAATTCATATATTTTTGGTGACTCTCTTTCAAGACAAAAAACACCCCACATGGGATAATTAATGGATAAATAGAAACTATGTAGTTCATCATTTATACTCAGGATGGTCCATTCAGATTAGTTGATGAACCCCTTTTTATTTTTATGGGAGGGGATGATATGAAGATTCAATTAGGGATTTTTTTATTCTTGAGGATAATCTTAACACAAAGCTATTTGTAACTAAAAGAAGAATCATATCAAAATTCTTTTGAACATACCAATAAAAGAATCCTGACAATGGGATTCATTGTTAAGAGAAATTTTGTGTTAAAAGGTATGGATTATATTGATCTAATGATGAGATATCTAAATTTTTTTGGAATACTATATAGTTATTTCATCATGTGTTGGGAAACATTTTTAGGAAGATGGAATAGAACCTGATTCACAACGAGAGATAATTAATGCTAATAAGAAATTAAGTAAAGAGTAAATATATATTGGTGATCACCTTCGACATTGACTATGTAAACCCTAACATTTTTTACATAGAAAATATATTTCAAAATTTCTTTTAAATATCCAAAATAAATAACAAAGGGACTGTGATTAATGTGAACTTATTCAAAAAGGGGGACTCACAGTTTAAGTTCATATAAGATAAACCATTTTGAGAAGTTTAAGGTCATACAAGATAAACCACACATCAAATAGTTATATTAATATGGTAAGTACATCATTATTTGTGGTTTAGGGTTTTACATCATAGACCATTTACTGTAAAACATAGATTCCTATATCAATCAATTTGTGACAAGTAGTTCAGAGTGATTTAGTAAGGACTACATTTATATAAAATTGTTTATCATTCATGAGATGATTCTATACGAGTCATAATGAATCATGTGAATGTTTCATTCACCACAATCATATCAAACTAAATGAAGCCTTGGTATCTATGACTTTCGAGACAATCCATCTATACCAAGTGTTTTTCGTTCTTATGTCCAAAAATTGAATATATGTGAAATAATTGGGATGATCTTTTATAAGTACCTCATTAGGTATTTTGAATCCCAATAAAATAATAAAAATAAGTTCCATGAAACAAATGAATGATTACCCAATTTCTCAAAAAAATTGAATAGACCTCATTTCTTCTATAATTGAGAGATAAAAGTCTCTGATTCATTCCTACAATTTGAATTTTATCAATAATTTTAATTTTTTTACTCTAATGATATAATTTATATATGGTTATGGATTTTATACTATTTACAATTTTATAATTGAGTGTAAATTCCCCCTAAACAATTAATGTATACACTTTCTTCTACCTAACAACCTCTAGTGTATTGGGAGGCACACCATTGATTACATGGTGAACCTAGATAAGGCCTAGAGTGACATGCGCTTTTGGGGGATATAAAAATGGTAGACACACACACACAAATACACACACACTCATAAACACACATTTCATGGATAAATAATCTTTATATATTAATCTGGGAAATTATATGGTTTAATTAAATATCAAAACATTTAAAAAGTTTCACACATTATAACTTATATATTGTTTATGGTTTGTCTCAAATAAAACTGATGACCAATTTTTTAGGGGTAAGAATTTATTTTTATTCATAAAAATTCCTATAACATTATATAATGATATTAAACTAAATATGTGATGGGTTACATGGATGCAAATTTTTAATGATATAAAATAGCCAATATAACTTATTGTGATATCCTATATATAATGATGTGATGAATCCTTCCACACAATGTGATAATCCTTACCATATGACAAAATGTAAGAACCTGGATTTTTCACTCATGTATGGATCCATTAAATTTTAGTCTAATTCCTTATCATGGAGCATTTGTGGATTGTTTTTTGACTAAGAAAAGGTCCAAATTGTGTTTGGGTTTTTTTGGGTCCCAAAACAAATCTTTTTTGAGAAAATAGGCTTGGCGACCAGTTTAGAGTCAACTTTGTAGGAATCCCACATTGTTTTTAAAACTATGTAAATTGAGTGTATTTTTGGACAGAGACACCTTGCACAATTGGGGAATGACCTTGTGTCCTAACCATGTCAATGCCCCTACTTCCTAGGTAACCATGCACAGTTTTTTCTTGGTTTTTCAAACCTGCAGAAAAATGGTGCTCATGCCATTTTTCTGGGTAAAAAGTCTTTTTTTCCCATAATGATCTATTAGATCCCTCCATGTCCTCTAATAGGAGTTTATACAGGATTTACCCTCGTTACTCTAATTTTGGATCTTTTTGAAGGAAAATATAGGGATTCCATGATATCCTTCCTCTAGGATCCATTTGAGATTCTGTTCATCATGTTGGTTGTGCAATGGTAAGTACTCGAGTGCGTTTAAGCCTTTCTCCATCTCTTTTTCTCTGGACTGAGTTATTGGCGTATGCACATTTTTCTAATTTTCAATGATCTACTCTGATCTGAGACAAATCAAGGAATAATACTAGAGAAGTAGAGTATTATAACCCTTATGCTGGGGGTTTATATCTCATCCCTCATGTTCGTTGATTTTGGAATTGTTGGGTGGGTGCACAGATTTCATTGGAAGTCATTTATTGAATTAATATTCCAAGCTTATATTTGTAAAAAATGTACAGTTATGATATTTCAAAATATTTGATTAGTTTTTTGTGGTTATTCCCACAACTACATCCTTCCCGTGTAGGATGTTATGCCAGAATAATCATTTTACTATTTTGGAACTTTTGATCCACTGTTTGGAAGTTCTACAACTAGGATTAAATGGGTCAGACCTATCTGGTCTATAATTTTGTGAAAATCTAGTGTTTGGGGTGTTCTATGAGGTCAAGAAAACTTAATTCCAATACTTTTTCAAACATACAGCTTTATGAATAGTGTTTTCTGTTCTGTGAACAACGCTTCCAGTGAATCTCTTCCGTATAGTGCTGTCAGTGAGTCATTTGTGAGTAGTGCAGTCAGTGAGTCATCTATCGGTGAGTCATCTATCTAGGAGTCATCTGTCATAGAGTCATGTCTCAGCATGTCATTAGTTGGAGAGTCATATATTAGTGAGTCATTTGTGGATGAGTAATATATCTGTGAGTCATATGTTTGTGAGACATCTGTCGGTGAGTCATCTGTCATAGATTCATCTGTCAGTGAGTCATTTCTCGGTGATTCATTTTTCAGTGAGTCATCTTTTCATGGGACATCTATCTTTGAGTCATTTTTCATTGAGACATTTATGAATAGTGTTTACAGCCATCTGTAGGTGTACAATGTTTCCAAGGATCGATTTGGGTGAAATGTTCCTAGAATCTTACAGTTTCACCCATTTGGCATTTTATTTGACAAAAAACACATTAAAGGCCTTATTTTAAGGGATGTAAGGCAGATTCAAAGCCCATAACTCATATAATAATTTTTCATAAGGCTCAGTACGCCTTTACTTATTCAATCCTAAGGATTTTATGCGATCCCCTTTTAATGGTAAATCTAGCATATCATTAATAGCTGATCATTTAAATCATCTAAAGGAAAGATATATCTTTTTACCATGTTTTACCTTCTTGATCCCTGGCGAGAGATGCTCAATCCATTCCTTCTTCCCATAGGATTGGTGAGATAGAATGTTAATCCTTGGATCGTTTCTCCATGAAGTTTCTTCCTACTTCTTGCCCACCCCCTGTTTTTGTGCAAGTAGCTAGTGTCAATCCGTCATCGATATAAGGTGTGATGTAGCCCCATCCTTGTGTTTTATTTGATCCTTTTTCTCCCATTTATCTTTTCCATGTTTTGGAATGTGATCTCCATGCTTCTAATAGAGTTGTCTTTGGTGTTGATCGGTGCATTCATGTCACAATGTCCTCGGGTGGATGTAGTTGTCACGGGGGAGGCGATTGTGATCAATATCATGGATCATTCTCATGTAAAGAATGTCATGAACCTTTTGAGGTAGCGGATTCATGGATTCTATATTATCTTATGTGAAACTATAGAGTTAGCATGTTTTATCCCACTAGATAACAAGGTAATTGACAAAGTATATATTTTAACCATATATATAAATTAGGATCAATCATATGTTATTGGATGTTGTTTTGATAGATAGTGCGATATATTTCCTTTCCTTGTTTAAAATGTCATTCTTGATAGAAATTGGTAAGGAACGTATACTCTAATTATTTATAATTATTTTTCATAGATAAAAGAGGCATGTAAATGAATCCAGTTATTGCTTTAGTAATTTGATGTTAATAAAATTAGTGTCGTAAGAATGTTTAATAATTTGTGATATCTATGATAACTTTTTGTTTAGGTAGGCCGTAGTTGGAACCCACTATTAATTAATTGGTTAATTGAATATAGATTAAATAACTAGTTATTTTATAAAATATAATTCATCATAGGGTTCTATGTTACCCTCATTATTGTAAATGCAAAGATCGTTATGCTTGGAGTTCTAAGAGCACATTTCATGTGAAAGAAGAGTGCCTTATTTAGGGACCAAGAGCCCATTTGATATGATGTTTATTTCCTATTTCATTTGTTGTGATTTTAGTCTGAATGGATGTTCTGATATGTGGGTGCAGGGAATCTCATTAGTTGGGGTAGCATTTGATTCCTAGAGTGGCAAGATACATCAGTTTATGCATGAGGGTGTTAGGGAGGACGCCGAAGATGATGAAATGGGATTGATGTGAATAATTTGATTCTTTCTGAATTTTTTTGGTTGTATATTTTATTTTGTTTCCCCACTTCCCAATGTAGTTAGTGTTTCTTACCCTACTTCCTAAAGGGGTGAAGACACGTGAGGTATTCCATGTGCTTTTCATGTTTAGCTTCTCGAGGAAGGATGGGTATACACTCTTTCTATAGTTGGAAAAGAATCGACCGGTATTTCGCATACTCATTGTGTTGCGCCCCTTATATTTTGTAGCATAGAATATTTTCTAGAATGCGTTGGAATATGGTAATGTGATAATGTTATTAATAAATGATTGAATAAATGATTTTAACCCAGGGGTTGGAGCTTGTTGGGATAAAATAGTGAGGTAATATTTATTAGAAGATCTGGACATGGTTTGGGTATGCCTAGAGGGAATGGATCTTTGGAGCGATGCTAATGAAATACAATTTGGAACTTTTAATGATTAATTAATTTTTAAGGAATTAATTATAGTAATGTGAAACTGATAAAATGTTAATGAATTAATACAACAAATAATTTTAAATGGTCGTGTGCTTATAGGATACCTAGTATTAATAGTGGAAACCAGGAGTCTGAGAGATATTAGATACAGTTGAGTCTAAGACTAGGTTATGACCAGAGTGTGGTTGGAAGATATATTATATTCTGTACTTTTTGTGTTTCAATACTCTACTCTACCCCATCTGTTAGGGAAACTGACACCCTGTGGATTCTAATACCTCGATGGTTGTTTTCCCCAGCATTTTGGTGGGAAGATGGATGGCTAACTACCCCCTTTGGATCTACTCTCTTCTCTTTGTAGTTAATTTTTTTGGTAGGCATAGTGGTTAGTTTTCCTCATATGTGTGTGTAGAGGGATGTAATGGATTTTGTTTATTTAGAAACATATATTCTGGATATAGTATTCTATGAACTACTATAGGTGTAGCGTGTATAGGCTGTGATGGATTGAGGATACTTACATGGTGTATGGGATGTAATGGATTGAGGTGTAATGTCTAATGTATGATACCTATTATTCGATTTGTGGTGGCTCCCAACAACTACATTGTTACTTTTCATATGTTGACATAGTGGTTATTTGGCATGAGGTACATGTTGTGCTGTTTCCTCGAGGTGTCTGTGGTCAAGCCTTTTTGGATAGAGTTGCTTTGGACATGCAATGTTGGGGAAAATTGGAAATACAGTGAGGAAGTGGTTGTGATGTACCTTTGAAATTCATTGTTATATTATATAATCCTATATGAAATACTTGGGGAGAGTATCCATGGTGAGGCTTGGAACATAGTATACCTGTTTATGTGACGATTTAGTTTCAGTATTTATTCATTGTGCTTTGGCTTCCTTTCATTAATTTTTCATTAGAGGATTTGGGGAGGATCCTTCTGAGTATACTATTATACTCACCCTACATATATATAAACTATTTATTAGGCCACTTGGATTAATTTAGAGATCATGCTAGTTACAACTAGTTTGGGGTTGCAGGAACTATTCATAATTCTTTTCATATTTAAATTATTTTGGAACCTGAAGTTTTTCCTATTAGTTGTAGTAGTTTGGAATGATATTAAATATCTGTACATGGTATTTTTTTATCTTTTAGTATGAGTTGGAGTTTTTTGGTGTCTGTCTTATCTCTCTCTTCGGCATGTGTTCTCTTAGAGGGCAATGCCTCATATTTGTGTGTTTGATATACACTCAGTGCTTGTTTCCAACCTGAGGCCTACTGGAGGCTGAACTCAGGGGTCACTATCTCCATTATCATATTTCCATCCCAAGAGGGGTATACCTTGTGAGGAGTGGTTCATGAAAAAGTGGCATCAAGGGTCAGGTTGATGTACTGGATGTAGTTTGGTGTTAGGAACACGTGAGGTTCCATGGGTTGGTAAGGGAATAGTGTTAGTTAAGTCAAAAAAGTGATGTAAACACTGGACACAGGTTGAGACATAGGCGTTAAGTCCCCCCTATGATATGATGCACATACCATTATGTTTACAGTGGATACTAAATGAGGTGATAATGGTTTCAAGGTTGATAACTAAGAGAGGATTATACATCATTTTTCTTTGGGAATGTGTTTGAATGGGTAGAACATGGGATAGGTTAACATAAAATGAATAAATGAAAAGAATTAATTAATTAATATTGTGTATTCCATATTATAGGATTAAGAGATCTATCTTTTTGTTATTTTTCAGGTATGGATCCAAGTCCACATCCTAGTCAGGTACGCGTGGAATATTTTCCGAAGGTTGTTCCAGTAGATTTCCGCAAAGGTAAAGGTTAGTGATGATGAAATTTGGAGGAGGAACTCCATGAGTTTTAGAACTGGAGTCTACAGAACTATGAAGGATCTGTTTTAGGTGAAGTCACAGAAGACTAGTTGGAGGAGGTTGAGATAACCTTCAATTTGATCCATGTTAGAAAGGAGTACTGGTTGTATTTGGTTGTGACGATGCTATGTGGTGAAATGAGGTAGTGTTGGTTCTTTTTCATCAAGGATTATGATGAGTTGGAAATCTCATGGGAGGTGTTCTAAGATATGTTCTCAGTTTTGTTTATTTCTTCGACCGCGAAGAACTCGGGCCATCAGGAGTTACATACCTTTCAATAGGGGAGCTCTAGTGCGCGAGAGTTTGGAATTAGTTTTAGGAACATTTTACAATATGATTTAGAAATATTTCCGTGTGAGGAGGTCAGAGTGGGTAGTTTCAAGGAGGCTTCGCATCCAGAGATCCAGTGCCAGGTCACCACATTTACACTGAATACATATATTGAGGTTTTGTCAAGGGAATAGGTCATCGAGAGGATGTTAGCCAGAAAATAATCATCACGATAGGGGAGTTGTCAGGATTCCTCATGAAGTAGATCCATTGTATAGGGATCTTGGTTTTCAGGGAAGAAGAGTTTCCATTCTATGGAGGGTAGGTACTATCCCTCAATAACTTGTTTCTATAGGGTGTAAGATCTTAATCCTATGCCAAGGGACCATGTTATTGTTTTTATTGTGGAGGCCGAGGACATCAATAGTGAGACTGGTTGAACTTTTAGAGAATTCATCATGAACCAGGTGTTCCACTCTAGGTTCCTCCATTGATGTATTTCCAGTCGAGGAATCAGTAGTAGGTTACACCATGTTTGGAGCAGCGGAGAGCAGTTGGTGTAGGCAGAGGAAAACCCCATGATGCACCCTATCCTTAGAGAGGAGACTACAATAGTGGTGGTGGTCATCATCAGCATTAAAGAGTCCATGTAAGATGTCCTGATCAGTTTCATGCATTAGTATTTCCAGTTACAGGTGATCCAGACGTCGTTCGAGGGACCATTTTCCTTTTTTTATACTTGGGTGTATGCCATGTTTTATTCAGGAGCGACAAACTCCTTTAAATCCCATACCCTTTTCCATGCACTGGGAATTGAGTTAGAGAGGCTTCTAGTGCCCTTGGCGTTGACTACACTAGTTTGAGGTGGAGCTAACTTATTTCAAGTATATAGAGACTATGAGCTAGTTCTGGGCCAACACCACTATTGTTGAGATTTACTATGTTTACAGATACAACCATATGATGTCATCCTAAAAATGGATTGGTTTTATTTAGTTTTGTCTATTGTGGATTTCTTCACAAGGAAGGTGTTTTTTTATGTTGACGGAGAGTCGTCTGGGTTGGTTGGTGAGAAAGACCCTCAGATGGGTCATAGGCGCATTCCATCCTTGTCATCCTTGATGGTTTAGCTGATTCAATATTCTTCAAAGGTTCATTAATTTTCATTTCCTAGGGTCTTAGAAGAGTACCTTGAAGTTTTCACAACCCGTCCTAGTGGGGCCCGTGCTGTGACTACCCATGCTCACCTCCAATAGTCTAGGGGCTTGTGAATTTCCCCGAGTAGGCATATCACTATCATGGGAGGCATTTCCTAAGTCCCTGTACAGACACAAATCTCCATGACAACAGATTCTGAAATTTAAAAACCACAAAGGATAAAAAATAATCCATACAACCAAACCAAACCAACAGAGTACAACAGATGTAAAGTGAAAAAAGTAAAACTGGCCCAGAATACAAGCCCACGAAAAAACAAAAGTCTATAAATTACAAAATCCAACATGTAATCACCATGATGTTCTAGGACTACTGATCATAGACGTAGGAACACCTCATCCTATAGGTAACTCAGAAAGCTCATCTCAATCCCGTTCTACCTCGGACACTATCAAAAACCTACTCGTCTGCACAAGACACAATGTGTGTGAGCAAAGCCTGTTCAGGGGTGAGTATAAAAATACTCTGTAGAGGACCCTAAAAACCACAAAGTAATACATGAAAGGTACAATCATTTGTAATGAATATATGTCTAATGAACATATAACATGAGAAAAAAATCCAAATATACATGAAACCTAAAGCCATAGTCTAGATACAAGTCACACAATAACATACCTCCTAGGGATTCAGTTCGAAGGTTCCACAAAGCACTCATCTAGGAGAACACACTCCTTGAGTCTGAGAGCTCTGATGACATCCATATGAGAATTAATGTTCATTCGAAGATTTCATGAGAGCTAGATACACTCATTCCATGAGAACATACTCCTGAGTGGGGAATTATCAAGATACACAGATGAGCATCACTTCTAGGGCCTTTGTAGATATTGCAACTCATCCAGATTCAACTTCTATGTAATGTATATGTGTCCTATAGGATTTTTCACGTCGATACCTAACTCTATATATGGTCAAGAATTGATAATGGACCTCGCTTGAGGCCTCTTAGAGGTATACATGACTCTATCTCGGAATGTCCTACTGAAGGGGTAATACTCCTATGGATGGAAACGATACCTGACCCTTAAGGGTACGAGAAAAATGGGAACTAATCTAAAAAACTATTTTCCAAGTAATGGTCGACATGAGGATAAATCCATGTTCTAGGATATACACGGTGTGTAGAAGGGGTGAGATTCCCTGTCTCGTGAATTCGGGTACCTCCCGTCTATAACAGACCATGATGTAAGCCTTGTTGTGTAAAACACAACAACATAGCATGTAGCAAGGATCAAACGTCGTGTCAAAGTAACTGGGGTCTCCTAACTTTATGATGGACATGTTCCTGTACAAGGCCTCAACCCATGTATTCCAACTTTTTTAATTAGTACACGGGGTGACATGCGTTACTAGCCTCATCAGGTCGTGTGGTGGAGTACATGGTGTGTAATACAACCTTTTCCATGTATCTTCCGAGATACATGCCGTGTCCACATAAATACCCACACATCATGTTCTTGAGAGAACACACCGTGTTTGTGCTTCCTGTCAAATGAAACTCCAACCACTGCTAGATGAAACCCACTCACCATGCCTAACTAGAGGCATGATGTGTTATTCATCATGTGCTGCACACAAAAACTATCTATCTCCACTAGTACCACATGGTGTATTCATAGAGGTACAAGCCGCGTGTTATATAAAATTACATAAACATAATACTGCTCATCCACGCCTTAGTGTTGCTCATTTCTTCAATCTGATGATTTCTTTGCCATGAAACACAGAATTCAAACTCTCCCCAACGTCTCGAAGATGTCTTTGTTGTTTTTGGGCCTCTGATCGGCCCCAAAAACACGTATCGATCCACCCGAGGGAAGAAACGTCGAAGAATGATATCTCCCAATCCGATCCAATTCATCCTTGGCCATTGTCTTCGTACCTCTGCTAGGTCATTGTGATTTATGATCTCCAATTTGGGATTGTTGTGTTTTGAAACGAATGTGGAATGATCTGTCATTCATAAACCCACAAAGAACCTGAAGAACACAGAGTTAAAAGGAGGAATAAAATCAATAAAAAAAGGAACTCACCTACACCTTCATTTTACACAGCATTGATCCTCTCCCGTTGGAAGGATCAAGTAGAGAAAAATCAAAACAATAGAAAAATATAGCATGGATTAATTCCCAAAAGAAAATAGAAAATAATAACCCTTCTGCAAGAACGTACAATCATTGGTTCAATCTATTAGTGGGATGATCAACATTCATCATTTAATCATAACGTGGAAGAAATAAATAGAAATAACAAACCCCTACCTTGATTCAGTTGAAGAACAATCATCACATCATGTTTGTTGGTGAGGTTTGTCGAATCTGAGATGTGTTGATTGATCACGTCGTCCTCATCCCCCAACAGTTTCTCCTTCAATACAACAAAATAAAATTCTAAATTCGCATTATTATGCATATATCCTTGCAAACATTCTATAATGATGTATTTAAAGGTGAGGAATTAGGTCGTTACCCAAAAAGGAAACATTAAAAATAAGTTAATTGACAATTTATTTTATTTCCTGTAAAAAAGTCCAAAAACTAACTTTTGAAGCCGAGCCGCACTAGTCGATGTTAGGCCCTGCCTGAGGTAAATTCATTGTCCTTAACACAATGATACCCTTATATTTTTAATATGGGAATCCTTTTGGAAACTGCCACAACCGCACACACACACCGACACATATAACATTAAATATTCAAACCACCATTTCGGGATCACCAGGCCTCGGAATGATGTTCCATATATATTCATGGTCTCAAAATAATTAAACATAATATTTAAAAATAATACACAAAAACATAAAATACATTACAGAAGTCTTTCCAGAATAGGTTGTAACATTATCCCCTCGATGAGAGATCAAGTATGGGATCGAGATACAGCCGGGAGAGTCTCATATCTCTAACTATATATATATAATCGACCCTTATGAGTTATGAGAGTTTCATGTACAAATAGATGGTATGTTACAGTGTGGTTTTGTTTGGATGAGTGTGTCACCGTGGGGCACACCTATTTTGTTCATGAATAAGGATAACGACAGTTTGTGTTTGTGTATCTATTATCATTGCTTAAACAAAGTGACAGAGAAGAGTCTCTATCCTATTACATGCATTAACAATTTATTCAATAAAAATAAGGGTTCAAGTTGGTTCTCGAAGATCAATTTGTGGTCATGATATCATAAAATGCGTGTGAAGGGTGAGGATGTCCCGAAGACTGCTTTCCCTTATGGTCATGGGCATTTTGAGTTCGTTGTAATGATGTTCGGTGTGAAAAATTCACCATCTATGTTCAAGGAATTGATTGAAGCTATGTTCTATGAGTTATTTGATATATTCATGGTGGTTTTCATTGAATACATCCTTTTTTACTCCACATCCGAGGAAGAGCATTCAGAGCATCTAAACGTCATTTGGGGAGTTCTTCGTCAATAGTAGCTGTTTGGGAAATTGTTTAAGTGTGAGTTTTCGGATAAAAAATTTTGTTTCTTGGGGAATTATATGTCTCAGTAGGGAGTAAATGTGGATTCGTTGAATATATAAGTAGTTGTTTCTTGGGTATCCCCAATGACAATCTCAGAGGTGAGAAGTTTCCTTAGTCTCACAGGCTACTACATGAGGTTCATATCCAATTTCTCTTAGGTTGTGACTCCACTGGCAACATTTACAAGGAAAGATCAAGCATTCATGTGGACTGATTAGTGCCAGTCATCTCTTGAGTATCTAAATAAGATGTTTGTAAGTTCTCTAGTTTTGTGTATGCCAACTGATGGAGTTCAATTTGCTGTTTTCTATGATGTTTCTCATCTGGGGTTAGGTTGTGTTCTTATGAAGTAGAGATAAGTCATTTTTTATGGGTCTTGGAAGTTGTGTCCCCATGAACATAACTATTCCACCCATGATATTGATATGGAAGTCGTGGTGTTTTCTCTAAACTTGAGGAGACATTACCACGTAAGAGAGAACTTTGTGGTTTTCACTGATCATAAGTGCTTGAGGTACGTTTTCTCGCAGTGTGACTTGAACTTGTGGAAAAATTAGTGGATGGTGTTCTTAATTGAATAAAAATTCAAAATATCATATACACCTTAAAAGGGGAATGTTTTAGCTGATGCGTTGAACACTAAGTAATATAGTGATGAATTGTGTGAATCTGGTGATTCTTGGAGAGTGATGGAAGATCTTTTAGCATTACATCTCGATATTGGAGAAGTTGGGGGAAAAGTTTATCTTTTTCATATGACCATGTAGTCATCTCTAGGGGAGAAGGTGGAAGAGTCCTAGTTGAGGTATATTGAGGTGGAGTTATAGAGATACCATGTTGTTTGTGTCCAGACCCATGATGGTTGGTGTAAGGATGAACAACACCAAATGTTGTATTAGGGATGGCATCTCAATACTTTAGTGATGTGTGAGATAGTTCTTGTAGAGTAACATAGGTCACCTTTATTGGTAAATCTAGGCATGAACAAGATGGATTGAGCCTTGAGGAGTTATTTTTGATGGCTTGGGATAAATCATGTAATGGAAAAGTATGTAGCTTGATGTTTCGTCTGCCAAAAGGTGAAGGCAGAGCACCATGTCCCAGGTGGTTTGTTCCAGCCATTAGTTGTTCCCCATTAGAAGTGGGAGGACATATCCATGGAATTTGATACTAGTTTACCTCATGACCTAGGAGACCATGACACTATTTGTGTGGTAGTGGATCTTTTAAAGTAATCATCCATATTTATAGTGATCAAGGAGTTGAGCTCAGTCGAGGTTTTGTCAAGGAAATATCTAGAAGAGGTGGTGAGACTCCAGAGAGCCCTAAGGATGATCATTTTTGATCGAGATCCATATTTTACCTCTAGGGTTTGGATAGGTATCCAATAAAATTTTCATTCTCATCAATTCATTAGAAATTATTTTCATCCATAGATGGACGGTCAAACAGAGCAGATCATCCAGACTCTGGAAGACATGTAACACTCTTGTGTCCTGATTTTTGGAATTTTATGAATGAGGCACTTACCCTTGGAGAAGTTCACTTACAACAATATTTTTCATTTCCACCATTAGTATGGCTCTATTTTAAGCCTTTTTTATATGGACTTTCCGTTCTCCATTGTTCTGGAGTGATTTCGGAGCATCAAAAATTCTTCGAAAGGAACTAGTGCATAATACAACATAGATGGTTTAGGTGATTCACGAGAGGATGAAGGTAGCTCAGGATCATCATAAATCATATATCAATCAAAGGAGGAGAACATTAGAGTTTTATATTAGGGATAACATGTTTCTGAAGGGAACTTACCATAGTGGGCGGCAAATTTTTGGTCATGACAGTATGCTTTCTACATAGTTTTTGGGCCTTTCGAGGTGTTGCATCATGTTGGAGCCATGGAATATCAAGTATCACTTCCACCAAAGATTTTCTAGATACACTATGTTTTTCCCATGTCACAGATCCATCGTTATCTTCATGATGACTCTCACATAATTAATTGGGGAGAGATCGACGTAGACGATGATGCGACCTTCAAGGAGCATCCTGTAGAGACTGAGGACCAAAATAAGAAGGTGTTGCATTTGTGTACAATCTCATTGGATCATGTAGTGTGGTGACACAGTGGCACGAAGGAGATTACATAGGAACATAAGTCGTAGATACATTATTAGTACAATGATTTTTTTGATGTTTAACTCTTTTTACGTAATGATGTTTACTTTGTGGTTGTTGACCTTTATGTTTTTGAGATGTCATTATTCTTTTTTGTCTTTTGTGGAATTATCTATTTGAGAGGTATCTCCCCTGAGAGAGTGTTTATGAGTTTATTATGGTTGTTTTTTGGTCTCACGTGTCACCTTTTTAAGTGGTTGAACTCCTTTGGTGGAAATATCCTTGATATGTATCTCGAAGGGTGGTTGTTTGAACCCCTCTTTCAGTTTCCTATCTGGGTTGGTTTTGAATTATTGTGGATGATAATTTTTTGATAGGTATCTATTGTAATGGCGAAGACCACTATGGTCCATCCTTTTGTAAAAATATAGCATTTGGGGTGTTTTGGGAGTTCATGGGGACTTATTTTTGAAATAATTCCAAATTTCCAGCTTTGTGAATAGTGTTTCTTGTTTTGTGAACAATGATGTCAGTGATTAGTTTGTGAACAGTGTTGTCAGTGAGTCATTTGTTGGTTAACCATATATCGATGAGTCATTTGTTGGAGAGTCATCTGTCTATGAGTCATCATTTGTCGATGAGTCATCTGTCGGTGAGTCATCTGTTGGTGAGACATTTATGAACAGTGTTTCCAACCATAGGTAGGTGTACAATATTTCCCGCCATTGGTAGGTGTACAAGGTTTCAAGATTCCAACAGTTTCACCCATTTAGCATTTTCATTGATGAAAACACATTCAAAGATCTATTTTAAGAGATTTAAGGATAATTGAAACCCCATAACTCCAATATTAATATTTCTATGGATCAGGATGCCCTTACTTGGTCAAACCACATGATTTAATGCAATCTGATTTTAATATAAAATCTAGAATATTAATAAGAACTTCTCTATTAAATCTTATAAAGGGACGTGATATATTCCTCCCCTGTTCTACCTTATTTTTCCCTGATGTGAGATGTGTGAAACTATCCTTCTTCCCATAGGAGTGGTGAGATTGAAGGTTAATCTTTGGATCATTTCCCCTTGATGTTTCTTCCCACTACATGTGCACCCCATGTTTTGGTGCAAGAAGCAAGTGTCAATCCATCATCTATAGAAGGTATGATATACCTCAGTTCTTTTGTAGTAGTTTTCATGACATTACATATGTGTAATTGTGATTTATTTAATATTTTAGTCCAAGTTGGAGTTTCTTGGTGTCTGTCTTATCTCTCTCTTCCACATGTGTTCTATTAGAGGGAAATGCCTCCCATTTATGTGATTTCTATATAGTCAGTGCTAGTTTCCAACTCAAGGACTTTTGGAGGTGGTACTCGGGAGGTCAATGTCTCCCTTCTCACATTACTGGTCCAAGAGGGGTACAACTTGTGGGGAGGGGGTCACGACATTGATCTTCCTCAGGTTAAGAATTTATATATTAAATGGATTGTTTATAATGAGAAGTGAACATTGGAAAGTACCATGTATGCTCACCACTAGACCAAACTAAGGTATGTGCTTCCACTTGACAATAAAATGTGAAATGTGAATGGGAAGGTATAATAAGTATAATACTTGGCATTAAATGTAATGGACTAGTAGGTTTCATACCCATAGAACCCATTAACACATTAATGGAATGTAGTGAAATGAACCATGAATATATAATTTGATTTAAATGGATGAAATGAATGGTTTCATGCTACTTGTCCTTGTCACACTAATGAAAGGAAAGGCTTAAAACAAACGACTTGTTTAAAAGGTTGCATGCTACTTGACCTTGTCACACTAATGAATGAAAAGGATCAAAATAAATGACTCCATTAAAAGGTTTTGTGCTACATGACCCTATCACACTAATGAATGGAATTTCTTGAACGAAATGAAATATTACATGAATTCATAATCAAATAGGTGTAGAGTAAAAAGTGTTCTCGTAAATTTTTCCATTCTTTTTTGTTTTGGAAATTAAACAAACTTTCTTATTAATACCTTATATCATTAAGGTAGTTTACATTCAAGAACATATATAACCATACTAATATCTTCTAACATATTGAATGATGATTACCAGAAAAGTCTTACTATATCTTCCTTAAGATCGAATATATTCTATAATTCATAAAGATATTAAAATTTTTCAATGATAATACACTTTCTTAAAGATATTACACTTTCAAAAGATCTTAAAATTTCTTAAAGTCCATAAATTTATTTTATTCATATTCACCTAGATTTTCAATTATAAATCACCATGTTTCTTATATTCCAAAATCGTTAGATAAACAATTCTAAATCATGATATTTCACAGATTCCAAATCACTCAGAAAAATGATTCTAAATCACATTTTTTTCTTAAATTCCAATTCACTTAAATTTTAGAATATGAATAAGAGAATTTATTAGATACTAAGTCACTCAAAAAATTGAATCTGATGTACTATGTTTTTTAGATTCAGATTCTCAATATTTTCCAGATCTGATTATTAAATTTTTTAGAATATAATTTCATATCATTCTTAATATTTTCATAATATTCTTAAAGTCATGGAACTTTCTTAGTGTTACATTTTGTATCTTTGTTAATGTTATGATATTTAATTAATGTTATGATTTTATATCTCTCTTAATGATTCTATATTTCATTAATATAATTCCTTTTACATATTATTTCAATGATAATGTTACTTATGGAAATTTTCGTTTTCTAAACTATGTCACTGTCTAAGTTACAATATGACCGTTACAAGTGAAACCTATCCAAGTCCCTCCAAAATTTTAGAAAAAATATGACTGTTGGAGGGTAATTAGATCATTGGATATCATGACTATAAATACGCAATCATTTTAATGTTTTTTAGTTCTATGATGTTTGGGGAGAATTGAAAATCTCTGAGAGATCTTCCAGATTTGTTTCAGGTGAAATCCTTGAATTTTTTTTGTTGTGAACATCTTGTGCCACATATTTAAATATTTTACAAGATTTTTTGTGATTTTTTTATTCTAATTGGTTCTTTTCACAATCGAGGGATTCTATGTTAAAGGAAGACAGTGGTGCCAATCACCTTAATGTTCAAGGGCCTACAGGGATAACAAGACATATAAAAATCTTCATATCATGGGTTTTCCCTTGTGTGGGTAAGAAAAGATTTATTGAATGTATAGAACAAGGGAGAATTATCCAAGGTGTTTTAGATAACCTACTATTTGGGTTAAAATATTATTTCTTTTTACATTTACTTCTATTTCTGATTTATTTTTTATTAATATAAAGTGAAACATTATTAAACATTCTCATTTGTTGTAACTCTGATATAATATTCATTTCACTTTAATGTAGAATATAAGATAATTATACATGTGTTCTTATTTCTTTATAATATTATTCTATCCAGACCATACACCCTCCTGATCCATTTGAAAAATATAATATAGGGTTTTGAAAATTTTATTTGTCTAACTTTGTTGAAAACAATTTCCTTAAGGTTAAAAATGAATATTTTTAAACATAAAAATCACCCACTCTTTTATTTGAGCATCTACATCTACATTTCAATACTTCAATTTTTATTATAGAAGGACTCTAGAATATTAATATACACATTTATATTAGACGAGAATTACACTATGTTAATCTTACTTGTTTTTCACTTAAAAGAGAGATTTATATCATTGATGAATTCTTTGTCTATAAATAAATAATACACTAATGTGTGTAGGGGAAATGTTTTGTTTTGAATGATGAAAGGAATGAATATTAGATATTTAGATAATGTAATCCCCACAAGAGGAAATGTTTTTAATTGGAATTATTATGATTATTGGATGGATAAAATGAAAAATTTTGTTATCAATACTGGAGTTGACAACATTTCTACGCTTACTAGTGATTATGAGATCCCAGAAAAGGAAGTCCGATCTTTTACCAATCAAGAAAAGAAAGAATATTTGCTTAACTATAAGGTACACAATACTATTCTTTTTTCTAGGAGTAGGAATATATATTGCCAGATATCTTCATGTTAACCATCTAATAGTGTTTAGAAGAAACTTGAAGGTACACATTTTGGTACTTTAAATTTTATTGAAACAAGAATAATTATGCTTTGAGATGATTATCATCATTTTTTATTCCTCATAGAGAACCAATAGTTAATGTTCATCAATGATTCATGACTATTATGAGAAGATTACATTCAATGGGAAAAAAGGCTTAGATAATGAGATTCTTGATTACATGATTAATAAAATCATGCATAATGAATGGTAATCAACAAGAACCATTATTGATGATTCTTGAAAGTTAAAAAAGTAATATTGATGGGTTATTTGGTATTCTCTTGTAACATGGGAATAGAATTAATTGAGATGATAAGAATATAAATAATAAAAATGAGAGTTTTTCTTTTACATCTACTTCAAATCATATGAAAGTGAAGACTCCTAAGAATTTTTTTTATGTCTACAATGTCCCAGAATATTGTTATTCAGATAGACGTAAGTGAATTTGAATAGTGGGAGAATGAGTTAGCCAATATTACTTGAAGGATGAACAATATTTTTGGAAATAAGGACATTTAATATGAATATAATAAAAATGATAGGAAGGATAAGAATGATTTTGATGTCACATGTTATGAATTCCAGAAAGATGGACATATTCGACCTGATTGTACGTGGATTAAAAGAAAAGAAAAAAAGGATTGAACTTATGAACGAAATAAGAAAAGATATTAAAATCCTAAGAGAAATAATTTATTGAATGAAAAATATTCTTATTGTTCAAGTGGAGGAGACTCATCTGATTAATCCTCAGATATTGAATCTTATGGACATAATAATATTGGTCTTATTGCCAGAATGCCTATAAAAAACCAATTTTTTAGGGATATGGTAAACACTCCATAATCTTTAACTGACATATATTTAAATTCCAATTATCCTAAAGAAGAAAATTATGAATCTTTAGGTGAATAATCTTCTTCCATAGAAGATAATTTTGTACCTTATTTTTAAGATGTTTCTCTATTTTCCATGTTACATGAGAATGGAAATAGTAAGATCAATAAGATACTTGAAAAAGAAAATTCAAGATTTAATATTTTAACAAAATAACTATCAGATATTTATAAATATCTTGATGAAAAATCTTTTGAAATTGATTCTATTTCAAAATAAGTAAGGATTCCAATTCTAAGAAGGATAATATTTCTAAGTATCTTAAAAATTTTATTTATAAGAAAAACGTTTTATAGACAAACTCAAACACTAATATATGACTACGAGGATATGAATTTAGTTATTAGACTAAGATGTAAAATAATTTCTAAAAGAAACTATTGTCAAACATTACTTCCGGTAATTAAATTGTTAAAAAATATATTCATTACTTCATCTTCTTATAAATAGTTCTGGATTTGGTTATTCTCATTCAAAACCAGTTTTTAGTGAAAAATATTTCGTACCAAAAAGTGACCCTTTTTTTGTAAGTGTAAATGTGGTAGATATTGAGAGAGAACTTGTTCTTTGAATAAAATTCAATCTGTTGGATTCCATAAATCACACTTTTCTAAGAAAATGTGGATTCCTAGGATTTTATTTTCTAACATTTCTAAATCTATGAATGTTTGTATTTGGAAAGTCTAACTGTTTCTTTTTCCAAAAAGCAAAGAAAGTAACAACAACAATACATGGTACATGGATCATGGATATTCTAGGAATATGAATGGTAATAAAAAATTCATTGAAAAGATTATTAAGATGAATTGTTGAAGATTCTATTTCAGATAAAATGATCAAAAAGAATTTTTTGGTATAAGTTACATTGTTCTTCTTGAAAAATCTTCAATTTCAAATGTCTTATTTGTTTAAGGTCTTAATCAAAACCACACAATAACAGGACAAGTATTTGATTATGGTTACCTTTTGAATTTTAGGAATGATAAAATATTAGTACAAAATTACAACGAAGAGTTTATTCTTTCATCCCATCAACATGAGAAGGTTTAGACACATAACCTAGAAGACATTTGGATCCAAGACATACCTTGACTTTGTGAAATGGAAGCCCAATATTGGTTATGGTTTAGAATACTAGTAAACATTAACCTTAGGAACTTTTTAATGATACCTAAGAATAGATTTTTTATAGATATACCAAATATTATATTTGATTCATTAATAGTATGTGATCATTTTCAACATGGAATGAAACATAAGTTGATATTTATGTCTATTAATGAAGTCTCGACTTTTGATTCTTTACAACCAGACACATGGAATTGTTCATTCCAACAAAAACCATAAGTAGTGGAGGAAAATAATATGTATTTTTTTAGTTGATGATTACACTATATTTACATGGTTATATTTTCTAACAAATAAATCTGAATCCTTTTCATATTAAAAATCTTTTTCTGCCAATGATGAATATGATAAAAACCAAATTTCAATAACTATTCATAGTGATCATGGTGGAGAATATGAAAATTCCGATTTCGAAACTTTTCGTAGTAAGAAAGGAATTACTCTTAACTTATCAGCCCCAAGAACTCCTAAAAAAATGGAGTTTTTAAATAAGAAACCAAATTCTTTAAGAAATAACAATAACTATGTTGAGTGAATACCCAATTACTATTTTTTTGGTTTGAATCTAAAATTAATTATTATTATACTATAAATAATGTTTTTATATGGCCATTTCGTAATAAAATGCCTTACGAATTATGGACCGACCGAAAACCTAAAGTTTCATACTTCAGATCATTTTGGATGAAAATTTTTCATTTTGAGTACAAAAGATATCTTACATAAATTTGTACCGAAATACGATGAAGGGATCTTATTAGGATACTCTACAACTTCTATGATTTATATAGTTTTTAATAAAAATTATTCTACTATTGAGGAAATAATACATGTTATATTTGATGAAACTGATAATTTGGTTTTTAAACAAACCCAACCTACATCTTCAGATGTGTTTTCAAAAACCGATTTTCAACCTTTGATGAAAGATTATTGTAATTAATAGAATACTCAAGAAAATGATTCTAAAGTATTTACTCCAAAAGATTTTTTACCCAATGTGCATGAATAGGTTTTAAAAATCCCAAGTCAATTGTTTATATATAATCATCCTAGTGAAAGTATCATTGGTGATTTAAATCAACCACTTAGTACTAGAATATTATCAATAAATTAAGAAGAGTATATAAAATTTCATTCCCAATTTGAATCTAAAAGTACAGATAAGACATTAAGTGATGATGAATGGATTCAAGCTATGCAAGATAAGCTTAATGAATTTGAAAGGAACATAGTTTGGACCTTGTTTGAGAGCCCTAAAAACATCTCTAATTAGTGTTAAGTGTGAAATCATAAATAAATATGATGAAAATGGAATCATAGAAATAAATAAAGAAATATTTGTTTCTAAAGTATATAATCAACAATGAGGAATATATTACGAAAAAACCATGGTCCTATAGATAAATTTGAATCTATTTTAATTCCCATAACCTTGGAATCATTCATTAACCTCAAAACATTACAAATATATGAAAAGTGTTCATTTCGTAACAGGTATGTTCATAAGAATGTTTATGTTGAACAACCACCTGGGTTTGAAATAAAAAACACCCTGAACATGTTTTTAAACATACCAAATATTTATATAGACCTTAACAAGCCCCTAGATCCTGGTATGATAGACTTACATTTTTTTTGTTATAGGACAATCATGTTAAGGGAACTGATGATCCAAATATTTTTTTAAAGAAATAACTTTTTAAATTGGCCAAAAAATATGTTGATGACATTATATTCAGATAATCTCAACAATACTTAACTGATTCACTTGTGAATAATATGAAATATGAGTTTTTAAACGAGTATGATGGGTGTGTTAAATTTTTTTCTTGCTTTTCAAAATTCTAAAAAACCATAAGAAACATATATTTCTGAACATAATTATATCAAAGATCATCTAAAAATTTATGGATATAACAATAATAAAAGTATATGTACACTAATTGGTACCTAAAATACTCTTGATCTTGATGATGCTTAGAAAATATTAGATCAAATATCTTTAAGAGGTATGATAGGAAGTTTACTATACATAATAACTAGTCTTCTGGAATTAATGTTTCTTAGTATTCTTATGCACATGATATCAATATAATCCCAAATAATCCCATTTAAATGTAGTGAAAATTAATTTTCACTATTTACAGGGGACTATGGATTTACGACCATTTTGTTCTTCTAGAAATGAATTAGTTTTAAAATGTTTTTCGGATACTGAATTTGGTGGTTATAGAATGGATAAGAAAATTACAAATTGAAATTATCATTACATAATAGATTTATTAGTTTTTTGCTCGTATAAGAATCAACACTCAGCAGCACTTTCCACTACTAAAACTAAATATGTGGAAGTTTG
Source organism: Viscum album (assembly GCA_963277665.1). Classification (NCBI taxonomy): domain Eukaryota; kingdom Viridiplantae; phylum Streptophyta; class Magnoliopsida; order Santalales; family Viscaceae; genus Viscum; species Viscum album. Next base: position 677,957,623 of record OY728126.1, on the reverse strand, counting down.
ACGTTGTCGTGATAAAGTGTTTGGATGCAACACACACTCATATATTATGGCATGAGTTCTACAAAAACATAGATACTATGTGATAACACTAGTGCCATAGCATTATGAAAAAACTCATGTACATCACTCTTGTGTAAAGAACATAGATATTAAGAATTACTTTTTTTGGGATCACACACTTAAAGGATATATTATTTTACAATTTATCAGAGAAAAAGAACAACTTAATGATATTTTCAAAAGAAAATTTCCTTCTGATTGATTTTAATATATTAATCAAAAGTAAGTAATGATAAACATAATTCAGTCAATCATATCCACTTTTTTAGAACCATCTCATAACATAAAGATACCCCATTTCATAGGGTTTTATATTTGATTTCCCTAAAAATCTTTTTTTGAAAACTTGTAATGTTTTTTCCAGAACCTATATTTTTATAGAACCGTAAAAAAAGTATGCGTAACCTTTCCACGAATTTTTGAAACTGAATAAAGGATTTGAAATCTAAAAACTGTCTTTTAGAATCTTAGATGTCTAAGAAGAATCTTATATAATACCATCAAATCATCTAAAAACTCCAAAATGTACATTTTATTACTTATTTTTTTATTATTACACTTATTTTTGTTAGTATTTCAAATATATTTTAAGGAAAAAAACATAATAGATTTTCTTTAAAGGCATATTATTTCAATAAAACATTAAAAAATTGGAACCAATAAGTCTTATTTTGTACAATTTCAACAGTCAAATCAAATTATATTAAATAAAAAGATTTGATCATGTCTAGTATATGAATCTTAACCGAAAGGTCTATATAAAGGGGTTCCCTTTTCTACATCCCACATCAGTTACCATAGTATTCTTTCTGAATCTCATCTTCCCTTCCAATCCTCCATTACATTCTTTAACTCATCTATTTTAAATTTATGAATGTATCTCAGTATATCTTCCCAAATGACAATTCATACTCATAAGGAACATAAATATTGGGTGGTATTGAGAGAAAGGTTGGTATATCTAAATTTATTTATCAAATATGATAATTTGATTACAAAAATAATTATGTTTCAAGGTGCAGATAATTCTTTCATTTTAAAAAATAAGTTAGAACATGATCTGGTGTTGGCAGACATGGTTATTGGATTCTATCAGTTAGTAGGAACTTCCTTGATTGTGGAAAAGATAAAAATCATTCTTAGAGTTATGTAAATACCTATTCGATGTCTTTCATGAAAGAAACTAACATTATTTAGATACCTTATGATGGAGATGAATATTATCCTTCTCATAAGATGCTATATTTTGAAGGTTCTTTTAACATAGTTAAATCTATAGAATCCTTAGGCCTTAATGGAGTCAAGAACCCCAATATTTATAATCATTCATCTAAAATTCTAATGGTATCATTATGATTACAAGGCCCCTTAATACTAAGGAATGGAGATAAGGAAACACTAAAAAAAGATTTCATCCTATTAGATTTTCTGTTTTATCTACAGATTATTAACCTGGTTAAATTTATATATCTTATTATTATTATGATAATGGATTATATAATCAAGTCAAAAAATATTATGTTTCCATAAACCTTGTAAAAGTTCATCATGATTTCTTTATAATTTTACAAAGTTCCTTGAATGTCAATTCCAAAGAAGTTCAAAGTCATCTTGTTATGTAATTACACATTGAAGAGAATGAAATAATCCTTATGTAACAAGATAAATGAGTTCATTGGTCTTATGAATAAAACTATCCATATTGGTGAATGTTTCAAATTAAAACTGAATAAAAGAAAATATCATGTGTGGGAACCATAGACAGATCAAGTTTCCGAACTCTGGAAGTATATGAAAAAAAATCTTACCATGATGAAGTTGTATCTATGTGTAGAGAATATACAAAGAAAAGAAAATAAATAGGTCTAGTTATTGGGATAAACCATGAAAGATATATGTCATTAAAAATGTAAGATGCGAAATAAATTGAGAGGAATTCTAAGGAAAATAAGATTTAGAAGATATTTTTATAAGAAAAGATAATTCAAGCCTTTTTGAGATACATAGAAAGGGAATCACAACAGATTCATGTTCTACCATCCTTGATCTGTGAAATAGTACTTCCTCAATCATCACCAAAATTTGTTTTCATAACTATCTTAGTAAATACATGAAAATTTGTTGTCTTTAAATCAATACAAAATTTTCATGTTCAATAAGAAGAAGTAAATAGTGAAGAGAAGGAAAGTGATGAAGAGATTTGTCAAATTGATGAATCATAATAGAAAGTTCAGTTAAATAATTTGTTGATAGTAATATACCAAGCCTCTTATTCCAAACATTAATCAAAAGGAAAAACATTTCATAATTCTATTCAACTAGAAGATAACATTTTTGTAAGAGAATTGAATAAAATCCCACCGGATGATGATGATGTTAATGGAGATAATGTTGATAAAGAAGAAAATTTGGGTCAAGATAGTGCTCATAGTAAATATTATAATGATGATGATGATGACGGTGATAGTATTGTTCATGTTTTTGAAGAAAGTAATGTAGTTCATAAAATAGAAAATCAAATTTCTATGAAAAACAAAAGAAAGAAAGTAGATGTTGGGAAATCTAAGAAAGTTGCATAAGAATGAGAACAATATTCTTTTTCCCCAAGAGAAGACTTTTTTTGTTTAATCAATGATGAAGTTGGTGAACTCCATTTCCATATTTTAAAAACCTTGACAGTAGTTTCCAGCTTATTCAATAATTAATAAACTAGAAGTCGGAATCTACAACTCTTTTCAAAGAGAAACTGGTAAATATTGATGGTGATTTCAAAAACATTATTATCGACTATGATTCTAATAGGAATTCATGCAATGAAATCACAAAGTAGTCAATGAAAGATAGAAAATATCAGGATGTTTTTGATGAATAGTTTGAAAATGTCAAGAGATATTTCACAAAATCTAAGGAAAATTTTAAATATTGTTCTAACAATTTCTTAGAGAAGATGAAGGTAGATCAATGAATCCATTTTCAAGAAGCTAGAGATCTGAATGGGAAACTCAACTATGATTCTCTCAATCTTAAAAGAATAAAATCTTACAGATATGAATTTGATAAAAATCCTAAATAGGAGGATGATGAGATGCAAAGTCAACAAGAAAAAGATTGAGTTTCTTGAAAATAGGAGTATGGATCAAGAATAGATTATCACAATGTTCCATGATAATCAAAAGGATCTGAAAATGGAGAAGGATATGCTCAGCCAAATAATTCCAAATAAGGATTAAAATTTTCATTTATTTTTATACTTTTTTTATAAGAACATTTTTAATTTTAAAATAATGTTACCATTTTTATTGTATTGTATGTTTCCTAACATTTTCAGGTACCTTATACTTCCCTCCATTAGTTTTTGAAAACTACAAAGGGGGATAAGGGAGATTATGTCATAAAAATAATACAAATCTAAGGAAGATATTGTCTATGTAAGGAGGATATTTTTTAAACAAGACATCCTTAAAGAAAGGAGAAGTTTTTTCCTTAAGAAAAGATGAATTTTTTATAATGAAAAGAATATGATCCTTAGAGGGATTTCATAAACTAAGGGGGAGATAGTTGTATTAAATATAAATAATTAAGAAAGGGGAAAATAAGTATTTTCTTTATGATTAAAATATGATGTGCTTCAGTCTAAATATTATTTTCAAAAATAGTTGATCTTGATTTCCAAAAGGGGAGATTGTTGAGTCAAAAGGTTTCTAATGTCAATTTTCATTCCTTTAGGTTTTCTAAATTACAAAAAATATCCATAATACCACCTTCAATCATTAAAGATATTTATATGCAAGAACATCTAAAATCTAACTCATTCCTTAAAACATCTTTTATGGTTTTTTATAAATATGTCTTCTTATATTTTACTTAACACTAAATAACTACTGAAATTCATAAAATATATTACACTTTCTCAATGATTTTACACATTGTTATAGATCTCACACTTTCTCAAGATCTTAAAATTTCAAAAAAACTTACAATTTATTAAATTATGATTCTGCCATTTTTTCAATTCCAAATCAACTTATTTCTTAGGTTCCGAATTGTTCAGAAAAAAGAATCTGAATCATGTAGTTTCTTAGATTCTGAATCACATAGAAAAATGATTCCGAATACTGGAGTTTCTTAAAATCTGATTCTTGTAAATATTTGAATACGAATTAGTGCATTTATTAAATAACCAATATATCAGAAAATAGAATCTGATTTACTATGTTTAATATATTCCAATTCACAATATTTTCTATATCTCATTCCTAGAATTTATATAATCAAATTTCATATATTTCTCAATTATTTTTTATCTTTCCTAACATTATGAAACATTATTAATGTTACGGTACTTATATTTATTAATGTCATGATATTTCCTTACTGTTATTATGTTAAATCTTTCTTAAATATTCTATATTTCCTTAACATGATGTTTCATACAAAATATTGAAAATATAATGTTACTTGTTATAGTTTTTTCTATATAAATTGTGTTGTTGTTTCAGTTACTATATTATCGTTTCAAATTACACCTATCCAAGTCCCACAAAAATTTAAGAAAAAATATGACCATTGGAAGAGAATTAAACCATTAGAGATGAATCTTATAAATACCCAATCATTTGAACTTTTTAGTGCTGTGAACTTTTTGGATAATTGACACTCTATGATAGCTCTTCCAAATTTCCTCATGAGAAATCCTTGAAGATGGTTATGTTGTGATCTGCTTGTTGCACATACTTAAATCATCAACAATCATTTTTATGCTTTGTAAAATTCTGATTGTTTCTATATAAAATAGAGGGATACCAAGATTAAGGAAGATAGAGGTGCTAATTACTTTCTTAGTCAGGGGATTCCAAGTTGAAGGGAGACAAAGGTGTTTATCAACTTATAGATCTAGTGATTATGGGGATAACAAGATATATACCACTCATTTTACCAAGGTATTACTCTGGTGTGGGTAAGACAACCTTTATTGAATGTATAAATCAAGGGACGAAAATGCATGATGTTTTGGATACCCTACTCTTTGGTTAAAATATTTGTACTCTTTACATTTACTTTTATTTCAGCTGCATTTTTTTATAAATAGAAATTTTAACTTTCTTAAAATTTATCATTTGTTGAAACTCTGATATATGATTCTATACACTTTACGGTAGAATCTTACAAAATTATACCTGTGTGATTATATATTTATAATATCATTTTTATTCAGTCCTTGGGACATTCCGATCTCTTTATTAAAGATGGTAGCGGGTTTTTTAAATGTAATTTGTTTAAATTTGTTAAAAAAGTTTGGTTAGGGTTAAAAACGATAATTTTAAACATATAATTCACCCCCTATTGTGTTTCAGTATATACATATACATTTTTACCGTAAAATAGAAAATTACTGACTCAATATTTCTTTGGTTTCTGATCAAATAATGCCATGATCACTCAACAACCCCAATCTGATTGAAGGATACCACTTGCATAGGTTACGAACCACCTAGATCCTGATATTTGTCGATTATTGGATGCCTAGTATGACACCGTAGGATCCCTTCAATATCATTACAGTATGCCCTGGATACACTCCCCGGATCCATCATTGACATGTAGTTTCCATGGTTAAGGCCTGTTGGGTCTAGTTAGTGATTATCCTCATCTTACCTTGGAAGAACTCATTGGAATCGGTAGGCATCTAATTGTGGAATGCATTGGACTATGATCCTCAGATTAAACTTTTTCCACATTCCAGGACACAATTATTACCTACTTATATACCCTTGAGGTCTATGTTTCCTTGGTTATTACATTGAGACATCACAATCAAATATCATTATAAGTTTCCTTATTATAACTTGGAACATATGAAATTTATATCATGTGACTTATTTATAAAATGATAACAATCAAATAATGATTTTTTTACATGTTCATACACCAACTGAGGGATGAAGTAGGTACTTGGGTATTTAGTTACATTGTACTACATTACTTTATATATGCATGCTGGCACACTATTATATTTTCATTACACAGGCCAGATGATTTAGAATCCCTTGGTGGTGGCCCCTTGAGATTTTTCTAACAACCTCTCTGGGAACTATTTGGTACCTAAAGTAGACATGGTTTAAAGTGTTTACAAAGGTATGAATATGACTTCCAACACATGATTACTTTCTATTTAGTATGGATCTTGATAGTAGATGACCGATTCGTAGCTCAAAATACTTGGGATAGTCTTTTGATTTATTTATACTTTTTTTGTAAATGTTATTCATGCTATCTTGAATCCATGTGATCTAGTTCTCTAATGACATGACATATCATCATTAGTTGTTTAATTCTATTCGAGAAGTTTCAGTTACTTTTATGGTTGTCACTATTTTCCACTATGAATTGTGTTTATATATATTGGTACCTTTATTTAACAATTTTTAATTTCATCCACTATGACACACATTAGTAATGAGGTCATAGTCTCCCCATGTACACACCATAGTTCCTCACTACTAGTCGGCAACCTCAAGAGTTTGGGGAGATGTGCTTGAGGCCATGTGTCCCATCGGCCTTAGGAAACCCACTAAGTTGAAACCCAGTCCGGTATTCCACAAAGTGTTAACAAAGGAGTTTTATTTTCTCGATTTACTATTTGGAGACAATAGTAATGAGAATAGGAATGAATCAGACTTGGTCATAAGTCATGATTTAGTGTCACAAACCCATGTTCAGGTAAAAACCCAGGTTATCCAAAATATAATTATTTTAGAATTTTTTCTATTACAGTTGATATTATTTCACCGTTTGGTGACTCACATACTAGCTGGTGTTCTTGATTATTATTATGTTTGAGGATTTTATTTCATCCTCGTCCCTATAATGTGATGGAACGTATCATTGTTACATGAATCAGTATAGACACCTATAATTTTATGTCATGCATATTCTGTGTCGTATAGGTGCATTTCACTACCTTTCATTGCTTGATATGCCTGTGATTATTGAGTGATGATGTGATATTTTCCTTGTAAATGTATTACTATTGGTTTTGATTGAGTGATTTCATGTCTCAATTCATTAGGTGTATGAGACCACATGGGATGGGATGAGTAATTTATCAAGCCGAGCCATTATGGAATAAATATATGTGTTCCATTTCCAGTGATATGTGTATACGCATTGATTCATAGGAAATGGATATCCATTATAAAGTAAATAATGAAATCTAAAATGAATTGGCTGGAAATCCATATCCCACCTTATCATATTTATGAAAGGTAAAGGAGTGAACCTTGAAGTTAAATTTAAAATGAAATGAAACTTATACATGAGAACTTGATGATACCTGGTCGTCTAAGCAAGTAGTTTCAGTAGTATACCTTGGGTAGTAAATTTTATTATGTAAAACTTCTGTTAGTGATTATATCTTTCTTATTAAGCTTGTTCTGAGGCCTTTTAATGAAAAATATAGTACATTTCCACCATGACATCCTAGTATCATATGCCTGGAGGGTGTCAATTAACATGCTTCAGACATGGTGGGTTCTGAGCTACAAGTCTTACCTCTAGGAGTTACACTTAAGGAAATACCTTTTTTACTTAATTTTGGAACGAACACCCAATTCAGGATAGTTTCCTTCATATAATGCAATCCATGCATGGTCCTCCATGACATGCATCCACGATGGCTGATCTAACTCGTGAGTTCCAGCAGAAGCATTCTCATAATTTCTCAGGGGATGAAGGTACACAAGCTGTTGAGTTTGGGCTAGAGGCCACCCTTTCTATATTTTTTATGTGGAAACACCTCTAGAGTGGAGATTCAAAATTTCCAAATACATGATTCACAATTCAACGATGCTTTGGGGTCATGTGATTTCCTAGGATTGTCATCATTAAGGCATGTTATGGGTTGATTTTGAGACTACCTTATATGATAAATTCATTCCTTAGAGGCTGAGAGATGAGAGAGAAATAGGGTTCATGCATCTTGAGTAGGGTTCAATGTCAGTTAAGGAATATTAAATATGATTCATGGAGTTTCAATGCTTTTCTCCGCTTCTAGCTGATGATGAGCTTCCACATGACATGCACTTTGAGGATGGGCTCTGATAAAACATCCAAAAGTTGGTGAATGTCATTCACCTGGATAATTTTTCTAAGATAGCCAGTCAGTCTCTTAGAACTAAGTGAAACATGAGGGAATACAATTGTACACGGTTTTGAGGATTAGTGTTGTGGCATGCCAATACTTCTTATTATGGAAGGAAATTTTACCTCGAGGTTTCGTGTCAAGGAATTATTTTGTATGGGGTATCTCCTGCATTTTTGTAGGAACATTCCACGGGCCTCAAGTTGAAAAGGATCAGTTCCAGCCCCCCTTTCGGAACATGTTCATTTACACCATGCTATGCAGGGAGTTGGAATAGCACTTAGAGGTCTATCCAAGGAAGAAGTCATGGTTATGGTACAAAGAACCTTGATCACCATTAGCACCAACATAGTTGTTTTGATTATGGTAGTCCATATGTTTCATAAGGTCATGGATCAGACCAGTTGCATGCACTACAACCAATACCATAGGATCAGGCTACAAGTCCATATACTGTACATGGTACTATTCATATTGCATATACTTTAGTATATTATTTATTTGATACATGTTCATCAAAATATTTTATATCTGTATCTATCTTAGAGGTTCTCAGAATGGAGATACAGAATTATTATGGTGTAATGGCCCTAGATACACCATTAGGGGTATCAATAGAGGGAATACACCAGTATAGGGACTACCCCTTGATTTAAGAAGTTACCCTTTCTTATGGAACTTCTTTATTCTTGAGATGACAGGCTTCGATGTCATTCTCAGAATGGATGGGTTGGTTCAGTATCATGATTTTGTAGACTGATATCACCACAGGGTATCATCCACATCATTAAAGGGATGTAGTTATCTCCATATGGGTGACTGGGATTTCAAGTCTGGTAGAGCTGGAATAGATCAAAATCTGACAGGTGGAGTTACCACCCATATTGCAAATATCTTCTTGGAGGATCATGGTTTACTACAAGAGGATTTCTCTCCAGTAGTGGATCATTTCAGGGATTTCGATCCCAAAAATATTTCTAGATTACCTCTTGAGAGAGAGGTAGATTTTAAAATTTATCTTGTTTCAAGAGTAGCTTTAGTGGCTATTCCTATATATAAGATCACACCTACAGAGATTTAGAAGATCAAGTGGTAGTTAGGGGATTTAGAGGCCAACGTATTTATACGGACCATTACGTCCTCTTGGGATTTTCCCATACCTTTTTCTAATATGGTGGATGGAGCCTTAACTCTATCCATATATTATATAACATTGAACCAACTTACGGTCAAGAACTGATATCTTCTACCTCGAATTAATGACCTCTTTGACTAGCTTTGAGGAGTAAAGTTCTTCTACAAAATCCAACTATGGTTGGGATATCATTAGGTGTGAGTACGACCATCAAAAAAACTTCATACACCTTTCCGTAGAGAGTATAGTCTATATGAGTACCTTGTTATGTTGTTTGGTATTACGAAGTTGCCTTCTATTTTCATGGCTCTGATGAATCGGGTGTTCCACCCCATTTTGGACTATTTTTTCGTGGTGTTTTTTGATGAGATATTGGTGTATTCTCACACTCATAGAGATCATGAAAGACATATTGATATCATTATGTGTACATTGAGAGAGGATCATATTTATTAAAATTTAGCTATGTGGCACTTTTTATTGGAAAATTTCACTTATTAGGTCATATAATCTCAGAATTAGGAAGATCCATTGAACCAAAAAAGGATAATGATTCATTTTCCAACGAACAAACAAAGATCATGTTTGATATCTGGAGTTTCTTGGGGATGTCAAGGTGTTACAGAAATTTCATAAAATATTTATCATGTATTTATATACCTCTTACTAGTCTTAAAAAGAGTCATGTAAAGTTTATATCTTTATAAGACTGTGAGAATGCCTTTAAGAAGATGAAATGGAGGCTCGTATCGGCACAAATTCTATTTTTTTTGAGATCTAGGAATAGGTTATACCATCTTCTGTGTTTCAGTAGGCATCAACCTAGAAACTATGCGGATATAGGAAGAGAGATTTGTTGCATATAGATCTCAATAGTAGATACCTAATGAGCGAAACTACCCAACAAACAAACTTGATTTAGAAGAAGTTGTCCATTCCCAATGTTGTAGGAGACATTATCTTTTGGGTGAGAATTTTTTGGTTTAAATAGACCAAAAGAGACTCAAATATATATATTTCACAACGTGACAAGAAACTCACATAGTGGAGACATGTATAATATCTACAATACTTTTATTTTTAGCTATCCTATATGCCTGGGACGGTAAAATGTAGTTGCAGATATGCTGAGTTTGAAAACTCAAACACAAGTCATACGGGAAGCCAGTGATGAAAGGAAGTTAATGGCCCTCTTTTCTATGTTTCATGTAGTGTTTCATGATATTCATGAGAAATCCTACCTATTATCCTTGAAATTTACCTCTTTAATCCTTGAGAGGGTGAAGGGAATAATTTTTTTAGATCTTGAAGTCTTGGTTCTCCAAGAGTGTATATCAAGATATAACCTACCTTCAGATAGGCCTATAGACAAAGACGACATCATGTGTATTCATGAACATGTATGGATTCCTTAATATATGAGAGAGAAGTTAATTAAATTTTCCCACACCTCTCAGTGAGATGTTCATATAGGTATCTCAAATATGTATCGAGACATATGACACACATATTGGTGGCTAGGGATAAAATTTTAGAGAGAAGGCTTTATCACTAGGTGTTCCACCTATCAGTGGGTGAAGGTGGATAACTGGAGACCCGTCAGCTTGATAAAACATCTTTTTGTCCTGTAATGGAAATGGTAAGATATTTCCATGGATTTTGTAGTCGAATTTCTTAGGCCACTGAGGGATAAAAATGCTATATGGGTACTCATTTACTGACTAATGAAATCATCCCACTTTATTTCTATTTGAGAGGCTTTCTCAGTTGATGAGATCAGATGATTGTATGTCCATGAGACCATATGACTACATAGGGTTACATGAATTGTCGTTTCAGATCTAGATTGTTGTTTCACATAATAGTATTTTTAGGGTTTTTAGAATGCTATGGGAACACAAATTCATCTAAGAATAACATTCCACCTTCAGACTAGTGGACAATCAAAATGGAAAATACAGGTTCTAGATGATATGCTTTGAGCATGTGTCCTTGATTTTGGTAGTTATTAGGAAAAGAGTATCCCACTCATTGAGTTTACCTATAATAATATCTTCTCTATGAAAATTGAGATGGATCCCTTTCAGGACTTGTATGGTAGGCAGTGTTGCTGACCCCTGTTCTAGCTAGAGGTATGTGAGGCAGCCCTAATAGGTCCTTATATCATTCTTGTGATTTTAGAGAAAGTTTAGAAGATCAGAAAGACTATGACTACTGATATTCTATGCAAAAATCTTATGCCGATCATCATCGACAACTGCTTGAGTTCGAGGTCAGGAATCATGTTTTTTTGGGTATCACCCCAGGATGGGCATAGATGGATACAAAAGAAATAGAATATTTTGACTTGTTATGTAGAGACGTTTGAAATTCTAGATATAGTTAGGCCGACATCCCATCGGTTGATACTACCTCAGAGGTATCGTGCCATGCACGACTTCTTCCCTGTCTCATAGCTTAGAAAATATCACAGTAATTGGTCTCATACATTTGATCTTGAGGATGGAAAGTTAGATTATAATTCCACCCTTTGATGTGTATCTTGTACACATCACTGATCAGACCATGAAGGCTCTCTGAGGATGATCAAACCCTATAGTTCAAGTTCTACAATAGCACAACCTGGTACATTATGAGACATGGGAGAGGGAATCTGACATACATGATTAGTGGCTAGAATTTTTCTCATAGAGTGTTTCACCACCCTTGGAAGGTGAACTCATGAATGAGTTCTTTTAAGGGGAAGACTATAAGAACAAGGGTCTTATCCCAGGTATGGATCTTTTAAGTTCTAGTATAACTCTTTATGTTGGACCTTTTGTGGATTCATTTCTAGTTTGAAAAGGTCACAAGGGTTTCTTGGGATTTTCTGGAGTCTAAAACACTTCCTTTTTAGAAAAAAATGTCTTGGCACATGGTTTAGAGTAAACCTTGCAAGAATTCCACATGGTTGGGAAACCGGGCGTATTGTGTTTTTTCGGATAGAGCCACCTCAAATGGTTAGCGCATGACCATGAAACCTAGCCATGTGAGAACCCCTTATTCCCAAGTAATCATTCATAGTTCATGCACGGTTTGTGAAACCATGCCAAAAAACCATACACACGCCACTTTTCAAGGAAAATTGTTCTTTTTCCCTGTATTCTCTTACTAGATCTCTCATTCGTCCCTAATCTGATTATATTTTAGATTTACCTCCATTTCTCTCTTTTTTGATCTTTTTGAAGGCCACATCTTGGGATTCAAATATCTATTTCATCTAGGATCTATTTTAGATTCTTTTTATCTTGTTGGATGCGCAACAGTATGTACACGAGTCCATTAAAGACTTTATCCTTCTCTTTTTCTCTCGACTGAGTTATCCGAATATGGGAATTTTTATTATTTTATTAGATATACTCTAATATATTCAAAATTAAGGGCCAATACTAGGAGAGAATAGTAATACAACCCCTAAGTGGGTGGTCTATAACTCATCCATCATCTTCGTTTATTTTAATATTATTGTATGGGGCTCACCAATTTTATCGGATGATGTTTATAGAATTAATATGACATGCTTATACATGTTAGAATCATATGGTCATGATATTTAAAAATATGTGATTATTTATTAATGGTTATTAATAAAACACTATATATCCCATGTAGGATGTTATTGCATAAATTTATTTTTAGTGTTTGTACATGTTTGAGCCACTGTTTGGTTGTTCCTTGGTTTAAACTTCCTAAGGGTATGCATTTCTATATTTAATTGGTTGTTTATAACAAAAATTGAACAATAGCTTATACCATGTATAATAACCACCTAACCTTCTTAGGGTAAGTGCTTAAATATTATAGTATACTATTAAATGTTAATTGAAAAGTATACTAAGTATATAATATGGCCTCAAATGTAAATGAATAGTAGGTTGCATATCTGTAGCACCCCCTACAACATTAATAGAAGGTAGAAGAATGAACCTAGAAAATGGAATATTTTTAAAATGGATTAAATGAATGGTTGAAACCTACATGGCCTTGTCACACTAATTAAATGCCACGTTTAAAATAAATGACTTGATTAAAAGGATTCATGATACATTACCTAATCACAAAAATGAATGGAAAGGAATGAACAAAATGACTTGATTATAATGTTTCATGATACTTGGCCTTATCACACTAATGAAAGGAAAGGGTTGAACTAAATGAAATATTATATGAATTAATAATCAAATATGAATGGATTTAGTCGATATCATATTGGATTTTGTTTGGAGAATGGCATGAGCACTTGGGAACACCATTCTGATTCAAGGATTCTCCTTTCATGGTTGAGCCCCAACTAGATCCAAACCATTGATTATTCTTTGATTCTTGGTATGAAACTATATAAAACCATAAATATCATTTCCGTAATCCTTTTATATACTCCCTAGATCTATAATTAACTGGTAGGTTCCATGGTTAATGTCCATCAGGCCCAGTCATTGCTCAACCCCGTTTTACCTTGGAAGAACTCCTTGAACTCGTTATGAATTTCTTTGTGGAATTACCTATACTATGATCCTTGGAATACACTCTTACCACATTCCATGATTTAGTTATTAATGAGTTTAAGACCCTTGTGGTCTACGTCACCATGGTTATTACCTTGGAACTTCAATATTAAAAATTATTACTGGTTTCCTTGTTATAACTTATAACCATGGAAATTGAAAACACGAGACTTGACTATAAACTAGTAATAATAAAATAATAAATTTTATACTTGTATAGACAATAGATAATGGATTATATAGGTAATTTTGTATTTAGTTACATTGTACTTATTTACATTATATGTGCATGCTTTCACACAATTACATTTCCATTACATGGGTTGAATATTTTAAACACTGTTGGTGGTGGCCCACTGTGATTTATCTCACACCCTCTCCGGGTGTCATTTGGTACCTATAGTATATAAATTGTTTCATGTGTTGACAAATGGAAGAATTAGTCTTCAAAAAATTAATTTCTTGCTGTTTAGTTTGGATCTTGATTGCCGATGATCGAGTTGGAGCTTTGGATTCTTCGGATAGTCTTTTGATATCCTTATACTTTTATGGAACATTTTACGCATGCTATCTTGTATCCATGTTTTCCAGTTTTCTAGTGACATGACATATCATCATAAATTTTTGAATTATAATCCAGTATTTTCAGTTATTGTTACGGTTGCATCTATTTTCCACTATTCCCTTTGTTTACTTATATTGATTCAGCTATTTACCCATGGTTACTTTCATATGTTGTACTACACTTTGGTAATGACGAGATAGTATTCCCATAGATTCACTATAAGAACTCACTTCTAGATGGCATCCTCTAGCATTAGGGGAGATAAATTTGAGGCCTTTTGTCCCCCCAAGATCGGGGCACCCGCTATGTGGCATCCAAGTCTCAGATGTTACATACAATAAACCTTACCACCTGATGAAATAAAACTTATCATATAATTTGATACCCCTTATCACAAGAACAACTTTTTACGATATATAATAAATCATTCCAAGATTTAAGCCTATGTTAAAATAATAAGTATTCATCTAGAACCCTAGAAAAATATGATGATATGAGGATATAGAAATATGTGAAATTAATTTAGTTAAAACATACATATCTATCAATATAATAAATTCCATAATGGCTCATTGACTACATGAATATTTTATCCCAAGTGACATCATATGTAATAATATGAGAAACCATATCCAAAAACATTTTGGATATATAAATTTAATTTTGATAAAATATATAATAAATCTATTAATTTGTTTAAATTTTTTTTGATGAAAATGAAAAAAATTATTAAAAATGATATTTTGTGACCCTTTTTGATTTTTATTTATTTCCATTGATCCTATTATCATATTTTTAACTATAACCCAATAGTGGACTATAGAAACTTTTTAGATCTACACACAATGATGATGTATCTTAATTGATCTTTACTAAACACATGTACATCCATACAAGAATTCCGAATTTATACCAGAAAACATTATAAAAATGATACTATCAATTTCTCAAAGAACTATAGTGAAATAATGAGACAAGAATAATCTTAATATCATATATGAAAGAATTTACCACACTTAATTATATGAGTAAATGTGGTTAAATAATGAGGAATAAACAGCATGTGACTTAGAATAATGAATATATCATAAGATATCTTGCTATGAAGATTTGTATGTCAAAAGTCGCCTAACTCTATATAGCCACAAACATCCTCATTCATTCTCATTGAGGAACGATATACCATACCTCCCTTATAGGAGGATAAAGATCATATTAGTTAAGAAGAAACCATAAGATGATCAATAATACATCCAAAACCCCATGTTTAGGTCAACCCCAAAGATTATAAAATAATTGTATCAATGTATGATGATTAACATAATAGGTACCTTCTTACCATAATGTAAAAATGATTATCAATAAACAATTTAACTCAATTATACCAATGCAAATTTTTATTATATTCCATTTGGTATACCTATACGGTTAATATTGGAAGCTACTAAAATATATATTTAATGAGAAAAATCTCTATCTCTACACAATACCTTAAACACAATGAACATAATTAATCATCAAAACCCCTAAAATTCAATAATTATGATTAAAAATTTTTACATATTGATTTATCTCTAAGGGGATAGTTATTAGTCATCATTGATGGTTCATGAAACATGAATTAATTAATTAAAATGTCGAAATTACTTAATATAATTTGAGTCATTATTATATTCATAATTGTTTTTTAATTTTTCTTAAAATATATTTATATATTCTTTTTTACAACTACATACTACTACACATGGAATTTATATAGCCTTATTTTTTTTGGTTTTATAAAATCATATTACATTATTATATAACATCTATTACATTACTATGTATCATATATTACATCATTATTTATATTCCTATTAAATCTCAATATTACCATATGAATAATCAAACTTCTAACTAAACTTTTAGTGAGATAAAAAGTTTGATGAAGAAATATTTAGAAAATAGTGAGATTATTTTTATAAATCGTTATTTTTAGCACCAACTCACTATGTATAATTAACATTCAATCATAGTATCCAAAATTATATTGTATTTATGTTTTTTAATGAAAATTAATAGAACTTTTAAATTTTATTTGAATAATACATATATATTTTGATATTATTTTAAATAATTAAACATAAAAATATTATATTGATTTATTCACTTTACCAACATATTTCATAAAATACTATCATATATTAAATATAATTTCAAAGATAATTTCATTTTATTTAAACCTGTATCTCTAATGAAATTATCTCAAAAAGTAAAATTAAGTAACTTTTTTTTGAACTCTCACTCATATACATTCAGTAATATATATATATATATATATCCTCTAATTAGATTATAAAAATATTTTATTCCAATAATAAAAGAAGTGTGTGTCACTCAGAGTAGATCTTATTTTAATATAAGGTATATTCGACAAAAAACATTCAATATAAAATCTCATATGACCTCATTACATCATATGTAATTTTTAACAAGATATATAATATAAAAATAATATTTTAAATATGAAACATTGTCACATTTTAACATGTGTATAAAATATTTATTTTAGAAAACTAAAAAATATTAATAATTTTACCCAAATATTAATTTTTAAACTTTATTTTAGGAAGAATTATATGAATATGAACCATGTTCTTTAGAAAAAAATATTATTTCACTGTTGATCAAATTTTTTTTACATACCAAATATCATTATCATTTCAATCTAGAGAAACTAAAAATGTTTTATTAAAAATATCCGTTAGAAAAAATATTTCATTGTATATAGAAACCACCATTACATAATTTTTAAATGAAAAATTATATATACCTAAATTAATCCATAATTATTTAGGAACCACTATATATATGTATAAAAATATTATAATATTGTGTTTGTAACATATACCCCTTTTAAAATTGATTAATTTAACTTTATAAATACAAGATATGGAATCTCAATGGTACTTTCAATCATAATTTAGATCCCATGAGATGTTAAGTTTCCAATATATTGTCTTATAACAGTGGAAACATTTACCATCATTAATGACACCACAACTCTCTTTCAAATAAGTATTCATCAAATCTCTATGGGATTTTAATTTATTCTTCAAGACAAAATCTCTAACCTAATTTTTTTACAATCATCCCCACACGTGATAATAGACCTTCAAAATCCTTCTTAGATACAATCTACATGTTAAGGAGAAATATTTGATTTATTTTAACCCATCAATGTAATGATAAATAATGACTTATTGATATATATTATGTTATAATTATAGAATAACCTTAACAGCTAGTTTCAACCAGATTTGATACACTAATGTATCCAAATAATTAAAAAAACTTAGTATATTGAGTGTATCTAAAATATTTAAAGTAACCATTAGTAAATTTCATTTAATCAATCCATTAAAATCATTATTTCTCTCACACCTATCCAATTACTAATAGATCCTCTCTAGTTTGATTATCATTCAATAAAAAATTTTAATATCTTTTTTTAAACATTTTATATATTGATGTAATAATAATATTTTTTTTCAAGATAATATTTTTTATATAGATATTTTTTCATTATCCTTGCTCAATTCATCATCGAGTGCCTCAAGAATTGGCTTCTATAAAACATAAATTTTTTTTCACTCATTTTAAACAATATCATTATATAATTATAACATTATATAAAAAAACATTTATATTTCATAATTTTAAAATTTGTTTCAAAAAACTTCAAAACTATATTAATTTCAATTTTTATTTATTAGAAAATAATTTATTAGATCATAATCACGTTTAAAAAATATTTTATAATTTATTTTTTTAATATAATAAATCTAAAAAAATAACTACATTTATATATTATATTTTTTAGTTGTCCAAGATCCTACACTCACTATATGTTGGTTTATATTTATTATTATAACAAATTATAGATATTTTGATATACATTATTATTAATCCAATCATATATACCAATTAGATTTTTAATTTTAAGAAAATATTTCTTAAACTATCTTAGAGATTATATCAACTCTATTCCACTAAATACCTAAGTCTTAGTGTTGGCG
Organism: Viscum album; assembly: GCA_963277665.1. NCBI lineage: Eukaryota > Viridiplantae > Streptophyta > Magnoliopsida > Santalales > Viscaceae > Viscum > Viscum album. The sequence continues at coordinate 677,939,121 of OY728126.1, read as the reverse complement.
TATAAATTACATTTAGAGTTTACATTAGGCATATACATCAAATATAGTGGTTCAAAATTTCTCTCATCCTTCATTTTTCATCCATGGGTGTCCGATGGGTTTTGAGAGTATTTTTATAAATATAAGATGTTTTATTAAAAGAGATTAATAAATTATATGTAATAATTTTTAAATATATTGGTTATTTGTAATGTAATATATGAATTTGGTAGTAGTAGTAATTTTTTATAATTAATAATAAGTTTAATTAAAGGAAATTTATTTATTTTTATGTATTCTTAAGGGTAAAATTATTATTTATAATGTTAATATTAAAATTAATCTAAAATAACTACCTACACATGGGTCAATTATTTTTTGAAAGAAATGCATATATATTTCATAGGTTTTTTCTATCAGGTTAGTATAAATGAATCCTTTCTTTTGGATATTTATCTTACGTGGGGGTATTTTTTTTTTATGTCAAGGTAACTATGTAATGGCAGACTTGTTTAAGAGTCATTTCATTTGTATTTATCATTAAATAAGGGTCCAATGACTCTCATATAGTAGTATAGGATAGAGTTCAGTGCCATGTAAGGGTTACATAAAGATAACTCATGAACCATTTTTTTGAAACTCTATAAGGGTAGCTTCTAGATACCCTCCAACGGTGTATGTATATTGCGTGAAAGCAATATAATATATATATATATATAAAATAAATTTTTATTTCTCTTTTTGATCTCCAAATATTTTTACATTATTGAATGAAAATATTACTAAGATGTATTAATTAATATATTTTTTAAATCAAAATTTTAAATTCCAAAATTCTAGTAGATTAAATTGGATCTTATAAGTGAAATTAAAATAAAATTTAATTATATATGAATAAAAAGAAATGTTTGATGAGTATTCTAGAAATATCTAGATAATGTATTTTATCTCTTAACTCTAGAACCATTTACTTTACTTTACCTCTAAGCATTCTCATTTTTATTGAACATGGGTGATCCAAATATCACAATTTGAGATCTATTTTTCTTCTATAATCTTTTCAAGCCCTTCCTGTAAGATTCCAGCCTTCCCGTAACCCTTAGTTTTTGTGTTAGTTATCATTTAAAAATTATTCTATGAGGTAGGGAATCTATGACTTCACTTTTTTTAATTATTGAAATTATCATACTTTAACATTATTTGTTAAATTGATGGTATTATTCATAATAAGTTAATAAATTATGATATTTAAGGATGGAATAAAATATCAGAATATACACAATGAATAGTTCTACAAGATATCTTGGAAAATTTAGGAATTTGGGATAATATAATATAGAAGTTATTGAATAATATTTTTATTATTAGGATAAAGAAAATGATGAAAAAAATACAGTTGGATTTTTTGAATTTAATATTATTTTTTCAAGAACAAAAATAGGGTTTTATCACACGATGTAGACAATGTCCTTGTTTATGAATAATTTCATGTTGTGAGTAATTTCTATCAAATGTTATGATTAAAAAATAAAATTCATCTTTATATTAATTAATTAAAAACAATGAAAATTTGTCATATGAAACAAGTAATAGAAATTCCTAATCTAGAATTTATCAAAGAGAGAGAAATATAAAATCACATGTTTTTTAGATATTTGTGATCATTAAGAAGTTTATCCATGAATGATAAAAATTATGATAATTTATAGAACTATAAATAATAATTTAGCACATGGAAAAAAGGGTCAAGATAATATCATTAGTAAAAATATTATATGATGATGATAATAATTAACTTATAATTTGAAATATTAAATAATTCAAATTGGAATTATCACATGTTATAAATGAGTAATAATTTAGCATACAAAGTTTAATTAAATGGTTTGTATTTTTATATCATGTGTTTAGTGATTTTTTATTACTTCATATTTCTATTTTTTAGATTTTTTTATATTGTTTTAGGGGTTTTTATTATTTAGTGTGATTCGTTTTTCTAAAAGTGTAAATAATATAAATCTTATTATATTAAATGATCAGTAAAAGAGCAATTTAATAAATGATTATAGTTCTTTATAGAAACAGTTGAGTATGGAATTAATTTTTAGAGGTTGTTTATGTTGTTTTATATCTATTATTATCTATTTCCTAAAATTTTCATGATTAAGAAAAATTATGCATAATTAACATCTGAACTAAATATGAGAATAATTTTATTTAATAAAGAAAAATATTTTGGGATGAAATTTACCTTTTTTGATTGAGGGAGGATTAGAAACCATAATTCCATGGCCTTAGTTCATTTATTTTTTTGAATAAAATATATTTAATATATATAAATGCTCCATTATAATTAGACACACGATGTGATTACTAAAAATATAACATGGTTGGAATGATTTCACAAGAAATGGGATGGAGTCCTATATCCTTATTGATGGGTTTTTATATGTTGAGAAAAGGGTAAAATTATTAGATATTTAATGATGGTTGATTATGGTGATAGAGAGATATATTGTTCAATTTGTGTTGGTGTGTGAATGAAACTAGGGTGGTCATAACAAGTGTAGAGTAATTAATTATCATTGATATCCTTAATAATTCGTGAGTCTTGTTGGATATCGGAATAAAATGATGTTATTTACATGATTGGTTTCCAACTCTGTGACATTTTTCAACATTATGCAAGACATGCAAATCTTAATATTTTAGATAAGTCTAGGTAGTTGAGTAATGGATGATTAAGAAATAGTAAATGGATTAATAGAAGAATTATATTTTTTACTTGATTTTAAAAATATGTTGACATAACTAAGAATGTAATACATAAGAATTATATTACTAAATGCCCTAAAATGAAATATTAAAATATAAATATTTGAAATGAAATAATATTAATGAATTAAAAAATGTTTTATAAATAATGATGAACATTTATGGTTTTCTGAATGTTTTAAATATAGTACATAATTGTGGTAGTTAGGTTTTTTTGTGATGATAATAGTATATGAGTCTAAGACTATGTTATTTCCCATAGTGTGGTTGTTCAAGATATTATTTTTATTTTATTATTTTTTAAAGTACCCCACCAACATAGGTAGTGTAATTGAAATCCAATTGATTTGAGGGGATTTTTCTCTAACATCCAAGAGGGTGAGTGAACAGATCATATAATTCTCCCTCTTCCTCACTATGTATCCATCTATATTTGATATAGAAATATACAAGTCTATATTTAATTATATATTTGGTGTTTCCCTACTTGAGCTATGATAGATCTAAATTTTACTATTAATTTTAGTATATAGTATAATTTATTGATGTATAATAAAAATATATATCATGTCATGGTGGTTACAAATTCTTGTGGGTGTATGTGTATTTCCTGTGATGGATTGAGTTATAATTCATTTACAAAGTATGTAGTGCCTTTTAGGAACGATCTTGGTTTCTATTGTTGGGGGTGATGATATGATGGATATAAAGACTATTTCCAATTTTAGATGCTAGGACATACATAGGATTGTGGTAGGTAGGGATGAGGCCCTACTCACATCAATGATGACTTCTCTTATGGAAGGGATGATCACAAATGTTTTTTGCATTAGGGTATTAGAGAGATAAAGCAATGGGTAAGTGGAATTATCATACCTTCATATATATATATATATATATATATATATTTATATTCTATTAAAATAGAATCTTTGTTTAGGTGTTACATGATGAGTGAGCCATGGTGAGTATGAGAAAATATAGTATTACTTATTTAGGTGATTAGATTGTTTTATTTGTTTATTCACCATGTGTTAGTATGTTTCTTTATCAACTTTCATGGGAGATTTTAGGGAGGGTACTCCAATTTATACATGTTATTCCCAAACTATATATAAAAAAAAATTCATTTTGGTAGGATCTATTTGTTGATCATGATCAGAATTACTTGGTTGAGGAGTTTATCAGGATATTTTGGAGCATTTTTGTCACTACTGCTAATTGTTTTGTCTTTTAAGTTTGTTAGGTTTCATATATCATTACATTCATGTATTGGTATAGTTTTTCCTTTGATTTTTGATTTGGTGTAGATTAATATTTCCTCATCTTATATCTTACTCTATAAACTTATCATAATGGTAATGCATCCTATATACATGATATGAATATCCAAAACTCTAATCTCTAACCTTTGTCTAATTAGAGGTATAATTTAGGGTTCATTATTTTTTCAAAAACATTGACTAAGATAGGGCACCATTATAGGGAAGGGGTCATGATAGAGTGGCATTAGAGGTAATGTATGTGTGAGAGGATGGTGTTTAGATATATGCACTAGTGAGGATTCAGGGGTTGGTAGGAAGACAATATGAGAAAGATTAGTACATTTTATAAATAAAGTGAAAAAAGGGACATATTATTTCATAGTACACTATTATATAACTTAATGAATTTCAGGTTAATTGTGTATACTATCTAATGCGATGATTATTTTTTAGTACACACCTAAGAAATAACCATGCATCATAATTTTTGGTGTTTATAATCAAATTAGGTAGAAAATGGGAATTATGTTAAAATTTATATTAATTAGTTATCCTTAATTAATCTATGTACTCAATTAGGAGTAACAAATGTTTATTTCTTTTTTAGAGTGGATCTAGGTCAAAAAATGTATCATATTATTGTTTAATGTTTTCACAAAGACGTTCTTGTGAATCCTTATAGGGTTGAGTAAGAATATGATGATCATTATAGGGGGAAACTCTGAGGTTTTAGTTCTATATTCTACTAAATTACGAGGGATTTATGTCAAATTTAGAAAAAGAGAACTGGTTGGAGGTGGTTGTGGTTTGATCTATCTTTATTCATTCTATATGGGGCACTAAGTTTTATTACATATTAAAATTTAGTGTATGATATCTTAGAAATGGGGGTTCCTGTTCCTCACAGGTTTTAAGGAGTTATCAGTTTTATGATAATGGATTGGAGATCAGTTATAGGATGAGTTTTTGTCTTCAACTACAAATGTGGATAGTTGAATAATTACTTTATCCCTTATGTTGGGAATTTATAAGTTCATATATTGATATATTGAAGATCCTTACGTACATTTTTTGATCCTTAATCTTTTTTTCTGATATCCCTTATAATTTAATGACTTGAATTATCATCATTCATTTTTTATTATCAAACCTTGAATTGAATGATTGATACTTCCATCATTCATTCTAATAAGATCCCACAAGTTGAATCCCATAATCTAATTTATTCTGTCACTCTAAAAATCAATGGAAAATTTAAAATATAATTTCATTTATAAATGATAATAACATATTTAACATTGGGAATGGTTTTTAGTTGTGTATATGGTAATGAGAAGGTATGTTTATGATTTTTTATTTCATTCCATAACTCTCTCCTCAGGATCATTGTTTTGACAATATAGTATAGGGAGGGTGAGGGAATGATATTATCATATGCATTTTAAAATTCATCACTCAGTCTTCGAGTGGTAGAGAATTTGTGATGGGGACATGGTATCTTTATTTCCTTATTCATAATTCTCCTATTTGAATCATAGTGTTATGGGCCCTATTCTGGTGGAACGGGATACTATATACTTTATTATTTCTCTAATTTTCATCTTAATATTTGAAAAATTTACTCCATATTGGGAATTAAATTCTTTTATTTGAAAACGTGTGTATGCAGCTCTATTTTTGATGTTTTTATAACATTATGTGAATTTATTTTTTCTGGTATTTCACTTATACGCGTAACCTATTCTTGTGATTTAAGCATAAAAATAGAGTTAACAATTCAAAAAGCACGACAAATTATTTAAATAATTCATTTTAATTATGTGTGTGTGAGTTAGGGGTACCCAAAGTAGATAATATTAGAGTGTAGTGGATGGATCCAATTCATTTGTATACTTATAGATGCTTTATATATATATATATATATATTTAATTATATTTTTTTAATAATAGTATATGTTTTTGGTTTGATTTTTTTGAAATTAATAGAATTCACTTGTATTGAATAGTAAATGAAATCATGAAAACTTTTATAGTGTATTCATGATTTTTCTCTTACTAATGAAGGTATGTTAGTATACATAGAAAATACTAATGTTTAATAAATTTTATTGTTTAGAACTCCTGTATTATGATTCATGTTCTGTTTTAATTTTGATTGTCTTTTTTTTGAAGTTATATGTTTTGATATTTACAAGAGAAAGACATGGTAGGAATGTATTAGTTAAAATAAACATAATAAATGAAAGTAACTTTTTAAGATATGTGATTCATTATTGAAACCATATAAAACATAAAATGTTAGACATCATTCGTGAAAAGTTCTATATTTATTAAAATTTTCAAGAAATTTATCACAAAGAAGATTAATGTCTTAATTATAGTTCTCGTGAGTTATATATATTTTTAAATTCTTGATAAATTAAATTTTATAATTTTTTTACTATATGGTTTGTTTAATTTGGAAATGAATGTTTTATAATATTTACTTTAGTCTATTATATTTTGGCATTTTCACTATTAAATATGACAAATTGTGTGGAAATATTTGGTGAGATCCAATTGAAAAAATTTATTTTTTAGAGACTAGTTAGATTAATTAAAAAATAAATGTTCTTTAAAAAGCAATCTTTTATTTTAAAAATGTTGTTTTAAAATTTGACTAAGATTATTTTCCAAAAATAATTATGATTACATCTTGTTATGAAGAAATATTTAAATGGGTTTTCATTTAAATGTTCTCTAAACAACTAGATTGAATTGAAAAATTATTATGAAAAGTTCCTTAGTAGAATTAATTAATATTTTGGAAAATAATAATACGAATTATAATATAGTGTAAATATTGTTCGAAAATGAGAAAAATTGATTTAATTTAGCGAAATTACGAAATAATTTGAAATTAATGTCTATGTATGAAACACTTTAACATGCATGCCATAATTAAATGTTTTGAGTATTATATCTATGATTGTCCGAAATATCTTATAAGAACATACTATAATGTGTTGTATGGATTTTTTTTCTAGTTATAATTGTGAGTTTTTTATTATGAAATGAAATAAATTGTTAGGTAATGTAATAGATATTATCAATAAATAATATAGAAAAACTATATTGTAAGCATACTAATCAGCATTGTTAAAGGCATGTTAAACATGATAAATTTTAATTGATTTTTGTTAATCTTTTTAATGATTTAATATTCAATGATTTGAATAAGTGAATGTAATGGAACCAAATATATAAAAATGCATTAAATTAAAATCATGTTATTAATTTAATAAAAAAATCAGATGGTGTATCTATTGTGATATTGGCATTGAAATAACAATTTGTGAGATTCATAGATGCATTCTCCATTCAAAAATTGTTTATTGGGTTTTTATATCTATTAACATGGAGTTTATTGTGATTTGTGTGACATTTTTTGAGGAGAGTAATGGATTTGTGCCATGTACCCCAAATTGATTATTTCATTATTTTATTTAGAAGAATTGTTTTGAAATCAAATTGATATATGAGATTTATTACCCTATTAGATGTAATTATTTATTTGTACCATTATTTTAATTTGAGAGGAAATTACCTTAGGAGATAAATTTAAGGTTGATTAATGATGTTTTATAGTTATGTAATTAGTTATTATGGTGTGTTAGATGTGTTCAGGATATTTTAATATCATTGAAAGTTATGTCATGTGGTGGTTGACTTGTCCCCTTCCATTTTATCACCTACTAATTTTTAATTTAATTTTCTTGGATTCGAATTTTCAACAGGGTGTATAATGTAAAGGAATGAAATTGTGTTGAGACATGATTTTTCATTCTTGGTTTCCTAGTGGGTTTGATGTTTTTTTTGTAAAATTAATATGTTGATTTATAATGGATTTATAAATTATAAAAAATAATTTTAATGTTTTTTGATTGGTATATATGTAATTAGGGATTTTTGGTAGTAGTAATAAATTGTCTTTATTTATTTTTTATATTTTTTTAATGATTACATTATCAATTTTTATATTTTTATTTGAGAAATGTTGGTATTTAAAAAGTTAAACTTAACCTTACACAAGAATAACTAAATGCATAATGTTCAGCTATTAGTATTATGAAGTTCATACATGAAAATCATAATATAGTTATATATTGAATTGGTAGATAAATTCTTAAATTTAGGTATTTATATCACATGAGGGTTGTCCTTAACTGCCTCAGGGTAGCTGTATGAAGGTATCGTTTCACTAATGATATTTCTATTGTATTTATCATTATGTAATGGTTATGTGACACTCAAATAAGGGTAGAGGGTAGATTTCAGCATAATTTAAAGTTCATACAAAAGTTGTGTAAGGTTCACTAATTGATTATCTATGAGGCCAGTACCAACTAACCCTCATGAAAGGAATGTATTTGGAATGAATGTAATATATTGTATAAGGAAAATTAATTTTTATTTCACTATTAAATCTAAAACTCCTTTTATCATTATTTAAGGAAACTATGTCTAAGATATACTGATTAATATCTATTTGAAACAAATACTTAACTTATTATATTAGAGGGCATGCAATTATGTCAAATGAGGTGGATGTCAAAATGAATTGAATATAAATTAATTTAATATTTTGGAAAATATTAAGGAAATATTCAGAGAACATATTATCAATATTTATAATGAAATCATAGAGATGCCTTTCCCTTTATGGATTATCATTTTCCATAGAACATGGGTGATCCAAACATTACTATTCAAGATCTCTGGCCCTGCTACCATCATCCGATAGACATCCTATAAGATTATATTTCATGAAAGACTTCCTAATAGAGTTGTTGAAGCTTATTCCATGATGTAGGTTAATCAAAAATCTCTTTGAATGATGCATGTTTAAATTAATCATTAATTTTATTCCTAGTTTAGATAGAGAGTTTATTCATAAAAATAGAATAAAATCTAATTTTTCATAATTAATATTGGATTACATAATGTACACAATGAATATTACTTCATGATAATCTTGAAAATTCATTAATTAATTAGAAAGTGAAATAACATGCGGTTAATAGTTTTATTATTATTATTATAAAAAATAAGAGGGTAATAATTTTAGGAGTTAGTTATTATGAGGTTGTATTATTTTTTCAGGAATTCAAATATAATACAGAACATGATATTGATAATTTACATTATTTGTGAATAAAAGCTTGTAGTGAATGAATTAGATCTCATTTATTATTTAGAAATACAATTCTATTTGATATTTACTAATTATAATGGAGGAAATAGTGTCACATTCAGTGAATAATAGTAATTAGAGAGTTTGAATTTTCGATGATATAGGAAGGGTCAATCACATACAGATTTGATAATTTTTATTATTATGATGTATATCTAAGAAAGATAAAGATGATAATCCATGTTTTTTTGTTAATATTATTTATGATTATGGATAAAAGGATATTAACAATATCATAATAAAATGTATTATATATTTATGTAATGTTTTTTTTTTAATTTTGGATAGTATATAATTGAAATCATTATTATCATACATTACAGATAATTGATAATTTTATTGTAGATAGAATAATTAAATGGCTTGGGTTTTGTGATCACATTTGTTTAATGATTTATTTTTTCTACCTATTTAAATTTATTAGATAGTACTCTATATATTTTATAGTGTTTCCATTATTGTTTTATATCATGGTTAATTTTTTGAAATAGTTAAAAAACATAAATACAATTATATAAAATGTGTTATTAAAGATGCATGATATAAAAAGTACATTCATTTAAGGAAACAATTTAAATTGAAATTAATTCATCAAGACTATTTATATTGTTTTATAACTATAATAAGCTATTTCTAATATATTTTTGATCTAGAAATCCTATTAACAATAAAAATGAAATTAAAGATGAGAAATAAATTAGTTTTTTTAAATATAAATGTTTTTGGATGAACTAGCCTATTCTTGATCTTGGGACGCTTGACAACATTAATTTTATGGACACAGTACCTTTATTTGTGTGAATAAAATACATTTTTAAGTATGTAATCTCTTGGAAAAAATTGTGTTACTGTTATTATTATAAATCTAGCTTGGTTGGAATGAATTGACAAATAATGTGTTGGTGCCTTGATGTTATATTGATGGTTAGTTATTTATTGAGAAATGTGATAAAAGAGAGAGGCTTGAATTACGATCGACTTCATTAACGGTGAGTAAAATTGTACAATTCATAGTAGTGTGGTAATGACACTGATGATAATAATTTATATATAAATATATATGTATTATATATATAAATAATTTACATTGAAATTAACTGTGGGTTTTCTTGTAAATGAAATCATTTTTTTTAATTTATAATATGATATATTTGAATTTAATTTTGATGAAAATTAGAAAAATTAATGATATTGAGTTGCTATAGAGACTTATCATGAAAAAATTACATGGCATAACATGATTCTAAAAAAATGATGCATAAATATGTGAATGAATTTGAAGAATAAACATTTACAATAAGAAACTCATTTCCATGAAGTGGTGTGATAATGTCTTGCTATGATGAAATTCAGTGAAATAGAAATCTAGAAGGGAAACCAAAAAATCACATCATGAAAACTCTTATCATGATTTGAAACTAGTCAACACTATATTTTAAATACAAAATTTATATAAAATCATCCAATATTTTTGGTATTTAATAAATATTTGACCATGGGACTTCTAGATTGAGTCAAATGAATTAAATAGATTTTTTTGGAAATTAAAACCAAAAAATATGAAATAATTGAGATTAAATAAAGAGTAATGGTGGTTATTACATGGATATATAGAGATGGGGAAAGATAATGGATCCCATGGAAAGGTGATGAATTTCTGTAGAGTCCATCACTAAGAAAATACTATAAATTTAGCTTGATTTTTTTTAATTAATTTTCTACAAATATCATGGAAATCATGTGGGATGATTTAATATTGTTAGTTTATTGACTCTTTTATTTTCAATTCAAATTGGTATTTTTTGTTATATATCTCTTCTATCTATTTATTATTTGTTTTCTATTCATGAAATTTTCATATTAATTAGTGGATTATTATGTATTTAATTTTCTTGATGTATTCCTTATTTATGACTATTTGGTGGGGTTAATTTTATTTTTTAAAACCATTTTACGTTATCATTATGACTAATGAACAATTGTACATGACTATTTGGAAATTGTAATTTATCAGAGATAGAGAGAGTGGTCACCTTGACCAAAGTAATAATTTAGTTCAGGTTTAAATTATATTTATCCTACATTCTAAATCTTATCCTTGTGGGATCGACCACATGGAAGTCAATATCCAATAATAATTAATTAATTATTTAGTGTGTTTTAGTTTATTTTTATTAATTTATAATTTTAGAATCCCAATTGAATCTATTAAGACCCTTGAGAGGTTATAAAATATTTCTGATGTTCCCAAGGATATGGCTAAATTATTACTTTAGTTTGTTATTTTATACAAATTGTTTTCTTATATATTTCTATTTACTAATTTTAGATTAGGTTTTTTATTACTTTTATTTCTGAAATCCGTTTATGTTATTTGTAATTTCTGTTACAATGGAATTATCAAATATCATCTTGAACAAGCATACTAAATATTTAATTCCAATAAAGGATTTATATAACAAAATTTATGAACATTAATTTATGATATGAAGGGGTCTGTAGATATATTGCCCAGAACCAGGACTGAGCGAAGATGGATAAAATATTTAAAACATGTAATTTTTATTTAAATAATCATTATGGTATTTCGAAATAATAATTAAATGGGATAAATAATATAGAGAAGAACCAATTAAGTAAGCTAATAATGAAGAAAACAATGAAGAGACCCCAGATAGTGATAATGATGTTGAAGATAGACCTAAGGTAACCCATACTCTAGAAGCGAATTTTTTTCAATTTAGAAGACACTGTCACCATTATAGTCATAGATAAAAGTTTTTACGAAACTAATAAATAAAAATAGATGTGATTATTGGAATTTATATCAAAAAAATAACTTCAAAAATAATTAAGTATATCTATATATAGTTTTCATCTAGAAAAACATGAATATTCTAAATCAAAGGAAGAAAAAGGGGAATTAAAGAAATCCAAAGCTAAAAATGAACCAAAAAAATTATGGGATAATATAAATAAAGAATTTATAATGGAATATCATGATTATCTAGAAATTAATTAAAATTAAGAATAAGATATTTAATCTCCTGTAATTTTCATAGACTATGATGATTTAGAAAAAATCTTGTAGAAGTAGTAAAAATATGTTGAAGAAGTAATTAATAAAAGGGAATAGATCATTACATAATTTGAACATACATAGAGAGTAGTTTAAGGAAAAGTTTCCCCCAAATAAGAACCAAATTTTTATTCTTTCCGAAATCACTCAAGCTTTGTATATTTTGTTTTCCTCCACCAAGTTTTAATATAATATCAAAATGTAAGAGTATAAGGATAATAGATACACAGGATGAGCTTCAAATTCAAAATTAGGTAAACATGTGATGGTTGTAGTTATGTAAAACTCCCATTAAATAATAAATGTAAATTTTGATCTAAATGACAATAAAAAGAAGCTTCTCTGAGGAAACCCAGATTTTTATTTTCATTATAGGATTTCAGCTTTTATTTATTTCTCAGGTATTGATGTAGTTTTATATAATGTTTTATTATAAATTAACTACTTTTCTATGTTATATTTAACAGGCCTTTATATTTTATCTCATGAATAATTTTATGTTTTATATATTATACTCATGTACAATTAGTTGATGAATAACAAATTCATTATAAAGGCCTTTCTGGGGAAGGAAATTGAAGAGGTTGCATGTGATTCATGTTAGGAAAGATGAGTTCATGCAATGAACTACATGAAACAATACCTGAGTATAAAATAATTAAAATTCATAGCTTTACCCCACATATTATGTTTAATGGGAAATTAGTGTTATAATGTTATTTTTATGAACCCTTCTATTATTTTGAAAAATATATGAGTTTTTTTATCAAAAAGTCATATCCCACAATTGGAATTTTGAAAATTTTATTATCTATGAGACAAAGGTATCTTAGTATAACCATCATTCCATGTTTTATATTATCATTAAAAGTTATCAGATGAGTTTTATTAGTATTTAATGGTTAGTTACAAAAAGGGAAACAAATTTGATAATTTGGGATTTATAGGAATGAGTTAATTTATTAAAATCCAAAATGTTCTATGAGTTGGAATGATTTTAATTTTTTTAAGTGAGTTATTATTTTTTTGAATTTCTAGGAGTGATTATCCTATTACTATATTCTCATTTATACAAGATTTTTTACACCCTATATTTAGATAATTTTCTTGAATATATTATATGAGAGATTTGGTAATTATTTTTTCTTGAACATTCTTTTCATCTTTTAATACATATTATTACAAAAAATTAATTGTTAAAATGACTAATGAAATTTTTTGTTAATTTATCCTAATAACAAGAATATTTTATCGATATAAAGGGGGTGTTTCTGTATCATTACCAAAATACAATGAAAATTATATTGAAATGTTCATTTGGGATCTCTTGGGTTTTCAAGAGGATAAGTGATTAGAGTAGATGGATTGGTCAAATTTCTGAAAACCATAGACCATTAGTGATACTACTATGCAGTGTGGGTATAGAGCCACCACAATATGGACCCTTGGGTGTGATTGTAGTTTAAATGGATAAATTGGGGCCTATGTAGGTAGATTTGGTGAATTAGATCCCATGTAGGTGGCCTAGGATAATGAGAAACTCCATTAGGTGATATTGGAAAATGAGAACACATCAGTAATAGTGTTGTTTTGACATGGTCAGATTTTAATAGACCTAGCTTTCAGGATTATTCACTCATGCGTGGCTTCAAACGCTGGTTATGAATCTATACTGATTTCATCATGGTTTCAAAATAAATTTATTATATTTGGACTTAATGGTAGATAATGAAAATATTTTGAAGGACTCTAAGTTCTAATACACTTTATAAAAGTGAAACCTTGACTGTTGGGAACATCTCCATTTTTTAAGTGTTTATTAATAAAAATACATCAACCACATGAGTCCTCAAGGGTTGGGAATGATACCATTAGAGAAGATCCCAAGTTCCATATAATCTTCCCCATGTATCCAATCCAATGAACATAGGTTTTGAATCAAAAATAACTTGTGGTAGTCCATGGAAAATTTTAAAATCAATAAAGAAGATTTATACATGTAGATTCTCGCGTTCTACATTTATGTTTTAAAAATGATAAGAAAAATGGTTTTTTTTTGGGAGACCCATCTTGGGTGCCAGGGTGTGGGGTATATCAACCCATAACTACTTTAGGAACCTAGATATATGTCTAAAAATATCTTTCATGGAATATGTATAGGAATATGATGTTTGGAAAACGAGTCAAGGTATGATCCATCTATCCTTATGTAGAGTTGGGTGAAAGACTGGTCATGAACCATATGGCTATGCATGGAGCAGGGTGAGAGATAGGGAACATGAAATTTGGGTGCACCCAAAGATGAACTTGAGACAAGGAATAATAATTTTTGGCATGAATTTATTTTTTGTTGAGATTAAAAAAATTATATTTTAGTGCATGTGGAGAAAGATATGGGGGAATAAAATTGAAAACCCCCATAAAAAATTCTAATGTAAAACAACCACAAAATTTGATTCTGGTGTCTATTTTGGATCCTAATGTTTCAACTAAGATCGTCTAAAATGAATTACCGTAGTAGGTATAGGATTTACCAGTATTAGGTGTTCTCTAGGGGTAAAAGTGGATCACAATGTTTTATGAAATTCAACTATGGTATGAAGAAACCTTTCTTAAAAAATGAATAAAATGGATACCATACTTCATGTCGGAGGCTCTCATCACCACAAAACTTGACTATGAATTTTTTTTAAGGATATACATTCCTTTATGAGTGAGAAATATTAAAATATATAGATATATCATTTTTTATTCTTCATCATGTGTGATACCCCTTCTACTTCAATATAAATAATGTCATCCGAGTGAGGATCATATCCTGATCATCATAGATGAGTGTGTATCAAATTTTAATTTTTGATAATAACTTTTGATATTGATTATTTTCATTTAAATATTTTCATATTATCTTTTTAGGATGAAAATAATATTTTATTCCACTGTGAATATATGTTTTCATTTATTTTATTATTAAAATTCTTAACATTCATTTATGTCATTTTGGTTTACATTCATGAGGTTAAAGATTTCCAAATAATGTTTTTTATTTTTTACATCATTTTAAAGGCCCCTAGAAACCACAAAACCTGATTGATTACATGTGACATTACCAATTTGGTATTAGGAACCTGGTTTTTAGGATGGGTTGTTATGAAATGGTATCAAAAAATTGAAATTAAATTATGTTTGGGAATTAATTATTATATACAGAAAAATATTGTTAAAAATTGAAATATAGATCTGAAAATTCATGGATATCCCTTCTATAGTGAAAATAAATTTAATAGGATGTTTGGATAAAATTATAGGTTTGTGGTTATCATGTAGGAATGTTTTTTGTTCTATGGTAACCCAGTATGGGTTAAGAAAAGTATGATTTCACACCTCATGATAGAAATGAGGGAAAATTCATGTGGCCATCATTTTTAGGAAATAATTTTGTTACATTGAGAGATATATTTTAATGAATTAATGGTTTTGGGGTTTTTGAATTGGTTTTGAAATGAATGTTGTGACCATATTGAATTTTGGTGATAAAAATATGGATAATTATAGTGTCAGGAAAAAATAAAAATAAATCCACCTATATATAGTATTGAGGGATTTTTTTTATAATGAAGTTTTAATAGGTTATAAGGTTTTAAATGAGTTCTATATTATTTTATACCTATATTAGTTATCTTCAGAGGTGGATGAAATGAATTGAATATTTCTCCTATAGGTCCAGAAAATAAAAGAATAACTATACAAGATATGTAGGGTAGTACTAGAGATGAATATTAGGATAAGTATTATGAGGTAAATTAGGTATTAGAGTTATAAAATCTCATCCCATGATTATTCTAGTTTCATTATAAACCAAACAATGTAGAAGGGTGTTTAAAAATATAAAATAATATATTGTAATTTATATAGATTTTAAGACCTTAGAGGACGAGTTTCGATCTTTTCTAATATATAGTCTAGATATAAAGTGGTTATATTCATTCAAGGAATCTATTATATATAAGAATATTGAATAAAAAGTATTCTATATGTTTATTAAATTATCAGTAAAAAATATGGGATTTAAAATATTGGGATTGTGGGTTTATAGATTTTAAGCATGGTATTAGGTGTATTATGATGTAAATTTTTTATTTTTTTGAGAATATGAAATATGTTCATGAGTTTATAATTAATTAGAACCTTAGGAAAGTAAGGTTCATCCTATCAATCTAATCAAAACTATGATAGATTATTCACTTTAAAAATCTATATAAGTCCCTGAAGGTTTTTTAAATAGAGAATATAAATATCTAATACATAATAGAGATATCAAATTTACATACTATCATTAAACATCCAGATAGAGAAATAATTTTAAGCCAATGTTAAAAAATAATGTGAAAGGACTGCTATTGGAAATTGGGAGGGTCATCATATCATCTTTCCCAAGGAATGGGTTTCCTAGTGTTTTTCTACTGTGTTGGAGTGGGATATAAATAGTCAGTACATCTTTATTGTATTCATATGAGTTTTAGAGTGTATTTTTTAATCACCTAAAGAAGTATTAATATCATTTCTCTAGAATATTTAGTGGTGTGGCACTAAAATCTACTCTAATGATAAAGGATTTAGATTATTGCAGTAAGATAGTATGAATAATGGTATCAAAAAAATTAGTAAGGCCTCTTTAATATAATTGGCCAAAATCATTGAAGATTCAAAATAATATAATCAAAACTCACTAGGTAAAAGAGGAGGCCTATGATGATGCATGATATTCTACAGTGGGTGGTAACATTCTGATAACTTCTATGATTACTTATACAATATTAGACGTTATACAACAAAATTAACTAATTACTAAAATATTAGCTGATCAATCTAAAAAAATGGATTTTATTTCATATGTAATGATAATAGACACTTTACTAGTTGAAGGGAATATTATGGGTTTATGTTTTTATCTTTCAAAATTATGAGTAAAAAATTGAAATATCATTGTAATACCAAGTTATTGAGATGAAAACCTATGACCAAATTATTAGGTTGGATTATTTGAGTACATTTTCATTTCAATTAAATCAATGTTGTGGCAGAGTATCCTTTTAGTAATGGATGAGTCTATCAATTATAGCAATAGAGAGTGGTATATTCATTAAATTAAGGTGTTTAAATATCTAGCGTGCTTGTATCTGTAACTTTAATATTAGTGATAATTGTACATAAATAAATGAAAAAATGATCAAATAAATCTCTTCATAATGGGGATGTGGTATCTCCATTTTTTTCATGTAGGTTTTTTTTTTCTGGTTTACCCCTGAAGTGGGAAATACTGTTGTATCTGTAAAATTTCTATTAGTGAGAATTGTACATAAATCAATGAAAAAATTATCAAATAATCCTCTTCATAATGGGGATGTAGTATCTTTATTTTTTCATAGTGGTTTTTTTATGGTTTACTGCTGAAGTGGGAAATAGTGTTTTCTATCAATCATGATAATGGGATTAACCCTATTTTCCATGAATTGAATCTCATAGAACATGAAAAGTTATGATAGATAATGTTAGAATTGGATGTGAATGAGTAAAAGTGGTTTGTTTATTATATTTTTTCTCTATTGGTAGTAATGATTTTATTTCCAATATATTTGATGAATGATGAAGTGTACACATTAAATGGTAGATGTTAATCTATGTGGAGACTAAAAATAAGTATTTTTTATCCGAAAATAGTGATTTTTTTTAAAGGTAACATGTTCTTGATTGATTTATAATATTTACATTATTTTATAAGTATCAGTATTTAATACTAAAAGAATAATATATTCCTAAAAACCCTTAAAATATAGATATTTCCATTTTATTTGTTGGCCATTCTTTTATGGGGTTATGTATGCACTATCAATGTTCATGGATTTAATGATCCAAATTTTCCTTATAAACCTAGATAACTTTATAGTGGTATTTCAGGATAACATCCTTAGATACTTAGGATTAGATAAAAAGATTAAGAGAAACTTATATATCATTTTAAATATTTTGTGTTATCATAACAGACACACCATATCCTTTAAAATTCCTTATTTTATTTAGGTGGGGAAATTCATTGTCTTGTTTTTAATAAAATGATTGCACATGAATCTGACCACTATTAAAATCAGTAGTAAAAGATATCATTTATGTTCAAAATAGATGTATTGATGGTTAGATAATGGAAAATTTTACTCTAAGATCTTATACTATTCTCAAAATGCATTATGTTGATATTTTCTAGAATAGAGATAGATTATCATGTAATTTTATGAAAATTTTGAACATTGGTCTCTATCGTAGAAGTGAATTAAAATGATAGTTCACTTTCATAGAAATATGATTTAGTGGGGATGAAAATATTTATTCTATAATCATCTTTTTCTACTGGTAAATCGTTGAGGAACCAGTCCAATGAGGGTTCTGGGAAGAAGATCACTTTTTTAGAGGTAGTTTTTTCTCTATTAGAATCTATAATATTAATATCAACTATTGATACTCCTTACGTGATTAAAAGTTCATGGGAATCTTTTGAGAAAAATATTTTATGAGAACTTGAGAAATGTGAAAATTATATGATTATTAAAAGAAATTTCTATGTGGTAATAATTATATAGATTAACCCAAAGGAAACTAGTCTAATCATATTGATAACAAATATTCTATTTTTTCAGTGTCACAAGATCGCAATATATGATTGATTCTTAATTTCTTATAACACACTTTTTCACCAGAATACTGAATAAAAGAAAATATGAATAGTATAATACATTAATGAATATTTAGGTAGTTTAAATAATTATTTTTATAGTTTATTATATCAAAATAATGCATCTATGACATAATCATTGGTAACAACAGAACATAGAAATGAAGTTGTGACTTTTCATCACTAAGAACCGGTTTAGGTGTAAATAATTATCCAAATAATAACAAACGTATTTTTGTATGTTTAAAAAAAAGGAAAATTCTAATTAATGATGTGAACTAATATGAAAAGATTGATGATGATGTGAAGAATGGTTATCCAGATTATTATTTTAAAGATAAAAGGGTAATTACTAAAAAAAAGGAAAAAGGTACTATGTAGGTGGTTTTTATTAAATGATTGAGTGGGTTTGGACATACTTAATGAACCATAAAATAGATGATGGTTTTGATTTCTATTTATCTCTTTGTGATTATGAATTTCTAATAAGGATTTCAATAATATCTTGGTATTTTTATGTTTCTATTTTCCTTTTTCTAGTTTGACACTAACATTTAATGCAGATTTCAATAAAAAATATTATTAAAATATGGAATTTACGTTGATGGTAAAAAATTTAAGTGTTATTTCCCTGATCCAACACATTATAATGTAACCATACAAGGCTATTAAATGACTCTTGGCAAGAATCCACATACTCCAGAGTCTTCTGAAACTCATTGATGTTTTAAGGTGTTACCATGGGCAGACTATACCCTCATATTAGTGTGGAACAATAGTTGAAATAATATACAATAAATTATCACAATATCTATAGGAATAAATAAACAATATAACCAACAACCAGATTAAATAATAACTACATTAGTGTAAAATAAACTGTCTAAAATATCACATGAGATTGGAAGACATAAATAAGATCTTCCATGGGTAGTTCTTACACATTACACACAAATGCAAAGATAAATATAAATAACTACCACCAGGTCAGAAGCCCCATATCCTATCCCATATCCCTTCTATGTCCATGATATTCAGTTAAACTATA
This sequence comes from Viscum album, assembly GCA_963277665.1. Lineage (NCBI taxonomy): Eukaryota > Viridiplantae > Streptophyta > Magnoliopsida > Santalales > Viscaceae > Viscum > Viscum album. The sequence goes on along the minus strand of OY728126.1, from coordinate 677,919,015 downwards.
CACACCAATTCTCTATAGCATGTATAGCTAATGTCATGATGTCTTCTCATTTTCCAATGCTTTGGGATACCAGAGTAGGGTGTGAGTAAAACATAATAGTCAGTTTCCAATGACGTCCTTAACATAATCAATGAATATAAATCACGTACAATACATTATTTTAAGAATAAATAAAAAAATAATATGGAAGAAAAATAAAAATATACTCTTGATTTTATGTTTCCAATGTAACACTTGAGGTCATCCATATATACTTTTACCACTTCCAGATGCTTCTATGAATGTTACATAGTTATATCAAGGGTTATATAAGTTCTTTCTGACAATACATCATATATCACATCATATATATATATAGTCAATGTAATATGTTTCTAACCTATATATCACTATATATCACCACCGATGTGATATAAGAAAAACCCATTATCACTCCATATATGATAAGTCATTTAGAGGATGCTCACCCCATCCATTATATCTCAATATAATATAACTCATTTGGAAAATACCAACCCCATACGGTATTGCCTCATATGTAATATGTTAATTGGGGAATATGTTACCCTTATGTTATATCTCCATTTAAAAAAATCATCAAAGGGATACACACCTCACATGGTATGTATTCATATATCATAAACACCATAGGGGAGGGTATGTTCCCACATGGTATATCTCTATATATCAAAATACATTGGGGGATACACCCCCACATTAAATCTCTACATATATAATAATCAGTGGGGGGGGGGGATTCCCAGTCGATAATTCTATAATGTATCATAGGGAAGGGGTGAGGGAGGATATCACCCAACACAAATAATAACATTTATCATATTCTCAAGGGGAATAAGTCCCCATTCAAGAAAACATCAAATAAATATATAATAATTGTATAGGATGGATAATCATCCAAACCTAACTCACATATTCTATGATGTCCTATGATGTTCCCAACCTAAACCCATACCTCCATATATAGGTTTCACAATCATAATATTATTCCTATACAAACACACCTCATTGTTAACAAAAAGACGGGGAACCCACCATGGTCCAAAACATCACATAATGTATTGGATACCCTATACAAGTTTTATAATCACATCCCCATAGGGTAAAAACAATCACTTAGAGGTAATTTTATTCCTTAACTTTACCATTATCACATCTTGTCATAATTACACATTCTGAAAATACATCACATAAATTACATTTCGCAGATCACAAAATGTATTTATCAATTTCAAATACCTGATGGGCCCTACCTTTCACCAAAATATCAAAATAAATTTACCATGTTGCCCCGACTCATCACCCACTCATACCCATAAGGGTGAAACCCTCACTCAACACACTAATAAACTATCAAGGATGCTGTATGATTTCTCATGTCTCCACTTATCGTACCTTTATACCAACCATTTCAAATATAGAACTCTTCCCAAAATAGAGAGGTATAAGGTACCTTTTTTCAAGTTCCATTTTGTATCAGTCATTAAATTGATGCACATATTGTGTATTTATATATCATAACACATATTTATAACCTAACATGTATCCATAAGAATCCACATAATAAAAATTGTTTCAATGGGTCAATCAAGGGCCATGACACATTAATTCCTTCTACGGGTTTAAAATATGAACCATTAATTTGAAACTAAACAGTTTATCGAATACAAGAGGATATACCACATATCACATGCAATATTAAAGTATTTTAAACATCTAGGTTATTTTTAGGTATCAACGATGTCATTTGTATTTATTCCCATTCATTGAAGCTTGAACACAATTTCCTATTATCACCAATGCTCGAATGGTTATTTCCTACTAACTTGATCCCTAACTCCATTAACCAACAAAAAATTTAATTATAGTAAAACATTAATTAATTTTTATATTACATCAATATTTGTTTTAAAATTAATATCTATATATTAAATAAATTACCACTTAATTTGAGATATCACATATTATGATACTTAATAAAAGGGGTGTTCACAACCCAAGGTATCTACCATAATATTTAAGTCACACAATCCCAAATTTTCCATTCCAATATATAATTCAATTCCACCCAAAAATAATTAAAACCCTTAATAATTCATTGTATTAACATACTATAATGAATGTAAAAAAACACAGTGCATCCATCCTATAGTGATACGCTTTATCTAATCTAAACAAAATCTTACTCACAATGAAATGATTCGACCATTATTTTGTTGAATCATCTCTGTGAACTAGATTGGTTATAAAAACTTATAAGAAAACAAAAGTGGAAGAGACTGAGAATAAATTATTTATATTTTTCATATTTACCAAAATTTGTAAACTAGTTCAAATGGAATTCCAATATGAAAAGAATCGTAAAATATGCACTTTAGATTGGAAGAGAGGAATGAAGGGAGGCTTGAAATTTTAATTGAATTTTGAGAGGCCTAAAAGGCATTTTTATATAAAATAATAATTTAATTAATATTTTATAACATGTCTTGAAAAATTAACAAATCTAATTTTTTTAAATGATAAAATTCTTCTAAGGATATGTAATGACATCTAGGGGAGGGAGGTAATCAATTTTTTACTAATTATTACCCAATAGAAATTATCCAATAAACCTTAAACACCATTTGGGTATGAACCAATATTTCTTGATAGAATATTTGGATAAATTTCATACATGAAAATTAAATTTCCCCATAGAATTTATATAACGTAATAATGAAGGAAGAAAATGTTTGAACAAGTCTTGGATCAAAATCTTACACCTTTCCAAGAAGGGTAATCCACCCCAATCACATTTTATCCACTGTTATAAAATATTGAATATTTTTTTTTCTTTATATTCATATGTATAGATTTTATATGTGCACACCTTCCACCTTCTCACATAAATTTACTCAATATCTTTTTATTATTTCCATAGAGTCACACGATGATCACCCTTTACAACTGGAGTCCCATTAATTCTATAAATTTGTACCATGTATATGTATGTGTTTATTTAATATCTCTAATTGATGTTGATCACCACATATGTACAATATTACCCTAGATCAAAGTGGGTGATATTATTCCTTCCAAAATATGGTCTCGGAATTCCATCATGTCTTCTACATAAGATTATAGAACTCAGTCCAAATTTTATCTCGACTTTACGATTCCCCAAAACAATCTCACATTGATTTAATAAAACAACATTAGCGCTTATTATGATAAAAAATATAGAAATTCTCAACTCTGAATGGATCAAAATAATGAATAGAAAAATTAATGAAACAATATTCCAATCAGATTATTATTATTATTTCCTCATCTAAATATTTCGATCAATTGATATGATCATTTAATAGTGGTAGTAAAGATATTCATTAAGAACCCAAAATATCTTTACATCAGCATAGTCCTTACATTACTACATTCCTCAAGAGTTCCCTGGTTCATCAGTGATATGTAATATTTTTATTCTTGTACTCTAAAACACACACTCTATATTTTATCCTTTCTTTTTTACAAAATTTTAATTGGATTTTTTTTTTCAAAAAATAGAAAATAGATAATCAGACTGGTTTCAGTTCCCATGATTTCTTTTGACATTTTTTTTAATTTTTTTCATATGGGGGTGTTACTATGATCTCATTGTGAGTTTTTCTCCTAATTATTGAATCCTGTATATTTATAGGAATAATCTATAATGTATATTGTTTTTCATTTTCTCATTTCTCTCAAAACTATAAGATATTTAACATACATCTATCATGATAATTATATTTTCCCCCATAAACTTCTATAAATAATTCAACTAAAATCCATAGAATATATAAAATTCTTAATTTTTTTATTTCAAATAGAATAAATTATATATTGTGGATCAACTCCACAATCTTCTACTCATTGAATTGATTTATATTCCTCATTTTTATCTTCTATTTGAATCTAAAATTTATATATCACATCTCAATATAATAACTTGAGCCAAACAATCAATGTGATGTTTTGAATTGTGAACATAGTTTGAAAATCTTTATACTTATTATCATTTCTATATTTGATAATCTAGAATATTAAGCTTTTAACATATGTTCTTTCCAAAAAATATCTCATACAATTTTATTATCTTTACATTGGTCAATCTTATTGAATTACACGTCATTTAGTGATTTAGGATAAATGAATTTTAGCACATGCATAATTAGATCTAATTATGAATTTTAATCCCAAATATAGATCTATTAATATTCACATTTGAAATAACCAAATATCAAACAGTGATACATACATTTTACATCTCATACAACATCCTTAAAGAAAGCATTGTTCATATATTTTAAAATAATCATTCTCTTATAAACCTGTTAGAATACCCCAAACATCATCCTAATCATATTTTCTATTTAAAAAATTAATTATGGACAATCAATTTTAATCAAACAACATTCTTAAATTTTCTATGTATAAAATTTATATTATACTTTGACTTCTTATGAAATTAATGTCATATTACTTCCCAATTTAAAATTATTATGAATATAAGGTCGTATTATATGTCTAGAGTCATAAAATCTTAGTTTAAGACATATGATACCATGATTCTATATTTAATGTATATATCCATGTACATAAACACTAGATCTCAATGTATGACTCCAAACCATCATAGTCTGATGATATCCTTAATGCCGTATCCTCAACATAAAATCCATGCACTAATGACTCATGATCTAAAAAAAGTTATACAATTGAATTTCATTCCTGATAACTTACTATCAAAGAAATATTTTTATGTTTAACATGACTTTAATGTTTTACCCTGAAGTATTACGGTATTTCGAAGGATTTTGTAGTTTTATTATAGTCTATCAAAATGTTATATGGTGAACCAAAGTCATATGATTTGATAGATAGAATTTTGATTCCCTTGAATTTATACAATCATCTATAACTCTAAAAATCATTAATTATAGAACATAATTTCAAAATAACATTAAACTGAATCCTTTTAAATTATATCAAAACATCAACCCTTGTATATTCAAACTAAATTTTGTATACATTAATCTCAAAACAAATTGGATGTATTCTGTGTATCTTTATCACCTTTATCGTATATTTTACTAGCTATAAAAAACATTCAATCTATTGTCCAAACATGTTTAATATAGTGTTGTTGAATCCATCAACACTTATCATATCTCCAAGAATGTAAGGGAAACAATCACATAAAAACAACATTTTTATCTTGTGAATCTACCATTTAATATTTAATGGTAACCATATTTTATTGTTATCCATAATGTATGATAACTACCATATATAATCATATAATTGGAGGATCCATTATCCAACATGGAATGATCAATGACAATAAAAAATTGAAGAGATAAATTGACAAAAAAATCACACACTAAAGGATTATTTATTCCCCACTTTGTTTATTAATACTCAGAAATTCAAAATATGTAATTCATGTCAGCATTATATTATAATTTTTATTTTCCTCCTCCCATCAATGACAAAAAATTCAATAGAGGAATAAGTTTTCTCTCCCACTTAATCATACTATTGAGGAATAGGAAGGACAACCCCTCCTTTAATCTTCATTAATTTTAAAAAAATATTCTCTCTACATTTCTCGCTTCCTTAAATGGGAGATGTATGATACCACTAAATTTATTACCAAAGTTCCTTAAGTCATTAATCATGATATCTAACTGGGATAACAAAAATTAAATTGAAAAAGTGATTTTACTAAACCATCAATGATATCCCGTTACATTTCTGAATTTGGGACCAAATCAAAATTCAACACATATGGAGATTCAATTTTTTTTCCAAGACAGATCATTAACCCATAATCATTTTAAAAAACATATTAGACCATTCGAGTGACTAGAATTTCACTTCACTGTTTTTTAGAAAATCACTTCCCCTTGTTGATTAGAAAATGAATAATAAATAACAAGGATGGGAAACAAAGAATCAGACTTCAATAATCAGTTCATTCTACAGTAATCCATATTTATAGTTTCAAAACTTAATGTAAATTTTTTAAAACATCTTCTACTTTGATATCTCCCATTCCAGGATTTCACACAATTATCATTTATTAGAGAATAGTTTTCTCAAAAATAAGCTCCATGAATTTTTTATACCAGTTTAATTTATGACACATATATGAATTCAATACTAATTTAGTTTTCAGTTAACCATGACGAATAATATTTTTTCTATATTCATTATTAATCTTTACCACAAAGGTTTTAGAATATAGTAAGTCATCTATTGATCACTACAAGTAGCTCCATGGTTGGGAGCTATTTTCCTTCCCAAAAGCACTTGGATTTGATGTTTTAAGGTCAATAAATTTTTTCATTCATGCATCCTATTTTTACCTCCATATTTATATTTTAATCAAAAACTTATTTATCTTCATTTTTTATGATTTTTTATCGTGTAGAACAACTTTCTTTCATTGAGAGAGTTTGTCACTTCCACTTTTTTAATATTACCCTAATTTTATAGATTTTTCTAGTTGCTATGGAATTATTATCAATATATATTTTTGTATATATTATTCTTTATATTTATATGTGGTATTATTTTTTTAATTAGAAACTTTGGAACTTGAAAATGATGTGTCCTTTTCCTTCACATCTTCTAACTCAATTTTACCAGGTAGCCAAGTAAAACACTTATTGGGAGGTTTTGAAATGAGATTTAACCTTCTAAAAAACTATTAATCTACTTTTAGGATACCCTATTGTGAAACCTCCCCATCTCATATGTGATTCCTTCCACTATTCCAATATTATTTTATATCTCATTTATTGTATTCTTATTGGTTCTATGATTTATCCCATCAATATTTATGAATCATCATAGTAATTTCAAATTGTCGATAATATGTTAATTATAGTTACTATATAATAATTTTCTATTGTCTAGTGTGACATATTTATTATTTGTTACCACAATATTCTTGGGTGTATACTTATAAAATCAAAATAATAGTTTCTTACCAATGGTAGACTTGTCTTTAGCTAATTGTGTCTTTTTGTAAATTTTTATCCTTAACATTATATCATCATTGGATTTGTGATATGGTGGAACATAATAAAATCACCATATGTGAAGACATTAATGTTTAAATAATCACAGAAATATAGTAAGTAATCAAATCTACTAATATTTCATAGATTTCAGTTGTTCTATGAACTCTTTCTAACACGATTCTTCTTAAAATTTTCACTAATGGCATTTATTCAAGTATTTTAAAACATTAATAAGTGGAAATATTACTCTCAAAAATAATGAAAACATTGGGAAACCTCCAATAACATTAAAATATTCCCAAAAAGCACATTATTTTATCATTTTTATATGATTTCTTGATTTTACATATTTTTATGCCTATTAATTTTTGGTTGGATCCACACACTATTGGGATTCATTTGGGAAGATGATTTTCTAACACTTCATATCATCAAACATTGAAAAATCGGTGAGATTTTTACTATTATTGGTTACCCATAAAGGTATAAAATTTAATTTTCTTGTATCACCTCTAAATGAGATATATTTCACACTCAAAACATTATCAGAGTAGTTGAATAAATTCATATAATTTCATGAGGTAAATTATTATTGAAATGTTCTTAGGCCTTCTTTAACCTATTGTAAGTACCCGGTTCTTCTTTTTGAGATATAAGTTTCTTCTTTTCTCTTTGCCTTAAGTGTTTTTTGATAAAATAGGGAAAATTGGAAAAAATCCCATATTTTGTGGGTACACGCCATGTAATTTTCCACACGCGGTGTACTTCAGACATATAAGATGAGTACACAGGGAGTGTAGGCCTGTCAGTGATGAAGGGTGTAAAAACTAACTACATGCCTTTTAATTAGTATTTACACGTTGTTTAATCAGTCAGAAGGTGAATAGTAAGCAGGTGAAAGTATCCGCTAGTGGAGCGACAGTACACGCCCTGTAATCAGGAACACTCGCCATGTACTCATGGGGACAAATGTATAGTGCCACGGTGGAAAGAAACTGCCACAAGAACAGTTAAAAAAATGAAAATTACTCACCTTGTACTATAGAGTACACACCATGTAGTTTGTTTTTTCTCTTAAATGAGAAGTAGCCTCCTCATTCGGAAGAGGAGGTGTTGAGTTCATTTTGGAGCCAGGAGAGGAGGCCGGAGCTTCGGAGATCTCTTGACCGCACACCAGGAATACGAATCCATCTCCGACGGTCTCGATTAAACTGAGCGAGTGAGTTCTCCCCTCTCCTTGTGTGTTTATTACTAATTATTTCTTGAGGGAATATTATTTGAAGTTGAATTTGTGAAATTTTATCCAAGTTCTACATCTTCCATAGGCATTTCAGGAGGCATCATTCATGTATACTGATTAGAGGTGATCGAGGTAGGTGGTCTGATGTTTATTTTCAACTGTTGTGTTGAAATTGTTTACCGTTGTGCTACACGCCCATGGGTGGGGTATCATATGGCTGAGGCCTTTTCTGAAAATATATATATGATTGTATAGATAATCTAATGATAAGTTTAAACTACTGTTTGAGATCACTTCTTGGATCCAAGACCACCCCGGGGGTGCGTTCCTCTGTTTAGCCGTCCGGCCAAGATACCCGAGGGTATGCCATGATTATATTGTGCATTGAATTATCTTGAGAAAAATTTTATATAAATTTTTTGTTTATGCTTTGGGATTGGCTTGGTTCCTTAGCCTGAGGGCAGTGTTCTATTAGCCGGTGGGAAATGTTCAATTTTCATGTGGGTAGTGTTTTTCTTATCCTATGGGCAGTGTTTGGTTAGCCAGAGGGTAACCTTTGTTTATGCCTATGGGCAGTAGGTTCTCTACCTATGGGCCATACGTCGTATGCCTCATGGCAATGTTTGTTAGGCCTGAGGGCAGTCACCTATGGGTTTTGTGTCTATTACATAAGGGTAAGGATGGTGTGTCTTATGACATGGCTATTTAGAGCAGTCACAGTGGTGATTTCCTATGTTGTACCTGCCAAGATAAAGAACAAGATTATAGGTGATAAATAATAATTAAAATGGCAATTCAACTGGTAGTGGTAGATAGTTTTGATTACTTACTATTTTACTGCATTTTATTACTGCACACTACTGTTGCAAAATTTCATTGACAGTTGGGCATGGGGCTTTGGTGGTTGCCTACTGGAATTTATTTCTCACACCCTATTTGAGTCATGTCTTCGGCCCAAATAAACTATATTGCTGCAGGTGTCAACAGGCTAAAGGGTCCCTATACAGGTACATTAATGTAGTAAAGGAGTAGGAGAACATGTGACCGAGCTTAGGCTTGGTATGATACTACGTTCTGTTCACTCTGTTTTGTTGTACCTTGTACTTTGAGTTGTATTGTATTTTATTGTAGTGTATCCTGTTTTGGTTGTTTTCATAGAAATAGTGACATACTGCATTTTTATATATAACAGTGGGTTATCTTTTACTGTAGTTGTTCATTTCTAGTTCATATTGTTTACTACTTCTGCTAATGAATGTTATGTTTATTTTTCCACTACGCTACACTTTGATAAATGAGGGCATAACTTCCCCAATATCAGACCTGGGCCCTCGCTCCTAGTCGATAACCTCTGGAGTTTGGGAAATGCACTTGAGGTTATTTGACCAGCCTGGTTCGGGGCCCCCGTTGTGTGGATTTCGAATATGGGATTTTACAAAGTGGTATCAGAGAAGTTCTTTTCTTTGACTTACTATTTGCATCTTATAGTCTGGGATATGAGGGAAAATGGTAGTTGGTAATAAGCTATGCTTGGTATTAGCTAACCGGTGTACAGGGAAAATCCAATCTACCTCGTCTATTCCAATTTTTCTGATTTTTAAAATTTGACGGTTGACATGATTTTCACCGTTTGTTGATGCACATGTAGTGTGCTATTTATATTTTATACATGGGTTCTATTTAATTGCAACCCGATGAGATGAGGGTATTCCATCTCATGCACCATTTAGGCACATTTTAGAAATCACATGTCATGCATTATTTCCATGCCATGTAGGTGCATTAGAAATTGCATGTGGTTGTTATAGTTGTTGTGGTAGAAAAGAATGTTGTTGTGATAACTTCTTTGATAAATACCTGATATTTGATTGGGTATTGTTGTGTGAGTTTGTTGATAGAATGAACGCCAAACGTTGGTTTTTGGGACGTATGGGCCGTCAATAATCATAATTTGGTGGTTTATTGGCATGTTTACTTTGTTATAACATGTATAAGATTCCAAGATTTGATTCTCGGGGAGTATGGGCCCTCAAGGATCGAAATTTAGCAATTAGGAGTTGTTTGGTGTTTGTTTTTCTGGGTTACGGAGTATTTTTTGATGCTTAATGTTCAGAAAACCCAAGATGCATGTCGTGTAGTTCTATAGACACACGCCGTGTGTTCTTCTGTTCGGGAAGAAATGGAAAATTTTTAAGTACACGCCCTGTACCCTTGTACACACCGTGTAGTCTCTTACCATGTCATTGTCCGCATGGGTAGAGACACGGGATAGGGATGTTTTGGGGGAACAAATTGTGTATCAGATGTACACGCCGAGTAGTGTTGACCTGGTATCCGCCCGTGTAACTAATAACATAGATGGAGGAACCTTAAGACATACATGCCGTGTCGACCTTGAACACACCATGTAGTATGACCTAGGTACCCCTCCATGTCACTAACAACACAGGTCCGTATTATATTTCCTTGTACACATCATGTCTTTTTGAAATACGCCGTGTAGTGTGACTTCAGTATACAGGTCATGTCACGAACAATATGAGCCGGTGAACGCCTATCAAATAGACATTTTCTACCATTGGGATAGACCATGTAGTTATGTATTAGGTGAGCTGTTTGGATTAGCCGTGTAAAAGGACTCAGACAAGGAAAGAGGATTCAAGTACACGCAGTGTATTCAGAAGACATTCCCTGTGTTTGGGGTGTTACACAACCGGTTTTAGCTGGTGTACACACCAATGTGGATGGCCTGGGAGAACATGATAAGTAGTATTTATACACACCATGTAGTCAAGTTTTTTAAATATTTAATGCTTTCTTTCTCCTGTTCCCTTCTTGGTCTCCTCTTTATCGTTCCTTGATAATATTGATCTAAGGCGTGCATTTGAATTTGTAGAGTCATGCCACCGAGACGACCACCAATTTTTCACTATGAGAGAATAGATGAATTTACTCCAGAGGTGGTAGGCCATGGGCTACCGATGGAACCTTTAGCAGTGACAGATGTGGCGCCAAACATTATACTGAATGCAGGTGTGGATGTGCAGTTCTTTGGAGTCTTCATGAAGTTCATGCAGACCTTCCAGGGAGCACCACCGGCCTCCAAATCTATAGTAGATCTCACTCGTATCTTCCAGCAGTAGAATCCTCTTATGTTTTTAGGGGATGTCAGACCACAGGCTATAAATTCATGGTTGGATTCATTGCAGACTATTTTCGAGCATCTGGAGATGACTCTTGGGCGGAGGTTCAAGATCGCTACATACATGCTGCGTGATTCCGCTAAGATGTGGTGGGATGTTACCCCACAGACTGAGAATCACCGAGACATTCCATAGAAATATTTTTAGGAAGCCTTCTTTGACTTCTTATTCCTGGAGACACTCAGTGCAGATCGAGCTCGAGAGTTCATGAATCTGTAGCAGGGATCCATTTCAGTGATAAATTATTCTACTCACTTCACTGAGCTTCTGTGTTTTTCTCCTGTTCTGGTGGGTGATGAGGCGTTAAGGGCTAGAGTCTATGAGGATGGTATTCAGTGTGACACTGAGCACTGGTGAACATTTTCAGGCTGCCTACCATGAATTCTATTATGAACCAGACACTGACTATAGAGCGAAACCTCCAGGAAGCTAGTAGTGTGAGACAAGGAGGTTCGACCCCAGTTTCGGGTACTATTTCTACCGAAAAGAGGAAGAGACAGATGGACTTCTCTTACAGTGGTAGTACTAATCAGAAGAATACATTTTGTGGCCTGGTCATTTGCTACCAGTGTGGTATAGAGGGGCTCAAGCGACCTCAGTGTCCCTGAGACCCAGTGGAGTTCCGAGCTTGTGGAAAGATGGGTCATCTCCAGCGTTATTGTAGGGAATTTCTACCAGTGTCTAGTGAGAGGGGTTTTGTATAGACTCCACATACGGGAGCAGGACCATCAGCTTCATACTAGTCGAGAAACTGGAATACGTCAGGGCGTGGAACCCGAGATGGTGGTCATGGCCATGGTATCCAGACACCAGGATCTCAGATGCTGCAGGACGGGTCCGCTCTGGGTATCCAGGCTATGTCTCTGGGCTACGACACTGGTCATGCATATTTAGTGCAACAGACACAATAGGAGCAGGATCCTGGACCTTCAAATGTCATCAGTACTACTCTAGTTTCATCTGTCTTATCTTCTGAACTTTTCAATACTAGTGCTACGCCTAGATTTATTTCTATGCCCATTATGGAGAGCCTTGGCCTCTGTGTTTCTTTTTCTTCGGAAATCATGATGCTAGAAACCCCTTTGGGATCTAGAATGGCAGGTGTGCGTCAGTACACGGAGTTCCCCCTAGAGGATGGTGGGTGCCACTTTCTATGGGACCTCTATGTCTTGGAGATGACAGCTTATGATTTCATTCTCGGGATGGACTGGTGGGTTCCTTTCGAGCCTTTGTGGACTGCTATCGTCGCAGGGTGAGTTTCACATCACCAGAGGGTGGAGAGTTCATACAAAAAGGGGAGTGGGATATACAGGTGAGCTAAGCTACACCCGAGCACCGTGGGCGATGAGGAGTAACATCCCACATTACGGGTTTATTTCTGGATGATCAGGAAACTTTTCAAAAGGATTTCCCTCCTGTGGTTGTTCATTTCAGGGATGTCTTCCCGGATGACTTTTCAGGTCTACCTCTAGAACAATAGTTTGATTTCTCTATTGAGCATGTGCACGGAGTGGAAACGATATCCATTCCTCTTTATAGGATGGCTACAACTGAGTTGTAGGAGATCAAGATGCAGTTATAGGAGTTACATGAAAAGGGTTTTATCTGACCTAATACATATCCTTGGGGTTCACCAGTTCTTTTTTAGAATATGGTAGATGGTACCCTCAGAATCTATGTGGATTATCGAAAGCGGAACTAGTTAACGGTCAAGAAACGGTATTCTATACCATGGATTGATGATCTATTTGATCAAATTGGTGGAGCAAGAGTGTTCTTGATGATTGAATTGAGATCCAGATATCATCAGTTGCGCATGAGACCGTCGGACATACCGCTTACAGACTTTTGGAGAAGAAATGGTATTAATGAGTACTTAGTCATGTCATTTGGACTCATGAACGCACCAGCAGTTCTCATGGCCATGATGAAGAATGTGTTCCACCCTTATCTAGATTCTTTTGTGGTAGTCTTCATGGAATATATCTTGGTGTACTCTCACACTCAACACGACCATGCAACCCATCTTGAGATTGTTCTTAGTACACTAAGAGAGCATCACCTATATGTTAAGCTCTCAAAGTTCCACTTCTAGATGGAATAGATTCACTTTATGGGTCATATTATCTCAGAAGAAGGAGTTGCAATAGGCCTAGAGAAGGTTAGAGCATTAGTTTCCTAGGAGAATCCTAAGAACGTGTTTGAGATACGGAGTTTCTTGGGACTGGCTGGTTACTACATGCGTTTTATCCAAGACTTCTCATGCTTAGCAATGCCATTGATGGGTTTGAATAAGAAGGGTACGATGTTACTCTAGTCAGAAGCTTGAGAGATAGCCTTTCTGGAGCTGAAGGGTAGGTTGACATCAACACTGGTCCAGATAATTCCAATGCAAGGGAAGAGCTATACAGTTTACTGTGATGCATCAGTTATTGGATTGGGAGGAGTGTTGATGTAGGGTGATCGAGTTGTTGTGTACGGGTCTCAGCAGTTGAGGCCACATGAAAGAAATTACCTGATGCATGACCTCGAGTTGGCTGCAGTTGTTTATGTGTTACATTGTTGGAGACATTATATCTTGGGAGAGAATTTTGTGGTGTTTACGGACCACAAAAGTCTCAAGTACATCTCTACCCAGCGTGAACTGAATTTAAGACAGCGAAGGTGGGTTGAATACCTCTAGTCCTTCAACTTTGATCTTGCCTATACACCTGGTAAGGGTAACACATTTGCTGATGCACTAAGTAGGAGGACTCAGATACAGGCAGTGTAGGAGGCCAGTGATGAGTGGAAACTTATGACCTTGTTTTCTGAGATGCATTTGAAGGTGCATGATAGTCAGGGGGAGCCTATCTTTCTTCGTTAGCTATGAATTCTACCCTATAGGATATCGTGAGGATGAGATAGCTATCTTATATAGAAGACCTAGTTCTACATGTGTCAGTGGCAAGTCAGTACCCTCTTCCTGGTTGGACGAAAGGTGATGATGAGGTACTGCGTTTCCATGGACGAGTGTGGGTTCCAGGGTATATACGTGAGGATTTGATGTGGGAGTTTAATGCTTAATCTTGGGAATTTTATCCCGGAGTTACCAAAATGTACAATGACTTGAAATGCAAGTATTGGTGGCCAGGTATGAAAAGAGAGGTAGCTAGTTTTGTTGCGAGATGTTCCACCTGTCAGCAGGTGATGGCGGGCCATCAAAATCCAGATGGACTATTAAAACAGTTACTCATTTAGAGTGGAAATGGGATGACGTCGTGATGGAAATCATGACCAGGCTGCTGAGGTCACCTTGAGGCAATGATGCCGTGTGGGTTGTTGTAGACAAACTCACAAAGGTAGCTCACTTTTTTAAGATAAAGAAGACCTTCGGTGTTGACGATATCAAGATGTTGTATATCTGAGAGGTCGTACGTCTTTATGGGCTCCCTCGTTCTATCATTTCAAATAGGGAAGCCCACTTTACATCTCATTTCTGGTAGAGTTTTTAGAGGGCACTGTGTACACAGGTGCTTTTGAGCACAACTTACCACCCTCAGACCGATGGCCAGTCAGAGCATACAATACAGGTGCTTGAGGACATGCTACATGCATGCATCTTGAACTTTGGTAGCTCTTGGGAGAAGCACATACCCCTGGTCAGGTTTGCCTATAATAATAGTTTTTAGGAAACTGTTGAGATATCACCTCACGGGGCTTTATATGGTAGGCCATGCTGATCACCTTTGTGCTGGATGGTGGGCGGTGAGAAAGCTTTACTAGGATCACGTCTAGTTCAGGAGACTTCTGAGCAGGTCCAGTTGATACTAAAGTGGATGGCTACTGCATAGTCTCATCAGAAATATTATGCTGATCACTGCATAGGACCCTTAGAGTTTGTGGTCGGGGATCAGGTGTTCTTACGTGTTTCGCCGAGGATGGGACACAGACGGATCAGGAAAAAGGGTAATCTTTTGTCGAGGTATGTGGGGCCATTTGAGATTATGGAGAGAGTCGGGCCGGTTGCCTATCAGTTATAGTTACCATAGAGGTACCTGGCCATGAATGGCGTTTCCATGTATCTCAACTACGCTGCTATCATTCAAACTCGTCTCACGTTTTTCAGCCCGCGGAGGTTGAGCTTCAGGTCGATGCCTCCTTTGAAGAGCATCTGATTCGTATTGTTGATAGGATTATGATGGTTATTCAAGGTTGGTCATTTCCTTTTGTACTGGTGTTACGGTAGTATGGACGAGTGTAGGATGAAAACTGGGAGGGGGAGACCGATGTACATGCTCAGTGGACAGAGTTGTTCACAACTTTATCTTCACCAACCTTGGAATGGAAATTAGGGGTTGAATTGCTTTAAGGGGGGAAGTTTGTAAGAACCTGGTTCTTATTTTTGAGGTACGCATTTTTTCTTTTCTCTTTTCCTTAAGTGCTTTTGAGAAAATTGGGAAATTGGGTAAAAATATCAAATTTTGTGGGTACACACCGTGTACTTTGGTCGTGTGGGATGAGTAAATAGGGCATGTAGGACTATCAGTGATGAAGGGTGTAGAAACTGACTACATGTAGTGTACTTTGTATTTACACGCCGTGTAATCAGTCAGAAGATGAATAGTAAGGTGGTGGAAGCAGCCGCCCGCAGAGCAATAGTATATGCCATGTAATCAGGAATATACACCATGTAATCATGTCAACAGATGAACAATTCCACAGTGGAAAGAAGCCTCCAGAGGAATAGTTAAAAAATGAAAAGTACACACTATGTACTCAAGATTACATGTAGTGTAGTCTAATTTTTTTCGCTTAAATGGGCAGTAGCCTCCTCATTTGGCAAAGGAGGCTTTGAGTTCGTTTTGGAGCTGGGAGAGGAGGCTAGAGATTTGGAGATCTCCCAACCACACACCAAGAATTTGAATCCTTCTCTGACGGTCTCGATTGAACCACATGGGTGAGTTCTCCCCTCTCCTTGTGTGTTTCTTACCAATTATTTATCTAGGGGAAGTTATTTGAGGTTTAATGTTTGAACGTTTATCCCAGATCTATATCATTGATAGGCATTTCGGGAGGCATCGTTCATGTATACCGATCAGAGGTGATCGAGGTAGGTGGTCTGATGTTTATTTTCAACTGTTAAATTGAAATTGTGTACTATTGTGCTATGCGCCCATGGTTGGGGTGTCATATGGCAGAGTCCTTCACTGAAAAGATATCTAGAATTGTATTAATAATCTAATGATAAGTTTAAACTGCTGTTTGGGATCACTGCTTGGATCTAGGACCACCCCAGGGGTGCGTTCCTCTGTTTAGCCATTTGGCTAGGAAACTGAGGGTATGCCATGATTATATTGTGCATTTCATTTTCATGAGGGAAAGTTTATATAAATTTTTTGTTTATGCTTTGGGATTGACCCAGTTCTTTAGTTTGAGGGCAGTGTTCTATTAGCCTATGGGCAGTGTTCTATTAGCCTGTCGGAAGTGTTTTTCTTAGCCTGTGGGCAGTGTTTGGTTAGCCTTAGGGTGACCTTTTTTTATACCTAAGGACAGTGGTTTCTGTGCCTTAGGGCCATACGTCATATGCCTGAGAGAAATGTTCGTTATGTATGAGGGCAATCTCATGTGGGTTTTGAGTATGCTACCTAAGGGTAAGTATGGTGTGTCTTAGGACATGTCTATTTAGAGCACTCTCTACGGTTATTTACTATGTTGTACCTACCAAGCTAATGCACAAGCTTGGAGGTGATAAATAATAATTAAAATGGAAATGAAACTGGTAGTGGTATATACAATTGAGTACTTACTAGTTTACATCATTTTATTATTGCACACAGCTGTTGCACATTTTCACTGACAGTTGGGCACAAGCCTTTGGTGGTTGCCTACAAGGATTTATTTCTCACACCTGGTTTGGGTCAGGTCTTCGGCCCAAATAGACTACATTGCTGTAGGTGTTGACAGGGGAAAGGGTCCCCAAAGAGGTACATGATTTTTTATAGGAGTAGGAGAGCATGGGACCAAGCTTAGGCTTGCGATGCTGGTGTGTTCTGTTCACTCTGTTTTGTTCTGTTTTGTTGTACCTTGTACTTTGAGTTGTATTGTATTGTATTGCAGTGCATCCTGTTTTGGCATCTTTCATAGAAATAGTGACATGCTGCATTTCTATATATAACTGTGGGTTATATTTTACTACAGTTGTTCATTTCTAGTTTATATTGTTTACTTCTTCCATTGTTGAATGTTATGGTTCTTTTTCTACTATGATACACATTAAAAAATGAGGGCATAGTTTCCCCACTGTCTGACCCGATCCCTCACTGCTAGTCGGAAGCCATTGGATTTTGGGAAATGCACTCAAGGTCATGTGACCAACTGGGTTCAGGGCACCCGTTGTGTGGCTTCCGGATCTGGGTCGTTTCAAAGTTACTACCCATGTCAACAAGGTGCACCTTTCTTTTCTGGAGCCTACCCGATTAGAACTCCACAATTAAGCATGCTTGTCCTAGAGTAGTAACCAAGATGGGTGACCTTCTAGGATGTTTCCCAGGGTGTCTGTGAGTGAGGACAAAACACACTGAAAGAACATGTGTTGGCATGTGGGGACAATCATTAATCTGACAAGCGACTTTAGTGAGTAATAGGCTATGGTGTGCTGGGAAGGCAACCAATGTATTAAAGGAGACCCATGGGGTCAGATGACAAGGTTCATGGCCCGGGGAGGTGGGTCGTCACAAATAGTATCAGTGCCAATACCTAGCCAGAAGTGCTTAGGCACTGCCTGGTTTTGAGGATTGGTGTCCACAACGAGGGCGTTGTGCTTTAAAGGAGTGGATGATGTAACACCCATAGAAAAGTTAGACGTAAAAGGCTAAGTGTTACTACCCATGTCAATAAAGTGCACCATTCTATTCGGGAGTCTACCTGATTAGAAATCCAATGTTAAGCATGCTTGGTCTAGAGTAGTAATCCGGATGGGTGACCTTTTGGGATGTTTGACAAGATGGGTGTGAGTGAGGAAAAAACACACTGAAAGAACATGTGTTGGCCTGTGGGGACAGTCATTAGTCTGATAAGTGACCCCAGTGAGTAATAGCCCATGGTGTTCTAGGAAGGAAATCAAGGTAATACAGAAGACCGATGGGGTCAGATGACAAGGTTCATGGCCCGTGGAGGTGGGTCGTGACACTTATGTATGAGTCCATTATGAGGAAAAAACATACCTAAATGGTTAGTGAAATCACTCATCTTCTCACTTTTTTGAGAAGGTATATATTGGGTGTATTCCTAGTCATTAAATTTTAGTCCATAATCCTAGAACATCATTTTGAGGAAATATTTCTCATCCTATAATTATTTAATTTTATCATGTAAATATATCATAAAACAATAATTATTTTCTTCAATCATTTGGGTATTCTCATGGAGTTAATTTCCAGGTTGTTTCACACTTTTTTTATTTCACATAAAACTGTTAGTCCTTTATAATCACTGTGAATTATCTAATTTATGGAATACCAAAATAACAAAAAATTTACACACTTCCTTCTCAATTAAAATTATATTCAATTATTCATCAATTATTTAGTGATTATTAGTGTATTGTAAAACTATTTCATATAAAATATTAATGAATTACAAGAGAATGTTACATACACCAACATGTTTAGATAATTCCTCGTCAATAGAGTAAAATTCCTTCTCTATATCTACTATATTTTTAAATAATTCGACGATAAAATTTAGTATATAAGTGAATACGTATAAATATATTTTTTTAAAATAAAATATAACATGAGAGTATAAGTTTTCAACAACATTGATCTCTTCATACTTCTCATTGAATGTACTTGAATCATAAAAAATATATTTAAAAATATATTTCATATATGTGAAAATAAGACATGTTAGGTTTATTGATGTTATATATCCTTTCTTTTAAAACATTTCATTACATTATTTTTATATGTTTTCACCCAATTTGTTCGTGTCATATAAGATAATTCTATTTTTTTGGATAGATAAGTAATATAATATTTATATAATTTTTATCATTAAACAACACAATAAATATAAGCTTAAATAAATCACATATAAAACCTATTCTTATAAATATTGAATTAATCAGATAGAATATTTCTTCGATACTATAAGAGACTTTTCTAAGGACTCGTGTAGACACTTGGGAGGTGTGCTGATTCTGGTGTTGTATACTTTTTTTTCATTTCCAAATTATCCTTTAAAGTAAAAAATACCTTTAGATATGAAGTATTTTTTTCTAGTTAGAATAGTTTAATCAATTTTAAATACAACAAAAAATTATGAAATAAAATGTAAGGAAAAAATGAAGATGGAAAAAAATATATTAACATGGTTTATCTCGAAGACCCACTCCTTTCTGTGATTGATTATTCACCTAAATCAAGGGTTTTCCTCTATAATAAAATGATAAAAATAGTTCTTTTTTTCATCCCATACCTATATAAATTACCACTATGTATATATATGACTCTTTATCATAGTAATTATTTCAATAGATTCTCAAAAAATTTATTCAGTCGAACTATGATCTAATGGAATATGTCAAATCCATGACATTATTTTTATGAAATAACTAGTTTATTTTTAGTCTGGTATTTATCCTTTGGTTTCCTCTAGTGAATTTGCTGAAAAAATGGATATATTTTGATTCACGGTACATAACACATGCTTAGGGGAAACTGTGTGTCCTCCACCATGTAGGTGTGCATCCAATTTTCATTTTGGAAAGTGGAGACCACATGTTTGGAACTCGACCTGGAAAACAATGAGGGACTTATCTGTTTCATGTTCCTCTTGGATAGTGAGGGATGTAAGGTTTCTGCATATTTGGAAAACCATGCCAAAAAACCACACGACTTTTCTAGGTCATTAAAATGTTGAAATTTACCCTTTTTTCCTTTTTAAATTTTAACCCACATTCACATCACATCCACCCCATTTGGGATTTTAAGCCATGGGAGCCTCCTCCATGATTTCAAGGAGCACTTGAGCCTTAATAATTGGGTCGTTTTGACACATGTTTTTCATATATTCTTCATGTAAGCCTAATTTCTCATGATTTATCCCTCTTTATGGGGTTTATCTTCCGTCATTATTGAGTTATATTTACCAAAGGGTCGTTTATCATAAATAAGGGTTTATATTTTTTTTGGCTGATATATTTCTGGATATTTTTTGATATTTCATTTATAGGGTCTTGTGGTGGTGTTATTGTAGTTTCACACAGATTTTCGGATGTTCCCTTGTGTAAGGTAGGTGGTTCTAGAATTTTACACTTTTGGATGTTTTTTATATTCTATCATGATTTTTTAAATCTATTATGTGAACTATTTTTGTGGTGTGAAACATATTTTGTATTGTATTTTAGATGCATGTGTGAATCGTGTTTTATTTTGAAAATAAATTTGAAATATTTCTTTTGTGCATCATTGTGGTGCTTCATGAATGTGTTCTATGTCTTGTGTGGAAGGTAAAAAAGGTGTTTTGAAATTGAATTAATGGTGTGAATGTGTTTTCAATGGTTTTTCCAATATAAATGGATTTTTGTTTCATGTTTAAATATTTTTTCATACACCTTTAATGCAAGTATGAATTTTGAAAGTGATGTGAAGAAGGTAATGATATGGTTTTTGTGTGAGTATGGATTTAAAAGATGATTTTATATTGGAAATGGTTGTCTTCTATATGCATTATTATTTTTGGGAATCCAAATGGGTTTCAGAAATTATACAGGTGGAGAAAAATGTATTTCCAGTTGGTTTTGGTGTGAGAGAGAAAGGAAAAGGGGGTTTTCTTATTTAAAATGGTGATTTCAATGTAGATTTAGGTCATCAGATCAATGTGAAAATATCAAAGTGGCATTTTTATTATGTTCTTATGATTCATTCATATGCATGTATGAATGTGATGATTTATTTGATGTGCGAAACTGAATTTGAGAACAATGGAAATCTTGGGTATTTAGCTGGGAAAACTAGAATTATTACTCTAGTTGATTCCGAAGTGGTCGAGTCCCAAATTCATCAAGAAGGATTAATGATTTCAATGCAAACTTAACATTTGAGATGATTATAGACAACCAGATTTTTGGTATGTGACCCTTCCAGTGGCTCATTCATGGAAACAATGTCGGTATTTGATTATGGTTTTGGAGAGCATTGGATGTCTGGGATGTGATCCCCTCTAGTGTCTCGTTCACAAGAATGATGTTGGAAGTTGAGTTGGAGGATTTTTATCACTAAGGTATGAGGTTCATAGAATCCCACTTATTATAGTCACATTTAGTGATTTTCTAATTTTTATCTCTTACGTATTGATTCTTATGTGATGTGGTGCTAGTTATCCGTATACGATAGACCTAATTTACATTTTTATTTCAAAAAGTATTATTTGTAAAAATATTTTTCATAAAAAGTGTTTCTTGAGAATGTTTTCCTTAAAATGTTTTCTGGTAAAATGTTTACATATTCTTATAGATATGTGTGTGTTAATTTTACTTCTAATGTTATAGCTTGGAATCATTCCTTTTGGGTGGAATCCTTCTAGGATTTGGATCACACCCAGTATACACCATTGAGTGTATGTTTACATTGTTATTTATAACCCCAGTAATGTGAAGATGTGTCATGGTGGTGGTGGTGGATTTAGTTAGCAGTGTTCCTATTCTTGTAGGAGGTGGGGGTGGTGGCTTGATGGTAATGTTACCATGTGGCAATGAGGTTATTTGTATAGTTTGTTTCCCTTTCTATTATAGAATTTTTTTGGTTAAGGTTACAAACATTGAATCTTACAATTGTTGTACCTCAATTGGTTATAGTAATTTATTATTATTCATATTATTATTGTTTCTTGTTTATGATTACATCAATGAGATAAATCATTCCCAATGTTTCTTAATACTCTCTCACTAGTTCCCAGCCCATGGGGATCGGGAATTACCTTCAGGCCATGCCACATATCGTGTCAGGTGTTGGGTTGGATGATACTCTCTCTTGTTTCAAGAAAAAAGGGTTTGAATAGAGGTCACACACTTTTGGGGTCAATTTAATTTGGATTATTCTGGATAGACTATAGTTAGGATATTCAGAGCCTAAGATTCTGGTTTTGACTAGGGTGACTAGAACCTATAGCTTGTGATAGGGTTTGAGTCTCAATTTGATGGTAGGACTTGGGTTGACATATCCACTAGGTGAGATGTAAATGCTACACACACTATATGGAAACTGGGTGGGGTGGATTAGTTTGTTTCCCTGTTTAATGTGATGGATTTGGCTATGTTTTAATTTATATATGTGTTTGAGATTCTTTATTATTACTGGGGATTTTTTAAAATGGTTGTAATGATGGTTTTCCATGTGGTTATTACAAGATTTAGTAAAATTCCACCTAGGATAATTCCTACAAAACCAAAGGAAGAGTTGGGAAATAGTTCTCCCTCACCAATTTTCAATGATTTGAGGAGTATGTGGTTTTGGTTGTCCATGCTTTGGAAAAATTAGTGGGCTCTTTATCTAGTTTTGTTAGAGAATCTGAACCAGGTCCTGAAATTTGTAAAGCTCCAATATTCCTCAAGGACAAGACTCTATCTTTTTGAAGTAGAAGATGACCTCAGAAATTATAGGCATTCCTTGCGAAGATAGAGACAATGTTATAGTTTCTTGATACTCTTGAGGAAGTCATAGTGAAATGTGGTTCATTCATGTTGGAATTTACCAGTCAAAAGTGGTGGGACTCTATAGTGAAAGATAAAAAGAACCAATTTATGAGATGTAATGACTTCAAAGTTATTTTCAATGAAAAAAATTCTCTTGTGATTTTGGCCTTCTCTAGGAACCAAATGTTTTTCTAGAATAACTAGAGAGATAGGACCATGATGGAATATTCTAACTGTATTGCAGATCTAGTTTGGTATGCACTTGAGATCATTTCCAATGAGCAGGTTAAGGCTCGTAAATTCGAGTTGGGATTTTGGATAGAAATTCCATCTTAGGTTTTCTTTTTCTAGGTAAAATCTTATGCTGACATGGTCAATCAGGCTAGAATAGTGGAATTTGATTGTCAAATCAAGTCTAGTTTCTATAGAGTAGTGTTAAAAGTGGGTATTGGCAGTTCATTTGAGAAGAAGAGGATGTAAGATAAGCAGGGGAAGATGGGAGGTTGTAGTTTAGGTCATCCTTCCTATTTTCCTTCGTCCCTGGCTTCTGATGTTGGGTTATTCATGTTCCATCAGTGAGGGAAGGCAGAGAACATGGGATCTATGTGCAGATATCTACCCAATGCTTATAATTGATGTAGAGATATGGACAAAATATATCGATTTTATTGTTGGGAACTCCCATATCTGAGTGGTGCCAAATATTTACCTTTAAAAGTGATATCATCCTGGGAAAAACCATATAGGGAAGTTGTTTCTCGATTTGGAGGTCATGGTGGAAAGGTTGGATCATAATCATGGAAGAGTCAATTCATGGTGAAACTATAGGCTAGTGGTTGTTCTCTGGCTCATGCTGTGATACTGAAAATTCATGTGGTGGACTGATAAATAGTGGAATCATAAGAAAGGCCTAATGTAGTATGAGGTATTGTTCTTATTGAAACATCATTAACTATTGTTACCATTGATAATGGTACATGAGTTTATTTATTAGTGCCTATATTGAGGATGTGTAAATGTTTCCAACCAAGTTTATTCTATATGCAAAGGAGTTTTTAATGAGGCTCTGTATAAAGAGAGATTAGGGTTTTAGGTATCATTCATGTGAACTCACTGTATTAGGGATTGAGTTGGATTGGGATTTTTTGGTTTTGAAAGTGGACCTTTTTTATGTGATCCATGGAAAAGTCTAGATTGTGCATTTCCATGAACACATTGATTTCTAATAGCATATAGTAAATTTTGTGGCACTTGATGAAAGTACCCAGATTTCTTAGGTTGAATGAGATCCTTGGGCAGGATGTGCTGAACCCCAACTTCTAGAATTGGGAAAAATTATTTATCATATTTCTCCTCTCACATTAGAAGATGACAGTGGAATTCCTAAGAGTGAATTACTTCTAGGGGTGGATGATTTACTATAGGGTTTCTAAGAGTATTTCTCAAGTTTTCCTCTTGAGAGAGATGTAAAGTCAAAAATCGTTTTGGAACCAAGAACACAAATGATGTCTCTTCCCTCATATTGTAATTTTTTGATTGAGTTAATGGAATTAAAGGTACAACTGGATGATTAGGAATCCAATGGATTCACTCACTTGAGATGTCAACTTGGGATTCCTCAGTTCTTTTTGTGAAAAGTCCAACGAATCACTCTAATTGTGTATTGTTTATCAGATATTGAACAGGATAATGATTAAGAACAAAGACAATTTTCCATATATTGATGAACATTGTGATTAATTTAACCTTGAAAGGTGGTTTACCAAGATTGATTTGAATTATGGGTTTCATTAAGTAAAATTTAAAGAGGTGGATGTGCCAAAAACAACCTTCCAAGGTAGCTATGACAATTTTTTCGTACTTGTTGAAGACATAAAAGTTGAAAAATGCTCCATACGTATTTATGGAACTCATGAAGAGTGTGTTCTACTAGTATCACTAATCCTTTTTTGTTGTATTGGTGGACGACATCTTGGTCAATTCTTGGCTGAGGTGGAGGATGGGTGACATTTAAGGATTATGATTTTCATGCAATAAGACCATTATCTATATTATTTGTTTTCTAGGTAAACCATATGAATTAGAGAAGTGATGTTTTGGGGAAATGTGATCTAAAAAATATGGGTTTTGGTGGACCCTGAGAATATCATTTTAGTGTTGTCATGGAAATAACAAATTTCTTTTTTGAGTTCATGAGATTTTTTGGCCTAAAAGGTTATTATAGGTAGTTTGTTCATGATTTCTCTTGGATTTCTTCTTCCATGATTTTATTTACCATGAATGGGGTAAATAATGAATAGATCCAAGTGTGTCAAACACCCTTTTAAGAGTTTTAGAGGAGTTTGAAAAAAAAACACCTATCTTGATCATACCCAAATATATAAAGGGTAATGTGGTGTATTTTGAAACAACATGTTTGGTTTTTGGGTGTGTGGTGATGCAGGATGAATATGTGATGTCTTATGAATCACACTAGCTTTGACTACATGTAAATAAATACCCAAACTATGACATGGAGTTAGAATCAGTGATGCATGCCTTAAAAAAGTTGCACCATTATATCATTGGCTAGGAATTTGTGGTTTCTTATGATCAAAACAGTTTAACAAACATTTTCTCTTAGAAAGATCAGAATCTTAAGCATCATCATTGGGATGAGAACCTTTAAGGTCTTGACATTTATATAGTCTATCCCCCAATTAAGGGACATGTTGCGAACAATCTTCTACGTAGGAAACTTCCAACGTGAGTGTTGAAATGTCTTGTGATTAGTAGATGTTGATATGTATTTCCACTCAAGCATATATCAAGACAAAAGAACAGAGTGGAGGTGTGTTGTGGGACACTATTCAACTAACATAATCCCTTATGGAATTGATTCATTGTGAGCATCCTAGTGTGGAGTTATTCCAACATTCTTGTAGTTTCTTAATGTTGTGATGGTTCCTTGTGATTTGTATTTATATCGTATGTGGGATTTTTTCTTCAGAGGTATCTTGGTAATTACCTTTCCAATGAGGTTGGTGGTGTTGTAGGATAGCCACCAGTCTCACTGGGATATTCATCCTAGTGATACCAAGATGTAGTATGATGTGAATCGGTAGTTATGGTGGCCATGTCTGTGGTATGAGATAGATGTCTTTTTATCGCAATGCCAAATATTTCAATATGTAAATTAGAGAATCGAAGGCCCTCTGGTTTTCTACATCCACTGCCTATTCCTACCTAGAAGTTGGATTAAATTGTAATTTATTTTATTATTGGATTACCCCATATACCCTGGGGGAGGAATTCCATTTGGGTAGTGATTGAATGTTTGACAGAATTATACCATTTCATTAAAATCCAAGATTCTTCAAAAGTGGATGTATTAGGTCAGTTGTATATTTAGAAGGTTGTGAGGCCTCATGGGGTGCCACTAATTTTTTTAAAGGGGACCCCAATATTAGTTCCTGATTTTGTGGAGTCCTTTAAACTACAATGAGGTCATAGATCAAGTTGAGTACAACTTACATTCCTAAAATGGATGGTCAGATGGAGCAAGAAAATAAGATATTATAAGACATACGCAAGGCATGTGTGTTGATATTTTGAGGTTCATGGGATAACTGTTTGGGATTTGTGGTGTTTATATATAAATGTTGTTAAAAATCCTTGATTTTAATGGATTCCTTTTCGGCGCTTTATGGTCATCTATGTCAGTCCATTTTATGATGGGATGATGTGGGTGATACAACATTGTTGGGACCAAGCCTTATATACTAAACACATGATAAATTCAAGTTAATATGGCATCTATTGTTGACATATAAAAGTATTCACAAGTTTTAAGTTGATCTGAGTAGCATATCTTTGGAGTTTTCTGTGGGAGTCCTACTATTCATGAAAGTGTCACCTCACATGGGTAAGCACTATTTTGTTAAGAAAGGGAATCAAATTCATTGGTATGTTAGACCATTAGAATTTACCTAGGGGTTGGTAAGGTGGGAAACATGTTTTCTTTTCCTTCTCAGTTTACTTTAATTCATGACCTATTCCATGTATCTCAACTGAAAATTTATCACTCTGATCGATATCACGTGTTTAATTAGAAAGAGTTGGAATTGAATCTAGATAACTCTATGATTTAATGGTCAGTAAAAATTTTGGATTCTCATGAGAAAATGATTAATGGGAAGTCCATTATAATAGTTAATGTTATTTTGAAGCACATTGATGATGTGCATGAGACTTAGAATCAGATGTCATGGGTTGAGGAGGAGTATCCATTTTTGTTCTCTAATTGAGATTCTATTTTACATTCCTAGGGTGGAAATTTTTCCTGGTGGGGAGAAGTTTTACATCTATAATTTTATTTTGAGGTAATATTTTTTAGTCTTTTATGTATCATAGGGGTTTCCCTTGACCTTATTGTGAAAATGGATATTTTTTCTTAATAGTAGTTGGGGCATGTTTGGCACACTATTTGGGGAAACTACGCTCTCTCCCCTTGGTAAGAGTTCAACCAATCTCTAATTTAGGCAATCGAAACCACAAGGTTGGTTCATAGTTTGGAAAATAAGATTGAAAAACTATGCCTCATGTTTCTCTTGGATAGTGAGGGATGCATTATTTTTAAAGGGTTTTAAAAATAGTACCATAAAACCATTAGACAAGTCTAGGTCATTAAAAAGTTGAAATTACCTTTTTTACCTCTTCTAATTTGACTCTAATTCACCTATCATTCCCCATTTTTTGGATTTTTGGCCATGGGAGCCTCCTCCAAGATTTCTTGGTCCTCCTGAATCTCAATCCTTGTGTATTTTTTACCAATTTTCATTCATGAATATTCAAATAAGAAAAATATTTCAGGATTTATCTCTTTCTATGGTGTCTTCTCCCTCTGTCTTGTGTTTTTATTTTCTAGTGTATTCGTTGACCCGAAGAGGGTTTTATATTGTTTTTATGGGTCAAATATGGATGTTAATAGTTCAATATATCTATTATAGGGTATTTTGGTGTTGTAGTTGTGGGTTTTCATTGATTTATGGTTATTTCCAAGTGTCAGGTGGTTGGTTCCATACTTTTACATTATTGGATGATTTTGATATAATTTCGTTATTGTTTAAATATTTTCTATGAACTGTTAGAGTGGAGAGAAAGATATTTGGGAAGGGTTTTGAGATGCATGTGTGTGAATTTTGTCTTTTGAAAATAAGTTATATATATTTATTTTGTGAATCATTATAGTGATTTTTAAATTTATTCATTGCCTTTCATGAAAGGTGAAAAATGAGGTTTTAATGATAATTAAAGGAGAAAATGGGTTTGAAGTGGGTTTTTGAAGAGAAATGGATTTTTTAGATGTTTTATTATTTATTATGTGAACCTTTAATGTGTCATTGAATTTTGAAAGTAACATGAATCATGTATTGAAATGGTTTTGGTGCAAGAATGTATTTTAATGGGGATTTTCCCATATAATTGGTTGAGTTTCATATGTGTTATTCTTGATGTGCTTCTAAATGGGTTTCCCAAATTGTGAATGTGGGGTGAAATTTATTTCGAAATGGTTTTTTGTGTGTGAAATGGAAAGTGGTTTTGATTATGGAAAATAGTGGTTTCCATGTGGTTTTTTTTCATTGGATCAATGTGAAAATTTTAAAGTGGTGATTTTCTTATGTTCTTGAGATGCATGTATTTTTGTGTAGTAGAGTGATTATTTATGTGATGTGTGGAATTGAATTTGATAAAAAAATAGAATCCCATGTATCTTTGTAGGAAAAATATAACCAATATAGTAGTTGATTTTTATATGGATAGTTACTGGATCTATCTAGCAGGATTGACGAATTATACACTAACCAAACAAGTGACATGATGAAAGGACTCTATAATTTTTGGATGGGATACCCAATAGTTTATCATGCATGGGAACATTGTTGTTATTAGTTTCTAGTTTTATAGACCACTGGATCTTTAGGATGTGATCCCCTCTAATGGATCTTAAATTGGAACACTATTGGTAGTTGGGGTGGAGGATTATGATCACCGAGGTATGAGGTTCATAGAGTCCCACTTATGATAAATACCTTTTTGGATTTAACATGGATCTCTCTTATCACATGATGGTTATGTTTTGCGGTGATATCTATAAACATATGATTGGCCTTGTTTACATTTTTATTTCAAGCAAGCTTATTTGTGAGAAATGTTTTTCATAAATTTTTTTTTAGAATTCTTTCATTAAAATGTTTTCTTGTAAAGTTATCAAATATTCTTATAGAGATGTGCATGTTGATTTTTCTTGTGTTGTTATAGTATTGAATCTTTTATTTGTGGTGGAATCATACTAGGATATTTTTCAAACCAAGCACACAAATTTGTTTGTATATAGACCTTTTCACGTATCACCCAAGTAGAAGAAACATGTGTCGTAGTGGTGATGGTGGATTCAGTTTCGAGTGTTTGAATTCTTGAAGGTGTTGGTGGTTCTGTCTTGGCAGTGATTTACCTTATGTTGCATGGAGGTTGTTGGGATAGTTTTGTGGTTCCCATTCCTTTTTAGTATATTTGGTTTTTGTTAAAGTTATAAACTTTGAATCTAAAAACTGTTGTACCTCATATGGTTATGGTAATTTTTTATTGAGAGGTTTATTATGGTTGGTTGATTATAATTACATAAATGGGTAAAATCATTACCAAATATTAATGTTGATACCCATAAACTAGTTCTCATCCCTTTAGGACTAGGAATCTTATTTGGTTAATTTAAAAAATTGGGTCAAGTGTCGGGTTGGATGGAACTCTTGATTTTATCATGAAATAATACCCAAAGTCCTATTAGTTCTATGAATTCTAACCATGTATATGAAATTTTTACTTTTAGATACTTCTAAGAAGATGATCATCAGTTCAATATATGATGATTCATCATACATTAGAACAATATACCACTTCATAAAAAGAGTTATTCTAATTCTAATAACCCTTTTATAACTATTCATTAAAACCCTTTCCTTTTCTAGAATTGATTTAGTGATCATAAAAAACTCTTCACATTGATTTCTTAAGAGAATTTTGTCTGAATCATTAACTTTATCATTATATTCCAAATCATTATTATTCTCAAAGATTCAAATCACATTATTTTCTCATAGAATGAT
This sequence comes from Viscum album, assembly GCA_963277665.1. Taxonomy (NCBI): domain Eukaryota; kingdom Viridiplantae; phylum Streptophyta; class Magnoliopsida; order Santalales; family Viscaceae; genus Viscum; species Viscum album. The sequence continues at coordinate 677,888,686 of OY728126.1, read as the reverse complement.
TCATGATTAACTTTTGAACCCTTACTTTAGTACCTATACGATCTTTACCTCAATACAGGATTAACATTATCTTCTTCATCAAGATTTCTTTAGTTCTTATAATATGGGTCAACTATTGATTCTAAAAATGATAAAAACACACTCTCTATCAAATTTTTTCACATTATATATATTGGTCTCCATGAAATTTGTTATCATTAGTAAGAATATAGAAAATAAATTCCATATTAAATTCCCATGACCACTTCTAACAATTTCCACACCATTCATGAATTATGGTGTTAACCTGATCACATTATTTATTTTGTATCATAATGGTTGTATGTTTTCAGCTTAAAGGAACACCCATGATTCTGTAATCATCCAATTTTTTATATTTCCTTCATATCCAATATAAATTATTGATACATTTTCCAGGATCAAGATATTATCTATTTATATTATTCTACAAATAACATTACTAAATTCCACATCTTGTTATATATTTACCATCACTCTATTCATATCATTAAACATTTTCAGTTATTTATGAGATCCATTTAATTCTATGCGTTAAAATATCTTGTTCTTATAATTTTATTCTTTATCTAAAATAAAAAAACAAAATATGAATACTCTAAAAACATCTTGAATCTGAAAATCCTTTTTGATATTTAAAATAATGATAACAGTTTGAGAATCATCATATTTATCATCATTTAAATATTTGATAATTCGAAAGAATCATTTTCACCCATGAATTATTTCTCATAAATTACTATTATTTTTTTCATCTCATTACTCAGTTAAAGAATCATCAATCCAAATTCATATAGGCTTTTATGATCAATTTATTTTGGTATATGCATCATTAGAGATAATTCTCAATTCTGATGACCAATATCATTTTTCAAATATACTAATTATAAATTTTAAAATAATGACTAGTGACCCCAATCATTTTCTGTCCCCCTCATAATCCTTAAACCAATCATAGAACATGGAATTTCAAATATTAAAGATTTTTTAAACAATTAGAACAATTCATGAATCATCCCAATCAAATTGTATTCTTTAGAAAGTAGTATTGGACCATCGATATTCATCAAGTAAAATTATAAATTTTTCTATGTATAGAAGTCATAAACAACATAAGGTAACTCTATTTTGTATGATATCACTTTAAAAAACATTCTAAATTTCTATTTATGATTAATTTAATGTTATATGATATATAGAAAGTCAAATTGTTTTAGTTGAAGTAAAATAAATAACAAATTGTTCATTTCATATACTTTTAATGTCATACAATGTTTTTATTTCTGAATTCATACATACTAGATCTGAATGTAACACCCTAAACAATCAAAGTCTAATTAAATCTTAAAATTCATTCACACAACAAAAATTTAATACGCAAAATCCCTAATATCTACTTGAAGTCATACAATCAACATTCATATGTTACACATTCTCTCAAAGTCATATGTGGATGTTTTTTGATCCTACAATGTGTGACACTAAGGTCTTATGGTATATCAAAGCCTGAAACAAAATTATTATTGTCTACATCAAACTCATATGATGAACCAATGTCTTGGAATATAACATAATGTATTATTATTCCCTTGAATTCATGTGATCGCTTACAACTCAAAAAATATGTGCCCCTTGAAAATTAATTTAGAATTACCTAAAAAAACTCAAATACTTTATAATTTTCTCAAAACATCATTAAAGGAATCTTCACACAGACATAAGTTTACTTCAAACTCTAAAAACCAGTGATAGATTCTCCTTTTTTAGATCCTTAATCTCTTGTTCAACCAATTTTAAAAATTACCCAATTTATTTACAATTGAAAATAGTCTCCCACCACTATTTTAGAAAGCGATCCCATCTCCATAAACACATTTTAATATACCCATGATGTTATTTTATGGTATTTCCCTTTTTCGGTGGCTCTATACCTTGCACCCAACCTTTTAAAAAAACATTACCAACACGTGAAACTCACTTTTCAACTAATAGGGTAGCATACATTATCCTTTAGCCAAAATTATTAGGAAGCCCATCCAATCATCATGTAATGCATGGATTCCAAATCCATAACCCAACAATCCATACACATTGACGATGAATGCATTAACATGATCAATTAAAAAAAACAAAATCACACACCAATGAGAAAGTCATATTAAATATTTAAAACATTACATATCAACTTAAATACTATATGAAACCAATACATAGTAATTTCAATCATTGAAGAATATTTTTATTTATGTGAAGGTTTTTTAACTTATCCAAAATTCAACAAATAATAGTTTCCTCAAGAAATAAAATTCTTTCTATGTATGTTCTTACCATATAAAAATTCAAATATGTAATATTTTATCGCAAGTCTAAGGTTTTCTTGCAGGGAAAATTGAATATGATAATTCATTCTATATCTGTATGTATTTTTCATTATTTAATAACACAGTAATAATATATTTTCTAGATATAAAATATTGTTCATAAATTCATAATATATTTTACTCATATATAATATATTTGTCTTTGATAAATTTCTTGGAATAAATTTTTTAAACCATACTTAATATCCTTTAATTTATACATTATATATTTCTCCTCAATAAAAACTTTATTTACCATAGATAATATAACTTGTTTTCAAAATCTAGATATTATGATATACCCGAATATTAAAATACCATACACATCAAAATAAAATATTTCTTTTACCTCATGTCAATATATAAATATTGAAATATCTGGGAGGGTCTATCTCTGAACAAATTTCCACACACACATGGGTTTACTCTTATGTATGGGGCACCAATATGTATGATTAAATCTTCATAGGGCACTAATAAAACTTATCCAAATTTACTCCAACCCTTAATAGGGAAGCTCATATATATATAGGGAGTCCCTCCTTGGCATTATAAGATCATAAGATTATTTCAAAGGGATACTATTTCAGATACCTATGGAGGACTTATAGAGATATCAAAATCTTCTAAACCCAAAAAAATGAATTTTATTCTCTAGAAAAAATAAAATTACACGAAAAATATATCAAAATTAAAGAAATAAACATTTCATTTTATCCAAAAATATACATACAACCACTATATAGAAACTTAAGATATTTCCCTATATTTTAACCACACCTAAAAACATATCCTATAATATTTCAATCCCTTGGATAAACAATTTGAACAGAAATTCTAAAATTTTCCCCACAACAAGACTAGAATATAAATTTCTTTTGATTTTCACCAACCCATGTGATATTGGTCATTACAACCTTCCCACTATAGTGCTTCTCATATCCTTTATGTATTATCATGTATCCTCTATAAACTAATATGATTTTCAAAACTAAATGCATAGAAAAATACTATCTCTACCATTAGATTAGACATCATGACAACATAAAAAATTTGAATTTTCTCTAGAAACACCCACTATATTAAAAGTTTTAATGTTGAAAATTTCCAAAATTTCAATTATATTTTCCCACTTCATGTAAAATTCATGAATTACTAATTTTCCAATGTGAAACCCCATTGAATACCATAAGTATCTATGTATGACCATATCTCATTTTGTGTCCCACATGATCATCACCCAAACACTCATTAAAATAAAAAATCTAAATCCTAAGACCACATTTAGAATAGAAGGAAGAAGTTGTTGTAGACATCAAGTAATTTGTATGAGAAATTAAATTCTACAGACATGGTTATTCTCATTAGAAATTTCTAGAAGAATAAACTCATGCCCACTACAAGACCAATGCCATGACTATATGTGATATTGATTACCAAAGTACCAAATAAACCTGATTGTTATCAATGGATAGCAATATATACGTATTTTTCATTTATGGTACATAACTCGACTAGTTTTATCTATATGTTGTCACAAAATAACAACCATATATGGACTTTTACAATATCAAGTCACTCCTAAATTTTTTGAATCATATAATCACTATGAGGATCATACTATCCTATACCCAATAGAGTTCTACCCACCTTATGGGTCCCTTCACACTAATTCTTAAGTGCTTCTCTTGATAAGTTCCAACATTACACATGTTTCACTACTCTTGAGACACACTCAACTACTCATGGATGAGTCACATCATTCATACCTTGGTTTTTATATCCATCTTTAGCATCTCCTCTCATCATATACGAACACCATCTATCCTCATCTAAACATTGAGGCTTTATTTAGGACATTGTCTCATTGAATCCCCAATTTATTAAATCTCATATGGATCCTCATTTATCAATGAGAATAAACTTACCAGATATAAATCACCTAACAAACAATGATAATCATGAGCGCCATTAAAACTCATTTAATTAGATCACATCTTAATCCTTATTTATGATTCTAATGATATCGTTACACCGATCACAATAATGACTAAATTCTATTAATAATTTTACTTTTTATAATTATACATGATAAATTAAAATCATATCCCATGAACATTCTCACTATTAAATGATTCTCACATTACATTATTGTGTCATCCAAACTAGTCCCTAAAGAAACTCACTATCACATTACTGAAAAAATAATCATTTTTATGTAACTCAAAGTCATCATCTATCTCAAAAAGAAACTTGATTCTTCATTGTTTTAAAAGTAAAAACATTAATAATTATATATTTTACATTTCACAAAAGGGCATAAATACTATCTTATATGAGATTACCTTTAAACAAAATTACCCCAACTCCCCATTCTATCCAATACCACATTACAGAGACAACAACTCCAACACATCGGCCATATCCTATGGATTTAATTTCATTGGTAAGGTTAAATGACGACCATGTCTTCTAGAAATCCTTTTTAAAACTGACATATTCACTATAACATGGGTAAAACCCCTTTTTACATTATCAGAATAAGGTGTTTCTTAGATTCCCACTATCATCTCGCACCAAATCACTATTCATGCATGATAATATATTGATATCATAAATCATATGATCCCAAACCTAATCCAATAGCCATCCACATATCATAACTACCTTCATCCCACTAATTATTGGGTTTTTTTCATAACTAATTAACAATCTGTGCCTTTCATGCATATCATACCCATCACAAACATACTACACATGCTTTCTCACCTATAACTACTAATAAATCTTTATGATTATGTCGCATATTTGCTAGAACATCATAGACATCAATTTTAATGAAAAAACATGTATGAATAATTACCTTATACCAAGGAACTAAAATATTTGGGATAACCCCTCTCATGGGTTACCCACATACAGAAAAATTAAACTATAATTATTAAATGAAATTTTATTAATAATTTATTATAACCATGACTCAAAAACATCATGTGCCACATATCAAGTTCAAAAGGCCCTCTCAGCTATTACATAAGTCACCTACTATATAGGATGTATCCTATAGAGAATTATTTTTTATTCCATCATAGATACCATTTGAAATCACCCACAAAAAACCCTAACCATGAGTTATCATATACATATCAGGCATCACATACTCAATTCACCCCCACAATAAGGTATTAATCCTTACCGAGCATCTTCATTCTTGATGTAATCTTCATGGATTGAGATATCACACATCTATACACACATGAACACACACACACACACATATTGATACACACTAAAAAAAACACAACATCACTCCATGATGAATTATATCTAGAAGATCATAACCATTGATTAGTATTATGAACATTCATTACAAAGTAATAGATTAAAGCATTAAATGTTTCTATTAAAATACTATTTCAAAAATATTATATAATAAGGGAAACAATCAAATACTATTGGTAATAAAAAATAAGATGGTTCAGTTAATAAAAAACCATTAATATTTTCTATGGAATAAACTATAAATGATTTTGTTTAAACCTTTTGTAACCAGACCCTGTTTTATTTATTTAATCATATTTTACATTTTTCTTCAACATTTACCTCAATCACATACAATCCAGAACATATCAAGTAAACCTCCATGCTTGATATTCTGAATGAAATCAAAATCTCTTACCACTATAGGCTATGATAAAAATTGATTAAAAAAACATGTCTATAATACTATTTTGAAGATGAAACAAATCAACTATAACATTAGAACTAGTATAGAAATATCAAATCCCTTATTATATATACTTCATCTAAGAATTATGATAGCATGCATAATGCATATAATCAATAAAAAGATTCGATCAATCACATACCCTACCAACCATATCCCAATTCATAAGAAAAAAATATTTATATGATAAAACTTTGTGATGTACTCAAATTAGATAACACTATCGTAACTGTGTGGAGTCTATATGAGACTTCAATGTGAACCTCCTTATAGGCCTGGGGATTTTAACTAGCAAAAATGGTCTATGGTGTAATTAAGTTGATACTGTACTCTCATATGAAAGTAAAATAAAATAGTGGGAATAAAAAATTTCAATCATTAAAATGTCTACCAAAATAAACAAAGAACACACCCAAGACCCTAAAATAATTAATAACTATTTTTGTAAAAAATTAATGATATAAAATAGAACATTAGTTATAGATACATCAATAATATCTCTTATGGGAAGACCATATACATCCCTAAAAAATATAAATGAAAATATAAATAATCACCACATAGTCTTGAGTCCCAAACCCAGTCCCATATCCTAAATCAATACAAGACATCCAAATTAACCATAGACATTGATTCTTTACCCTTAATATACCTAGGATCATGATTTCTACACTAATACAAATTTTCTAGGGATTCTTGAGAAGGGTGTTTGTAAAACTCAATTGGACACTAATAATGAATTAATTATTAAAAACTGTGAATATAGTGAATATAAGACATAATATGAATAGAATACATGAGTAGTATAACAAAATAATATATAGTCCCCCTTCCATCCTTGGGTTTCAAGGAGAAACTTTATGTTGACCATATTTACTTCAACTAACTCCAAATGTATTTGATAATCTCACAAAATTATATATAAGATTTTATAAGAAATCTCCCAGAATAAAATTATATATCTCATAATCCTATATTTAATTGGGGGGGGGGGGGGTTAGAGGGGATGTTACCACCCCATATATCAACATATATCATAATTGGAGGGGGGGGGGGATAAGTTCCCCATCCGATATATCTCTATATATCATAAGTCATCAAGAACGGAACTCGGTATGTTCCAAAACTGCAATAACCCCATATAAAACTAGAGATTAGGGGATATGCACCCACCTTGAATATATAAATATATTATAATTTAAAGAGACGATACAAACCCCATTTAATATGTATTTATATATAATAATTCATAAAGGGGATTTGTTCACTGCCCGAGATATATATATATCATTCATCATCGGGGAAGGGGTATACCTACCTACCAGTATATATATATATAATAATTTTATAGATTTTTCCCACCATATAATACCAAATAATATCCTATCAAGGGTAACAATGACACCATGTAATACCATCACACATTATACAAAAATATAAAACGATTCCCCACTCTGGGATAACTCATATCTAAATATATTATAATCGCATGTGTTGGAAACCTTATCAAACCAATTAAAATATCTTTCGATGACCCATCAATCAAAAAACATAAAACCATCTATGCATAATTATTAAGTTGTTAGCTTTATTCTATTAATGTATTAGTACTAAACAGATTCAATAAAAAATGGCCACCAACCATGATCCCCAATGTCAAATAAATGTCTAAAAACCCTATATGTGCTCCATTATTTAATTTCCCAATATCTGGTAAAAACCTTCCAATCATATGTAATAACATCCCTCAATATGACCAAGATCATATAATTGAACAATTTACCACAATAGGAATATAATACTCACATTATACTAGGGAGATGACCTACATCCAATATCACTTCCTTAGTCATGCTAGGTTAGTACTCCTTCCATACATACATAAATATCCTTACCATGGTATCAAATTTTTTTTAGCTATTCATAATCAAGGAGGATAGATTATTAGTTAGAAAAATAATGAACCAAATAATCGTCTCTAACATGTCTTATGTTTTCACCCAAACCAACCATAGGTCATCCATTTTAAATAGATCTATCTATCTTACAAAGGGAGGACCAAATGTACATATTTCAAGTTCCATTATGTCACAATCAATCCACTTATTTCCTTATATGGTCATTATATTTCATAATTAATATTTTTAGTTTATCCCATTGGTATTATAATCCATGTAATAAAAATAGTTTTAGGGGTCTATAGAAGCCGAAGTCACTTCCACGGTTAAAAAAAAGGAATAATTCTTTTTCAATTAAATGGTCGATGAAAAAAATTTACTAGAACACATATGATATTATAAATAAAAAATTTATAAACTTTTGGGATATTTTTAGGGACTATCTTCCTCATTATGATTTATTATTTATTATAGAATCTCATCCACAATCAAATAAGCCCATCCCTGCTCGACCAATTCACTCTCAGGGAAATTAGGCCCTAACTCTATTAGTAGTGATTTAATTTTATTACATATCAATTATGACTAAATTATAAATTATGTACATATTTTTTCATCAATATATATTGAGATAACAAATAATCACTTATCGGATGATCACCCATGGATAAATTATGAAACGATGAAATTCTAAAAGAAGAATACTGCACTCGATATCTTGTATGAAACAAAACAACTATCTTAGAAGATAGTATAAAAATACACAAATTTAAGATAAATTAATTTTATAATAACTTCAATAACTTCAATAACTTCAATATCTTTAATATAATTCATTACACACAAAACTTATTTCATCTTTTATTGCATATATCATTGAGTCAAGATTTTGCTATACACAAAGCCATGTTTTACCGAAGGAAAATATATTATTAATATAATAAAATAATATGAAAATTAACACCTGGCCATTTTATTGGTGTGTAAGAGTATGATTTAATAAATTATGAAAATATATTATCGGAACCATTTTATTATCGATATACCGACTATAAATAATGTAATAATAATTTAAATGAAAAAAATCTCTTCGAAAAAATTTATATTTTTCAAGCGAATGTTTAATCCTGATTTTCACAAATAATTTATAATTATTTTAAAAAAATGAATAATTTATTATATAAGGGAATATTATTTTTGGAAATAAGTTGATTAAAATTTTCTTAGCATTAATTTATCATATTTTTTAGTGAAGTTTCATTTATTGAAAAATAGTGAAAATGATGAATTTTGAATAAAAACATACTTCTTGTTTAAATAATTAATAATGGTAAATAATATTTTTAAATGGTTTTAGAGTATAATTTTATTAAATTTACATCAATTTATAAAATTTAATCTATTTTAATACTTTTCATAATGAAATTTTATATAAAAACACTGTATACTTTTGAGTATATTAACTTCAAAAAACTACATTCTCTTCCTGTGTACAAGATTATATTAACATTAAATTCTGAATATTTCTTGAGATTAATTTGAAAAAATGGATTAAATATTTTTTATAATAATTATTTATATTATCTAATAATTAAAACTTAGTTATTGGATAATATGATTCATGAAAAAGGATAAAATGAATTAGAAATATTAAGGTTAAAAGAGAGGTTTCTACATTACATGTGTTTATATTAAAATAAAATATTACACAAAGAGAGAACTTTTTTTAAATAAATTAGACATAATATTAAAAATAATTAAATCTAATTATATAGTAATTTTCATTAAAATTTTATTAATAAGGGATAAATTTCCTATGAAAATAAAAAGGTACATGTTTTTGTGGTAAAAACTAAAATGGTAAAATTTAGTAATCATAATGACTTAGAATAAATGATAAAAATGTATTATTATTTTTTGTGTTGAAGGTTTTTATATACCAAATTAACCATATAATAGATTATTGTGCAATTTTTTATGAATATGAGGTAAGGGAGTCCTCACAATAGGGAATAATTTTGGATATATACAGGAATTCCACTCCTCCTCAATTGTTAAAGTGATCTCACTGCCCTCAGTTATTCACAACATCAAAAAACATTTAATAATTACTAATAAAATTCATTTAAAAATACCTTCCCTAATCATTGAATCCTTAGTTGTAAAAATATCAAGACTAAGAAGGATTTATTTCACACATAAGAAGAATACTGAAGAAGAGGAAACATTCTTCACCAAACCGTTTCATTTTATATATTTATTCACCTCATTCAATTATTATTAAACCATGATGATATAATAAAATAATTATAATCAATTTAATATGATGTTTTTATGAAATGATAATGACCTAAAATCTTCTCCCCTTATATCTAATGTGATATGAAATCATCATGCATGTGTACGAAGAACTACCGCCTCACGAAGAGATTTTGTTTGCTTTCCATTTTCACTTATAAAGGACTGTTATTATGATTGGTATAAATTACATACATCATATATGTAACTAAATTATACCTATTGGGTAAATATATCAAATATATGTTATTAATTTCCACTCCTATGGAGATATGATAATTTCACTCACATGTACCACAGACGATCTCCTGGAAAAGTGATGTGAGTCGTATTTCATTAAGGCTTTACATAGAAGATCATAAGGTATACTGTTAATGTTTAAATGTTATATAAATGAAATAATAATTTTATTATTTATATATTCATAATTATGAAAATATAATATATCATTTTATAATTTTAACCTTGAAAATGGTAATATCGTTCTTGTACATGTGGTCTACTACCATCACAAAGTTATCTAACACTATTATCATCACCACACCACATGGATTATATATATAATTATATAATATATTATATACGATAATATTATAATAATATAAAGGTAAAATATATATTATCTATTTTCTATGATGATCATTGAAAAGTAGAAGTGTTTCTAATGCGTACATACACCTTACCATCTTCATGAACACAACATACTTCATTTTTCGTAACAATCATACATTAATGGTCAGAAAAGAATAATTGATATATAAATATGATAATAATAACATGATTATTGTTATGTTCATGTTGAATCAATATAATATCAATAATAACTAGATATTTCTTGAAAAAACATAATTGAATATAATAAGATAATTATCACCCAAATCAATGAAAATAGTAAAAGATTTTTAAAGAACGAATGATAAGATGTTATAAATACATAATATATGATAATATATATATTGATATGGTTATATAATAATTTAATGAGGTCTTTAAAACTAGTGCATATCATTTTAATGAATATTTAACCAAAATAAAGCATGAGGTAAGGGATTTGGTCACAATTTACATTCCATTAAGTCTTATTTTTTATTATGCATGAATTCAGATTTATGTGGTGTATATACATACCATTTGATATGTAATATAATAAATACTACATTATAAAAGGTAAATTATGTTTAAATTTTAATTATTTTATCTATGGTATTTGAATAGAAAATTACCCAATGGAAAGAGTTCTTGTGCAATGTCACATTCTTTTATGATTTTTAACTTTCTATTGAAAAAATCTATTTCATGTAATATTTTTTCATTAGGAATGATGTTTATTTTAAATATAAATCTTATTGTGTGATTAATGTGATTATTTATTATATTATATACCATTTTTACATATGTTATTTACTTTTAATTCTATTTGATTAGTACGTGAAATATTGATAAATATGTATCCTTTAGTCAATACAGATATTTGACAAGGCATATTGTTTGTGAATTAAATAACCTACCTGATATATGTGGAATAATATGAAAATTAAAAATATGAGATGGTTACTAGTTAATGACGGATCTTATATGCATCAGTAGTCTAATAAGATGAATTAGTTGTTTAAATAAGATGAGTTTTTAATCATTGTGTTTTAAACTATCTTGAGGATAGATTTTGAGTTTAATGGATTCATGTTCAGGGGAAACATGATGTCTCTCAATTAATAATTGATTCCACTAATAATTCGTTTTAACATTCCATTTTTTATATGATATTATATATAGATATATTTCATTCTAATCATATTGATTAAATGAAATCTGTTATTAGCTATTTACATTTTTATTTCAATTCTTCCTTGTCTTATCATGTTTGTCATGTTATTTAATTAGCTTTTGTTTTTAATTATTTACATTTCCATGATTATTATGATTGTTGATTCATGATAGTTTCCACTTTACATAACCCTTACTAGTTATTTGTGGTCACCATTTTTATTTTCATTTATCTAGGATGTGAAGATGAATTCCAAGAATTTGTTTCAAGGTTACTAAGATTATAGTCTTGTTATTCCTTATTTTATATTCCCAATTTAAAAAGGACATCATTTATGTAATTTGGTTTATGAAATCTCTGAAATTTTCTATCCTTAATTATTTGATTCTTTGTATCAATGTAAATTCTATAATGTAATTCATCATCTTTGAGCTACTAGTTTTGGGGTCATTAATGATTGTATCAGAGAACTTTTAGAAAAATATGTGGGAAATAGATTTATTAAAACATATATTAGGGATTATAACCGTATGATTATAATTAAAGATATGTATAGAATAAAATCCAATGGTTTTGGTAATGTAGATATTTTGTGGGGTTTCCTTACAATACACCATTATATTGATACTACAAGTGGGAGTGGTTCTATTATTGAGGTACATAGTCCTAATAACTCCAAAAAAGGTGTATCAGTCTTCACATGACCACTACTTGTTACATAAAAAATGGGCCTTAACTATGAAACCTGGTTTACACTATTGATTATTATCCAAAAAATAATTCACATTTTATCTACAAACCATTATGATGGATTTGAAAACAAAGATATCCCCCAAGAGGCAATGTTTAATATTATAATATTAATAATCCAAAATCCATTATGATTTCAAATTAACAATCTTATGATGTAATATAGGATATTAAATTGTTTAAAATGGAACATGGAAGGAACAAAGGATTTAATTTTCATGGAAAATGTTGATATTTTCCTATTGTGGAAGCCAATATAAATTATATTTGAACTGGGAAAGTTATTGCTATATTAGGGAACCGTAATCTGGTTTTGAATAATATCCTTTCCTAGATAGAGCAACATATTACACAATGGGATTCTCATATGTTGTATCACATTATGTGTCATACCACCTCCATTCTTTGCGACTAATGATCCAATGGCTATTGAGAAATTTATTAAGTATTTGGAGGAGATATTTTTGGATGTTGGGATGTGGTGAAAAAGAAAATGTTACACTTATAGTCTATTATCTCAAAAATTATGTTCATCAATCCAAGTCATCGATCCATAATACTAGTTAATTAGATGGAATAGAACACTTTTATTAGAGATAATTGAATGATATATTTGAAAACAAATATTTCTCTAATGATAAAAAACTGAGATGAAAAGAAAAATAATTATTTTAAAACCAAAGTAATAATAAATTGTTGTGTTGTATGAAACTAAATTTATATAGATAGCTTAGTATGATACAAATTACATATTCAACACGGAGTGACAGATTGACCATTAATTTAAATAGATTAATCCAAGTCTATAAAAGGTCACTAGTTTCTAAAATTTTTTCTTCATATGATGAAATAAATTTCTATACTATAAATGAAGTGAAATAATTATCCAAGAATAATGTATTCAATGTGAAGAAAGAGAATAACTGTATGTTGTAGAAAATGATAGACAAAGTGAATAAGGGAATGAACAATATTCACATATGTGATAATTTTGGAAAGAATCACCCTAGGAAATCATCCAAGGGATTAGAAGTTTGTTATATGTGTGGAGATAAGGGAAAATAAGACAAATAATGAATACAGAACAAATAATACATTTATTTTTTGTAATTAAAATTTAATGGGATGTGACACTACACAAATAGATACACCATGCATTAAATGAATATAACTCAGAAAAAGCGAAGGGATCATAGAGATGCTTATTTTATTTATAATACTGAAGAAGAAGGATTAATATTATTATATTTGGAATAAGGAATTAATTATTTTTAGTATTTTATCAATGATTTTCTAGTTATAAGAATTATGAAATTTATAAGGATTGTACTGTAACAACCCTAAAATTTACTTCTTTTATTTATGGATCACTTGCCTCCTAATAACCCTTTCTTATGTTTTATAATAGAATAAAATAAAATTACAAAGGACCCAAATTGTAGTTTTGAAAAATTATTTAATTATTATAACAAATTACTTATATAGAATAATAATTATTTTAATTAAATAATATTATGAAAATTTTCCTTTTAAAAGTAAAAGATAAAATAATTTTATTTTTTTATGTGTTAGAAATTTCACTATGAAATTTCAATATTCATCATCTATCCGCTATTATTTTTAATAAATAAGAATTTTTATATTTAATAGATAAATTTCTCATACTTAATGAATTATTATGGTTAAGTAAACATCATTTTTGAATTTCAAATGTCCAAATTTATTTAGGCTCAATTTTTGGATGTTTTGTAAGAAATATCAATTTTTTGATAAATAGTGTTTTATTAGATGAATAGTGTATAATGAATAATGTTTTATCGATGAATAGTATACAAAAAAATTAGTATTAAATAACTTGTTATGGGAAATGATTTTTGAAAATCAGACACACATGGTTGTAATTAGTGTGAAAAATGTAGTTTAATGAGATCAAAATATTTTTTTGGGGAATAGTAACAAAACATTATGAATAGTATTGAATAATAGTGAATATTAAATCATCCAAAAAATAGAAACTTAAGCCATGAATGTATAAATACAATTCAGAGATCTTAAAAGTGAAAAAATGATCAAAGTATATGTTTTGGTATTTGTGTATGTCATAAATATTTTTTTTCCAATTTTATAATTAATTTAATAATTTAAAATTAAAATGATTTTCCTAAAATGTAATAATATATTTTTACAATATTTTATTATGGTTACATGATAATTTAATGAGACTTGATTACTTTCTCAAGGTGTTACAAAATGAGTTACAGTTTTGGAGTTGTTTTTTTGAATAAATAATGATTTTTTTAAAATTTAAATAAAAAATATTTAGTTTTTTTTCCATAAAATGGAATTCATTTTTGAATTCAGAGTATATATATTAGGTTACGGTGAATTTACGAGATTCTGATAAAATGTTTTGTTTTTCGGTGAATAGTAAAAATACAGTTATGAGTTTCGGTGTTATTAGATATATCATTAAATATGTAATAATTATAGTCGACTTGTGAATAGTAATATATGTTATGAGGTTTCTAGGTGGCCAATACCATTATAAAATAGTATATTCAATCCCATGGTTTTTCAAATGCCACCGATGACGTTTCCCTTGAAAATTAATAAATTATTCCCTCACTTTTTATAAAAAATACCAAGATATTTATTCATTAAATTCATTCCAAAATCATCTTCATTGAAGATCTAGTCCTTTTACATCGATAGGAGTCCCCTTCCAAGGTAACCTCAAGCCACCAAGGTCCCAACATTTTTGCTTTTGAACTTACTCTTCAAGGTAAGGCAACCTTTCACCCTCCTCTTTTAGTCATTACATCCTTTATGTTATATCTTATAGTTTCCATTTTATTATATGGGGGTATATTATTCCATATCCTTATTTCAGTAAATTTTATGTCCAAATAATGAGAGACCATATCTCCCCCTTAAAATGATTTTCTAATATTTTATGTGATGTTATTAGGCTACTGAATTTTCAGAAAAGAAATTCCAACTTTTTTTTCTATTAAGTTTCCTTTTCATGTGTATGTCATTGAAAAATCCATACCATGATCTTATTTAAATCTTATTCTATTACTATATTATATTATGTGTTATTTACAAGTGGTTGACGCTTGTACCATCTCTTTTTAATGTTTTCTAAAAATATGTTATGTATCCTTTATGTTACAGAATTTTCATCTCAAAATATTTCTCTTTTTCTCAGGAAATCTACTTGTTTTACATATGTGAATACCCAAATGGTGTATTCTTCAAGGCATAAAATTGTTATATTTAATTCATTATTTTTTATATATATAAAACCCTCACTTCCTATCCATGGGTTATAAATGACATAATGATCTTATTTTTAAGAACATTTAAAACACCCCGATTTTGAAGTAAAACCCATTTCTTTTACTCTCTTTGGGTCACTTATGAAATGTATGATTCAGATCTATTTGGATAACATGAAAATAAAGACATATTATGGGTGCTCTCAGATTGTTCTCCAATTCATTGTGTAAAGAATTTAATCTCTTGAAAAGACAAGTTTTGTGATACCTTGGTGAATAAACTTGGTAATTTTAATGACACCTTGGGGATGGACCTTGGTGATATGTTCATGAAAGTTTAAATTAAATTTTGTAGTCATATTTTCAAGTTATTATTAATGAAATTATTAGGATATGCATATTTATCTCCATGTTCTTATTGACATCGCTCAAGATCACATGTAAACTGTTTCTCTTGTTTTCATTACTAGGCCACATGCTCAGCCTTTCCTTTGATGCATGTCTCCAGGTTATGAGATAAAGTAATTGTATTTTAGGATGAACTGTTGATGGAGCCTTAAAAGTGGATTAGAATAATGTTTAATGTTTTCATGTATATTGTTCTGATTTCAAAGACACTAGAATTTAAATATCCTCTGTTTGTAAAATGTAATAAAATGTTATGAAATAAAAGGAGGGATGCCATATTTATTATAGTAATTTTTCATTAAGAACTTAATATTATATGTATAATGATACAAATAGACATGAAAAATGATTTAGTATAATGTGGAACGTCGTGGAAAATAGATTATTGAATGATATATGAACTTTAATATGGTTTTATGTTGAGATAATGATGTTGGGATGAATATATGATTGATATGGGAAATGTAAATTGGATAGTATCATCTACCTTGTAGCTGATTAAAGAGTCATTGAAAATGTTGTTATACTATCACTAATAGAATTTACATCATTTTTTATTTATGTAATATATCTAATAATCTATTTTTTTACCTTAGGTATAAGGAATCATGCATGTTTACAATAATATTTGATAGTAATTAAGGTTATTACAAAATTATAAGAGAATAAATTTTGAATGTATTCACATTTTTTTATGAGACAATAAAGAGTTATTTCATGTTTTTTGAGACAGTAATGATAATTTCAATTTGTAAATTTAGTAACCTCATTTAAAATGTTTTGGATCATAAAATTTTATAAGGTTCACAAGGATGGAAATTTATGAAATTGGGTATGTTGAATGAGGTTTTAGAGACTAATTTTTTGCCACACCACATGAAGGTTTTTCTCATTTTAGATGACCTATGGAGACTATTTCGTCATAATAATTAATAGAGAATTAATTAATGAATATTCATTCTAATATGAACATTAAAATCTATTAAAAGTAAATTTTAGTTATTCAACAATTAATTTTTTTCATATTCATTTATTGTCATGGGTGAAAAATTAAAGAAAAACCAAAGGATGAGATAATGAATATAGAATAGAAATGTTTCAAGTAATTATATTTCATCATATTCATAGACATTAAAAAATTCCTCATCTTTTGAAAATGGATCTTGAAATAAAATTCAATACTGTGACAATCATTTGTGATGATATAATTGAAAATTTTAACACACATTTGTTTATGTATTTGTGGTAGTTAAAAATATATATGTCACACACGTTATTGTGATTAATGTGTTATATCAGTCTCAATTAGTGAGTGTGAATTTTTATTTTATTTCATATTAATGTTTTTATTTCCCACCTAAGTTGTATTACTCGAAAACCTAGTAAAGAGATATTTGAAGATGACCTCTTTACTTCCCTTTTTTCCCTTATTAAGATGATATTTTATTATCCTTTTTATGATGCTTGACATCCTATAATTGTATTTTCCAATTTCAAACCCTTTATTACTTATATAATTTTTAAATTGTGGGATTTAATTTATTTATGTTGGGTATAATGTAACTCCCTAAAATTCTAAAAGAATAACATTGTATTCAATAGCTTGTTTGACACAAACCACCAATCTTAGAAGAGAATATAACAAATTAATAATTTATGAAATATTTATTTTTAAATAAGTTCAATATCTTTAATATATTTCATTACACACAACACAATTTTTACCTTGTGTTACACAGAAAATTGTTTTTTTCTTTTCTTACATCCAAGGTCAGGTTTTACAAGAAATATTATAAATATTAATATTTAATATGAAAATTATATCTCATTAAATATTATGAAGAATTAAAATATGATTATCTAAATTATGGAAATATAAAATTTAGACACCTTCATTAGATATCTATTTATTATAAATAAAATAATTGTAATTTAATTTAAAATTGTTTTTTTTCTATAAAGTAATATTTTTTCAAAAATATAATTTAAGCATGATTTTCACACATAATATATAAGTAATATTTAACACTTTTAGAAAATTTATATTAAAAAAATAAATTATTTTTTTGAAATTATAATTTCAAAATTATCTTATGGATAATTTTTGGGATTTTTCTATGATTTTTCATATTTTGATGAATAGTAAAAATTATTGAATTTTAATTTAGAACTACTTTTTTCATTTAAATATGAATTAATGTTAAATTATTATATTAATATGTTTTAAAGTAAAATTATTTAAATTTTATATCATTTAATCTTATTTACGTCATAAGAATAATTTTCCTGTTAAATTTTGATATAAAAACCTAGTAACGTTTTGAATATTTTCACTTTAAAAATCTTATTTTTATTTGAATCTACATGAATAATTTTAAATTAAATTCTAGCTATTATGTGAGTTGAATTTGGAAAAATTCTGTCCATATTTTGAATCATCGTAATTTATAATATATTAAGTGTCTAGAAATTTTGTTAACCATTATCATCAGTGAAAACATTAGAAATGAATTACCATGATTAATGTTAAAACATGGTTTTACACATTATAGACGTTTTCCATAAAGTAATTTTACACGAAAATATGAATTTTAATATAATAAATTATATTTAATATTCATAATTAATAGTCCTAAATCATCTAATAAATCTTTTTTAATTATATATTCATATTTCAAATTAGTTAGGTAAATTGAAAGATATAAGTTACCATGGTAAAAACTAAAAGGTTAAAATTGGGCAAACTTACAGTATAAGAAATTATACGTTAGAAATATATATATATTTTTTGTTTTAAAGATTTTTATCAACTAAATATACACTACCTATTATTATTTATAAATTTCTAAGGCACATGAGGTAAGGTAGACCTCATAATAGTGAGTACATTTTGGTATTTAGAAGAATGTTAATCCCTTTAATTACAAATGGTAACTCAATCCCCTCACATATTAACTCCTTAAAACCAAATTGTTTTGGAAAATAAATTACCAAATAACTTCCCAACTTCCATACACTCTTCTTAGAATCCTTATTCTGATCATAAATCCAAACTAGGAAGGATTTAGTTAAAACCAAAGGAAAATACCCAAAATATATGTAAAGTTATTCAGAAAAAGTTTTCATTTTTATTCTTTCCCCACCTCATTAATATTTTCTTAAACCATGATGATATAATATCCATGACATCCTATATATAATTTTATTTTTTAATACAATTTAATGACAAAAAAACACTCTACTTCAATCAAATCGGTTTTGAAATCGTCATTCGTCTGTATGACAGACTACTACCTCAAGAAATAATGTCGTTCTTGTGTCCATTTCCACACCCAAAGGTTGGGTATGAAGATGTGTATATATATATATGAAATATATAACATAATTATACCATTTTATTCATTATATTATATATATATATCTTATTATGTTCTCTTTCATAGGAGAGATGATAATGTCACTCATGTCTTTGACGAAAAACCACCTCACGAAGTGATCACTAGTGCAAAAACTATTTTTCAAGATGAGATTTTCACATTAGTTATTTATAAAGGATGAAAAAATATGGATATATTGAATTTTCATGTCGGTTTTCATAAAACCGATGAGAAAAAGTGAGTATTCGCCTCTCTTTCACATCTGTTCTATAATTTAACTGATTTGAAAGATCAGTTTTTTTAATTCGGTCATAGTATAATCGATGTGAAATCCTTTTTTCTTGTTATTTATAATATAAATGTTGTAAAAAATGTTTTAAAAATTTATGTATCACTGAGGCTTTTCATAATGTGGCTTTCCACTATTCTGGAAAAACTCTCATTTCTCTCTCTCCAAAGCCAAAAATTTCTAGATTCTTCGATCTAGTGGTCCAAATCTCAACTAATAATTTAAATTTTTTCATATAGTTTTACCATACTTAGGTTATGCGTCAAGAATAGATTTGATATATGTTTGAAAGATTATTTTTTCTCCTTTAGAACATTTTTTGTCTTCAAATTTATAATTGATGATTGTTCAACCATGTGTTCTTCATTCACACAATACCATATTTATACATTTAGGTTTATTATGTCCATCATTGTGCATTCATCTAGGTGATATTTTCCATTATTAAAACATTGATAGTTAATTTTATTTTGATGTTTTAGATAATTAATCCTAATGTAACAACTATAGGATAGGAAAACCTTACAATCCTCTGTATGAAAGATCAATTTAGTTGTAATAATGAGTTTTTCACTTGATGATGGTTTGGTTTTAATTATTGTTGAAAAATGAGATGGGGTTATTGGATTAATGTTTAGTGGTATTCATTTTGTTTTCTAGAAACCAGCTATTTCATTGAACTTCAATATGCTAAATCTAAATTAGTTAATACCTTCCATATGGGTGAAATGTGTAATATTTATTTTTGAAAATTTTATTTTTCAAACCATATATTACACAGAAATATCCATTGTGTTTTATAAAATAGTTACCTTATTTATACTTATTTTTTTATTAATCAAACAACATAATTCTTTGTAAATATATATTAGTGACAAATTCCTATTTTAGTTTGGGATCTGAGGATTTTTATTTTTGGTGGATTCAATGTTTTAGATAATAGTGTATCCCCTATATTTTTGACAGTGGAATATAAATTATATTTTAAATTATAATTCAATTTTTGTTTGTGCCCTCTAGTTATTCAATTATTATAAAGTAACGTAATAAAAAAATTTAAATGTGGTTTCTATTTTTTAGGTCTGTAGCGTGTTGGAAAATGTTAAAGTCAAATTCTCAATGATCACCTCACATGATGGGGAATTTTTATTCTACTTCTGATTTTATAATTTGTCAATTAAATACTAATTTTATTTAATGTAATAGTTTTTGAAAATAATATTCTACTTATGATTATATTATATTGTTAATTACAATATAGAATAAATGTTTTATTTTTGTAAATAATCAACTATGAATAAGTTGTTCTTATAAAATATTTTTTATGGATATTATTTTATCGATATCGTTGTATATATTTTTTAATAATTTTATCAGTTAATATTAATTTTTTTAGTTGATATTTTTTAATGGAATATATTTGTTTAATTCCTTCTGCGTGAATGAATTTTCTTATCAAAATTTTATATTTTCCTTCAAATGTTTCCATTTTTTATTTTCTAATTATTTTTATGTCATTTCTAATCTCAATATTTTATATATTACTTCTATGTTTTTGATATTTTTTGATATTTTTTATTGATAATGAATCTAATTTTGGATATTTCACCTCAAATAGTAGATAAATATGTGGAAGGTGTCGATGTTTTTTTGGAATTTTCTAAAAGAAATGGTCTAAATATTTTCATGGTTTTCTCTCCATGAAAATGTTTTTTATATATCGAGAAGTTGAAAATTAGAGAGATCAAATATCATTTATATTTTCAAGTTTTTAATTAGAGTTACTTCCATTGTATTTGGTTTGGTGAAACCAGGTAGAATTCCAGATCAAATGATGATGGTTCTTTACTAGATGATACATCTAAAAAACATGATGAAATTATTTGTGATATTGAGGTAGAATCAATTGAGAAACGATGAACAATTGAGTGTTTATATAGTGATGATGATAAACCATTGAATCTGGTTTGTATGAAATATATGGCTTCATTGAATGTGTTATGGTTTATAAACCTAAAGGTGAAACATGGATCGAGTGGAACGAGTTTTAAAAAGCGGTGACAATTGTTGAAAGATATTATTCCTAAAGAGAGGGATCATCTAGATTTACATTATAAGGGCGAGAATCTTTTATGCCCTATGGGATTGGGGTATAAGAAAATACATGTTTTCTCAAATGACTGTATGCTATATAGGATAAAATATGAATTTTTGTTAGAGTTTCCTAAATGTGGGACATCAGAGTATAAGTTGAAAGAAAAATTTGAAGCAGATTTAGAAGTTTCAGACACCAATGCCAAATAGTTTTGGTATCTTCCTATAATTTCAAATTTGAATCGATTATTTTATAATTTAAATGATGCAAAAAGATTGATATGGAATACTGATTATCATATTTTTAAGAAAAAATAAGTAATCGAGCTGATTATCTATAGTGGAACGAAATTGATCACATATTTCATATACTCGGAAATGATGTTTGAAATATCATACTTTTACTATGTATTGATGGAATGAATCTATTTTAAAAACCTAGTAGAACACATAGTTCATGGCCTAATTAATTGGTAATTTACAATGTATCTCTTGAATTTTGTATAAAGAAAACATATGTCATGATGAGTTTAATTATATATGGATCAAAAAAGACCATTAAATTTATTATTTTTTTCTTGCCAGCATTATTTGATGATTTTAAAATTTTATTGAAGGAAGGTATAAGGGTGTATGATTCTTATAAAGTGGAATATTTTCAAATACATGGAACGATTATGTTTACTATAAATAAATTCCCAACATATGAATTTTTTTTGATATAATGTTAGGGGGAATAAATATTCTTCAATTTGTGAGCAATAGACGTTATATTGTTAAAATCATCATGGGAGAAAAATATTATACATGATTCATCGATTGTTTTTCCCCATGGGCTACTATTGTAAAATATTTAAATAGGATTTCAATGGATCACATGAATTTGATATTTCTCTAAAACCTTTATCCAAATAACATTATTTTTGTAGGGTGGAAAACATTGATGGGACATTCTGAAAGACACATAAATCTAGTAATGATTGAAATATTTAGAACAAATAGCCATTATTTATGGAGCTACCATATTAGATATTTCATGAGGTGAAACATAATTTCAGTGTCATGTACATGGGTAAAAATATATGTGATAGTTTTATTAGAACATCATTAGATATTAAAGGAAAGACTAAATATGGGTAAAATAAAAGAATGAATTTACTCTCAATAGGAATACAATTGGATTTGGATCCCACTATGGGTAGAAGATGAATATTTTTACCACTTCCTTATCATACACTATCGAAGAGGGAGAAAACTAGATTTTTAAGTGTATTCATAATATCAAACTGCCACTTGTTAATTATTCAAATTTAAAAAAATTGTCTTTAAAGGATTAGAAGTTGACAGGTATGAAATATCATGAATGTGATTTCATGATGAAACAAATCCTACCAGTTTCCTTGCATGGAATATTTCCCTCTCGTGTTAGAATTACTATCATGAAAGTGTGTCATTTTTTAAATTAAACATTTAAAAAGGAGATTGATTTTAATTCATTTAATATTTTAGAGAACGGGGTTGTATCTATACTTTGTCAATTGGAAATGTATTTTCATTCATTTTTTTGATATCATGGTGAATTTAATGGTACATTTGGTGTGAGAAAAGATTCTTTGAGGACCTTTATATCTATGTTGAATGTATTATTTTGAAAGGTATGTGCTGACATTGAGGGGGTATGTTATGAATCCATATCAATATTATGCATCCATTATTGGAAGGTATATTTATATGAAGGTTGAAGAGTTTTTTACAAGGCATTTTTTTTCTAATGTGCACGACCTTAGTTTTACTACATCTCACCATGAAAGAGTTAATTTTGGGGGAAAGTTGATTCATGGCCAGAAATTATAATCATAGATAGGTGAAAAGATAAATAAGGTATAGTTATACATCTTGAACAATATATATGATTCTCAAACATATATAACATTTCATAATAATAATTTGAAATAAAGTTATCTGATGGATAAAGATATGTAGATTTTGAAAAGTCATAAAAACATTTTTCAAGGGTTTAAAGAGACCGTGAAACTAGATTCATTCAAAAAAATTGGATGGTTAGTGGGTGGTTAAATGTTAAATTTGATAACATGGTCCAATTATGACATTAATGGCCATACTATTCCTATGAAAGATCATGAAAACTAAATTGTTGATCAGAATAAAAGTGTTTCGATGTTCACAGAAGAAACACATTTTCCATGTTGTAATGAAAAAAACACAATCTTCACATTATCCATATATTAAGAGCTTATTAATGAAATATGGGTGGTTGATTATAAAAAATTTCATGTTCCAGTGTTTAATTGTAAGTTTCTTGTCCTTAACAGTAGTGTCCAACATGATGAATTTGGAATGACTCTAGTCAATCTAAATAAATTGGAATACATAAATAGTACTTTTATCCTGGAAACTCATGAAATTTTTTTCAATGTTATTGATAAATCTAAAATGTTGTGGGATATTTTTTTACCAAGAAAAAAATAAGATAATGGTGATAATAAAATTGATGAAGATAATTATTTATGTGAGATCCCAACATTCATAGAATGATTAACAAATAATGTTGACGAATATGTCGCAGACATGGTTCATTCCATACATAATGATCTTGATGAATCCATTTGGGAAAACAATATTTAGTATATCTTTAATATTATAGGTACCATTTGTTTAATTATGGTTTAAATTTTAAAATATCCTATGTTTGATATTTTAAATTTATTTATTTTATTAAAACCCATATTATAACTAATAAGTTAAATTTCTAGTTTATATTATTTTATTTGTCTATTTTTCCATGTATAACCTTATGTAACTTGTTTATTAAATATTTTTTGTTGAAAAATAATTATTTTTAATATAACCATTTAAATGAAACTAAATATATTATATAAGATCATGTTAAAAAATAATTATTTATCTTATAAAAATGATTTACTAGGTTGGTGAATTTTTACTTTATTTTCACCTCTCATTAATATTGTGTATTTTTTTCATTTATGTCATTTCATCTCTCAATAATATTATTATAATTTTAGTTAACTATAAGAAATATTAATAAAAATGAGTTACTCTTAGTTTACTTTTATTTTTTTGGTAATTGTTAATTGTTTATTTAAATGTGTATGAAATTATTGGATTTTTATATTTTTGTACTAGTTGATGTTCCATTGATTTGTAGGATAATGATATATCAATCCTTTAATCAACCACATATTTCTAGATATTATCATATTCATAACTATGGGGAGGAACTTACACATGACCATGTGTATGATCCTCCCCATCATTCTTTACAGAAGACATATACTTTGATGGGGAAAACCGAGTTCTGGGGTAAGTAAACATGGAACCACACATTTACCAAAATTACCAGTTACCCATACCCAGTAATAGAGGATACCATTGAACTTTGATGATAATGATATTCCAACAAGTCCAATATCAAAATAATTCAAGACAATTGTATCAGTACTGGTTAAAAGAAATGTTATTAGTTTTTTTGAATATTGTTAATGGTTTTACAAAGTGATATTGTAACTTTTATGGGATATTTTTTTTGGTATACATTTTGTAATATATATTTTTCCCCATCTTATCAAATTACATATGATATACCTGACACTGATGGATTCAGAAAGAAATGTTTATCATTTGCAGCTACTAGATATAGGGATTTTAAATCATCCATCACATCATAATTTATTTTTGGGAATAGATCTCATAAAAATCCGTGTGATATATATCCATTTATAAATGAATATACATGAAAATAATTTTTTTGAAATTAGATGATGAGATGATTTTTTTTATGTGAAATTTTATATTTTTAAATTCATTTTTATATTAATGATCACGTTAATGATTTAATTATTCACAATTAATAATTTACAAAAATCAAAGAGATCTCATAATGAGATTCATGATTGAAATATATAACCTCATCATTGTCTTAAGGTAGGTATACATTATTGGAAGAACATATACTAGAAGAAATGTTAAGTACTGAGTCATTAGGATCGGGAGATGTTTCCCCTTATCCCCCCACTAGACATAAAAAATGGAAGAGGTATAAAATGAAAAAAATGGAAAATATCTTATAGAAGAGTCAAGAGTTTTAGCAGGTTAAATTGTATGATTTTTATTTATTTTATGAAGATATATCAACACTTTATATATTTATATTCATTTTATGTTTTTTCAAATATTCCATAAATGATATCTTGATGAGCATAGAACACATGGGGTCTTTATTGTTGAGGGTAGACATGATATTTTAGCCACATAATTAAGAAATCATGGAAACCAAGGTCGTGTATGAGAATAACTAGAAGTTATAATAGTAATAAAAATGTTTCCGTGTTTGTAAGATTATACAATGGATAATTTCTATATTAGAAATAGAATATTTGGAAGCCAATGTTTATGTTATTCAAGTGATAATAGAGGAAAATATCAGAGCTTTGTTACATGAAATGTTTATAGATATGCAAGAATAGTTTAACCCTGATAGTCTTACTCCTCCACCTCTGCTACTAGATCCCACTCATCCTATTTATTCGACTCAGAAATCCTTGTTTCTAGACCCCACTCATTCTTATCCTACCCCAAAACCAACTCATACATATAATACATGTTACTATGAGTTATATGTTGGTTATACTCATCATATTGTTGTGTATGGGATGATGTATTATATTAGTGATACCATTCATTAGTGTCGGGTTGATATAGAGAATCACATGGTCATTGTACATGAAATTATAGATAAATCTTATTAAATACCATGTCCTACAAATGAAGTGAGAATAGTTAGAAAAACTATTCATTTATATGTTTGAAAAACTAGACTACTTTGATATATTAACATAGAGGTATTTATATATGTTATATTATATTTTTTTATGTAAATTTGGTTTCTCATTTAAAAGTTTATTAATTTTTATAAATTTTTATGCATACTTTAAATGTAAAGGAATAATGTATAGATAAAAAAAGTCAATGTTCTATGACTTCATTTATTAGTTCTTCTGGTCTTGATTGATTTTTGACGTAGTCAAATTTTTTATTGGTAGTATATGATATTCCATATGATGCTGCTATTTGTGGGCGTGCAATGACTATGGGGATTCTAAAAAATGATATAATGGTGCTTGTATCTAGAGATGAATTAGGTATCAACACGATGCATGATTTTTCCATGTAGGTTGATTAATTTCTTTTTCATTCCATCAATTTATTGAAAAATTAAAAATTTGTAAGCTTTGTATTAGGTATATATATAAAATGTGAACAAATCATGAAAAGATAAATATATATAGATATATGGTACCACAATATATTTCTCCTATTGCTTTGAAAATGAAAAATATTGAAATAATAGTTTATATAGCGGAAAGATTTCAGAACAATGTCATCATTTAGTGTCAGATGATTCCATATCATGGAAGGTATGAAATACTTTTTCTCACAATGTGTTATATATATATTAACATATTAACAACTCAAATTTAACTTTCTTTTATATCAGTGGTCAATGGATGTTGGGAGTTTTTTAAGAGAGAAGTCATTGTATTGGCTATGCTCTATCCATAGTGAAGCAAGAGAAAATTTTATGAATATATTGCACACATATGTTTTATTATTTTAATAATTTTTTATATTATATTGAATGACATTTATTATATTCACATTATTTTCAAATAGGGAATGAAATTTATTTAGAGAGATCACAAATCAAAATTGTACCAATATCATATTTTTAAAAGAAAAGGTGAATTTTAATTTAAAATCACTATATTATGGATATATAAATTAAGAATGTTATTTTGAATAAAAATATATTTGAAATAGTGTCATAAAAATTAATGTGGAACTAAATTTGGATATTATTTTTTAAGACTCAGGTATGAAATAATTTCACCCGGAATAGTTAAAATGTTTCAGAAGGTAATATTTCTTTATAATTTTTTCTGTAATATTTAATATGTTTTGTTGAAAATTCCAGAAAGAATATTTTTATTATTATTTATATAGCTTTTTAATGAAGAATGATCATATAATATAGAGGATTTGAGATATTTTAAAATTGAATATGAAAATGATTTTACAATTTTGAATAGTTTTTATTTTATTTTAAAGTTAATTTTTATGTGTATTCTTCTGCCTTTCTACTACTTTTTATGTCATTTTCTGGATGCTTCTTTTATTGTTGCTAAATAAATGTATAGTTTTTTTATTTTATTTCACATTATTTTTTTGATAACCGTCCATGAATAAAATTATGCATTGTTCTCCTAAAAATTAACCAATAACCAATGTGATAAATGACACATATGTGTTTCATGATGGTTATTCAATTAATGACTTGAAAAATAATTCATCACATCAGTTAATTTAAATATCTGACTTAATAAAGGGTGTATAATTAGTTTTTCAAATTTATTATCCAATAAACAATGTGAAAAACAACTTATGCACTTTTTTCATGTATGATTTCCAATAATTGACATTAAAATCCAATTGAAATTTTATTTATAACTTCAGTTTTAATTAATTGACATGAAAAAATCATTTTCTACACCCCTATAAATAACATCACTTAAAAACTGATGTGAATGATAACAAAATCAATGTGAAGAACCATTTATGAACTTATATGAAATAACTATTATATTCATGGCATATTCATATTTACGAGAACATAATATTAAATTTTATTTTATTACACTAAATAATGTTAACATCATTCGTTTATGTGTGGACTACCACCTTCATGAAGCAATGAAACTCTATTTTCATAAAAAAATGGTATATATATATGTATATAATATGGTATATATAATAAAATTATAATTATGAAAAGGTAATGTATTACTCAACTCTTTTCCTCGATAATCACAGAAAAATGGAAAATTTTGTCTTGTGTAAGTACGACCTACCATCTCCAGGATCATAACATACTTAATTTTTCATAAATATCATTCATGATAGGTAATAAAGGTATAATTATATTAAAAATATATTAATTATGTGATTATTATTATTCTATGTCGATGAAACTATATAACACGAAAAATAAAGAGATCATCAATGACAAAACCTGAATGAAGAAAATAAGGCAATTATCACCTAAATCAATGAAAATTAAAAAGTATTTTTAATGAATTAATGGAAATATATTATAAAAGGATCATATATGATATGATAATTATTAATTTAGATATATTATAGGTTAGTAACTTGTTTTAAACCACTATATAAGAGTTTAAACAATATTTATCCTAAATGAAGTTGGAGGTAAAGGATTTCATATCCATTTATATTCGATTGATACTTCTTTCTTATTATGAACCAATTTAAAATTATGTGGTGTATATACTTATTGATATGAAATATCATGAATAATTCATTCTTCATGGAATCTTAATTTTAAATCTGAATTATTTCATCATAGGGGATTTGAATTCAAAAGTACCAGATGGTAAGAGTTATTGTTAAATATAACATTATTTTTTGATTGTTTACATTCTCTTGAAAAAAATCACTTTCTTGCAATCCAATTTCATTCGAAATTAAATCTCACATTAATATCAATATTATTTTGTGATGGATTTAAATATTTTTTATATGTATACCATTTTTAAATATGGTATTTAATTTGATTGTTATTTGATAATGTGGGAAACATTTGATAAATCCATATCCACTACATAATAATGATTATATATGAGGAACATTATCTATGAAATAAATTGACTATTTGTTTTATGAGGAATGATTTTAACATGAAATACATGGGTTGGGGACCACTTCATACAAGCTTGAAGATTCATCAGAAATCTAAAGAGATAAATCATTTGGTCAAATAAGATGGGGGTTTATGCTGTATATTTTAAACTATATTGATGGTGGATATTTATGGTAAATGTGTCATGATCATGGGAACCATGATGATCAATAACTAATAATTTAATTCACTATGAGTTTAGTTATTAATATCCATGATATTTTTAGTATTATAGTCAAAAGGTTCGAGAGAAAGGCAGAGAACTGCTCCCAACAAACTATTATAAAAAAGAGAAAATAGTATAAATAGACACAAAAACAATAAGCCTTACAAAGCCTTGTATATAGAGAACCTTCCCGATCATTGTAAACCAAACTGTCACAATAAGCAGGCAGAAAAAATGGCCAACTTGAACTAACCTCCATGATCGCCCTTTTGGAGAGAGCATCAACAACCTGATTAGCTTAGTGATACACATGAGAGACATCAAGGCATAAACATTAAGCAATTCTAAGGTAGGAGATCTAATCATACATCATCCTACATGGAACATTCCACAATTGATCTTTAAGAATTTTCACAACAACTGAGGAATCCGACTCCATCCAAACTCTACGCCAACCATAGCGCACCACATACCTGATTGCTTTGACCATAGCCCAAATTTCCTCCTCAATTGCATTAGCATATCCAACAAATGAAAGATTCAACCCTTAACGAATCCCCGGTGCGTTCTGAAAACTCCATCACAACCACCAGGACCCGGTGCACTGGAGGTATCCCCATCCACATTCACTTTCAACCATTCAGAAATTGGTGGAATCCACCGAATGTACTTGACCATTCTAGGCTTCCTTTCCTTGCCACGAACACCAAGAGATCTCAAGAGAACAAAGTCAGATATATCATTGTTCATAGAACCAGTTTAAATCATCGAGGCAAGTATGGTGATTCTATGAACCACTAGAACACCATCCTGAAATGAGGGCTTCATATTGTTAAAGACAAGATTGATCGGAGATTTCCAGATTAAAGGGAAAACCGAAGAAATAGGTGCAATAAACATAGATTTCACCTGATCATTAAAATCAATCTTAAGGGTTGAACTGAGCAGTGAATAAAATGAGAAAAAATCAAGGCAGAAGTGCAGTGGGGCTTGCACATAATTCTAGAGGCGAGTAGAAAATGCACATTGTAAAATCAAATGAGAAATAGATTCATAATTTTAAAGGCACAAGGGAAATACCGCAGCCAGATGAAAGAATTTTCACTGCAACACACACTAGATAGGCATTCAGTTTTTCCAGATTCTCCAAAGCAGTAGATATGAACTTGGTGGAATATAGGGCTGTCAAAATCCTACCAACCATGAAGGAAATCCGGAGATGACACCACTTTGTAGATTATATTATGCCCGACTGCAAAAGTAACCATTGATAGCAGGTTTCTAGATTATAATGTCACCATCCACATATCCATAGTTAGTAAGTTACAAATGAAAATTACTGGGAATGATTTCATAAGCATTAGTATTGCCATGTAGTTCAGTAATTGATAAATTCCTCAAATAAAGTGGGACATTAACAGAATCATTTATGGGGGATGACAACCAAGGAGTACTCTAGAAGTTGAGATAAGAACCAGGACATACCAGCCATATCGAATGAGACATGATGTTTGAATATGAAGACCTAATTGAAGACCACACAAAGGATTTTAAATAGACACACGTATTTTTTTGCAGTCAATAAACAAAACTATAAACCAGAAATTCCAGAGTGAAACCAGGATTGGAGAGAAGCCTCCAAGTGATGTTTTGAAGGAGGGAATTATTAAATAGTCTGACATCTTTAATACCCATTCCTCCCATGTTTACTGGCTTGATACAGTTTTTCCAAGAAATAGTAACAAGCTTCCTCTGGTGAACTGAGCCAGTCCAAATGAAGTTCTGTATCATTCCATTCAGTTCCTTAAGAAGGGAAACATTCCATCTATAAATTGAAAAGGAGTAGACAAACATAGAAGTGATAACCGAGGTGAAAAGGAATACTCTGCCTATCTGGGACATGGTCTGCCCTTTCCAGCTTTCCAACTGATTGGTGATTTTCAAAGCAATACCCTCCATGTGAGCACATTTTACCCTGCCCCAAAACAACTGAATCCCATGGTAGTCAAAGGGAAATGTACCTTTTTTAACACCAAGTCTACGTGCAACCCTGTTTTTCTTTGAGATTCTAATTCCTTCACCAAAAACATCAAAGGATTTATTCCAGCTAATTACCTGACCTGAAACTTCTTCATAATGTGATAAGATGTTCTTAATATAAGAGACTATTTACCTATTGGCCTTACAAAATAGTAGTATGTCATCAGCGTAGAATAAATGTGAAGGAGAAAAATAGTTCCTTCTTGCCCTCGTTCTTTGATATAAACCACTGTTGACAAGGTCATGAAGACACACACTCAGATAATCCTCAACCATAGAGAATAGAAGCCCAGATAGAGGGTCACCCTGCCTGACTCCTCTAGTGCATTGAAAGAAACCCCTAGGGGAAACATTGAAAATAATGTATAGACTATCACTTTTTAATATAGAAAGGATCAAACCAATGAATTTCTCTAAAAATCCATGCATATTAAGAATTTAGAAGATAAATTCCATCATTATTGTATCGAAATCATTGGAAATGTCAACCATCCAAGCCATGTTACCATGCTAAACTTTACTTCTCATAATATTAATACACTCTGAAGTAGTAAAAAGACAATTCTGAATATTCCTCCCAGGAACAATTCCAAACTAATTGATAGAGTCAAGATTTTGGGCAATCTCAACAAGTCAGAGTGCCATGATTTTACTGATTACCTTCGGAATAGAGTTCCCAATGGCAATAGGCTTGATGTCTTTGATTCCCAAGGCATTATACTTCTTCGGAATCAAAGAAATAAAATTATAGTTCATCCCAAAAGGAAAATAATAATGATGAATGAATTCTTTAACAGTATTGATCACATCAATGTGAATGATATCCCAGTAAAAGAAAATGAATTTATTTGTGAAACCACCAGGACCAATATCACTTTCCATATTTAAAGAAAAAAGTGCATAATGAATTTCATTTAGAGAAGGTGTCTTAGTGAGATTTTTGTTCTAGTTATCATCCACACTAGATTATACACATCAAATAATATTACTTGAGTTGTTTCCTCCAGGATCAGAAAATAATTTTTCAAAATAACTAGTCACCCCATTAGCAATGTCATTTTCAAATGTAAGCAAAGCATCATCAATCTTTAGAGCCCTGAGAGTTCTCTTAACCTTTTTATCCTTGTGCATGCAGTGAAAAAGTCTTTAATTCCTATCCCCATCCTAAAGCCACTTGGCATTAACCTGATTCCGATCCAAATTCTATTTGAGGGTTAAGAGATTATCAAGCTTTGAGGAATCTTGTATCTCATCTTGAGAAGGGCTGTCCTGATGCATATTCACCTGCTGGAAACATAGCAAGTAAGATTCAGACTCTTTAATATCATTCAAAATATTGGATAAGGATTTTTTACTCCACTATTTGAGTATAGATTTCACAATTTTCAACATGGGGGTCATAATATTTAATGAGCTACCTGATACAACCAAATTCCACGCCTCCAAAATTATTTCCCTACACCCATGCACAACCAAAAAAGTGTTATTGACCTTAAAGGGTAAAGGTGATGACCTCATGTTGCTAAAATAGAGATCAATCAATATGGTATTATGATTTGAGTGAAGTATAGAGAGAGTCAAGCTATTGATTTCCATCCTATCACTCCTATCGTCCATTTTCACAAAGCACTTTTCTAATTTACTTGCATGCCTCTCATTTAAAGTGTACCTTCTCCAAGTAAAATCTGCACCTAAAATGGGAACCTCATACAATCTACAATGATCAATGCAGATAGAAAAGTCATTAGCTAACACTATGAAAAAATTGGTCCAAGTTTTCTCCTCATGCCTCAAAATGGTATTAAAGTCACCAAACAGAATCCAGATAGTAGACATGTTTTCAGAAATGGTGCTTAAGGTGTTCCATAATAGCCTGCGTCTGATATAATGGTTAAAAGAATACACATAAGTCACACAAAAATGGTTGGACTGAAAAAAGAAGAAAATAGTAACTGACTGTTGATCAGGTTAGAGAGAATCAATTGTGACACTATTGTGTTTCATCACCCATAATGATTCATTCTGATTCTCCTGTTGATTGGATGCAGTAAGAGAGTACCCTAGGGCATTCCAGTTTAAGGCCATCCATCTTTCAAATTTCATTCTAGGTTCATCAATACCCAAAACCATGGGATTATTTGTCATAATAAAATGCTTTAGGATTATGACCATGGGAGGATTCCCAAGACCCTGGAAATTCAAAAATATTATCTTCATTTATTGGAAGACCTCTATCTAGTGCAGGGTCCAACATAGCTTACATCTAAAAATTCACTAGGTTATGACTCAACCTTATCCATTGATTCACTGGATACATCTACAACCTTGGAAGATTCACAATCATCATCACCTATTCTACGAACTGATGGGAATATTGAAGGAGGCAGGAAGTATCCTTTTTTCCACCTTTGAAAGCGGAACCTGGGAGAATTCATCAGCAGGTTCCTGCCCAGGGTGATCCTCACCTAAAGGTGGATCATGGATGATTGAAACCTGCATATGATGGTCACCAGAGCCCTCATTACTGGGCAAACTCTTAGACCTAACTGGTGCCTCCCCAGAAAGATCTGAGGCATGATGGAGACCAGCAGGCTCAACATCCAGGGAATGCAGATCCTGTTTACCCCCAGAATATGTATTGTCAACCATCATATTTTGTGCCTCTTTATTGTCTTCATCCTTATTAATAGTCACCACCAAAGAGGTCCATGATCCATTAAAATTCTCAGCAATGGGAACATTATCAGCATTGGATTCTAAGATAACACCTTGCATCTCCACATTTTCATTCATCTGCCCCATTTTAACATCATCTGGGATTGAACAACCCTGATCTGTTTTCTTCCTTCAACAAAAACCAGCATCATGCCCTCGCATATTGCAAAGAGAGGAGATCTTATTCCTATTGAATTCATCTAATGTGTGTCCAAAAATATGGTAGTAGAGACAAAACTTTGGTTTCCTCTCATAACCTATCTCAATATTAATACTATCATCTCTAGTGGTGAATACAACCTCTTCCACTAGGGTATTTGACATGTCTAATTCCACTAAAATCCTCGCATAGTGGCCAAAATTAGGGTTATCAGTTTTTTTATCAAGCCTAATCAGGTTCCCTACAGAAGATGCAATGTCCCACAATATTTGAGGGTTCCAGTAGAGCCAACATAGTTTATGAATACGGATCCATACCTGAGAAAATGTGCTTTTTACCAAACATGGATCGCTGTTATGATCCAATTCATGAACTCGGAGAAAACCAGGATGTAAGGGGACATAGCCCACACTCCATGCACACCTTTTACGTTCATCTGAGGGGAAAACCACATGGTAGAACCCATGTCCCATGGACATCATCTTCCAATCACTGAAGCCCTAGATTTCCTCTAATCTACCTATAAGCTCATGAAATTTCCATGGCCGCACACCTTTTGAAATCACAACATGAGATATGATTGAGAACATACATAGTTTTACCCTCTCTTCCACGGTATCTTGATTCACCAATACATGTGAAATCAGACCCTTCCTAATAATTACTCTAGAGCTACCCACTTCACAGCCCCTGAATGAAAATCCTCCAGCCTTTATGCCACATCCGCAAAGCTCTTCCCATGAATATAGGCATCTTTGAGCTCCGATTTCTCAGATATCCGTTTCTCACAGAGACTAAATAGATCCGAGTTCCCGATTCGATATTCATCAGAAATCTCCCTTACCTCCTTCCCCCCGAATTTCCCAATCTACTCGCCTGGTTGAGGGTTATCGCCCGATGGGGTCTCGAGATCCATCTTCTCGAGATCTCAACCTTTTTAGTATTATATTATATAAGGAAGCATTCAAGTCTTATCTTATTGATTAGAATATATGTTTTACCAATTATATACTTTTAGATACTAATTATTCCCAATCATATCATGATATTCGGTTTATTTAAATGAAATATGTTCTTGTTTATTTACAACATCATATTGATTATACATATTGAGTCATGTTATATTCTACTATACATAACCCTTACCGAGCATTTGAGATCACCCTTATTTATTTACCTAGTATTTGAAGATGAATTCATAGAATGAGTTTCACTGATATTAATCCTTATTATTTTGGAGATTTATTTTATTTTACTAATATAAATTTTTTTCATGTTTTAAATATGGTTTTTAAAATAAAATAAACTGTTCGATCATTAGATATGTAATTGATTGTATCAATGTCAATGTAATAAATAAGAGACCAGCTCTGTGATACTAGGGTCGAGGTTGTTACATAAAACCTCATGAAAATATGTGAACACAACCCATAGTACCCAATTATATCTTTATGTCACAAAACCTAAATTTATCATTCCAATATATCTACCAATTTCAACAGAAATGATAAGAACCCTAAATAATTCATATAAATACCGATCTTAATGAATATATGAAAAACATAGGTTGTTTATCCTCACGGTATCAACTTTAACAAAACCAAAAAAATTCCCTTTCTATCAAGTCAAATCCAACATGATCTAGTGGAATAATTACAAAAACCTAGATCATGTTTCAACAGATTAGTAGTGATTAAAAGTTGAAGAAATAAAAAATAATGATATAAGAATGATAGATTTACCTAATGTTAACCCTAATGTCAGACTACACTAAAATATTATTTGAATTGTTGAGGATCCAAATTTGAGTCAAAGAGAGGAATGAAGGGATTACGTGCTTTTTCACTACATCTCTTGTGGACTAGTAAAACTTTTTATCTCATTTAAGAAATTTATTTGTATTTCATAAAATATATGAAAAAATTCTCTAAACTCAATGTTACAAAAAATTGAAATTTCTTAATACCATACTTAACACTATGAAAACTATAGGAATACCATATGTATTGTTTTCAAAAAAATTATGATATATTCATTATTCAATTTTTTTCCCCAATTTAAAATAGTCCATACATAAATTGTTTCACTAACACGTAATATTTTTCATCCAGTGTATGCTATTTACATTATAAAAAATCCCATAAAGAATACTTTATCACTTTTGTATGGTTTTTTCCATTATGAAAAAATGGATACTGAATATACTTTATATGAATATGGTTTTTCCCATTAAGTTAAGAAAATATAATATCTATTTCCCTTATATAATATTTTTCTTTAATGTATAGCAAATATTACTTTAATAAAACATATTCTACATCAAAAAATTTAAAGGGAAAATATTTTTTTCCCACAAATAGTATTCAATATTTCATATATAATATATCTATCATAGATATATAAAATGATTTCTTTGATAAATTTATTTTATTTTGTGAAAATATAGTAAATTATATACTCTCCCACTATATCATATCATATACATTAATATAAGATATCACCTTTACCATATTTCAAAAAACACTCAAATAACTATATTAAAAACTAAGAGGGATTCCAACACATATAATATTTTTTGGATAAAAAGGGGTTACACTAATATATGATCTACCCACATTTAATATTAACTATTCCCAAGAAAATTTTGAGACATTTACCAATTTCTAGCAACCCTCTTACGAGAGACTATTTTACACAAAGGAAAAACCTCCGAAGATACACTTGAAATTCCTAAAACATCATAGGTTTTATCTTTCACATATTGGTATGAAATTTTTATATGTAAAAACTAATCAAGACAACCCCAAAATTAATCATATGTTCTCATCAAAACTATTATACACATGAGTTAGAAAAATTACCAAATTCATATAAATTTTAAATTTCAAAAAATATATACCTAAAACCTTATATGACCATCTGAGATATATATTTGCCCTCCAAGAACATAGAAAAAGATATAAAATATGTTTTAACAATTTTATTCCTAATCTAAAACCAAATGTTTACAATGTTCCTCACATGAAAATCAATATTCAAATTTTCATTGATTTTCAGCATCATATACAACGTAGGAAACTAAATTAATATATTAAAATCCATGTATAGGAAAATATATGTATTTGAAATATAATTATTTATGTGAATGAAGGTATTTTTTAGTACAATCGTTTATGTTTTTTCTAAATTAGATTAACCCAAGATCATATGGACTGATAAAAAACAACAATTTATTGAAATGTGTAATTCCCAATAGAATTTGAGATATTGAAGAAAAAGACTTTTGACTCTTTTATTATCATGAAATTTTGAGTTGGTAATGAAGTATATTGTGTTATATCTAGATGGTAGTTTTGATATTTTTTGATGTAATTATTTATGGTTATAATGTCATGGTATAGTCTTGTTGAACCTATTTAGATGAATTACCAAAGGCATGATTTAGATTTATCTACTGTTTTTCATGGTTTCAAGAGTTGTATATAATTTGAATTAGAATTTCTCAATATGTGTTCTCTACCTAAGACACCCCATATTGGTATAATTACTTCTAACAATTGATTTTTGAGAATATGTATAGAACTGCTAAAAGAAATATGATGTTCAATTATTTAAGAAAGAAAATTATAAATTACAAAGTGAAGGATGATGAAGAGTTTTTGATGATGACAATATTTTTGGTGAAATTTCATATGGAATTAGAGGAGACAATAAGTCTTGTAATTATGTCTACCCTTATTGGGACAACACATTTGATTATCCTTATAAGCGAGATGAGTTTTTTATAAAATATGAAAGTGGAAGTGATATGTGCAATCAAGATTTTACAAATTCAAATAATTATTGGTAAAAAACTGACATACAAAAATAAATTTTATTTTATTTATTCATAGTTGTAAAATAATAACTCGATAGTTTTATTTACTATGAC
Source organism: Viscum album (assembly GCA_963277665.1). NCBI lineage: Eukaryota > Viridiplantae > Streptophyta > Magnoliopsida > Santalales > Viscaceae > Viscum > Viscum album. Next base: position 677,849,614 of record OY728126.1, on the reverse strand, counting down.
GAAAAAAATGGTTTTATAAAAAAATAAAATATATGTAGAAATTATTTAATCATAAAAAATTATTGATTATACGATTGAAGGAATAATAAAAATAAAAGATAAAATTCTATTATAATGAAAAGAATAAAAAAGACATGGAATTTTTGACTAAAAATATATAATAATATAAATGAATTTAGAATTTAGAATAAAGTGTATTTTTAAATGGATATGTACCCATTGTAAGGGTAAGTTGACCTTTGGAATTATTACACAATCAGTAAAATAATAATACAAATTTTATGTGTAATATTCAAGTGTCATGTCGAATACATAAAATCAAATTATTATATTAAAATGGATGAATATACAAATTAATATTAATTAATGACAATAGAACTCTATATATATCATAAAATAAAAAAATATTTCATAAATAGCGTTTTTTAATCTTTTAGTTCTAAAATCATGATTCTCAAAATGACTAGGATTTTTTTAAAAAATAAAATTCTCATTCATATAATTATTTTTGAAAGATGCCTTTAAATTTAGTACCAATGATTCAGAATTATCCAATAATTAATTTTTTATAATTTTCTACGACATTTGAATAATTGAGTGGACAAAAAATGCAATATGCATATATTGTAAATATTATGGATTTATTTTGATCTAAAAGTAAATTAATAATGAATATAATTCCCTTAAATACCAAAAATTTGATTATTTTAAAAAATAAAATTTTTACAAGGGAAATATATTCCTAAAACCATAAAATTAATTTCCAACGTCTAAATTTTATTTTAATGATTAAGAACTTTAATATAAATAATTATATTTAACATGGAAAAAATAAAAATATATGAATTTGGGTTATTTGAATAATAAATGTTCAAAATGGTATGTATTTCAAATTCAATGTTCTAAAACCTTGTTTAATCCAAGGGTATAAATTTTTCAAAAATCAATATTTTCAAAGCCTCTGTAAGAAATTATTGAACAATACTCCATGATTTTATTACAATACCAACCCCCCGATTTCTCTTCAATACAGAACCATTGATCACATTTCTACTCACATTTTCCTTCTCAAAATTCATTCTAAGAAGAAATTGAGGATCTAAAGTGGTTTTTCTCATGTATTTGGAAGATATATTTCATTGTAATAGTTTCAAATATATTATCTTTATTTCTATTTTTTAATCATTTTGAATGACATTAATTCTCCTTAAAAAATTCCATGCTGATTCATTAATATTAATCCTTCATTTTAAGATGAATATATGATTAGTATATCAACTCATTATATTATCTTAAAATGTTATTATAATATTTTATACACATAAACTATATTTCCAAATACATTTGCATCTCATATATTAGTTTCAATGTGAACATATTATTTTTGATATGGGGAATCCATTTATTTATGGATGACAATGATATATCAGGTTGGGCCTCTAACAGGTCACTGGTAGAACAAAAAATATCTTGGTACATGCTATCCTTCATTATTAAATATCCCATTCAAGAAGTTTCTCCTTAATAAAAATTTATATGCCTAATGAATTTCAAATATGTGTGTCTGACAATCCTAAATTTTATAAAATAATTTAATATTATTTATTTTATCTCACACCCTTCCAATGTACTAAATTAAATAATAATATCTTATTGGTAGACATTATCAAATTAATGTAACCTACCGTAAAACTGTCTTATAATTTCTTTGAAAAGACCCATTTCCATATAATTTTAAATATCCAATTAACTACCAATATAATTGACAAATATAAACCAATATTTCAAAATTATTCCCCTAAATGGGGATGAAATAACAATCTACACATTAATTATTTATATATATATAATTGTAGATAATATTACCATATTTATATAAGAATATTATTAGTTTCAATAATGTGTCATATTACCCTATGTTTTCATTCAATGGATTTATTGGAATTACAATGTGATAAGTGGGGACTAAAATTATATAGACCCACACTTCATTAGAACTTCTCAAGAAAAAACTAGAATATGGTGATAAGAGCATCATTATACTATATTGATGATGTCTTAGACCACGTTCTTGACGATATGGTTGTGATATCCAACATTATTTTTTATCTTATAATGGGATATTTTATTAGAATTTTTAACTATATATTATAAATAATTTTTCATCCATTTAATCAATATGATTATTTATTTCATTGATATTGTATCATTTGATTATTTAATCAATATATATTGTTAATTTCATGATTATGTCATGATATATTTCATTTTATGTCATACCTTACTGGGCACTTGAGATTAATGGTTTTATTATTTCCTTATTTTTTTAAGAAACAATGATGGATATTAAATATAGTAAAATAATATGCACTAAAATTATACAAAATATTCATGAGTTTTTGTGATATAAATTTATACTCCAATGTTATATAATATTCAATTGTGTATTTTGTATCCCGATTCTACTAAACATCTAGGTACTCTGTATTTTGATATTATATATTTTGTAACAATTATTGTATAAGTACTTATACTATTTGTTTTTGGATTTATTATTGTAAGAAGATACATCATAAATTTTTGGGAACAACAAAATCTTGGTCTCTTCCATCATATTAAATAGTTTAATTTATAGAAAGAATTATGGTTCCTATAGAGAAAATTATTGATGATTTGAAAGTCCTTTTAAAGAATAAAGTGAAACATGGAGCTACCAAGTTGAATCATGACATGAGAAAATAAATTTTTTTTGGAATGAAGAGGATTATTGAAAAAATTTCATTCCCATTTTTTGTTTTCATATTTTATAAACAAGAAAAAAAAGAGTTTTACTATACACACTATATGTTCCAACATAAAATATATAGGATATTTAGTTAAATTTTATGATTATGGTATTATGATGATAATATATATATAATGGTGTTTTGGAAATCGTTTATTATATAATGAAAGAAATACATTTCTTATATATATGAAAAACAAATCAAATTATGGGTTTGTTAGGATTTATATGATGTAAGTGGATAATATTAATGGTATTTTAAAATCCATTAACATTATAGAGATAAAAAATTTAAAAATTGATTATATTAGGGATTTTATAACTCCATGTTGACATAGTTGAATATGAGTACCATATGTTATCCCTATATGGATGGAAGATATGAATGTTGTTTTCATATATCGGTAGACAAGATTTGAGCATGTTTGAGCCATTTTGGGATATCTATTATATCATATTGTTTTGGTGTAATGAGTTTATCAAAAGTTTTTCCAATAATCAATTATTATAGCCCTATTTGAAGAATTATCTTTTCATCCATGATGGTTTCTAATTAGGCTGGGATGAGATTTGTGAGAAAATTCTTATGGGAAATAGTTTTTTATAAGTGTTGTTAAATTATGCTAAAATTATTTATAAGTGCATGATCTTATCTTGTGTTTTAAGAAACAATTATTCTAATAATCAAATATGGCCTTATTAATTTGATAATGTAGTTTATGCGTTCCTGAATGTGACTTGTATCTTGGGGAATTGTTTTTTTTAAATTAAGGTAAATCTATTACATTATATTTGGGACAATTTTAAACTATATAATATATTGTTGAAGTTTCATAGTAGATGTATTTGCAAGAACATTATGTTATGATTCATAATATTTTCTATAATCCTGAAATGAAAAAATATTAGCAAAATAAGAGTCATATCTCATATTATGAAATAATTAAGTTGGACCCCTAATGCATCGTATATTGATAGATCTACATGGATTTTGGATCATGGTTATATGAAAATTAGAGGATTAAATATGTAATTATTTTTGATATTATGGTAAAATATAATGTTATATGAAGATAAACAAGAGGTGGATGTTTATATGTTGTGGAAGTAGAAAGTGTGTTCTTATGATAAAAACATCCAATCAGTTTTTTATATGGAAAATTACAATGAAATGGATAATTATAATTTCTTATTTTTTGGATACATGTTTTTTTTGATTTTTTATAAAAATTTTATGTGAAGATAATGTTCTATAGAAGAATCATTGTGATGACCTAAAACACCAAGGCTTTATCCTGATCTTTTTTATCTTTATTGAGACACCACATGTATTACATGAATTGGTTATGTTATGGGTAATATAACCAAGAATTCATAGCACACATATAAGTCATTATAAAATAAAATCCTCTGATAGATATATATCTTAAATATTCAATAATAAAAAGAAACAAAAACAACATACATGATCAACTATACTATATACAAACTATGTAAGAGACATCATTAAATAGTTACAATACTATATAGACAACCCTCAATGGAGAGAAAACATGTAAAAAATGTCACGAGGTAGAACATTTTGAAAAAGGGAAAAATATCCGCATTAAATAAATTATGATATCAGACTATATTCGAAAAAATCACCACTATGTACCATCGTATTCCACTAGGAATTAGCAAGACAAACAATTGTAGGTTAGTAAACTTTGTTGTCACCTTCAAAATGCACTTAATCTATAAAGACCCAAAATATTGGCATTAATACCATTTTTTTGTGAGTATAAACATACATAGTATGATACAAGAACATATAAATGAAATATAGTGACAATATGAAAACTCAAAAAATGGAAGAAGTGACAATCATGGGAGAAGGAATGAATCGTTATATGATCCAAAAATGGAAATATTTAGGATATAGGGATGACCCAATAATTTCCATTTTAATGTTAATAGGGTCATATATCCGTTGAATCATGGGATTCTAAGTGAATCAAATGGCTCAGAAGTTCATATGTTGGTAGTCTAGATATAAGTCCTGTATTGAAGAAAAATATTAAAATTTGAGATGTATTAAGTCATATATTATCCTCATTTAAAATATTACTAATTAAACCAAAATAAACTATAGTGGATAACTCATGGCTCAAAAAGGTAGATTCACCAGTGGAGGGTTTGCTACACACTATCACCTTCAATTACTGCACCACTAGTATATAACATGTTAAGGATCTGTTACCTTGTCAAGGAATTAAAGTCATCAAAGGGAGTGCTAAACCATATAATCCATTTCTACCTAACCATGAAAAAACCCAAGCTAATCATAGAATCATTACTAGGGGACCCAAACCTTCTAAGAGGTAACTATCAGTCAAGGGAGTAACCAACAACATTGGAGGAGCAACATCTAATTTAGTAAATTGTGTTAAATGATGGATGAAAAAAATCCCTTGGTAGGAGACATGTGCTCCAATATAAGGGGGAATACTAATTTTACCATTAGTATAGTTGACCCATCTCTTGTTTGAGATAATAAGATTCCAAAATAAATAAAATCAAGAGGACTAATTCCCATAATATGTTGATAAGTACTGAACCTTATAAAGATTGGGTATGGGATTGCACTTTCATTAACACACTAATAGGGAGTTCCCTATCCCAAGTCCACTTTATTCATCTCACCTAGACCCAGTTAGCACCTTTATTGAGATAAGACACCAAAATTTACTTATATATCCGATAAAAATTCTCTAATGTGAAAGAGGTTAATACCATCATTATTTAAATTGAAAATCACATTAACATGTCTATTTATGCATTAAAATATGAGTTTTATGAATGTGATCATGAATTAATTTCCAAATGATTGTTTTTATATGTTGTTTACATTTATGGATATGGAACATGACATTATAATATACGTGAATACCTATACTAACACTGGTCTAGGTATATTGATGGTCGATATACATTGAATCCATGAAATGGTACATGACCTAGGAAACCCATGAAATAATCAATGAATACTACTTGTTTCCCAGTAATGTTGTCCTAGACTATAAAAAATTTCTCGATAGCCACATGGTGTCTAGTCCATATAGTCAAATCTTGAAAAATGTATTGTCATAGGCCCTTTAATGTATCCCATACATGTATTTTAATCCATATTAAAACCCTATATACTTCATGTGGTGGAAGGGTGTGGAAGAATACACACCTCTAATTGTGTTCTCATAATAATGCATAACATGTATGCTAACCCACATGACATGTGAGACCAAATATGTAAATTGGGTCATGTAATCTTATAATCCTAGATTTACAGGAACGATTCCTATATGATGTGAGTTACTAAGTAACATATCATTTGATATTTATAAACAACTAAAACTGTAATTTTTTTTCCTAATTTAAAAATTAGATTTGTGTTTATGAAATTACACAGAGTATAATTAGGTTTTATCACCCAAATATTCATAAACAGTTATATCACTCTATAGGACTACTAATTTTCAGTTCCCTTTCATACCTCCCACATTTGGTTCAATGAAATGTGACTAAACACAAACAGTTGACCTCATGTGAGAATATCTATCAAATTCAGGTTTATTTTTAATATATTCAAGTACAAAAATATTCAACGAATAACATACACTATAAAACCAAACTACAAGTTGAAGTTGACTAACTTCAACTTATCTTTCCAGTTCCAGTTCGATGCAGATTTCAGCCTCCAAAAATCCCTCACCATCATTTTCAAACAATGGGCTATAGCGAAGTCTATTAATGGTTGTTTATCTATTAAAAAATTAGTGGAATGAGGGGGAATATATCCAGGCTTGAGATAATCACAACAACCCAAGAAATATTATTAAAAAAAAATGATGAAGAGAACATGAACTATACATTTAACAATTCTTAATAAGACTATATAAAGTTAAGGAATCCTAAAAATAATGAAGATGGATATATTTTTTAAAATTAATATAATTAGATAGAAAAAATTTGTAATATAAGTGAATAAATGAATCATCCATTGTTAAAATCATTATCAAATCTTGTGCTTTGCATTAAAAATAATAGAAAATATAATTGTGGAAAAATAATAAGAATGATGCGATATATAATTGGATAACCATCAATGAATCCAAAATATATATACTGTATTTATGAAATCAAATTTAAATTTTCTCTATAATCTATTGGTGACTCAAATTGGAGAGGGGAATTTCTTTGTAGTCTTGATTTGGGATGTATGTATCATTGGGATTTTAGGACAGTTGGTGCATGGGTTTTGCCTTCAAATATTTGATGTCATGTTGTGTATCCCCTCTAACGTTAAAAGTGGGAATATGTTTATTATAGAAATAAAGTTTCATTAATTGGTGGATGAATACAAAAAGAGGCAATAATAATTAATCTTAATATCCATAGAGTTTTATCATTTGTATATTGGATAATTCTACGAACAATGATAAAATAGGAAATATATAATTCACAATATAGTCAGATAGTATTTTAAAAAAATATTTAAAAATATATGGTATAGAATGCAAAGCCCAAGCCCCTAATATATAACATTAATCGGTAAGAAGACTAATAACAAACATAAAAGTATTGAGAAAAATATTCTGGGATGGTCATATTAGGAGATATCATCAAATATTTTTATTTATTAAATATTCATTTACGTAATAAAAAAAATCCCTAAAAAATGTAAGTGATTTTAATTATACCAAAAACCATCCTGGCAGAAAACACCACACCTTGAGATAAAAAATAATACATAAAATTATTCCATGGTTATCTAAATTTTCCATTATACCTGTATAGTGGTCCTTTGGTATTGGAAGTAGTAATGAGTAATGTAATGACGAAGAAAAATCATGGTATCTATATCCACCACACCTTTTAACATTTTAATCACTAAGAAATAATTACATAGTGCTTTTAAATAGGGAAAATAATAATAAATTGTGTTTATAGATAATCCACCCTCCTAAACACCACATATATTCTAGTGGTCTATGATCTATACAAGCTGAGTACACCACTATACATGAAAGGAATATCCACTTTCACCATACCCATTAGAAATTTCGTCTCTATGAACTCACTTCAATATATGATGAATCATCTCAAATTCATCACAGAACAAAAAACTCAATAGACTGATTAGTTTCCATTATGTTTTTCTCTTCCTATCACCTAACCTAAAGGACATCCAACTACATGGTATGAAGAAAATTCATGAAATAATGTTATCTAATATAAAATATTTTATCACAAAGGGTACTTCATATGATAGTTTAAAGAGGTTCCCCAATGACTGACTCATTGTAATATTAAACCTATACTAAATACACATACTCAATACATTATAGGTGCAACATATTAAAAATTATTAATTAATTTTCTGTGAAATATATCCCCCATTTTTTATTAATTAATAAAAATATTTATATTTTATGATCCTTAGAAATAAAGTAGAATTTATTTGAAAATGTTTTATATTTTATTTATTTATATATTTTAGTGTTATTTAAAAAAGAGTTATAAACTTTTCATGGGATTTTAGAATTTTCTAGGAATCCAGAAAAAAATTTATTTTATATTTCATTTAATTTTTATGATTTAATTATATTAAAAAATAGTCATGTAAGGTTTAAATATTTTCAAGGAGATACAACATGTATCCTGGGTAACTATGTTATATCCCAAATAATTGGCAGATTAAAATAAATCAGGGTTGTTTTCATGTAATTAAAACATATTTTCACAAGGTTTCATGCATTTGAAAAACGTTCATGGAGATATATAGAATTAAACAATCCAGTAATCAACCTATATGAGAATATATTTATTTGGAAGGGACTATATGATAATATAATTTATGCTAAACACTATGTGTGATTAAAACAGGAATTTCATGATATTTCCATTATATGACTCATTGCTCATGTATGAAGTAGTCAGGTGAGTAGGGGTGTCATAAGTTGATTAAAGATGTGGAAATAGTGGACATTTAAAAATAAAACACTCCCCACAAATCATAAAAATATTCCCACAATAATTATAATATTTAAGTCATTAGCATGACATAGTGATTGTGTTAGAATAATTCTACATCCAATTGGTCACATGTTAGTTTAATGAGAAATTCATACGCCTACATAATCATTTGTGTGAACTCACATAATGTAAGATATAATATGAAACATTTAATCTTCTTTGATCCTTATTTAATTTTTTTATTTGAATCATTCTAAGGGGATATCCCCATTTCCAATTAAATAGTTTTATCTAACCTCACATATGAATAAACTAAGACATACAATTACTCAATAATGTTATATAAAATTATTTATAAACTACATGAAGTGAATATCTTGGGATCCATACAATGATATATTTCCCACATAACATGAAACTCCCACTCACATGTCATTAAACTCAATCTCGAATCTTACATTGGATTAAAAATCATAATTTCCCAAAATGAATAATGGTTATCCTACAATTGATTCATCATTAATTTTTTATAATTGATTTATAAGTCAATGAGAAATAATTACAAGCATCACCAATTAATAAATAATTCATGAATAAGATTAAATTATTATTATTTATGAATTTAATGATGAGGGAATATTCTAGATTGCACACAACTAGTAAGATCCTAGACCTAAACTAATCAATAAAGAAGTAGATATATTGATGTAGGATCTTGAAAATAAAAATATGAAATGAAAAAGATAATACGCTTTTCTAGAAGTACAATCCACCTTAAAAAATATAATGTATTTGGACAATGGATCTCATCCATTGTTTTATTTTTCAAGTTTTATTGTATTTAAATTTTTTCCATTAATAAAATTTCATTTTATTTCAATATTCATTCTCTTTCCATCAACCATTCTTATATTAATTTTTTTGTTATAGTATCTATCTCTATGATCAAAGAGATCTAATTCAAGGGTTTCTCTATGAGAAGTTATACGGTTTTCCCCATTTATTACAAAAATATTTTTAATTAAATTCTTACAATAATCATTTAGAGAGTGATTTGATGGAAGGTTGGTAAACTTGTCTCGAAAACATGTTCTTATAATGTTATTAATATATTTAAATGAACTATTTATATCTTTAAGATAATTATCATGGGGATTAAAGGTTTCTAATTGATGAATGGATGTAAGATATTTCTTGGTGGCTAGTACGATATTCTATTTTAGTAGGATTGAAATTTTGGTTTTTTGTACAGGGTTTGGGTGTGTAGTTTTGTCAAGGGGTACTTAACTATTATTTTCATTAATACTATAAATATTTAGTTGATTATGATCATGCATATTTGGTAGCATGGTCGTTTCTTGGTATGAATGGTATGAAGATGAAGGAACCCATCAACACTTATCATAGGGGGAGTGCTATTTTTTAATATTATTATTTATTTGTATTTGAGTTGGTATTACATGTTTTAATTACTATATTTTTCCATCCCCACAATAGCCATCCATTTTTTACTTTAATTATAAAAAACTAAAAAACCAATAACTACGTAATATAGGGATTTTTTCATTATACCTTGTTGATACTCTGCTATTAATCATCCATAACATACTTCTAGTGTTTAATCTTTTTTTCATTCAAGGTTTAGGAATTTTTTACATCAGTGTCATTATTACATGGATTCTATCATATTGTTCTCCACTTTTAAACATTCATAAAAAATTATCACCATTTATATACACATTTTATGGAGATTGATGAAGTCACACTTGAAAGAATAAATACACTTCTATCAAATCAATTTAAAATTGAAAAATATCTATTTCTACAGGAACCCAAGGTTTCAATTCAAAGGAAAACTTTTTAGTCAATATTGTAGAAAACCAATGTATGGGTTTTGATTACTAATATTGTAAGAAACACAATAAACATTCATGCCACACAAACCCATACAATCAAAATTATGATGAACCGAAATCAATGCACATTAAATATGTACTTAATATATATTTTCTATATGACTAATTACTTAGAGAGTAAGAACTTAATATCTGAAAATTATATGAAATGATGGTTTTGATTGGAATAAACATCCAATCATATATAGATAAAAGTCTATAGAAACTTGGAAAATAAGAGGAAAGGGTGACTATGTTTTTTTAAAGAAGGAATAAAAGAGGAGGAATAACCATTGTAAAATATTTCTCTCCCAAAGAAAATAAAAAGTATTCGTAATGAACTAAAATGAAAAAAGTCATGACAACAACTATACTAAATAGAGAATATTAAAATATATATTAACTAGTTTTTACCTTTTTTTAAGTTCATTTGAAAATCATCACTCATTTTTTTGATAATGATGAACCAATTCCATTTGTGTCTATCATAAATGATGATATGGAAAAAGATATCATGGGTTTTTGAGATATAATAGAGATAAACCAACCTATCCTAAAAATAGTTTTAGGGAGAAATTTGGTAGATAAATAAAGAATGATAAAAATACAGTCATGGGATTTTATCACTCTTTGAATAATTTTTTTTTATTTTTCATTCATTAAAATTATTACGAAAAGATTTTTTTGAATATTTATACATTTATATGACCCAAAAATAGCCGAAAAATGAAGAAAATAATGATTTAAAAATTAATGGAGATAAAATGCATTCTAACTATATTAACAATAAGTTATAATGGTTATGAATGAATATACCACTATAGAATATAAAATAAATACGAGAAAAGATGTTTTGAATTCATGACCCATGAAATAATTGTAAATAGAACTAATAATTAATATTTACTAATAATTTTATTGAGATATAGATCCTATAGGACCATATATAGTTTTTAATGAAAATAACACTTAAGTGATAGTGGTACAAGAGGAATAAGATTACAATAGAATTATACAGAAGTTTTTTCTCCCTCTATAAGAACAAGAGTACTATATTAAAGAAGAAAAACATAAATGAAAGGGTGACCCCCCTTATTTTTTTCTATATCCTTTTAAATTTATTTTTTTATAATAATTTATTGTTATATTATATTTCTTCACTCTTGGGGTACTCACACATTAGTTCAAATTGATAAATATTAGAAAAAATCATTAATGGTTATTTCTATCAAAGTAAACTAGACATATTTATAGATAGGGATGATTGACATTATTTATTTAGCTTAAGGTAGTTACATACAACAAAAACTCTTGGGTAATGTTAAAATAATATTTTACCATTTTATTTATTTTTAAAATTTTATTTATTTTAAAAACGGTCAATTTATATTTTTCCATTTTTACTAGTACAATAACATGTAGATGAGACTATGATCATAACTCAAGGATACCATTGAGTAAATATCTATATTATATTTTTCTTTTAAACTTGATAATATATTTATATATTCTATGTATAGAATATATCATAACGAGGAACTATTAGATAATTTTTTTTTGAGTTTAAACTAGTTTTTTGATGTTTTTTATTTTTCTTTATTAAATTTTAGTGTATTTCTCGCTAAGGAATATGTACATTAAAATATTTACAATTTTCTGAAAATACCAATCTTGTTTTTTTATTTCACATATTTTAAAATTAATGACATTAAATTCTATTGGATGTGATTTGGTTAATATTTTCCTTGATTTATAGTTATGGTAGTAGGCTAGAAATTAGTGTCCATTTCATGATTAATCATCCAAATTTTTCCTCATAGCCTAAGAGAAACCATGAACCTGCATTTCAAACCCTTATTTATAATCCATATCTTGTGTGTCTTAGGAAATTTTTTGAAAGTATAACATAACTTTATAAATGTTTGAAACTATATTATTAAGGTGTGTTATATTGGATTGATTCCATCACTCAATTTAAATAGCCCCTTTTGATCCATTTTTCATGTACTGTAGAAATTTGACTACCTGAAACATTATAAACCATGAAATACCTATTATAAAATATAGATTACAGCAAAGTAAATCCTAGAGTACTGAAATCATAGTGAAATTTATGTTATAATATTTTATTTTTTTGGGGATGTGGTCATGCTTATGTTGTATTTTCAGAGGTAGTATACTAAATTTAGGATGAGTGAATGGCGCCTTTAAATTTCGTTGTGTGAATTGTGGTAGAAACAAAATAATTATAATGATAATATTTTTTTCATTACTATTGAATATTTAAGAAATTTCTCATGTATAGTTTTTATATTTAAATGTGAATTTAAATTGAATAAAATTAAAAATACATAATAAAATTGATAAAATAGGCTGATTTTTCATTATTACTCAACATGAAGCAGTGTAACACAAAAAATAAGGGTATTATAAAATACGAGTAAAATTTTTTAGAGGTTTTTAGTGTTTTTTCATTAAATTATTTCACTAGTTTAATGATTTACAAAAATTTTACCTTTAAGTTTGAAACACATCATTCCACCTCAACATTTTTCATATAAAAAACTACCAAACGTTTACCTTAGAAAAATATTTTTAATATACTCAGGGGTACTACACATGTATTTACCCATGTAAAAAAAATAATTTGGGAAATAATATGTTTCATCACATTCACTCAAGGAATATGCATTACACTACTTTGATATGTTTTTTAGTGAAGGGGTGAAATTACAAATCAAATAGGTCATTTAGTGGTTGGGTAGACATTGAGAGATAAATAGGAGAATTGTTCGTGAATCATAAAGGAAGCATGAAAATTTATCATTGAGGGATTAAAGGTTGATTTTGATTTGATTGGTCTATTTGTGAGATTTTGATAAGATGATCCTTATTTCATGAATTATGTAAAAATTTCTAATGAATAAAATAGAGTTAATATAGGGGAGTTAAAAATGAAAAATCATTCATGTTTTATTATATATAATTTAAAATCTACCATATATTTTTAATAGTTAATTGAAATAATAAATTTATTTTTATGATTGGAATAATATATATTTTACTTAGAGAATTATTTTTTGGGTTTTTATTGATGTAGATATTTAGAAATTATTTGTAATAGATATTATGTTTTTAGATATTTTGAATTTTTTATAAGACCAGTTTAAAATTTATTATTCATTTTTTTAAATAAAATTAATGATTAATTTTACAAATATGAACTTAATATTTGTGTTTTTATTGAATTTTCCTTTGAAAAAACATATTCATAGAGTAAGCATCAAATTTTCTAATGAGTTATATTATTAAAAGGTGTTATTTCATCTTGCATGGGAGTAAAAATATATCAAGAGGTAGTTTGCGGTTAAAAAATGGACAAGGATCTGTGCATAATTTAAATCTCCAATATATATCCTTAAGGATAATAAATTTATTGAAAATTTTATACAAGAGATTTAATCACTTTCCAACCAATATATGTGGTTAAACTTGCTGTTTCATGAGATTAAATTTTTATGGACTTCTGCTCATGTGTAGATCATTTGGATATATATTGGTGCTCATGATAGACTAAACATTGAGAAAATGGGTAAAAATCATAATAAAACACTCCCCGACATCAGAATGAATTCTCTATGATAATAATCACATATTAATTATCCTTATGAAAAATTCCCCATGTTAGAATAGTTTCATGCATAGTTAGTCCCATGTCATTCTAAGCATGAATTTTAAAATCATTTATTAAATTTAGTGTGCACATAGGAATAGTAAAATCACAAATGCCATAGGACTCATCAGGTGATATTAAATGAAATTAATATGTATTTTAATAATTCATAGTGGATTTCACTGTGAATGATTAGACAACCCAACCAACTACCCATATGAATAACCCATGATCCATAGTTTCTCCTATATGTTTAAATGTTGTGCTCTACAAACCATTAAGGTTAAATATAGGGGACATGTGTGATTCTATTTCCCTTTGTGACATTCCAAACTCCATTGAATATGAATATACAATAATAATAATTACAATGATGTTTCAATGATATAAAAGTTTTATAAATTGAATTATGGATAGATAAGAATTAATTACTCTATCCATTTTCCTACCCAAATCCAGAAATCATATGGAAAAAATTCAACTTTTCTCCCATTCATAAAATGACTTGGTAGAATATTTAAGTATAAAGATAGAACAATTTTGATCTAGTGTAATATTCTGAAGTGAACATACGTAGGATAATCCCTAATAGGAATAACCATCTTCTTATTCTATCTAAGGGACTGTGAATGATGTGGTTCTGTATTAATGTTAAAAAACCTATATTCTATATACGAATACTCTAATGGAACATCTATTTTGGAACAACCCCATTAAAAATCATGTAAAAGGAATACTTCATGAGGTATTTGGGGCTCAAAATATACCTGTAAATTGTTGTTCTTAATAGAGGAGGGTCCACCTTCTCCCAAACTCATATTATTCCCATAATCTTCTTACATAACTCTATTTTAGTGAATTAATCAAACTCCATACATGCTTAAAAAAATATCATTTTGAGATTAATAAAAATGACGTGAAATAATAGGTATCTATATTGCAAAGTGATATTAATGATAAAATAATCATCATGAAAGTAGGTTTAACAAAAAAAAAAATGATTCTATAGAGATATATAACATCAATAATTATTTTATTTTATATGGAATTGGGAAACATCGAAATATAGGAGGCCACTATTTATAAACTGATAAAATATAATATGTCTATTGGTATACTATACTAACTTAGTAGGAACAACAATTTTCATGGAACAATGGAAGGATATGTTCACAATGTGTAGAATATATGTATTTAACGCATTGTGAGTATATCTTTATACAATGCATCTAAATAAATTCCTCTCAAATGAACTAATATGTGGAGAGATGAAAAACATATAGTATAGGCATGTCACATCCAAATTTATAAATACAATATAATTATCTATAGGTGGAATACTTCATTCAATAGGATGAACCCATTAGGATTTTTTAAAATATATATAGGAGATAACATAGTAAAAAAATTAAAGCTAACAAATTGATATTATATGATACATGTACCATCCTTATTGTACCCTATAATTGGTCTTTAGAGTTATATGTGAATAAAGATATTATTAATGTCCTTGAAAAGGGATATGTTAGCCACAACACCACTATTAGATTACCTAGTCTAACAAATAAACTAAAAATTACATAAATCGCATACATTAAATTCATAAACAAATCCTCACTTGAAGGCTAACTATAATTGAAACCATTATGAAAAGAATACTCTAATACCACTATATTATGTCTCAAATCACTAATGATTCACATAGATTAGATGTTAAGTGATCCTACCACCCAATACATTCTCCAATCATTGAGGGAATGATCACTAGAAATAAGTGGTCAGGATAGAGCTGGGTGTCATAATATTATAACAACATATAATTGAACTACAAATAAAATATACATTAATAATGGAAAAAATAAACAAAAAATATATAACATTTATATAAAAAATGTGTGCCTATGGATTATTAAAATACGTATTACTCTACAATGGTATGTAGTAAGGGATAATAAATTGTTATAATTAAACATCATGAGGTAAAAAACGTTATAAACTAGAGAAAACACATCCTCATTGAAGAAAATCCATGATAAAATAATGATAGAAAATAAAACCACCATGTACCATTTTATGCCACTAAGAATTAGATTGAAAATATCTACTAGAATTATACCCACCTATATCATCTCTAAACTATGAATCATATATATTGATATGGTAGGTTTTTGTATGAACCTCATTTAGGTGTGAGTGTAAAAATATTCAATAGGACATAAGAAAACACAAAGGAAACGCAATAAAAATATGTCAAGTTAGTCTTTGGAATATGATAAGATAAATATAGAAGAAAACAATATAGAAATTACTTGTAAATAAAAGGAATCAAGATATTGGAAAGCACTAGTAATATCAAATATAATCAATATTAAATTATAACTCATGAGAAACTACCTATTTTTAGAAATGTGAAAGGATAAAAATGTTGGAGGTCAGTAGTTCAGTTGAAAATGAAACCCTAAATTCATGAGGAATTGAAACACATAGACCATATTCATCAATATTAACTATTAATATACCACCATATTCCATTATATGGAACCCACATATAATTGATGGGGCTCATTATTTAATTGAGTACAACACCATATTCCCTATAATAATCATGCCACCATTTGGAATATGCTGGGGAACCCTAATGATGTCTATAAATTGAATTTATCAAAGGGATTACTAACCCTTACATTCCATTATTGAATTGAAATGATAAAACCCAACTCTAAATACAATATAGTTATGTGGAAGTACAACTTGTAAAGCGGTATGTAACAATTGATGGAGTAACCAATAGGAATAAAGCACCCGTGCCTCAGCGAATAAAATGAATCATATGCAGGAGTACTCAAATCCATGGATAGAGGATCAATAAACTCGTTAGTTTGGGGGGGGGTATTTATAAAATATATTTATTTTATAATGGATTTATACCTTTCTATAGACATGAGAGTTACAATCCAACACCTAAATATGGAAGAACCATGACCCAAGTCTATGGGTGTGTACTAAACTCTATAGAGAACTCAAGTGAACCTCACACTATCATTAATACATCACCAGTGGTGTGCGTGACCCTATTTCTAATTTTATAATCTCACATAATCCTAGTTATTTAATATATAGATAAAAAAACCATTAATTAATAAAGACACCTTTAAAATGGTATTTATTTTACAATAAGATTGTTTAATAACGATGAATATGAAACAACACTACGAATATATTATTCATAATTATGAATCCATGTTTTGGGTAAGAGATCCGAAAGAAACACCAAATGTTTGACAATAAAAGGTGTTTATTATAGTGTAAAAATGCTTTAACCCTCCAAATAATCCATGTATTATACTATTATTAGTCCAACTATGTGTAATTTCAACACAGATGACATGTATGAAATGGTATGTGCCATGTGAGTCCAACGAGATAATCAATGTTTACCACTAATATCCCATGTCATATAGAACTATACTAACTTACATGTGTCAATGGGAACATGTATTGTGGTCAATAAAGGCTACTCTTGTATTTCACCACGACCTAGTCCATTTCATGTGTCCCGTATGTGGTGTTTACTCCATATATACACAATGTGTTCCGAACAAGGTGGATAGGTGTGTGGCTAGTCTCACCCTGTTCCATTCTCTCATAATCTATATGGAATTCAAATATTCAAATATTCAAATATGGAGTGTGTATATTATTGGGGTAATCATGTCTAGTAATATAATACACGCTGATCCATGTGACCTAGACCTAAAAGGCATTTGTATCTGGGATACATATTGTGTGACATTTATAAACTACCAAAACCTACAACAACATATTAAGAGACAAACATAACGTGTGTTCATGACACAAAATTCCATGTATTCAGGTTTTCTTCCTACAATCAACTTAAAATATCAGATTATTTCACTAAAATGCATGATTTTATGCCTCACACAACTTGTGAACCTACTATTCCATCCATTACACTTAAACCACACCACCTAAACTTTTGTGATAATATCAAATGTTTCCGGGATTATTTTTTACAAATTCCTATATACTTGAATGTTATCATGAGCATGACTTGCACTACTGTTCCACACTTCCATAATACTTCAACACATTTCCTCATTCATCCAGATGGATCCCCATCTATATGGATTTTAAACAAGATCCCACAACATCATTGTTGAACCACTAGTCATTGAAAAAGGATTAAAATGATATTCTATCTTGATAACAACATGGAATATGTCATGTAAAAGATTTATCATTCGGATAATCTGGAATGACCATAATTTTTCTCTCGAAATTTTTAAATTATGAATGTATTAACCATAGGTCCAAAAAATCACTTTGAGAATATATGATAACATAGGATCTCGGTGAATGATGAATGTTGATAAATTATTTTTCATAAAAATAAGTCATTAGAAAAATAAAATAATGGGAGTGGATATGAAATAATATAATAGTTAATATAAATATCCAATTTATAGTTTTCATTTAAAATATATATATACATTAAATTAGGGAAAAAGGAATTATAACAATGCCCTTCCACAATGATGAATAAATGATTCTTTAAAAATCCATCAACAATTATATGTGTTTCAAATTAATTTTCATTTCAGAATCCATTGAAAGACCAACATGAAGAGATTCTCAATAATTCCAATCACTCAATCCGGGGTTCCATTGTTGTACAAATGGATAAAATATGTCATAATTACGTTACAATAAGCTTATAAACCAAAATTTATTTAACAAATATTTTAATCAAAAACATGAAAATTCTCAGTACATAAGGCAATTTGTGAGTGCCTAATTTATACACTATTCAAGTAATATACCTTATTTTGGACAGAGTTGTGATGTAAAAATTTCCATCCAAGATTATATTTAGATAATATCACCATATGGACTCATGGGTAAAATATTAATGTTGGTCGGAGTGGATACTCAATAGGGGGGTTAATTGAGTTCCAATTAAAATTTCTGTTAAAATATTGTCTATTTTAAAACCCCCAATTTATAAAATAAGTTAAACTGTAGTGGATTTATACAGATTGTAAATGTTCACTTAGCTTCTCAAATATTGATTAGGTCTCCGTTAATTTTAACCACCAGATTAAACTAACTTTTGATACTAACCTACTGATTTACAAAAAGTGTAAACACTTGCTAATTTAACTATCAAATTAGCAATAAAATAGTTTTGTATTTCAAAGTAATATCAGTTGAATAGATAATATATATTTAGTATAATATAAACATAAACTAAAGATGCACAACAGATATAACAAGAGGTTCAGTATCAAGCTGAGACTTAGTCCTCTCAAAGGTATGTAAATTTTATCCACACCCTGGATCGGGGTTAACAACAGTTTACAAAACTGTCCAGGCCATGCGGGGTCCTCTACCACTGTTCTTCGTGGGAAACAAAACAAAGACCAGGCCACACAAGGTCCTCTTCCACATTTGACGTGGGTAAACAAGAGTAAACAATTTTGGTTTGAGGATTTTGATATCCTCCAATTTAGTGCAGGAGACAGTGTGTGTATAAGAAATACAGAGTACAACACACTGCTCAAAAGTTAATAAATAAATCACTTAGAGAGAGGAGATAAGAGTTTATAAAGATCTAGTGATTATTAATGAAGCTCTGGACTCGTTGGATTTAGCAATAATGCTTCTGAGTCCTTCTCTATTGAAAAACAGATTGTCGTAGTCTGCTTTTCTTTTACAGATATGAAAAATATCTCTTGATTCATTGTGTATTCTTTAGTGGTGTTGGATTACATTCATGGGAATTATTTGATGGTATGGCAATCTCTTTCTTGATCAGGATTGTTCTTCTTGTAGTTCTCTCGGTGTATGTAAGTTCCTCTTATTGTATTTTCACACTTGCGCACCGCTTCACTTCTATTTCGTGTACTGCATGTTAATCTTCCTTATATTCTACAAATTCTGATAGTAGGAATGATTCCCTTTTCATAGGTACGAGATATAGTTTCCTGACATGCCAAAAACTATCATTTAATAACATTAATTGAATTAAAAACTACAAATATAACCGTTAGTTTTATTTAAATAATATTGAAAAAAAGTTAAGGAACAGTGTCAGTGTGATATTGTAAATGGTGTCTTCTTCACGGTATGAGGTTCATGGTATGAGATTCATGGTATGAGCTTCACGGTATGTTCATGTCACGGTGTCTAGCTCACGTTGTGTCCTTCAAGGTGTCAGGGTCACGGTGTCAGGGTAACAGTGTCTGGGTCACGGTGTCTGGGTCATGGTGTCTAGGTCACGGTGTCTGGGTTAGGGTGTCTATGTCACGGTGTCTGTGTCATGGTTTCTGGGTCACGGTGAGTCCATACTTAGACAAATATCTGTATTTGGACTTAGATAGAATATGCAGAATATGGATTAAGCTTAATCATTATAGAGTAAGAGAACATGAATCATAAACATAATGGCATGATAATATATGAGAGATTTGTGATCAGGCATAAGAATTGTAAATAATAAAGGGATTAATTAACATCCATAAGATTTTTTTATCAGTAAACCATGATGAGTAGTTATTATTGAGATTGAAGAGAATTAGCAAGATGTGCAATGAATATTGGGATTAATTAACTCTAAATGGATTTGTGATCATTAAAACATGATTAACACATGAGGAGTCCAACAATATCCCCCTGTTTGATGATCACAAATCAGATATAGGAAGAATATAAATGAAATGTAACATTAAAGATCCTAGCATAAAAAAAACATTTTAGAACTGACACTTGTAGATTTTCTCCCCCATTGATACTTGTAGAGATTTCTCCCCATTTTGGGATTATCAAAAAGTAGAGGAAATGAAACATCGGAAGGTTTCATTAAACAAAGGGTTCAAAATACATCATAGCGGAGAAATAGAAATAGTAAACAAGAAATGACATCCCTTCAAAAAGAAAACAGTTTCGAG
Source organism: Viscum album (assembly GCA_963277665.1). Taxonomy (NCBI): domain Eukaryota; kingdom Viridiplantae; phylum Streptophyta; class Magnoliopsida; order Santalales; family Viscaceae; genus Viscum; species Viscum album. Next base: position 677,828,278 of record OY728126.1, on the reverse strand, counting down.
ATGCTTCAGGGATCCATCTTTTCCTTACCTTTATCAGTAGTGGGAACTGGTGCTGAAGTAGAAGAAGGCATAGATGCAGTTGATAAATAGGGTAAGGGTAGAACTTCAAAAACAGATGGGAACAAAGTGGGAGTAGAAGAAGATCTAGGCGTAGGTTGGTCAAGAATGACTGGCCGGATTTGGGAAAGAGCTTGGCTGACTGACATGACAGTTGAGGCTAAGGCAGGTAGAGCATGTCGAAGGGGTGCAGCAGGTGGAGCAACTATAACAATACTCTGCACCTGAAGATACAACTTCAAAATATTGATGAAATCAGTAATGATTTCACCACTATATTTCATAGCCTTTTCAAAATCATCCTTATTTTCCATAAAATTGTCCAAAAATCTGGTGAACTCTATAAGTTTCTGAACTTGAGTTTTAAAATCTTGAGTCACTAGAGGGATTCTAAAATTTTTAACAAGATATCTAAAGTGATCTTTCATATCACTTTTAGAGAAAATCCGGTAGAGATAAAGATCTATTTTCTTTATGATCTCTTTTTGAGCATCATTGGCTCTCTTATAATGAATCCTAACCACGTCCAATGCTCTATCACTGTTTTTAACCAATTCTGTCAAAGAAGAAATATGCAAGCCACTGAAGGCACTCTGAATTTCTTCCTTGATTATGGATCCCAGTATAGAATCATACATAGAAGATGTGGAGGTCTTACCAGAATCAGGTGAAGCCTTGATAACTTCGGTTATAACTTTGAGCTGTTTCAGATCATTTTGCAGGCATCCAGTGTATCCATCTATAAGCTTATTCAGAGTTTCCACAAGATCTCTCATGCGTTCTAGCATCTTGGTGTGTCTATTTCCAATATTTTCATCAAAATAAAGGAGGTATGGATGAACTTTAGACACAATTTCCCTAGAAAAGAGGGAATCAGATGGATCAAGAGAAGAAGCAACAGGTGCAGGAGCAGAAAAAGGAGCAGGTTCTAATCTCAAGGATAACTCATTCTACAAACTTGCTATCATATTTTTCAGATTTTCAACATCAGTGCTCAGAAGATTATTCTCTACTCTGACTTCTTGAATTTTCCTGATCATCCTTGGTTGATTATTCAAGATAATATTTTCCAAGAGAATTGATGCATTTTCTTGACTTAACTGTGTTATTGGACGAGGTTGAGTGGAGACAATTTTCTCAACTCCAGCTAACAATGTTTCTCCTAAAACATTCAGATCCTTTTTGGTCACAAAGGAGTGATGCTCGGGTAAGGGTGCAGGTAAAGGTAGTGGTTTAGATTCTGGTTGAGGTTTAGAGACATCATCAGACTCAGATTCTGATTCGAATTGAGGTTGGGGATCTGGTTCTGGTTCTGGATGAGCTACAGACTTATGTTGAAACAGAGAAGAAAGATCCATTCTAGTTGTAGACACTTACTCTGACTCATTCACATCATTGAAGCTTGGAAAAAATGGGTGTGCACAGAGTATGAGACAGTAGGTTGAGAAGCTTCAGCAGATCCAGCTTCTGTAATATCAAGATTTTGAGGTTCATCCCCCTCAAATTGTGCATCCCTTTCAGATTCTTGAGGCTCAGGAACATGGAAAAGATTCACAGGATCATCCCTGGTCTCTTCAGCAAATTCTTTTCTTGAAAACTGGAAGGCAATTTCCATCCTCTCTTCAGGAGAGGGAATTATCTCAGGAACTGACTATTCCACTGGCTGAACTTCCAGACTTGCTTATTTTTCAACAGAAATATCCTCTTCAATAGGATCTTCCTCAAAGGTTGCTTGCTGTTCTGAATCAAGAAAAACCAACTTCCTTGAAGCATTAGGATGAGATTCTGGATTTACATCCGCACTAGAAGTAGGAGCTTCCTCTTCTCTCAAACTAGAACCAACTTCCTCTTCTTGAGGTATTTCATTAGGGATAACAGCAGGGACAACAGTCCTTTCTTTTAAAATAGGAGTTGTTTCCATTTGAGGTCTTCCAGCTTCTTCTCTTGGAGATACTTTAGCAGTTACTTCCTATTCTTCTTCTTCTTGTTCTTCTGAATACTCAGCCACTTCATCTGGTTCCAAACAAGGATCAGATAGATTTTTAGGCCTTCTTGTATAGTCAACAGGATTGAACTTTTTATACACTTAATCATTATCCTCAAACCACTGATTATTATAGGGGTTCCAACTAATCTTCATTCTTCTGATGATAGGAATGGATAGGCAGAAATAAAGGTCCTCTATCTTTTATTCATTTGGTCCAATCATCCCTTTGGAAACTAACACAAACAAAATCATCATTGAGTAAAATAGGGAGGTGGATTTGGATGTGACTTTGACCAGCTCACAGATATGATTGATAACATACTTGCATAGGTTGATCTTATGTCCATTCTTCAAAAGATGAATCAGGAACACATTCTGATACTTCGTCACAACAAAATCTTTTTTTCTTAGACTAATCAAATTTTGAACAAACTTTAACAGAAGTCTAGTCTCCCCATCTAATTCAGCAGCTATGTCCCTTCGCATGGTGCCATTTCTAGTCAGGACTTCCAAATTAGTCTCTAGGTCAAAGATGCCATTTTTTGGAGGAGGGTCTCTCTGGTAATCCTCACAAAATCCTTCATGGGAAATCCCTTGGTATACAACCCACAACCTCGAAGTGAAAGAGAACTTTTGGCCATTTATCCAACTTGTCACCATAAATCATTCTCCAAACTCAAAAGAAAACTTTACATACTGATAAAATTGAGATACCAATCTCGGGTAGATCGGTCTATTCTATCTAGTGAACCATCCAAGCCATCCTTGATCTCTTAAAACTTTCAAAACTAAAAATCTTCTAGAAAGAAACCACTCTGGACAAACCACTTTTTCAGGTACAACTGTACGACTTACCCGATTTGGGATTAGAGGTCCTTCGGGAGCTATCCTCGGTATCCTCTTCTGTTTCTTAGTGCGACACTTCTCATATGAGGGTGAAGATGGACGCTTCCTCCTTGGCATCCACTGATGGTTTGGGCGAGAGGGAAGAGAAGGTTCAGGAGAGATTTCGGGTAAAGAATTGAATAAAACCCTTATGTTTTATCATTTGGGACTGTCAAACGTCATAAAAACAAAAACCCAGGAAATCAAATAGCGATGAAATAATAAAATTACGCGATACAGGTTAAAATAAGAAAAGAAAAAAAACTTTCACGATGAGACCATAAGTTGGAGTTATGGTGTGATTCAAACTAGGCATCACGGCGAGACAGTTGATAGTCGTCATGGTGAGACAGTGATCATTCTGTGCAGTCACAGTGAGAAAGAAAGGTGACAGACCGTGAGCATAAAATCTTGACGGTGAGACCGTGAACATAAAACAGTAACTTTGAAATAGTGACTATGAAACCGTAAAGTAAAATGCAGTATAGTATTAAACGTTATGATTAGTAAGATTATCACTTATGATTAATCATACCAAGATCATGTATGATGTAGTCTAATCTCTCAGAATTTAATGGTTTAGTGAATATATTAGCAATTTGATATTCAGTACCAATGAATTCCAAAGTGATATCACCTTTTTGATAATGATCCCTCAAAAAGTGATGTCTTACATCAATATGTTTTGTCCTAGAATGAGAAATAGGATTCTTAGAAATGTTAATAGCACTTGTGTTGTCACAATTTATTGGGACATGTCTGAATTGATATCCATAGTCTAGTAATGTGTGTTTCATCAAAAAAATTTGTGCTCAACAACTTCCAGCAGCTATGTATTCAGCTTCTGCAGTAGATAATGCAACATAATTTTGTTTCTTACTACACCATGATACTAGTGACTTGCCTAAAAGGTGTCACGTTCCAGAGGTGCTTTTTCTATCTAACTTACATCCAGCAAAATCAGAATCAGAATAACTAACTAATTCAAATGATTTTCCTTTGGGATAGAATAGTCCCAAATTGGGAGTATGCTTGAGGTATTTGAAAATTATATTTACATCATTTAAATGTGACTCTTTTTGATTTTCATGAAAACGAGCACACATACACACACCAAACATAATATCAGGATGACTAGCAGTCAGGTAGAGTAAACTTCCAATCATTCCTCTATAAATGGTTTGATCAACTGATTTACCATTTTCATCAAGATATATCTTACAGGTGGTACTCATGGGAGTGTCACTACTTTTTGTTCTATCCAATCCAAAATGTTTTAAAAGATCTCTAGTATATTTACTTTTAGTTAAAATAATTCCATTATCATTTTGAAAGATTTGAAATCCAAGAAATAATTTAAGTTCACCCATTACACTCATTTCAAGTTCATTTTGCATCATTTTAGAAAAATCAGTACATAATGTATTTTTTGAAGACCCAAATATAATATCATCTACATAAATTTGTACGACTAAAAAATCTTTAGAAATTCGTTTTATAAACAGAGTAGGATCAGCTATTCCTTTTTTAAAACCTTTAGAAATTAGAAAAGTACTTAATCTATCATACCAAGCTTTTGGAGCTTGCTTTAAACCACATAAATCTTTTGATTATTTGAAAATATGATTTGGAAAATGAGGGTTCGAAAATCCAGGTGGTTGTTCAACAAAAACATCCTTAGCAATATACCCATTCAAGAATTCACTCTTGACATCCATTTGATATAGTTTGAAATTTAGATGTGCATCATAAGCAAGTAAAATCCTAATATCTTCTAATATTGATACTGGAGCAAAAGTCTCCTCATAGTCTATAACTTCTTCTTGACTATAGGCTTGTGAAACTATCCTAGATTTATTTCTAACAATTTTTCCAGATTCATATATTTTATTTCTAAACACCCATCTAGTGCCTATTGTGAAAGTGTCCTTAGGTCTTTCAACAAGGTTCCAAAGTTTATTTCCTTCAAATTGATTGAGTTATTCCTGCATATAAATTACCCAAAATTCATCATTAATAGCATCATCAATGTTTTTAGGTTCAAGCTGTGACAAGAAGGCTTGATGTTCAACCTGATTTCTAAGAGAAGCTCTAGTCTGTGTCCCTCTATCAATATTTTCAACAACAGCATCTAAAGGATGATTCATTAGAATTCTAGTTAATCTAGTAAAGGTAGGACTAGAAATTTTAGTTTCTTCTCTAGGTTCGGGTTCATTTGGAATATATTCTTGAATACGTCCAGAACTTGTTGTCTTTATAGTAGGTTCATTGGATTTTTCATTAAGGTCCAGAACAGATAAATCTTTTTCAAGATTTTCAAGAGAGGTTTTAGGCTCATGTGGATCAGTTTCATCAAACTTGATGTGAACAGATTATTCCACACATTTGGTTCTCTTATTAAAGACTCTATAGGCTTTTCTAGTTAAAGAATAACCAAGAAAAATTCCTTCATCAATTTTAGAAGAAAACTTATCAAAATTATCCTATGTATTAAGAATAAAAAATTTACAGCCAAAAACTCTAAAGTAACTAACTTTAGGTTTTACATTTTACCACAACTCATAAGGGGTATTCTTAAGAATAGGTCTGATCAATACTCTATTGATGATATAACAAGATGTATTGATAACTTCATCCCAAAAGTAAATAGGCAGGTCATATTCATTAAGCATAGTTCTAGTAATTTCCTGCAGGGTTAAATTTCTTCTTTCTACTACACCATTCTATTGAGGTGTCCTAGGAGCAGAAAAGTTATGACTATAGCCATTGTGAGAGAAACAGGATTCAAACTCATGATTCTCAAACTCATGGCCATGATCACTTCTTATGGTTTTAATCTTAAGTCCACTATGATTTTCTACATATTTGGAGTATTTGACAAAGTAAGAACAAGCTTCACTTTTGCGATCTAATAAGTATACCCATGTATATCTAGAAAAGTCATCTACTAGGACATAGACATAATGCATCCAATTTAAGATACAAACTCTAGATGGTCCAAAAAAATCCATGTGAACCAACTCGAGAGGTTGAGAAGTTGAAACTTCTTTCATTGATTTAAAAGAAACCTTATGCTGCTTTCCCTTTTGACAGGGATTACAAACTTTGTCATTTGGAAACTCAAGTTTAGGTAGGTCTCTAATTAAGTTCTTCCTAGTAAGTTTTCTAAGTGAGTGTACATTGCAGTGTCCTACTCTTCTATATCATAACTAGGACTCTTTATGAAAAGCATTTAGACAGGTAACATTTTTCTTAGCTAAGGAATTTAAATCAACAGCATAAAAATTTTTATTTCTTAGAGTAGAAAAAACTAAAACGTTTTTAGAATTAAAAAAATTATAAGAATCATTTTCAAATTTGACATTAAAACCAACATCACATAATTGAGAAATAATTAAAAGATTATATTTCAGTCCATTAACAAATAAAAAGTTAGGAAATAATTATGAGTAAGTGTTACCAATTTGGCCTAGGCCGATGATATTTCCTTTAGAATTGTCACCAAATGTGACATGTACTCCGTCAACCATTATTAAACTTTTGAAACACGAGTAATCCCCAGACATATGTCTTGAAGATCCACTTTCCAGATACCATGTCTTCTTATAGGAACTCTTCAAGCAGGTTTCCTACAATACTGATTTAAATAAGAAATGATTTTGGTACCCAAATCTTCTTGGGTCCAGATTGGTTAGCAATCAAAGCTTTCAGTACCCACATTTGTCTAATGGGTCTCATATAATTCACAGAATCAAAATAATTTTAAAGATAAACTCTATTAGATTTATAACTAAGTGAATAACTAATTGAAGCATACAAATTTCCAGAACTAGGACTTGCAATATTCTGACCAGATTTAGGAATAAATCTATTCTTGGTAATATGTATTTGTCTAGGATGGTGTCCTATACCAGTAGTATATCTAGGTAAAATATGCTTACCTAGAAGTTTAGTAAGAGTATCTTTTCCATTTGTGAATTTCTCTAAGTCCTTTATAAGTTTCTCATTTGAAAATTTCAGTTCAGCGTTTTCTTTAAGCAACCGAGCATTCTTTTTCCATTTCTATGTCATGTTACGATTTATGTTTAACAGTTAAAGCATACTATTTCTTTAAACCTTTGTATTTGTCTTTCAGATCATTACAGGTTTCCTCCAATATATCACAGTATTCAAACAGTTCAGATTTTGACATATTTTCAGAATCAGAATCATCTCCAGAATAATAAGAATTTAAAGCATGAGTTTTAGATGTTACCTCAGAAGTGTTTGTCATAAAACACATGTTTCCCTTATTTCTGTTTTCAGTCTCATAAGCATCAGATTCACTGGAGATATCCTCAAAAGAACTCCACATAGCCTTCATGGCTTTCATATACTTGTTATCTTTATACTCATATTTCTTCTTGTATTTCAGCTTTGGACAGTCTGCTTTTATATATCCTTTTCTTTTTCATTCATAGAAGACAACTTCATCAGATTTTTCAGATTTCTTACAATCATTTTTCCAGTGTCCCTTATTATCATACTTTCCTTTGTAGTTTGGTTTTCTAAAAAATTTATTCTTCCTATAAAACTTCTTAAATCTTCTGGCTATGTGAGCCATTTATGCATCACTGTCAGATGCACTTTCACTTTCATCACAGCTTGAGCTATCACTTACATGAAGCTTCTCCTTATCTTTTATTCTTTGAAGTAGTAGTCTTGAAAGACACTAACTTCCTTTTTGGTTCATCTTCTTCTTCTTTGTTTACCTTAAGTTCTTCCTCATACATCATTAACTTACCAATAAGTTCCTTGACTGACAGTTGACCAATATCACAAGATTCCTTAATTTAAACAGAAGTGCCCCTCCATCGGTCTGGTAGACATCTCAAGATTCTCATAATTTGTTCCTTTACTGGATCAGCTTTACCGAGTGAATTCATTGTATTGACTATCTCATTGAACTTGAGATTCATATCAGAAATAGGTTCATCAGTCTTCATCTTAAAATTATCATATTTAATAGTATAAGTATTTAATCTCATTTCTTTAACATTGGTTGTTCCTTCATGAGAAACACCCAAATTATCCCAAATTTCAAAAGCAGTTTTGCAAGCAGAAATTCTATTAAACACCTCATCTCTTTGAGCACAGTACAAGGCATTCATAGCTTTACAATTATTATTGTAATATGTCTTTATAGGTTCATCCCAAGTTATTCTTTCAGTTTCTGGAATTTTATATTGAGATTCTATAGTAGTCTAGATATCAAAACCAATGCTTTCTAAATGAATTTTCATTTTATGTTTCCACTGAGCATAGTTTGTACCATTGAAGAATGGTGTCCTGTTTGTAGCATAACCCTCAAGTCTGTTATCCATGATAACTAGGTTGAGACAAAAATTTGAAAGAGAAAAAAATTTAGAAATATCAGAAATTTTAAGAACATTAAAATACAACAAAAATCACAGTTGAGAAAATAAAGTATTTCAAAAAATATTTCAAATCCTCTGATACCAAATGTTGGTCAGAGTGGATACTCAAGAGGGGGGTCAATTGAGTTCCAATTAAAATTTCTGTTAAAATATTTTCTATTTTAGAAACCCCCAATTTATATAAAAAGTTAAACTGTAGTGAATTTATACAGATTGTAAATGTTCACTTAGCTTCTCAATAATTGATTAGGTCTTAGTTAATTTTAACCACAAGATTAAACTAACTTTTGAAACTAACCTATAGATTTACAATAAGTGTAAACACTTTCTAATTTAACAATTAAAGTATCTTTAAAATAGTTTTTTATTTCAAAGTAATAGCAGCGGAATAAATAAGATATATGTAGTATACTATAAACTTAAACTAAAGATGCAGAGCAGATATAACAACAGCTTCAGTCTCATGCGGAGACTTAGTCCTCTCAAAATTAAATAAATTTGAGCCACACCCTGGATCGGGGTTAACAACAGTTTACAAAACATTCCGGGCCATGCAGGGACCTCTACCACTGTTCTTCGTGGGAAACAAAACAAATACCAGGCCACACAAGGACCTCTTCCACAGTTGACATGGTTAACCAAGAGTAAACAATTTTGGGTTGAGGATTTTGATATCCTCCATTTTAGTGCAGGAGATGGTTTGTGTATAATAAATACATAGTACACCACACTGTTCGAATGTTAATAAATAAATCACTTAGAGAGAAGAGATAAGAGTTTAGAAAGCTCTAGTGATTATTAATGAAGCTCTAGACTCATTGGATTCAGCAGGAATTCTTCTGAGTCCTTCTTTGGTTTTTCTGTTGAAAAACAGAGTGTCGTAGTCAACATGTCTTTTAAAGATATGAAAAAGATCTCTTGATTCGTCCTGTGTTCTTCAGTGGTGTTGGATTGCATTAAGAGAATTATTTGAAGGTCTGGAAATTTATTTCTTGATCAGGATTGTTCTTATTCTAGTGCTCTCCGCGTATGTAAGTTCTTCTCGTTGTATTTTCACACTTGCACAATGCTTCCCTTCTATTTCGTGTACTGTATCTTAATCTTCCTTATATTCCACAAATTCTGACAGTAGGAATGATTCCCTTTTCATAGGTACGAGATACGGTTTCCTGACATGCCAACAACTATCATTAAAAAACAATAATTTCAATAAAAATAAAAAATATGACAGTTATTAGTATTTAAATAATATTGAAAAAAGTAAGGAATGGTGTCACAATGATTATGTAAACGGTGTCTTCTTCACAGTATGAGGTTCACTATATGATCTTCACCGTATGAGCTTCACGGTATGTTCATGTCACGGTGTCTAGCTCACGGTGTATCATTCACAGTGTCTGGGTCACGGTGTCTGGGTCACGATGTCTGGGTCACGGTGTCTGGGTCACGATGTCTGGGTCACGATGAGTCCATACATAGACAAATATCTGTATTTGGACTTTGACAGAATATGTAGAATATGGATTAAGCTTCATCGTTAGAGAGTAAGAGAACTTGAATCATAAACATAAAGGCTTGATAATATATGATAGATTTGTGATCACGCATAAGACTTGTAAATAATAAAGAGAGTAATTATCATCCATAATATTTGTTATTATTAAACCATGATGAGTAGTTATTATTGAGATTGAAGAGAATTAGCAAGATGTGCGATGAAGATTGAGATTAATTAACAGTAAAAGGATTTGTGATCATTAATACATGATTAACACATGAGGAGTCCAACAATTCATTTACATAAAAAATATTACAAATTAATTAAAACATGTTATGACTATAATTCAACAAAATTTTAGCTTGAGGGTAAACACCACACCTTTGGATCAAAGATACCATTGTTTCCGCCCTAATATTATTTAATAGAGTAAATTAGCATTTTTACAATTTTTGAGGCCCTATTTCATTATAAATCAAAAATATATATATATATATTTCCTGACCAAGGAGAATCAGGATCACTATAAAAATTGGAATATATTATTTAAATTTTTTAAATAAATATTTAGATTATCTAAAAATTATATTTTTATTATAGCGTTATATATTGTGTATTTACCCTGGGTTCCTTCTTAATTGGAATTTTAATTAATTTTTGAATATAGATGTGGTTTTAAAATTTTTCCAATGTCATATTATAGGGTTTTTAGACACTTAATAGAGACTAACATGAGGGCCTTAGAGGTAACTGTGAATACATGGCGTTATAATGGTCCTTGTTATTTCTCATTGAGATTGTCTGTTGAAGATTTAGTTATAAAAAGCCATCTTAAAATAAAAAATACTTCAAATAAACTCATTATTCTCCCAAAACTCATTATATTATACTCTTGAATCATATATTCCTTTAATTGTTAATTCATACTCGTTTTAGGGAATAATTATTTTGGAATTAGAGTATAATATCTAACCTTCGATAATATATTTGTGTAGTTTCTATATATATATTTCCATGATTCATTTTCAAATATGAAAACATTGTTTTGTTAGATATATGGATCAATGGGAAGTAATTGTGATCCATATTTCATCCTAACAGGTATTTTATTGATTCATACTTATATGAGAGCCTATATATCATATTGGGGGAATTCTGAAATTAAAATTTTGTGTAGGTGATTCATGTTTAAAAGGTAATTACATAATAAATTTTCCATATTTCATTTATTATGATATAAAATTGACATTATTTGAAAAATTGTTTGGGTAATATGTGTTTCTTGGAAAAAATGATGCTTTTGATATTATGTTTTTTTTGAAATTATGTGTTTTCATATCCAATGATGTTTTAAAAATATTAAATGTAATTGATTTATTTTATTGATTTACTTATTCTTGATTGGTTTTTCCAGGGATATTGTTTATTTTTGATAAATAATAGTTTTCGATTAGAGAAATTTATTTTATGACAGTAACCACAGAAGGGGATGAAATTTATTACAAATGGGTTCATGTGATATGATACAAAAATTGATACGTGGAAAATATATATGGACCCAAATGCTTCTTTTATGAGACTTATTTTGAGTCCTCTATTATTAGTTATGATATAACATATAAATCATTAATTTTATACTATTTAACATTGTTAAGAATAACTAATCATAATTATATCACACTCCATGAACCTAATGGATTTTTATTAGTGTAATGTAGCTAATTTCTCCTCTTACTATATAATAAAACACAATTTTTTTTATAAAAATTTCCGCTACCCCAAATTTACTTATAAAAAATTCATACATACTATTATAATTTATAACATAGTGAAATATGAATCATATGAAAAAGGTTTGGTAAAATTCTAATTTTGAGGAAGAGAAATAAATGTGTTCTATTGTATTCATTATTAGATTACATTATATAAAAAACATGAAAATGAGATAAATTTGTTGAATAATGTAATATTCTTAAGGAACCATAAGATGATATCAAAAGTCAGGATTTAAAATTCATAGTTTATTACACTATTTAAACAACTATAAAATTATTAGTAGAGAATGAATACATATAACTTGTCATATGAATGTGGAATCATAAATCAAGAACTACGGTGAAAAAAATAGAAATATAGAACATGAATAAGAATATATCATAATAGAATATGTAATAATTATTTTACTAGAGCATCTAAATATACTGTAAAAATCATCCCACATCATATCAATACTGATATAATGAAAAAAACTAAATATATCACATTTAAAATTATAACATTATTTAATGAGATAAAAAAAATTAACAAAATAAATAAAGTGATAAACTATTAGAGTCTCAAAAAACACATTTTTATATGAACATACACATGTGTGAATCATGAAATCAATCATAATAGAATAAAAATATTAACTGATTATCCCATGGAAATAAAATGATTTAAAAAACATTTTAATGAGATATAAAATAAAAACCAATAAATAAGTTTTAAGAAGATAAAAAAATTAAATCACCCAAAAGAGACATTTTATAACAAAATTTTGATGGTTTCCGTGAACTTAAAATATTTATTAATGATGAATCCCTTTAGAAATATTGAAACATTGAAAGAAAAATATTTAAAATAGTTTTCATAACATTTTGGAAATATTTTTAGGAAAATATTTATACATGTAACAATAAATACAATTTCTAAAGGTTGAAAGATATTATTTTAACCATTATATTAATAATAAAACATACTTCTAATAAAACAAGGAAAATAAAAAATATTAAAATATGAAAAACATCGAGAGAATGATAGGATATTGTAAATAAGATGAAATAATTATATTTATAATTTTTGAAAAGTAGTAAATAATACCCATTTTAAAAGGGATATTAAAGTAAATAAAAAATTATAAAATATGAGTAATCAATATTCAAATTCATATTTAACATTAAAATAAAAAATGGAAATATTTGATAAGAAATTACATGAACATGAAGAGATATGTCCAATGATGAGGGTGAAAATTTTATCCTAACATATTAATAATTTTACAGAATAGAATAACTAAAAAATAATATTATAGGAAAAAAAATTTTTATCTAAAAAGTTAGATGAAAAATAAAAATAAAATAAAATTCTTGAACATAACCAATTCTAATATTTATAGCTATAAGAAGAAATTAATTGACTCAATGAAGGTATATATAGTCATGAAATACCTTTCTTTAAATTCCAACATGTTTAACTAAACACAGTCCTCTTATATAATATACTACAATTTATTATTCATATATATTATAGAAATATTTATTTTAATTTTAATTTATATAATTAATTTAGGTTTTTTTAGAAACATACTAATCTAATATAGTTAGTATTAATTATTTATTTTCAATTCTTTTATTTGTTCCAATATTAGTTTGATATATAATTTTTAGTCTGAAATATTTTAAAATTATATAATAACATCACAAGAGTATATAGAAAGTATATATAAATATTTTTATGTATTTATATGTTTTATGTATTTATTAAGTCCAATTTTTATTTTATTTATTTAATTACAACGAATCATAAAAAAGGGTTAGGAATTTTCCTTTTTTAATGATGATTAAATCCACAAAAATATTTCATTTTATTAATATATAAATATATATTAATTTAAGAGAACATAAGCATAATATAAATTCATTATTAATAGAATATGTTATAACTATTTTGGTATTTATAATTTTCTATAATGAAAATATTATAACAATGTTCATGTTTGTGGTAAAACCAACCAAAACAAGAATACTATATAATTTAATTGAATAGTATGAAGAAATATTTTTATAATATCATTATAAAAAAATTATAATCAAATTATTTAGATAATATAAGAGTTTAAAAAAATATACAATAATTGATATGATGGGAAGGTGAATTAAAAACAAATATATTGATGTTGTTATCTACTAAGTAGAAAGGGGACACTTTTAAGAAACATTATTCATATTTAAAGGACTGGGAGTTATTTATTGGGTTTAAGGACTTCCTAATGTGATAGATGATTATAAGAGACCAAATCTTTGAAAGTATTAGATTCCAAAATTAATAAGATTTGATGGATGAAATGGGTGGATGTGGGATCTTGTTAGTGATGATTTTGAGTAACATATTGTGACATCCCTGGTAAATAAAGAATATAAAATTTTCATATTTATAAGTATGTGTGAATGAAATATTAATTTTAATTTAAATGGGATTCAGTTTTTATGTCGTACCTGACACGCAACAATGGGTTTCTCTGAAATCTCATATTGCACACAAGACCGAGTCACACTAAAAAATAATTATATAATATTACTTCAAATGGTGGTTTACACCAATCCATTATAATGTCAGGAATGAATAGAACCCACTACAGCATTATTATACATGTTTTCAATTTTTTTTACATTTTTCCAATAAATGTCATAAGTTTAAATGTGAATGAATCTTACTTTATTCAAAAATAATATAACATTCTTTAAAAGGACCATTTTCCATCTTTTGATGGCGAACCCTATTTAAATCTAGTTCTGGTCCTATTTATATGTTATATTTGACCAAATAGAATTCATATTTAGAATAAAGTCATCATAATTTACATTGGGTAAATTTTGGGCAATTTTATGATAAAATTAATTTTTATTGAATAGTGAAAAATTCTATATTTTAATTCAAAACTGCATTTTAATCATATTTACTTATATAGACAGATTATCAATAAAATTGGTTTTAAAGTGTAATTAGACTATATTTTTACCATTTAATCCAATTTTAATCATTTTATGAAACTTCACAATGTAATTGGACATAACTAAGTGTCAATATTTTAATACATAATATTTCTTAAAAACACTCTTTTTTTTTGTTTTGACAATGACAATTAATTTTAAATTAATTTTTTCCACTTCTATGTTTTTAATTTGGAAACTTTGATTCCATATTTTATTCAGGAGGTCCAAATTGTATAAATATGTAACTTTTATTTTTAGACATATTTAATATTTACTTCAGAAAATATTTTATTTACCATGGTAAAAGGGTAAATATTGTAAAAAAGGGTAAACAAAATTATATTATAATAATATTAAAATACCCTAACATGTATCCTAATCATATTTTTTTGATTCATTTTCTACAATTGGAATCCTTTTGTCCATTTTGGGACCTCATGGTGCCACTTAAGAGTGGTAATGACACTTTATAATAAACAATTTAATGAAATGACAAAAATGACATAAACATATATCTTTTAGTGAATCAATTTTTATATGGGGTTATATAAGTAATCCATTATATGATAATTATTAATTTTAAATATAAATATATTTAATACATCATTGTATTTTATTTATAATTTTTAGATATTAAATAAATAAATTTAAATATGACACAATGGTGATGTAGTAATTGCTGTGTTAATAAAGAATACAAATAATTGATATAATAATTATTAAAATAAAATTATTTTGAATATTTTTATTCCATACATGATTTTAAAGATAATAATAACAATTTTTATTTGAATTAATGATGTTTTTTTGTAAGAATCACGTTGTTTTAGATTTTATAAAAGTCATGATATGAATAGTTTGTAAATTGACAAAAATGAGTTTTTAAAATAATTAATATATTATTAGTTTCTAAAATAATCCTAAAAATCTAATATTCATCAAAATGACATATTTGATGTAAAAAATGTCATTAATTATCCATTTTTTGTCCCTTGGTATTTTATTGTAAATATATTAACATTATAGTACGGTTATGGTAAATGTTAAATAAGTTAACAAAAGGTTAAATAAAAATAAAAAGGATCACCAAAATATCCAAAACCAATCCAAATCTTGTTGGATGATTTTATTTCGGTAAATATGCACCCTATATTTTATGTAAATATGTTTTGGATCATTTTAAATTGAAAATGATTTTATAATAAAATAATATTTTCTAACATTCTTAAAGAGACCCACCTCTCCCTTATAAAAAGCCACCACCTCTAACCCATTACTCACACCTCTAAAGCCCTTTGTCTGATTCAAACACTACCCAATTAATCTCCCTACATCCCTATATTCATTCTAGAAGTCTTCCCATAGGTATAATGCAATTCAAGTAAACTTTTTGGTTCTTACCAAAGGAAGATACCAGATTTAAATATAACATCTTCTCTTAAGTTATTTTCTTTTATTTTACTTCTTCAACCCCTAAACTATTTTTATTCCATTATTTTTTAACAAAACAAGTATAATAAATATAATATGTTGTTTTTATGAGACTTATTTTATCTACCCATAGACACACATCCTTATAATGGGTAAAGAACATACTGTTTCTGTGGACGTCGAACTACCGCCTTACAAAATGATGATAGTTAAATCTTATCCTTCCACCTATTACAGTGGAAATTATAATGGGAATTTATTAATATGTGATATATATTTTATTTATATTGTCTCTATTCTTCTATTTTTTTAATTTATATCATACCTTTATTGTTTCCATAAAGGGTAATCACGATAATTTCATTTGAGGAAGTGCGGACTACCGCCCCCTCAAAGTGATATGAATCATTGATTCCATACGTGGGATGTATAAAGGATAGTGTTAATGAAATTATATATGATATTATACTGGAATTACAATATACCTATGAATAACTATGTTTTTCTTCCATTAAAATACAAAACAGAAATGAAAGTTGTGTTCATGCGTACGTACGACTTACCGTCTGCATGAACGATGCATTTCATTTATTATCTACAAATGTTATGTAAAATTATAAATAAATATATATACAAGTTATATGTGATATATATGATATCTAAATCATTAATAACATTATAGAGATAATGGAATTTTTCCACATGAACAACTTGTAATTATAAGAATTATATTGTTGACTCAAGTACCAAATATCAACAAAACGACTATTATTACCTTAAATGATTACATAATGTTTATAATTGAGTAATTATTGATATAAAAGACATAAAAAACGTTAAAAATGATTTCAATCAAGTATAAATTATCACTAGTTTATGACTCAGGATATTAATGAAAGAATGGGTCACGTAAGAATGAGGTAAGGGGGTTTCATCTCACTTTTTATTCCTGTGAGAATTATTCTGTTTTTGCCACTATTTCCATTTGTATTGTCTATATAGTTACCATGATAGTATTATTTGTGTAATATACTTTATTTTATTGTTATTTACATCTTAATTTTTTGATCCTTCCTTCAAGGGGTTTTTGTTTTGTAAGTTACTAAATCAGTAAGGGAAACTTTCACCCTCCTCTTCTTGTCAAAGAATTATTTTATGTTATGTCATTAAATTTCAATTCTAAAATTTTGGGAAATGTTCTTATATATCCTTATTTATATAATTTTATGTCCATATGATGAGATATCATTTTCTCTTTCATCAATTCATTTTCATAATTTTAAATAGATGATGTTAGTTTTTCAAATTTTCATAAGGGAACTTCTTAACCCAATTTCAATTCTTTGGTTTAAACATCTACTTCTTGATTATCTTATGCTTTGAATAAGTGTGAATGAACTCTAATTTTTTTACACTTAAAATACATTTATATTGGGTGTATTTATAGTTTTCACACAAAATTATTTAATTGATTTACCCTTAATCAAATGGTACAATCTTTTTAAGGGACAACATCTCAATCTTTTTTAAATAAAGCATATCTTGATATTGTGAACATTTATTATACTATAATGTGTATATATGACTATTTGTACATTTGAAATCATTAATTTCTATATTATAATTATAATTATATTTAATTCGATGTTTTATTTAATGATATTTATTCAATAGTTTCTCAAGTGGTAAAGGATTCTTTAGCTAAATCATAATTTAAATGGTTTTAAATATTTAATCTTTTAAATCCTTATCTTTCATGTCCATGTTTTAGAAATTATTTTAAGGATTTATTTTTATGGACATGAGTGTTTTAAAATTTTAATCCTTTAGAAAATTTCAATGTTTTATGGGGCACATTGACCCAAAAATCTATTCATTAAAAGTTTTAAATTGATTGGGAAAAAGATTGAATATTTCAATATCTTGAAATGTTATATTGTGATTGGAATGTGGGAAATGTTATCTTATTTTATTCTTGTTCTATGTGTTATTATTATGTTATGGTTCTTGGGAATTTGTTTACTCATATGGTGGGTTCCATGATAAACCTAGGGTGGGTAAGCCCGAGATAGCTCTCTAATGAATTAGGTAACGTGATGGAGATAAACTTTAATGTTCTTCCAAAAACATTTCGAGAATATACTATGAAGAGTATTCCAAATTTAACTCCCTACATTACTATGAAAGATAAAATGTAATTATATTATTTTATTCCATATGTTACCTTTATGATTTATTATTTCTCTATGTTATTCAAATATTTTATGATTTCATGAGGTAAGTTATGATTGAAAAGTATGGTTTCATTGATTTGTATTTATTGATGGGTTAATGCTTCCAAACCTTATTTTATAACCCTTATTGACATTTTTATGCACATAACATGTTTTGAAATGTTTTTCACATGACTTAAAGATTAATAGGGTCAAGTATGGGATCGTGGAGAAGTCAAGTGGTTAAAAACATAAAAATAGACTTGTTCTTTTTTTAAGAGTTTTTATTTTTTGAAAAAAATGGAAACTCAGTAGAAGTGTATACTTTGTAATCTTTGAGATATGATGAAATAGTTATGAAATATTTCTCTAAAACTCTTAACCTGAAAATATCCTCAATGTGAATTCTTGACTTAACCAAATATTATGTAATGTTTAAGACTAGTTCATTATTGTTGGTATCAAATGTCGGTTTAGAAAAATTTAGGGATTATAAGATTTCATTGAACACATGGTTAGTCACAATGTCAATTATTTCTGTTAAATCCTTATTTTATAACATTTTCAAATCAAGGAATGTCAGTTAAAAATGGAAGGAGGTGAATCTCAAAAAATATTCATATCTCTTCTTAGTGACATGCTTGTAATAATTATTACAAAATCAAGTTCAGATGATTGTGAAACATTTTATAGCATACAAATCACATGCAAGATTCTGTTTGAAATATAAAACACCTTCTCTATTCCTTGATATCATCGTGGATCATGGGTTGTATTTAATCAAATAATATTTTTTCAGTATTTTCACTTTTTCAAGAAATGTAAATTTAATCAATGAAGTTTCAAATATTTTTCCTTATCACAAGATTTTGATGCTTATTAGGATTTTGAAAAAGGAGATGAAAAATAAAACCATTTTCCAACCTATTTATATTATATTTTATAGTATAGTCTCTCAGCACATACTTATGGTATTTAAAAAGGACCACTTTTGAATGTTTCAACTCACACTTAGTCCGAATGTCTTATAATAATCATGTTTTATCAGATGTATTTAAATTATATGTCATCCATGATTATTTTTTGAAACTATTTTTCTACGAACACCCTTTTTACCCAAGTTGTACTAGGTGTATTCGGATAAAGGAAGATAAAATTTTTTAAGGATCTCAAAATCATTGTTGTAATTCATGGACCTTCTACCTACGTGAACAAGATGATTATAAAAACATATGGACATCATGATAAAGGTATGATGTTTTTTCTGTTGTGAATAGTTTTATTTTATAATATAGAGGTGAAGAAATGACAATATATATGATGTTGAGGTCTTAATGTATTGGGATAAAAATTAAGGGTATAAGAAAACCACTGAGTTTGAAAATTTTTGGGTTATTTTTGAGTTTTATAAAAAGGTAAACACACAGACCATGTGACAACCCAACATGTCAAAAAAATCTCTGGGAATCGAACCCACAACCAATGTGCGATTGGGATTTTTCACCTATCACTTGACTATGTGTTGTCCCTGGTTAGCATAACATTTTCATTTTAGTTAAATGATTTTATTGATCATGAACATGTTTATTTGGTATCTAATGTTTTATCAAATGGATATCTTTAGTATAAGAAAATTATTTAGTGATTAAGTGATAAAAGTTTTTTAACAAGTTCTCTATTTTAGGATCACTATATGCTTACGTAATATAGAATACTATGGGATGTCATTTATGGAGTAATGGTTGAAATTTAATTTTGGAAGAATATATGTTTTTATTGTGTACATATGGTTAATTGGGTTATTTCTAAAAATGATTAACCTATCATAGAGAATATGTGATATGGTTAATTACACTTCAGTATGAGACATTATGAGTAGTCGATATTTTTAATGATAAATGGTATGATTTACTATGTAAGTCTATGTGATTAAATCCTTTTGTGTTTTGGGTTCCAATAATAGTATATATTATTTTGAAGAATTTTAAGGACAATCTTGTATTGAATGGTCTTTCATGAACTTTGGGTACTTTTGGTTTGATTTTTGGGATTATGAGTAGTATTTCTTTTTATAATGGATTATCCTTTTTGGGGATTATCTGATAACTTAATAACCATTTTTGTGATTGTTTAATGTCTAAATATAGAGGAAATATATATTTTTTGTTATCTGGATTATGATATTCATTAGATTTTTATTCTAGTGCTTCAGGTGTGACCAAGTCATCATGAATACTCTTTGTTTGGGGAAAATATGTGTTTTTGGTAGAAACTTATTAAAGGATGAAACTCTAATTGAACAGAAATTAAATTTCCTTATTTCCATAGTCAATATCTTAAATAAATTATCCAACATTATCAAATGAAACGTAAAAGAAATGTTGTCTGTTTACTTTTCTTACTGGGAAACCAAAGACAATTTAACCTATCACACGTTTGTGGTTTTCTGGTGGTTAACATCCTACTGATCATGTTTTCTATCACTCTCCATCAAAACATGATGGTTAGTTTTCTATTACATATCCATGCTTTCATGGAATGATAGAATGGGTTATATCGGGTGACCATTTTATTTTTCATTCATTCTTTTTCATTGATAGGTTTATTTACATTTTTTGATGTGGTACATTTTATGAAATTTTTAAGCACAATTTTAAAATTGTGTGGATGCAATTCCCAAGGTGGAGGGCATGTAATATTCCAAGTAAATAAAGAATATAACATTTTCATATTTATATGTATTTGTGAACTAAATATTAATTATACTTTAAATGGTATGTTATGTTCGATGGCGTACCCAACACAGAACAATGGTTTTCTCTAAAAGCTCATGTTGCACACATGGCTCAATCGTACTAAAAATAATAATATAATATTATTTCCAATGGTAGTTAAAACCTTTCCATTTTAATGGCAGGAATGAATATAACTAACTTCATAATTATTATACATGTTTTTAAAATGATTTTACATTTATCCAATAAAATTTAGAAGCATAAAAAATCAATGAATCTAATTTTATGCATAAATACACCAATATTCATTTAATGGTCGATTTACTACATTTTGATGGAGAACCCTTTTTAAATATAGATTTGGTCACCTTTATATATTCTATTTTTGAAAATAATATTCTTCTTTAGAATCTGGGAATCAAAACTTACTTTGGGTATATTTTTGGCATTTTTATGATAAAATTCATTTATTAATGACTAGTGAAAATATTGTGTTTAATTCAAAACTGCATTTTAGTATAATTTATTTATATGGTTAGATTATATGTTATATTAGTTTTAATGTTCAATTAGATTATATTTATAACATTTAATCCAATTTTGTTCATTGGAAGTAATTTCACATTGAAATTGGACATAAAAAAGTGTCAATCTTTTGATAGTTATTATTTCTTAAAAACACTTTTTTGTTTTGACAAAAAGAATTAATTTTAAATTAATTTATTCCACTTATTTGTTTTGAAAATGGAAATATGGATTCAATATTCGAAATATGTATGTCCAAATTGTGTAAATAGGTAACTATTATTTTTCGACATTATGAGTATTTACTTCAGTATATATTTTATTTACCATGGTAAAAGGGTAAATATGGTAAATAAGATTAAAAAATAATATTATAATAATATTAAATTACATTAACATATGTCCTAATCAAATTGGGTGATACATTTATGACCATGGGAATCCTTGGGTCGATTTTGGGACCCACTAGAGCTACTTAAGAGTTATAATGGCATTTTATATTATTTAATTTAATGTAATGAAAAAAAGGACATAAAAATTTATTTTTTAGTAAATCAATTTTTATATGGGGTAATATAAGTAATATAATCAACTATAAATATTAATTTTTAATCTAAAATGATTTCCTCCGTCATGGTATTTTATTTATAATTTTTAGACAATAAATAAATAAATAAATTTAATTATGACATAATGGTGATGAATTAATTGCTTCATTTATAAAGGATTCAAATAAATGATATAATAAATATTAAAATAAATTTATTTTTAACATATTTATACCATCAACTATTTTTAGATATAATAATGACTGTTTATCATTAATTTGATAAATATTTTTAAAAACAATATTGTTTTAATAGATTTTTTAAAAGTCCTGATATGAATTGTTTGTAAATTAACATTAATTCATTTTAAAAACATTTAATATTTTATTAATTACTAAAATAATCATAAAATTCTATGATTCGTACAATAGAAAAATATGATGTTAAAAATGAAAATAATGATCAATTTTGTGTCTCTTGGATTTTTATTGTATATATTTTAAAATTACAGTATGAATATGGTAAAAGTTAAATATTTTTAAAAAAGGATAGATAAAAATGATAAGGATTAAAAAATATATAAAAAAACTATTCAATTCTTATTGGATGATTTTATTTATACTTATGTGCACTAAATATTCTAACAAAATATGTCGTGGACCTTTCGAAACAAAAATTAATTTTATAATAAAATAATTCTTCCAAACATTTCTAAAGGGCCCCTCCTCTCCCGTATAAAAAGAAATCACCTATAACCTATTACCCACACCACTCAAGCCCATTGGATCATCCAAACTATGCCAAATTAAACTCCCTAAATCCCTCTATTCCTCTTGGAATCATTCCATTAGGCAGAAGGAAATTCATCTAAACCTTTTGGTTCAAACCAAAGGGAGATACCAGATTTAGAGGCAATGTCTTTATTTAAGTTCTTTTCTTTTATTTTATTTCTCCAACACCCCAAACTATTTTTATTCAATTATTTTATAACAAAAAAAGTATAATAAATATATTAGAGTGTTTTTATGAGATGGTTTGGAACTACACTTACATAGAACTTCATCTAATTGGTAAAAAATGCACTGTTTTTATGGACGTCGAACTACTCTCTCACGAAACGATGATTGTTCAATCATCTCCTACCACCTCTTATGGTGACCATTTTTATATAACTGTATTTATATGTGATATATATTATATTTATATCATCTCTATTCATATGAATTTTTCATTTATATCATACCATTGTGGTTTCCATAATGGGTAAACGTTATAATTTCATTTGAGGAAGTGCAGACTGCCACCCCATTAAAGTTATATGACTCATTCATACCATACGCGTGACGTATAAAGTATGGATTTAATGAAATTATATATTATATTATACTTTAATTTTAATATACAAAATTGAAATTAAAGTAGTGTTCATGCGTACATACGACTTACTGTCTCAATGAACAATGCATTTCATTTATTATCTCCAAATGTAATGTACTATTATAAATACATATATTTGATGGATATATATGAAATATATTATATATATATCATGAATATAATTTTTGATATAATGGAATTTGGACCACATGGACAACTTGAAATTATAGGAAGTTCATTTTTGACTTAGGTACCAAATACCGAAAAAACTCCCATTATTAACATAAATGATTAAATAATGTTTATAACATTGTAATAAGTGATATAAAACGAATAATAAACTTGTAAAAGGTTCTGAATAATGTATAAATTAAATTTATTTTATTATTCAGGATATTAAAGAATGAACGGGTCAAGTCGGACATGAGGTAAGGGGTTTTCATCTCACATTTTATTCCCGTGAGATTTATTCGATATTTTCCACTATTTACATTTCTGTGGTGTATTTAATCCCCATGATTTTATAATTTGTGTAATATACGTTAATTTATGGGTATTTACATCTTCATTGTTTGATCCTTCTTTCAAGCTGTGTATATTTCGTAAGTTTCCAAATCAATAAGGGAACCTTTCACCCTTCTCTTCTAGTCAAGGACTTATTTTATGTTATGTTTTTAAATTTAAATTCTAAAATGTTGGGATATGTTCTTATATATCCCCATTACTGTAAATTTTATGTCCAAGTGATGAGATATCATTTTCTATTTCATTAATTAATTTTATGAATTTCAAAGGGACATTGTTTGGCTGTCGAATTTATATAAGGGAACATCTTAACCCAATTCCAATTCTTTGGGTTAAACATATACTTCATGATTATTTCATTTTATGAATATGTGTGAATGAGCTATGATGGTTTTACACTTATTATCCACTTATATTGGGTGTATTTATATTTTTCACACATATTTATGTCATTGATTTATCCTTAATCTAGTGGTACAATATTTTTAAGGGGCTACGTGTCAATCTTATTTCATTGTGGCATATCATGATATTCTGTACATTTATTATCCTATAAGGTGTATATACAACCATTTTGAGATTAAACATTATTAATTTCTATATTCTAATGATAAGTATAGTTTTCTTTGCTATAATTCATTAATGATTTTTATTCAAGAGTGTCTCAAGTGGTAAAAGATTCATTAACTAAAACATTGTTTCAAATGTTTTAAAGATTTAATCATCTAAATCCTTATCTTTTTCAGTGATCAACCCTTTGTTTTTTCACTTATGGTGTTCGACCTGCGAGTTCTCTCAGATGCTGTAATCCTGCTATGGCCTCATGTTTCTCTATGCCTCTCATAGTTTGATCTTCCACAGTGGTAACCAAGAGGCCTTGGGTACTATGGTTCGACAGACGATGGGCTTCAAGGTGCTTCCGGTGTCGATAATTTTTTCTTTTTCCGGTCCTTCCCTAGCCGCCTCAACCAAGATCTAACCTTAGATTCCATTTCTCCATTATAGTTTGGATATGTAGTGAGGGTTATTATGAGGTTTTGGGAAATCAGTATGGCGGTCATGGGTCTTCCCATTTTGGTTTCATCCCCGGTTTCATTCAGGGTTTATTCACAGTTTCCTCTCTTCCAATCCCCTTTCTTGTTTAATTTTCTTTTGTATTCCTCCCTTGCTCGGATTTGTCTCGAGGGCAGCTTGTTGATTTTTCGTTTTTGGCTGTTGGTGTTGGATGTCGGTGAGGTATCAATGTTTGTGTTCACACTAGTGATGAGTTGAGGTTGACAGTGGTGATGGTGTCATGATGGTAGAACGACTGTGTTGTTTGCAACATTTATCTTAGTTGTGCATTGTCTATGAAAACATCAAGGACGATGAGGTTCTATGTGACGGTGGTTATGATTATGGCTTCCTCAACGGTAACAACATATTAGCATTGTGGTTCTATGGAGATATGATTTTCTTCTATGGGATTGACTTCTTTTCATGTGATGAGTGTTTCTTGGTAAAGGGATTGGGGTTCAGTGATGTGTGGCTTGAAGTCAGATAATGGTGATGTTTGGAGAGATCGGTGGGGATGTTTTGGTGAAAGCGGCGATGTGATGATGGTGGAAATTCAATGGTTGATGAAGTGGTCACAACAACATTCAAGGTAGGTTTGGGGATTAAGGAATTGATGTTATCTTATGGTTTTGAAATTTGAAACGGGGAGTCTGGAGATGGTTGGAGGCATGTTGATTTTGGTTATTATGGGATATTATTTATTTTGAAATCTGTATGGCTATCATTGTTTTGGAGGGTCCGTGTGTGGTTCCCACTTTTCCTTAAGGTGATTTTGTAATAAAAAAATGAATAAGAAGGATATATTTCCTTTATGATTATTTTATGTGTTATAATTATGTTATGGTTTGGGGACAATATTTTTACGCAGATGGGTGGTTCCGTGATAAACCTAGGGTGGGTGAGCCCAAGATAGCTCTCCAATACGTTGGGAAACATGACATAGGTAAACGTTAATGTTTCTCCTAAACAATTTATGGAATATACTGTGATGGGTATTTCAAATGTTACTCGCTACGTAACTATGAAAGCTACAACGTAAGTATGTTATTTATGCCATATGTTACCTTTATGATTTATGAGTTCTGTGGATTATTCATAAATCTTATGATTTCATGAGGCATGTTATGATTGAAAAGTATGGTTTCAGTGGTTAGTATTTATTGATGGGTTAATGTTTCCTTTCGTTATTTTATAACCCTTAATGAGATTTTATGGTCATCCCATGTTTTGAAATATTTTTCACTGGACATAAATATGAATAATGTCAAGGATGGGATTAAGGAAAAGTTATGCTTTCTAAATAATTGAACAATAAATATTTATTTTTTAAGATATTTTATTTTATAAAAGAAATAGAAACTTAATAGAAGTGTCTACTTTGTAATTTTTGAGTTGTAATGTATTATTTATGGCCAAATACTATACAACTCTAAACCTGAGAAGATCCTTAATGTGAATTCTTAACTCAACTCAATATTGTGTAATGTTTATGGCTGGGTCCTTATACATATTTTTAGATACCTATTTCACAATTTATAAATAATGCTATTTCATAAGGAAAATGGATAAATAATTGGTAGACAATGAATATAGGTAATTGGTTTCATAATATATAAATTTTAGTAAAATTGTTTATAGACATTTTTTCTCTTTTTTAAAAAAATTAACAATTTTCCAAGTCTTATCTTTTTCCATTATAACACAAGTTTTACACCAGTAGTTTACATCGTGATAAAGAAAATTAAATTGAACATATTACATAATGTTTATGTGACAATTCCAATTATGATGATCATTTCATTGAAATAATTTTCAATTATGATATTTTTTTTTTCAAAATAAAATATTATATATTTTCAAGAAAATATATTTTTAATATTTATTATTTCCCCGCCACTTATTAGAAATAATTAATCATTCAATGAATATTTGTAACACCCTGAGTTTTTGTGGTCTTTTTTCTGAATAAATTAAATTTCATTTATCTCTTGCAATGTGCTATGTCGAACATTCATTTTACATGACACCAACATAGATTATGTTACAAGATACCAACTCGGTGTAATATACAAAAAACTATGACTTAGAATACATTACATGCAATAATAACTTTTTATATATTACACACAACATAGACTTGGCGTACATTTCACAGAACACCGACGTTTCTACCAAATACTATTTTAATATCCTTCTGTGAAAAATAATAAAACTAAATATAGACACATTTGTAAATTTAAAATGTGAAAATAAACATAATTTTGAAATTTATAATGTAAAAATTACATTAGGGTAAATTAATGGGATTTTTTTGAGAAACATCAATTTTGAATGAATAGTGAAAATACAAGTTTTTATTTAAAAGATTTCATTTCATATAATTTATTTCAAAGTCTAAAATATTTTTTAATATTTTTTAAATGTTTAATAAATTATTTATCAAATAATACAATTGAGGTTATTATAACCAATTTTACATTGATGTTTGATATTAAAACGTAGCAAACTTTTGATTATTGTTACTTTTAAAACCCACACTGTCGACCTTGCGGTCGGATTAATTTTAAATTAAAATATACCACTATAATGATTATAATTTCAGAAAACGAATTCAATATCTGGGAAAAATAATTTATAATTTTTAATATGTTAATATTAGTTTTTTGACAAAAAATATTAATGAATGTAATTAAAATTAATTACAATAATTAACGAAAAATTAAGGTTATCTAAGTACTGATCCTTAGATTTATGAACCAAAACAAACTATACCCTAAAGAAAAAACCCATTTTTAATATATAATTTTAAAATGAACCTTCCATTCATGATTGTTTTTGGTTTGGTATGGATATTTCTATAAAAAATGTGGGTACACATAACTTGTTTTCCGAAATGCAAAGTGTGTCCTTTCCTTTCCCTATTAATGGCCACCAGCTCCCTCATTTTTATCACCTCTAAAACCACTTAGGATTACCCAATATTTACCAAATAAACTTCCCAAAACCACTAATATAGTCCTAGAATCCTACCTTTTGGAATGAATTCTTCCAAGTATGCCTTTTAGAAAAAACAAAAAGGGGTTTATTGATTAAGAGGTATTGCCTTCTCTCAAGATGTTTTATTTTATTTTCCTTCTCAAACTTCCCCATTATATTTATTAAATTATTTTATAAAAAAATATAATCAATATAATAGGATGTTTTTATGACAATTTTTTGACATAATCATATATTCAACTCCATATAATGGGTAAAGAACATACTGTTTATGTGTAAAATGAACTACAATGTCACGAAATTATTATTGCTAATTTTTTCTTTTACTGTATCTCATGCTGGAAATTATGATGGAAACTATATTTATATATGTTATATATTATTTTCTTATGTCTCAAGATTCGTTATTTGTTTTACAATACATATCATTTTACATTCTATTTAGTGTAAATATGATAATTTCATTTGAGGAAGTGTGGAATATTTCCCCTCAAAGTGATGTGATTCATTCACCGACTACATGGAATGTATTAAAGATGATTTTAGTGAAAATATTTGATATAAATAAATTTAAAATTCTAATTTTATGAAATTATATAAATATAAACATATATTTCATTTTCTATATTTATTTGAAAATGACAATATAAACAGAAACAACGTTCATGCGTAGGTAAGGCTTACCATCTCCATGAACAAGGTATTCAATTTCATAATTATATATTATATATATTATTATAATAAAAATATAATTAATATAAATGATATTAATATAATAGATTGAATTTTTTAATAATGATATAAATATACGGACTAATGATATAAATATTACGACACATAAAAAGAACAAAGCGAATATTATCTGATGTTAAACCGTAACGTAGGATAGTTAAAAACCAAGTAATATAAGGTCATAATAAAAACATATATGTTATTATATTTAATATTATTATTTTTAAATATTTGTATAAAAAATTTAAATTTATTATATTGGTGGTTCGAATGAATATGATGATATTTAAGACAAAATGTAACAGGATTTTATCTCACTTGATATTTCAATGAGATACATGAATTATTTACCACCAATTCATTTTGTGTGGTGTGTATACTGCCCATGGATATACTAAATTATTATTATAATTAAATTTATGGGTATTTACATATCTATTTTATTATATTTATTCCATGGGGTTTATGTTTCAAAAGTTAAAATATTGATAATATAGTTTTGTATTAATTTTATTTTTTTGAGACTCATGTTTTGTAATGCACAGAAATTATTTTTAATGGCCTATATACTTCCCTATTACTGGTTATATCATGAATAAACTTTTTCCATGATATTTTAATCTTAATTAAATTTCATTTTCCCACATGGAGAATATGAACCCACGTAGCCACATTATAAGAGTTCATTGAACTAACACAATATCTTTTCCAAATTGTTTATGTCTATGCAATTATTGATGAAATATTATGAACCACATTGGAATAACAGTAATGAGTTCCCCTATCATATGGATATTCATGATCTGTCCATGCATTTATTCATTTTCCAACTCTTTGGAACCTAATATAAATTTTTTAAGTAAAATATGAGGTCTCTCTCTAGTCTGAAAACAATTTTAATCAAAAAAGGAGTTTTATAAAATATTTTATAAAGAGAATTGAAGTTCATTTTCAATGAAAAACGATTTGAAAAACATTATTTTATTTTAAATGGTTATTGTATATTTTTTGAAATCTATTTCAATTTCAAAGAATTTTATGATTTTTTATGCTTTCAAAATGGTTTTTAATACAGATTAGATATTCTCCTAAAGAAATGTTTTAAATGATATTTAAAAATTATTTACAATATATGATGACACCCAATTGTGTTACTATTACCTTTAAAGATAAATTATGTAATGTTTCTAATCATATTATTTATAATAACGGATTATGTTTTTATGGAATGCTGTTTATGAAACCCATATCACTTTTTTATGTTTTATGCTACTGAAAACTGCTTCTATTCATGGGTTATGTTTACAATGAAATTATTATGAAACATATCCTATTTAATGGGTTATGATACGATTATATATTTAAAAACCCCATTTCATTTCATGAGTTATGATATTATTATTTATGATCTTGTGGAACATGTATGTATGATTTCACTATGAGATGGGTGGGACCTATATAGACCGACATTATATTGTGTAAATATTTATATCTAATGCGATATATGAATAGAATGAGAAATGAAATGGGATAAGTATTACATTTATCGATTGGGAAATGAACTTGGTTCAGAAATATTGGGATGGAATGAGGGGTGAAATGGGTTATGTAATACTAGGATGGAACGGGGTCTGAACTCGGTTCATTGAAGAGCTTTATCCATGGGGATGGTCTCGAAAACAATGCCTTGACTACAATGGAAGTCATAATAATTACTTATACGTCTATCATAATTAAGTGTTTTATTCACATTTTTTTATGTTTTATGTTATTTATATCATTAGGATTTATGTTTTATGAACTACAATTATTTAAGCCATGATTCATGTATATGGTCTTTGATATAAAGGGTATGATATTATAATTTCAGGATCACGTTCTCATAACCTTATCATCATGATTATGATTACATATCTCCCTTTTTTACCCTTATTGAGCATTTGTGATCACCCCATTTTATGTTTCATTTCCCAGGTATAGAATATATTTGTTCTGATTAATGTTTCTAGGAATTTTTCTAGTCAATAAGAACCTATTGGGAGAGAATATATCTCACTTATGTATCAGTGTTTATTTCTTCATGTTTCCAAAGGCACTAGTCCGGTATGGTCATTGGTTATTTGTTTGTATAATGATTTATGTATTTCAAAAATATTATTTAATGTTAATATATGAAAATATAGGGTTTCTATAGGTTGTTTTAGGGAAAAGGTTTGGTTATACGTTGGAATCCTGGATGAAAATACCTTAATGAGAACCCTATGGACATGTCTAAGGCTAAGTAGAAGAAAAAAAGAATAGTATATGAAAATGTCTAGGAATTTTGGTTAGTCATAGAGATATTGGTTTCCAATAAATACATATTTATCTAGATATTACAAGGGGATCCTTATCTTTCACAGACTTACCTATGGGTAACAAGTATGTCATGATGTTCCGGGCTAGGCTCAGGGTAATCTGGTACACAACAATGGGTCTTACAGCACACATACATCGACAATAATAGGGGATATGCTTTTGAAATTTAAAAAATAATAATGAACCATCATGAAGGATATAAATATAAGTTATCTACGGATTAACTAAGATAATCCTAATATGTCATAGATTAAAAAATCTAATATATTTTAGACAGACTATAATATAATATTCATGATTATACGGTTCCTCAAAATGATAATTGTTTCTTACTCTATGATTTTGGTTTTATTCAACTAATTGAATCCAATTGAATAAAATTATTGGTGAGTGTGGTGGACAATGAAATGATTGTATTTTGGAGAGAATAAATGATATTGGGGATGGAATGAAAAACATCATTGTTATGATCACATATCTTTCTCATGAAATGAATCATTGTGGAATTAGAAATGAGAAAAGGAGGAAACAAAATTCTATTGAGTCATTCGTGAGGTTACATCAGACTAGTTGTGTAATCTAATCAATAATACTAGGAAACAAGATGAGATTGAATTCATTGTTATGGATGAGTTCAAGAACTTATTTTTCAAAAAGTACTTTCCTCAGATTCTTTGTACAATGATATATAAAGAGTTGATTGAGTTGATGTAAAGGGCTGATGAATATATTTGTACCTATGAGGCTAATTTTACATGTCTTGTGGGGTATGCATCATGAATTATCATCCAACATTAATGTAATGTTTATAGGTTCTTCAGCGTATTAATGGAATGTCTTCGAAGTTTTTTGTCCTTAAGATTATTTTTTAGATATGAAGATATTTTGAGTTGTTAAATCATTGTTAATAAAGTGGTTGGAGTCATGAATCAATATCAATATTTTTACCAGAAAAGGAATATGAAGTTCAAAAGAATCTTTTAAAACCATAGAGAAAATAAAATGACCGTCCCTTTATTCTCTAATTGTGGGAAATGGAATGGAAGAAATTTACTTAAGGGGACTAATAAATGTTTTAGATTTGTAATGGAGGGCCATCAGAAAATGGATTGTTGAAATGATCCTAAGAAGTTATCTCCAAATAAAAATATAGAGAAAGGTACAACGAATGAACCTAGCACAATTCAGTGCTACATGAGTACATAGAATGTCCATTATTATTACCACTGATAAAACTCATGGTCTGGTGATGAGGATCTACATCAACAACCTCTTATTTTAGTGGGAAGGGGTAGATCTCATGTAATAACTATTTCTAATTAGGGGTGATATATAGATGTAATGAAAGGTACTAATTTCTATCTACTCAAGATCAACTAATTTCATATTTGATTATTGATGTACCCAGTCATTCATATCTAAATAAATTTCAAAGGGTGGTATGATTATAATAAATCATTTAGTTGTGGATTTAATAGTGCAATCCCTTAATGGTAGGATAGTTGCATATCAATTATATGATTCCTATATGGTTGAAGTTTGTGGGAATGTTCTTCCAGAATATATTATTATTTTTCCTTTTGTAGAACTTGATGTCATATTAGGCTTGGATTTCCTTTATCTTGAAAAATACCACATTATTTATCTTGTAAGGTAAGTTATGTTTTTTCATTAAAACTATTAGATGATCATCCATCAATGTGATGATTAGTATGATCTTCTTGTGGAGATTAAATCATTTTTATGTGTTTTAATTCTCATTAAAAATAGTTTTTTTATCACAAATGGTTGGGGAGAAAATAGACATTGATGATATGAATATTGATCATGATATTTTTGATGTATTTCAAGAATATTTGACAAGTAATCCACGAAAATGTATAGTTGAGTTCAAAATAGAAGTCATACCTAGTTCTACACCAATTTAAAATACACCTTATAGAATTGATATGATTGAGTTTCATGGATTGAAGAAGCAACTCCAAAAAAACCCTAATAAGGGATACATTTTTTAAAGTGTATTACATTGTAGAACACCCATTTATTTTTTAGAATGAATGATGGATAATTGGGACTTGGCTTTGATTATCATGTGTTGAATAAGATGAAAATCAAGAACATGTATCATTTTCTTTGTATTTCGGACTTGTTTGATCAATTTCAAGCATCTCAATAGTTTTACAAGATTGAATTTTTTCAGATATCATCCATTGGGGATCAAGAAATAAGATATACCTACATACAAAATTCTGTACAAGATATGAACAAAATGAATATATAGTGATTCCTTTTGGTCTTACTAATTCCCCTTTTATCATTATGTATATAATGAATAGAGTCATCAGAAATTAACTCCATGATTTTTTGGTTGTATTTATATATGACATTCGTACCTATTCATAATGTAATGAAGACAATGAATATCACTTGATAATTGTACTAAATACCCTAATAAATGAGAATCTATATGGAAATTTTATAATGTGGGAATTTTGGCTATAAAAATTTTCACTTCTAGGTCACAAAATCTAATGATATAGTATAACAGTACATCGATCAAAGACGATGGCAATTAAATGAAATCCTAGACCAACCATAGTGAGTGAGATCAATATATTTATTAGTTTTTTTGGATATTAGAAATGTTTGTGGAGAATTTCTCTTGATTATTTAATCCTTTGTACAAGTTAACTAAAAAGGGTTTCATGTTTTTATAGATAGATGAATGTGGGGAAAATTTCAAGGACCTTAAGAGAATGTCATTAAGTTCACCTGTTCTTACATTACCCTATAGTGGATAAGGGTTTTTAATTTATAGATATGCATAAAATAAGGGTTTGGGAAGTGTTATTAGGTATAATAACATGGTAATAGCACATGACTCTTGATATTTAATGGTCCATGAGAAAAATTGCCCAACTCCTGATTTGGAGTCAGTAGAGGTAATTTTTGCATCAAATATATTGCGGAATTATATATATTGGGGAGAAATGTGATATATATAACATTCATAAAAGTCTGAAATATTTATTCATATATATGGAGTTGAACATGAACCAAAGAAGATGGTTATTGTTGATAAATCATTATGACATCTCAATACATTACCAATATGGGAAAAAGAATAAGGTGGATGATGCATTGAGTCAGAAGGATCATGCCAAATTATCAATGGTGGGGATAAAAAAAGATCCAATATTTCTATACTTGAAAAGGATGGATATATAAATCCTAAAGGAGGGGGAAAATATTGTCTTTATCAAATGAAATTTCAACACTCTATCATAGTGAGGATTAATAAGGTGATAATGGTAGATAAAGAGCTGTAAATGAAAGTCAAAAATATTCCTGAGATTAAAATTAATTTGGATGGATGATTACATTCTAGAACCGTGTATTTGTTCCTTCCGTACTAGATTTAAAGAATGATCAATTATATGAATCTCACAGTTCTCCATTCTCTTTTCATCATGGATGTACGAATAATTATAGGGACTTGAAAGAACAATTTTTTTGGGATGATACAAAGTGAGATATCACAAATTGTTTTTCTCGACGCTTGGTAAGACAAAAATTTGAGGATTAATGACAAAATTAAAATGGGATGATATATACATTACCCATAGAATAATTGAAATTGAAGAAAATCACTATGGATTCTTTCATTGGACTAACCAAAAACACTAATGGGTTTAATGCTATATGGTTGGTAGTCATGCACCATACTATGTCATTACACTTTATCACTATTAGAGGAGACTTATCTATGGATACGATTTCATGGATATACATTAATTAAGTGTTAAGGTTTCATGGAGTACATTATTCTATTGAATTAGATCGGTATATGGGGTATAAGTCAATGTACGGGTCAAGTATTCATAAATAACATGATATAGAATTGGGTATTAACACTTATTATAATTGTTAAATAGATGGTCAATCTGGAAGAACAATTCAAACCCTATAGGATATATTGAGTCCATATTCATTAAATTTTAAATGTGTTTGGGATCAACACCTTCCTCTAGTTGAGTTTTCTAACAACAATAGCTTCCACTCAAGCATTCATATGGAACCTTATAAATCTTTTTATGTGAGGAAATTTAGAGTTCCAATGAGTTGCGATGACATTGGAAAAATAAATCTACGGGAAATGGTATTGTTAAATAAATGATAATATAATTTTAGAACCATTCTCCAACACATCATGGAATATCAATGTTACCAGAAATGTTACATAGATAACTGTTGGAGTGATCTAAAAATTTATGCTTGTAAAAAAGAATTTAAAATGCTCACAGTGGAATATGTTTTATGAGATTAGGGAATAATGGGAAACAAATCGCTAGGTATATGAGCCATTCTGATATTCTTGATCATAACGGTAAGGTAACCTATCGTTGGGCACTTTCTCCAAGTCTATCTCAAGTCCCAGATGTGTTTCATGTATCTCTTCTCAGAAAGTACATATCTGACCATTCACATGTACTGAACTCGGAGTTCATACTGTTGGAGTAGGATATTTCTTATGAGGAGTAACCTATTTAAATTATATATCATAGAGTTAAATTTCAACAAAACATTACCACTCATCGGGTTAATGTTTTGTTGAGAAATCACCAGTTAGAAGAAGCTATGTGGGAACATGGGGATATGATGAAGCATAAGTATTCTAATTTTTTACATGAGTGATTAATTACAAAGGGAAATATTGATTTTAATGTGGGTAGAACTAAATACCATGCGTTTTTATCAATCTGGTTTTCCGAATAAATTAATTTTTCATTTATTTCTTGAAGTGCACTAAGTCAAAAATTCATTTCACATGGAACTGAATTCAAGTATGTTACATGGAACCAAATCAGTGTATTATACATAGATCATATAATCTGTGTACATTATATGTGAAACCTACTCGGTGTAAGCTACACACAACACCGACTTGGTATAAATCACAGACAACAACGATTTTGCTACGAAACATCATTTTTCTCATATAATTATTTAAACAAGATAATTATATCCTAGCCATTAAACTTATTTATATGAATAGTATTGAATAATTTTCAAATATTGTTTATATAATATTTATATAAATAAAACATATTGATAATGAATTATATGATTTTTGGTAAAGTCCATATTTTTTTTAAAAATCCGTTTTCTGGAATGAACTGTATTTAATGTCCTTATGTGAAAAATAATAAAATTTAATATAGAGATATTTTTAAATTTGATTTGATAATATAATATTTATTTTTTAATTTATAATTTCAAAACTATCTTATCTTGAATTTATGTAATTTTGATCTAAGAAACTTCATTTTGGATGAATTGTAACGAATACATGATTTCAATTCAAAACTTTTTTTCATATATTATATTTATAAGGATAAATTATACATTAATTTGGTTCCAAATTAATGTTAGATTATATTTATGTTAATCAATATAATTTAGTTAATTGGAACCAATTTCACATTTAAATTGGATATAGAAACTTAGAAAACGTTTCATCATTTTTACTTTAAAAACCCACATTGCCGTCCTAACTATGTGATTAATTTTAAATTAATTACTGCCACTTCTATTATTATAATTTATAAAAATGTATTCCATATTTGTAATCAGTATAATTTATAATTTCTAATATGGACAAATTATTTTTTTATCAAAAATATTATTGAATGTGATTAAAATTATTTACAACGATTAAGGTAAAATTATTCTTAACTGAGGACTAAAACTTAAATTTAAGACCCAAAACGACATATAAAATTCTCAAATACTCATTTAATATCCCTTATTTGGCCGTAAAACATCCATTATTTTTGTTTTTTGTTTGGTATGAATCATTTTATGAAAAAACATTGGTACACATAACTAGTTTTCAAAATACCATTTGTGTTCTTTCATTTTTCCATAAAAGGCCACAACCTCCACCTCTTCTTCACACCACTAAACCCAATTAGGTTCAGCTAATATATACCAAATTCACATTCTAAAATACCCCCCTTAATCATTGAATCCTCCCTTGGGCATAAATTCTTCTATGGAATCCTTTTGCACAAACTAAAAGGAGTCACCCAATTAAGAGGTAAAACCTTCTCTCATTCTCTTTTTTATTTCCCTTATCCGCCCAATACACTATATATATCAGATGATTTTATAAAACAAACCATAAAATAAATGTATTATTATGTTTTTATGCTATTTTTTCTAAATATAATTATATGGACCTAAATCCAATGGTTAATGAATATGTTGTTTAGGTGTACGAAGAACTACCGCCTCACAAAACGATGATTATTCATTTTTCCTTTACCTCTTATCATGTTAGTAATAATGATTAAAACACTATTTATATATGTCATAGATTATATTTATTTTGACATCAATATTTTCTATTACTTTTAAAACTCATGACTTTTCTTACTCTCACTTTGGTGTAAATATGATAATTTTGTTTGAGGAAGTGTGGACTACCGCCCCTCAAAACAACATTATCCATTGAAAAAATACATTATATGTATTAAGGATGGGTTTAGTGAACTTTTATGATATTTATACCATTATAATTCAACGTTAATAATATTATATAAATATATACATATATTGTGTTTCTTTATTTCTTTAAATATGATAAAAAAACGGAAACAATGTTCATGCATAAGTATAAATTACCTAATCCAGGAACATTGTATTTCATTTCATAATTATATATTACATATATTATAAAAATACTCATATAATTAATATAAATTATATTTATATCATTGTTTTCATTTTGGAATCATGATATAGGTATAAGAACTGACGATATAACAAATTTAGACACATGAGATTAACAAATAGAATATTATCCTGCGTGAAACCTTAACATTGGATGGTAAACAATAGGGTAATATAAGGTTGTAATAGAACCATATATGGTATTAGATATAACAATATGATTTTTTAATATTTTTAAAACCCCTCCCCCAAGGTGTACCCCACCTAGGCAGGAAAATTGATAAAGGAGATAGTGACCCCCGAGTCCTCCCTTTAGTATGCCCCAGGTTAGCGACTAGCACTATGGGTATAAAACACACACAAATGGGAGGCATTAAACTCTAAGAGAACTCATACAGAAGAGATATATAAAACAGAAACCAAAAAACTCCAAATTCTTCTAAAATATAAATGAAAACTCAAGTACACATTTGTAATGTCAAGGATTAACTAACACAAATGAATGGTAAAACTGCACGTACCAAAAAGAAAGTAAAAACGATAGCGACTACGAAGCCCGAATAGCTCAAAAAACCCCAAACTAGTAATAAACATCCTGATATACATCCTTCTATATGTGGACTGAAAAATACATTATATATACATAGATTGAGTATAATAGTATACTTAGTAGGTTCCTCATTAGAGCCGCTCATGAAAAAGTAAAGAAAGACTGCTAAAGCATAGTGAACAACAGTTTAAACTAACTCATCTCCTAAATAAGTTTACTATGTTCCTAGTCTCCCCATGTCCACTCTCAGAAAACATAAAATACATAAGTTTATAATACAATAAATAATTTCAAGGGAAGCTGCTATCACTTCCATATTGGTTTGCTGCTTTTTCTAAATGTCACATGTCCAAATCCATCTCTCTCCAAAATGGATTTCCCATAGACACCTATGCGTAGCACCACGACATGCACCTCATGCAAAAAAACCACCACATCCACATAAGAAAATTAACATTGTAATTTCTATGATCCACCACACCTTGCATAACTTGTATCATACATTGGGGATTAAACCTACAACCGTTATATCCCATACACTAAGAAAGGATTCTCAATACATCAGTGCCTATACACATTACACCTATAGTAGTCTATAATTAACTATATCCAGAATATATGTGTGTTAAAACCCACAAGACCTTACAAAACTCTACACACATATATTAGGAAATCCAACCTTGGTTCCTACCATCACAAGTAACATCCAATGGTAAAGAGTGATGACAAAGGGGGTAGTCAGCAATGCATCCTCCCACCAGAATGTTTGGTAAAACACCCTTCCCATGGCTTAGAATCCTAGGGTGTCAGTTGCCCTAACCTATAGGGTTGGATAGTGTATAGAAGCAAAAAAAGTACATTATACACTATAGATCACAACGATACTATGTGCATATCTTAGTCTTAGACTTAACTTCATCTCACGTCTCTCGAATCCCATCAACCACTGCTAAGACTAGGTATCCTATAAGCACAAAACCATTTAAGGAGCTACATTAGATTCATTTTTCCCTTGTTATTAGTTTCACATTATGTTATTTAATTATCTAAACATTAATTAACCATTATTAATACCACATGAAATTTCATTAGCATCCCACCAATGTTTCATGCCCTCTAGGCGTAACCAAACCAAGTCCACATCTTCTCATAAATATTACCCCAACATTAAATCCTAGAAATCTCAAACCCCATGGGATAACATAATTTATTCAATCATTTATATATAGAATTATTACATTCTCATATTTATGGGTAATATAGAAAATTATTCTAAGATACTACACATAAGTGGCTAATGGGGAACTATATTAGATGACTATGGAATATAATCCAAATATGAATGCACCAAACCATTCCAAGGGGATTTTCAACTATTGGAATCATGAATTTTTTTAAAACAATATTCGATGGAGAAAACTCTCCTCTCCACCTATAATTTAATGAGATATTTAAAAAATAATCCATATTATCCATCATCATTATATACTCTTCCATTCCAATCATTATATACATAAAAACAATGATCCATATAAGACTTTTAATAAAATTCCATTCTAATTTTTATTTATTGATGTTGAAAAAAGTATTCTTTTCAATAATTCATTTAACATCCATCAATATAGCATTGAAATTAGACTCTACCTATTTATAGACCCCTCAAAATGAAATAGATGATCCTAGGTATGTGAATTATCAACGCCTTATTAATTCCCCATTAGAACCTTATTCATAAAGTGGACCTAATTATTCTCAAACATAGAAAACCTATAATTTTTATATGAAACACATTTAGGTTTTCAAGATGACTACATTCTAAAATACTTATTTTTATAAATTTATGTTATCCAATAGTCTATGTAGAAATCCATAAGCATTTATTGGATGACATGCCATGAGTTTTGGTTTTAATAACCATACATGTTGATATATTTTCATCATTTTGAGCATCCTAGTGTAGTCCTTTCACTTCCTCTTTTCCCATTGATAACTGGATAAACATTTGAGTTGAACACACCATTTCCACGATTTTTATTAAATTAATAGAATATTTATTAAGAATTTATCACATATATGTATTCAATATATTTATATTAAGAAACATAAGGATTAAATAACTTGATAGAATAATTAGTGTCCACCCCTATAAAATCATCCATAGTCCCAATGGACATAATTGTTGTACAACCATACTTTCTCTCTCTTTTAAGAACTATGGGTTTACATTAATTTTATTACTTATTAGACGTCATATCTTTATCTAAAAATTTTAAATTATTTTATAAAAATGACTAAATATATAATTTTCTGAAATGGGTCCTAATGAAACTAGATGTCCTATACAGTCATGGTCAAGTAACTTCACCAAACCACCATTCCACTCTAACTCTCCTAGTGCCTTTCCAACATTCTTAGAATCACTCCCAATTGGGACCCTAGACCTATACTCCCAGTTCCTTTTCCATAAATACATTAATTATATAATTTCTTGGATACTAACTATATATTCATACACACATCTATCCCAAAATTACATAACATAATGTAAATATTTCATTAAATACATTCCCAAGCCTTTTTG
Organism: Viscum album; assembly: GCA_963277665.1. NCBI lineage: Eukaryota > Viridiplantae > Streptophyta > Magnoliopsida > Santalales > Viscaceae > Viscum > Viscum album. The sequence goes on along the minus strand of OY728126.1, from coordinate 677,787,317 downwards.
GTTTATAGAATTAAGTAACTAGGGAAAAAAGTAGAAAAAACGTGTATCTATCCACTAATGGATATATTATGTTACTATTTTATAGAAAATTTAATCCATTATGATTCTTCAATATCTCCCGCAAAATTCTTCACAGAAGCTATCCAGTCAGGTATATCAGTTGTAAATATTTTCATTCTAAATTGGAGAAATGGAAACATAATATTGGAAACCTCAAAATCTCATATAGGAAAAGAATTAGGCTGAGTAAATCAATTTATACAAATTATAGAGACAAATTTGTAATCATTCATAAATTACCCGTATCAAATTAAATATTTCATTTCAACGCATTTCCAAGATATTTTATATTTATAATTTGTTATAATTTGAAAAATTCAATTAAAAATAAAACTCATGTCTTTTCCATATCATGGAATGTTTTTCCTTTCCACAAATACAAAATCTATATAATCTCTAAAAAGTCTATATCAAATATGAAAAATTCATCATATAATACAAACTTATAAAAACATCATACAAATTAATTTTTTTCATAACCATATTAATTGGAAACAAAAGAAAGGGGTGAGCTTAGATACTCAATTATGGTCAAAATGTGAGATAATAATGATATATTATACATAAGAATAATATGATTATATGAGTAAAATCATGATATATAATAAAATCATACACAATAAATCTTAGTTCTAAAATCATGTAACTGACATGATATAAAATAAGACATGAATAAAAACAATGATTTAATAATCATTATCCATGGGAGCATATAATAGTCATGAGAACACGAATAAAACAAGAATCAAATTTATAGTTTGGAGACAACATTAAAATAAGGAAAAATAATATCATGAGCCACACTATTAGTGTGAATTCTTACAACAAACAAAGAAGTTATGAAAAATTTTAGTATCAAATGAGATATAAAATTTTAACTAATACATTGTAGGGTGATATGGGATCCAAACCGTTGTTATCCATATTTATGTGTATAATATGATAATCATTCCCTTATCATATAATAAAGAACCCATATAAAGAAAAAATGTTTCATAAAACATTAAAAATGTCAATATTTATCTTTTATGTCATAATTATCATAAGGAAATAAAATTGGTCCAATTCAACACATCTAAAAAACCTAAGTAAAATAAAATGTATATCAATGACATCGTGTCACTTTTTGGGGAAATAAATTAAATCATGACATAAAATAATATTTTACTTGAATGATATATATGTGATATATGATTACAAAAATAATTCTCCTTAATCAATTTATGTATGAAATCATGGTCAAATGCTTTTAATCAATATAATCAAGGATAATATTTTCACTGAGGAATTATATATGATGATAAATTACGTAATAATCTAAAAAACAGGAAAGACCATAGTAATGATGGATCATTTCTATAAAAGTGTTGGAAATTTAATAATAAATATATTAAATGTATGTGGATGTTTAAAAAAGAACATATCCCTAATATAAAAAAGTAAACATTGATGGAAATTGACATAAATAAAAAACATCCTTGAAAAAGAATTTTTCAAAAAGTATCACCCATGAAAGGATCAAGAATATAATTTCTTGATATCAATGGTTGAATCCCAAAAATTAAAAAAATATATATGTATTTGGATTAAAAAAATTTATAATAATTTCAATGTGTCTAAATACTTTTTAATTTCAATAAAAAATTTGAGTTGAAAACTTAAATGATCTTTTTATAAATTTTTTTTACATAGATTTCAAATATGAACATACAAGTCACATTTGAAAGTAAATTTTTTAAAGGGTGATATTATGGATTCAAGAAGAAAATAATTTAACAAAATAATCTCTAATAGTGGATCCTTTTAAGTGGTATAACATTATTTATTATAATTGAGTATCCAAAGAAAAAACATTTGATAAGGAATGGAAACATACAATTTCAATACATTGAAAATACATTTTCTGGAAACCCACATTATAAAAAGAGTAAAAAAACAATTTTTTTTATGAAAATATATTTTCCCCAAAGATTTAGATAAATTTTTATAAAATAAATTATTATGATGGGGGAACCCATACATGGAAAAGTAGGGTTAACATAGAATTAGTGTAACTCAATGAATAGTGATTTGAATTACCAATATCTCTTATAGGAAATATACTCCACAAAACATGAATCTATTGAAAATCGATGTGTATAGTAAAAATGTAAAACAATATATAATACCACATAATAAAATAAATTTGTAGAATATACCCATTATATTTGGAATATGTTTTCGTGAACAATCACACATCAATGAATGAAAACTGAGTTACCAAAAACAGTTATGACTAGGGTTGCACCAAGTAAAAATATATTTGAGAAAAGAAATTAAATTGGATTAGTATATCCCATGTATTATAAGGATATAATTTATAAGAAATTCATTGTATTGGTAATCAACAAAAGAATATAAAAAATAAACATTGTGAGTAATATATAACATGTCTCAAATAATAATATTTAAGACTAAGAAAACTCTAATGACCCGAGTAACACTTTATTAAAAAATCCTTGAAAGAGTGGAATTTAATTGAAAATAAAATAAATTATTTAGAGATAATTACTGAAATTACCTATGATATAGTCAATAGGAGAACTAAATACTTAAATTATGTAATTAATATCAAACACGTCACAGAGAGTGAAATTTGAGATGAAAACCCTTACCTCGGTCTTTATTCATTCTGCACATATACCAAACACCCTGAATAAATATATTAAGTTAATTAAATAAATAATTATTAGAAATATTCATAAATATAACCATTTATACGCTTCATTTAAATCATTCTTTATACATGAATATTAATTGGGGTTTTACTATTTCCAACAATGAGTTTATGTTATCATTATTTATTTGAACTAGCTTCATAAAAGTGATGTTTGTAACTTTTATTGTTCCAAATTAAAATGGTAATTGATCATATAAAGTACCAGAATAGATTTTAAATGATACATCCTAATTATATAATCTAATTTCAGGATAGTTTTATAGTGTTATCAATGATGTTGAAATCGACAAAGGGCATGTTTGGGCATTTCTTAATCAATGAAGAGTTTTTTAATTAATGATCTAAATATTCATATATCCATACCATGAAAAACCTATTTTCATATTTATTTCTTATTATAACAGTAATAATTATCATGAAGTAATAAATGATATAAATTCATATTATGTTTCACGTAGGTGGCTAAACATACCAAGAAAAAAACCTACCATGATAGATAGATTATTATAAGGTGTTTTACCTATAATATCACTATAATTGAGGCATAATGATAATTTTTTTATTATTAATTATTTAAATGAAAATAAAATTAATGATAGGGAGAATTCAATTTATATAAAATCATTACACAGAATGTATAGATAAATTTTATCTCTATACACTCATTTTAAATGATTGAATGAAAGATAATTATTTGTTGATCATATAATTAATAGGTTATTAAATTTACCATAAAACATATTAGTGATATAATTAATATAATATTTACAATTCAATCCCATTATTGTTACCGTAATTGCAAGTTGATAATGAAAAGAAAAATGGAATTCGATAGTTCCTTGGAAGAGGTAGTCCACACGTATGTATGGCTGAAGATTTAATTTTCCATTGATTGGGAAAAAATAGAAAGATTGTTTATTATTTCAAAATAATAAAATTTAAATAAATATAATAATTATTTCTAAATTATCATTTTATACAGTTCTTGTGGGATGCTTAAGGTAAATGAAGCACATTGCGTCCTGGAGGAAGTAGTCTGTATAATGCACAAATTATAGACGTATTGTTCTTAATTGATATGGGAACATGTTATTACTGATTATTTGTGTAATGTATCATAAATTCCATGTAATTTTTATTTAAATATATGGAATAACTATGAGACCACAATCTTTGATGACACATGATTCTGAGGCTCAATGACCTCGGAAAGGAATTTTAATCTTTTTTATGTACTCTTAAGTAAACATGCAAGAGAGTTTTTCTAAAATCTGAACCATTTCATGGATAGAAAATCAAAGGGAACGGTTGAATTCAAAATTATGGGATTTTCCTTGAAAGGATGTAACGTCACCCATCAAGGGCCGAATAGAAATGTTAATTTTCAAACTTTTTGAAAAATATTAAAATACATTTAAAAAGATATTTTCTTTTGTTTTCTCATCTGTTAAGAGGAAGATGGTGATGTTGTGGTGCAGCAATGATGCACATAGAATAGGCTCATTAATTGATTTTTAACTCTCTGTCTAATGATTCTTTATTGTCGTGTAATAGTGAATTGGTTTCATAAAAAAACTGTGTGACAACGTGACATCACAACGTAACCAAAACATTGTGACTTGTTTTCCTTTTATTTTGGTTGACACATTGGTGGAAAAAGGAATTAAACTGCAAGGATTCTCTCATATCCCTCTGACGAAGTTCCTCTTCAGTGATGAATGGAAAACACCAACGAACATCAAAAATCTATGAATCACCTCAAAGAATGGAGTCGGAAGTGACACACAATGTTGACTTCTTGAACCCTCGAGGACTTAACGTCGCGACAACGAATGTAAAAGAGGGAGGGTTTATTTTGTTGAATCTTCTTCATCGTTATTTTCTAGAAACGATCAACATGGATCAACCTGTAATGCCCCGACCCCAGCTACCCAGAGTCAGTGCACTACTTCGTAACATTGGAATGATCACAAAAGATCAAGTCTCAAAAGACCGATTAGTTTAGTAGCCTTGGAAACACTAGATACATTCATAAGTCTTTCATTACATCAAAAATTAAACAAAATACAATAACATGGTATTCATAGTCCACACTCATATCCCTTTCTGACTACCCCTACATGTCATTCATATAATACTTCTTCACATCCTGGAAAAATATTAAAACATTGAAAGGGGTGAGCTCAGATGCTCAGTAAGGTTAACAATATAGCGAAAGCTTTCATAAATAAACATTAACATTTAAGGCAATGTATAACTAAAACAAAAGCCTTTTAAACTTGAACTTTGACATAATATGGAAAAATTAAAATGAGATAATGCCATTCACTTCTTCATATGAATATTCTACTGGTCGAATAATCACATGCAATATCAATAACCACTTTCATAATGATGGAATGCATAATGCCAGTCATTCTGAAACATTTTGTCAAGGCCTCGGCCAAGACGTCTAAAATGATTAAGGCCTCGGCCAAAACCATAAATCAAATTTGGAAAGGGCCTCAGACAATTCCACGTCTAGTTGTCTCATGAGACCTACCGATGCATTGAGGAGCTATAGCGGGGTCCACCCGTCACTTATTAAGTCCAATGCATTCCTCATATGAATAGGTTTAAACATATCATAAACCATAATATAATCGTATCACATAAAACATGCATAATGGAAACATAACATTTCCTCATTTCAATCACAAGATATCAATACAACACATTGATATAATAAAAACGCTTTCAAAACCATTTTCAGTACCAAAATAAAAGAAAAGTATAACATGGTATTTATTTTTCATTAAAAAAAGTATGGCTTGTAGAGGAAGACAAAACTAAAATAATGGTCACGGCGGCGGAGAGGTCGTTGTCACCGCATATGTATGGAAGAAAAAACATTCCCTTTTTGTCGTTTAGTAAAACGCTTCGTATAAAAAAGATTCCTTTTGAATAAACATAAAAGTCAAAGGGGTTTATACACCGTATAAAAGAAATTTGTGTATAAAACCAAATATGCCTCAATGGAAGGAGATTGAGACGAAGTCCTTGAAAAGATCATTTTTAAAATAAAATAGATATATTATGTGTATTCACTATAGGTACACAGAAAGTAAAAATACAAAATAAGACATAATAATATCATGACATAATTTGAAAGTAGGAGATTAACCCAAAGAATGGAAGTTGGGTTAAGAAATTCCCTTACCTCGTGTCCGACTTGACTCAACCGTTCTTTAACCTCCTGAATAATAAACTAGAGTTAATATATACCTTATTAAGAACCATTTTCAATTTCATTATCCTTTTTATAGCACTTATTACAATGATATGAACATTATGTAATTATTTAAGTTAATAACAGTCGTTTTGTCGATCTTTGGTACTTAAGTCAACAATAAACTTCTTATAATTACAAGTTGTTCATGTGGTGAAATATCCATTATATCCAGAATTATATTCATGATGTATTTATCATATATAACATATATATTCAGTATATAACTGCATTATAATATTACATAACATTTAGAGGTAAGAAATGAAATGCACCGTTCATGGAGACGGTAAGCCGTACGTACGCATGAACGCTACTTTCATTTCTATTTCGTATTTAAAGGAATGATGTTATAATTGTATAAAGTTATAATATAATTCCAGTATAATATAATTTATAATACCATTTACTCCATCCTTTACACATCCCACTTATGGCATTAACGATTCAAATCACTTTGAGGGGGCGGTAGTCCGCACTTCCTAAAATGAAAGTATCGCATTTACCCATAATGGAAATAATAAATTATTCCATAAATGAGAAATACAGAAGCATAAGGAAGAAATAAAAATAATATATATATCATATATGAAAATAGTGTCATCAAAATGGCCACCATTAGAGGTGTTAAAGGAATATTGAACAATCATCGTTTCGTGAGGCAGTATTTTTCCACCCACAGAAACAGTATGTTATTTAACCATTAGACGAAGGTGTGTGTAAGTGTAAACCAAATCCGTATCATAACAACATTCTAGTATATTTTAGATACTGTTGTTGTTACAAAAGAATGGAATAAAAAGAGTTTAAGGGGTTGGAGAAGCAAAATAAAACAAAACAACATTAGAGAAGACATTACCTTAAAATCGGGTAACTCTTTTTGATTTGAGCCAAATTCTTACTTGGGAAGAGTTCTGCCAAAAGTGAGGCTTCTAGGTGTAATGGAGGAGAGTTGGGAGAGTATTTGGGCAGAGTTTGGCCGAACCAAATGGCTTGAAAGTGTGAATAAGGTGGGAGTGGTGGGGGCCTTTTATAAGTGGAGAGGAGGGGCACTTTTGGAAAGTAATGAAATGTTATTCTATTATACAATGATTTTCGGATTATAAAGGTCCAAAACTTGTATAATTCGAGGATAAGGTGATAAGAGTTCGAAATCTCCTCATACAATAGGCTTTGGTCAAGTGTATGCCTTGGATTTTACATTATATTTTCATTTTATTTAAATCGTTAAATAATGAGGTCATCGCTGCATCATCATGGTGTCATAAATAATTTAATTTATTTAATGTCTAAAAATTATAAAAAAATTATCATGATGTAGGAAATCTTTCTACCTTTCCAATGAATATTTATGGTCAAAAATATGACTTTTATAACCCCATGTAAAAATTGTTTTAGTAAAACATTTCATGTTTGTATCATTTTTTACTTTAACATTAAATAAAAGGTATTTATGTCATTTTCCAACTAAAGTGGCTCCATGAGGTCCCCAAGTTGACCCATGTATTGTCTTGGTCGGACATGGAACATCCAATGAGGGTAGGACATGTTTCAATCTCATTTCATATTATTAAAACATTATTTTTACCTTAAATTACACTAATTACCTGTAATCGTGATTAAGAACTTAAAAGTTACTATTCACCCAAAAATTATTTTAATCTCATTGAACCACATTTTACTTCTTAATGACAACCATGTATGTCGGATTTTTGAAAATCAAATCACAGAAGTGGTAATATTTCATTTAAACGAAAAATCAGTTATTTAACTACCATTTAGTGGTTTCACTATTCATCAAAAATTGATGTTTTTCAGAACAATGCCAAAATTAAACCCTAAGCTATAATTGATATTCCAAATTCAAAAATGATGTCTATTTTAAAAAATTCCAAACATATAAGTTGCATTAATTAATTTTATAATTAATTCCCGCTGTCACAACAAATAGCGTGTTTTTAAGAAACAATTTATATCAAAAGATTGGCAATTGTTTATGTCCAATTTCAATGTTAAATTAATTCTAATGACCACCAGTGGATAAAATGGTAAAAATATTTTCTAATTATACTTTAAAACCACTAAATAGTATAATTTATCCCAATAAATTATTTTGATTAAAAAAGTTGTTTTAAGTGTTTTTCACTATTCATAAAAAAATTGAATGTTCTCAGAAAATTACCAAAAATTCAACATAGGCTAATTTAGATATTCCGAATCCAAAAATGAAGTCCATTTTGAAATATAAAATTTATCTAATTTCAAAAAGTTGGTATTACTATTCATAACGGCTACTTTGATTAGTCGCGGTGTTTTAGAACTTGAAGTTGCGTACAATGCAAGCTATTGCATTATTGAATGAGAAGCGTATCGTGGAAGCTCGGGGTGTTACATTCTCCCCTCCTTAAATAAATTACATCCTCACAATTTGAAGTTTTTCTTGGAAAATAAAAGGTTGAAAATAGAAAATACCTTTGTGGAAAACCCACATTGGAAATAAGGTTAATAGAATTTAGTCTTAATAAGAGGGAAATGGAAATAAGAAAGTCACCACCAAATTATGATCTCGATAAGGATAATATTGGTGGAAATTAGAGACATATAATTAGAGGAAAAATGTAAATATTTGTAGGGAGTGATTGAGGTCATCAATCACAATCAACTGTCAAATTGAGGTCCTCATAGCCTTCAATCTATGTTGATTTAAAATATCATCAGTTCAACAAGACAAAAGGTATTAGGATAACACATTTTTTGTTTTAATATCCCTTTACTAAAGTTTAAGAATTAATTTATTCATTGAATAAGATATAGGTATATATATATTAATGCTTGACAATTATAGTTTCAACCTTCAACTCATCTTTCACTCAAAAAGATAATAGAAATCAAAAATATTACACTTATCCTAATTGTATAATGTTCCAAATTTTAACACATACCATTTAGATTAGAAAAACTATTTTTTAATAACCAGGGACTTCCTGTAGGCTAGTGGTAGGAAATAAAGGCCTGTCGCACTATGATTGTGGGTTCGATTCCTGCAGCTTTGTTCGACGCGACGGGTTATTTCCCACCCTGCAGGTTGTCCTTTTCCTAAAACTATAGTATTATAAAATTCCAAAAATAATCTTCAGAAATGCTTTAACCTTAAACAATACTATCCATGGTTCAAATTAATCCATTCCAACCTTAATAGTTATCCAAAATACCTCCGTCCAGACTTTCTCTAAAATGTCTCTAAATTCCAAAATCAATTGTAACATCAGATTCCCCAAACAAAGAAATTTTTCTCTTATTGTCACATACTAAAAATATTATTACCTTAATCATATTAAAACCTTATGAAATCAAAAAGTACTACAGTATAATCTTTATATCACATTATTCTTATAACCAGAATATAATCCTTGAGTCCAAAAGCACCAATACATTAATTATTCTGCTTCAACTGTAGTCACAGCATAAGATTGGACTTGATCCCTTGGCCTTTTCTGAGGTAAGTTTGCTTCACTCTTAGGACATTCATTTGAATAATGCCCCATTTCTCTACAATTGTAGCATTCAACATTGATAGCCTCTTTCTTTCCCTTACAATCACGAGCCTGGTGACCCTTTTCTCCACATTTATAACAAACTCCCATTCCTTTTAGGCAAGCACCAGGGTGATTCTTCCCACAATTATCACATAATGGAAAATACTTATTTCTCTTTTTTGCTTTATCTGTCTCTTGTTCCACCGTTCTCTTCTTCTCTTGCTTTACTTTGTTGTCATAAGACTTAGAGAATTCCTTTTCTGTCTTGATAGCACACGAGACAATATCTTCGTATTATGAGAAGGATTGTGATACTAATGCTCGACGGAGAAATGGTTTTAACCCATCAAATAATTGATCAATCTTACTCCTTGGGTTACGTATATAATCTACAGCATACCTCGCTAACCTTGTAATGTTGGCCTCATACTTTGCGACATTCTCATCCTCCTTCTGCCTTAGACTCAGAAATTGCCTTTCCATATCTGCTCGATGGTCATGAGGAAAGTATTTTTCTAGGAAAAGCTCTTTGAACTCCTGCCATTCCATGTTTGTTAATTAATCATATTCCTGTGTGTTTTGAATTAGTGACCACCATTGATCGGCATCTCCAGTGAGGCGGTAAACTGCCATGACATCCTTCTCCCTTTCGCTACTCCCCAAGGCATAGAATATTTTCTCTAAGGAGTTTATCCATTTATCAGCTAATAACAGATTTGTACCCCCATTAAATGTTGGTGGTTTTTTCTTCATGAAGCGGTCTAACATTGATCCTCCACGTTGTGGATCAGGGTGATCCATACGAGTAAGGTTATTATTCATAACTTGAGTGAGTTGTCCCAGTACGGTGAGAAGCTGATCAGCACCAGTTGTATCACTAGCTCCACCATAATTATCTTGAGCAGGAGGGAAATCCCTACACGGAGTGCGTGCATTGATACTGTTTCCATTCCTTCCACTAGGTTCCATTTCTAAACAATGGAATAAACTAGATTAGTTTATGAAATAAAATACATAATTCCATATTTGTAAAATACTTTACATAAATTGAACTATTTATGGATATAATCCATAATCATAAAAATAAATTTTTCCTTTGAGGGAGTATATACTCATAACCCTTCATAGTGGTTTGTAAAGAAAATGAGAATTATCCTAAGAATATCCTCCAGGAGTGTCATAACCAAGAGTGCAGCAAGGCCCGTTGTCGTGCACCAGTTCCCGTTCGAGTCTAGCTCAATGTGGTGTTTTCAGGTTTTACCCCTAGGTACATCTGTGCCAGAGCCGCCTCTACCTGCTCATATCCAGACAGGGATGTATTGCTCGGAAAACTCACAAAATCTCTATAATACCAAAATTCTAGGATGTTTTTCTATACTAATCCTCAAAGTCTATCTTCGGGCTATGTGCTCTAATCAGAGTTTATCTAAATCTAGCTTCCAAGGTTAGTACAAAACCGGCTCTGATACCAACTGTAACACCCCGACCCCAGCTACCCAGAGTCGGTGCATTACTTTGTAAAATTGGCATGATCAGAAAATATCAAGTCTCGAAAGACCGATTAGTTTAGTAGCCTTGGAAACACTAGATACATTCATAAGTCTTTCATTACATCAAAAAGTAAACAAACTACAATAACATGGTCTTCATAGTTCACAATCATATCCCTTTCTGACTACCCCTGTAGGTCATTCATAAAATACTTCTTCACATCCTGGAAAAATGTTAATACATTGAAAGGGGTGAGCTCAGATGCTCAGTAAGGTTAGCAATATAGAGGAAGCTTTCATAAATAAAAATTAACATTTAAGGCAATGTATAACTAAAACAAAAGCCTTTTAAACTTGAACTTCAACATAATATGGCAAAAGTAAAATGAGTTAATGACATTCACTTCTTCACATGGATATTCTACTGGTCGAATAATCACATGCAATATCAATAACCACTTTCATAATGATGGAATGCATAATGCCAGACATTCTGAAACATTTTGTCAAGGCCTCATCCAAGACGTCTATAATGATTAAGGCCTAGGACAAAACCATAAATCAAATTGGGAAAGGGCCTCGGCCAATTCCACGTCTAGTTGTCTCATGAGACCTACCGATGCATCGAGGAGCTATAGCGGGCTCCACCCGTCACTTATTAAGTCTAATGCATTCCTCATATGAATAGGTTTAAACATATCATAAACCATAACATAATCGTATCACATATAACATGCATAAAGGAAACATAAAATTTCCACATTTCAATCACAAGATATCAATAAAACACATTGATATAATAAAAACGCTTTCAAAACCATTTTCAATACCAAAATAAAAGAAAAGTATAACATGGTATTTATTTTTCATTAAAAAAAGTATGGCTTGTAGAGGAAGCCGAAACTCAAATAATGGTCACGGCGGCGGAGAGGTCTTTGTCACCGCATATGTATGGAAAGAAAAACATTCCATTTTTGTCGTTTAGTAAAACGCTTCGTATAAAAAAGATTCCTTTTGAATAAACGTAAATGTCAAAGGGGTTTATACACCGTATAAAAGAAATTTTTGTATAAAACCAAATATGCCTCAATGAAAGGAGATTGAGACGAAGTCCTTACAAAGATCATTTTTAAAATAATATAGATATATTATGTGTATTCACTATAGGTACACAGAAAGTAAAAATACAAAATAAGACATAATAATATCATGACATAATTTGAAAGTAGGAGATTAACCCAAAAAATGGAAGTTGGGTTAAGAAATTCCCTTACCTCGTGTCCGACTTGACTCAACCATTCTTTATCCTCCTGAATAATAAACTAGAGTTAATATATACCTTATTAAGAACCATTTTCAATTTCGTTATCCTTTTTATATCACTTATTACAATGATATGAACATTATGTAATTATTTAAGTTAATAACGGTCGTTTTGTCGATCTTTGGTACTTGAGTCAACAATAAACTTCTTATAATTACAAGTTGTTCATGTGGTGAAATATCCATTATATACAGAATTATATTCATGATTTTGTTATCATATATAACATATATATTCAGTATATACTTGCATTATAATATTACATAACATTTAGAGGTAAGAAATGAAGTGCACCGTTCATGGAGACGGTAAGCCGTACGTACGCATGAACGCTACTTTCATTTATATTTCGTATTTAATGCAATGATGTTATAATTGTATAAAGTTATAATATAATTCTAGTATAATATAATGTATAATATCATTTACTCCATCCTTTATACATCCCACTTTTGGCATAAACGATTCAAATCACTTTGAGGGGGCGGTAGTCCGCACTTCCTAAAATGAAATTATCGCATTTACCCAGAATGGAAATCATAAAGTATGCCATAAATGAGAAATACAGAAGCATAAGGAAGACATAAAAATAATATATATATCATATATGAAAATAGTGTCATCAAAATGGCCACCATTAGAGGTTTTAAAGGAATATTGAACAATCATCGTTTCGTGAGGCAGTATTTTTCCACCCACAGAAACAGTATGTTCTTTAACCATTAGACGAAGGTGTGTGTAATTGTAAACCAAATACTTATCATAAAAACATCCTTTTATATTTTATATACTATTTTTGTTACAAAATAAAGGAATTAAAAAAGTTTAAGGGGTTGGAGAAGCAAAATAAAACAAAACAACATTAGAGAAGACATTACCTTAAAATCAGGTAACTCTTTTTGATTTGAGCCAAAGGCTTCCTTGGGAAGCGTTCTGCCCAATGTGAGGCTCCTAGGAGTAAGGTAGGAGAGTTGGGAGAGTATTTGGGAAGAGTTTGTCCGAACCAAATTACTTGAATGTGTGAATAAGGTGGGAGTGGTGGGGGCCTTTTATAAGTGGAGAGGAGGGGCACTTTTGGAAAGTAATGAAATGTTATTCTATTATACAATGCTTTTCGGATTCTAAAGGTCCCAAACTTGTATAATTCTAGGCTAAGGTGATAAGGGTTCGAAATATCCTAATCAAATAGGCTTTGTACAAGTGTAAGCCTTTGATTTTACATTATCTTCTCATTTTATTTAAATCGTTAAATAATGAGGTCATCGCTGCATCATCATGGTGTCATGAATAATTTAATTTATTTAATGTCTAAAAATTATAAAAAAATTATCATGATGTAGGAAATCTTTTTATCTTTCCAATGAATATTTATGGTCAAAAATATGACTTTTATAACCCCATGTAAAAATTGTTTTACTAAAACATTTCATGTTTGTATCATTTTTTACTTTAACATTAAATAAAAGGTATTTATGTCATTTTCCCACTAAAGTGGCTCCATGGGGTCCCCAAATTGACCCATATAATTTCTTGGTCGGCCATGGCATATCCAATGAGGGTAGGACATGTGTCATGCTCATCTCAGATTATTAAAACATTATTTTTACCTTAAACTACACTAATTACCTCTAATCGCGATTAAGAACTTAAAAGTTACTATTCACCAAAAAAATATTTTAATCTCATTGAACCACATTTTACTTCTTAATGACAACCATTTATGTCAGATTTTTGAAAATCAAATCACAGAAGTGGTAATATTTATTTAAACGAAAAATCAGTTATTTAACTACCACTTAGTGGTTTCACTATTCATCAAAAATTGATGTTTTTCAGAACAATGCCAAAATTTCACCCTAAGCTATAATTGATATTCCGAATTCAAAAATGATTTCTATTTTAAAAAAATAAAAACATATATGTTGCATTAATTAATTTTATAATTAATTCCCGCTGTCACAACAAATATCGTGTTTTTAAGAAATAATTTATATCAAAAGATTGGCAATTGTTTACGTCCAATTTCAATGTTAAATTAATTCTAATGACCCCATTGGATAAAATGGTAAAAATATATTCTAATTATAGTTTAAAACAACTAAATAGTATAATTTATCACAATAAATTATTTTGATTAAAAAAGTTGTTTTAAGTATTTTTCACTATTCATAAATAAATTGAATGTTCTCAGAAAATTACCAAAAATTCAACATAGGCTAATTTCGATATTCCGAATCCAAAAATGAAGTCCATTTTGAAATATAAAATTTATATAATTTCAAAAAGTTGGTATTACTATTCATAACGGCTACTTTGATTAGTCGCGGTGTTTTAGAACTCGAAGTTGCGTACAATGCAAGCTATTGCATTATTGAATGAGAAGCGTATCGTGGAAGCTCGGGGTGTTACACAACCCATGAACAAGTTGATCCATGAATCGTGCATTTATTTGGGAGGGTGAATTTTCTCATAGGAGTTATTATCTAGGATTAGTTTATATATAGTTTGATTGAGCCACAATCTTTGACCCTCCCCTTGATTATAACTACTAACACTGAGGGAGTGGGGTGACACAGACAAGGCCTGAGCCCATCCACTTGTTATTTCCTTGTTAATGGTATTTCTGGATCAATGTCAATGTGGCTTTGAGACCATCACGATGAAGAGGACGCTCCCTAGAGGCCATAAGCGCATGCGACACGAAGAACAGACCACCGGAGTGCATCTGGTGGTCTGCCAAAGAATCTTCCAACAATGAAAAATGGCTATGCCAGTATCTAGGGGGGCCGACATGCCGGCCATTGCACATTGGTGGGTGGAGGCTATGGCCAAGTAACCGTGGCACAAGAAGGAGAGGTTCCAAGAGGCTCCGTGTGGAGGGGTGGCCCGCGACTGGGCCGCCCATGTGGCTGGCGAGCCGTGGTTGACCGACCACAGCTGGAGGTGCCCCACACATCCACAGTGTATGCATGAGGACAGACAAGGCCAGCTGTCGCATCCCAGGAGCACCCCACTGACTGCCTACGCGGCTGATCTTCGAGCTGGAGGGACGCACCCAGCGGGCCAAACCCACACTGGCTGGTCGGTCCTGTAACAACATAAACATTCATTAATGAAAATACCTCTCGGTATAATTAAATGTTTTATTATGAAAAATTGTTATGTAAAACATATGGACATCCTTATATTTATGTTTTTGGATTTTAAAATACCGTTAAAAATTGTTCTCATTGCTAATATAGCTATTGAACAATGATCACATTATTAGTATAAATATAGGAATTTAACAAATCTAATTTATGTAGAAAAAGGAAGCAATGACATCATCCAGTAGAATTTCCCCATACGAAACCCATTTATTGGTGCTTGTAAAGGATGTGGAATCATTATGCATTGCTTTTGACCAAGCCAAAGCTCAGCTTTGACTTGTTAATCTCGAATGGAACGACCTACAAGAGAAGTGAAAGTTGATAGAGTTTACCACCCAGTGGCTATTATTCGAGCCACTACAAGAGTATGTAACCCTCAAACACCTTATCCTTAGGACTTATGAAGGTGTTATCAATGGTTTCGTATCAAGACCCAGTCCTATGATTATGTACATTATTTTTTATAGAATAATGAATATGTATTCATTTTATTATTGGTACATTGTAAATTGTTTTTAAAGCTAAAATAGTATTTTTAGTTAATATTTATTCAAGAAATCTATTTCGATGAATTAATAGATTTTTGAATTCAATAATTTTTTTAAAAAATATTATTACTAAATTAATTTTTATTAAATATAAATGATCTTATAATTTTTATGAATATAATTATGACTTTTATTATGTCTTTAAAGACATTTTATTCCAACCCAATGAATTTATGATAAATGCCTATTTTTATATTAAAATTAAAAATTATCATATTTTGAAAATTATTTAGATAAAATTAATATTATATTTATAAATAGGTTTTCCAAATTATAAAATGGTTAATTTTTCTTAATTTTCTGAGACAGTCCAATTTTTGGGTAAAAATTAAATATCGTTTAGTTATATAATGTGTTTCATGACTTAATAATTACCCAATAGTGATGTAATAATATAATATAAATGTTATTTTCGAACAATATATTTTTTAAATTTAAAATAATGTGATTTTAGTTTTTTATTTTTTTATTTTACAATGGTTTTGTGGACCCTTCAAGACTTATAAAACATTTTAACATTTTAAATTGGTTTTCTTTGAGAGTATGACTCACCTCCACATAAGAAAGACCAATATTTTAAGAAGTTATTACATTGGACATATATAATAAAATCTTCCACTCCACTTTGGAAAAACTATGGGAAAATCAATGGGTTGGCTTGTGGTTTCTATTGTTATAATGTGTGGCCTCCAAAACATAAAAAAATAATGAATTCCTTCTCTTTTCTTATACAAACCCACACAATCTCCCACATCCCCTTTAATAAAATCCATTCTATCTCGACAACCCTCATCCCTCCTCTCATCCATTTTTTTTGAATTCTTATGAAACACCATTATACTGCCGAAATTGCACTACTATTTTCCAAGACAAAGTCATTGTGTAGTGAATATGATGTCCAT
Organism: Viscum album; assembly: GCA_963277665.1. Lineage (NCBI taxonomy): Eukaryota > Viridiplantae > Streptophyta > Magnoliopsida > Santalales > Viscaceae > Viscum > Viscum album. Next base: position 677,770,321 of record OY728126.1, on the reverse strand, counting down.
TTCTCAATCTAGGGTATTTACCTTTATACTCATTTATCAATATATTATTAATCTCCATGTATGAATTCAAAATTCATTTATCTTGGAATAAATGATGATGTTTAATGAATCCATATTATATGATCCCTATGGCACACTTATACATGAAAAGAAATGATTAAGAAGGGTGTGTCGTAATATTGCTCAAATGCACTGGTTAATGACTTGTATCATGATAAATCAGGTTAAATAAGGTTTTACTAATGATAATTCATTTTTAATGAGTGTTTAATCATTCTCCATGTGCAATGAGACTTGGTCATGCTAAAATTTGGTTAAATGTTGTTTACACATTTCCTAGTTATGATAGTCATGTTATATCATTAATTGAGGTTTAGGCTTATATTATTATCCATTGATACTATTATTGCCTAACATGTATATTATTCTTCACAATATCCCTTACTTACTCCCTTACCAGGCTTTATATCTCACCCTTTTATTATGCATGTCCTCATGTTATCCCATGGAAATCTATGTACAAAGGAATAATGTGATCATGTAATAGATGTTTTAAATAAGATGTTGAATTTTATGTTTAAGGTTTTTATGTATTGTTCCTATGCCCGATAGACACTATAAATATTGATCCTTTCTGTTGTATCAAGTGATGTTTTTATTTAATAAATTATTTTTTTAAGTGTGAAATAAAGAGAGGGGTTGTTATAGTTGGTATCCGAGGATATTTTTAGTTATCTTAGGTATTAGGTTTAGAAAACCCTAGTGAAATCCATGGAAATAAGACTAAGTATAAAAAAATATCCATAAAATTATGTGGGTATTAATTAAGTTGTTTATCAGGAAAATACAACACTGTCAGGATACGAGCAGGTTGAAATGGATCTGGCATAGATGTATCTAGGGGTTAAACCCGAAAACACCGCTTTGAGCTAGACTCAAACGGGAACTGGTGCACAACAATGGTCCTTGCTGCACACATGGTTATTACACTCATGGGGGATATTCATTGGTAAATTCACTAGCTTAGTATGAACCATTGTTAAGTGAATAAAAGAACTCCCTTAAGAATATATGTTAGGTTGTAGATCACGGATAACGTATATTGAAGCCTATTTTTTCATAAGTTAAGGAAATAAAATTAATTTAAAAGTCATATGTTCTTGTCTTTGGATTACACATTATGTTTTACAGAAAATATTTCTTTTATTCCAGCCAATGGCTTGTAATAGAAAGACTCAGGCTAACAACCGATGTGAAGATCATTGCGATGACAGTTCTAATGAGATTCCAAATCTAATGGGAGCGGGAATCACGAACATTTCTACAATACTGTTGCAGTTAACAGAAGATTCGAATAGAAACATGGGTCAAGAGGAACATTCAACCCCCCTAGGAATGAACAATTCACAATCAATATCTTTTTTAGAGAAAGGACTCATACTTTTAATGGATCATGTAATCCCTCAATCGCCAAAAAATGGATCAACTATATTGAGAAGATCTTCACCATCCTTCAATGTGTAAACAAGTGAAGGTAATTATGTATTATTATCATATTTATGGTGAAGCTAATCAATAGTGGGGATTGATAAAAAATACAAGGCCTGAGGAAGAGAGCGAGGAATTGGAATGAAACGATTTCCAGAAAATGTTTTTTGAAAAATATTTTCCTTGAACCCTCAAACTTAATGGAAAAGGACTTCCTTGTCCTCAAGAAGAAATATGAAAAATCAATCATAGTTTTCATGGAAAACAACCCATTTATTGCATGATATTCATCCACATTTATTGTTACCCTAAATTCAACGTTGACCTCTTCTTTGGTAGGATAAAACATAGCCTACGGATAGCCCTAGTGATCCGTGACAATGAGAACTATGATGAAATTTTCCAATGTGATACCAAAGTCCAAATGGAGATTGGAAAATCTCAGGGGTATCATGGGGATAAGAATCATAAGGCATACATTAAGTTTTGTGGTTCGATGGCAAAATACAACGTTACAAAGAAAATCCAGAACCCACTTTCCAATGGTTCAGAAAGGAGCACCCCAAAAATTGATTAAAGGGAATAAGGAAGTGATTTAGGTGTGGAAGAGAAGGGAACCTATCCTTTATATACTAACAAGAAATACTTGTGGATGAGATAGAGGAATGGAATGATCTGTTCGACACAGAACAGATCATTCATTGCTCAAACTGCCAAGAACTGGGGCACTTTGCAAACTAGTTCCCTATGCCATGGTTTTCCAGAGGCAGCCAACAACCTCCAAGGAACACAGGTCGAGCCTTTTCCATAAATACTGTCGAAATGAACCCCGAAAATGATGTGGTGATATGTACAACAGTTAATAATTCAAGAATACAGAATAAAATTTTTCATTCTTGTTCTATGCATTATATTTTATCCCGAAAGTTTAGTATATGAATCCCAACACCACCAAAAATCATGAAAGTAAAGATAACAGTGAGTATGAAAAATGGGGAAATCATTTAATTCCATGAATATACCTCCTCCCATGTCTTAATTTGTGGATTGATCTTCTCAGTGAACCTCTTCATACTCCCTCTAGTGGATTTTGATGCAATTATTGGAATGCATTGTCATTATCTATATAGAGCCAACATAAATTTCAATGAGAGGGAAATCACTCTCCATATGGTGAATCAACCCCCTGATTTTGTACAAGTTAATGGAGGAATATAAACCTTCTTTAGCACCATCATCTCAATGGTGGATATTACATCCCAATGAGCATGCGTATCTAGCTAAGATGAGTCAGTCTAAGGAAGCAACCATCATTGAAGACATGCCTATTGTGAGGGAATTTGATGGAGTGTTTCATGAGATATTTCATGGTCTTCCCCCAAGAAGAGATGCTGAATTATCATTAGGTCTTATACCAGTAGCGTTGGTAATATCCAAGAATCCATATAGAATAGATGTTGTGGATCTTGAGGAGATGAAGAATTAACTACAAGAGAATATGGAAAAAGGGTTTATACACCTAAGTGATTCACCATGGGGTGCACTAGTCCTCTTCATCAAGAATAAGGACAAGTCAATGTGCCTTTGCATTTATTATCATGATATCAAAAAAATCACGATAAAGAACAAGTATTCTCTTTCATGAATTGATGACTTGTTTGATAAAAAAACATAAGGGATAATACTTATCTATGGTGGATTTGCGATTGGGATATTATAATGTATGGGTGAATAAGGACACCAAATCTACTTTTTGTATAAGATAAAGGCACTATGAATTCATTTTAATTCCTTTCATACTCACTAATATTCCACCCATATTCATGGTCATGATGAATTGAGTCTTTAAATATTACCTCAACAAATTTGTGGTAGTATTTAATGAAGATATCCTAATATAATCCAAAAACAATGAAGATCATGAGGAGTATCTAAGAACTATACTAGAGACCTCGTGAAAGGATAAGATATATGAAAAGTACAGAATGCGTGAGTTTGGGTTGAAGGAGGTCTCAATATTGGTCATATCATCACAAGAAATGGGATATCTGTTGATCCCTATAAGATAACTAAAATAGAAGGATGGTTGTGGAAAATATCGACCACAAATATCCATAGCTTCTTAGGGTTAGCTAGATATTATCGATAATTTGTGAGAAATTTCACATGATTGTCCAACCCTTTTACCAAGATAACTTGAAAGGGAGTAAATTTTTGTTGGAGTGATGGATGTAAAGATAGAATCAAGGAGTTGAAAAAGGTGACTTATCACTATGCTCGTGCTCACTCTACCCACAAGTGGAGAACTAATTGTGGTATTTAGTGATGCTTCAAAGAACGGTCTGTGTAGTGTGGTGATGCAAAATGACAAATTAATATCCTACACTTCAATGTAATTGATGTTTCATGAGAAAAAATATCCAACACATGATCTGTAGTTTGCTGCAGCGCTCTTCACTTTTAAAATTTGGTTACATTACCTCTTTGGGGAAAAGTGTGAAATATAGATAGTCCAAAAAATCCTCAGGTATATATTCACCTAGAAAGAGTTGATAATGAACCAATTATGATGGTTAGATCTGATCAATGACTATGAATGGTCAATACATTACCACCTTTGGAAGGAGAACAAGGTAGAATATTCTCTATGTAAAAAGGACCCAACAATTATATTGTTAAGGAGAATTGAAAAGGATATAAGATTCACATATGTGATGAACATGGGCATGGGAATCATAAAGAAGTAAACATCAACCAAAATTTCACAATTGATTGCTCAACTCTCTCTTTTGGAATGGTTAAAGGATTCTCAAAAAAATGATGTTGGAGTTTAGAAGAAAGTGGAAACTATCAGAAAAGGTATGTCATCGGAGTTCAATGTTAATGAAGAAGGAATTGTGAGATTTGGGACTATAATATGTGATCTATCATGTTTAGAGTTAAATAACTTACTTTTGGATGATGCACATATTTAAAATTTCTCCATTCACCCAGGAAAGAAAGAGATGTATTGAGATCTCCAAGAGCATTATTGGTGGGATGACATGAAGAAGGAGATCGTTGAGTATACATCAGGTTCCTTGTATGTCAGTAAGTGAAGGTTGAGAGTCATAAGTATAATTGGATGATGCAACCATTACCCATACTGGTTTGGAAATGGGAGAACATCACCATGGGGTTTGTCACCGGAAATTCGAATACATCTAATGGAAAAAATGATAATTGGGTTGTTGACGATCTTCTTATAAAGACTACATACGTCATTGCAATTCAAGAGGATTTATCATTGGATCAACTAGCATTTATATTCACCAGAGATGTGGTAAGGCTTCATGGAGTACCACTATCAATTATATCTGATCGAGATCTATCATTCATATCTATGTTTTGGAAGGGTATTCAATATGCTTTGAATACTGAACTGAACATTAGTACAATATATCATCCTTAAAATGAAGGTCAATATGAGTGGAATATCCAAACACTTGAGAACATGTTGAGATAATTCTCAATAGACATCAAAGGTGGATGGGATCAACATCTCCCTCTAGTTGAGTTCTCTTACAACAACAGTTTCCAATCAAGCATCCAAATGGATTCTTATGAAGCCCTTTATAGGAAGAGGTAAAGAACATCGTCATGTCGGGATGATGTTGGGGAACAAAAACTACAAGGTCCAAAAACTGTCAATGATATAGCGGAGATGGTTATAACCATCCAATAGTACATTAATGCTGCTCAGATTCAACAAAAGGGCTATGATGATAATCGTCAATGAGACATAGAGTTTCATGTCATAGACATGAAATTCCTATGAATATCACTCTAAAAGAGAGTATTGAGATTTGGGAATAAGGGAAATCTTAGTCCAATGTACATCAGCCCTTTTGAGATCCATGATCATATTGGAGTAGTGTCATATTGACTAGCACTCCCACCAAACCTATCTCAAATACATGATGTATTCCATGAATCACTCATGGGGAAGTAAATACCTGACCCATCACATCTACTCAATCCATAGGTGGTACCATTGGAGAATTAAGTCCTCTATGAAGATAATATGGTGAAGATCTTAGATCTTAGGGAAAACATTATACAAAATAAGACAATGCCCCTGATAAAGGTGTTGTGGTGAAACGACACATTTAAAGAAGAAACGTGGGAATTAGAGGATGTAATGAAGCAAAGTTACCCACATCTGTTTTAGTGTGGGAAAATGAAATTTCGAGGGAGAACTTTCGTAAGTGGGGATGATTGTAACAACTTAATATATCATTAATTAGAATTCCTCTTAATCTAATTAAACGACATATAATGAAAAATGGTTATGTAAAACATATTAACTTCCTTGGTTTTATGTTTTTGGATTTTAATGTACCATTAAAAGTTGTGGCCACTGCTAATATAGCTGTTGAACAGTGATCACACGATTAGTTTAAATATATCTCTTTAACAAATCCAATTTACATAGATAAATGAAGTGATTGACCCATCCAGTAGAATTTATCCCTACGAAGCCCATTTATCAGAGCTCGGAAAGTAGGTGGTGTCATTGGGCTTCAAACATGAGCAAGACCAAGTCGAGATTATACATGTTAAGCTTGAATGGAACCACCTATTGGAGAAGTGGAAGTTGATAGAGATTACCACCTGAGTGATGTTATCTGAGCCACCCCAAGAGTCTGTAACCATCAAACACCTAAACCTTTGGTCTTATGTAGGTGTTACCAGGGGTCATGTAACAAGACCCTAACCCTATGATTATGCGCCTTAATTTATATAGAATAAAGAATATACATTCATTTTATTATTTCTATTTCATAAATTGTTTTTAAAGAACAAAAAGAAATTTTAGTTAATATTAAATTATGAAATCTATTTTGATGAATTTATGAATTTTTAAATAATTTTTTTAATAAAATATTACTATTAAATAATTTTTATTAAATATAATTTATTGTATAGTTTATATAAATACAATCGTGATTTTAATTATGGTTTAAAAACCATTCTTATCAAAACCCATTAATTTTAGATAAATGTCGGTTTTTATTATTAAAGTAAAAATTCACATACTTAGAAAATTATTTAGATAAAATGAATATTATTTTTTGGATCAGGAAGTTGAAATTATCTAATGGTGATTTTTTCTTATTTTTCTAAAAGAATCAATTTTTTTGGTAAAAATTAAATACTGATTAATTATATAATGTGATTTATGACATAATAATGACCCAATAGTGATGTAATAAACTACTATAATTGATAATTTAGGCCAATATGCATTTTCTGACTAAAATAATGGGATTTTAGGTTTGGTTTATTTATTTTATAAATCAATAGTTGACCCTCCATGACATAAAAAGCATTTGAACTTTTTAAATTGATTTCTTTGAGAGTGTGATTCACCTCCACCTAGGAAAGCCTAATAATTTAAGATGTTTCTCCATTGGCCTTCAATAATAATATTTTAGACTCCCATTTGAAAAAAACAAGGGAAAACCCATGGTTTGGTTTGTGGTTTTTATTAGTTTAATGTGTGTTGTCCAAAACAAAAATAATAATGAATTCCCTCTTTTTGCCTCTATAATCCCACCCATGGTCCCACATCCTCTTCACTAAAATCCTTTGGAGCTCAACCTACATCTTCTCTAATCTCTCTATAATCCGACCAAGGCACCAAAATCCCTCAACAAACCTCTATCAAGCCTCTCCCAATCCATTGGGATCAAACATCCATGTAAGTGATTTTCTTCCATTCCCATTTTGGTCCAAATTCCATTATGTTGTTACTCCCTATTATATTCAATAAAAAATGTTGCGGTATGGTTTCAAACATCTCATATACTGAACCCTATATGATTGAATGTTGATATACCCATTTACCTCTCATTAATGCCTCCCATGAACTCCTGTTACAATGACAAAATTTTGTAAGGGATTTCACTCTCCACATTCACATTAAAAAAATTCCTTTGTATTATGAATCCAAATTCAATTACATATATTGGGACATGTATCTATATGACCCACTTACTATCCATTTCATCTAAATATGATGAGACACTCCTTTATCTCTCATCAACCATTTTTATGAATTCTTATGAAATGCTATTATACTGCTGGAATTACATCACGCTTTTCCATACCAAAGTCATTATGCAATGAATTCCATGACCATTTCTAGATCTAGGGTATTCACCTTTATGAATAATTACCTATTGATTATTTAGTTTCATTTATTAATTCCAAATTCCTTTATCAAGGAATAAATGATGATTTTATTGAATCTATGTTATATGATCCTTGTGGAACACTTATGCGCGACAAGAAAGGATTAAGAATGGTGTTCCCTGATAGTTCTCTAATGCATGGGTAAAGATTAGTATCATGACACATCAAGTGCAATGAAGATTTACTCATTCTAACTCAAGTGAAATAAGGGTTTACTCATCCTCCAGGTGCTATGTGACTTGGCTCATGCTAAAATCATGTTAAATGTTATATTCAAATTTCTATGTTATGATAATAATTCTATATCACGCCTTTATGTTCTGGTTTCTCTTATGCTGCATTGATATTCTTATTTCATAATATGTATCATATTCTTCATTTTATGCCTTTTTTACACTATTACATGGCTTTATAGCTCACCCTTTTATTATTCAGGTCCCCAGGCTATCCCATGAAATTTTAAGTACGAAGGAATGATGTCGTTATGTAAAAGTTTTTTTTAATAAGATGATTCATTCTATGATTTTTATTTTTATGTAATGTTCCTAAGCCTCAAATACAGAAGGCCAAACTATCCTCTATGATTTATCATCTGAAGGTTTTATGTAATAAATTATGATTATGTGTGAAATAAATAGAAGGGTTGTTATAGGACCCACAACTAGCATGTCGAACCCATGCCAACATGCTAGAACTGCGCCCTTCAGGCTAGGCCGAACTAGACCTGGTCATCTAGAAAACCAGTGGGCTGGACCCTTGCCAAACCAGGCTGGGTCTAGTGTAGACCATTGGGCCAGGCCAGACCGGACTGACCCATACCCGAATTAGGTCTATTCGAGTCGATTGAATTTAAACCAGGGTATGTGGGGCCCCTAATCCGAGTTGGTCGGGTTGTTCCGACCGGGTCAGACTGGGCCCATATTCAACCGATCGGCTATTTAATAAAAAAATTATATTGAAAATAGAGAATCTTATTGACAAGTATTTTGGGGTTTTGGGACCCTCTCGATGAGGTGGATATTTTTGCATTATATATGGTGACATTAAATGATGTTGAGATGTGGAGAATGGATTGAGGATAAGTTATCCCATGTGCGCGATGGACGGAACCCTGATGTTGGCTGAGACATGTTGTTTTATGTCGATTGAATTTGTGAGAATCAACGATGGCCCAGTGGGAAAGGGATATGTGGAACCGGTATTCCCAGAGTGGAGAATGACTCAGTGTGACTAGGTAGACCAACAATACATGATAGAAGGAGTACCACATAATGGGTAAGGTTGGAAGTAGTACTTTATGACCATAATGGCCCAGGGTAGGGAGATACTCTGTGTGACCTAGAATACCCACAGTACTCATTTGGGATGAGTACCACAACCATTAAAGGTTAGTGGGAAGCAGCTTATTTATTACCATGTATGACCACTCTACTTGATAAATGAATATTTCTCCAGCATCTGAGGTGTTCAATGATGTGAATTATGTTTCTAATATCATTTTCCTAAATGTATATAGAGTGTGAGCTATCTTTTTCTTGGTTCTATACTTTGAGGAATGGTGCGGCCATTCCTCTTTATTATGCTATCCCTAATGAGTATCGTATTAATCACCCCTACACGGGTTCCACTCACTCGTGTCGTGTCCTGTGTAGGTGATCATCATTTTGAAAGAGTCATTGGTGGACAAGGAACTAGATGTGCTAAGGGATATTGGACCAATAGAAACTATGGAGGTGTGGTTGATTTCCTAGGACTAGGCATGCCCCAACACGATCAGGTACACATGATGTTTTCCTTTGGGTTCAAGTAGCTACACTACTATCATGATCAGGTGGGGTTTTCCGCGGATAGCCATCAATGTTTGTTTTTGTACCTTTTTGTTTTTCAGTTGTTTTGTTGGGTTTGTATTCTGGGCCACTTGTATTAGTTTTACATGTACTCAGATCTATTTTAGTGATACTTTTTTTCCTTTTCAGTGTATACGACATGGTTGGGCATGTGTGTGCATATATGTACTCATGAAAATGAATCACACTCGAAGGTTAATGCCTTTAGTGCTAGTCTCCATCCCCAAGCCTTCGGGAGGCATGCATGGGCATGTCACGGTATGAGTCATGAGGGACGGGTCGTGACAAAGTGGTATCAATGGGCATTCATTCCTATGACAGTGACCGAGTATATTTTTGTTTTGGGGTAACAATGCTAAGTGTTTCTAGTCCGACATTAAGATTTAGGGAGTCTAATGTTGGTGCGATGACTGATGTATTCATACAAGAGGACCTTGAATTGTACTTTTTTTATTAGTACATGAAAAAAATTGTTTCATTAATGTCCCCTTATATTCTTTTGAATAAAAGTCATCTCACCAGGTATAACATTCTGACCATGGTATATATTGATCTATCTCAGGATGCCTCTATGTGGAAAACCAACCATGATCCTGATAAGAGGTGAAGAGGACATCCTACCTAGTGATGAGGCATGTCTTTAAGGACCATTTCTAATGATATCCACATAGGGTGGTGCACCTAGGCTACCACAACCTGTGGGACAACATCGGATTCTAGTGGTTCTGGTAGAGGATGTGCAGAGACATAGTGCCTTTCATGAGTTTTAGAGATATATTCCTATTAGGTTCAAGCGATAGACAAATCCTCATGTCATTGAGGACTGGATGGAGGTAGTAATGTGGGTCTTCTGCTTAGTGAGGACATCACCTGGTCAGATGGTGATCTTGGCAGCGAGCCTTCTATTGGGCTTGGTAAATAGTTGCTGGAGATTGACCACTTAGACTCATGATGAGGTGAACCTCACCTAGGCATACTTCTAGTATATTTTACAAGTGTACATTTTCCTTATTACCATCACTATGTTTTCATTTGGGAGCTGCTTCACCTAAAACAAGGTAGAATAATGGTTGATGAGTAAATAGTGAGGTTCCCATTGCATTATCACTAATTGACAGACATGGTGCAAGAATCTTTCTTCAGGGCTTGATCCTTTGATAAGGGACTCAGGAGAGAGATTAGGGCATCAGGGTTGTCTCTTATAATCCCTACCCTGGATGGGATGCTAGAGAGAGCCATTTTAGTTGAGAGTTTCTTGGCGAAGAAAGTTCTGATAGCATGATTTTACAGGAGACCCTAGGCGAAAAGTCTTCAGCTGTAAGTAGACAGAAGACACAAGGGTCCAAGAGGGCCAGGTCTTTCATGGGAAAACTCAAAGACTCAGGGTTGGCAATGCGGGGCTCCCTTTCTAGAGGGAGTCAACAGGGATCCAACCAGTTCTTCACATATAACGGGCAATGACACAAGGCACGTGACTACCTAAAATATTATTCAGGTGACTAGAAGATGGTCCAGGGGACACTAAGAATGAGGTTTCAATTTAAGAGAGGAGGTCTATAGGGAAACAGACGTGGTTGAGGAGCCTGACGAGGAGCAGACGGTATGTGAGGGTTTTCGGTGTTACTACGGAAACCCCTAGGTGTTCCACCCCAACATTAGAGAACAAGTATACATGGGCGAGAACAACTTCATCCAGTGGAGGTTTATGACCACCTAACTATAGATATGATCTGAGGTATGATCTGTGTCTTATCCACCTTAGTTATAGTTATTATAGGCATGGTTTCTAGTCACTCCTTTGTTTCCACAGCGTAGTTCGTAGCTCATTGACTTTGGTAGAGTTGTGGGCTCGATCATTACAGCTAGAGACTTATAAAGGAGGGGATTCAATGATTACACACTGGTTCCGGCAGTGTGAGATGACTCTCAGAGGATGGAGCATTGGTTGAGATATCCTAGTAGCGGCGTTGTGGCCTTATAATATCATATTGGGTATGGAATGGTTATCCACAATCCATGCCCTGATCGATTGTTTTAGGCATACAGTGTGGTGTGTCAACAGAGATGGGACTATGTTTTTCTTCACTGCCAAGAAGAAACCCATTGCAGATCATGAAAACTTTCTTAGAGGAGGGTGTAGATGATCACCCACCTGTTGGCTAGCCACACCCGCGGTTTATTAGATGAGAGGAGTTCATGTTTTCCTATAGTGGTGGCGTAGTAAGAGGATGTTTTTTCCATAACATGTCATGGGAAAACCTTTTATAGGGAGGTAGACTTCTTCATCGACCTGTACCCAAATATTGCACCTATATCCACACCAACATATAGTATGTATCCCATGTAGCTTCATGAGTTGAGGATACAATAGGAGGAATTTTAGGAGAATGGGTTCGTAAGTCCTATCATTTCACCATGGGAAGCCCCAGTGCTTATTTCCAAGAAGGAATCCAAGATTTTGAGGTTGTGTATAGAATGATGATGCTAGAACTGGTCGATTGTGAAGAACAAGTATCCACTGCCGATAATCAATGATCTATTTTACAAGATGAAGGTGGGGAAGTGGTTCTCAATGATAGAGCTCAGAATAAGCTATCACCATCTTCAGGAACTAGATTAGGATGTGCTGAAGTTGTCCTTCAAGTGTGGGAATGACCACTATGAGTTACTAGTGATGCCTTTTGGCATGAACAATGCCACAAAAATGTTCATGGGACAAAATAAAAGGGTCATCTAGCCTTTCCTTGACTTTTTTTGTGGTCTTCATTGTTGAAATCTTGGTTTACTTGGTATATAAGGAGGAGAACACTACACACCAAATGAATTTCCTAGATACACTCTAAGAGCATGATCATTTTAGAAATCTCTCAAAGTGTCTGTTTTCGAAAAGGGTAGTCATCTTTCTAGGACATATCATCTTAGAGGAAGGAGTCACAATGGATCTGGTGATGATAGAGGTAGTGCCTTCTTAGGATCCACCCAGGAGTGTGACTGAGGTGTGAAGCTTCTTAAGGTTGGCTGGTGACTATCGGAGGATCGTTCCAGAATTTTCTAGAGTAGCAACACCCTTATATTATTTGACATGATAAGAAAAAAACAACTTGTGTATGGAGAAATTACAACAGTGTTTCGATGAGTTGAGGAAATGATTGACTAGTTCCCCCATTTTGAGACTACAAGAGGAGGGTATTGGGAATGTAGTTTACCACGACGCATCAGGGTCCATATTGGGTTATGTCTTGATGTAGTAGTAGGAAATGATCAACTAAGGATCACTCTTGTTGAGGCAGCATGGGCAGAACAACATTACCCTTAACCTGGAGTTAACATAAGTGGTCTTTTCCTTGAAGATGTGGTCACACTATTTGATGGGTGAATAATTTATGATTTAATCTGACCACAAGAATCTAAGATATATCTTATCCCTGAAGAACATAAACCTGATAAAGAGAAAATTTATAGATTTACTCATGGACTATGAATTTATGATAGTTTATACTCATGGAAAGGGGAATATAGTGGCAGACTCACATTGTAGGTGGGCCGGTTTGCAGTGCTGAGTGAGGTGACAAAACAGTTGGCCACGATGCCGATATCATTCGTGGATGATGGTGGATCAACATACCTTTAGTCGATGACTATTACTCCCCCTCTCTTACAACGAGTAAGGGTGGCACAACTAGTGGATGTTGACTGTGAGGCCCAATATGCTTTGTTGTCCTTCGGATAAGTTACAAATGGATTTTCGATAGGTGGGGAGCCTATCATTTTTCTAGAGGGTGTAACGTAGTGCCAGTGACGTCGTGGGAGGAGTTGTTGAATGAGTTCCCGAAATCCCCTTTGGTGGTAAATCCTGGGGTGGAAAGGATGTACCAGAACCTCAGATGTCAGTACTGGTGGCCAGGAATGAAGAAAGGGATGTCTCCGTTTGTTTCACGATGCCTCACTTGTCAGAAAGTGAATTTCAAACATCAGACTCCAGCAGGCTTGGCCCAACCACTTGTGGTACCATAGTTGAAATGGGACTATATACTTCTAATGGCCCTAAGGCCTTATTTTTTATTTTATTATGGATAATCCCTCCATTAATGGTTGAATGGGAACCCGTACATGACCCGTAGGCCCAAGGCACAAGGCCTGACATGACCCGTAATACATGACCCGAAGGCCCAGAGGCATACCCTTCCCATACAAAACCCATAAGCCCAGTCCACTAGAATATCCCCTCCCCATCTTCTGCATCATTGATCGCCTTTAGCTCCCCACCTTAATTTTTGATCAGCTAGCATTTCCCAATACAAAGATGCACAGTGCCTGGTCCCGATGGTGGTTGTCAAACCCTCCGATTCTTCCAATCTGGTTAGCTTTGCTTCTGGTGACTTGCTACTGTTGCTCTGATCCTCTTCTGGGCCCTAATCTGTGTGACCTGGGCTACTTCATGGTCTTCAAGGGCCCAAGGTCCCTGTGGCCCGAAGGCCTTTGATGGCCAGAAGGACCATGAGACCCGTAGGCCCAAACTGGTGGCCCAAAGGCCAAAATCAAGTGAATAGTCTCGGTTACTATAGTACCGAACAGTACCTACACAGTAACTTCTACAGTACCTGCTATAGTACTTCTACAGTACCCGGAAATTCGCCTCCACCCATTTTTGAACCAGGGTCTCTTGGATGCTAAGAAGGAGCCCTTACCACTAGGGCATGGGCTCGTTGGCTAGAAATGGGACTATATCTCTATAGAATTTCTGACAGGGTTTCCAAATACATCTAGGGTCTATGACTATATATGGGTGATCGTAAACTGACTCACCATGTCTTCTCACTTATTACCCATTCATGAGTAGTGAATGGTAGCAGAATTGGGATGCCTCTATGTTAAAGAGATTGGGCGGATTCATGGGGTGCCTTCGACGATATTCTATGATTCTGACGATCACCATATATCATGATTGTGTAGGGGAATATAGGAGGCATTAGGGATGAAGATGTGGTTGAGAAAAACTTTTCATCCATTTTAATATGTTCAGATGGAGAAGACTATGCAAACCATGGAGGTTATGCTACGTGCTTATGTCTTGGATTTTGGTCACAGTTGGGAGGACCACCATCCACTGGTAGAGTTTTCATTAAACAACAACTATCACTCCACAATTAGCATTTAACCATTTATGGTCATGTAAATGAGGCCTTGCAGATCACCCCTATGTAGGAAAAACAGATGGGAGCCAATACTCATGTGTCCAGATTTGGTTCGTGCTACAACTGAGAAGGTTCAAATCATCCAGTAGCATATGTGGATGGCAGAGTTGGAATATTTCTTATTCTGACAGGAGATAAAGACCCTTGGTGTTTAAGGAGGGAGGTCATGTATTCCTTAGGGTCCCACCATGAAGAGCATTACATATATTTTTTAGCAGTGAAAAGCTATCTATGTCTTTTATCAGACCTATTCAGATACTAAGCAGAGTTGTTGAGGTGGTGTACTTCATAGCTCTTCCCACACAGATGCACTGGGTGCAAGATGTTTTCCACATGTCGCAGCTGATGAGGTATGTTCATGATCCATCACACATCATCGATTGGGGCGAGCTAGAAAATGATGATGGGGCACGATTTTGAAGTTCATGGTGGAGATAGATGATCTTCAGGATCTGGTCATATATGGGTGGTTGATTCCTCTAGTTCACATTCGGTGAATGAATATAAATATATCAGGGAGCACATGGGAGTGTAAGGATAGTATTCATGCTCAATACCCCGATCTCTTTGATTGTTTTTTTGTTTTCTATTTTGGAGTCGTAAAGACTAATGGTGGCTAGAATTGAATGTCTCGTAAATTCAATGTAATTTATTTAAATTATATTTAATTTTTCTGAGAACACAAGCCTCAACGACACATGATTCTGAGGCCCAGAGTGTCTAAAACGAAATTTTGAACTTTTTTTAAGAATGCTTAATTAAACGTCAGGGCAGTGTTTTCTAAATTTTTAACCAGTGCTCTAATTGGAAATCATATGGTACTATTGGATTGAGAATTCCAAAATTCACCTAGAAAGGACACAACTTATGCCGGAAAGAGCCAAATGTAAAATTTAATTTTCTAAAAATTATAAAATATCATAAAAAAGTTAATTTTTTTCTTTTCTCTTCCCTTGAGAGGAGGATGGAGAGGCTATGGTGTAGGGATGAGGTGGATGATGAGGCTCATTAATGTCTTTCTAACTCGTAACTTAATGATGCTTTAATGATGTGTAAAAAAGATGTTATTTTATAAATGAAATTGTGTAACGACGTGACGTCGCAAAATAAAAGAAAGTTTGTGACATGTTTTCCATTTATTTTGGTTGACACATTGGTGGAAGAAGGAATTAAAATACGAGGATTCTATAATGAACCCCCAACGAAATTCCTCTCCAAAAAAGAATGAAAAACTCATGAGAATGTCAAACATATTTGATGCCCCTTGAAGAACAGAGTCGGAAGCTAAGAACTACTTCGACATTTTAAAACCGTGAGGATGTAATGATGAGACAACTAACGTTAATTGGCATGGGTTATTTATTGTAAATTTTTTCCTTATGCTTTTCTAGAAATGAAAAATGCAGATCAACCCACAAACAGGTTGATATATGAATCACGTGTTTATGCTGGAGGGAGACTTTTCTCATGGGATTTATTATCTGGGATTATTTTATCTCAAGTTTGATTTATCCACAATACCCAAGCCTCCCCAAGAGTATAAATTATAACACAAAGAGAGTGAGCCGACATGAACATGGCCCAAGCCTATCTGTATGCACGGTCTTTGTGAATGGTTGGTCTGATCGACATGATGGAGATTTTGAGACATTTGCGGTGAAGAGGATGCTCCTTGGAGGTTGTAGACACAAGAGACATGAAGAATAGACAACTGAAGTGTGTCAGAAGGTCCATCGAAGAATCTATCAGCGTAGAGAGCATGCAGAAGCTAGGTTGAGTGGCAGCCCCATTGGTGTGCCACGACAACAAGGGCCCGCATTTGCAGAATGAGTGGTGACAACTAGTGCCACGTGAAGGGGTGGCCTGTGTCCGGGCTGCCTGTTCGGTTGGCTAGAAGCGGTTAGATGACCATATCTAGGGGAGCCTCATGCATCCGTGGGTCAGTTGTTATGCCGGACTCGGCCAGCTTCTGCATCCCAGAAGTGCCCCAACAACCATCCATGCGGCTGATCATCGGGCTGGTGGGCTGCGCTGCCAGCCAGTGGGCTGAGTCGGAATAGTGGTCCAGCGGGCCAGTCACATACCCTATGGGCCAAACCGATGAAGGTAGCTTGGACCAACACCTAATGGTATATAACCAAGCAAGAAGGCCGAACCCCCACCCATTAGACAAAATAGGACTAGACTGGGTCGCCGGGCGAACCAGCGTGTTGGACCCGTGGCCAAACCGTGCTAGGTCAAGCGGGTCCATTAGGCTTGGCCCACTATCTAGGCTGAACTGGCCTGACCCAGACCCAAATCTAGTTAGGTTGAGTAGGTCAAATTTAAACCGAGGTATTTGGGACCCCCCATGCTGGGTTGGTCAGGTCGGTTCTATCGAGTCGGACCGGGTCCAGATGCAACCAACCCCCTGTTTACTAAAATGCCCATATCGTGCTAACCGAGCATCCTATTGATGAAACATTTTTAGTGATGGGACCCTAATGATGAGGATTATCATTTTTCATGATATATGGTGACTTTCATGGAAGTTTAGGTGAGAATAAATTTTTAATAAAAAGGTCTCCCAAATGTGCTATGTATGGAACCCTACGGCTAGCTGAGACCTGAAGACAAATCAATATCAACTCTGTGTGACTCGAAAATTACCTAATGGGAAATAAATCTATGTGAACCATCATTCCCATGGTGGGGAGTGGATCTGTTTTACTTTGGTAGTCCTATGGTATTTGACAGATGGAGTACCTCAGTATGGTCTAGGTGAGAAGCGGCTCTGTGTGACCCAGGAGGCCCACAGAGGGGAGAGACTCTATGTTACCCATCATACACATGGTACTCATTAGGTATGAGTAACAAAATAGTCAAAGGATATTGGGAAGTAGCTTATGTGTGATCTGAAATTCCACTGTACACGATAGAGGAGGAGTTATCTAGCGGTCGAGGTGTTCGATGATGTGACTGATGATTCTACTATCACTACCCAAATTGTATACCTTGTGTCAATTGTATTGTGGATCATGAATTAATTTGGGGATTGATGCATGGTCTTTATTTTTTTTTGTTTCCCTACTAAGTATCATGTTACACACCCCTATATGGGCTCCATTCACTTGTGTCATGTCCCATGCAGGTGATAATTGTTTCGAAAGAGACTTTACTGGACTGGGACCCTGAGGTGCTCAGGGAGACATGATTGATAGATTCTTCAATGGTGGACATAGTGGCCTAGATATAGGCAGGACACAGTAATATTGTGTGGACATGATGTTCTACTTCAGATTCCAATAGCTACAGTACTCTCATGATCGGGTGGGGTTTTCCATGGATAGCCACCAGTGTTCATTTTTTTACATTGCTATTTTCATTTCTTTTTTTAGGCTAGTACTTTTTCCTAATTGTATGAGTTTAACATTTACTAAAATCCTCTTTAGTGATTATTTTTTCCTTTTAGTGTGTGGGACTTGTTTGGGAATGCGTGTGTGTACTGGTTCTCAGAAAAATGCCTTCCACTTTTCGGTTGACACCTTCGGTTCTAGTCGTCATCCCCTAAAATTTAGGAGGTGGGCTTGGGGTAGTCAGGGAATGGGCCCTGGGGGATGGGTTGTGAAAATTTTAAAATAATTAAATAATTATTTATGTAAATTTTTTACTGAAATTAACTAAATGTTTGATATTTATAATTGGGAATGAAAAATATTAAAGAAAATATTTAATTTAAAATAATGACTCATGTTGAGGATATGATGATTTATGTAGAAGATTACATAGAAATTGTTGGATTAGGATATTTCTTATGTCTGTAATATTAATAGAGTGAAATTTTATTGTAGGATAAGGAAAACAGTATGGTTGATAAGAGTAAATAACAATTTTTGTAGTGCAATAATGGGGTAGGGAGAGAACCCTTTCATAAGTCATGAGAAGGGAATTATTATAAATGTGCCAACATAATATAAATAGATCACATATTAAACATTTAATGTTGATCCAGAATATATGAAATAATTTATTAGGTAAGAAATAAGTTCAATACACACCTCATACACATAATTATAGGCATATTTTTATATTTATGAATTCCTTTACCCATTGAATTATTTATTTTACAATTTTACTGTTTACTATAGAAACTAGTCGCTACCTAAGGAAACTTAATATTTATTGCTAAAAATAATGCGATTGATAATAATTAATTTAGAACCTATGATTATAAATTTTAAATCCCTTTATATTTTTTCATTTTATAAATTGGAAGAAAAATTATTTAAAAATAAATATATATAATGTATAAATAAATTTTTTTATAAAATAATATTTATGCGCTAAAATATCAAATATAGGTTTATAAAATGAAAGAACCCATTTTATAATTATCAACTCTCACATTAAATATATATTTTTTCTTATAAAATATTTTCAATTATTTTTAATTGATATTTATGAACTAATAATATCATACATGTCATTTTATTTTTAAAAAAGTTTGTTTCAAATAAACATCATGTATTTTAAAAAATACATAAAATTCACTGTAAGATTATAGTATTATGATTAATTTATAAATTTTGGTAATTATTTGAAATTAAATTTATTAAATTTTACAATTCAATATTTAAATAGAAGCCAAAAATATAATGGAAAAGTATTTTTATTAGAAAAAACTTTTGTTTTGTCAACTAGTATTTATTATCATCATATACTATCAATTTATAATGAGTTAATAATGATATATTATTCTTATTTTATTAGTATGTAATCATATTATATATAATATCATTAAATAAAATACAAATTTTATAAAAATATTCATTTTATCGTAAAATATTTTCTTTAGTTGTTTTTTACAAATTAATAAAATTTAAATCATATTAAAAGTTTCCAAAATTTTATTTATGTTAATATTATATAATGTTTGTATCTATATTCCTTAGAACTAATTCAATGGCTAGGTTTTAGTGTCCAAAAATACTATTTATATACTAATTAAAATATATCAAAATATTGGATTTTTTTCTTATTGCTTATGGTGAAATCTATTGATCACAGTAGATTATTTAAAGGTAGCCCTATATAAATTTTTTTGGGTGATACATTCTTCCCATTTAAAAATTGACTGCTAAAAAATTGAATTATTAATTAAGAGAAAATTATGGGTATCAAAAATGTATAAATAGAATGGGTAGAATTATTAATAACATAGGGAGTGCTTGGAAATACACCAATAAAAATGATTCTATATTGAGTTTCTTCCTAACTATTTTAGTAGAATACCTCTCATGGTTTTGTGTTGATTACCTTATTATTTCACCTTGAATTTATTGTCAAACATATGTTGATATATTATCCATGGTTGGTGTGAAATATGAGTCCATTTTTTTGTAATTAGTATTAATTCGAATGAAGATAAATGGACATACCAAAAGAAATAATATATCATCCCCCAAGATTAGCCAACTTGAAGGATACTAAAAGTGTATAATTATTAATGATGAAGTAGATGAAGAATGAAGATAATCCTCATAAGGCCCATTCATATGTAGATTTAAACCCATTCCATCCCTTTGTGGAGTTGAAACCTCCACCGTATTGGCCAAAACCCCTTCCAAGTGTTCTATTACCGTTATCATGAGCCCCAATTGATATTAAAACATATATTCTCATGTATATTTTAATAGTCCCTATGATACACATTTTTAAAGGATGATTGTGATGCTAGTTGGGGGGGGGGGTGGATGCCCAACCAATTATACCTCAGGTGGAATATCATAGGCCCAATCATGTTCTTTAATATACTAAACTATTTCCCCCAAATGTTGTATTGGATCACATGTTCTAAGGAATTAGAACTAATTTTTGAATTAATCCCAGACTCTAGTACATAAGTTGGCCTCCACCTTTCCATGTCAATGTCATGTCATGTTGTGAATGTTGTGGTAGTTGTGGTTTGTATTCTACTCCTACCATAAGAATTTTTTTTCTCTAGATATACTGAGGCCACTATTTGGAGGAAATTATAGAATCCTTCGAATTTCATACATAATTATTGCATCATTGTAGATGAATATCTATTAAATCTTACAAACACACACACGAGAATTGTATATGTTTTGAGCCTTTGGTGACGAGACACACTATCATTTTATTTGTTTAATGGTATTAATCATATCCCACAAATATAATACCATTTAGTACTCTTTATTTTTATATGCTACTTAAAACATTCTTAATAACCTCAGGAATTGAAATAGAATAAAGGGTTAGCATAGATGCCTAGTAAGGATAAATATTGGAGATATCAATAAATGAACATATGAAACTATAAGATAAGAATAAGGGTATAATATCATGACCATAACATAAAAAAATAATACAGAATATATTAAGGATCATAATCACGAGACATGTAATTATGATTTATTACTTAAAATGACATTAATGAGAAGATTGAGAAATAATTAGAAATCAATCATTAAACATATGATCTTGTCCGAAAATCATGGGATTATCATAAGTACATAATCCATTTAATATTTCATGATTAACAACCAATAATTTTATATCATAGTGGACTCAAAATCCTTAATAGTTTCCTATTTACTAATGAATTAGGCATCACCGCCTACATCCCACAGTGGATCAAACACATCGAATTATTTCATAGAATGGATCATGAAAATTAAATCGAGACCCATAATTATCTCATGATATATAATAATTATCAAATTTGTTAGAGGTATAAATAATTCATCACCCACCCATCATATAATGAAGACCATAGATATTAATTCTCCAAGATTTTAAATCATTCATCCTTTCAGCTACCTTTGAAAAGGGCATGAGATTCATAAACATATAATCAATTCATCATATTTTAGCCTATGGAGAATTAATGGGTTCCATAAAAATAATTTTATTATTATCATAAAACATTAATTGATTGAATAGTTAATTTATCTATGGATTATATACCAATTATTGTATAGGTGACATCAAGGCATTTTATCATAAATGATAATAAATTTAAAATATCTGTTTGAATATTTAATGGGGTAAATAACATTTCTACATGGAAATAAATTATTTAAAATGTTTAAATTTATTAAATATCAATGGAAAGTTTTTATTCGAAAATAAAAATGAAAACATGTAAAGGAATAATATAATCATTGAGTGTTCATGATGGCATGAAATTCCATTCATGCTGTGTATGATAAAATAGACACCCCTTTCACATTTTTGATAAAAAGCCAAAGATAACTTGTTTAAGAAATGATAAGAAGATTCATTTTAATTTTTATAAGAATATTAAACAGTGAAAAATTAAACAATAACTGTTTATTATTAAAAACATTATTTTATATATTTTTAGAAAATATGGATATGGAAGAAAAAAGAAATTCAACCGAAGAAATCAATAATGTTGACTTTATTAAAATGTTTTTCATCTCATTAGTTCCTAAAAACAAGGAAATAGATGGAAAAAATTTCCTCTCTAGAAATAAAAAAATTATAAAAAAATAAATGATATTTTTGAGAGGTATATCAATTAATTTCATCACCCCAAGCATAATAAAAAAATCTCAATAAACAAAGATATTGTAACATAAATACCATACAACTTCTATAAATTTTTAATGATAATCCCCCTGAAGGAATTAAATAAAAAAAATAATTATATTCATTTTCTATCATGTCAAAGGGTCATTATATACATTAAAAAGTGGGGTTGAATATTTCTTATGTATCTCAGAAATAAAAGTGAGACTATAAATCAATTATATTAGGATTCAAAACCTTATAAAGAGTTATAAAGTCCTTTATAATGAATATAGTTTTATTAAACATATTTTAAAAAATAATAATCACATATATCATACCATATATTACATACATATAATATTTTGTTACACTTTTATATAAAATTCATTATTAAAACTACTTTTTCAGGTGATAACTTTTTTGTTCTTCGTTTACATTTTGGTTCATTAGTTTTAAGGATTGTCTATTGAACATGAATAAATTACATATATGTAATTTTTATATTGATATAAATATAATATATATTAATTATATACATATATATAGTCATGCTTAAAATTTATATTTATATAAATAAATTACACAGTTCATGGAGATACTAATTCATACAATGGATTAACACTGTTTTTATTTATATTGATTGAATGAAATAATGTAAAATAATAATTAACCTATGAAGAAATATTATTTCATAGTGTAAATTAAATATATTTTTAAAATCATTTTTGTACCATCCATGTATGTCCAAAATGAAAAATGAGTCACATCACTTTATGTATGGAGTTTTCCCCACCAATGCACCATGGACATTATCATTTTCTAACAGATTGAAAATTAAAAAGGAATATGTGAAATTATAGTTAATTAATTATAATTATTTCATAAACATAACATATATTAATTAAAAACATATTTATATACATACATGAGAGGTTGTTATGGAAAATGAATTACATCGATCCGAAGTGTGGTAGTCTGCTGTACACATGTTAGAATGTTTCATTTCCCCTTTGATGGAAGAGTAGATAGATGTTGGATATTACATTAACATAAAAATTATAATTATATATGATCTTTTGATTTTATTACGTCATAATGTTTGAATAATATTTTTGGGAGGTGTAGTAAGAAATCAAACAAAACCACCCTGTTAAAAGCAATACATCTTCTTAGAGAACCTATTTAGGTTTTCACAGAAATCATACCTAAGGGGGTTTTCAAATCAAACCAAGGACTCGAATTCATATTATAGGAATTAATTATTGTATTTTGTTATTTAATTTATAAAATAAAATAGATTTTATGTGTGATTAATAAAGAATAAGAGGTTCTATTTTATAAGTGAGGGGATGTGAACTATTGGAATATCATAAAATATTAACATAAAACATGAAATTATCTATAAAATTGATAAAAAATTCATTTGATTTGGATAGAAATAAATTTGATAATAAAATTTTAATATGTTTATATCTTTTTTTTTAAAATATCTGTTGGATTACCCCTCACATAACAAATATTAACCTTATTTATATTAACGCTTATTTTAACATTAAAGGGCTATGAATGTTACCATAAATGAAAAGGTGAATTATAAATGGATCATTGTTTAATTTTTAAACCATATTAAATTTAATTTTACTATTATAATATTTTTATGAATTTAAAATCTGTTAATAAAATAATATTTATTTGAAAATATCATTAATGATAATTTTGGGTCTAATGATTTAATTTGAAATTAAATATAGAAATAAGAAAAATGAAATTTTAATATAATAATATAAAAACTAACTAATTGTTAAAATTTATCTACAATATTCATATAATTATATATATATATATATCTCAAATAATATTAATTTTAAAATTTTTAAGTCATTCACATTATTCATCCATTAATTTATAAAATATTCTTTCTATGTTTTCATAAAAATTTAATTTAATTAATAAAAATTATAAATAAATTAATATCATAAAATTAAATTCGAAAGACTAAAAATACACATTGTGATTCATTCAGAAAATTATTATTATTTATATGTGAACATATAAGAGCTATATATAAGATAGAGTGTGCCATTTTGCCTTTTTCTTTAATTTCCATATTATATTGGAAACATTCATGGTAATGTTTCCTATAAAAATATATTAAGTAATATTTGAAAAAGGTATAAATAAAATCTTTTAACAATATTTAACATGAAAAATGGTTTCCTTATCACTTAATTTTCAGTAAGGTTAAACTGATTTACCCTTTCTATAAGGTGACTAATTTTTATAGTTTTTAATATTCATTTTGAAAAAATTGAGTTGAAACTACTATACAATATTAATAATTATAATTATAATTATATAGACAATTTTACAAAATTAAATTCATATCTATCGCTTAATAAAATTTTAAATAAACCCTCATATATAATGAAAATTAATCTTCCAAATAAAATGTTTCTTTGTGTATGAAATGTTTTTATATAAAAATTCAATAAAAATAAGATTCTAAAGAAATAAATTTTAATGATCATAATATTATTGAAATATTTTTTCTTTTAAATCAATTATTTTTTAAACGTGGTACTTTTTAAATGTTTTAAATGAAAATTACATTTTCAATAAAAATAAGTATTTTTCAGTATCTAGTGATAAATTATTATTTATAGAAAATTATAAAAATTTGGTTTAATTTTATTTTGAAATTGTTAATTTTTTAATATAAATTCATTATAATATAAAAAATTAACTATTGCATAAAGGATTCTAAAATCACTTTTAAGAAAGTACATTTTTAAGTATAAATGCTTATTAATTCTTGTCTTGTGATTATATAACATAATAAATAAATTATAAAATAATTAATTTAATATATAATATCTACATTTCATTAATTTAATTTAGAAATATTTATTAAAATAATTTATTAATATTAAAATATTTCTTCCAAAAAAATAGTTTTCTCAAAAATAAATTTTTAACTTTTAATTTTTTTTATTTTTCTTTATAACATATTTTCAACAAATGTTTTTATTTTATACAAGTGTAAACGATATAATTTTTACAATTTAGTTAGACTTGCTCATAATCTCAAACATACTGGATCAGTTATAATTATCATCTTCAAATTGTAATATTTTATAGTTTATTTAGCCTCAGTGCTACCTGTCATATACGTTTTTGAACATAATGTTCCCAAATTCATGATGTATAACATTCTACACTATTTAAAAAATCATGGATTCAATATTTGAAATTATTTTCCGTAATTAATGATTTAATATTTTACAATCCATATCTGGAAAACACACTTTGTAAAAGTGTTAATAAAACATCCTCTTTAAAACTGGGATTGAAAAAGAAAATAGTCATCTAAAATTATTCATAACTAGCCTTTGAAATGGGTTAGTGGGATGTGAAGATATTAAAATTGAATAGAATCAAAGACCATTTATCAATGATTACAATAATGTGAAAGATCATGAGAATGTTAATGAACATAAAAACTAAAACCATAAAGGTGAGAAAAAGTCCACCAGTTCCTCAAAAATGAAATTGAGAGTAAATATTTTTATATATAGTCTAATTAATAATATTGGGGGACTTTTTTAATATCAAGTTTTATAATAAAAAATATAATTAATATATTTTGTTCAATTACATATAAACAATGTCATCATATTGTTGAGCTTCAATAATATACTACATCTTGTCTTACTATAAGAAATGAAGATGAATTTATTAAATGGTAAAGCATAATAAATAACAAATAAAAGATCATATGATCCCTAAAATAATGACAATTAATTATTTTTATCTATATTTATCATCATAAAGAAACCAATTTTCATAAGTTACCTAATATTGTTAAACATTCATATAATGAAATAACACA
Source organism: Viscum album (assembly GCA_963277665.1). Lineage (NCBI taxonomy): Eukaryota > Viridiplantae > Streptophyta > Magnoliopsida > Santalales > Viscaceae > Viscum > Viscum album. The sequence continues at coordinate 677,744,126 of OY728126.1, read as the reverse complement.
GAAATCATCAAAACATTATCCAAAATTTAAATTCCCTAATTCCATAAATGTTTAACCTTAAGAACCTTCACAATTACAAAATATACATAAAGGTCACTAAATTTATAAATTAATGTTAACATTATTCCTAAAATATCATAATTTAGCTCATAATGTTTACATACAAAATATGTGAATACTTTGGTCATACATTCTCCTGAAACATGGTAATTATGTGATTTACCATAAAACCACAATGAAAACATACAATATTCTGAATCATAACTCTTTACTTATTCTATAAATAAAATCATATTTATCAAATATATTCTATATTTATAAAAGTTATTTAACACCATCAATTATAACACAAACCACTAAAACACAAATTAGTTTCAAGGTCCTCAATAATATATAATTTATTTTATCCTTATGAATTATCTATTTTTCCCAACTAAAAATAATTATCTCAACATTAGTAACATATTAAGGGTTATCATTCCTAAATCACATGTATCCCTCAAAATAACACACCTCCATCATATCACTTTTACGTGTCTTCAATACTATGAACAATATTCTTGAAAATCTATAGTGAAAAAATTATACCAAACAATCCTTATATATTTAAATATCAATATATCGAGAATATAATTTTTGAAATCCAATCCAAAAAAATTAATCATTACAATTCGTTATTATACTATTAATTAGTAATTTTCATCTTATTCTTTAATACATCATTCCATTTCATATTTTTTGTAATCTATTAATTATAAACGGTAAAATAATCACTCATATAACCTTACTAATATTCTTTTTAATATTCCCCCTAGAAATATATTGCTATAATTCCCATACATTCTAAATTTTAATCATTCAACCATTGATGATAAATTAGGGAAAACATTATTTTCATCATTTTGGTTAAATAATTATTTAATTTTTGCTGAAAATTTACTTTTCCTTTTCCTTTCCTATAATAAAAACATCTTCCCATTCTTTGAGACATTCCATTGAGTGTTTCATCTTATATTCTAGACATGTAGTATGATATATTTCTTCCACTGTCTTTATATAACTCAATATCTATTTAATTTTGTGTTTTAGAAATCTCATCCATGTTATGGTTATTAATAATGTAACAGGATATTTGATTAGAAATAATTACATTGTTTTTCTTTCTATTTCACATTTCATTTGATTTCTCATGAGGTAATCATTCTATTTCCCATAACATTCAATCCTAACATGAATAATCATAGTTCAAACTATTATCTAAAACTTAAAATAACAGTGTTTGAAATGTTAATTATATTGAGAAATCATGTAATAATAAAACATTATTCACAGGTTGTCTAAATCACAAAAAATTTTTTTACTTAAGTTTATATTACGTTATCAATGGTCATAATATATTTAAACCATTGATAAGCGTTAATAAAAAAGTGTTAATTGACCTATGTATATCCTTTTGGAATGTCAGGTTATGTTAAAAGTTAGGGAACACTCACTATACACCATAATGATGGTCAATATTTACTTCACTACACATTTTATGGTCATTACACATCGCTTTATCTCAACCAATACAATTTCCATTTATAGCTCCTAGAAGGGGATATAAATTTACGAATATCACACATTTTATTCCATAACAGGATATTTGGATGTTATCATATAATTAAAATTATCAATAATTTTTTCACTAATGTTTTCAAAAAACATAATATATAAATACATACTAAACCTATCCTATGTTTCAAACTATAATGACACAATGATTTCTTACATAAAAAGTACATATTTTTATATGAGTCACAATTGTAATTTAGTGTTACAAACCTGAGGACCATATAGGTTTAGTTTCATAGGAGACTAGATACACAATCTTCTTATTTAATTAATGATACTCAATTACCCGCTTAGATATTCCCATTTTGTAATCTTTATAGACATAACATGGATATTTTTTTTTCAGATCCAATGGAAAATCAATATTTTAATGTGAGGTATTAGATTCATAGTAAGGGTAGACAATGGAGAAATTAATCAATGATCATATGAATGAATAAGATAAGCATAAGTGTATGAGATCCTAACCATAACATAAAAATATAATACCTAAAATTTGAAAGATCATAAACATATTTCATATCATAATAATTTATCAGTTCAAAATACATGAATTATAAGAGCAATAAATCATCATAAATCAGTCCTGAATCTCATCTTCATGTGCAAAAATTGTAGTTCCATTATATGTATAAAAACAATTTCATATATAAAGGAATAATACTGATACCTACAAATCATTGTGTATCCAGAATCACTACGTATTTCTTATATAATTACGTATTAGGAATCACCACCTAAATCCCATATTAGATCAAACACATCGACTTGTTTCCTAAAGTGGATAAAACAAATAAAATTTCATCCCATAGATATCTCATGATGTATAATAAAACACCCAATTCAATGGATGGATATATAATTCCAGTTCATCCAATCACATATTAAAGAACATATATATCTATGTTAGAAGATCATTAATCATTCACTAAATCATTAACCCTAAGAAGGAAATGAGTTTCATACATATTTTATAAATTTATCTTAGTATAACCCACGAAAATGGAATATGTTTCATCAAAATATTTTTATCATATTCATAAAACACACACACACACACATATTATCTAGGGTGATATACCTAATATATCATATTTAACATCCATGGATGTCATCAGAAATGATATTCCTTTAAAATATCACTTGAAATATTTCATGGGGAAAATAGCCTTTATAAAATTAAATACATGATTTAAAATATTTAACTTTACCAAAATATAATTGAAAAATTATCATTGAAATTAAATTTGGAAAATTATATAGTAAATGTCAAATTATTGAGTTGTCACGATGGTGAAAAATTTCCCTGCATTTTAAAAAATAAATCCTTTAATATTTTCCATAAAATGTCAAAATTACCCTATCCTAAAAATGAAAAAAATATTAATTTAAAATAATTTTTAACAATAATTACTTAGGTGAAAATTTATTTAAATAGTCATACTAGAATAGTAAAAAAATTCACTATAATATTTTTAGGAAACATGGATATGAATGAAATAGGATTTCATACCAAAGATAGAAATAAAATTGATATTACATAACAAAATTATATTGGTATATATCGGTATTAAGGAAAGGAAAATGAAATGATTAAATTTATTCTATATAAATTACTTGAGTTGAATAAAATTCATCATATTCATGTGAGGTAAGTTAATAAATTTCTTCATTAAAAGAATAATAAAAAACGATCCCTATAAACAATGAGATTGTAACATAAATCCCATAACACAATGATAACATTTCAATAATATTACAAACGAAAGAATAAAATAAAAGAAAACATAAAATATGATTTAAATACATATATTCCGGATATAAAATGTTACATGGTGTTATACACATCAGAAAAAAACAATTGAGTAGTGATTTTGGTATATGTATCCTAGAAATAAATGTCTGATAAGAAATTGATTACCTAATATCTGAAATATGTAATACATTTTTTAAAATAATTTTTAATAAATATTGGTTTATTATAAACATTTCCCCAAAACATATTCACATTTATCATAACATATTTTATTTACTAATATATTTTTATCACCCATTTGTCAAAAATTATTTATTAAAATCACTATTTCAGGTGATAACACCTTGATATTTCAAGTATATTTATTTAGGTAGTTTAATTATATGTAATTTGATAATGGTGAAATACAATAATTATTTTTAATCATGATATAAATATCCAATATATTAATTATATACAGATTTATAGTCATCTATAAAATTTATACATAGAAAAATGAATTACACCACTCATGAAGATGTTAGGACGGGTGCTGGCATGGACACAATTTTTATTTTTTGATGAATTCATAAAAATAGAGTGAAATTATAATTGAAATTTTTATAATAATTATTGTATCATTAATATCATATATAATGATAAAATCCATTCTTATAACTATCAATGTAAAATAGAAAATAAAATCAGGACAAACCGCTTCAAGGAGGGGGTAGTCCAAACATAGGCAAGCACAACATTATTATTTTCCAAAATATTTAAATGGAAGAATTTATATGTGATAATATAGTTATTGGATTATATATTTTTCCAAATTATCATATATATACATTAAATAAGTAATTTTATCTTGCTATGAGAGGAGGTGATATAAAATTAATTACTTCTATTCATGAGTTGGTTGTCCGATGTTCACATGATCGACATTTTCATTTCCCATTTTATAATAGAATTGATATATATATAGGTTTTTAAATCGCATAATAAAATATTATTATATGATATATACTTATTTTATTATGTCATTATGTTTTAATAATATGTTATGGTGCTTTAATAATAAATAAAACAATTACATGTTGTCATGAACAATAACAATTATTCGAAAAAAAAATTTAGGTCCAGAATAAAATTCCTCCCTAGAAGGGATTGGAAATAAAAAAAAGTATTATAGAACCTTTTAATATAATTATGGAATGAATTTGGATAGGTTTGTGTTAAATGATAAGGCTTTTTAAATTAGAAGAAAATATATGTGTGCATTCCATTTTATACGTGAGGGGATGATTACTTTAGGAATTTTTAAATGATAAAAATATAAACAGGTAATTATATTTGAAATTTCATACAAATGGATAGATATTTGAATATATGGTATCATATGGTTAAAATAAATTCATAAAATAAAATTTTAACACGATTATGTGACAATTTTAACCATATATTTTGTTTTAGTCCCCTAGTTATCCTATTTTATCATCAACCACTTTAACAAGTATTGTGACCTTAAAGGGTTACTAATTTTATCATAATTGAAAAATTTACACATAAATGTACCAGAGTTGAATGTTTCAACAAAATTACATTTAATTAGATGAATACAATATTTTTAGGAGTTCCAATTAAGTTAATAAAATATTATTCGTTAATGAAATACCATTAATGTAAATTTTGTAACTATTCATATTATTTTTTCATTAACGTCACGAAGACAATTATGTAATTTGAATATAACTTTTCCAAAAGACTCTAATATATATCATGAATCTAATAAATTCATGGAATATTATATCCCACCAAAATTATATTACATTTCATATTTTTAAAATCATTTATTTTTGTTTTCTATTAATTAAATAAACATTATTTCAACATTGCATAATCATTTATGGTATTTATAAAATTAATAGAAATTTAAAATAAATATATATCATGAAAATAATTTCATTATTCTCAAAATAACCAGTATGATTCCTTTATAACTTTAATTTTATCTTATGTAAACACATAATATGTATTTAAAAGAAAAATAGTTACATGTTGTTTTTTCATTACATAACATATCATATGGGTCACATTCATGGACAAGTGTACTGTAAATAAATAAATATTGAGCCAAATGTGATAACGTCAGAAATAAATAAATAAAATAGGATTAAATATAAAATATTATGGCATTGGAACTTAGTTGTAACCTATGACTACAAAATTTAACTTTTTTTAACGTTTGTGAATTGTTAGTATTATTATTATACATTATTACAAAAACATTAAGTTGAATTTATTAAAAAAAATTAATAACATTAAATATAAATATGAAATCTATTTTAATAAATTAAACTCACATAATGGGTATAAATAAATCAAAAATTAAATATGAATTTGTGAGTAGAAGCAATCCAATGAAATATTTTTTATTAGTAATGAAATTTTTTATTTCAAAACTCAAAAATATTAATTACAATGACATAAATATTTTAATTCATAATATAATTTGAATCATTTTACAAATAAAATTTTTTTAATAGAAAATTAGACATTGTAAATTCATTAAATAAAGAGAAAATTTTAAATAAAATTCATTATTTCTCACTATTCTTTAAAAAAATAATCTGTTACGGAAAAAACATTTGGAGTGGCTGGTGAGTATTAAAACTTATTATAATACACACAAAAGTCATGGTTTCAAATACTTGAAAGCCTCATTTGGTATTTACGTAATAGGTGATGATGTAGGTAATGATACTGGCATGACACAAGCCTGATGATGCAGATATGGAGCTACACTAGGATGTTGGGCCATGTTATTTGGCTATATGGCCTTGGGCATATATGCAATGTAATGGGTTTAGCATTACCCAGATATAGGGTGGTCTTTTATTTTATACTAAAAATAGGTTTCTACCACATATAAAAATAATTTGTTAAGAAAATTATTATAAAATCACTCTATGATAATTTTCAATGTTTTATTCAATTGTGAATATAATTTTTTTGAATAAATTTTAAAATTTATTTTTAAAATTAAAAATTGTGTAAATCACGTTAGAACACATTTTTAGAAAAATTATTTCTCAAATATTAAAACTATATAAATTCTTAGAACACACATAGAATTCATGTTAGATAAATGAAAAATCAGTTTGTTAAATATTTTATATATAACATTCATTAAAATAATTCAGTAATAGTTATTAATTAAATTTATTAAGTTAAGAAAACATTTGACACATAAGAACAATTTTCCAAGAAAAAATTTCTTTTACATTAAAATGATTTTTCTTTTCATTACTAATCAGTTCATAAACAATAAATTCGTTTTATACTTATGGAAACCATATACATTTCATTTTTTTTATTATTAATAATATCCACCAATTTCAAAGAATGGTTATAATGGATATATTTAAAAAGAAATATTTCATAGTTCATTTAGGAATTGTGTTCCTTTCCCTATATTTTGTCAAAATAACTTTTCTAAAAACATTAGGGTGTTATATAATTGTATTTATAGATGAAGATAAATATGACATGTCGTTTTCATCTTCCACTGTAGTGATGTTAAGATCTCTCTATAATGGCTACTATGGAATTTCTCTACCATAATTTATGTTTCAATAGTAATGATTCTTTGGGTAATCTAACCTAGAACTAGTGAATAATGAGTCTATATTGAAATAGTTAATCCATTACTAGAATGAAATCAAATGAACATAATTGATAAAAAGGGAATCATATTTCCCTATATATCATTTTGGGCTTCAATAATATTACTAATTGGAATTTCCTTTGATAATAAAATCATTATGGAAGTGAATTAATACTCATTTGAAATATCCCCAATACTCTATTGTGAAAAGAATATAAATATAATAATGAATTCAAAAATCTCGATTGGTGGATCCGGGATCATTTTTCCACTTTCCATTAAAAATACTAATAGTAGGAAGATCATTTTTTCCCTTCATTCCATTTTCTTATAGGCTAATAGTTTTTTATAATCATAATAAGAATATAGTTTTTTAGTTCAAACTATGATACTCATATGACAACGTATATAATCTATTTATCATCGTATATCAATATATAACCATCCTAGGAAATTTTTAGTTTGTATTTTTCATACATATAATTCCAATTCACTAACGTTATTATGAAATTAATGATTTATAAAGTCTTGTAATGATCATGAAATTAAACAAAGCATATCCCCTTGGTGGTTCAATAATAGTGTGTAGTTGGGCCACCTTATCATTATCATAGTTTGATCACAACATTAACCAATAAATCAATCAATGGATTATTACACTTTGGTATATTTGTGGCAGTGCCTATATCTTCCTTTAGTATCCTGATATGGATGTAATTTCGGGGTGGATGACATGATATTTTACATTACCAAAATGTTTGGATGTTATCCTATAATATGAAATGTTGACGAAAAATATACCTCAGGTTTGCACTAATTTTATCTTATACTAACACCAAAAAAATTTAATTATTTGTAACAACATGAAAATTTATAAAAGAATGTCCATGTTTGATAGTGTATAAGATATGCATAACTGAGTTCAATGAAATAATGAAATATAATTATTTAAAAAATACTTCTACAAACTAGATGATTAATCTGAAGGAATGAATTGAATTATTAACTATATGAAATATACAATGGTCCTAGTTATTTATAATTAATTAATTAAATCAATTTAAATAAGAAGTTTTTTATTATAGTTATATTTTTACTCAAAAAATACGTTTTCTTCAATAAAATTTTTTTATGGGATTTTATTGTTGTTAGTTTATGGAAATTTTATACATTTTATTTGAAAAATATAATTTCATTTATAATTTATCATATATCAATTATATTATTTTGAATTTCAGAGAATTTTTTGTCAAGGAATAGTGAAAAATATGATTTTTATTGAATGATATATTTTATTTTAAATTATTTTCAATGTAAAATTATGTTTTCCTATTGTTTAAAAGTTTCATTAGTAGATGATTATTTAAAACAATCCAGTTATGTTATTTGAAATTTATTTTATTCTTGAATTTTGAATAGATACATTTTATAGTTTGAAAGGTAATTTTATGGAAAAATTTCCATTGTTACATATTGATTGTTTAATTTTAAATTAAATTCTAAAACATAACTGTTTTAATTTAATTTAATTTTAATATTTGGAATCAGTGGACCAAATTTATTAAATATATATCATTTTTTTAGACAATTTTAATTGTATCCTTAGTAATTTTTATTACCACAATAATGCATGGATTGGGAAATTTCTGTTAAAAATAAAATTATATCAACTAACAAATGACCAAAAAACATACATAAATATTATTGGATGATTACATATTTAACATTATCATATAAGGGTCTAATTTATTATCTTTTGGTGAAACTTAGATGAGATGATAACTTCTATAGAGTTTTTATTAATGAAATGTAAAACATTCCACAATATTGTTTTTCATAACTATTATATATTTAATACGAAGTTATACATATCATATGTTAATCTATAAGTATTATCTTAAAATATTAAAGATTTATTTTAATTGTAATAATTTTCTTAATTTTTATGGAATAAATAATTATCATAAATTCTTGATCAATGCTGATGCAATGATTATCCAATTAATAGAAAGAATATATAAATTATATTAAAAATATTAAAATACAAATAATTTGGGAAAATATTATGATCAAATAATTTTATATATTACCTTGAGATGTTAGGGGTATAAAAAATAATTTTTTTAAATTTAGATTTTGTCTTGATATTATTAAATTTAATGAAATAATACGTTTATAAATTTAATTTATGGATATTTTATTAAAAGTTAAAAAATTATCCAAAAAAATTCAATTATAGAAATTTATTACTAGAAATATTAAAATATCATCCATTTTATATATATTTTCTTTTGTAATTTTTTAATAACTATATTGGCCCTCAACGAGTAAAAAAAAAGTTGCCATGGTAAGTGTTAATGAGGTTAATACCAAACGATAAGGGTAAAAATACAGTGAAAGATTTTATAATATATAATGAATGAGTGGATTTAATAACCTAAGAGTATTTAATTCTATATAAAATACTTTTGTTTCATTTATAATTGAAAATTAAATTATATTAATTTAATATTTTGTGAGATTTAAAGAGTTCCCCCCCTCTCTTATAAAATGGAAAATCTTCTTCTCTTCTATTCACACTTAAAAACCCATTGGGTTCATCCATAACCAAAAAAACAATCCTGTAATCCATCTATTCATTATATAGTTCTCAGTTTAAGAGTAAAACCAACCTCATTAGTCTTATGTTATATGTAAAATGATATTTTACAAATATGAAGTATCATTTTTAATGGAGGGTTTCTAATTGTATTATTCTCATACATCAAATAGTTCATTATTCATAACTATATTTCATTATTAGTTTTAAAATTATAATTTAATTATATAAATGATAATTAAATCCTGATAATTGTTTTGTAAAGTAGGGAATAATGTTTTCTTTGACCATAGTCAACTGACCAAATCCAATTTGGACTTAAGTATCAAATATCATCAAAACATCTGACATGAACTATAAAAATGAGGTCTTACTGTACATATAAATTATGTATCATTTTTAGAATATATAAATCAATACACAAATAGACACCCTAATACCATATTAGTTTAGTGCCTTTGGGAACATGGAATCACATATAGTTTTAAATAAGTGAGCTACATTGCCTCCCCTGACTTCTTTAGGACTATCACCTATCATAGACACATCACACTTAATACATATCTTCATAATCTGGGCACAGAAACATAAAAAGGGGTGGGCTTGGATTCTTAGTAAGGGTAAATCATGGAGATATGTAAGCATAAACATATGCATAGGTGTATGAGAATGTGATCAAAACATTATAATATCATACCCTTCATATCAAAGATCATAGTCAGGAATAATTGAACAATTATTCGAAGTTCAGAAGACATGAATTTCAAGAAAATAAATATCATAAGCAGTGTAAGAATAACATATGCAAAAAAAAATGGAATTATTGGAAACACATAAGCATAAAATATGATTTCTATAATAGTCAATGCATCATTTCCAAGAATATCAAGGAAGTATGATATCACTCCCCATACCATATTGGTCATCATGGTTTACTCTCGTGTCCAACATAATAGCATGAGTTTACTCCTCATACCATATTGGTAGTCATGGATCACTCCTATAGCCATATTAATAGCATGAGTTCACTACTCATACTATCTTGGTATTCATGGTTCACTCAAATATCCATGTTAATACTCAAGGTTCACTACTATTACCATAGTTGTCTATATCATGATATATAAATCATTACACAATGTATTATAGGGAGATATAGGTCCCACCCATATCACAATGAAATTATACAATCATGTGCCAAAATTTCATAAATAATAATACCATTTATCATGAAATGAAATGGGAGTCCAAAACATGTAATCATATCTTAACATGAGGAATAATATATGGGTTTCATAATCATTTCATAGACATCATAACCCATGAAAATAAAGATGTTTGAAACGAATATTACCCCTAAAAGAGAAAAATGCTTCATAATAATCCTTCCACAAAATCATGATCCATTTAGAGAAATAATATGTTTGGGAACATAGAATAATTTCTCTAGAATGGAATAAGTAACACCAACATATGCCATATTATATAGAAAATAATTTTGAAAGACCATTTAAAAACATTTCTTATGAAAAATATAGTATGTTATTTTTGAAATAGTTTTTAAAACAAAAACACTTTTTAAAACCATTTTATCTAAAATAAACATGATAACTTATAAATAAATCTAAAAATGTTGTGAAACAAATTACCCTCACAATCTTATAAAAGAATCTTGAATACAAATTGGAAACTATTTATTTGAAAATACACTGAAAAATTATAAATAAATCCTAAAAATATTTTGAAAAATATATATTTAAAAATTCATTCAAACCAATTAAAATAACCATTTATTTTTTAAAGAATTTATTTGAATTAAATTTGAAAATTTATAAATAAATCTTGATAATATTTTGAAAACCATTTCCTTAAAAAATTATAAAATAGTTTTAATTTCTTTTTTGGAAAAACCATTTTCGTTGATATGTGTTTTTAAAAATAATGAATGTATACTATATTAGGATTTTTTTTTAAAAAATAATACATTTTTAATCTTCTAATGTAATCATCTAAGGAATGTTAGTGATTATGGAGGGTAAATTCGTAGAAACAGAATAATCCTTTTGTAATATAAGTGGTTCGAAAAGAGCCTCGACAAAAAATTGAGAAGAATATTAATATTTTAAAAACACTTTTTTTAGAAGAAACAAATCATGGTTATGAATTTCATTTAATGATCATTGTATAATAGTATAATATTTTATTAAACCTTTTATAAAACATGGTTTTTATGGAACAAAAATTTTCGACCGAAGAGAGAGGTAAAGAATGACTATATTAAAAAAAATTTAACTATATTATGTACTGAAGAGGAGAAAAATTGTACTAAAACATGAATATATATGGAATAAAAATATAAGTTTAAATGTAATGAGGGTTATTTATAGATATAACATATGATTTCATCAACAGAATCATAACCATAAACTGTCTCAAAAAGAGAAGATATTATTTCAATAAACTCTTATGACATGGTATTTTGGGGTCGCACTCTCCATGTAACTAATTGAAATTTAAATAATCTCCAAATATAATGAAATTTTGGAGATTTAGTTTATAAAATTTCAAATGTAATTATATAAACCTTTAAAAATACTGTTGGTGTATAACAAAACATGTGTCTTAAAGAAGGCACCTTGAGAGAAAAGTGTCTTACCAATTTGGTAAATTTTGAAACATTATCCCCATGAAATAAATATCATAGAATGGATCTGTAATTACCCATAAATTTAAAAAATATAATGATTAAATAAATTTATTGATAGTATATACACCACTTAAAGGAAATGAGTGGTGAATATGGCTTGTGTTCCATACATATAAAAAGTGAGATGAAATTACCTTACCTTCTCTATCGAATCCCCACATACTCGCAAAAAATTCCCATATAATAAATATAATTTTGTTATAAATATATTAATGGAACATATATTTATATACAATACTGTATATGTTTTTATTATGCTATTATATAACCCTCTTGTTAACAATTTATTATTAAAGATTCACTTTGGGTAATATCAGCTTTGTTCTTCGCATGTGTCTTATTTTGTTATATCTATGGAACTTATAAATACATAATGATTTAAAAAATTCAAACCCTAATATATATAAGTTATATAAATTATATTTTTATTATAATAATATATAGAAATATATATATATTAAACGAACTACACTGTTCATGGAGACAGTAGGCCGTACATACGCATGAATGTTGTTTCCATTTTATTATTATATTTAAAGAAATAAATAAAATTATATATATGTATATTTGTTTATAATATAAATAAATTATAATTATTATGTCAGTGCACTAAAAACATCCTTATTACATTTCATTTATTTTTTGAATGAATCTCATTGCTTTGAGGGGGCGCTAGTCCACACATCCTCAAATGAAATTATCTTATATACACCAAATTGTAAGTATAAAGATATGTTTCTGTAAAAAATATTTATGAAGATTAAATAAGTAATAAATATAATATAAAACATATATAAAAATAATATCCATCATAATTTCCATCGTTAGAGGCAGAAAAGAAAAAATTAAGAATCATCAGTTCGTGAGGCAGTTGTTCGCCGTAAACGTAAACTGTATATTCATTTCCCATTAGATAGAAGTGTGTGTAAGTGTAGGTTGTAACCATATCATAAAAAATCATAATATATTTATGATACTTTTATAAAAATATTTAAAAATTAGGTTTAATGGGGTTGAAAATGTAGATAACATAATAGAACTTGAGGAAGAATGTTACCTCTCATTAAGGTAACTCTTTTTGGTTTTCACCAAATGGATTACCTTGATTTATTTATGCCTAAAGGGTTATTCATAGGATTATTGGAGGCATTTTTAGAATCTATTTTTGTTTATATACTTCGAGAAAAATATTCTTGAGAGTTTGATGAAATGGGAGGAGAGGAGGAATTTTTATAGTGGAGGAGTGAGACTTTAGGAAATTTTGGGAAATAAAAATAGACCTACATTTATCCCATGGATAATGGATCCAATGTTATAAAACGTTATATTAATGGGAAGTTATGATCTATATATTTACATAAAACGACTCTTGGAAAATGTTATAGGTCATTTTGGCCAATAATATTAAGGCTTATTCCCTTATGAGGCTTAATTTTACCTTAATCAGTGTAATAAATTGTTAATTATTTTTTCTAATATTTTTTTTCGAAAACTAAGATAAAAATATTATAAATTATAAATTATGATTATTTAAAATATCTAATCCCTTTTTAAAATTGTTATCACAAATGTGTATGAAATTAATTTTAATTTATTCATGCTGATGGTATGACACTATATGGTTTTAAAGTAAAAACATCCAATTGTTTGCAATGGTATTATAGTCAATTTCAAAGTAAAACTAATTAAAATGACCTAAATTATATAAATTGATAAAAACTTAAACAAATGAAAATTTAAAACCATTTTAAAATTTAAATTAATCTAATAAATAAAATAATTAAAAATTAATTTTGAACTAGAATTCATAATATTTTAAAATTTCATTAAAAACTAAACCTGACACAGAAATTCCAAAAATCTACCCTATCTTAATTTTATTTGTTTCTATTTAAAATATTATTTTTCTAATATAATTCATAATGGTTCCAAAAATTATATTTAAAATATGGTCACCTTTAAAAGGTAGTAAAACTGTCTTAATAAGAAATAAAAAATTTATTCCATAAATTTTTTTTTGTTTTTATATTAACCCAATAAAAGATGTTGGATGGATATTTAAACTATTTAATTGAATAAATATTACAAATATCGCATTAATATATGTCAATAATTTCAAATAATTTAATTTATTATAGAAAATAGCTTTGTGGGTATAATAATATATTCCATTATACTCAATAGTTTTTCATATTAATTTCCATTTAATTTTTAACATATGAATTAATTTTATATATGTTTAAATAATTTATTTTCATATATTAGAGGAAAATGATCCAAATATTAATTTCATGTCTAGGTTATATTGAATTAGATAACATTATTTGGTAAAACTCAGTCATACATGTTACACAAGAAATTGACAGAATTCATTAGTTCTTATAACGAAAGCTAACCTCGGTGTTCCGTCTAGATAAATATATTGTTTAAGTTGATTTTAGTGCATGATTAACATAGTTCTTCATATAAAGTATCCAAATATAGATCTTAAATACAAAATAATTTTTCAGTGATTTTTGAAATGGAATATATCAAAAAAATTATTACTTTCAAAAAAAATATTTCAAAAAATATAGAGGTGTTACATCCCCCCCATAAAATTAATTTCTCCCAAAAATTTGTCTGGGTTGTATAATGTTTAATAATTTAATGTTTATTTCATATAAACCCACTTCGTAAAAATGAATACTAAAACATTCCTTAAAAGAGAATTATAGAATCATAACAGTTACCAAAAGTAAAATATAACTACGTTTCCTTATAGGAGAACATAGGTTGGGAGTAAAGATATGACATGAGGAAAAAAGTAAATATTTCTAAAGAGTTTTTGAGGTCGTAAATCAGAAACAAGTCGATGATCAAAGTATTTTTGAGGGTATCAAATTAAAAAAATTGTGATTATTAAAAGTTCATCACTTCAACAGTAATTAATGTGTTAGGAGAACACATTTTCTAATCATTATCATATAATTGAGTAATTATTTATTGAACACTAATACAATGAAATATTCTTAATTGATGTATTTCTATAACAAAAATTAATCCATTTATTGTTCTTTTATATATTTCTAATTCCTCCATTACATCAATAAATCGAAGTCCCTAAAATAAATTTAACTCCCAAAGTTCTAAAATACCCCATTCGAAGGTCTTGAGGCCCATAAATGTAACGCCCCGACCTCAGCTACCCAGAGTCGGGACATTACTTAGTAACATTGGCATGATCACAAAAGATCATGTCTCGAAAGACTGATTAGTTTAGTAGCCTTGGAAACACTAGATACATTCATAAATGTTACATTACATCATAATGTGAAAACTAATAACAAAGTCTTCATAGTCCACACTCATATACTCTTCCGACTATCCCTTCAGGTCATTCATAAAATACTTCTTCACAACCTGGAAAATATTAAAACATTGAAAGGGGTGAGCTCAGATGCTCAGTAAGGATAACAACATAGCGGGAGCTTTAATCAATAAACATGTACATTTAAGGCAATGTATAACTAAAACAAAATCCTTTTAATCTTGATCTTCAACATATTATGGTAAAATTAAAATGAGATAATGCCATTCACTTATTCACATGGATATTCTACTGGTCGAATAATCACATGAAATATCATTAACCACTTTCATAATGATGGAATGAATAATGACAGACTATCATAACCACGTAGCCAAGGCCTCGTGCCAAGACCACAAATAAGATTTTATCAAGGCCTCGTGCCAAGACACTAGTT
This sequence comes from Viscum album, assembly GCA_963277665.1. NCBI lineage: Eukaryota > Viridiplantae > Streptophyta > Magnoliopsida > Santalales > Viscaceae > Viscum > Viscum album. Next base: position 677,728,058 of record OY728126.1, on the reverse strand, counting down.
TGTCTCATGAGACCTACCGATGCATCAAGGAGCTATAGCGGGATCCACCCGTCACTTATTAAGTCCAATGCATTCCTTATATGAAAAATGGTATATAAACATTTAGGAATACCATTTTTGGAAATACCATTTGAAATTAATTGTGACATCAAAATACCAGTTCAATTTTTAGAAGATACTTACACTTAAAATTGCTCTAATATACTCCAGTGTTTTTTTGAAAACATTATGCAAGCTTCTGAAAACAAAATAACTAATTCTGAGACTGCTCTACTAATTACAGGACATGATGGGTCCACGCCCAATCCCTTCCTGTCTACCACACTCGAGAGTCGGGTTTTCTGAAATCATTTTTAAGCTTGCATTAAATAAGTATACTTTTGCACAGGATTTTCTTATATTGGAGAGAAATATCTATTTTTTGAAATCATTTAAAAATCGCATAATGATAAAAGAAATCATTTTGAATAAATATAAAAGTCAAAGGGGTTTATACACCGTATAAAAGAAAGTTGTGTATAAAACCAAATATGCCTCAATGAATGGAGATTGAGACGAAGTCCTTAAAAAGACAATTCTTAAAATAAAATAGATCTATTATGTGTATTCACTATAGGTTTACATAAAGAAAGTAAAAATATAAAATAATACATAATAATATCATGATATAATTTGAAAGTAGGAGATTAACCCATAGAATGGAAGTTGGGTTAAGAAGTTCCCTTACCTCATGTCCGACTTGACTCGACCGCTCTTTAACCTCATGAATAATAAACTAGAGTTAATATCTACCTTCTTAAGAACCTTTTCCTAGTTCATTATTCCTTTTATATCACTTATTACCATGTCATGAACATTATGTAATTATTTAAGTTAATAACGGTCGTTTTGTCGATCTATGGTACATCAGTCAAAAATATATTTCTTATAATTACATGTTGTTCATGTGTCGAAATATCCATTATATCCCGAATTATGTTCCTGATGTAGATATAATATATATCATATATATCCAATATATACATGCATTTATAATATTACATAACATTTAGAGGTAAGAAATGGAATGCACCGTTCATGGAGACGGTAAGCTGTACGTACACATGAACGCTACTTTTATTTCTATTTCGTATTTAATGGAATGAAATCATAATGATATAAATGTATAATATAATTCCAGTATAATATAGTGTATAATACCATTTACTCCATCTTTTATACATCCCACATATGGCATTAACGATTCAAATCACTCTGAGGGGGCGGTAGTCCGCACTTCCTAAAATGAAATTATCGTGTTTACCCATAATGGAAATCATGAAGATATGCCATAAATGAAAAATACAGAATCTTAAGTAAAAAATAAAAATATTATATATCATATATAAATATAGTGACATCTTAATGTCCACCTTTGAAGGTGTTATATGAGTGTTGAACAATCATCGTTTCGTGAGGCAGAAATTCGCCATCCACAGAAACAGTATGTTCTTTAACCATTAGATGTAGGTGTGTGTAAGTGTAGCTCTAATCCTTTTTATAACAACATCCTAGTATATTGAGGATACTGGTGTTGTTACAAAAGAAAAGAATAAAAAGAGTTTAAGGGGTTGGAGAAGAAAAATAAAATAAAAGAACACAAGAGAAGACATTACCTTAAAATCGGGTAACTCTTTTTTGATTTGAGCCAATGGCTTCCTTGGAAAGAATTCCTCCCAAAGTGAGGCTTCTAGGCATAAGGGATGGAAGTTGGGAGAGTATTTGGGCAGATTTTGGACGATCCAAATGGCATTAAATTGTGAATGAGGTGGCAGAGGTGGGGGCCTTTTATAAGAGGAGAGGAAGGGCACTCTTGGAATGTAAGGAAATTTTACATTATTATACAATTCTTTTCGGATTATAAAGGTCTCACACTTATATAATTAGAGTCAAAGGTGATAAGGGTTCGAAATCTACCCATACAATAGTCTTTGGACAAGTGTAAGCCTTGGATTTTACATTATCTTTTTATTTTATTAAAATCGTTAAATAATGAGGTCATCGCTGCATCATCATGATGTCATAAATAATTTAATTTATTTAATGTCTAAAAATTATAAAAAAAATACAATGATGTAGAAAATCGTTTTATATTTCCAATGAATATTTATAGTAAAAAATATGACTTGTATAACCCCATGTATAAATTGTTTTAGTTAAACATTTCATGTTTGTGTAATTTTTTACTTTAACATTAAATAAAAGGTATTTTTGTCATTTTCCAACTAAAGTGGCTCCATGTGGTCCCCAAGTTGAAACATGGATTGTATTGGTCGGACATGGAACATCCAATGAGGGTAGGACATGTGTCAAGCTCATCTCAAATTATTAAAACATTATTTTTACCTTAAACTACACTAATTACCTCTAATCGTGATGAAGAACTTAAAAGTTACTGTTCACCAAAATTTATTTTAATCTCATTGAACCACATTTTAATTCTTAATGACAAGAATGTATGTAGGATTTTAGAAATTCAAAACACAGAAGGGGTAAAATTTCATCTAAATGAAAAATCAGTTTTTATAAGTACCACTTAGTGGTTTCACTATTCATCAAAAATTGATGTTTTTCAGAAAAATCCCAAAAATTCACCCTAAGCTATATTTAATATTCCGATTTAAAAAATGATGTCTATTTTAAAAAATTTCAAACATATAAGTTGCATTAATTAATTTTATAATTAATTCCCGCTGTCACAACAAATAGCGTGTTTTTAAGAAACAATTTATATCAAAAGATTGACAATTGTTTATGTCCAATTTCAATGTTAAATTAATTCTAATGACCACCATTGGATAAAATGGTAAAAATATATTATAAATATACTTTAAAACCACTAAATAGTATAATTTATCATTATAAATTATTTTGATTAAAAAATTGTTTTAAGTATTTTCACTATTCATAAAAAATAGAAAGTTCTCAGAAAATTACAAAAAACTCAACATAGGATAATTTCGATATTCCAAAAAAAATGAAGTCCATTTTGAAATATAAAATTTATATAATTCCAAAAAGTGGGAATTACTATTCATAACGGCTACTTTGATTAGTTTCGGTGTGTTAGAACTCGAAGTTGCGTACAATGCAAGCTATTGCATTATTGAACGAGAAGCGTATCGTGGAAGCTCGGGGTGTTACATTCTCCCCTCCTTCAATAAATTGTGTCCTCACAATTTGAAATTTTTCTTTGAAAATAAAAGGTTGAAAAGAGAAAATACCTTTGTAGAAAACCCACATCGGAAATAAGATTAATAAAATTTAGCCTTAATAAGAGGGAAAGGGAAATGAAAAAGTCACCACCCAATTATGATCTCGATTAGGAGAACATTGGTGGAAATTAGAGACATATAAATGGAGGAAAAATGTAAATATTTGTAGGTAGTGATTGAGGTCATCAGTCACAATCAACTGTGAAATTGAGGGCCTCAAAGCCTTCAATCTATGTTGATTTAAAATATCATCAGTTCAACAAGACATAAGGTATTAGGATAACACATTTTTTTGTTTTAATATCCCTTTACTAAATTTTAAGAATTTATTCATTGAATAAGAGATAGGTATATATATATTTATGCTTGACAATTAGAGTTTCAACCTTCAACTCATCTTTCACTCAAAAAGATAATAGAACACAAAAATATTCTATTTATCCTAATTGTATGAGGTTCCAAATATTAACACATACCATTTAGATTAGAAAAACTATTTTGTAATAACCAGGGACTTCACGTAGTCCAGTGGTAGGTGATTAATCCCAATCGCACTATGATTGTGGGTTCGATTCCCACAGCTTTGTGCAAAGCGATGGGTTGTCACTCAGTCTGCGTGTTGTCTTTTTTATAAATATCCAAAAATAACCCTAACAATAGTATCAAATGTAAAATATAATCCATTATAACCTTTATAGTTATCCAAAATACTTATGTCCAACTCACAGTCAAGATTTTATGAGGAAGGTAAACATAATGAAGCTCCTTTTTTTCTTGCGTAACAACATCTGAACACCTTCATCATGTATTCTTTTAAAACACTGCAACATAATGAATTACCATAAATCCTTATTGATTACATTCATGATCCCTTATTCGTTTTAGAAAACTAGATATACTCCTTCTATCCAAAAATGTATACAAATCATTAATCCGTTTCAAGGATGTTAAGAGTATCCAACATAATTTATCCGAATCAATCATGTCTTATTCCAAAATCACTATCTCGATATCAGAACCATATTATGGTTTCTCTTTCTCTCAACCATATAGTTTCCAAAAATTTAACCTACTATGGAGTCACTTTCATTGGTTCCACACAATCTCAAGTCCTAGATGAAATAGTACTGCAGTACAATCCTTATATAATCCATAATTATTATAACCAATACATCATTGATACAACACTCAAATTACAAAATTATTTAATAACAACATAAGAACTCCAATCATTCCCCATCATATGTGGTAGTATCATAACTTGATTATTATCCAATAACATCATTTGGGTCATACTCTGATGATTTGAACATTGGTTTGCATAGTTTCCCCACTCCTTGCAGATGAAGCATTGTATATTTGAAACCTTTTTCTTACCCTTGCAGTCACGCACTTGGTGTCCTTTTTCTCCAAACTTATAACAAACTCCCATTCCCTTTAGGCAAATTCCAAGGTGTTTCTTCCCACAGTTATCACATATTGGAAAATTCTTCTTTTCCCTCGTCCCTTTATCCATCATTCTCTCTTCCATCCTTTTTTTCTCTTTCATCCCTTCAAATCCATAAGACTCATTGAATTCTCTACTTATCTTATTAACACATGATATTATTTCTCCATATGTTGATAACACATGGGAGAATATTTCCCTTCTAAATGTTGGCTTAATACCAAGAAAGATATGATCCTTCTTACTCTTTGGATCATACGTATTGATGGAGTTCACATTCCTTCTACTGGGTTCCATTTCTATACAATGCCATAAACTAGGTTAGTTTATGAAACGAAATACATAATAACAAACTTGAAAACACTTATAATAAATTGAACTATTTATGGATATAATCCATAATCATAAAAAAATTTCTTTTAGGAAGTATATACTCATAACCCTTCATAGTGGTTTGTAAAGAAAATGTGAATTATCCTAAGCATATCCCCCAGGAGTGTCGTAACGAAGAGTGCAGCAAGGCCCGTTGTCGTGCACCAGTTCCCATTTGAGTCCAGCTCAAAGCGGTGTTTTCAGGTTTTACTCCTAGGTACATCTGTGCCAGATCCACCTCTACCTGCTCGTATCCAGACAGGGATGTATTCCTTGGAAAAATCACAAAATCTTTATAATACCAAAATTCTAGGAAGTTCTCCTATAATAATCCTTAAAGTCTATCTTCGGGATATGTGCTCTAATCAGAGTTTATCTAAATCTAGCTTCCAAGGTTAGTACTAAACTTCCTCTAATACCAACTGTAATGCCCCGACCCAAGCTACCCAGAGTCGGTGCAATACTTCGTAACATTGGCATGATCACAAAAGATCAAGTCTCGAAAGACCGATTAGTTTAGTAGCTTTGGAAACAGTAGATACATTCATAAATGTTACATTACATCATAAAGTGAAAAACTAATAACAAAGTATTCATAGTCCACACACATATCCTCTTCTAACTATCCCTGAAGGTCATTCATAAAATACTTCTTCACATCCTGGAAAATATTAAAACATTGAAAGGGGTGAGCTCAGATGCTTAGTAAGGATAACAACATAGCGGAAGCTTTCATCAATAAACATAAACATTTAAGGCAATGTATAACTAAAAAAAATCCTTTTAAACTTGAACTTCAACATAATATGGAAAAAGTAAAATGAGATAATGCCATTTACTTCTTCACATGGATATTCTACTGGTCGAATAATCACATTAAATATCATTAACCACTTTCATAATGATGGAATGCATAATGCCAGACTATCATAACCACGTAGCCAAGGCCTTGTGCCAAGACCACAAATAAGATTTTGTCAAGGCCTCGTGCCAAGACACTAGTTTGTCTCATGAGACCTACCGATGCATCGAGGAGCTATAGGGGGCTCCACCCGTCACTTATTAGGTCCAATGCATTCCTTATATGAAAAATGGAATATAAACATTTAGGAATTCTATTTTTGAAAATACCATTTGAAATTAATTGCGACATCAATATACCAGTTCCATTTTTAAAAGATAATTACACGTAAAATTGTTCAAATATACTCCAGTGTTTTTCTAAAAACATTATGCAAGCTTCTGAAAACAAAACAACTAATCTTGAGACTGCTCGACTAATTACAGTACATGATGGGTCCATGCCCAATCCCTTCCTGTCTACCACACTCGAGAGTCGGGTTTTCGGAAATCATTTTTAAGATCGCATTAAATACGTATACTTTGGCACTGGATTTTCATATATTGGAGAGAAATATCTATTTTTTAAAATCATTTAAAAATCGCATAATTATAAAAGAAATCCTTTTGAATAAACGTAAAAGTCAAAGGGGTTTATACACCGTATAAAAGAAAGTTGTGTATAAAACCAAATATGCCTCAATGAAAGGAGATTGAGACGAAGTACTTAAAAAGATAATTTTTAAAATAAAATAGATCTATTATGTGTATTCACTATAGGTACACATAAATAAAGTAAAAATACAAAATAATACATAATAATATCATGACATAATTTGAAAGTAGGAGATTAACCCAAAGAATGGAATTTGGGTTAAGAAGTTCCCTTACCTCGTGTCCGACTTGACTCGACCACTCTTTAACCTCCTGAATAATAAACTAGAGTTAATATCTACCTTCTTAAGAACCTTTTCCTATTTCATTATTCCTTTTATATCACTTATTACCATGTCATGAACATTATTTAATTATTTAAGTTAATAACGGTCGTTTTGTCGATCTATGGTACTTGAGTCAAAAATATATTTCTTATAATTACAAGTTGTTCGTGTATCAAAATATCCATTATATCCAGAATTATGTTCATGATGTAGATATCATATATATCATATATATCCAGTATATACATGCATTTATAATATTACATAACATTTAGAGGTAAGAAATGAAATGCACCGTTCATGGAGATGGTAAGCCGTACGTACGCATGAACGCTACTTTCATTTCTATTTCGTATTTAATGGAATGAAATCATAATGATATAAATGTATAATACAATTCTAGTATAATATAGTGTATAATACCATTTAATCCATCCTTTATACATCCCACATATGGTATTAACGATTCAAATCACTTTGAGGGGGCGGTAGTCCGCACTTCCTAAAATGAAATTATCGCGTTTACCCATAATGGAAATCATAAAGGTATGCCGTAAATGAAAAATACATACGATTAAGTAAAACATAAACATATTATATATCATATATAAATATAGTGTCATCTTAATGGCCACCTTTGAAGGTGTTATATGAGTGTTGAACAATCATCATTTCGTGAGGCAGAAATTCACCATCCACAGAAACAGTATGTTCTTTAACCATTAGATGTAAGTGTGTGTAAGTGTAGCTCGAATCCTTATTATAACAATATGCTAGTATATTGAGTATACTGGTTTTGTTACAAAATAAAATAATAAAAAGAGTTTAGGGGGTTGGAGAAGAAAAATAAAATAAAAGAACACAAGAGAAGACATTACCTTAAAATTGGGTAACTCTTTTTTGATTTGAGACAAAGGCTTCCTTGGAAATAATTCTGCCCAAAGTGAGGCTTCTAGGAGTAAGGGAGGGAAGTTGGGAGAGTATTTGGGCAGCGTTTGGCCGAGCCAAATGGCTTGAAAGTGTGAATGAGGTGGTAGAGGTGGGGGCCTTTTATAAGAGGAGAGGAGGGGCACTCTTGGAAAGTAAGGAAATTTTACAATATTATACAATGCTTTTCAGATTATAAAGGTCCCACAGTTATATAATTCGAGGCTAAGGTGATAAGGGTTCGAAATCTACCCATAAAATAGTCTTTGGACAAGTTTGAGCCTTGGATTTTACATTATCTTTTTATTTTATTCAAATCATTAAATAATGAGGTCATCGCTGCATCATCATGATGTCATAAATAATTTAATTTATTTAATGTCTAAAAATTATAAAACAAATACTATGATGTAGAAAATATTTTTATCTTTCCAATTACTATTTATAGTCAAAAATATGACTTGTATAACCCAATGTAAAAATTGTTTTACTAAAACATTTCATGTTTGTGTCATTTTTTACTTTAACATTAAATAAAAGGTATTTATGTCATATTCCAACTAAAGTGGATCCATGGGGTCCTCATGTTGACCCATGGATTTTCTTGGTCGGCCATGGCACATAAAATGAAGGTAGGACATGTGTCAAGCTCATCTCATATTATTAAAACAATATTTTTACCTTAAACTACACTAATTACCTCTAATCGTGATTAAGAACTTAAAAGTTACTATTCACCAAAAATTATTTTAATCTCATTGAACCACATTTTACTTATTAATGAAAACCGTGTATGTTGGATTTTTGAAATTTAAAACATAGAAGTGGTAAAATTTCATCTAAATGAAAAATCAGTTTTTATAAGTACCACTTAGTGGTTTCACTATTCATCAAAAATTGATGTTTTTCAGAAAAATCCCAAATACTCACCCTAAGCTATATTTGATATTACGATTTCAAAAATGATGTCTATTTTAAAAAATTCAAAACATATATGTTTCATTAATTAATTTTATAATTAGTTCCCGCTGTCACAACAAATAGCGTGTTTTTGAGAAACAATTTATATCAAAAGATTGACAATTGTTTATGTCCAATTTCAATGTTAAATTAAATCTAATGACCACCATTGGATAAAATGGTAAAAATATATTATAATTATTCTATAAAACCACTAAATAGTATAATTTATTATTATAAATTATTTTTATTAAAAAAGTTGTTTTAGGTATTTTTCACTATTCATAAAAAATTGAAAGTTCTCAGAAAATTACAAAAAACTCAACACAGGATAATTTCGATATTCCGAATACAAAACTGAAGTCCATTTTGAAATATAAAATTTATATAATTCCAAAAAGTTGGTATTACTATTCATAACGGCAATATTGATTAGTTGCGGTGTGTTAGAACTCGAAGTTGCATACAATGCAAGCTATTGCATTATTGAATGAGAAGCGTATCGTGGAAGCTCAGGGTGTTACAATAAATTATTGAAAAGTAAAACTATTTTCCATTAAAATTCTTCATAATCCATGTGGATAATATATTAATCTATAAACAAAAAAATCACTTTTCTGGTTCATCATTAATATTTATTCAGAAAAAGTAATTACGCACTAACCTAGAATTGACGTAATACAGTGGTAAGCGTGAAACCCTTATCTTCATTCAGTCATGGTTTCACAACCCATATAATTTATGGGACATATTGGTTTTCAGTCAACATAGATGATCTCCATTAATAAAACCAAATTAAAATAATTTCCAAAATATTATAGAGATCATTTTAATAAGGTTAAACCCGAATTATCTTTTTAACATTGTGATTCAATACTACCTCACTACCCAAATACTTCCTCCTAAATTTAACTAAAAAAATTCATGAATGGTTAACCTTATATCCCTTATGAATGATGAAAATATGAAAAATTAGAAAGAAGTTCATCATATTAGCATATTTTTGATTGACCATACATCAAAAACCAGCCCTTGGCTGTCACATTCTAATCATTAGGATGTAGTAATTGTAATTTCTCTTGAAACATGGTAATTTTTTAAATTACTAAAAATAATTATTGAAAATATTCATCCTTCATTATTCCAAATTATATAAGATAAATTAATTAAATTATATTTTTATATAAAATTCAAAAATGATAGAATAAACCACCTATCGAAAAGTACATACTAAGTTATAAGGTAATAAAAACCATAAAAATTATTTATTCATATCTCACATATCATTATCCAAAAAAAAATACCACAACATAATGAACATATTGAGAGTTACCTTCCATTAGTAAAAATATCACATTCTTATTAAATCACGTTACCAGTTCATCAAGAACATTTATCTTAATCATGTAAATACCTAGAAGAAAACATATTCAACCCAAAAAATTTATATTTCATAATTCATATAACATAATTCATGAATACAAATACATTAAGAATTTTATAATTCCATTTCAATAATAAGACATCAAAATGCTAACTCATCCTTTTATTAAATAACAATTTCCATCCACATTTTATCTTCAGTCTCATCATCATCAGTAATATACACAATACTCTTACCACCATGCCGATTCTCTTTTGGAGTATCCCTCTTAGGACATCAATTTTTAAATATCATTTCATTCCAAATATAATTCCTTTTACTTATGTTTATTTCTTAGGTAGGCCAATATTACCATCTATTTCATAAACTAAACACTTAATTTTTCATTTAAAGTTACTTGATTTGTTTTCTTCTTTTTCATAGTCAACAAAATGTATTCTTCCTCTAACACATTCATAGAGGTGATTAATTAAACAATATGGACATACACGAAACTGAATCATGATTTAACTACGGTCTCTATTACCCAAATCATAGCGAACTCTTTCCTTCTCTTACTTGGTGAACCCGATAGATTTTTAAAGAGCATAATATTGATCAAATTCCTTCAACTATAATTTTAAATTATCCCAAAATATTTCACTCAAGTTATTATACAAATTTAAATCCTATAAATATATTTTCAATCAAATTTTATGTTAATCTCGTTAATTATTATTCCCTCCATTTACTAAATTTAGGAATAATTTAGAAAGAGATAATTATCATAGTGTGAGATCACATAATCATTAAAAAACTTATAATATGTCTCAATTTTAAGATATTTCTTAATCTATGACACCATAGTTTTATCCCAGTCTATGTATATCCAATTTATATTTAAATCCTACCTGATGGTTCATGAGGAGTTTGTGAATTTTTAATGTATATCCCCCAGGAGTGTCAAACTAGGTTTCTAGAAATGTCTGTTATTGTTTACCAGGTTATGCCATGTTAGTACTGCAACACTTTGCCTAAAATATTATTCATAAGTACATATGTTCCATATCCACATCCACTTGTAGTATCCAGACAAGGATGTATTTCTAGAAAACAACAAAATATCTCCTTTACCAAAATTCCGAAAACATTTTTTGTAAATTTTGACTCTTAATTATACTTATCCACATAGATATCCACTGAAACAACCATATAAATATACCTAGGGAACTCACTAATATTTTATCATACCAGTTTCTAGAGGTTGGATAATCTTATGCTTTGATAAAAAACTATAACAACACAGTCTTAATGTACAAAGACATTAAATTTTTTTAGAATACTTAAAACATTACACAAATAGACACCCAAAGACCATATTAGTTTAGTTCCTTTGTAATTATGGAAAAATAATCACCGATACATAAGTGAGATACATTATCTCTAACTAGGTTCTTCATTAATATTACCCTTATTTGACACATGGTACAAAATACATATCTTTATAACCTAGGGAATGAACCATTAAAGGGGAGAGATTTGATGCATATTAAGTGTAAACAATAGAGACATGTAATAATAATCCATAGAATAGTGGTATGAAAACATGATGAAAATATTATAACATCATACCATACATATCAAATATGATAACCCTAAACCACAGTAAAAATAATTGTAGTTTAGAAGACATGAATGAGAAGGAAATAAATATCAATATGCCATGAAATAATAACATAGGAATTAAAAATGGAATTGGGGAAAAGGTATAATAAAAAAATGTTATTTATATTTTATAAAATGTATCACTACAATTTATATCTTGGTAGTATGGGTTTAGTCCCCATATCGTCATGGAAGTCATGGTTAACTCCCATGGCCATCTTAGTTGCTTGTGTTCATTGCATGAACCATCTTAGAAGTCACAATTTTATCCCATGGCCATTTTAGTTGCATTATTTAACTCATCATATCATCTTGTAAGTCATTGATCACTCCTCTAGGGATATTAGTAGTTATGGTTATCTTCTGAAACCTTATTAGTATGTATCATGAGATTTTAATCATTATAAAATTAATTGGAGATATATATAGGTACCACCCATATCATAATGAAATCATATAAAGATGTGCCAATTTTTTTTAAATAATAATGTCATAACTAATGAAATGAAGTTTTTTTATAAACATGTAATGATATCATAACTATTGGAAAAGGATATAGGTTTTATAATCATTTCATCAAAATTATAACCCATGCAAAGAAAGAGGTTTCAAAGGAATACAAACCATGAACGAAAATGTTGTTTAAAATACAACATATTATTAAAAAATTATCCATCCAGATAAATAATATGAATGGAAACTATTACTCCATATTCTTTCACGATACACTTCTCTTTGAATAATACAATAGTGTGTGTTGTATGCAACTTCGAGTTCTAACACACCACAACCAATCAAACTAGCCGTTTTGAAAAGTAATACCGACCTTTTGAAATTTTATAAAATTTATCATTCAAAATAGACTTCATATTTGGATTCGGAATATCGAAATTAGCTTAGGGTGAATTATTGGTATTTTTTTTGAAAACATTCAATTTTTGAAGAATAGTGAAAAACACTAAGTGAATTTCTAAAACGGAATTTTTATTTTTATTTTTATTTATTTTATTTTAATTTTTTCTAGGTAAAAATAGATACATAATACCTATATTAGTTCAATTTAATTCATTTGAGTTAGTTTATATTAAATTTAGATATATAAAAATTTTATTGAACTTTTTAACGTCTTTTACCCACCTCCTAGCATAATTTCCAAATTTACATAAAACATAATTTTACCACATCTGTGAGTTGAATTTAAAAAATCTGAGAGAAAAGTTTGATATCAGTAAGTTAAATGGGTTTCAATATGATGAAAATAATTTTTGGTAAATAGTAACCTTTTACTTTTATTTACCACAGTTAAAAGTAAATACGGTAATTAAGGGTAAAAAATATATTATTATTACCCTGACACATGTCCTAATTCTTTTGGATAAGTGTAATTTGACCCAAAAAATCCTTAGTAATTAAATATGAACCACTTTGGTCTACTTGGATTAGATTAGGAAATTTATTATTATTTTATTTAATGTACGGTTAATATAGTAAAAATAAAGATTAATAAATAAAACATTTTTAATATAGGGTAATAAAAAATATAAATTCGACTATAAATATTCACTATAAATATAAAAATATTTCTTACATAATGGTATTTTATTTATAATTTTGAGACATTAAATAATTAAATTTATTTTGGACACAATGATGATGCTGTAATTACCACATTAATGAAGGATTAACATAATTGATATTATAAATATCCAAATAAATTTAATTTGATACTTGTAATGATTTAAACTAATTTTCTAGGTTATCATGACATGTTAAAGTTGGTTAAATGAATTTTGTTCGAAGAAATAATGCTGTTATGAATTTAGAAAAAACAAAATACCAAATACTGTCAAAATTGACATAAAAGAGTTTTTAAAATAGATATTATATTTTTAATTGATATTATATTCCTAAAAATATAAGGTTTTCCCAAAGGTAATAAGTAATATATATATGTCATTATGGAACAAATTTAGGTTCTCTTGGATGTTTATAGTACGTTTATTAACCATATAATATAAAAATACAAAGAGACATGATAAATGTCAAACTATTTAACTAAGTGTTAAATCTATAAGATAAAGTTAATATATTGACTCAAACCTATATAAACCCGATTGGTTGAGTAGTTTTTGTCCCATCCACACCATTCCTTTTAATAATTCATTTTGGCGCAATTAGAAACCGAAAATGATTTTATTATAAAATAATATTTTTATCTTTTCCTAAGGTGCCCCTCACCCCTATTATAAAAGGGCACTTACCATTCTCTCGAATTACAACTTTTAAAGCCATTCGAGTTGGCCAAAACCTACCCAAATACCCTATCAACTATATTACCTTAATCATAGAGGCATTATTTTAGTCATAAAGCCAACTTAAGGAGCCCTTTTGACAAATCCAAAGGAAGAACCCGAAAAAGAGGAAAATATTTCATCACCTCTTTCATGTTCCCTTCTTCTTCCACTTCCTTTTTGCATTATTGTTTCCATTATAAAATAATAACTCTAGTATCCTATATATACTGTGACGTTGTTATAAATATCATGCAACCATACTCATTATTCTATCCATCCTTTGAATGACATGTCACCATACATGCATACATACAGATTTCCATCTCCACAATGTGGTGTAATTGTTATTCAATACATTATTATTTGGATGGGTATAATAATGATGTGTAATTGAGGTAAATAATAAATATAACATGATAATGATTCTGTATATATGATATACCATCTAATTATATATTAATTTAATATCTAAATAATGAAATTGTCGCTTGTTCGTACGTACGGATTACCCTCTCCATGAACGCGATGAGATTCATTACCCATCATATCCATTCAAGAATAATTTTAATTAGATGATTAAAGAAAATGTATAAAGACTCAATATCATTATGAATATGAATAAGATACATCCTATCTATAACAAACATTACTTACATAATAAAGCATATAAAGGAAAACTAATCTGTTAACACTCGAAATGATGATAATATTAATATATTAATAACAAAGAAATGTTAAAAGATCATATATGATATCATATTAATGTACATGATTCTTGTATAATTTAATAAAAATTATTACACCATTATACAGGAGGTTAACCTACCCTCGACCATAGAAAAGTAAAAGGTAAGGGTTAATTTCACAATATCTTTATTATACGAGGTTGTTTTTACATAAGTATCTACTAGGACTTATTTATCATGCACATCCGTGTTTCTTAAAAAGGTATTTCAAAACAATTTTTACTAGAAAAAGGGGTAATGTCATTTATACACTTATTTGACCATATATTTTTTTAAACGAATCTTTCCGTCATTTTTTAAACAAGGTACTTTATGACTTTTTCGACAAAATTAAGGTAAGAATGTTTTTTAACATATATGGCGGGTGTGGCTATTTTCTTCCATTATAACATCACCGAAGATTACCATAAAATATTATAAGAATATTTTCAAAATAAATGTTTTCTTTTTAATTATGCGACTCTTAAATTATTTCAAAATATAATGAGATATTTCTCTAAAAAGGTTTTTGATTTCAAATATGTCAACATCCTTTGATGAATTTTAAGTTTATTTGAAGTTGATTTATTAGGAGACAAAACATCCATAATTTATTGAATATTTTGTGACATGTTAGACTATGGATGTGTTATTTTATACCATTCAACGTTTATGGATAAATTATTGAAATTTCGTAATCCAGATTTAATACGAATGTTTAAGTTATGTTTGATCCTTTTCGTATGAAGAATTCATTGGACTTAGTATGTGGCGGGTGGAGCCAACTATAGCTCCTCGATTCATCGGTAGGTCTCATGAGACAAACTAGTGTCTTGGCATAAGTCCTTTACAAAATCTTATTTGTAGTCACGACATAAAGCCTTAACTATGTAGTTATGAATTCTGCCATTATGCATTCCATCATTATAAAAGTGGTTATTGATATTGCATGTGATTATTCAACTGTTAGAATATCAATATCAGTAAGTAAATGAAATTATTTTGATTTATATTTTCCATATTATGATTAAATTTATGCTGAAAAGGATTTTGTTTTAGTTGTATACATTTCCTTAAATGTTGATGCTTATTTTTGAATGTTTCTGATATACTGTTATCCTTACTGAGCATCTGATATCACCCCTTTCAATGATTTATTTTTCCCAGAATTTGAATAACTATTTAATGAATGACATTTAGGGATAGTCTGAGGGTATATGATTGTGGTCTATGGAATCAATATTGTTGTAGTTTTTCATTTTATAAATAAATGTAAAACTTATGAATGTATCTTGTATTTCAAAGGCTGCTAAACAGATCTGTCTTTCGGGACATGATTTCCTTGTATCATGCCAATGTTATGTCATAATACACCAACTATGGGTAACTGGGGTTAGGGTGTAATAATTGGTATGAGAGAAATTATAGTACAATCCTTGTAAAGTATATTTAGATAAACTCAGATTGGAACACATATCCCTAAGAAAGACTTTAAGGAATAGTATAGAAGAACATCATAGAATTTTTGTATTTTAGAGATTTTTTGAGTATTCCAAGTAATACTTCCCTGTCTAGATATGAGCAGGTAGAGGAAGCTCTAGCACAGATGTACATAGGGGTGAAACCTAAAAACACCGCATTGAGCTAGACTCAAACGGGAACTGGTGCACAACAATGGGCCTTACTGCACTATTGGATATGAAACTCCTGGGGGATACGCATAGGATAATTCTCATTTTCTTTTCAAACCATTATGAAGGGTTTATGAGTATATAATTCCACAAGGAAAACAATTTTATGAATATGTATTATATCCACAAACTCTTCAATATATGTTAAGTGTTTTACATGTTTGGATTTATGTATTATGATTCATAAACTAATCTCCTGTATGCCATTGTTTAGAAATGTCACCTAGTGGAAGGAATGGAAACCGTATCAATTCACTTGCTCCATGAAAGGATTACCCTCCTACTCAAGATAACAATAGTGGTGCTGGTGATACAATTGGTGCTGATCAGTTTATCACTATATTAGGACAAATCCCTCAGGATAAGAATAATTACCATACATGTATAGAGAACCCTGATTCGCAGCATGTAGGATTAATGTTAGATCATTTTATGAGGAAACAACCACCAACATTCAATGGGGGTAAAAATCCACTAGTATCTGAGAAATGGATAAATTAATTAGAGTAAATATTCAACACCTTGGGGAGTAGCGAATGAAAAAAAGTTGTCATAGTAGTTTACCACCTCACCGGAGATGATGATCAATGGGGGTCGTTGATTCAAAACACAAAGGAAGATGATGAAGTATCAAATATGAAATGGAGGTAGTTTAAATAAATTTTCATAGAAAAATAATTTCCTCATTACCATCGATCAGATATGGATAGACAATTTCTATGTCTGAGGAAAAAGAAGGATGAGAATGTCTCAAAGTATGAAGCTAATTTTACAATGTTAGCGAGGCATGCTGAAGATAATATACATAATCTAGTAGGTAATATTGATCATTTATTTGAAGGGTTAAAACCATTTCAACATCAAGAATTATTCACACAATCCTTCTCGTCATACGAAGATATTGTCTAATGTTCTATCAAGACCGAAAAAATTATCTAAGTCTTACAACTTTAATGCAAAGAAAGAGATGAAGAGATCTGATGAACACTTTGGAATTATAAATAAGGGGAAGAAGGGAAATGTTGAATATCCATCCTGCAGTAAATGTGGGATGAAACACCCTGTTACATGCCTGAAGGGAATGTGAGTCTGTTACAAGTGTGGTGAAACAGGCCACCCAGCTCATGATTGCAAACTGGAAGAAAGAGGCTGTCGATGTTGAATGCTATAATTTTAGAGAATAGGGACATTATGTAAATGAATGTCCTAATAGTCAGGGGAACTTACCTCAGAAAAGTCCATGGGATTATGGCCAAGATTATGTTGTCACTACGGCCGAGGTTGAAATATCGAATGATGTAGTGGTAGGTAATTTAATGGTTTGCTCACGTTTAACCAATGCTTTATTTGATTCTTGATCATCACATTGTTTCATATCTTCCCATTTTCCTAGGAAAATTAGATATTTCCAATTTGATTTAACAAGGGAGTTATCAGTCAAAACTCCTAAGGGAAGTATCATTGCATCAATGTTTTGTTAATCAGTTCCAATTAAGGCATATAAATGTTATTTATCAGCTGATCTCATCATCATACCGATGATTCAATTTGATATAATCCTCAGTATATATTGACTTTCAGACCATGATGCAAAAATTTATTATAATAAGAAGAAGGTTATGATTTTTTACCCTGATAAAGAGTACCTTATCCCTAGAGCAGAAACATCACCACCTAATTCTTATCTATATCTACCCCCAGTATCTCAACTAAATTCAATTATTGTGGAGGGAAAGAATGAAATATCTATTGGTGAGGAAAATAAAGTTCAAATAGAGGATGTAACTATTGTGCAAGAATATGTTGATGTGTTTCTAGAAAATTTACCTAGACATCCTCCAGAATGATAAATTGTGATTTCTATCAACTAAATTTCCGGTTCAAGGCCCATATCGAAGACCCCATATAGAATGGCCACTGTGGAATTAGTGGAACTAAAGAAACAACTAATGGATTTGTGTAATAAGGGATTTATTGTCCCTAGTGTATCTCTATGGGGATCCCTAGTTCTTTTGGTTAATAAGAAATATGGATCTATGAGGTTGTGCATTGACTAAAGGGAGATCAATGCTATAACAATAAAGAAATAGTACCCCCTACCTCGAATTGATGATTTATTAGACCAAATTCGTGGATCTAAAAACTTTTCAATGATTGAACTTCGATCTGGATAACATCAGTTGTGTGTGAAGAAGGAAGAAATTCCAAAAACAACATTTCGAACCAGGTACATGCATTACAAGTTTACAGTAATGCCTTTAGGACTGACTAATGCACCCTCTGTCTTCGTGGATCTAATGAATAGAGTTTTGAAGAAATATCTTGATGAATTTGTAGTGGTATTTACTGATGATATCTTGGTATACTTCAAATGCTTCAATGATCATGAAAATCACATGTGTATTATCCTAAAGGCTCTTCCAAGAAATGAATTATATGGGATGTTTAGATAGTGGGAATTATGGAATCAGGAGATTTCTTTTCTTGGCCATATTTCCTTTAAGGATGGATTCTCTGTTGATCCTTCTACGACCAAGTAAATCCATGAATGGACAGCACCAACGAGTATAATCGAGGTACACAATTTTATTTGTTTATTAGGATACTATTGGCGTTTTGTCCAGAATTTTTCCCGGTTGGATAACCCATTAACAAAGCTCACATATAAAGGGGTTAAATTTTGTTGAACAAAATATTGTGAATAATTTTTTGAAGAACTGAAGATAAGATTAGTCGATTCTCCAATCTTGACTCTACCATCGCGGAATGAGGTGTTTGTTATTTATAGAGATGAATCAAAGAATGGACTTTGTTGTGTCCTTATGCAGAATTATAGAGTTATTGCCTATGCATCACAACACCTAAAAATTCATGAAAAAAACTATCCCACTCATGATCTAGATTTAGCAGCTGTAATAATTGCTTTGAAGATTTGGAGACACTATGTCTATGGTGAAAAATGTGATATATATACCGATTACAAGATTTTGAAGTATATTTTGTCACAGAAATAACTCAACATGATGCAACGATGACTGCTTGAACTACTCAAAGATTGTGATTTCTCTATAAAATACCACCCAGGGAAGGAATATATGGTGGCAGAAGATTTGAGGAAAAACAGTCATGGATTTTTGAACAAGGTGAGAGTTGAAAGGGATCCTATTGGAATATATATAGTATAGATGGATATGGGAATAACCATGGAAGTTGGAACATAAATAATTTTTCAAATGGTTTCCAAAACAACTTTATTAGAAAGGAGAAATTTTTTTAAGATGATGATGAGGAGTATCAAAAGAAGATTAAATCAGTGAATAAAGAGATATTGATTGACTTCGTATACAAAGATGGAATTTTAAAATTTGGGATGATATTTTGTGTTCCCGATACACCTGATCTAAAAATAGAATTTTTAGTTGATTCTCATACTTCCAATTTCTCTTTACAACCTTGGAGCACCAAAATGTATAGAGAATTGAAGGAACATTTTTTGTTGGACAACATTGAAGAGGGAGATTTCTGATTTTGCGTCAAGATGTATGGTTTGTTAGGAAGTGAAATATGGAAGCCAATATATATAAATTTGGGATGAGATTTTGTGTTCCCGATACACCTGAGTGGAAATGGGATAATATTACGATGGACTATGTCATGGGACTAAAAAAGACTCATAGAAGGAACAATGAAATATAGTTCATTGTTGATCATCTCACCAAGTTAGCACATTTTCTTTCTATAAGAGAATATTTACCATGTGAAAGTCTTGAAAGAATATATATAAATGAATTTGTGAGACTTCATGGAGGAACCAAATCGATTTTTTCTAATCATGATCCACGATTTACATCAAGATTCTAGAGAAGTCTTCAGAAAGCCCTCAAAAATGAACTTTATTTGAGCATTTCCTACCACCCCCAAACTGATAGAAAATTAGAACAGACTATTCAAACCTTAGAAGACATGTTGAGATGATGCTCACTTGACTTTCAGGTTATGTTGGATCAATATTTCCCTCTGGTACAATTTTCCTATAACAATAGCTTCCATTCATGTATTCAGATTGCACCATATGAAGCATTATACAGCAAGATATGTCTCAAAAAAACCAGTTTGGATGATGTTGGTGAATGAAAACATGTAGGTCCAGAACTTGTGGAGGAAACAATGGAAAAGGTGACAGTAATCCAAAATCACATAAAAGCAGCACGAAGTAGGCAGAAGAGTTATTCCGATAACCGAAGGAAGGATTTGGAATTTCAGGTAGGAGATCATGTTTTTTTAAAGGTATATCAATGGAAATGTGTTATACATTTCGGTAAGAAGGGAAAATTAAGTCATAGGTACATTGGAGCTTTTAAAATTCTAGAACGAATTCGGGTTATATCTTACCACTTGGAAATACTGCCAAGTCTCTCCAATCTTCACGATGTGTTACACATATCATTGTTGAGAAAATACATGCCTGACCCAACGCATGTATTCACCTATGAGAAATTAGAAATGGAACCCGATATGTATTATTGCGAAGATCCTGTCATGATTCTTGATACAAGAGAACAAGTGCTACAAAACCAGACGACTCGGTTGGTAAAAGTTCTATGGAGAAACCATAAGATGGATAAGGTGACGCGGAAACCTGAAGAACATATGATGAAGAACTACCCGGTTCTTTTTATGAAGTAATATTATATAAATTTTTAGGATGAAATTTTTTGAAGGAGGGGAGAATGTAACACCCAAAGCTTCCACGATATGCTCCTCTTTTAATAATACAATAGCGTGTGTTGTATGCAACTTCAAGTTATAACACACCACAACCAATCAAACTAGCCATTAAGAATAATAATACCCAATTTTTAAAATTTTTAAAATTTTATCTTTCAAAATGTAATTCATATTTGGATTCAGAAAATCAAAATTCGCTTAGGGTGAATATTTGGTATTATTCTAAAAATGTTCAATTTTTTGATGAATAGTGAAAACACTAAGTCATAGTTTAATACAGAATTTTTCTTTAAATAATTATTTTTTATTTATATTTAATATAGGTCAAAATAGATACATAATACCTATATAAGTTCAATGTAATTAGTTTGATTCAGTGTATAATAATTTTAGATATATAAAATTTTTATTGAACTTTTTTCCATCTTTTACCCACCTCCTAGGAGAATTTTCAAATTTACATAAAAGTTATTTTTACTGCTTCTGTGAGTTCAATTTTAAAAATCTGAGAGACGTGGTTGATATGAGTAAGTAAAATTTGGTTCAATAAGATGAAAATTATTTTCAGTGAATAGTAACTTTTTACATTTATTTACCATGGTTAAAAGTTAATAGGGTAATTAAGAGCAAAAATGATATTATTATTACTTTAAAACATGTCTTAATTCTACTGGATAATTTTAATTCGACCAAAAACAACCATAGGAATAAAATATGAACCTCTTTGGTCAACTTGGATTATATTAGAACATTTATTATTAAATTTATTAAAAACGAGTTAAAAGAGTTAATATCAATGTTTAAAAGCTAATAAATTTTTAATAAAGAGTTATACATAAGATAAATTTTATTATAAAAATTAATTAGAAAGAAAAAAAAATTCCTACATAATGGTATTTTATTTATAATTTTTAGACATTATTTAGTTAAATTTATTTATTACACAATGATGATGCAGTAATTACCGTATTAATGAAATATTAAAATAATTGATATTATAAATATCCAAAAAAAAATGTAATTTGAAACTTTTTATGGATTAAACTAATTTTATAGGATAACATGACATGTTAGGGTTGGTTAGATAATTTTTTTTCATTTAATAATCCTCTTATGAATTTATAAAAAACAAAATACCCAATAGTGTCAAAATTGACATAAAATCATTTTTAAAACAAATATTATATTGATAATTGATATTCTATTCAAAAAATTATAAGGTTCAGACAAAGGTCTTAAATAATATTATATATTTTATTAATGAACCACTTTAGGTTCTCTTGGAAGTTTTTATTATGTTTTTTAGCCATATAATATAAAAATACAAAGAGACATGGTAAATGCCAAACTATTTAACTAAGAGTTAAATCAAAAATATAAAGTCAATATAGTGACCCAAACCTATCTGAAACCTATCAGTTGAGTTCTTTTTGACCCATCACCACCATAGAATTTAAATAATTCATTTTGGATCCATTATAATCTGAAAATGATTTTATTTTAATATAAAATTTTTAGCTTTTCCTAAGGTTCCCCTCACCCATCTTATAAAAGGGCACTTACCATTATCTCTAATTCACACATTCAAAGCTATTTGGATTGACCAATCCCTACCCAAATACCCTTTAAATTGTCCTCCATTAATCCTAGAGGCATTCCTTTGATCATAAATCACTCCATGGTAGCCCTTTTGATCAAATCAAAAGGATGAACCGAAAGAAGAGGTAAATATTTCATCACCTCTTTCAAGTTCCTTTCTTCTTCCACTTCCTCTCTGTTTTTCATTTCCATTATAAAATAACAACTCCAGTATCTTCTATATACTGGGATTTTATTATACATATGGTACTAGCATATTCAATATTCTATCCATCCTTTGAATGACATGTCAGCATATGTGCGTACGTATGGCTTACCGTCTCCACGTCGTGGGGTAATTGTTATTCAATACATTATATTTAGATGGGTATAATAATGATGTGTAATTTATATAAATAATTAATATAACATTTTAATGATTTTTATATATGATATAACATCCAATTATATATTATTTTAATATCAAAAGACTGATATTGTCGCTCATGCGCATGTATGCATTAAAGTATGAAAGAACACGATATTATTCATTCCCCATCGTGTCAATTAAACACTAATTTTCATTAGATAATTTAGAATAATGTTTAAAATTGTAATATCATTCTGAATATGAATAACATACATCCTATCCATAACAAACATTACTTACATACCAAAGCATATAAAGGAGGATGAACCAGTTAACACCCGAAATGATGATAATACAATGATATTATTAACAAAGAAATATTAAAAGATCATATATAATTTCACATTAATGTACATTATTCTTATATAATTTAATAAAACTTATTTCACCATTATACAGGATGTTAAAATACCCTTGACCAAGAAAAAGTACAAGGTAAGGGTTAATTTCAGAATCTCTTTATTATCCGAGGTTGTTTTTACGCAAGTATCTACAGGGACCTCTTTATCATCCACATCCATGTTTGTTAAAAATATATTTCAATATTGATTTTACTAGACAATGGGGTAATGTTCTTTATTCCCTTATTTGACCTTATATTTTTTGAAAGAAATATTTCCTTCATTTTCCAAACAAGTTACTTTATGACCTTTTTGAAAAAATTAAGGTATGAATGTTTTTTAACTTATACGGTGGGTGAAACTATTTTCCACCGTTATAACATAATCAAAGCTTCCGATACAGTCTTATAAAACTATTTTCAATATAAATATTATCTATATAATAATGTGACTCTTATATGATTTCAAAATATAATTAGATATTTCTCTAAAAGAGGTTTCTATTTCATCTATGTCAACATCCTTTGATGAATTTTATGTTTATTTGAAGTTGATTTATTATGATACAAAAAGTAATTATTGTATTAAAGGTTTCATCATATGTTTGACTATGGATGTGTTATTTTATACCATTCATGGTTTATAGATAAATTATTGACATTTTTTATACATGATATAATACGAATGTTTATGTTATGTTTAGACATTTTCATATGAGGAATGCATTATACTTAGTATATGACGGGTAGAGCCCTCTATAGATCTTCTATGCATTGGTAGGTCTCATGAGACAAACTAGTGTCTTGGCACAAGGCCTTGAAAAAATATTATTTTTAGTCATGGCACAAGACCTTTACTATGTGGTTATGAAGTCTGGCATAATGAATTTCATCATTATGAAAGTGGCTATTGATATTGCAAGTGATAATTCGTCTAGTAGAATATCCATGTGAGTATGTTAATGACCTTATTTTGATTTATATTTGACATATTAGGATGAATTTTAATTTGAAAAGGATTTGGTTTTTGTTTAATAGATTGCCTTAAAAGTTTATTCTTATTTATGAATGTTTCTGTTATATTGTTACCTTTACTGAGCATCTGAGGTCACCCCTTTCTATGTTTTATTTTCCGAGGATGCGAAGAAGTATTTTATGAATGATCTGCAGGGATAGTTTGAGGGAATATGAGTGTGGTCTATGGATACAATTTTTTTTGTAGTTATTAATTTTATAATGTAATGTAAAACTTATGAATGTATATAGTATTTCCAAGACCGCTAAACTGATCAGTCTTTCGGGACATTATTTCCTTGTATCATGCCAATGTTATGTAATATTGCACCAACTCTATGTAACTGGGGTTAGGGCTTTAAGGAAACATTAAATCATATCCAGATAATGGTAAGAGTAACACCAACAGATGATATTTTAAATACAACATAATTTTGAAAGACCATTTAAATTTTTTTAAGGAAAATATCATTTCTTCTTTATAAAATAATTTTTAAAACATAAACTCTTTTAAAAACCATTTTCTTGGAAATAAAATTTGAAAAATATATAAAAATGTTAAAAATAATTCAAAAACCCTTTCCTTTAAAATGTATAAAATGAACTTGAAAACATTTTAATATCCATTTATTTGAAAACACGTTGAATTAATTTTAAATAAATTTTGAAAACACTTTTAAAACCATTTATTTTAAAATAATGTTTCAACATAGAAATAAATAATTACATTTTTTTAGAAGAACATTTATTTTAAGGTACATAGAATATTTATAAATAAATCTTGAAAATGTTTGAAAACTATTTCCTTGAAAAATAATAAAAAATATTGATTTTTTGATGAAAAAACATTTTCATTGAAACCACATTAAATATAATTAAATATGAGAATATTATCACTGAATTTTATTTTTAAAAATTATAAATTATTAATGTTGTAATGAAATCTTCAAGAGTCTATCTTTCGAGATGGTAGGTGAACCTGTACACACCAGACATTCATTTTTCACCATAATAGTTGAAAAAAAGCTTCGTTTTCAAGAAATGAAAAAGTTTAATATCTTTGATATTTTTTTAAAATTTCAAAATATCTTTGGTAAAAAATTATTTTAATTATCATATGATAATTTTACTGTATTTTTGGAAACCATTTAGAAAACCCTATGTTGATGGAACATAGATTTATGACCAAAGAGAGTGATAAAGTTAGAGATACATAAAAACAAATTCTTAAATATCTTATCTACCAAATATTGGAAAAAATGGTACTATAACATGAATACTTATTTAGTAATGATAATAGAAGAAAAATCATTAATGTTATTGAGATATGGATCATAATATTTAATTATTGGAAGCATAAACAAAAAAAATCTAAAAAAAACTCTTATCACCAGGTATCATGGGATCATACTTTCGATTGATGAAAAGAAAATTAAATTAAGATTTGAATATAATGATAATAATGATAATCATGATAGAACATGTTTAATGGAGGTAGATATTCTTTGGAAACGAATTTTGGATCATAACAAAACATATGTCTCAAATAAGGGAAATTGAGACAAAACTATCTTAACAATTTGATAAATTTTAAAATTTTTACTCCATGAAATAAAGATAATATTATTGAGAAGTAAATACATATAAATTTAATAATAATAATCATTAAATACATTAAATATTAGGATATACACCATAAAAAATAAAAATAATGTTGAACATGGAATGTATCACACATATATAAAAAGTGAGATGAAATTCTTTTACCTGGTGTCTTGACTCTCACCATAGCTATAATAAATAAATGTACAATAAATATAAAATTATTATAGATATATAAAAAACACTACTCTTATATATAATATCATATATGGATTCATTAACAGATTATATTACCCTCTTGATCATAGTTAGCTGTTATGGTTTCACTTCAATTAATATCTACTTTATTCTTTGCATGTGTCTTAATTATTTATATATTTTTTACTAACAAAAATGTCATGATATTAAGAATTTAAAATATGATATAAATATAATTTATATTAATTATATGTGTGTAATAATAATACATATAATATATGAGTATGAAATGGACTACACGGTTTAGGGAGACTGTAGGCTGTACATATGCTTGATCGCTGGTACAATTTTTTTTGTATTAAAAGAAAGAAAATAAAATAGAATATATTAATATTTGAGTATAATATAAATAAAAATTAATTATTATTTAATATATATCATATAATCTCACTAAAAACATCCTCATTACATTCCATGAAGTGTGTGAACAAATCAAATCGCTTTGAGGGGGCGGTTGTCCACCTATCCTCAAACAAAATTATCATATTTACACCAAATATAAAGTAAAAGGATATGTGTTTTAAAAGCATTAAAAAATATTAAATAAATAATAAAAATAATAAATAAAATTTATATACAATGTTTACATCCAAATTTACATCATGAAAGGTGGTACTGAAATAATGAATAATCATTATTTCTCGAGGCAGTAGTTCAACATACAAGTAAACATTGTGTTCTTTACCGATTATATTGATGAGTGGGGGAGTGTAGGTAGAAAAATTAGAATAAAAGAAATTTTTTTTCCATTATACTATTTTTTATTGAAAAAAGTTATAGGAATGGTTATGGTAATGGATTATGGAAATAACATTAAAGAACTTGTTGAAGAGTGTTTCCTCTTATTGGGGTAACAACTTTTGGTTTGCCCCAATGGTATTCCTTAGATTACATTACTCATAAGAGGAGGCTTCTAGGATGAGGGTAGGGATTTTTAGGACATATACATTCAGATATTGGTTAATAAAAAGTGGCTTGAATAGTGTAAGGAATTGGAAGTGGAGGGGGCCTTTTACAGTGGAGGAGGAGAGACACTCTTGTAAATTTTGGGAAAGGGAATTAATACAAAGTTTATATCATGGAAAGTGGATCCCATAATGGTTAAAAGTGGATAAAATGGAGGATATGATTGAAATATGGATATTGAAGGGATATTTTACATGGATATAAGCTATTTAACCCTAAATTATAATGTTTATTACCTTGGTAAGCATAATTTTAGCAAAATTTCTATAATGAAATTTAATTAATTTAGGTAATATTCTTGGTAAAAAAACATTTTTGAAAATATTATACATTATAAATTAATATAATTAATAATATGGAATCTAATTTTTAAATTTCTAATTAGATATGTGATAGAAATCTATATATATACTAAATTAGGCATTTCTCCGTACATGTTCCACCTTCATATGCATGCACATCACCCAAATTCCGTCACCCTTCCTCCAAACCCAAAAATTCCTCCTGCAATATTGACTATAATCATGATTTACCACAGCGGCTACTCGCTCCCCACCTCGAATACCCTCCTGATTACCCTCTCCCAACTCATGGGTTCCCAAACCCCTCCCTGATTTACCCCTCTCCATCTTCCATCATCGTCTCCCCGTTCGATGTCTCTCTATCACTGAATGTCTCTCCACACCAACTGAATCCCTCCCATTACATTCTCCCATTTCCCAAAAACCCTATCCTCAGTCTCCCCTCACTTCCGTCACCTCCATCTCCGCCTCCATTTTCATCGCCTCCACCTGCTCCACCTCCGCCTACTCCGCCTCCACCTACTCTGCTACCGCCTCCACAAATTCATCAAACCACCACCTATACCTAATCCAACTAGAACATGGTATTCACAATGAAGAAAAACATGGTTGAACCTCATTCAAATGACAAACAAGTGGGTCGATCGATATAACTGAGTTCGATCAAAGGGTGTTTCATCCGAGTTTCAACACAAAATAGGGCGACCAACTGAGTTAGAGAAGGAGACATATGCCACTGATTAACTCTCATCGATTCGTAAGACGTTTAAGGTGCCCGAAGCTGCTAAGATAAGAATGGAAGACCATGTTGATTAGTCTTTGTTCGCAGGTGTGGATGAGGCCTTGATTCTTCCACACACACAGTATCTTTGTTATCCCATCCCACCATTCTTCCTTTCATTCACTCAATCTATTCACATGGACCACATAAAAAGATTCATCGATGAAAACTCGACACTCTTTTCTATTTCATTGTATTGAAATTTTAATATTTCTTTTTTTTTCATATATTCACATAATTTTTCCTTTTGTCCCCAGGAAAATTAAGGTTTTTATGAAATTATCGATACCTATTATGTTTTTTCTAGAATGTTATTTCCGTACCCTATACTGAACTTCATGGATATTAATAATAGGTTAACTGGTGAATGAGGTATCACTACTATACAGAGAGGTATCTTCTTTAATTTCATAGTTTTTTGGATTATAATTTTTTCAATATTTTATTTATCACTAATGTCAATTTATCCATCTGTTTGTTGATTCATAGATACTCAATCGGTTGTTATTTTCATTAAGGTATGTTCTATTCTTGCAATTTAAGTACTGTTTAATTGACATATCTGAGCATTAATGAAATGGTTTTTCTTTCATAATTCTGTAAATTTATTGAAGTTGTTTTAGGAATCTATTTTTTCATATTTATTTAATATACAAACTCATATTCAACTTCCATGTCCATCTATATTCGAATTTGTAAACTGGAATATACCAGTTTGTATTTTTTAACCATATATATTCATTTTTAATAGTAATTTATTCTAATTTACAATTTTGTAAATATTATAGTTTGAATATTTCATATAACTTATATGTACTAGGAATTGAAAAATATCGATACATATTTTTTAACAATATATTTTATTTTTTTAACAATAATTTATTAGAATTCATATGTTTGTAAATAAGCAGGTTTGTATATTTTTGTTGTAACTTATTTGTATCAAGTATATAAATATAGATCTATTTGATCAGAAATGAGTTATACTATTTGGAACGTCAATGAGAAAA
This sequence comes from Viscum album, assembly GCA_963277665.1. Lineage (NCBI taxonomy): Eukaryota > Viridiplantae > Streptophyta > Magnoliopsida > Santalales > Viscaceae > Viscum > Viscum album. Next base: position 677,698,570 of record OY728126.1, on the reverse strand, counting down.
TATCTGAAGCACTCACTGGTATGGATCCAACTTTTCAGTATCAAATTGATTAGGCCATAAAAGACATAGACAAGAACTAAAAGAGGTGATTGTTCTCCCTTTTTCTTTAACATGGTTTTTTTAAATCTTGTTCTCTTATACACTTTACTATGGATTACATCTATCAATCAAGGATATATGAAATTATATATATCTCAATGAATTTCATAAGTTATGTTATTCACCATTTCAAATCCATTTTTTTCTAAATTCATGCATGATTATATCAAACCCTTTCTAGTGATATTATGGCACATGGCAGTACTTATGGTATGTAAGAACATAATTGATCTTGAATACCATGAATTTAATAGTTTCTGAGTGATTCTAACATAACTCGAACTGAATTTCATATTACATTATAATTATATTTATATTGAATTTTATATTGCATTTTATATTTCACTCTATATTAGTTCATGTTGTACCAATATTGCAGTTTACATTCTTTATTTTATTACGGTTTCAATATAACTTCATATTGTAGTTTATTTTGAAGTTTATATTGCATTATCATTTATTGAGATTGAATTTCCCTTATAGATTATATTATTATGCATGTTGTTTCCTTGTGCAGAATACCATTTCCTTCTTCAAGCATGCATTACCATGCATGTTTATAGCGAGTTTTACTAGTACTCTTGATTTATGTATTTCCAGTGATTGTAATTTTTTCTTCCATATATACAGTTGCTTCCAATGGTATTATTTTTCCATGGACATAGTATCTTTGTTACCATATCACACCATTCTCAATTTCATTCACTCAATTTCTTCACACGGACCATAGAAAAAGGTTTATCAATGAGAACTCCACACTCTTTCCTCCCCCTTTGTTGCACTGACATTGTATATTGCATTTTTTTCAAATACTAACTCAGGTTTTCCTTATATCACCAAAATCTTTACTGTTTTTATGAAATTATCGATACCACTTAGGTTTGTTCTAGAATGTTATTTCAGTACCCTATATTGAACTTCATGGTTATGCATACTAGGTTAATTGGTGGATGAGGTCTCACTACTATACATATAGGAATTTTCATGAATTTCATAGTATTTGGGATTAGAATTCATTCAATGTTTTATTTATCACTAATATCAATTTATCTATCTATTTGTGGAATCATAGATGATGAAGTGGCAGATATTCAAATTATGGTATGTTCTCCTCATGTCATTTATCTACGGTTTAATTTATATATTTGAGCAGAATTGATATGGATTTTCTGGCATAATTTTATAATTTTATTAGAGTTATTTCAAGGATCTATTTTTTCATATTTATTTAATATACATATTCATATTCCTCTTCTCTGTTCATCTCTATTCGAATTTGTAAACTGAAATATATAAGTTCATATTTGATAACAATATATATTTCTTTTTAATAGTATTTTTTTAATATATTGGGTTTTAAATATTATATTTTGAATATTTAATATAAATTACATGTACCAGGAACTTAAAAATTTTGATTCATATTTTTAACAATATTTATTCTTTTATTCAAAGTAATTTCATAGAATGCGCATGTTAATAAATATACAGGTTTGCATATTTTTTTGTAACATATATGTATCAGGTCTATAAATATAGATCTATTTTATTAGTAATGAGTCTTACTATCATGAACGTTAATGTGAAAATATTTGAGGCACTCCCTAACATTGATCCAACTTTTTAATATTAGATTGATCAGTCCATAAAAGACATGGACATGACAAAAAAGTGGATTATTCTTACTTTTTCGTCAACATGTTTTTTTGAAATCTTGTGCTTATCTGAAGGTCTCCCTAGTATAGATCCAAATTTTTAGTACGAGATTGATTAGGCCATGAAAGACATGGACATGACTGAAAAAATGTGCTTGTTCTCCCTTTTTCTTCAACATGATTTGTTGGAATCTTGTGCTCCTATACACATGACTTTGGTATTACTACTAGTAATCAAGGAAAACTGAAAGTGTATCAATCTCAATGACATTCATAGGTTATGTTATTCATATTTTTTAATCTATTCTAGTTATAATTCATGCATGATTATCTCAAAGACTTTCTGGTCAAATTCTTGCACATGGAAATACCTATGGTATGTAAGAACATAGTTGTTCTTGAATACAACGAAATTCATAGTTTTTTTGATTATAACTTTACAAGAACTGAATTTAAAATTCCATTATACTACCATTATTATTTCATTATATATTGATCTTTATATTGTTCTTTATATTATTTCTTGTTGTGTGGAAGTTCCAGTTTACATTCCTATTTTTATAGTTGTTTCAATATAACTTTATATTGAAGTTCATATTGAGGTTTATATTTCATTATCATGTACTGTGATTGAATTTAATTTCTAGATTATATTATCATGCATGTTGTTTCCTTATGCACAATACAATTTCATTCTGCAGTCATGCATTATGATGCATGCTCATATATGAGTTTGGCTAGTACTCTTGATTTTTATATTTCCATTGACTAATATTTTTTCTTCAATATTGATAGTTGCTTACATTGGTTTTATTTTTACTCCATGAAATCGAGTCAATATAGCACAACCCATGTTTTTGTTATTTAGTTAAAGCATGTGTTTTCTTTTAGTTTGAAATAACTTATAGCAATTAATTACTTCAAATTTATTCACCATAGTTTGATTAACAGTGCTATTTTGATGAATTATTTTATATGGCTCTTCATGCTTTTCTTATGCAGTGTCTCATTTGATTGACATATTATAATACTATAATGGGCATGGCTCCAAAAATATTAGGGAATAGTTTTTCACCAATGATGCTTCATTCATGATTTGGTTTGAGACACCTGTTACTGGAAGTATTTTACTGAATATCATATTTTGGGAATTGAATCATCTCTCAAGCAAGGGAAAAACTATTCATGATATTATAAAATTTATTAACATGTAAAATTATATAGTATTTTTGTAATAAATCAATTCAATTTACAAATTACGCACATTCCTAACATGAAATTCCATGTAAGTTGTATAACTTATTTTCAATTAGATTTAATATTTTTCAGTGACACATGTTCCTCTATGTATTCATTGTAAATTGTTATGTTTTACCACTTGTGATTAGTATATTGTTTCTACATTAAGTATAATCCATCAAAACTATACATATTTGTAAAAATTCTTATCATAATAAAAATAATGACTATAATCATTTTTTGGAAGTGTTGTAAAACTTTTTTTTATTTTGAATGATGTTTTGCTGCAGTAAAAATACATAGATCATCTTTAGGGCATGAAAAATATTATTAGGAAAGAATATGTGTCCTAGATTTAGACGATAAATGAAATTCAATAAAACATATAATTATGAAAAGAACGTCTCTTGAGTGATTAATTTTTTTTATTTTTTTTGGAATGAGGTTCTTGACTTTTAGCTATTGAGAATTTTTATTATGTTGATATTTTTATGATGGAAAACCACCAGATTATCCTTAGGAGCTTCCATGCACATAGTTCCAATATCATTTCACTTACTTTATTTCTTTCAATTTAAAATTAGAAAAGAATGAATCCATAATATTAGTGTTGGAATGTTTATTTCCTCTAAATTTATTTCTTAAGAATGCATTACAAATGTATTGGATGAAAGGCTTGAATTAGAAGGGTTTCATGCAACAAGTTCCATTTTCATGCTCGATCATTGTTAATTATATTCCATTATCAATCAATTTCAACCAATATTGTTAATCATATTGTAATTCATAATGTATTTTCCTTCTATGGTCCATAAACCTATTTCACCACTACAGTTGTGTGTTTGGGAGTATATGTCACATTAGTGGAGACCAATGGAGTTTCGACGTTATATCCTTTGTCTTGGAATCATGACATTGCATAAAAGGTTCTTGAGTTATGTTCCTGGTAATGTTAGGCCCTTCACCTGTTTTTTACTTTAGCTTGACTCACCATCACCCAACATGCTTATCTAGCCCTTTGATTTATTTATTTTTAGTTACATGACTTTTACTTCGAACATTAAATATTATTATGTTCTAATTTTAATTATCCATATGAATCATTTTTCCATTAGTGTAATTGATTTCTCCGTCATGTATTCCAAATATAAATCTGTATTCTTTATTAATTAAACTATATATTTTATACTATATTTATGATTTCCCAAAAATTTCTCTAACTTTTATTCCATTATTATTTACCAATCATTTGGGTTGTAAATATATTCAATATTCATATTCATATTTATGTCTGAATTACTTCATTTTGCAGGTCTTAGGATTGTAAGAGGCCTTGATGCATCCATGGAGATGTTTTATATGATCATGCCCATCCTATGTGCCACTCTGAATGATATTTCCATTCATGTACATTTAAATACTATGTTTTATATACTTATGTTGTTTTCTTCATGTCTATTTGAATGTTCTTTTTCAGTTGGATATTTCATTGATGTCCATTTATCAGGGAAATTAATACATATTCTGCATATTCAGGTATTCTAATGCTGTATAGTTATGATGTATATATTATTATGCTATATTCTTATGATTCATATTAAGGTATTCATATGATATTTTAGACATGTATGATACCAACCACTCTCATATTGGTGTCGAAAAGATGAAATGCATTGGTGATGGCTCAATTTCACAGGTTTTGGAAGCATTAAAAAATGATGAATTCAAATAATTACTTTCTATAAAGGAATATTTGCAACACACTAGTGATAGCCCAGAAAACAAGACATGGATGTGTTACATATTTAGGTATTGTTATGTTGTATACTTATGTTGTATATAATTATTCTATATAATAATTATTTCATGTTCTTTTCATAATTTCTCCATGAAATTAATACTTATGATGTTTCATTCATGTTTGTGATTGGCTTAAGAATAATGTCTCAACAAAAGTTTCATGTTTTACCTAGTATATTATATAGAGGTAATGTTACATAATTTTTTTTGTTATGATACAAATCATATTAAATAGTTCTTATAGATGTTTTATCTTTCAACAAACTTTTTCGGATTTCTTATTAGAAGAGATGTTCTGCTACTCTTGAATGGTGTTCTTTAAGAATGCATTGTTTTTTATGAAGTAGAATGGAAACAACCTAAATGAATCATCATTTATGATGAACATGTTGAAAAAATAAGTGGTTTTTGTTATGTTCATGAAATAACATGTTTACATAAATTATATAATTAGCCATAGAAAAGTACGTTCAACAAATAATTTGGTGACCCTTTATCATAAGAACTTCTTGGAGGGTACAATTTGGGATCACAGGTTGGGTTTTTGTTGGGTTGGATGTCCTGTGAATTGGTTTAAGCTAACATGATTCATTTAATTAAATGGGTAAAACGAATCCATTTATGAATGTGTCAGCTCAAACCCAACTTTCCAGCTCACTTCCATATATATCTCCTAAATGGAGATCACGTGTATACTACATTTTGATCATCCTTTTGGAATCATGAATATTTTTTAAGGACATTATCATGAAAAATAGTCTATTAATGCATATCTGATAGAATGATTTAAATTTATGTTTCATAAAATAATTATCTATTGAATCTGTATTTGATTAACTTAGAAAATGGGATAGACATTGCTTGTTTATTTGATTGTTAGGTTTCCCCAAGTGGAATATGATGTCATTTTTTGATGAAGTGAAGAACTACAATTTATGGAAGGTATGAATATGTGGATGTTGCAAAGGGATTTTATATTTGGTGTTTTTCTAAGCTTTATTGGTGTTGTGCACCCGGTGGTCGTCGGTTTTCATTGTAGGATTCAAATGTTAATTTTTTACTCCATTTATTTGGGTTTCTAATTAATTATTTTATGTTATCATTCATTTTTTTAGTTATGTAAATTCTAGAATTCCTATTTTAATCATTTTTTATATGAAAAAAAGTCTTACAAGAATTTGAAGTTGGATATTTGTACAGTGTGACATAATTTATCTGTGAAATTAATACTTATGATGTATGTTTTAAAATTTAAATGTCCATTTGAATGTTGTTTTCATTCATGTCCATTGGAATATTATTTTATTTATACTAATGCTGTATGATAATTTTTTCATGTTCTTTTCATTATATATCAGTTACATTAATACTTATGTTATTTTATTCATGTTCGTTTTAGAATCTAAATTTTTAATTACATTTCATTTGTTCTTTTTATTCATGTATTTGAAGTTGGATACTTATGTTTTTTCTCCACCATGACCTACTTTATTTGCCTTATCCTTTTATATTATAATTCAAGTTCATTTCAATTTTTTTATAATGTTATTTTTCTGTTCAATTGGATGTTATCTACTATATTAAAATTTCAATATGAATGTATGTTTTCTTTTCCTTATATATTCTTATATATGATTTCTATGTTTTCAAATAATTTTATTTTCATTATATATTCTTCTATATGTTTTTCTATATTCTCCATCATGAATATCAAAGGATTATTTTGCATAGTGATGGTATACTTATGTTTCCTTATATATTCTCATATAATCTTTAATATGTTTTCAAAATTCTCCTACATATTCTCCTATGTTATTTTATTTTTCTTAATTTCCTTTGTTTTAAATTCTATATATTTTGTCCGATTATAGTTCAATATTAAGTATTGTTATTTTCTTTAATATATTCAATATTCATTTTCTTTAATAACTTTTAAATATAGTTAAGTATTCTTTAATATAATCCTTCAATGTATTGTCGTGTGATTTCACGGGTAAGTAATAGTTAATTTAAATTTTATCTCACTGACGGGATGACAATGTAGGGTTTTTATATATTAACATACAAAAGTATTCAATGTTTTTATTGTAAGTTTCAAAGTGAAATTTATTCCAATCACATAAATAGGATCAATTGAGAAAAAATTGATCAAAATAATTTTTAAAAATAATTTAAAATGTAATTTTACATTAAAAATAAATTTTATGAAAAAGTAGTGTTGAACTAAAATTCCATATTTTATAACCATTCATTAAAAATATAACATTATAGTAAAATACCATAAATTCTCTATGACATAATATTTATGTTTCAATATCAAATATGAAGTTTATTTTTCCATATATAATTCACAAAAGTTAAAAAAAATTAGATTTAAAATAGGTTAACCATTAAAAGAGAGTATTGATTCTTTAATAAGAAATATAGATTTTTTTCTTAAAATTAGGTTTGTTTTTATTGTGAGACTTTCAAATATATTTTATGAATATGAAAAATATTTTAATGAATATACAATATATATATATATATATATCATATTAATACCAATCACTAAATATAATTAATTTAATTTATTAGGGTGAAATAACATTTTTGATAAAATATTATTTTCATTTATGTTGAATTGGTTTTCATTTTCATTTATAATTATTTTGTTACAAATGAATTTATTTTATATTTTTTTGAACAATGTATTTTAATAAATTAGTTATCCATTTTAAAAAATAATAATTTTAGGGATATAATATTTTAAAAAATATATCTTTACTCAGTAAAACACAGTTTAGTCTATTACAGAAGCTATAAAGGAAATTCATTGTTGCGTGTAACACAATCTTACTAATCTGTTCCGTGTAGAGAAATACCTAAATTTTATTTTAGGTAGTGCATGATTGACATATTTTATGATATGAATCAATACAATAATAATTTTTAAATATAAAATAAACTAAATTTATTTTTGAATGAATAGAATAATATCAAAAAGATTAAATTAATTGGAAAAAATATTTCACAAAATCTCATGGTGTTACATGATCTTAAGGGTTTAATTAACTATATATAATTTGGAAATATTTGATATAAAATGAATAATAAACTTTAATAATATCATAAATAATTAAACTAAATTAATAATTAAGGAAAATATTGAATGTTTTTAGTGAATCAATCATAGTGTAAGGGTTATTATATTAATTTTTTATAGAAAATATTCCTTTAAAAATATTTTATTCTTTTGTGTCCATATAATTTATTTTATAAAAAATATTCACAAAATATTTTTTATGTTATTATATGATATTATAAATTGTCTTTTACCCATATTTTTTTAAAAGTATCTTTAATGAAATATTTTTATAGTTTTCCAAACGAGGAACTTTGTTATATTTCTAACAACAATATGGCATGAATGTTTCTTTCTTATACAACATGAGTGTATTTTACACCAATCATGAAATTATAATGATTCTATATATCCTTAATAAATTTTATATATTATTTTCAATGAAAGTTTTTTCTTTATTATGGGTAAAGTTATTACATTTGAAATGTTATTTTCATACAATATTTTTATTTTGATTACCAAATCTATTTTAAACATGGGTTTAAAATAGTTGTAAATTGTTTTATTTGTGACACTATACATGTAAATTATTTAATAATTTTTTATTCCAATAATAAATCATTATTGAAAAAATTAAATCGTATATTATGGGTGAAACCAGGTAGAGCACTAATGTATTGAGTTCTCAATAAGTGGAGGTTGAACATATAATTATTCCATTTACAAGAGTTAATATATGATTGATTGTGAAAGTGTTCTTGTAAAGCTGTCCCAAAGAAACTATATAAATCATCTACAATGTCTAATAATCATTTATAGATATATATTTATTTTAGAATATAATATTATTTTTTAATCAAGTAAATTTGATTCTCTTTATGGGTAATTATGTTTTATTTTACGAAAATGTTTTTAAGTGGTTTTTATGTTTCTCTATAGAATAATTGAATTACTATTTTATTTCCATTAATTATAATTTGTGTGCTCCTACCACATTTTCATTTTATTAACAAGGTTTATTGATGAGTAAAGACAATTATGATTTAATGATGAAAATTATTATGATTTATCATGATGTGATACTATATTTTATATTAAAATTTTTTGTTGGATGGGAAATGGATACAGAGTATATGTTTTCACCTGTAATGTATGTTTATTAAATTTAATATTTTTTAAAAATTATAAAAAACAGAAACAAATATTTCCTTGGGATTGTAAAAATATTAATAAATATTTTAATAAACTAAAATATGTAATACATAAGTCCATGTCCATAAAATTGGTATTAAAATAGGGTTCTGACAACTTTGGAGATTATAATTTTTTCTAATTATTTGTTATTAAGAGTAAAGAATATCATCATTTTTTAATAATCTTAATGTTTATTATAAGTTAAATTTATTATAAAACCCTATTCAGGGTTAATGTTATTATATTTTAGGGGGAGTAACAATAATTATTGAGACATTTATTTTTGTTAATTATGGGTTATTACATTTTTATGATAAATAATGAACGATATGAGATAGTCATTGAGGTTAAAAAACTCATTAGTGTTTTATATGTAATGTTATGTTTAGGATCCATATGATATTTTTGGGAAAAATGTTTTATCATATAGATAACTTTATTATTGGAAATTTATTTGGTGGTTATCTGATTAATGTTACTTCATAAAAATATATTCTTATTTTTTGGTAATCATTATAGGATTACTGTAAAAAATAATATTATGTGAATTTATTTTAGTAATAAAGTTTGAATTATATTTTGGAGGTGTATTTGATTTTAATTTGGCTTTATGGTGATTCAATTTATTTATGGAAATGATTATCAAATCATGGAGATTAGGTGATTTGGGATTTTTTTATAATACTTTAAGTGTGATTAATATTATTTAGAGATAAATATAAATTTATCTTGGATGAAAATGTTATAAAATCGTTATGATTTTTGGGTTTCAATATTACAATGTTATTATTTTGAAGAATTTTTAGGATAGTTATTTATTGAATGATATTAGTTTAAATTTGGGTATTACTATTTAGATTTTGACATTAAAAGTATTTTTTCTAATTTGACTGTTTATTTATTTCAGGGAATTAAATTATTATCTACTAACAATTATGGTTTTGGTTAATTAATAAATATAAGAGGACTATATATTAATTTTTGGGGATTTTATTATCCATATTATTTATTCTAATATTTCAAGCATGAAAAAATCTATTTGATGACTTTTCATTTGGAGAAAAAGTTTGGGTTTTGAAGGAAGTGGATTAAAGGAAGAAATTAATCATTTCATGTCTATATTTTTCTTTATCTTTTTTTTATGATATAAAATAATTCCTCATATTTATCTAAAGAACATTGAAATAAAGTGTTAGTTATTTATTTTTTATAATTATAAATCTATGTAATATTATATTATCAAAGATTTACAATTTTGGGACTGTTAATTTTCTCTTGACCACATTCACTATCACTGCCGACTTTTCCCTGAGAGTTAGTTTGTATTCCTTAATTATTTTCACTACCCATTAATGTTATCCTACATGGAAACTTTTTTTTGGGTTACACCAAATTCTAATTTTCATTTCCTTTTATCTCTTATCAAGTGGACACTTTTTAAATAATTCTTTTTGATATGATAATTCAATAAAGGTATTTCGAAAACTCAAAAACCAAATTTTGTAATCATGAGTTAAAAATAGAGGATTAGATTTTTTAAAATGGGGGGGGGGGAGATGTTACTTTCCATGATTTTAAAAAATAAAGATTATGTTCGATACTATTGAAGATACACAACACCGTGCTAAATAATCAATGAAATATTATTAAATAAATGTGACCATTATTAGATATTAGTGAAATTGGAAATAATGAATATTATTTACTAAATTATGAAATATATAATTATCCCACTAATTTAATTTTTTTTAATTAATTATATATATAGACATTAGTTTTTTAGTAATGTCATTTTATTCTTCAAAAAATATCTTTTCCATTAAAATGTTATTTATTTATTTTTATGGTGGATTATTATAGCTAATTTATGGAACTTTTTCAAAAAATTATTTGAAAAATGGAGTTACATTTTTAATTTAAAAATGTTAAAATTTTATTGGGATGACTATTTGAAAATAATTTTTTTAAACAATATTAAAAAATATAGTTTTTTATTGAAAACTATATTTTATTTTAATGTACTTACAAGATAAAATTATGTTTTGGGTAACTTTTAAATATTTATTAGTTTTATTATATTTATAATAATAAAATTATTGGGTTTGAAATGGATTTTATATTTTAATTTACTATAAAACCATTTTATATTTTCAATGGTAATTTTACGAGAAAACTGTTTTTCAATGATTTTTTTTGTTTAATTTTAAATTAAATTCTGAAAATATTTTTTTCCCTTAAAAAATTGAATCCTTATTATGAATAAATGGGTTATAAATTACTGTATATATACGCTTTAAATTGTATCAATATCCTTAAAAAATTATGAAATTTTTATTACCATGGTAAAGTGTAATTAGGGTAATTTAGGTCAGAAATAAAAATATAGGAACTATTAAATAGACCACTACACATATAAATCTTATTGTATGTTTATAACTAGACCATAACAATAGAATATTTGGATTCATTACCTCTTTATTCACTTTGATTTTATTATGTCCTTTATGGTATTTTATTTGAAGAAATATCAAACATATCACTTTCACATTTTAGACATGTGTAATATTTTAAATATGAGGTTATTTAGAGGATTTTTTTGATTATAAATAGTATTTTGAAATTTAAATGTTTTTTATTTAATAGGATTTATTATTTATAATATTTATTTATAAAATAATGAACTTAAATTTATTGAAAATGTGATGCAATAATTATTAAATTATTAGAAAAATCATATAAATTATATTAAAAATATTAAAATAAATATAATTTTAGATAAGAAAATATATAAATGAATTTTATATATTACCTTGATATGTTAGATATATAATAATGTTTTTTTAAAATTTTATATGTTTTCTATCTAATATTTAATTGATATTAATTAATAGTTCTAAAAATTGGCATTATAGATAATTGATATTAAATAAATATTTACCAAATATATAATATTATTACAAATATGAAATTCAGATAACTTGGTAGAAAACTGATTAAAATATCAAAATTGATCCATATATGTGTTTTTTCCTTTAATAGTAACTATATTGTCCCCTAAATAGAAAACATCCATGTTGTAATGAAAGAAGATAAATGCATCAAATAGGGGTTAAAACCAAAAGATAAGTGTATAAATATAGTAAAAGATCATATAATTTCTATTTTATAATATTATTAACACAAATAAACATATTATATTATATAATAGTCAATTTTGAGTCATTTATAAATGAAAAATAATTTATATTACTATCATATTTTGATAAATTCTAATAGTGCACCTCCACTCTCTTTTAAAAGGGGAAGTATTCTTTTCATTTATTCACACTTCAAAGCCTTGTTGGTTTAGAAAATATTTACACAAAATAATTCCTATAATAACTACTAAAAATAAATATGTATTTCATTGGTATAACATTATTAAAATTTAGTTGTTAAAGAAAGGATATTTTATGAAAAAGAGGTATAATTTTTAATCGAACATTATTTGGTTCATTCTTCCAATACATAAATATTTCTTCAAACATGGTAAAAAAATACATCAAATATACACCAAATATGGAGATTTTATTATTTTATGAAAATTAAATATATCTATATTCACTTACTTCATATTGAAAAATAATTCATCCTTTAGGTTTATAGAGAACTATCGCCTCGGGAATTGATGCAATTGGTTTCCAAAAACCATATCTAAATAATAGTTATAATGATGTAATTAATGTTTAAAGATGATATTAATTATTTATTTATCATAACTAAATGATAATTTATCATTTAAGTTATTATATTTCCATTAATAAAATGGAAAATGTCGTCCATGCGTTCGTGTGGATTACCACATCCCTAAAGCGATGTGATTATTTTTAATACCCACATCTCATAGATGTTAAATATAGTTATATTTAAATAGATAAAATGAAATAGATGATATAAATGATATTATTATCATTATGTAATGATAAAATAATATATACCTTCGTCCTCCAATGATCATTGGAAAATAGAAATGTTACCAACGAGTACGTTGGACCTACCATTTTCATGATTATATCATAGTTCATTTTACATAAACATAATTCATAACTAGTAGTAAATGTATAATTTATGTATAAAAATGATAATTAATTCATTATTATAATTCTAGATATTATGGAAAAATGAAATCATTGAATATAGTAGATCTACTGAATGCATTTTAGACATTTTTATCGGTTATCTTCAAAATGTTTGACACCAAACAAATTTATTATGTTCTTGTATATAACATGTAAATAAGTGAAATAAAAGTTATAATAGAAATTAAAACGTTCATTAAGAATGTTAATAATCAAAATAAATTTATTATTTAGGTATATTATGATGTTACATGAAAAATTAGACTCTTGGTAATGGAGTTTGTTGGAAATAATTGTTTTAAAGAAATATTCCCCAAAAAATCTTTTTCTTCCATGTCCATATGACTATTTTCAAAAAAATTAAAAATAGCATTAAATATTCTAATATTATTTTGAATTATTTTTAATTTATTATTTATCATATACATAATTTTTTGAATGGAATATTTTTTTCATTTTCCAAATGAGGTACTTTTGTAAAGACCCAAAATTTTATAAATAAAAATTCATCTTGGTCTAATTAAATGTATTATTATGTAAAATGGTTATATAAATCATATTAACTTGCATGGTTTTATGTTTTTGGATTTTAAAATTCCGTTAATAATTGTTACTATTAAAAATATAGTCGTGGGACAGTGATCACTTAAATAGTATAGATATAGGGCTTTAAAAAAAATCCAATTTACACAGACAAAGGAATCGATAGACTCATCCAATATAATTTATCTACATGAAGACCATTTGTTGGAGCGCGGGAAGGAGGTAGAATCGCTAGTCTCTTTTAAGGGAAAAGACCAAGCTGAGCTTTGACACATTAATCTTGAATGAAATCTGTAATGGGATAAGTGGAAGTTTATAGTGATTATAACTCAAGCGATGTTATCTGAGATTCAACAAGAGTCTATCACCATCACACACCATACCCTTAGGTCATATGTGTGTGTTATATGGGGTTATGTAATAAGTAATTAGTTACTTTTTTGTGATCTTTTTTTAAAATAAAAGTCTTATTCTATGAATTCCTCTATGAGAATTGTTTTTCTTAAAAACATAAAGTTTTTGATAAATCGATTTTTGGGGTAAAACGGTACTTTTGATAAATAAATAAATTCTTTTTTTAAACTGAGGTTTTATTAATATTATTCTTATTATTGTGGTATATGAAAACTACTTTTAATTATAACTTGTGAATATATTCCATATTGTTTTTAATCTATAAATAATTAATTATTGATATTGATAAGAATTATATTTTCATACGATAAAACTAAACATGTATTTTTAATTAAAGAATTTATTTTTATGAATTAATTAATTTTTTTAATAATTAATATTTTTATAAAATATAATTACTATATACCTTTTATAAAAAGTTCATATAATTTTTATGAAGTCAAATGTAATGTTATTATGTATTGGAAACTCTTTTTGTCAAAACCCATCAATTTTTAATAAATGATTGAATTTTATTTTAAAAGTGAGAATTAATATATTTAGAATTTTTTTTTGATAAAAGAAATTTTATTTTTATGAAATAGTCCATCTAAATTACCCAATAGGGAATTTTTCATAATTTTCTAAGACAACTGAATTTTTGGTTAAAAATTAAATATCATATAAATAGATAATTATTTTGATGACAGCATAATGACCGAATGTTGATGTAATAATGTACTATATTGGCTATATTTGGCCAATATATTTTTACCTTTAATCTATAGTTACATTATATTTGTTTTATTAATTTTATGATTCCTTTTTTAACTATCCAAGTCATATAAAATATTTTATCATTTTAAAATTATTTTCTTGAGAGTGTGACTTACACCAACCTATGTAAATAAAATTTATTAATATGTTTGACGTTTTTCCTTATAAAATAATTTTTTCTCTCGACTTTGGAAAAAACATGGGATGAAACTATGGGTTGGTTTGTGGTTTTAAATATTTAATTATATTGATTTCAAAGACTATATCTGTAAAAGATTTAAGAATTACCCTCCATTTTCCTATATAAACCCACACTGATTCCATTTAACATCACCCAAAACCCTTGGATAACATCAATACTCTTCCCCCCATTCATTATAATCCTCTCATGGCACCCTAAGCACTCAATAAGCCATTCCTCATGCTTTTGATGACACACACACTAGTAAGGGATCCTGACTTTCCTTCCATCATTATTTATGCCCATGTTTCCTTATATTGTTATGCCCTCTTATTTTCAATTAAAAATGATAGGGTGTGATTTAAAAAGTATCCTATAATTCCATATTTATGTTTGAATTATGAGATAACCATTTTCTCTCATCAATTACTCCCATGTACACCCATTACCATGTTAAATATCCGTGAGGGTGTTTCTCTTCTCATTTACATTCGAGAAATTATTTTATTTTATACATATATATTCCATTACATATGTTGGAATATTATGTTCCATGACTCAATTTCTATTTATTTCATGTATAAATTATGAAAGATCCTTTTCTCTCTCCTGAACCCATTTTATGATTTCTATTTGATTTCATTATGCTACCAAAATTAAACCAAATTTTCCCATACAAAAATCATCATATAAGTGAATACCACACCCATTTCCCAATCAAGGATATTTGCCTTTATAAAAATTTACATGTTTATTGAGGACCTAAAATTATATATTATTCATGGAATAAAATATTATTTTTAAGGAATCCATGTTGTACGGTCAATGTGGCACACTTATGCATGAAAAGAAATGATTAGCAAGGGTGCAGCCTGAAAGCACTCTAATGCTTTGGGAAGAGAATAATATCATGGTATGTCATGGGAAATGAGTGTTTACTCGTTATAATTATTGTAAAATAAGTTTTTACTAATTATAATTCATGTGCAATGAGAGTTTACAATTTCCCCATGGGGAATGAGCCTATGATCAGACTAATATTATGTTAAATATTGTTGCCATATCTCCTTGTTATCATTAACATACTATATTGTACATTTATGTTCCTATTTCAATTGTTCCCTATTAATATTTTTATTTTATAACACATATTATATTACCAATTTTATGTGATTTTTATTCCCTTACTAGTCTTTATAGCACACCCCTTTCTTAAGTTCATCCTCTGGTTATCTCATGCAGTGATAAGTACAAAGAAATGTTGTGGTCATGAAAAAGAAGATTTCAATAAAGATAGGTATTCCATGTTTTCTGTGTTTATTTAATTTTACCAATCCCCCAAAACACTAGAAATATTGATATTATATTTTGTATCAAGTGAAAATATAATGTAATAAATCATGTTTATGTGTAAAATAAATAGCAGAGTTGTTATACTTTTTGAGTTTTCCTAAAAAATAAGAAAGAATAATTTTTATAACATATATGACAATAGTGGTTTTTACCACCTTAATGAAACAAAATTTATATGAATATTACATTATATTTATTCACTTAACATGTCAACTAAAATCATTTCTTTCTTTTGTGCATATTTTTTATATTTTAAATGTGTATTTCATGATAAATGGTTATTTTGATAACCAAAAGTGTTTTTCACATGATTTTAAAAGATTTTTCAAGCGTTTGGTACATAGTATGTTTCTTTAAAACATTTTATAAAGGTTTTAACCTCACTATATCTACTGATTTATTGTGTTATATTATATACAAAGGGTTCACCTAGATACCACTTCAATGCATTATGTTATACGGATGTGGATGGCAGCTATATGGTTATTATATTTATAGGACTGATTTTAAGAATGATATGGTAAGGATGTCCCAAGGATCCGAAATTACTTTTAAATAATTTTTAAGAAGATTTGTGGGAAATTTTTTGATTTCAAAAGATAATTCAATAATTATAGATGAATGTTCATCCTCTTTTAGAATTAAAATGAATAATTGTAGGGAAAGGGTTTTCATGGGATTACATGTTTTTCACTGGACTAATGGATTTTATATTTTCTAAACCATACTTATAATTTTGTGGTCATCCCATATTTAATATTTACATAACATGGATAAAGGAAGAGAAGTTACATGTATGATATCATGTTGAAAAATTAGAAAATTTATCATGAAAATAAATGATGTTTTATTTTAAATAGTTTTGTTTTGTAGAAAAATGGATAATTAGTATAAGTGTCCACTTGTAATGTATATATTTAATATGAAAGTGTTTCCCATAATTATATTAAAATATAAACTAAAATGTTAATTTGAATTTTAATATTATTAATTCTTATTCAAAGACACTATGATCTGTAATACATAATTCTAAGACAATAAATTAATTCCATAAAATTAAATCATATAAAATCCCAATGTTTTATCTATAACATTAAAATTATTATCAACCTTATATTATCAATAGTAAAATTATCCAAAAGTTTTGTAAACCCTACAATGATACAAACTATGATGACCCATACCTAATCATTTTGGTAATTTCATGACATAAAGAAAATATTTCATTATTACACATTACCCAAAAAATTTAGTTTTAGACTTTTATAGAATTCGGATAAAATATCATGCAATAAATATCAAGTTTTTTATAACCAATTTAAAGTTTTTCCTTACCATTGTTAGATAAACAACTTAATCCCTATAATGTCTTCAACATCTCCCAAAATCTAATATTATAAGATATCCCTCTTGACACATCATATGACTAAATGTTCCTTACAAATGGTTGAAATAATAACATAAGAAAGTAGTGATATGAGATTCTAAATAAGGAAAAATATAATAGATTATTATCAATCATCACACACAAGCATAAAATGATGACATAAGTATAATCAAGATAAAAAATAAAATAATACTAAATAAATAAAATTTCATAAATCATGGAATACATATTTATATAATATAAGTTATGGATTAAAATATTACATACCTAAGAATGATCCATGATATCATGAAATAGTCATGATAATAAGAATAAAACATAGAGACATTGTCTAACCATATCAAAAAAAATTTATTAGGAAAATTAATTTTTTGAACCGTTCCATCAGTTCCCTTATTTATGAGTATAAAAAATGGTACTCATGTATATATTTTATCCTGAGATATATACATTATATTAATTCATCAGAGGGAGAAATATGATCCTACCCATCATTATCCACAACTATGAATGCCACAAAAAATCATTCTCTTATCACATCATAACGAATAAACGGAATGAAATTTGGTTTCATAAATCATTGCAAAAGAATGAATTGCAATTTTATAGTATAAATAATCCATATAATTTAAATTGGTTCCACACAACAATTCTTTATAAACCTGTGTAAATAAAAAAATCAATTTCATCAAAAAACTATACAATGAAATACCATTAGATAAAGATAACAAGTTATATGTTATTTTCATCATACAAAAAAACATGGTTAATAACATAATTATACATTATCAATCAATAAAACTGAATCATGGGGAACTTTATTCAATAAAAATAATCAAGAATATGGTATTCATTGTGTAAGGGAATTGAAAGTAAAAGTATGTTTATATAAAAAACGGTTAGGATAGACAATGGTAGTAATGGATCATTTATATTAAATAGAAGTAAATTACAAAATGCATATAGAGAAAGCATGTGGATGATTGAAAAAGAATATATATTTTGTTTAAGAAATGAAAATCATATGGATGTTGGCATATATGTGATAAGTCCTTACAAAAGAATATTTCAAATAGTATATCCCAATATTGTATCCTAAATAGAATTATTTTATAATATGAAGTTATTCCATAAATTTATAAATATATATATATTTTATAGATAATATATTATTAAAAATAAATTCACTGAGTGAAAATAATTTTGAATACATATATGAAAATTAATGCCAAAATATTGAGTGATTTAATTTTTTTAACATTAATGTATTGGATAATATTACATGTCACTTTCAAAAGAAAAGTATAAAAAGGTGATGTGAAATATTTTAAAATTTTTTTAATGAAATATTTTGATGTAACTAATCCTTGAATATAACACAAGGATTTATATAAGTAATTTTGAGCCTATGAACAATATTTTAGTAATTAATATAATGGTTCATGTTTAATACATTGAAAATATCTCTATTGAAAACTCACTTTGCAAAAGGGGTGAAAAAAAATTATTTTAAGTTTAAATATTTTTTATCACATAGTTATAAATAAATTACCATATAATGAAATAATATTCTGGTAAAACCCAATCTATAAATGAAGTGTTTATTATTGATTATTATATCTCAAAGAAAGGTAATTTTAGTTATCCAAATCCCATGTGGGTAACAGGCTCCCTGAAGCATGAAACCATTAAATATGGATTTATATATTTAAATATTAAATAATTTTGTAAAAAATAATACAATAATAAGTTATAATATAACCAAATTATATTAAATAAGATCATGTGAACTATCATAACTCAATGATTAAAAATTTTGTTTCCCACAACTCATATGATTTTGGTAACACTTTATCAAAAAAAATGATTGAAGGAAATAAATATATTTGGATTTGTTTATCAAACTAATTAAAAGAGAATGATATTTATATAATTCATATTATAATAAGTATACTTAGAAAAATACATTGTAAACATGGTTCATATCATCTAACAAGACTCAGAAATTAGATTTGATACCAAGAAAACCCTTATGGCTTGAGTAATATTACAATAAAAATCCCTTTATAGAGTGTGACAATAAATAAAATACTATTCATGATATTATACCTCAAATATATAGTAATAAACCTATGAAACAATATTATGTTTTCAATACAAAATTTTTATCCAAAGGAAGAATTTGAGAAACAACCCTTACCACGATCCTGATTCTTTATACACATGCACAAAACAACCTAAATAAACAAAATTATTTTATTCATAAATATATAACTTTATAATTTTCATTTAAAATAATTATATACACATTAATAATAGAATTGTTTCATCTATTTATAACACTGGGTGTATGTTATCATTATCTGTTTGAACTCGTTTCCCAAAAGTGGTGTTGATATCAATTATCACCTCAAATTCCTTCACTACTGTATCGAATACGGTACTAAAATATATTTTCATAGATACTATATAATGATATAATCTCAATTCATTATAATATTAGAATTATCCATGTGTTTGAAAACAAATATGACCAGGTTTCACCGTTTCATAATAATTAATGAGGGATTTGTTAATTAAATTATTAAATATTCATATTCCCATACAAAAAACTAAAAAAATATAATTTCCATAATTATATAAAATTATAAAAGTAAATAAGTTATCATATTAATGCACGATATAAATACAGTGTATTGTTCAAGTAGGTTGTTAAACCGAGTGAAACATGTACATACCATCACAAAGAGGTGATTATGAAGTGGTTTATTTTTAATATAATTATAACAAAAAATGATCTTAATTTCATCCAATTACTATGATATATAAAAAATTAATAATATTATAAAGAGAAACTAATATATATATCCATTACTTATAAATAAGTTATTATTTTCTCCTTAATATCCATGTCTTAATCGATTGAATTAATGATAAGCATTTATTGATCATATCATAAAAAGGTTAAAAGAATTTCTCTAATGAACCATAATTATAACCTTAAAATAATATTCAACATTAATCCCATATTTTGGACTTTCCATTGAAGGTGTGGATGAACTAAAAAATGGAAGTCCATCATTCATGGAGGTGGTTTCCCACATGTATGCATGGTTAATGATTAAAAATTCCATAAAAATGGGGGAAATGAGTAACATGATTTCTATTTGACACTCATTAAAAATGATAAAATTTTATTGATTATTTACTTTATTTCTCTTTTATAATTTCCTAGTAATGTCATGGTAGAAAATGATACACGTTGTATCATGGGCTATATAGTCTAAAAAACATTGGAATTAAACATTTGTTTTAATTAATAGAAAAAAATATGATTAAATGTTATACCAATAGGAAAATAAAAGTCTAAATATGACCAATATTTAATCAATTTAATAGGTATAGGAAATATTATAGTTTTAAAAGAAAAATATAAAACGAATAATTTAAGTAAAAATAATTTCATCTATTGGGGACATTGAGATTTCCTTGGAAGATCCCTTACAAATTGATGACACTGTATAATATTTTATGAATAGAAGCTCACTAACGTTAAATAGAACTATTGGGGAAGGAAAAGGGTAGGGTTTCATGAGGAAATAAAATTTTTAGGAGTTAGTTTGAAGTGTTATGAGTGTCCCCCTTTTAATAGGTGATAATTGAACAATTGTAAATATTTTTCCTAATATAAATGGACACCATGATGAAAAAGACATGTGGATCCATAATTGGGGAATATTTTGGTTGGTGAAGATATCTTATCGATAAAATCATCATATAAGAAATTTTATAATTTTTTTCCCATGTTTGAACCCCTCCACCCATTGAATTTTTATTTTTACCATTTTGGAAGTTATCATGGAAACTAGTTTTTACCTAAGTAATTTAATCATTGTGCATAAAAATAAAATGGCACTTATTAGATAATATGTAAACTATGATTCTATATTTTAATTCAATTTAACATTTTTCAGTTTATAATAGTGTTAAAAATTAATTATAAAATAAAAATGTAAAATTTATGGAATACATTTTGGTCAACATATTACTTATGTTCTAAAATATTAATTATGGATTAGTAAACTAAATACATTGTTTATAATGTTATAATGTCATTTATATAATAAATATTTAGTCCTCTAAATTTTATTCATGAATTTTAAATTTATACTTAAATATTAATAACAGCATAAAATTCATGTTTTTTTTGTAAAAATGACATTTTATGATAAAAATAATTCATTTTTAGAAAAAAAAAATTAATAAATTATTATACTTAATCCGAAATGAATTGTCATTATTTCACACTAATTTTTTTAAAGTATAATAGTTTAATATTTAAATACAATTCAAAAATACTGTGGAGAACTCTTCATATTAGAAAATTGCTTTTTAAAATTTCAACTATTACTTATTCTTATTTCTGAACAATTAATAATTAATTTTTTGGTAATTTATAATTGAAATTGTTATTTTATTTTAATAATTTCTGAACATAATTTAATTACATTATTAACATAAAATTTTGTTTTATGAAATTAAAATTTTATGCACGAATTTAATTTTAAAGTATTTTTAGTATACTGATAGTATGTTTAATGGTATTAAATGTATACATTATTTTCATCCAAAAAATATTTCATTAAGTTGATACACTAATTCACTCTATTTAGGTAAATTGAAATGTATTAATAGTCATACATAATATTAATATTTTTATAAAATATAAGGAAATGTTATTTTAGTTTGGGGATTCATGTGGATAAAACTTTTCATCAAATAGAGTTATTTAAATTTTATGGAATATGAAAATCATGGAGCTTTATAAACACAAAAAATATTATAGAAGGAATATGTAAAAAACATGATTCCATATCAAACTAGAACTGAGAAAATTCTATATCCATTTAAATCAATCAAAACCTTGATATTAATTATATATATATATATACATATCATATTTATAGATAGCATAATATTAGTTATCAGAATCATGATCTAATGTCATTGTTCTATGAAAATACTATTTTATGGGAATAATTATACTCCAAAACCCAACCCATATTCTTTGATGATACCTGTTGAGGTATCTATGGTCTATAAAATTCCAAGACCAACAAATAACAAAATTAAGTCCAAATAATTCACCATAAGTTTCATGAATATCATTATTGTAATTATATATGTAATATTTGGATGAATAAAAGTCATGGAAATACATCTAATGATTAAAACATAATATTAATACCCCATCAACTAACATTAATAGTTAATAATATGAAAAATTTTATACTTTTTCCCATGTAAAGAAAAGGGATATAATGATAAAAAAATATGAAGAAAGAATGTGGGTGGTTGAACAGTGGGTAGTAAACTTTAAAATAATTTTCAATATTTTTATAATAATATATTATACTATAATAAATTTATCAATGTCAATAAAAGGGATAACATCATCATAACCCATTCATATAATGAAGGTGGATGGTTAGAAAATAACATAACCCCTGAAATGATAAATAATCTTCAAAGGATTAATTAGTTTGGAATGAATATAACTATAAAATAATGAAATAATACCACATAATACAATTAAATGGAATAATTTAGACAACATATATGATGTTATTTCAAGGGAATAATTATTAATCAATGAATAAAAATTGAGATACAAAAAACTAATACTATATAGAAAACTACTTAATTAATAGAAAATAAAATGAAGAAACATTATTTGGCTCTAAAATCCAAAGATGTACAAATTTTATGATGAAAAATATTTATGGAATGTGAATACCCCAAATAAATAAAAAATTGTTTTCTATAATATATTATGTATCGAAGAATAAATATCAAGATCATGAATACCCTTATGATATTAGAAACATGAAAAAGGGCTTAAATTGGTATAAATTTAATTTAAATCAAATATCATTATTTGAATAAAATTTCACATCCACATGATCATTTGAATTTTTTGGAGGACCTTGAATATTTTTATAACTATTGGTGGGTATATTTTTAAAATTTATGGTTGCACCAAGAAACCTATAGTTAAAACATCTTTAAGGGATGTTTTTATTTTGTTTTGAGGACCATGTGGGATTTCATGATCTCAAATAAGTATCAATAACATTTGGAGTTAAAATAATAATAATGAGGTTAGACTATTATAGAATATGATAAATACAAAGTTAGTTCTCCCCATGCAGCCCCACCATGCCACCTGGTTGGTGTTGGAACAGAGTGTGTTTAAACATTGTGAGGGACTTCAAAAAACCATGAAAAAGTATTCAATAAATATGGTGGCCATTTTACATGGGTTGGTATTGTTTTTAATAGTGTTCATAATCTTGGAAAAGGGGGTTTTCTTGATAGTGAGTTTCACATCGTTTGTGTACTTTTTGGAAAACCATGCGATTAAACATTGCACGATATTAAAAAGTGTAATTATATGAGAATTAACCTATGACATTTTTTTTATTTTAACTCAATTTCATGTTATTATCCTTAACAACTACACATGGTGTCCCTTTATCCCCCCATGTATCTATGGTGGAATTACATTGTTCCTTGTCTATTTCATCTTCCATTAAATGTGAATCAAATCTAGAAGTATGGAAATGTGTTCAACACATTCCGTTCAACTTTTTTCTCTTTCAAATGAAGTATATTAAGTTTATTCATGTAAAACATCTTTTAGGTTGTTTCCTTCCTTTTTTATTCTAATTCATGTCAAATGATTGTTTGGTACTCAATTTTTCAAATCATCCAAGGTTGAGGTATGTGTAATACAAATTTAACATTTATTCTTTCATTGGTTCTCAATGAATTTATAGCGTCGTATCACTATTTTTTGATGTGATGAAATAAAATGTAATTAGGGGATTTAAAATTTGGTTTACATATCTTAATTTATCACCATCGAAGACATTTTTCCATGTTTTATGTTATTTTGTTAAATGAATAATCCTTGTTTCAATTATTCCATTTTAGGGTTATGTCTTGGAACCGATGAATATGAAATAAAAATATATAATCACTATTTAATGTAACTGGAATTGATTTCTAAATATTACCATGAAACATGAATGGGTTTTTCAAATAATGATCCTTTGTTTTGGTTTGGAACATGTAAAATGAATTATTAAATGTTTTTTGGAATATAAAATTATTTGACCCATGTGATAAGCCATGCCATATGAATTTTTATATATGTGATTATTGTGTTTGGGATTGTGTATAATATAAAAAAGATAATTATCAAACTGAATTTTTTTTCTATAATTTATGTGTATGGGAATGAGTATTAAAATTGTAAAAGCGGTTTTGGATTGGATAAGAAGGCATGAAGCAGGTTGGTAAAAAATTATTTATAGTAATTTTATATTTTTGAAGTTAATAAAGTTATCCTTTTGGGTTATAATTTATTTCAAAATGTTAATATAATATTCTATTATTTTATATGATTGTTAATTTTTAATAAAATGTTACGTTGATGCTCTATTTTAAATTTAATGGATTTAAGAGTTTTCTCATCATGAAAACATCCCACCATGTGATGAATTTATTTGATGGTTAACATGGGGTGAACATATCTCCCATGGGGCACCATTATTTTGTGTTTAACATGGTATGGACAAAACCCCCTAGGGACACTGAGTTTATGGTTAACCAGGTGTGATCATAGACCTTTGGTGATACAAGGATTGATGGTTAAACCAGGTTGACCACTTCCCCTGGTTGGATATTGTGACTTTAAACATGTACATTAACTACTATTTGTGTTTTTACGGATTTTATTCGTCTTTGTAAGTTTATTATAAAAACATAATAACTAGATTAAAAAGGATAATACTATTTACAAGTTAAATCTATCTCATATAATTGACATGTTTTCTATTTTATAATTGTTTAAATGGATCTATTTTAATTGATTAGATCAAACATGACTTCATGTATAATTATGAACTTGATATATTATGGATTCCATTTTTTTATGGACAAATTAGGTGTACTCAAACCCTACTCAGGCCTACATGGAACATATGTACCAAATAGAAGGGCTTTTTGTTTTTAGGTTATAGTTTATGACATGGGGCCATTTCACATGGGTAAATTTTGCATGGAATTTTTGAATGGAGTTTAGGTAATGGTATAACTATAAAATCATGACCTATAAAGGGGGAATTATAACTTTGTTGAACTTATTTTTGGTTCTTTCATCAGTTTGTATCATCTATCAAAGGATATAATGATGACATGTGTATGGAAAATAAAATTTTTTATATCATTGGGGTTTATTGATCATCTTATATGCACATGACTGTTTATCTATGATAATTATTTGGAATGGTTATATTATTATATTATGTATGATAATATTTCCACTATGTTTAAAGGTAATATTATCATCCTTATATCTCGTAGTACCTTTCTACTACTCTATAACCTCTATCGGACAAAGTACGGTGAAGTTGATGAAACAGTGATCCACTAGTCGAGGTACCTAAATGTTTTCTCAAGTTGTAATTTGATACAAATTGTTATCATATAATTTTTTCATTTTTCATAGTTTTTTTGAATTATATATATGTGACTAGGAATGTGTTTGGGATCAATAAGAATGTGATTTTTTGGAATGAATAACCCACGTCCGGAGGAAAATCCATGTTTCAAAGGAGGGGACATGTTTCTTAGGGATTTCATTTGTTATATAAGTACTCTTTACATTGAGTAATAACATATACCTTTCTATTATGATTTATGGGTTTTTAAAACATGTCCTTGTATAAAAAGAGTGGGGGAATCCATGAATCATTTCTAGATTATAGATATTGTCATGATATTCATATTGTATATTATCTGGGATATAGATATCAACATCAATAAATATAAGGGTTATGTTTTCCCATGATTATACTATTTGATTTATATTTACCATCGGTTTTGAATTTCAATAGGGAAAAAATGGGCGAGTGATTTCATGAGTCTATAGTGTCGTATATGGTCATTACCATACCTGGATTTAGTTAAATAATACTTAAAATATTACATCGGAAATTGATTGATGTAAAGGTTTATATAGATGGTTTATTAAATGATTGTATTGGTGAAATCGATTTGAAATAAGAAACGTATAAGTAATTTTAGCAAATAGAATATGAATGAAATTATACCAAACCAAAACATAGATGATGAAAATTCTTGTAAGTCAAGGAATTAAAATAATGACAAGCCTAATAATTTTAGATATAAAAAATATGAGAAATATAAAATGATTGTTTTATCGACTTTTAAAATTATATAGATATAATGTGTGAGTTTTTGGTCATAAGGAGATGTAAACTTGGATAAAATGTGAGTTTTATGGCCTGTTTGTAATAGGGAAACACTTGATAATGTACATGAACATGTGATTATGGTGATGAAATTATTCTATACATGAATCTATATTTTGTACTGGTTTCGAGTGTCCCTTAGAGTTCTTGAGTAATGGGTTTTATTACCATATAATGTGTTTAGGTATACACTGTGAGGGTGTTGTACCAGTGGTATAAATAGTTTCAACCCTTATAAAGGTGGTTTGGGGATTGTGAGGGATCCATGTTTTTAGAACCATTACATTTGTGTGACATGTTTCATAGTCTAGGATTCAAAAATTAAATTTTTTGACTTAATATGTGACCTCTCATGTTTGAGCTCAGTCTTATTTTAGACTGGTGGTCGGTCATGATTTTTTCTAATGTATAGACAAATTGTGTGATGCATTGTATGGATTCATGTTAATGTGTAGGGATATAACATGGGTGTCATACCATGATGGATGAAATGTGACATTGATATGGGTGTGATTGTGTTCCCAGGATTTGTATCATTAGTGAGACCCTTGATGATGAGCTAGGAGGTAGGAATTATTGACCCTTGGGCGTGAGTATATTTTTGGGAGTCGATTACCATAGTAATGTGAGGGTAACCCATGGGAGGGATAGACCATTATTTTGAATGAATCTAGGGATTTAATTGAATTGGTAGAGGCTTCGACAAATACAATTAGTGAAATAATAGTGTTTCTTAGTTTTGATATAGTTCCATTCCGATCCATCGATTCTACAACTAACATATTGGATGGTTTTGAATGGAAGGATATATAAGAATTATGACCTTAGGGGTTGTGTTTCACTTTTGGTACGCAGAGGAAAACTATGAAAATGTTCTTGGTTTTTAAAAGTACACATGATATTAATGGTTTTCATGTTAATATCCATGACAATTATTATACATCATGATTATTCTACAAGACATCTATGATTCCTTTGGTTACTCAAGAGGCCTTATAGAAGAATGTTTGGTAGATCTGTTATACACTAGAGCATAAAATAATTGATTTATGGCACATTGTTTGATAAATTAGGTATTGTGAATTCGTTGTTTTCGAGGCATAAAACCGATGAGTTTTTATAATATTTAATGTTATGAGAATAGGATCCTATTAGTACACTATGGAATCATGAATGTGTACATGAGGGTTATTGGAATTGGGTATGTGGGACTATCTGAGTATATTTCAATTTAACTTTATTTTCAGTTTTTGAAGTCTACCAATTATGGAATGGTGGTGGTTTTTTGAAGAGATTTTGGTTCATGAATGCTTGAATGAGATTCATAGAACTATGGTGGGTTTCATTTAGTAGTTCCCTATGGAGAAGGATAACATTAAATTAGTGGATTCTAGCATGACAATTATATTAAGGATTTGGAAAAGTTGTGAGGTCCCTATGGAAATGAAAGATGTTAGTGGAAGTATTGGGGTGTAGTGGATTAATCAATCTAAAGTTAAACATGATATCGAGGCCATGTTTAAATGGATGGTTTTAACTAGAATAGACGATAACACATTCATTGGTTTTGAAAATTGTTTAGGTTGAATTATTGATGTGGTTTTGGGTGAATCCATATGTAATGGAATGAACCATGTTCCATGTGAGGTAATGACCCTCACTTCAAACTAGTTATCAATGAATATTTTTGATGATGTTCCAATTATATATGAATTGTCAAACTTTTGATTTTTTAACATAATTCTCATGTATAAGTGGGAAGCCAATAGATTATCATTGTGTTTAACAAAGGTATGTTATGTAAGGTATAGAGATTAGTGTGTTCATCGAATGGAATGATGATATAGATAATCTGTGGTTGGGGAGAGCCATACTAAAAGGGGGTGTGTGAAAATTGATTTATAATGATGTTGGTGCTTAGAACTAGGATTGGGTGTCCATTTTGTACAAGATGCATTTTTGTTAGTGTTTTTGATATAACATGGATTTACTTTGGAATCAAAGAGGTTAATATCTCTACTATTCTAGTTGGAGTCTGAGGAGTTGCTTTGGGATTAAGAAAAACCGTGTGATCTATAATTTGTTCGACATGGAGGCCTTCTGGTGGTTGGGTGGGATCATGTTGAATAGTTTAGGTGGTTTGTGGTTAAACCATATAAATTACACTATAATCATTTGTTCGGACATCTATGTTTATTTGGGTGACCACAAAATACCTATGGAGATAAATATATCACAAATCCATGATTTAATAGGAGTGTCAGAGATTGATGATGAGCTCTATCAGGAAATTTCTACCAATGTAGGTCTTATCATTAAAATTATGAATTTTTGGATTTTATTAGTTAATAAACATATTTAGTTTATCATATTGGGTGTGACATGACGTTTTTTGAGATAATTGGTGCACTATGAAGGAAAAATACCATTTTTAGGTCCTACATGAACTTTAAAGGAACATATAAAGAGTTAATAAATTATAAATTAAAATAGCTAAGAGTGTTAAACTAGTGTTTCTATGTGTGGTAAATTAAGGAACATTTATTTAATAACCAATAGTTTCATTATAAAAAAAATGGGAATGCTATTTTGAATGTAATTATATTGGTGTAAGTCACCATGGATTATAATTTTATTTCATGTGGAATGTCCTATGATAGGTAGATACTTAGACCGGGTGATCTATTGAACATTTAAATAATCATTTTACAATATTTATGGGAACAAGTGAGGACTATCTTGACATATTAATTATAGTTAAAAGCATTGGTTTTGGATTTAATGATCATGTGTCTTTTATTGGCTATTTTTGTTAGAATTTAATTTGATATTCAAGAACAAAATCTGGGGCTTTTAGAACCAAATGGTTAGAAAAATTATTTTGGGTGATATACTAGAACAACCACTTGGAATTATTGTGTATGAGAATAGATATGGTGGGTAGTATATAATTACATATTTGTATGAGCATTTGAATTTTAAGGATGCACTTGTTGTTTTCCAAATATTTGAAGTAATGTTTTTAAATAATAGTTTGTATCTTCAATCGAGGAGTTAAATCATATTTTAGGAATCTTTTTTATGTAGGATGAGACTTCAGAGGTGTCATGGGTTCTCAAATGCATTTAGGGTGATTAGAGGCTTGAAATGTAGGATTTGGAGATATCATCATTGGGTGTGTGGTTAGGGATAACTATATATCCCAACCATGAGTATTTTTATTCATAGTTTCAGTATATGTTTAATCCATGAAAGGGGTTTTATAAAATAATAAAATAATAAAAAATATTTTCAGAGGCACTTAAACCAAGTTTAAAATGTTTTGTTAATCCATGCACACTTACCTTGTAAAATGGTGTATCATGAATAGTGATTTCTACATATTGGGATAATGTTTTGAAAAAACATGTGGCCAAACAATATTCTCCATTAAAAAGTAAACATTTGAAAACAATAAATACTATATTAACACCTTTTTTTCTAAAACTTTTTCCTCCATTTAATCAGTTAAAACGTTAATTCACAATGCCCCTTCCCCTTCATATTTTTTAGGGATGGTTTCCCTTGATCTATGTCCATTCCAACATCCATCCTATTTTAATTAAGTGTATAGGAATGTCCATGTGTCTATCACCTTACTCACTTTATTTAGTTTTATATCATATTTTGCGTCACCAGTTTTATAATATTCCCTATTTCAAATGTGTTTTCCTAACTTTATTGTTTTCATCTAATTCAGACTGATCCGATAGTGGATACTTGACCGATAGAATCATATAATTTTGAGCTTCAAGTTACTTAAAATTTAACCCTTATTATTTATTTGGTTTGTAGTGATTTTGTAGTTTTATCTTTATATTTTCCTATACTTTGACCTATGAGGAATTATAGGTTTTAAAACTGTGTTTTCAATACTTAATAGGTCCTAATTAAATTTTTTTACATGATTTAAAAGATGTTATTAAATGTTTTTTCCTTAATAGTTGTCAACATGTGGTTATGTCTTCAAAATAAACAATTTGATTTAAAATTTCACAATCAGAAATTAATGTAAATGGAATTGATTTATGTAAATGGTTTTTGAAATGAAAAATTATTTAAAATATGAAATTACTTTAAAATGTTTTTATATAAGGGATAATTATGTTTGGAATGCATATATTATAGAATGGTAATGTAACACATGAATGTTTTTATGGAAATTAAATTATAAGGGTATTAGTTTTATATTTGGAAAATTGGTTATGTATCGGAATTAAATCTAAGATGTTTGATTGATAATTAATGTTGATATCTATTTTAAAGAGTTAATTAATAAAAACTCCCCTTAGGGTTGAGAATTGATTTTGGATTGGAAATATAAGTTGAAACATATACTCTATGATTTTGTTTTGTTAAATGGTGATATATGCATGATTTATTTTTACTTTATTATAGTTTATTGTTAACCCTATGTGATCATGGAACACATGTGACACTGGGATTTTGTGTTTAATATATGGTGAACAAGAGGTCCTAGGGACATAGGGATTTTATGGTTACCTCAACATAAACTTGACCAATATAGCTCATTCATTATCTTAGGAATTGATGGAAATTTCAGAAATCATTTTAATAATGTTGGATGTGGTTGCTTATTTTTTTATTAATGTATACATAAATATCATTAATAAGAAGATTTTATCCCTCTCAATCAACCTCATGGATATGGTTAATGGAAATTTTCCACTTAGGTCATATGATTCTTTTTTCACCATTACAAGGTTATAATGGATTGAAATGTAATAATCCTTGATTATAATTAACAATACTTGTTTTCACTTTTTTCTCTACATTTTTTAAATTATGTAAATTGGGCTTTTATAATTAGTATATATGCCACATATTACATAGTAGAGATAATAAATACAAATATTCAATGAAATGATCACTACTTCAAACTCCATATCATGCATAGGATAATTAATCTCGTGAACCATTAACTACCCTGAGGAATATGCTATTATTTTATCATTATACAATGTTATACTACCCAATAGTTTTATTTATGCATCACTGTTGATCAAAAATAATTCCTCATTGATTGTTAGTGTCATTAAAAGTGTTTGGGTTATTATATCTTAGAACTCCTTAAATATTTATTCACATTCATCAGACCAAGAAAAAATAACTCAATTCTGAGTAATTCCAGTCAGTGTGTTTTAAAATTATAAATGGTTTCAATAAAATCATGGATACTATCAAGTTAATCTAAGGAAACTATACATATCAGCTAAATTTTTTGAATTCATCCATTCCTCATAAAAAAATTCTCTTCGATGTATCAAAAAATATCCCCATTACTATGATAACATACCCCATGAATGATGCCTACTACATACAAAAGTATTATTTACTATACATTGAAAATAATTTATCCTTTTTCAAAGCCTCCAACATAGTATTAAAATTTTACACATGTTCCACATTACATTTATAGTATTTGTGAATATCAAATGTAAATATACAACATTTTTGTTTGAGGTAACATTTAATGAATTTATTCATTAATTCAATAAAGATTTATCGATAATTTGTTTCCGTAGAGGGAATTATTATTAGTTCCTAGTTTTCGTAAATTTTTCAAAATAATTTCTCTAAATTAACCTCTTTCATTACCCTCAACTGATGATACCCCATCCAATGTTTTACTTTAGATATGTAGTAATCCATATCTAGATGATTAAACAAGTCATCCATCCATGAATGGAAAACTTATTATTTTTAATGACCTTATTGAGATCAATATAATTAATGCATAGACACATAAAAAAATCCTTTATTCGATAATGTGGGTTGAATAACCCTATTGGGAAGGACATGGTTATGTGAAATCCTTTTCAATATTATCTTCAATTATCTTGTTTATATCCACCTATTCCATATGGTTCAAACTATATAGAGTATTTTAAATCATCTGAGATATTGGAATATGTTCTATTGATAATTCAACCTCTCGATTTGGTGCAAGATTAGAAAAATCATCATGGAATAAATCAATATATCCTTTTACAATGGGTATAACATCCAAAGACATTCCTTCCTGAAAGAAGCCCTAAAATCATAGAGTTTATTGATTATGTATTCATCATAGTCCACATGAAACCCCTTCAAGAAAATAACTCTTTCAAAATCATTATCTATAACCATTGGAAAAGAAAACATAATAAGGTGGAGTAAAAATGATCAATTAGGGTAAACATAAGTATAATATGAATGAATGTAATCAATGTTATTTAAAAGTACATAAGGGCATGAAATTATAATCAAATTGAATGAGAGAATAATAAAAATAAATAATACATTTCAAGACCTGAATCAACAACCATTAATCATGGAATAATAATTTAATAAAGGAAAGAGTTATAATAATCAATAATAATATCTCATGCGATATCAATATTGGTGAAAGAAAACATTATAAAATTAGGGAAATATAGATAAACCAGGTTGGTATATTATATCATATTCATCATAGAACAAATAAAAAACCCTTATATAACCCCTTAATTTATAATAACCATTAAAAATTCATTCTATATAAGTCTCTTGAGAATATAATCATTACCCAACGCATTGAAACACTATTTGCGTGTACCAATTTTATATATTGTAACATGCTTAGTCGACACTATCTAAGCATCCCCATAATATAAGATGTGATGGGATCACTCGATTTAAGATGGGAAAACCCATCATATATAATTTCCATGATCCACACCATGGATAATGTAAATATAGATTTATTTTTATTATGATAATCATATAAAAAATCCTTAGTTATTTATAGCATGATTAACCCATGGTAATGAAATGGGATTTATGTCAATATATTCTAAACATTATTGATTTGTGTTAAAATATAAGTTCCATAATAATCTCTTTGAAATATGGTTATCCCATGGAGAAGAAACGAGTTCAATAGAAATCTCTTTAAAACAATATTAATCCATCCATAGAATGAGTGAAGGCTGTATCATTAAAAAATTTCCCCATTTCTACATAAGTAACAAAAAGGGTTTTTGATGTCGATGAATTGAAAACACATTAAGAGATAATAAATTAATTTTTTTTGGTAAATAACTTTTTCATTTTGAAATTCACTTTTAAAAAAATAAAAAATAAAAAAATATTGTGAAAATAATTTTCGTTATAAACAACCGCAAAAACATATAAAATAATATTTAAAAAATAATTTAAAATATTTCTTGTTGAAAATATCATTTATATTTTAAAAAACATTTTTTAGAACAAATTGAAAATACTTTTCATTTAAAATAACCATGGAAACATCTAAAGTATTATTTAAATAAAATAATGGTCTTGACGGTTGAAAATTCCACTTATTCTATAAAAATTGGAAGAAATAATTATTTCACTATTTTGGTAAAAGAAAACAAGATTTTTTTTTAAAATTTCTAAAAGATCCCAATTTTTTTGTAAAAAGATAAAATTGTGAAAAAGCATTCTTTATCAAATCATTTTAAAAATAGTAAACACATTTTTAAAAAATGGGGTTGGAATAAATGGTTTTTGTACCATGAGAGAGATATATATTATTTTTATTAATAACAATTTAATTATTATTGTAAGGACCCAATAGTGTAAAAAATGTATCTATTACCTAAACATATTAGGAATATCTAGTGTAGGAGAAATTTAATGATAATTATAGAGAGGTGGATCCTACAATTTCCATATTACAGTCTTATCCATAAAAATATCTATAAATGATGAGATTGTAATATAAAACTCTTACCACATTGGTAACCTTGAATCATAACTGTACTAAAAGATAGATTAAAAATTGTATACGTAGAATGAAAAACAATTAAGGATAAGAAATGAAAAATACATTCTGGTTCAGTATTTAAAAAACATAAAATAAATAGGTAGTGAAAATGGAATGTGTCTCATAGAAGAAAAAAATTGAAAAGAAATCCCTTACCTCACACTTACTATTGGTTTATCACTCTTTAACCTCATTTATAGTGATTTTAAACATTTTATTAACATATTAATGTACCATAATAATATTTATAATATAATATATGATTTTTTTATAAAATAATATAACCCATTCATTAATAATATTTCACTATTCTAATTATTTTGTGTGTTAATTGATTTATTTTATGTTTCATGATTTGTTACGACGGTTCGAGTATCTATTCATATTATATAGTTCCATAATATATTAAATAATAATAATTACATAATTATAATAATTTAAAATAAAATATACATTTTAATACCAATAATAAAAGTTTTTTTGAATCCTTATGTACATTATGATCGTGGAGACAATAGGTCATATGTACACATGAATATCATTTACATTTTTTAGTGACCATTATGGAAATGTGTTAAGTAAAATTTTATCATTAAATAATTTTTAAAATATAATATATACTTACAATTTCATTAAATATAATTCTATATATCATCTATATGGTGTGGGGATGAATAGAGAGAAACATCACTTTGTAAAGGCGGTTGTCCACACATATACAGGAGATGTTGTAATATTTTTGAGTAAAAAATGACATATTATATTTTTATAATTATATATATTCCATGAATGTAATTATTATTTCATGTATTCACCAAATATTTATTAAAATTATACTTATTAAATTCCATGTAATGTATTAGTGAAAGATGAATCACATCGCTTCACTGGGAAGTTGTCCACAATACACATGAGTGATGTTATCATATCCCATCAAAAAAATCAATGTAAAAAAGGTATATGTGATATAATTAATGTATAGGTATTATGTTATAAATATAATATATATAAGATATATCCATCATAATACCCAACCATGAAAGGTGGTAATGGAAGAACCAATGATTTCAGTTCGCGTGGCGACAATCTGCAATACACACGTATGATGATTTAATAATACATTTTATTGAAGTAGAGATGATTATAGGTCATTAAATTATTATGAAAACATCACAGTATAATTAATACATATATTTAATTATATCATAATGTTTTTAAAATAATTTAAGGATGTGGAGAAAGAAATATAATAAATATGATCGTTGAAGAACATTATATCCTCTTTGGGCATCCCCCTAAGGATTTCACTCAATCCTTCCTAGGATGGATTTATACATAACATAAGGATTCTATGATGTGGGTAGGGAATTTGGTATGTGATTTTGGTATATATTTTGTTTGATAAAAATGGTTTGAGAGGAGTGATGATGTGAGGAGACTGGGTGACCATTTATAAGTGAGGTGAGTGGTACACATGCAATGGTTGGAAAATATTCAATAATACGCATTTTTCGTTCCAAAATATTCCAAAAATTATTCATTTTAAACTATATATGTAAAAAGGTTATCATATACACATCCAATGGGTGTTTTATAGTTTTTGAGAAATATTTTACCCTTATAATTCTAGTGTAATCCCAAATGAACCAATTTTAACCTTTAACATGGTAAATAATTTTCAAAGTTAAAACTATAAATTATGTAAACAATTTAGTTTTATATATCAGAAATTATTATTATTATTATTATTCAAAATACATAATACATATTTATAAATTCAATTCATTTAAATATAAAAATTTATTTTAAAATTAATCCAACAAACATGATGATAATGTTAGTTTTTAAATTGAAAAAGTTCAATGTTTATAACGTATTTAGTGAAAAACTGAAATATAAAAAAGGATCCAATGACCAAAAATTTATTAATTGGTAATTTAAATTTTTTTAAATTAATTCCAATTAATATATAATTCATCATTAAAAATAATTTATATGAAAATTCATTCTTCTATTAAAATTTATTATTTTCACTACTCTTCAAAAAAATTAATATTTTTAGAATATTTTAAAAAAATAATCCTAATATGATATTGAAACTATAAATGAAAAATTTATTTTTAATTTTTATGATAAATATTATAAAATTTATAAAAATAATATTTAATAGAAAATCTCATACTTGATGAAAAAGCGGGTTTCAAAGGATTTTATTTCTCATGAGCAGAAAAAGATTTTATATTAAATATATGTATTATAATAATAATAATTGTATGATTTTAAATTAAAATTTACTAATAAATTTTTTTATATTTAATTTTAAAAAATCCTCATTATGAAATTTTTTAATTAATTAAAACAGAGAGACATTATGCACTTTAAAATAGTTTTTAGAAAAACCCATTTTTGAAATCCAAAAAATAATCTTATACTGAAATACAATATAATGTTGATTCAAAATAAGAAAAGTGGAATAAAAATGAAAAAATAATACTTATGTTACATTAAATCTTAATTTGGGATTTATATTAAATAACTTATTGAAATTAAAATACAGTTTTATAAAAATCAATATCTTTCACTATTCACTAAAAATGAAAATTTAATGAAATTCCCTGAAATTTTACCCAAGTTAAATATTGAAATTCCAATAAAAAAATGAATTTATATTTATCAATTAAATTTTAATAAAAATCTTATATTTTAATATAATAATACTTCCAGGAAATGAATGTATTATTCATTTTTGATGAAAAAATATATCTGATGAATAATATTACTTCACTAAAAATTGATTTATTATTTTTAATAATTCTTCAATAATTTCTATTGAGTGGGATATATATATATGTATATGTTGATATAAATATTTCATTTGAAAGTTAATAATATTCAAACCCTCAAATTAAAGGGATCTGATACAATGTTTTTATATTTCGTGGTTGTCTTAAGGTATGTATTGTGTGTCAAATTTGCTATAGAAAATTAAAATCTCTAGTTTGTGTGTACTATAATCCAAAAAAGAGGAAATTTATTAAAATAATTATAAAAAAAGTATTAGGTTATTAAATTCTTTTATATTATCATTGTTTCTTGTTGTTTATTTTATTAAACATAATTTTATTTTTTTAAACTTTAGGGTGTCTCAACCTCCAACCCTTTAATAAATTGTTCCCTAAAAATTTAAACCTTATCTAAAAAATAAAAGGGTGAAAATTTGAAAATAATTATTTGTGAAACCACATCATAAAAATAGTTAGTAAAAAATCCTCCTTTCAGTAATTAAAGGGAATTAAAATGGTTATATGGAATGAGACATAATTTGGTTTCTAACAGGAGAATAATTTTTTCATAGGAAGATATAGACATGGACAAAAACTATAAAAACACGTATAGAGTAATAGAGTGTTTTTATCAAAATTATGTGATTTATTAATGGAAAATTAATGGCCTTGAAAATAATATTTGATGATGAAAATGATCATTAGTTAATCCTAATTGAAGGTAATAGCATAACATTTTTGTAACATGATCTTTTTTCTAGAGGAGTGGAATTATCTCGCTATCTAGAATAAGAGAGTATGGAAATAAAATTAAATGGTTTGAATAATTTTATATTTTAATCAATTTTGACAATAATATTATGTTATTATCCATATGGTACATATTCGAGATTAATTTTTAAGACTTAAAGCGTTGAAATCATATTTTATAGACCATATAATGTTAAAATTGATAGTCAAGCTATTCCACTTTTCTATATAAATTAATAGAAAATAAAATGTTTTGGACCTGGTAATAGAATGCCTAAAATTATTAAACCATATTATGGTACATTAATTTTTAAAAATAATTGTAATTTCTAAAACATTCAAACTATATCATTCTATAAATTACTATTCTAAAAATTCTTCAAACAGTTTTTTGATTTATTCCCAAACCCAAATATTAGAAGGATTTGATCACATATTCATGTAAGAAAAATCAACCATTATTACCAAAATAATATCACATATGTTTCCATAATATAAAACATATTTAACTAAAATTTTTTTATACAAAATAAGACATAATGTCATCTTGTGATAGGTACTATACCCAATATTCTCATCAGTTATAGGTTCAATCCTCGAGGCCTTGCTAGATGTGAGGGGTTGTCACCCTGAATATGGGTTTTCAATTTTTTAACATGAAAAATTATTAATCCATAATTTATACTTCATGTTGATCTTAGGGGTTACAAATACAACAAACCAATATAACATGTCCCAAAATTTCATTAATAACTTTAAAATTTTTATCACTTAACACCCTTAAATGTTATGTATAAGATATTTAACTTATGATCATCTTAATATTATCAGAAAAAGATGATATCTATAAGTTTTATGTTAACCTCACATGAAAAAACCTAATGTCTAAAGTTATATAAAGTGTCATTTCATACCAAATATAATATCCCCGAACTCAAAATCTCAAATCCACTGCTGAAATCCGAATCATTACATTTATGGGACTCAGTCCAATAATGGGGAAACAATTTTGTTTGGTAAAAATAATAAAATATCAAGAGGAAAAATTAGATCTCATACATTATCAAGGAAATTTTAGAATTTATTTAGTTAGGATAAACTCTAACATAGAATATAACCATGTTTTCAATCAATCATTTATCCTAATAAACATTGCATTTATTATTTCATATTAATTTATCATCTCCATCCAAATAAAATCCATTATAGAAAATAATTTTTCAAAACTAATAATTTATAATCTCAGTAAAATAATGTATAAAATGGGTGAGATCAAATTCTCAATATGTGTAATCATAAATATTGAATATTGAATTTCATTAATTAGATTCATATATGATTAAGGTACCAGTTACATAATAAGAGTGCTTGAGTGAATAATAAATGAGATAATATTAATAAATACCAAAATATACTCTCATAAAATGCTGAATACTACTTTTATAAATGATGTATTTGTAAGTATCAATCATCATGATCCATGTGATTTCCATCTTGATTAAAGAATACATAATTAACTTATAGAAATTGTATAAAAAACATGTTTGTATCTTGGAACATCAACATCATAGAACACTTATAAAACCAATAAATTGACCTTATAATTTTAATAAACATACAACCTACTCATAATACAATTCTCTGGACAATATACTCATTACCCAATGCATTGGATCCCTATCCGGGATAACCCATTGTAAAAGCTAAAATGAGCTCACACAATGCTATCTTGGATGACCCATCATATAATATGTATTGGGATCACTGGGAACTATTATGGTTCACTCATTATATATAATTTCCAAGGGAGACAACATTAATAATGTATATAGAGCTTTCATTCTTTTACAGTACTCTTATGAACATCAATCATAATATTATAACATGATTTACCCAATAGAAGGAAATGGGTTTCATGTAAATATACTTTATTCATGATATACCCATGGAAAATAAATAGGTTCCTAAATAATATTTTTGAGTCATGGTAAAACTATGGAAAAGAAATTGGTAGCATAAGAATCCTTTCGAGAAAATCATTACTCATCCATAGAAATAATGATGATGGTATCATAACAATATACCCCTATTGTAGAAAAATTAACAACATGGTTTTTTGACATTAATGAGTTGAAATACCATTACAATATTATTGAATATATTTTTATGAAAATAATACTTTTATTTTCAAAATAAATAATTCAAAAAACTAAAAATTCCCCCAATATAGTTAAAATTAATTTTTTTTGTAAAACAACCCTAGAAACATATAAAAAAAGATTTAACAAACTATTGAAAACATTTATTGAGAAATATAGACTAAATTTTTTTAAAAAATTAAATTATTTTGATAATAATATTCTTTTAAAATAACCTTGAATTTTTTTAAAAGAAACTTCAATAAAAATAATGTAATTGATGGCAGGAAATATCATTAAGTCCTTAAAAATTAAATTGATGATTCTTGTCACTCTTTCGCTAAATCCAAATAGACACATTTTTGAATACAACATAAATATTAAATTTATTTTTTGTAAAACTTAACAATTGGTTAGAAATTTCATTACTAAATAAAGTGAAGATATCATAAATAATTTTTGAAAGTATTTTTAGAAAATATAAAGTTGGAAGAAAAACGGTTTATGACTAAAGGGTGAAAATAATAATTTTTTTATTTAAAAACATTTATTAATTATTATAAGTACCACGGTGTGTTAAAATTGTAAATTATATTGAATATATAATTAATATATAGATATTATAAAAACATTAAGATAATTACTACAGGTGGATCATATTATTTCATCATAGGAGACATAATCATAAACAATCCCCAAAAAGTGATGTGATTGTAATATAGAACTCTTACTAACATGGTATCATTGAATCATAATCTACATGAAAGAGAGAACCTAAAAACGTTGTTTAAAAAGTGAGATGAGAATTTGTTACCTCATGCTTTGTTTTGTTTGATCATTATTTAACCTCTTGTATAGTGATTTTAAACATTTTATTATGTTATTAAATAATTTTTTAATTTTTATTATATCATATATGAACATTATATAACATCTTATTAACCATTCAGTAATAATAATTCATTAAGATTATTGTTTCAGGTGTTTATTTCCTAGAATTCTCTTTCTTTTTTTATTATGAATGTTCTGAATATTGTTCATGTTATATATTTATAACATATCCTAAAAAATATTACTAAATAACTAATTATTGTAATTAAAATAAATTATTATTTTTGAAACCAATCAAACAATTTGTTTTTGAGAAATTATGTACGCAATGATCAAGAAGACGGTAGGTCATATGTATGCATGAGTAACAATTACATTTTTTAGTGATGATTATGGAAAAGAGGAAAGTTATATTAAATATTTTAAATAATTTATATAATATAATATATATGATATAATTTAATTAAATATACTTTATATATATCATCCTTGTTGTGTGGCTATAAAAATAGAGTTACATCACTTTGTGAAGGTGGTGGTCTACATGTATACGAAAAAAGATTCCCTCTTTTTGTAAGAACCCTGTTTTTAAACCTATGAGACTTTGAATTTTTTATTAATGTTATTCCAGATTAGGGCGTTTATATGGAGTGTAATTCTGAGCCGCATTGTGGCCAGAGTTAAATTTTAAGTGAGTCCATACTAGAAATTCCAAATAAACATAATAAATCATAAATCATTTCTCGGATGGGAAAACTGAGGGAACTGTTGAGTAAAGAGCATGTTGTTTACCCTAGGAGGGGTGTAACTTTCACGGGCGCGACCCTTCTGTGGAAAACGCCACCAAGGGTGTTTTCGTAATTTAGAGGCCTTAGGTGTGAACTTTAAAACATATGAACATAGGCTCAGATTAAAATTCTGAAACCACCATTGTGCTCAAAATGTGGATTTTACCCTCGGAGCAGCGTAACCTCGACCCTGTTGAGAGTTCGGGTTTGGGCCAACTGGTGGGTGTTTATAATCAATTAAATTTTAATTAATTTTCCCTATATAAACACATCCACCCCTATCCTTCTCCCAATTTTTTTCTCTGGTGGAAGCTCCCAACAAGAACTCCCCCTTCCTTCAGGCTCCACCTCCTCCCCAATAAGGTGTTTTTGGTTCCGGTGAAGGCAGATCGATCGTGGGGCATCGGGCTACGCCCTACGAGGTAGGCATCGTTGTGTTTCCATTTTAATGTTTAGCATCTTCATTAAACTCAATTTATAGGTTCTTAATGTTGTTTAATTATCGAGTGAAGGCCATATTTAAGAAGGGCTCGATCCGATCATTCCAACGATTCTTTCGGATCAAAATATCGAGTCACGGGGTGTCCGAGGTGACCCCGGGAAGTTTTCCATCCAAAAAACCTGTTTTTTGGTGGTTCCAGGGTGGTATGGTAGGTCCGCGCAGTGGTCCTATGGGTGACAGCTGGGTCATGGGCTCCACAGGTAGCCATACGGTCTCCCCGGGTGACAGTCCAGGCCATGGGAGAGCACGCTGGCCGGCTTCGCCAGTCGTTGTGTGACACGAGACCGGGGCCACGCGACCCCGGGTGTAGAATGGGACCCGAGAAACGCGGGTCCTGAAAAAATGTTCTGGACCGGCTTAAGCTAGTCCGGGTGACGCGGTTCGGCCCGTGCGGTGCACCACGGGCCACGGTGGACCGGGCGGTCTATGAAACCAAGTCGCGGACCACCAGTCTAAAGGGGAAGACCGGCCAAACTGGTCCAGCCAACCCCGTCTCCGTTCGTTGGCGTTAAAACACCTCTAACTCTCAAACCAAGTTTCATATATGAGTTCCATCTACAGAAACACGATCCTCGGATCGAGACAGAGGTATTCAGATGGTCTCAGGAATTTTTAATTCCCAACACGGGGGCATGGTGGCGCGACATGTCTCTTAAGTGTTATTTACCACCCCACCAAGAATCTAGTTTCAGATAGCGCGAGCATATAAAGAGTCCACTTTTGGTGCCGATAGTGTCATTATGACCCTAACATTGCGACAAGGTTTTATGCAGGGGTTTCAGGCGTTGTTGCTGGAGTTGGGGAATGGGCCCCACATGCCGTCTTTCAAGATGCGTGCAACAATTGGAAAGTTTTCATTAGACGCCCATTTAGGATGAATAAATAGTTGATTTGGGTTGTTTTCCTGAGAGCATCATGATGGCGCAGTTCCGTCAACCTTTTTCGGGACTGAGGTCTGGGCCCCACAAGATTCTGTATGGGCATAAAGCAGTGTTGATCAATTTTTTCGTCGGGAGTTCTTTTTAAGTGAGTAAATAGTTTATCTCTTATGTTTTCTTGTGAGGATTGCCATAGTGTAATCTGTTTGAGCGTGCAGAGCCTAATTCTAGATCTCATTAAATGAGGAATCCTAAAAGGGAGTTGGTCGGATGTTCGTTTGACACACTCCGAACCAATGCACGGTCGCGATGTTAGTGAAACCCCGTGATGGCATGGGCAGTGCAGAGTTATCAGACCAGTTCTGGGTTTACCCTCTAATAGGGCTGGGTAGTGGTTACCCACTAGCATATCAAGGTTTACCCTCTAGCAGGTCTTGGCAGTGGGATACCCGTTGACCTTAGGTTTCACCCTCCAACGGGGCTGGGCAGTGGGTTACCCGTTGACATTAGGGTTTACCCTCTAGCTGGGCAGGGTAGCGGGTTACCCGATGACCTCTTAGGGTTTACCCTACAATGGGGAAGGGCAGTGGGTTACCCGATGAATTATTTCAGACTTAGCCTTTTCTATGTGGCTTGTTAGTGACTTTTCTCCATGATTACCAGAGCAAGACCATTAGTTGTACGATTCAGCGATAAGGTATCTTTGACGTGCGAGAAA
Organism: Viscum album; assembly: GCA_963277665.1. Lineage (NCBI taxonomy): Eukaryota > Viridiplantae > Streptophyta > Magnoliopsida > Santalales > Viscaceae > Viscum > Viscum album. The sequence continues at coordinate 677,654,207 of OY728126.1, read as the reverse complement.
TTTTTGCCTTAGTGATGGATATCCTTATAACTGTTGGTGACTTTTCCAGGGATTATTTTGGAGATGGAGATCCCCTTAAACACTCGTTCGGGTTTTTTGTTGAGCATATATATACAGAAACCCTACTTTTGTTCCCATTTCATGTGTTCAGTTACTCTCCTTCTAGGAGGGGCGAAGACACGTGAGGTATGCCATGTGATTTTTGTGTCTAGCTCCTCTTGGTTGGATGAGTCTACTTCGTTTCTCTTGTAGGGTTGAGCTGCACTCTATTTACTGTACTGTTTCACTATTCTTTGTTCTGTCTACTTCTCACCACTTTAGTGCCTCCTTTATTTCCCCCTCGAGCTTTCGGGGAATCCTACTGAGTATCTTTATACTCACTCCTTCTTGGGATTTCCTCGCACCTGGTGTGCACTTGTAGAAGACTGACACGCCGATCGTGACTACGGAGGAGCGTAGGGGTAACATGAGCTTGGGCCGCGTAATGGGGTTGTAGTAGAGTTTTTAGGTGTGGGACTCTCTATTTTTTTTACTTTTGTTTACCTGTTGCTGGGTTATGGTAGCTTTCGTGTTGGGTGCGCGTTTCCCTCTTTTCTATTTAGTTTCTTTTTCAGTACTTATTAGTAATTTACTTGTTCTATTTAGAAGTTGATGCATGACAGTGGTTGGGTTATAGTTGTTTGTCATTTGGTTTTATTTTATACTATGCACTTCTATATTGAGTGCGTTGTGTGTGTGTACATGTAATTAGGCGAAGCCCCCCCCCCCCCGAGATTATTATGCCTTTGGAGCTTGTTGCCAGCCCCTGGCCTATGGAGGTGGGCTTGGGGTAGTTGCGGATCGAGACCGGTAGGGCTGGGTCGTGAAAATGTGGTATCAGAGGGAGGTTCGTTCCTTGGGGTGTTGTTCAAATGTCCCTAAAAAACAATTGGTTGGGATTTACGGCAATATAATCGACGTGTCTCGAGAACAGCTCTCAGGCCATGTAGTCTAGTGATGGTACGGGCGGCCGACATATCCATTCACCATGACACTGATATCCCACATGTCGACTCGGCATGCTTAGACAATTGTTGCAAGGAACTTTGGAACAGAAATCCGTAGGATTGATTCTTTGATGGTGCTTTTTATGTCATCTCCCCTTTGTGATTACTGTTATATTTATATATGCTCATTGGATCACGCTAATCCATGATAATTTTTCTGATGCCCCCACGACAACAGCCAGCAAGGTTACCCTCTCCAGTTTTTGATGACGACGTGGCGAGTGACGAGGTGTTAGTTTAGGTAACCTCATGTGATCCCCTTCCACCCAGTGGTTCAATAGTATCCCCTCCATCTAGAGAGCAGCAGTTAGTACCAACACCATAGGCCGAGGTTGAGTGCAGGCTGAGTATGCTCTGAGACTTCCAGCATCAGCGGTCATCGATGTTCCATGGGGACCTGTATCCCCAGGTAGTGTAAGATTGGATAGAGTCTGTGGACCATTTTTCAGGTTGGTATAGATACTAGTGGACCAGATGGTAGCCCTACCTGCTAGCCTTTTCCTCAGGATGGCCAGGAGTTTGTTGTGGTTTGTTACGCAGACACATGACGAGTCATCTCTCACATGGGATAGCTTCAACCAGATCATCCAAGAGGAGTACTCCCCCTATTGTTTAGGCTCCATTCAGATTCAAGTGTATCCGGAGCTGAAGAAGGGCGGGATGATCGTGGCGCAGTACTCGGCCCGGTTTACCGACCTGACACGCTACTCGCAAGATATGATCTGTGATAGTTACTTTCGGGTGCAGAAGTTTGAGCAGGGTCTTAATAGAGAGATCTGTTCTAGTGTAGTTCCCTTGTGCATCCCTACTTATGTCAGGGTGCTAGACCGGGTGCTCGTGACTGAGAGCTTCTTGGATAAGGGACGCTAGCTAGCAGGGCCTAGTAGTGGCCGCTTTAGAGCACAGTCTTCGGTAACATGCATGTAGTAGAGAGAAGAGCCTAAGTTGAGGAGACCGTTCTGTTAGCAGACTCAGGGGCAGGGCCGTACACCATTGTGGTGCCGTAGAGCACCAGGGTAGTTCGGAGAGAGACGATGCTATGCTTGTGACGGATGGGGTCACCTAGCACGGGACTACCCGACCAGGCATATCGAGTAGCTGTGGCAGGCAGTGGGCGCACCACATTGGCAGAGGCAGCGCCATGACCAAGGATCTCCCAGGCGATAACATTGTTGTGTTTAGGGAGGCGGAACAGTAAGAGTAGAAGGACCTGGAGGTGGGGGATGATGTTTTGAGATCCTTCCACCGCCACCACCGGGCGACCCACGCCAGGCTTAGGGAGTTGGCAGTAGGGGTCACAGGGAGCTTCAGGCTATGGGTGTTTGTGACCCCCCTAACTCACAAGATCGTTTGAGGTACTTTTTGTGTTTACACTATTCTTTCTTCAGTAATAGTATAAATAGGTTCCCACCACCATTTTATATCGTGGATTTTGGTACGAGAGTTGGAGCTCCTAGTAGAGGTGCTGACACATGTGTTTATCCTTGAGGAGCCTACTAGAAGTGCATCGTTAGTGAATTTTTTTTTGCATATAGTGCGAACTGTCGTTTGGAGGAGAGAATTTCACATGGGACCTACTTGTACTCATGATGGAACCTTACGACGTCATATTGGGCATGGATTGGATTTCTATGGATCATGCCCAGATCGACTGCCATCATAGACGAGTTAGATGCATGCATTCTAATGAGACAAGGTTCACTATCCTCGGTGAGAGAGACCTCATAGTAGAGCAGACATGTAATCTGAGCAGGATACCCTGAAATTTTTCTCACCATTTGGAGAGCATGTATCTTGGAGAATTAGATGCTACATGAACTTAGAAACCTACCGTTGTAGAGGACTATATGGGTGGTTTTCCTGAGGATGTCTCAGTACTACCTCTAAGGTGATAGATGGAGTTCCGCATTGACATGTAGCCGGGGACTGCCCCGATATCATGTGAAGCTTATCGGATGGCATCCACAGAGCTTCCAGAGATACCACATCAGTTGGAATACCTTCATGAGAAGGGATTCATTAGGCCTAGTGTGTCCCCCTGGGCAGCTCAAATTTTGTTTTGCGAAGAAGGAAGATTGTAGCCTACGTCTTTGTGTGGATTATCATCGCCTGAATCAGGACATGATGAAGAACAAGTACCCTTTGCTGAGGATTGACAACCACTTCGACTATTTTAGAGGTGTGAAGTGGTTCTCCATGATTGATCTTCGATCCGGCTACCACGAGTTGTGGGTTCGTGAGGATGATATCACGAAGTTGGCTTTCCGTTGTTGTTATGTGCATTACGAGTTTCTGGTGATTCCCTTTGGTGTGCCGAATTCCCTTTTCCGTCTTCATGGATTTTATGAACCAGATTTTCCAACCATACATGGACAGGTTTGTGGTCGTCTTTATTGATGACATACTCGTCTACTCTACGACAGAGGAGGAGCACACAAAGAATTTTTGGATGGTCCTCGACATACATTGGGAGCACCAGCTGAATGGGAAGCTATCGAATTGTCTATTCTGGATTCATGAGGTTCACTTTCTGGGGAATGTCATTTCGGAAAAGGGTTTTGCCTTAGATAACACAATGATAGAGGTAGTGCATTCTTGGGATCCACCCAAGAATGCATCATAGGGGATGAGAATCCTTAGTTAGGTGCGGTACTATAGGAGGTTCGTTGAAGATTTCTCCAGGATTGATGCCCCTTTGACCGCATTGATGCTGAAGGGACGACCATTAACCTCGATTGATCAGTGCTAGAGGGCCTTCAAGGAGTTGAGGTAGAGGCTGACTAGTGCTCCAGTGTTGAGGCTTCCATTGGAGGGCCTTGAGTTCATTGTATACTATTACGCTTCAAGAGTTGGGCTCGGGCCCGTACTGATGCTGCAGTGGATAGTGATTGCATATGGATTGAGGCTGTTGAGGCCCCATGAGCAGAATTATGCGAGACATGATTTGGAGATAGAACCGGTGGTCTTTGCCTTGAGATTATGAAGACACTACCTTCTGGGTGAGCGTTTCGTGGTCTACTCAGACCAGTAGAGCCTTAAGTACATCTTCCCATAGAGGGATCTGAATCTGAGACAGAGTCACAGGCTGGAGTTTCTACAAGACTATGATTTCTAGATAGTATACACTCTAGGGAATGGAAACATAGTATCACAAGCCCATGGTAGAATGTCCAAGGATCGTCTAATTCAGGAAGAATCAGAGCAGTCAGATTCCCTACAGCTGACCACAATGGAGTAGGAGGGTACCACTTTTCTGCAGTCGATGATGTCAAATCCATCGCTCCTTGATCGTGTGAGAGAGTCGTAGCTAGGGGATTTCGACATCGAGGTACATCATGATCCGATATCCATGGGTGACACACCCGATGAGTATTCTAAAGGAGGGTGTAACATCCCAAGTAGGTAATGAATAATAGACATTTTTATCTATGTCTATTAATGATTAAGATAGTTTTATAGCGGCTTAAAATGAAAATAAATACAATCTTATGCATGGAATACACTAATATTCTTAAAAGATTGTTTTACTGCCTTTTGATGGCAAACCATTTTTGAATCTATATTTTGAAAATTTTATAAACTATGTTTGTCAAAATAAACTTATTCTTTATGATTGGGACATCAAAATTTACCTTGTTTGAATTTTTGGTATTTTTCTGACAATGTTCATTTTTTAATGAATAGTGAAAAATACTGCATTTTACATCAAAACTGCTTTTTAACCTAATTTATTTATATGATTAGATTATGTTTTGAATTGGTTTTTAAGTGAAATTAGAATATATGTTTACCATATTATCCAATGGTGGTCATTGGAATCAATTTCACTTTGAAATTAGACTTAAACTGGTGTCAATCTTTTGATACTTATTGTTTTGTAAAAACACGCTATTTGCTCTGGCAGCGGGAATTAATTATTAAATTAATTAATGTGACTTTTATGATTTGAATTTTGTAAAATAGACTTCATTTTTGAATTCGGAATATCAAAAATATCTTAGGGTGAATTTTTGGTAATTTTCTGAAAAACTTCAATTTTTGATGAATAGTGAAACCACTAAGTGGTAATCAAGCAAACTGATTTTTCAGTTAAATGAAAGTTTACCACTAATGTGTATTGAATTTTGAAAATCCGACATACATGGTTTTCATTAAGAAGTAAAATGTGGTTCAATGAGATTATAATAATTTTTTGGTGAATAGTAACTTATTAAGTTCTTAATCACGATTAGTGGTAATTAGGGTAGTTTAAGGTATAAATAATACTTTAATAAAATGAAATGACCTAGACACATGTACCAACCTCATTGGTTGTGTCATGGCCGACCATGAAATGCCATGAGTCAACTTGGGGACCCCATGGATCCACTTTTGTTGGGAAATGACATAAATTACTTTTTATTTAATGTTAAAGGGAAAATGACACAAACATAATATGTTTTACGAAAACAATTTTTAAGTGGGGTTATACAAGTCCAAATTTTTATTATAAATAGTCATTGGAAATATAAAAAGATTTCCTATATCATAGTATTTTTTTATAATTTTTAGACATTAAATAAAGTTAATTATATATGACATAATAATGATGCAGCGATGACATCATTATTTGATGATTTAAATAAAACGGAAAGACAATGTAAACTCTATGAACTACACATGGCCAAAACCAATTGTATGAGTGGATTTAGAACCCTTATCACCTTATCCACAAATTCTATCAATGTGGGACCTTTTAAAACCGAAACACATTTTCAAATAATGTAATATTTCTTTACTTTCCAAAAGTGCCCCTCCTCTCCTCTTATAAAAGGCCCCCACCTCTACCTCATTTAACACACTCTTCAAGCATTTGGCTCGGCCAACCCCTGCCCATTTGCTCTCTCCACATCCCTCTCCTCATCATAGAGGATTCCCTTTGGGAATAAGCCTTTCAAAGGAAGCCTTTAGGCTCAACTCAAAAGGATTTACACTTTTAAAGGTAATTCATTCTCTCATGTTCATTTGTTTTATTTTGCTTCTCCAACCCCCTAAACTCTTTTTATTAACTTCTTTTGTAACAACACCAGTATCATCAATATACTAGGATGTTGTTATAAGATTTATTTGAGCTACAATCTCACACAACTACATCAAATGGTTAAAGAACATACAGTTTCCGTGGATGGCGAAATTCTGCCTCCCGAAACGATGATTGTTCAACACTCATTTAACACCTTCAAAGGTGGCCATTATGATGTCACTATTTTTATATATGATATATAATATGTTTATGTTTTACTTAAGCTTCTGTTTTTTCCATTTTGGGCATTAATTTATGGTTTCCATTATGGGTAAAACACGATATCTTCATTTTAGGAAGTGCGGACTACCGCCCCCTAAAAGTGATTTGATTCGTTAAAACCATATGTGGGATGTGTAAAGGATAAAGTTAATGATATTATATATGTTATTATACTGGAATTATAATATACTCTTATATTATTATGATTCCATTCCAGAAAATATGAAATAGAAATGGAAGTAGCGTTTATGCGTACGTACGGCTTACCGTCTCCATGAACGGTGCATTTCATTTCTTACCTCTAAATGTGATGTAATATTATAAATGCATGTATGTACTGGATATATATGACATATATGATATCTACATCATGAATACCATTCTGGATATAATGAACCTTTGACCAAATTAACAACATGTAAGTGTAAGAAGTCTATTTTTGACTTAAGAACCAAATACCGACAAAATGAACATTATTAACTTAAATTATTACATGATGTCCATAACATGGTATAAAAGGAATAATGAACTTGAAAAAAGATTCATAAGCAAGTATAGATTAACTCAAGTTTATTATTCAGGATATTAAAGAACGGTCAGGTCAAGTCGGATACGAGGTATGGGACCTCATCTCAATCTCCTTTCATTGAGGCATATTTTATTTTATACACAAATTTCTTTTATACGGTGTATAAAACCCTTTGACTTTTACGTTTATTCAAAAGGAATCTTTTTTTATACGAAGCGTTTACTAAACGACAAAAGGGAATGTTTTTGTCGTACTTATACGGCGACAACGACTTCTCTGCCGTCGTGGCCGTTATTTGAGTTTCGGCTTCCTCTACAAGCCATACCTTCTTTTTTAAAAAGAAAAATAAATACCATGTTTTACTTTTCTTTTATTTTAGTATTGAAAATGGTTTTCATAATGTTTTTATATCAATGTGTTGTATTGATATCTCGTGATTGAAATGTGAAAATTTTATGTTTCCTTTATGCATGTTTTATGTGATATGATTATGGTATGGTTCTTGGGCATTATTATGAAGACGGGTGGTTCCGTGATAAACTAAGGGCGGGTGAGCCCGTTATAGCTCTCAAATGAATTGGGTAACGCGAAGGAGTGGAACGTTAAGGTTTCTCCGAAGAGATTTTAGGGAATATATTGTGATGGGTATTCCAAACGTAACCAAGAGGGTTACTCCCTACGTAAGAATGTTATGAATGCCTCAAGTTACCTTTATGTCTTATGATTTCTATGATTTATTCATGATTTTATGAGGTATGTTAAAGTGCCTATGTTTTATGGGTAAAGTATGATTTCATTCTTATGTATATATGAACTCATGTTTCCTTTCCATGTTTTTTTTATAACCCATACCGAGTTTTTATGCTCATCCCAAGTTTTTGAAATGTTTTTCGCAGGTCAAGGGAAAGGTACATGATAAGATGATAGAGTCAAGGATGTTTCAAGAAATAATTCATGTTTTATTTTAAATGTGTTTCCATTTATGGGAATGAAGAATACTATCTTTATGTAACCACTTTGTTTCTATGTGGATTTTAATGCAAGTTTTATGATCTAATTCTCTAAAAATCTAAACCCGAAAAGATCCTCAATGTGTAATCTTGTAATAATTCAAGATTAAGTAAGGTTTAAGGCTGGGGCCTTATTGTTGGTATCCGAGGTCGGTTTAGATAACTTTAGGAGTTAGAATTCTATTAAATGATTATCCAAAAATATTTTTTTTGAAATGATATAGCATTTAAAGATTACCATGTTGCTTCATCTAAGACATGTTTGTTCAGAATGGTTTTCCGCAGAGGAAACAGGGAAGCAGTGCTAGGAAGGCATACAGAAGGAAATAACCTTCTGAATCAGCATCCAGAAATGGTCGGAATTGGAACTGAACAGTTTGTTGCAGTAATGGCGCAGTTGACTCAAGCGATAAATGGCGGTGGTATCCATGCACGAGATCTGCCAGAACAACCGCAGAGGAACATGTCAGTGATGGAACATTTCATGAGGCAACATCCACCATCATTCAGAGGATCATCTGACCCTGTGCTAGCTGAAGGGTGGATTAAAGCACTGGAGAAGATTTTTGATGTCATGGGGTGTTCAGACAATCAAAAGGTTAGTCTTGCTATTTACCGTTTGGAGGGTGAAGCAGATCAGTGGTGGTCTATGGTTAAAAATATCAGGGATGCCGATGAGATTGATGCTCTTGACTGGGATGAATACAAAGGTATGTTTCTTGATAAGTATTTTCCTAAGGATGTTCGACTTCGGATGGAAAAGCAATTCTTGGAATTGAGGCAAGAGGAAGACTCAGTGGCTGCCTATGAAGAAAGGTTCACTCGATTGGCAAGGTATGCTCTAAATTTTATCCGGGACCTTGATAGTAAAATAAATCGTTTTTACTCAGGATTAAAGCCAAAATATCGAAGGGCATTAGCTTCTCGTGAGTTTAAAAGTTATGAAAAGCTTGTTCGATGTTCTGAGAAGGTGGAAATGGAGTTTTCCGATGACTAAGTGTTCTATAACAACTAGCAGAAGAAGAGACCGAGGTGTCAGGAGAAAGGTAAGAATTCTTCAAAAAAGTCTGATGGTAAGAGAACTAAGTTTCCAGTTTGTGATAAATGTGGCAAAAGGCATGCTGGGGAATGTCTTCTGAATTCTGGGAAGTGCTACCGATGTGGTAAGATGGGACATAAGGCTCATGATTGCACTGAAAAGGATCAAGGTGAAGGTAAGAACAAATTTGATTTACAGTTAGTGAAATGTTATAAGTGCAATGAGATGGGTCACTATGCAAACGAGTGTCTGACAAGGAGCTTGAGTGATGGGAAGCAGTTAGACTACAAGCAGAAAGGTGTGGTGAAATCCTTTGCAACTACTTCAAAAGATGTCGGGCCATCAAATGAAGTTGTATCAGGTACTTTGTTTGTTTTTTCGGATTATGCCAGTGTGTTGTTTGATTCGGGGTCTACACATTCTTTCATCTCTGAAACCTTTTCTAGTAAAATGGGAATACCATCTCAAGAAATGACTCCTGAACTTTTGGTAAAAACACCTGGGGGAAGTGTCGAGGCAAAAAGAATTTATAAGAATCTTCCTATCCTTATCTGTGGAAAGAACCTACTTTCAAACCTTATTGTTCTACCTCTAGTAGAGTTTGATGTTATCCTGGGTATGGATTGGCTCTCTATTTACCATGCTAAGATTGACTGTAGAGCTAAAGAAGTTTCTTTTCAGAAAGACTTTCAGTTTGTTTACAAGAATGAACCCTTACTTTTGATAACATATCAAGAGGCCGAGAAACTTGTAAAAGATGGAAATGAATGTTACCTTGCACACGTCGTTGAAAATAAAGGAACTGTTCAGATTAATGATGTGCCAGTGGTAAATGAGTATCCTGATGTTTTTCCTGATGAGTTGCCTGGAATAATACCAGATCGGGAAGTTGAGTTTACTGTTGACTTAGTTCTTGATGCTAAGACAATTTCAAAACCCCCTTATCGAATGGCACTAATTGAACTTTTAGAGTTGAAGGAGAAATTGCAAGATTTATTAGAGAAAGGTTTCATTAGACCTAGCACATCACCATGGGGTGCTCCTTTTTTATTTGTTAAAAAGAAAGATGGTTCTATGAGACTTTGCATTGATTATAGAGCATTGAATAATATCACTGTTAAGAACAAATATCCTTTGCCTCATATCGATGATTTGTTTGATCAGCTCCAGGGAGCTCAGTTTTTTTCAAAGATTGACCTGAGATCGGGGTACCATCAGCTGAAGGTAAAGGAGGCTGATATTCCGAAGACCGCGTTCCGTACGAGATATGGATATTATGAATTTGTAGTAATGCCTTTTGGGCTAACCAATGCACCTGCTGTATTCATGGACTTAATGAATAGAATTTTCCATGAGTTCTTGGATAATTTTGTGGTGGTTTTCATTGATGATATTTTGGTGTTTTCTAAAAGTAAAGAGGAGCATGAAAAACATTTAAGGGTTATCTTGCAAACCTTAAAAGAAAAGAAACTGTATGGGAAATTCAGCAAGTGTGAGTTTTGGTTACAACAAATTTCTTTCCTTGGTCACATTGTTTCTAAAGATGGAATAACTGTTGATCCTGCAAAAACAAAAGTTGTGGAAGAATGGCCAAGACCCACAAATGTAACCGAGATTCGTAGCTTCCTTGGTTTGGCGGGCTATTACCGAAGGTTTGTTAGAAATTTTTCACGGTTATCTAGTCCAATGACTAAGCTAACTCGGAAGGGTGTTAAGTTTATCTGGACAAAAGAATGTGATGATTGTTTTCAGGAATTGAAAAGAAGATTGGTGAATGCCCCTGTTTTGGAACTACCTTCCAGGAATGGTGAGTTTGTTATATACAGTGATGCTTCATTGAAAGGACTTGGTTGCGTCCTAATGCAGAATGATCAGGTAATTGCTTATGCTTCACGAAAGTTTAAAACTCATGAGGTAAATTACCCTACACATGATTTGGAAATAGCTGCTGTTGTTTTTTCTTTAAAAATTTGGAGGCATCATTTGTATGGAGTAAAGTGTGAAATATATACCGATCACAAAAGTTTAAAGTATATATTCACTCAGAAATAGTTAAACATGAGACAAAGGATATGGTTAGAATTAATCAAGGATTATGATTGTACAATTCATTACCATCTGGGAAAAGCAAATAAAGTGGCTGATGCTTTGAGTCGAAAAAGTAATGCTTCATTAACAATGTTGTGTTTGGAACGTGATACTTTGGTTAAGGATTTGATGAACTTTGGCATGGAAGTTGTTGGTGCAGGAAGTCCTTCTGTTTTGTTTCAGGTATCAGTGAGATCTTCTCTATCAGATAGAATCAAGCAAGCAAAGAAGTAAGACAGTGAGTTGCAGAAAAAGGTAGAGCTGGTTCAGAAAGTTAAGTTGCCTGAATTCAACATTGATAGTGATTGTGTTTTGAGATTTGGGAAGAGATTGTGTGTGCCTTGTGATTCAAAGTTGAAGAGAGAGCTGTTATGTGAAGCTCATAGTTCTTAGTTTTCAGTTCATCCGGGCAGTACTAAGATGTATAGAGATCTACGGGAGTATTACTGGTGGGATGGAATGGAAAGAGACATTGCTGATTTTACTGTGATGTGTTTGACTTGTCAGCAGGTTAAAGCAGAGCGGCAACTACCGAAAGGGATGCTTCAGCCTTTACCAGTGCTAGAGTGGAAATGGGAGAATATATCCATGGACTTTGTTGTTGGATTACCGAAGACATCTCGAGGTAATAATGCAATCTGGGTTATTGTTGATTGCTTGACCAAATCTGCTCATTTCCTTGCTATACGAGATACTTTCTCTCTTGATCAACTTTCTCGTTTGTATCTTAAAGAGATAGTCAGGTTACATGGAGTTCCTCTCTCCATTGTATCGGATCGTGATCACAGGTTTACTTCTAACTTTTGGAAAGGCCTTCAGAAGTCGTTGGGTACTGAATTAAATTTTAGTACAGCTTTTCATCCTCAATCAGATGGGCAGTCAGAACGAACAATTCAGACATTGGAGGATATGCTACGAGCTTGTTCTATGGATTATCAGGGAAGTTGGGACCAACATCTTTCTTTAGTTGAGTTTTCATATAATAACAGTTTCCATTCTAGTATACAGATGGCACCATTTCAGGCATTATATGGGAAGCGGTGTCGAACTCCATCTTTCTGGGATGAAGTGGGTGAAAGGAAGTTGATGGGACCAGAAATGGTAGAAGAGATGGCAAAAAAAGTTCAGTTGATTCCGAAACACATGAGAACAGCTCAGAGCAGGCAGAAGAGTTATGCGGATAACCGGAGGAAGGATCTATCTTTCGAGGTAGGTGATCATGTTTTTCTCAAGGTTTCTCCTTGGAAAAGTGTGATGAGATTTGGTAAGAAAGGAAAGTTGAGTCCAAGGTTCACTGGACCATACGAAATTCTGGAGAGAGTTGGATCAGTTGCATACCGAGTGGCTTTACCTCGGAGTTTATCTCAGGTACACAATGTTTTTCACGTTTTGATATTGAGAAAGTACATGCCAGATCCATCTCATGTTTTGAGTCCAGAGGTAGTTTAGCTGGAAGAGAACTTATATTATGAGGAACAACCGGTCCAGATTCTTGACCACAGGGAGCAAGTGTTACGGAATAAGGTGATTCACCAGGTAAAGGTTTTGTGGAAAAACCACATGATTGAAGAGGCAACATGGGAATCTGAAAATGCAATGAGGGATAAGTACCCCCATTTATTCGATAAGTAAATAAATTGTAGGGACGCAATTTTCTAAAGGGGGGAAGGATGTAACATCCCAAGTAAGTAATGAATAATAGATATTTTTATCTATGTCTATTAATGATTAAGATAGTGTTATAGTGGCTTAAAATGAAAATAAATACAATCTTATGCATGGAATACACTAATATTCTTAAAAGATTGTTTTACTGCCTTTTGATGGCAAACCATTTTTGAATCTATATTTTGACAATTTTATAAACTATGTTTGTCAAAATAAACTTATTCTTTATGATTGGGACATCAAAATTTACCTCGTGTGAATTTTTGGTATTTTTCTGACAATGTTCATTTTTTAATGAATAGTGAAAAATACTGCATTTTACATCAAAACTGCATTTTAACCTAATTTATTTATATGATTATATTGTGTTTTGAATTGGTTTTGAAGTGAAATTAGAATATACTTTTACCATATTATCCAATGGTGGTCATTGGAATCAATTTCACTTTGAAATTAGACTTAAACTGGTGTCAATCTTTTGATACTTATTGTTTTGTAAAAACACGCTATTTGCTCTGGCAGCGGGAATTAATTATTAAATTAATTAATGTGACTTATATGATTTGAATTTTGTAAAATAGACTTCATTTTTGAATTCGGAATATCAAATATAGCTTAGGGTGAATTTTTGGTAATTTTCTGAAAAACTTCAATTTTTGATGAATAGTGAAACCACTAAGTGGTAATCAAGCAAACTGATTTTTCAGTTAAATGAAAGTTTACCTCTAAGGTGTATTGAATTTTGAAAATCCTACATACATGGTTGTCATTAAGAATTAAAATGTGGTTCAATGAGATTATAATAATTATTTGGTGAATAGTAACTTATTAAGTTCTTAATCACAATTAGTGGTAATTAGGTTAGTTTAAGGTATAAATAATACTTTAATGAAATCAAATGACATAGAAACATGTCCCAACCTCATTGGTTGTGTCATGGCCGACCATGAAATTCCATGATTCAACTTGGGGACCCCATGGATCCACTTTTTTTGGGAAATGACATAAATTACTTTTTATTTAATGTTAAAGGGAAAATGACACAAACATAATATGTTTTACGAAAACACTTTTTAAGTGGGGTTATACAATTCCAAATTTTGATTATAAATAGTAATTGGAAATCTAAAAAGATTTCCTATATCATAGTATTTTTTTTATAATTTTTAGACATTAAATAAAGTTAATTATATATGACATAATAATGATGCAGCGATGACATCATTATTTGACGATTTAAATAAAATGGAAAGACAATGTATACTCTATGAACAACACATGGACAAAGCCAATTGGATGAGTGGATTTCGAACCCTTATCACCTTATCCACAAATTATATCAATGTGGGACATTTTAAAACCGAAACACATTTTCAAATAATGTAATATTTCTTTACTTTCCAAAAGTGCCCCTCCTCTCCTCTTATAAAAGGCCCCCACCTCTACCTCATTTCACACACTCTTCAAGCCTTTGGCTCGGCCAACCCCTGCCCATGTTCTCTCTCCACATCACTCTCCTCATCCTAGAGGATTCCCTTTGGGAAGAATTCTTTCAAAGGAAGCCTTTAGGCTCAACTCAAAAGGAGTTACACTTTTAAAGGTAATTCATTCTCTCATGTTCATTTGTTTTATTTTGCTTCTCCAACCCCCTAAACTCTTTTTATTTACTTATTTTGTAACAACACCAGTATCATAAATATACTAGGATGTTGTTATAAGATTTATTTGAGCTACAATCTCACACAACTACATCAAATGGTTAAAGAACATACGGTTTCCGTGGATGGCGAAATTCTGCCTCCCGAAACGATGATTGTTCAACACTCATTTAACACCTTCAAAGGTGGCCATTATGATGTCACTATTTTTATATATGATATATAATATGTTTATGTTTTCCTTAGGCTTCTGTTTTTTCCATTTTGGTAATAACATTATGGTTTCCATTATGGGTAAAACACGATATCTTCATTTTAGGAAGTGCGGACTACCGCCCCCTAAAAGTGATTTGATTCGTTAATACCATATGTGGGATGTGTAAAGGATAAAGTTAATGATATTATATATGTTATTATACTGGTATTATAATATAATCTTATATAATTATGATTCCATTCCAGAAAATATGAAATAGAAATGGAAGTAGCTTTCATGCGTACGTACGGCTTACCGTCTCCATGAACGGTGCATTTCATTTCTTACCTCTAAATGTGATGTAATATTATAAATGCATGTATGTACTGGATATATATGACATATATGATATCTACATCATGAATACCATTCTGTATATAATGAAATTTTGACCAAATTAACAACATGTAAGTGTTAGAAGTCTATTTCTGACTTAAGAACCAAATACCGACAAAATGAACATTATTAACTTAAATGATTACATGATGTCTATAACATGGTATAAAAGGAATAATGAACTTGAAAAAAGATTCATAAGCAAGTAGAGATTAACTCAAGTTTATTATTCAGGATATTAAAGAACGGTCGGTTCAAGTCGGATACGAGGTATGGGACCTCGTCTCAATCTCCTTTCAATGAGGCATATTTTATTTTATACACAAGTTTCTTTTATACGGTGTATAAACCCCTTTGACTTTTACGTTTATTCAAAAGGAATCTTTTTTTATATGAAGCGTTTACTAAACGACAAAATGGAATGTTTTTGTCGTACGTATACGGCGACAACGAATTCTCCGCCGTCGTGACCGTTATTTGAGTTTCGGCTTCCTCTACAAGCCATACCTTCTTTTTTAAAAAGAAAAATAAATACCATGTTTTACTTTTCTTTTATTTTAGTATTGAAAATGGTTTTCATAATGTTTTTATATCAATGTGTTGTATTGATATCTCGTGATTGAAATGTGGAAATTTTATGTTTCCTTTACGCATGTTTTATGTGATATGATTATGTTATGGTTCTTGGCAATTATTATGAAGACGGGTGGTTCCGTGATAAACTAAGGGCGGGTGAGCCCGTTATAGCTCTCCAATGCATTGTGTAACGCGAAGGAGTGAAACGTTAAGGTTTCTCCGAAGAGATTTTAGGGAATATACTGTGATGGGTATTCCAAACGTAACCAAGAGGGTTACTCCCTACGTAAGAATGTTATGAATGCCTCAAGTTACCTTTATGTCTTATGATTTCTATGATTTATTCATGATTTTATGAGGTATGTTAAAGTGCCTATGTTTTATGGGTAAAGTATGATATCATTCTTATGTATATATGAACTCATTTTTCCTTTCCATGCTTTTTTTATAACCCATACTGAGTTTTTATGCTCATCCCAAGTTTTTGAAATGTTTTTCACAGGTCAAGGGAAAGGTAAATGATAAGATGATAGAGTCAAGGATGTGTCAAGAAATAATCCATGTTTTATTTTAAATGTGTTTACATTTATGGGAATGAAGAATACTATCTTTATGTAACCACTTTGTTTCTATGTGGATTGTAATGCAAGTTTTATGATGTAATTCTCTAAAACTCTAAAACCGAAAAGATCCTCAATGTGTAATCTTGTAATAACTCAAGATTAAGTAAGGTTTAAGGCTGGGGCCTTATAGTTGGTATCAGAGGTCGGTTTAGATAACTTTAGGAGTTAGAATTCTATTAAATGATTATCCAAAAATATTTTTTTTGAAATGATATAGCATTTAAAGATTTCCATGTTGCTTCATCTAAGACATTTTGTTCAGAATGGTTTTCCGCAGAGGAAACAGGGAAGCAGTGCTAGGAAGGCATACAGAAGGAAATAACCTTCCGAATCAGCATCCAGAAATGGTCGGAATTGGAACTGAACAGTTTGTTACAGTAATGGCGCAGTTGACTCAAGCGATAAATGGCGGTGGTATCAATGCACGAGATCAGCCAGAACAACCGCAGAGGAACATGTCAGTGGTGGAACATTTCATGAGGCAACATCCACCATCATTCAGAGGATCATATGACCCTGTGATAGCGGAAGGGTGGATTAAAGCACTGGAGAAGATTTTTGATGTCATGGGGTGTTCAGACAATCAAAAGGTTAGACTTTCTATTTACCGTTTGGAGGGTGAAGCAGATCAGTGGTGGTCTATGGTTAAAAATATCAGGGACGCTGATAAGATTGATGCTCTTGACTGGGATGAATTCAAAGGTATGTTTCTTGAGAAGTATTTTCCTAAGGCTGTTCGACTTAGGATGGAAAAGCAATTCTTTGAATTGAGGCAAGATGAAGACTCAGTGGCTGCCTATGAAGAAAGGTTCACTTGATTGGCAAGGTATGCTCCAAATTTTATCCGGGACCTTGATAGTAAAATAAATCGTTTTTACTCAGGATTAAAGACAAAATATCGAAGGGCATTAGCTTCTCGTGAGTTTAAAAGTTATGAAAAGCTTGTTCGATGTGCTGAGAAGGTGGAAATGGAGTTTTCCAATGACCAAGTGTCCTATAACAACCAGCAGAAGAAGAGACCGAGGTGGCAGGAGAAAGGTAAGAATTCTTCAAAAAAGTCTGATGGTAAGAGAACTAAGTTTCCAGTTTGTGATAAATGTGGCAAAAGGCATGCTGGGGAATGTCTTCTGAATTCTGGGAAGTGCTACCGATGTGGTAAGATGGGACATAAGGCTCGTGATTGCACTGAAAAGGATCAAGGTGAAGGTAAGAACAAATTTGATTTACAGTTAGTGAAATTTTATAAGTGCAATGAGATGGGTCACTATGCAAACGAGTGTCCGACAAGGAGCTTGAGTGATGGGAAGCAGTTAGACTACAAGCAGAAAGGGGTGGTGAAATCCTTTGCAACTACTTCAGCAGATGTCAGGCCATCAAATGAAGTTGTATCAGGTACTTTGTTTGTTTTTTCGGATTATGCCAGTGTGTTGTTTGATTCGGGGTCTACACATTCTTTCATCTCTGAAACCTTTTCTAGTAAAATGGGAATACCATCTCAAGAAATGACTCCTGAACTTTTGGTAAAAACACCTGGGGGAAGTGTCGAGGCAAAATAAATTTATAAGAATCTTCCTATCGTTATCTGTGGAAAGAACCTACTTGAAAACCATATTGTTCTACCTCTAGTAGATTTTGATGTTATCCTGGGTATGGATTGGCTCTCTATTTACCATGCTAAGATTGACTGTAGAGCTAAAGAAGTTTCTTTTCAGAAAGACTTTCAGTTTGTTTACAAGAATGAACCCTTACTTTTGATAACATATCAAGAGGCCGAGAAACTTGTAAAAGATGGAAATGAATGTTACCTTGTACACGTCGTTGAAAATAAAGGAACTGTTCAGATTAATGATGTGCCAGTGGTAAATGAGTATCCTGATGTTTTTCCTGATGAGTTTCCTGGAATAATACCAGATCGGGAAGTTGAGTTTACTGTTGACTTAGTTCCTGATGCTAAGACAATTTCAAAACCCCCTTATCAAATGGCACAAATTGAACTTTTAGAGTTGAAGGAGAAATTGCAAGATTTATTAGAGAAAGGTTTCATTAGACCTAGCACATCACCATGGGGTGCTCCTTTTTTATTTGTTAAAAAGAAAGATGGTTCTATGAGACTTTGCATTGATTATAGAGCCTTGAACAATATCACTGTTAAGAACAAATATCCTTTGCCTCATATCGATGATTTGTTTGATCAGCTCCAGGGAGCTCAGTTTTTTTCAAAGATTGACCTGAGATCGGGGTACCATCAGCTGAAGGTAAAGGAGGCAGATATTCTGAAGACCGCGTTCCGTACGAGATATGGCCATTATGAATTTGTAGTAATGCCTTTTGGGCTAACCAATGCACCTGCTGTATTCATGGACTTAATGAATAGAATTTTCCATGAGTTCTTGGATAAGTTTGTGGTGGTTTTCATTGATGATATTTTGGTGGTTTCTAAAAGTAAAGAGGATCATGAAAAACATTTAAGGGTTATCTTGCAAACCTTAAAAGAAAAGAAACTGTATGGGAAATTCAGCAAGTGTGAGTTTTGGTTACAACAAATTTCTTTCCTTGGTCACATTGTTTCTAAAGATGGAATAACTGTTGATCCTGCAAAAACAAAAGTTGTGGAAGAATGGCCAAGACCCACAAATGTAACCGAGATTCGTAGCTTCCTTGGTTTGGCGGGCTATTACCGAGGGTTTGTTAGAAATTTTTCACGGTCATCTAGTCCAATGACTAAGCTAACTTGGAAGGGTGTTAAGTTTATCTGGACAAAAGAATGTGATGATTGTTTTCAAGAATTGAAAAGAAGATTGGTGAATGCTCCAGTTTTAGCACTACCTTCCAGGAATGGTGAGTTTGTTATATACAGTGATTCTTCATTGAAAGGACTTGGTTGCGTCCTAATGCAGAATGATCCGGTAATTGCTTATGCTTCACGACAGTTGAAAACTCATGAGGTAAGTTACCCTACACATGATTTGGAATTAGCTGCTGTTGTTTTTGCTTTAAAAATTTGGAGGCATCATTTGTATGGAGTAAAGTGTGAAATATATACCGATCACAAAAGTTTAAAGTATATATTCACTCAGAAAGAGTTAAACATGAGACAAAGGAGATGGCTGTAATTAATCAAGGATTATGATTGTACAATTCATTACC
This sequence comes from Viscum album, assembly GCA_963277665.1. Classification (NCBI taxonomy): domain Eukaryota; kingdom Viridiplantae; phylum Streptophyta; class Magnoliopsida; order Santalales; family Viscaceae; genus Viscum; species Viscum album. The sequence goes on along the minus strand of OY728126.1, from coordinate 677,634,947 downwards.
ATCCGGGAAAAGGAAATAAAGTGGCTGATGCTTTGAGTCGAAAAAGTAATGCTTCATTAACAATGTTGCATTTGGAACGTGATCCTTTGGTTAAGGATTTGATGAACTTTGGCATGGAAGTTGTTGGTACAGGAAGTCCTTCTGTTTTGTTTCAGGTATCAGTGAGATCTTCTCTATCAGATAGAATCAAGCAAGCACAGAAGCAAGACAGTGAGTTACAGAAAAAGGTAGAGCTAGTTCAGAAATGTAAGTTGCCTGAATTCAACATTGATAGTGATTGTGTTTTGAGATTTGGGAAGAGATTGTGTGTGCCTTGTGATTCATAGTTGAAGAGAGAGCTGTTATGTGAAGCTCATAGTTCTCCGTTTTCAGTTCATCCGGGCAGTACTAAGATGTATAGAGATCTGCGGGAGTATTACTGGTGGGATGGAATGAAAAGAGACATTGCTGATTTTACTGTGAAGTGTTTGACTTGTCAGCAGGTTAAAGCAAAGCGGCAGCTACCGAAAGGGATGCTTCAGCCTTTACCAGTGCCAGAGTGTAAATGGGAGAATATATCCATGGACTTTGTTGTTGGATTACCGAAGACATCTCGAGGTAATAATGCAATTTGGGTTATTGTTGATCGCTTGACCAAATCTGCTCATTTCCTTGCTATACGAGATACTTTCTCTCTTGATCAACTTTCTCGTTTATATCTTAAAGAGATAGTCAGGTTACATGGAGTTCCTCTCTCCATTGTATCGGATCGTGATCCCAGGTTTACTTCTAACTTTTGGAAAGGCCTTCAGAAGTCGTTGGGTACTGAATTAAATTTTAGTACAGCTTTTCATCCTCAATCAGATGGGTAGTCAGAACGAACAATTCAGACATTGGAGGATATGCTATGAGCTTGTTCTATGGATTATCAGGGAAGTTGGGACCAACATCTTTCTTTGGTTGAGTTTTCATATAATAACAGTTTCCATTCTAGTATACAGATGGAACCATTTCAGGCATTATATGGGAAGCGGTGTCGAACTCCAGCTTTCTGGGATGAAGTGGGTGAAAGGAAGTTGATGGGACCAGAAATGATAGAAGAGATGGCAGAAAAAGTTCAGTTGATTCAGAAACACATGAGAACATCTCAGAGCATGCAGAAGAGTTATGCGGATAACCGGAGGAAGGATCTATCTTTCGAGGTAGGTGATCATGTTTTTCTCAAGGTTTCTCCTTGGAAAAGTGTGATGAGATTTGGTAAGAAAGGAAAGTTGAGTCCAAGGTTCATTGGACCATACGAAATTCTGGAGAGAGTTGGATCAGTTTTATACCGAGTGGCTTTACCTCCGAGTTTATCTCAGGTACACAATGTTTTTCACGTTTCGATGTTGATAAAGTACATGCCAGATCCATCTCATGTTTTGAGTCCAGAGGTAGTTCAGCTGGAAGAGAACCTATCTTATGAGGAACAACCGGTCCATATTCTTGACCACAGGGAGCAAGTGTTACGGAATAAGGTGATTCATCAGGTAAAGGTTTTATGGAAAAACCACATGATTGAAGAGGCAACATGGGAATCTGAAAATGCAATGAGAGATAAGTACCCCCATTTATTCGATAAGTAAATAAATTGAGGGGACGCAATTTTCTAAAGGGGGAAGGATGTAACATCCCAAGTAAGTAATGAATAATAGATATTTTTATCTATGTCTATTAATGATTAAGATAGTGTTATAGCGGCTTAAAATGAAAATAAATACAATCTTATGCATGGAATACACTAATATTCTTAAAAGATTGTTTTACTGCCTTTTGATGGCAAACCATTTTTGAATCTATATTTTGACAATTTAATAAACTATGTTTGTCAAAATAAACTTATTCTTTATGATTGGGACATCAAAATTTACCTTGTGTGAATTTTTGGTATTTTTCTGACAATGTTCAATTTTTAATGAATAGTGAAAAATACTGCATTTTACATCAAAACTGCTTTTTAACCTAATTTATTTATATGATTATATTATGTTTTGAATTGGTTTTGAAGTGAAATTAGAATATATTTTTACCATATTATCCAATGGTGGTCATTGGAATCAATTTCACTTTGAAATTAGACTTAAACTCGAGTCAATCTTTTGATACTTATTGTTTTGTAAAAACACGCTATTTGCTCTGGCAGTGGGAATTAATTATTAAATTAATTAATGTGACTTATATGATTTGAATTTTGTAAAATAGACTTCATTTTTGAATTCAGAATATCAAATATAGCTTAGGGTGAATTTTTGGTAAATTTCTGAAAAACTTCAATTTTTGATGAATAGTGAAACCAGTAAGTGTTAATCAAGCAAACTGATTTTTCAGTTAAATGAAAGTTTACCACTAATGTGTATTGAATTTTGAAAATCCAACATACATGGTTGTCATTAAGAAGTAAAATGTGGTTCAATGAGATTATAATAATTTTTTGGTGAATAGTAACTTATTAAGTTCTTAATCACGATTAGTGGTAATTAGGGTAGTTTAAGGTATAAATAATACTTTAATAAAATGAAATGACCTAGAAACATGTCACAACCTCATTGGTTGTGTCATGGACGACCATGAAATTCCATGAGTCAACTTGGGGACTCCATGGATCCACTTTTGATGGGAAATGACACAAATTACTTTTTATTTAATGTTAAAGGGAAAATGACACAAACATAAAATGTTTTATGAAAACAATTTTTAAGTGGGGTTATACAAGTCCAAATATTGATTATAAATAGTAATTGGAAAGCTAAAAAGATTTCCTATATCATAGTATTTCTTTTATAATTTTTAGACATTAAATAAAGTTAATTATATATGACATAATAATGATGCAGCGATGACATCATTATTTGACGATTTAAATAAAATGGAAAGACAATGTAAACTCTATGAACTACACATGGCCAAAACCAATTGGATGAGTGGATTTCGAACCCTTATCACCTTATCCACAAATTATATAAATGTGGGACCTTTTAAAACCGAAACACATTTTCAAATAATGTAATATTTCTTTACTTTCCAAAAGTGCCCCTCCTATCCTCTTATAAAAGGCCCCCACCTCTACCTCATTTCACACACTATTCAAGCCTTTGGCTCGGCCAACCCCTGACCATTTTCTCTCTCCACATCCCTCTACTCATCCTAGAGGATTCCCTTTGGGAATAATCCTTTCAAAGGAATCCTTTAAGCTCAACTCAAAAGGAGTTACACTTTTAAAGGTAATTCATTCTCTCATGTTCATTTGTTTTATTTTGCTTCTCCAACCCCCTAAACTATTTTTATTTACTTCTTTTGTAACAAAACCAGTATCATCAATATACTAGGATGTTGTTATAAGATTTATTTGAGCTACACTCTCACAGAACTACATCAAATGGTTAAAGAACATACGGTTTCCGTGGATGGCGAAATTCTGCCTCCCGAAACGGTGATTGTTCAACACTCATTAAACACCTTCAAAGGTGGCCATTATGATGTCACTATTTTTATATATGATATATAATATGTTTATGTTTTCCTTAAGCTTCAGTTTTTTCCATTTTAGGCATACCTTTATGGTTTCCATTATGGGTAAAACACGATATCTTCATTTTAGGAAGTGCGGACTACCGGCCCCTAAAAGTGATTTGATTCGTTAATACCATATGTGGGATGTGTAAAGGATAAAGTTAATGATATTATATATGTTATTATACTGGAATTATAATATACTCTTATATAATTATGATTCCATTCCAGAAAATATGAAATAGAAATGGAAGTAGCGTTCATGCGTACGTACGGCTTACCGTCTCCATGAATGGTGCATTTCATTTCTTACCTCTAAATGTGATGTAATATTATAAATGCATGTATGTACAGGATATATATGACATATATTATATCTACATCATGAATACCATTCTTTATATAATGAACCATTGACCAAATTAACAACATGTAAGTGTAAGAAGTCTATTTTTGACTTAAGAACCAAATACCGACAAAATGAACATTATTAACTTAAATGATTACATGATGTCCATAACATGGTATAAAAGGAATAATGAACTTGAAAAAAGATTCATAAGCAAGTAGAGATTAACTCAAGTTTATTATTCAGGATATTAAAGAACGGTCAGGTCAAGTCGGATACGAGGTATGGGACCTCGTCTCAATCTCCTTTCATTGAGGCATATTTTATTTTATACACAACATTATTTTATACGGTGTATAAACCCCTTTGACTTTTACGTTTATTAAAAAGGAATATTTTTTTATACGAAGCGTTTACTAAACGACAAAAGGGAATGTTTTTGTTGTACGTATACGTCGACAACGACTTCTCCGCCGCCGTGACCGTTATTTGAGTTTCGGCTTCCTCTACAAGCCATACCTTCTTTTTTAAAAAGAAAAATAAATACCATGGTTTACTTTTCTTTTATTTTAGTATTGAAAATGGTTTTCATAATGTTTTTATATCAATGTGTTGTATTGATATCTCGTGATTTAAATGTGGAAATTTAATGTTTCCTTTATGCATGTTTTATGTGATATGATTATGTTATGGATCTTGGGCATTATTATGAAGACGGGTGGTTCCGTGATAAACTAAGGGCGGGTGAGCCCGTTATAGCTCTCCAATGCATTGGATAATGCGAAGGAGTGAAACGTTAAGGTTTCTCTGAAGAGATTTTAGGGAATATACTGTGATGGGTATTCCAAACGTAACCAAGAGGGTTACTCCCTACGTAAGAATGTTATGAATGCCTCAAGTTACCTTTATGTCTTATGATTTCTATGATTTATTCATGATTTTATGAGTTATGTTAAAGTGCCTGTGTTTTATGGGTAAAGTATGATTTCATTATTATGTATATATGAACTCATGTTTCCTTTCCATGTTTTTTTTTATAACCCATACTGAGTTTTTATGCTCATCCCACGTTTTTGAAATGTTTTTCACAGGTCAAGGGAAAGGTAAATGATAAGATGATAGAGTCAAGGATGTGTCAAGAAATAATCCATGTTTTATTTTAAATGTGTTTCCATTGATGGGAATGAAGAATACTATCTTTATGTAACCACTTTGTTTCTATGTGGATTGTAATGCAAGTTTTATGATGTAATTCTCTAAAACTCTAAACCCGAAAAGATCCTCAATGTGTAATCTTGTAATAACTCAAGATTAAGTAAGGTTTAAGGCTGCGGCCTTATAGAGGGAATCACGAGATCCTATTCCAGGGGAGAGCTTTAGTACTAGTGGAGATAAGGGAGGAGGTGATGTGGGGATTCCACACTTCTCCCTTGGATGTATATCCCGGTGTGGATAAGATGTACAGAGACCTTCAGCACGGGTTTTGGTGGCCTGGCATGAAGTGGAGCATAGTTGAGTTAGTTTTTTGGTGTTTTACCAGTCAGTAGGTGAAGGCAGAGCATCTGGTTGTGGAAGGTTTGTTGCATCCCCGTGATATCACAATGTGGATGTGGGATGGTATATCTATGGAATTCATCACCGGGCTTCCATGCACAATGAAGTTCCCTGAATCCATTTGGGTGATATTGGACCCACTCATGAATTTAGCGCACTTCCTTCCCATCAGGGAGCAGAGCTCGGTGGAGAGTCTAGGGAAGCTATATGTATAGGAGATCATCTTCTTTCATTGATTACCCTCGACGATCATCTCCGACCATGATGCACAGTTTATGTCGTGATTTTGGTGAGGCCTGCAGGAGGCATTCAGGACTCAGCTGTGAATGAGTACATATTTTCACCCCTTGAGGGACGACCAGATCGAGCGCATTATCGATGTGTTGGAGGATATTCTCAGGGCGTGCGTGCTAAACTTTTACCTAAGTAGGGAGCATCACCTGCCCTTGGTGGTGTTCATTTATAAGAAAAGTTAGCACTCTACCATTGGCATGGATCCATTTGAGGCCCTATATGGGAGACCCTGAAGGTCACCGTTGTTCTAGACTGAGGTTGGGTAGACCTCCCTCATGGGCCCATAGATGGCGTGGCCGACGATGGAGAAGGAGCAGGTCATTCGTGTGTGGATGAGGATGGCTCAGAGCAGACAGAAGTCCTACGTAGATTATCATCATAGGCATTTGGAGTTCGAGAAGGTGGACTATGTATTTTTTAGATTCTCCCCGCAGTGTGGAACATGGCGATTCGACCATAAAGGCAAGCTATCCCTGAGGTTCCTCGAGCCTTTTGAGATCGAGCACAGGGTTGGCGAGGTTGCCTACCGTCTTGCTCTACCACCACAGCTGAAGAGAGTGCATGATCTATTCTATGTGTCACAGCCGAGGAATACGTGCATGACCCCACACACGTCATCGACTAGGGAGATCTAGACATTGAGGATGGATCCTCCTTTGCAATGCACCTGGTGGAGATTGAGGACCGACAGGAGCAGACTCTGTGTGGATGGACCATTCATTTGGTTTGAGTGTTGTGGCAGCATTGGAGGGTGCAGGAGAGCACCTGGGAACAGGATATCCAGATGTGGGATATGTATCCCGAGTTAATTTTTCAGTTTTTTTTCATGTATGAATAACTTGAATGAGGGAATGATGTAAGAACCCAGGTTTTGAGCCTGTGAGACTTTTAATTTTTTTTTGATGTTATTTATGATAAGGACATTTAGACGGTGTGTGATTATGATCCCCAGTGCGGCTGGAATTAAATTTTAAGTGCGTTCACACTATACATGCCAAATAAATAGAATACCTCATAAATGGTTTCTCGTATGGGAAATCTGAGGGCACAGTTGAGTCCGGAGAATGTCATTTACCATAGGAGGGGTGTAACATTCGTAGGCACGACCCTTCTGTGGAAAACACCACCAGGTGCATTTTCGTAATTTAGTGGCCTCGGGCGTGAACATTATATCTTTTGAATGGAGTCTTAGATTAAAATTATGAGACCAAACTTGCGCTCAAAATGTGGATTTTACCCAACGAGCGGCTAAACCTCGACCCCGTCGAGAGTTCGGGTATGGGCCCACTGGTGGGTTTTTAAAATTAAATAAATTTTAATTAATTTTCCCTACTTAAACACGTCCAACCCCCCGCTGCCCTCTCCATCCCCCATTTATTTTCTCTGGAGAATGCTCCCAATATGAACTCCCATCCCCTTCCTTCATGCTCCACCTCCTCCCTAGCAAGGTGTTTTCAGTTCCGGTGAAGGCGGGTAGATCGTGGGGCGTCGGACTACGCCCTGTGAGGTAGGCATCATTGCATTTCCATTTTAATTTTCTTGATCTTCTTTAAAATAAATTTATATAGTGGAAATGCAGCTTAATTATTGAGATAAGGCCATATTTGAGTAGGGTTCGATCCGAGCTTTTGAACGATTCTTTCAGATCAAAATTTCGAGTCTCGGGTTGTCTGGGGAAACACCGAGAAGTTTTCTGGAGAAAACCCCCATTTTCTAGTGGTTCCAAGGTGGTCCACCGGCTCCTCATTGTTTTCTGGCGGGCAATTGTGGCAGCACTGGCTACCTAGGAGGCAACGCGGGCTCCCCAGGCGGTGGTGCGGGCTCCCAAGGAGGCTTCGTGGCTCCTTGGATGGAGCCCTACCTAATATCACTTGATCAGATATATCAAATTCCATTACACTAACTTCATGTTCCCCCAATCAATATGTTGATTGGATTCAGCATCTTCCTAGCATATGAAGGCCTCAATAATATTCAGGAAATAAAACACACAAAGTAACTACAATGAAATTATTCATAAGAAAACCTGACATCTTTATTAAGTGGGAATCTCTCCAAAGAAACAAAAATGACAAAGAACAAGTTGTTCATGCGTTGTATCCTTCTAAAAAAATCCTGACTGAAATTTAATCAACCAGAAAAAACTGTTCAAATGACCAGGTATTTATAGGAACATATCCAATGGCCATATTTTCCCTAATAGTAATATATTCTTTGAGTTTGTTTCAATGATTTGGACAACTGACACTTCAACATCAATATTTTAAAAGAAAGTCTAATGAAATTCTGGTTCAACCCCATATAGTGAAAATAATGTTACATTATGATATAAAATAATTTTTCTTATTTAGAATTTGGACATTAATCAATCTAATGGATTTCCTTGCATATTGTTTTATTTGTATCATTGTGAATAAGGATCAAATTTTCATCATTTCGTATGTTAGTCCGATTATAAAGACTATGTCTATATAAAAGACAAGAAATAATGTCTTACAACTGTTCTGATAAGATTAATCCAAATATTACTAGATCTATATTCATTACAATAATCATAATGACAGAATTTTCTATAAATTCATAAAAACATTATAATTGATTCTAAGTATTGTAAATGTATATGTTTCCTAAAAACACTAAAAAAAATTTAATATAAAAAGTTAGTAATAATGTATTTAAGAAATTTTTTTTGATTTCCAAAACTAAAGGAGGGGAAATGTCATAAGAGAAGATTTTGACTCAACAATCTCTATTTTTTGGGGAAACAGAAACCAGAAAAGTTAAAAAAAACTATGAATTTTTTTTATGTTTATTATCTTTAAATTACTTCGTATTCAGAAATGAAATTGAAAACTTATCTCCTTTAGAGTTTAAATACAAATTTTAAATAATTGATAAATATTATTAAATCCCCTTTATGATAAGAACTCATATAAGTGTCATATTCTCTTCATTAAAGGTATTTATGACCCTTACAAAACACATCTCAACCTTGGTATAAGTAATTTCCCCTTTTATGATTTTCAAAAAGGAATTAGAAAAATTATTTGAGTTACCTGAAAAAGATTATAGAAAAAATATTTATTGATAATGATTTTTAAAGAACAAATATCAATACAAAAAGTTTTGAATGGGTAATCGTTATATCTTTATTCTTCATTAAGGATTTATGGTGGATTTTATCTTTCTGATCCATTACCATTCTTTAAGAAAAAAATGATATTACTTTATCTTGTGACTAATTCATTTATTACTAAATTTTGTGTATTTCTTATAATTCTACAATTATATTTTTCAAACTAAGGATTTCATCATTCAAAACATATAATTATGCAATCTCTATTCAAATGTATCTTATTTTCCCATTTTTGAATTTGATACCATGAGAATGATTATCATACTTATTCATAAATTTCTCTACAATCTTTACCTTTTCTTCCATGCTTTTGGATAAGTATTTATAGGCTTCTGTAGATTCATCCATGTATTTATATAACTCTTAAATGGAATACTCAAGTCTCTTGATTTCAGTAATGATATTAGGTGACCATTTTAAAACATTTTTTAATGCTTTCTTGGGTTCTTGACTTGGTGGATTTTGAGTTCATCTTCATTACAAAAAACTATAATAAAAAAATTTAGCATACTTCTATTTATGAATTTTATTTTCAGGAACTAAATTAATATTTTCTTATAGAATTGGGAATTAAATAATAATATCTTGAAGTATCGTTAAATCATGATCAGTATAGTGAAATCCTTATACATTTATCATATCTACTGAATCTAATATTTCAATAGTAGGATGTTGAGGATGAGTGGTTCCACCTTCTATTTGTATTAGTTTTTATACTTTTTTTATTTTAAACTATATTTTAAAATATATCACTACCAAATGTTTTAGTTGAAATTTTAAATAGATCATCATAATCATGATTTCTATTGTCATAATGATATCTATCATATTATATTTATGAATTATTGTCTTTTTATACCTTCTTGGATGAAGACATTACTTTATTGGTTATGGGGTATTTTTCATTTCCAGAATATCATAGGTTAAATCCAATAATGAATCTCTTCAGTTTCTCAAGGAAAACTTCTCAAACTGAACATATTAATCTTTGAATTTTATTTCATTCTAATCAACTTTAATCCCTTCATTTATATTGAGTTTATTAATATCATCATCATAGTTATCATCATCATCATTGTCATCATCATTATTATCTTCTTCTTTTTATTTATCTTGCACATATTTTTCAATATCATTGTATTCAGTATCTTCTCATGTTCCGATAACTTTATTTATATTTTATGAAACCCAAACTAAAATAATAAATTAATCCATTTAATTAAAAAACTCTTCATAATGATAATATTTTTATATTAAATCATCCTTACCAGTATGTATCAATTCGTTAATAGATTTATCATTTCAATTTCCTATGATAGAGTGTACAATAGAATAAACAAAATCCATTTCGTGAAATGAAAAATAGCATCATGATTTAGTTTATTGGTTTTTGTATGAGGAACTAAAACATTTTTTAATTCCACATTGACATCTTTCGACATAGTTTCACATATTTTACCTTATAATAACTTATTTTATTATTATTTATTCTTTCTTTCATCTTATATAGTATCACCATCGTGAATTAAAAGGATAAATATTCAGCTATATGAAATACAGATTGAGAATATCCTTCTTTCCACTCACGAATTTTATTTCACTATTCTTCAACCACTTCATCAGGGAATGAAATTATATTCTGGATTTTCAACGACTCTAAATATTTTTCATTTCATTCATTTTCATTCTCACCTTGAATAATTTACTTTTTTTAATTTTGAACACTTTTCAATGGTTTCATATAACTTTCTACTTTAAGAAATATTTCTCTTTATTTGTTGACAAATTCCCTTTTTCTTCTTCAAAAAACATACATAATTGTCTTGATATTATCATCACCAATGAGAATAATTTTCATTTTCGTTGGATTTTAATTTTTTTCATTATTTAATGAATTTACACTCTTAAGAAATAAATTTTTCAACAATTCAAGAAACATTATGATATAAGACATAATGAACCTAGGATTTTGTTTGAAAATGGTGATAAAGTTATAACTGATGATATCTATCTTTTTTATATTCACAAAGAAATCCAATATGAAAACATCAGTTACGTTTTGGGAATCACAATCATCTTTTCTAGAAACAATAAACCTTTACTCCACAATAAAATAATCTTATTTTTGACGGTTAGATGATTTAATTTCATATTCTTATCACAATGATGAAAAAAAGATCCATCTTCCTTATTCTTCTCAAAATATCCTAGAGTATCAAGCATTTTTTGAGATGTGTAGAAAGATTCTCCTCGAGTAGGAATTATAATAAATAAAGTGGTTTTTAAGAAATTTGATATCATTTTCCTTTTGTTGTAAAAGATATATATTTTTCATTATCAACATAAAACACCATGGATTATTAAAGATGAATATAAAATTATTATTTTATATTACATATAGTCAAAATAAAAGAATTGTTAAAAAATAAGATCTTTAAATGAATATTCTTCATTTAAACAAAATAAATGGTATCTAATAACCTTATATTAAGGTTACATTGTTTTATACATACACAAATGTCTACCTTTCCTAAAAAAATAAATCCATTGATGTAATGGTCAGATTCTCAGTCTAATATCCTCAAAATCCCTCGATTTGATGTATTAGATTCCATCACACCATCTCTTTGTTCCCTAGATTAATTAAATTATTATATTTTCTATCTACCAAGCCTTGGAATCCCTCGATCGTATTCAAATAATCAAACACAGAAAGGAAATAAAAATAAATTCATAAAAAGAAAGAATGATATTTTTTTCTTAAGAAGACTCTCACTAATGAGATGAAAAGTACTAAGAACACGACGTTCATAATTTTTATCCTTTATAATACATATAATGATAAATGGAATTCACTAGTAGATAAATATTTAAATAACTTTGTATTTAAATGAAAATCCCTGAAACATATTTTATCCAACAATCATATTTTTTTTTGAGTTTGTTTAAATTACATGGATAGCTGGAACTGTATTGTCTATATAATAATTTAAGGTCTTATGTCTTTTTATTTCAAATCATTATAGTTAAAAATATGTACCATTATGATAGAAAATAATTTTTCATTTTCAGAATTTAAACATTAGTCAATCCAATTGTTTTAATTATACAAGTCATTACGTTGATATTCATGAATGTGTCTCAATGTTCATCACTTTAGATGTTAGTATGATTATAGTGACTTTTTTAGTATGAAATAATAGATAGAATGTCCTATAACTGATATTATAAGGTAAGTGTGATTATTATCGACCCTATATTCACTATGATAATCATAAGGATGAAATATTTCCTAAATTCATGAATACATTAAAACAATTTATAATAATGGTAAAAGTATATATTTTCTAAAAAAACATTCAAAAACACTTTGGACATAAAATTTTAGTAATCAAGCATTTAATAAAGGGTTTGTGATTTTCAAAACCAAAGTAGTGTAAAATCATAAGATATTTTTTGAACTCAGTATCAGTGTATTGACTTAGTATAGATTTTGATAAATGGTGGTTGTTGACCAAGAATACATGGAAGGAATAACTAATAGATCTCATTTAATGGAGAATTTTTTAGGATTCATTCTTCGATAAAAACATAACTTTTGATCAATAAATTTAGATGAGGATATTGTACATTAGCTTAAAATAAATGTAAGAAAATATTTTGATAGATTATAAAGGCTTGATTAAAAACTAATCTTGGCATTCGATGGATTACATATGAAATATATCGAATAATATTTACCATTTTAAATATGGTCTAAAAAAATTATAAAGGGAAATGGTCTCCAAAAAATTTTCATCATATTATGAAATAGTTTTACGAGACATCAAATTGGAAGAGTAATTATCTAGAATCAAAAATATTTTAGTGGAAAAATATATGAAGAGGTTACCTGAAAAAAAACATCAATGACGATGATGAAGAAAAATTACATTATGTGAGAAATGTGGATGGAATTGCCCAGGGAAATTCTTCAAAGGAATGAGAGTTTTCTATTTTAGTGGATACAAGGGTAACTAAAAAAATAATGACAAAACATGAATAAAAAGGATACTATTCCGTGTTACTTTAGGGAGATAAGCCACTACACATGTGAGTTCCTCAAGTGTTAAGAGAATATACCTCTAAATAAGATAATCGATCAATTCAATGCTTATGTTTTTAATACAACCAAAGTTTAATGATTAATATTAATGTTTTTTGATTCAATAAAAATGTTATTTTCATATTTTACTAATGATATAACAATTATAATAGTTAGGAAATATTTACATATTGTAATGTGGTACTATTTCATTGAGGATTGGAGGTCACATTTTGAATGTTTCCATGAAAATTAATTCTGTAGCAAGTTAATTTTTTTTAATCACATGATTAAGGGAATAATAACTTAAATATGTTCTTGATATATATAAATTCCTTTGGAATGAGGATATTATTGTTGTGATTAATGTGTGTTGGATAATACAAACTATAATGGGAATGCTTATTGTTTTGTTGAAAATGTGGTTTATTCCAATATTTAAAGGGTTTACAACCATTTTTCATTTTAGTAATATATCCAATAACACATGTCTTACATAATTAACAAGGATGAATTCATGTTTCGTATTAACATTTATGGTAATTAATGTTATTAACATATTTAATTTGAATACATGATAAGGGTGGTCACATATTCTGTATGTGATGATTAGAGAGAAAATTTATGTTGATTTAAGGCTAATGATATGTTCAATTTGGAAATTAAATTTCCTTCCATTTAATTTCATGGATCATAATCTTATGAAAAATTAGAATATTTATGAAATGGTCTAGGTTGATCTTTGGATGAGGTTTTTAGTGGTTAATGTATTACTTTACCCTTTGATGCATCCTATACATAGAAATGATGTAGGAATATTTCAAGGCACAAACAAAGGATAATATTTTGTCTATGAATTAGAAACTTATATTTAATTATATTCTTATAGAGTTAAATAATACGTCGACTATAAGAATAATTGACTTGAAACCTAAATGTTGTCCTATTATCTATGTTTTTATGATATCAATGACCATTTTCATAACCGCGGTTTAAGGATTTGTGTTCATCAACATTAATGTCTACATGTTACCAATCACAATCCATATGAACATGATTGTTAGATTTTTCATCTGTATACATGCTTCCATTTCCCACATATGTTCTCTTACTAGGTATCCTAGTTACGTGAATGTTTGACTACCCTTTATCACTAATTAGTAATATGTGATTTTAATCATATTCATGGTGTGGGCTTTGAATAATAGTTTATTTTCAAATATAAATCCCTTGATTGCTGAGATAAAATTAAAATTACAAGGATGAAATTTATTTAAGGTGGGGAGAATGTAACACCCCAAGATATTTCAATATATGTCTTTTAGAATAAATTATATATTTTTCCAATATTTCACTATATAAAACACCCAATTAATATTATGTGACCAAAAATTTTGTTTATATTACTATACATAAAATATATATATTAGATTGTGTTACAAATAAGGATGACTTTGATCAATGGTTTGTGTAACACGTAAGACCATGTTTTACCAAACAATAATATATTATTAAAAATATAATTATTCAATATAATAAAATTCAACCTTCTGATAAATTTATGATTATGGATAGTATTAACTATCTTATGAAAATATATGGTTGAATTAATTAGTTATATGTTAATTAGAAATGAGTATAAGAAGCCATTGAATATAATGTGAATGTTTTAATAATAAACACATTTTATGTTGAAGAAGCCATTGTATCCTAATAAATTAAACTAATTATAGTTATTTAGTACTATTAACAGAATATACATATATATATACATATATATATTATATTCAATAAAAATAATTTTCACATTCATCCAATAGAATTTAAAATCCTATGATATGAACAAACCAAAAATTCGACCTAAAAATGATTAATTTTTTAAAGGAAATTTTACATCATTTTAATGGTGTAGTAGCATTAAATAATTTTGTGAAAAAATTTACGAATTAAATAATAAATTATAAACTTCATTTTTTAATGTGAAAATTCAAAAATAAGTTAAGGGGGATTTTTTTTATTTATCTGTGATGTTTAATTTTTTGTTGAATAGTGAAAAATACTGAATTTTACTTCAAAACATCTTTTTCTTCTAATTTATTTATAAATATAAATTAAATATATTGTTTGTATTAAATATTAATTACAAAAAGTTTATGTATAGTTATCAATTTTAGGACATTGGAATCAAATTTAAATGGAAATTGGATGTAAAATATATGAAACTTTTGAATGTTTTTACATTAAAAACTGGTATTTTCTTCTCATCTTGGGGATTAATGTTATTGAAACATGAATAAATTGATTAAATATTTGGAATTATCGTAATATATAATTTTTTGGTTGTTAAACATAGTTTTTGACAAGTAATATTAGAAAAAGTAATTAAAATTAATTACAGTAATTAAGAAGAAATATTTCTTAACAAGGGACTGAACGTTAAACATAAGGCTCACAATGATCTAGAAACATGTAAATAATACATTGTATGTTAATATTTAAATAATATCTTCTATTTTATCTAATATTTCAAATTATTTCATCAACATGACATTGGGAAAATTTTTGTGGAATTACCATTTCCAAAATTTACATGAATGACACTCTCCCTCCACTATAAGAAGAAACTCACCCCTCTCAGTTATTCCCACCTATCAAGTTCTTTGTTTCACCAAAAATCAGATAATATACTATAAAAAAATATCAAAACTCAACCTATAATCCTCACCTTAATTTTAAATTCATTCAAGGAATCCATTTGGTGAAAACTAAAATGAGTCACCCGAAGAAGATGTAACATCCTTCATCTTTCACTTTCGTAAGATTTTCATTATTTACACACACAAATACGCTTATTCCATTCTTACATAATAACATAATTATTATAAATATAATAATATATTGTTATATTAATGGTTCTACCTAAAATTACACAAACTTACACTTAATGTTTAATGAAGATAACCTTTATGTGTAGGACGAACTACCGCCTCACAAAATGATGTCATTCATTTTTACTTTGGGGCCTCTCTAGGTTAGGGTTTATGATGTAAAAATTATTTCTAAATTATATATATTATATTTATAATCTATTTATTGGTATATAATTATATAATAAATTATTCATTTATTCACTCAATTTTGTGGGAATATGATAGAATCATTTGTGGATGTGTGGACTACGACCTCCTCAAAACGATGTGATTATTTCACACTATGCATGGAACATATAAAATATTGTTTTATTTAAAAATATTTATCACAAATTACATATATATGATAATTAATATATAATTAACATTCAGTAAAAATAATTTATTATTTTCTTTTTTACTCTTTTCTCACAATAAAAAGTGATAACGACGGTCGTGGACGTATGGACTACATTATCTCGAACACGAAGTGATTCATTTAATATTATTGTTATTATAAAAAGAATTATATATTATTAAATAACATTATATTTATGATATAATTATCATTATGGAAATATATATTGTTATATACCTTCTTTCAATAAATATCACTGAAAATGGGAATGTTAATCACGCATACGTATGACCTACCACCTCCATGACTGTAACATTGGTTCATTTTTCATAATAGTCACTCATGATTGGTTTTAATAGTAAATTTAAGGAATAAATATTATACTTATTTTATTATTATTATTCTCTATGTGATTAATTAATGACCCATTGGTCTATAGTTGACATACCAAAGTCATTTATGATATATAAACCGAATATAGTAAAAACAACTGACATAATCTTAATTTTTTGAGTATATATTTAGAAAAATTTAATAAGTCAAAATATAGTAATTAGAAACATGTAAAGGGTTATTGTGAATGTAAATAATTAATTTAAATTAATTATTCAAGAATATAATGAAATACATGGCATGTCGGACTCAATGTAATAGATTACATCACAATTTCACTTCAATGATGCATGTTGTTATGTTATGCATCATGATTAATTTTTTTGTATATAATTCTATTTTAAATTTTATATCAATAGTCTACATATTACCATTATATTATAATTTTCATTTAATTTTATTCCTTCATTAGGATTAGGATTAATGTATTTCAAACTGGTAATGGACACATTGGATTGTTTAAAGATTATTTTCCCCATGATTGTTTAAAAGGATATTAAAATGATATTTATGTTAATAAAGATACAAAAACCCTTTATTTTCATATCTTATACTAGGGAGTTAATTATAACTCAACATTATTTATTAAAAAGGTTATTTGTTGATAATTAACGTGGTTTATTAATAAAATTTTTTATTCGATATATGTGGAATGCTTTCGATAGGTACGAAAAAGGTGGGGTACGATTATAGATTGTACCTTGATGCATTGTTATTCTCATGAGATAAATTAGTTGGACAATTTAGATTGGTTTTTACATAATATATATAACATTCATGTGAATAGTTCGGATGGTAATGGTACTATGTATCAATGAAACACGGTGTCCAATAATCAAAGATTTCCTTGATTTATATTTAGTTATTATTTATCCATTATATTATGTATTTGAATATTTTTGGATATATATCATTCTATGTTTATTAACTAAATGAAACCTATTTTAGTTACATACATTTCTATATTGATGATTCATTATCTAGTCATTTTAATGGCATGTGTTCCCATTTATTTAATCTTCCTTATTGATCTGTTCTTATTTATTCATTATTTATTTTTCATTACATACCATTACATATCATTTAATAAATCGGTTATTATCTTTTCTTTCCTCATGTCATTAAGAGTAATCCTTTTAATTTTATTGATCTATTCTTAGATTTTACATAAGTTATTCTTTATTTTCTTTCCTGAATGTAATATAGTTATCTTGAATGTTATCTGGTTTTTCAAAACCACTAAAAAATAGTTTCTTCATAATTTAATTCTTTTTAATAATTTCAATGTAATAATGTAATACATCATCATTTGGATTATGGGGTTGGGGAGTTAATGATTTTCTCATAATTCTCTAGAATAGTAAACCTAAAATTTCTCTGGGTATGTAAGTGATCTAATATTAGCTTTTGGTTTTGTATGTTTTGGAAGAGAATAATTGGGCCACATTTATAGATATAAACGCATGAAATGTAATTTTTATATTTTTATCAATGGATATGAGAGTGTGGGTATTGGGATATTATTGTTGGTATCTTAGATGAGTTTAGACAAAATTTGAGATTAGGATGTCTTGATGAGATTTTATTGTAGGATTTATAGATACCATCATAGATATATATTTTTTCAGTTAACCATGTGATTTAATCTTGAAAATAACTTTTTAGGTTTTATGTGACGGAAATTTTATAATGATAATGGAGTCTTAAGAAAGAAATATCTAATCATTAGTTTTATCATGAGTGATAATTCGAGGAATAAAGTGATTTAATTTTATGGAAACATTCTTTAATTTTTTTTAAAAACTCTATGGTTTATATGATCATTTATTTTGAGGTAAGTAGAAGTTATAGAATTTTTTGGATGATAAATGAATGGAATGAGATAATCATTACGGTCAAAACATATCTTTAATTTTGAATATATCAAGGTAATTATCAAGGACTTTTACCACATTCATTTTAATGTTATATTATTTTATATTAATATAGTTTTATAAAAAGGAAAACATATAGGCTTGGAAACAACACATCATGTATAGAAATTCCATTAGTCTAGAACCCAAAATAGAAGGACAATGGGGGAGAATCACATAAAACTACCCTATTTTATGACATTTTTAGAAGGATGATGGCATAAAAAATGGATAATGGAAGAATCATTAAATATTATGATCACAATAACTATGAGAAATAGAATCCTATTGAAAAATAAAAGTTAGCATTAATAAAATATCATGTTAGGGAAAAGTAATTGTTCCAATTTGGTGGTGGGGGGATGGTTGAGGGACCTTGATTTTTATATTGGAATGGAGACCAAATTAATGAGGTATTAAAGTCCGTAGTAAACCCATCCTTTTTTGTCATTGATTTAACTCCTTTGTGAAAATCATCATGAAAGGGAAGTTTTCACGTATCTCAAATAAAAATTAATTGAATGATGAGAGGGTAAACATATTATGGTATTCCATCACTATGAGAGTCATTTCAAAAAAGGGTGAGAATCTTAGAAAATTTGATGAATTCATGAGATGAATTACTACGATCTGGGGCATTGTTGGAAAGAAGATGACAGCCATGGAGAGAGGACACTACTATGTGTAATATCCTTTATATAAATAAATATGAAGGTCCTTGAGCCTCAGATCTATACACTAGAGGCCAGGATTCATATGAATATAGAAGTGGGATAAGATCATTGAACATGATTCAGTTAGAAATAATCATATTCATGTATGGATTCACTTTTTAGGTTGAATTGGAAGTATTGGAATACACTTATTCTCTGTGATACTTCCTCTGTAGTGGGTTACCAAATTTGGATAGGCTAGAAAACTAACAACCCATGAATTGAACATTGTGTATGAATCTTGTTGAAAGGATATATTTCAAACACTCCGGTTGAAGAAGTGTTTTTATCCACACGGGATGATACCATTAATTTACATGTTAAATATGAGAGGAAGAAAAAAACATACTGAGTTGTTTAGTTCTTGGGAATATATTATCAAAACGATATATGACCAAATCATTCATGGTTTCTAACATGAATGGTCATGATGAATCTAGTTACTGAAAAGAAAAATTGTAATGAAATATTCCTCTAGTTGTGGAAAATGTGATCACTCACTCTGGCCAATCTAAAGTGCACATGACTGGGGATGTATCAAAAAATCTGGAATAGGTCAAAAAACCATACTCACCCTTTTAAAATACTCATAATAATTTCAATGTAGAGGGGTGATATATGGATAACATGGAGACTTCTCCATTGGATCATGATCACTCTAAAACTACAGAGATTATTGTGAATCCCCTGGTGAACTAGCAAGATGATGGTTTCAATAGCAGATCACCTGACTCTGAAATGATGGGGATAATAATGATTCAGGTAACAAGAAGTGTAATGATGAAATTGATGAGAATTAGAGGATGTATAATTATTGTTTTAGAATAACCCTGTTTGTGGGAGGATCTCTACATAATGTGTAAGGGGCTCTCTACACTAACGAATCCCCTAATAATCTTGTGACTTTCTATCCTGATAATAATTTGGAAAAAGTGATGTATGTATCCTAATACATGGTTACAACCTTCCCTCACATGGACAGAGGTATCTATGAATTATTAAATCATGGAGGATCATTGAACACTTCCAAACCATCATTGGAAAATAATGTGAGGATTGCTGATGATAAGGTGAGAACAATTAGGAACTATGGAAGAACTCTCAAACCCCCTATGGATGCAATGCTGCCTCAACAAGGCACCCTGACAATAGAGGCGGCTATGACTCCAATTAAGGTTGTGAAAGAAGACCCAGAAGGGGAAAACATATAGAATATGATGAAATTAATGATATGGAGATGGAAATCTCACTGGTCCCTACCTCTAAAATAGCATGGAGGAAAATATCTACTAAAAATCATGTGACCATGGAAATATTGAGAATGAATTCATTCTGTTGAATATTATATTTTGGTGGATGTAGACGATGATACATAAACCTGTGAGTAGACTTAATTTATTCTAATTGAGTAAAAAGTGATAAATATATATTAAAGGTTTTCATAGTGGAAAAAACATTATATAACATTTCAAATTCATGGAAAATGAAAAATAAAGGAAGTAAAATAAAGGATCAAATTAAAATGACACCATAAGGGGGCGTCAAGAAATGGGAAATACCTATAAATAATCGAGCTACATTATTGGAGTTTCTAGGGTATTGGGAATTCCCTAATCACCAAATCTTATAGGCACCTTATAATTACCCACAAAACTATGTTTATTGGTATTTCAAAACCCACTCATTAATTTGAGAATTAAAATGATTTGAAATTTTAATCTCTAGGATACAAAATTATGAAACATGACTTACACCCTTATATTATGGACCAGTATTGGGTCCTCACTCATGGAAACATTAACGTCACAACATGTTCTATGAAATAATAGAGCATAACAATCTTATTATAAAATTCAGCTTGTGATCTTTAAATCTCATTTTATAGGACTGTTCATCATACAGTAGACAAGGGGATCCTTGGAAAACAAATGGGGCTATATCAGATTCTATTAATTATAAATGGGCTGTTCTTGGGTACTTCAATTATATTCTGACATCTGAAAAGAAAATTGGACTTATATTTAATAAGATTTCTTCCATGAATTATCTTTTTCAATTGAGAAATGAAACCCTATTGTGGTAAGAATTATTGGACTATATTTCACATAGAGTAGATACCCAGTGAACAGAGGACCAGAAAAATAACATCATAGTTTATCCAAATGGATGATAGGCATGTTGAAATTGGAGTATCAGGTTGAACATTACCAAAACACAACTCAAATAATAATATCATTCTTATGGAAGTGTCACATAATTTTCCTTGATTGAATCATGTTCCATCAATATTTAACAATGGATGGATTCTCACCCCTAGGTGTAGAGAGAATTGTTTTGAGGCATAGAAATTTTTCCTTGTTGAATTTACTTTTTAAGATTTAGATGTGAAATTAAATAATAACAATGGTTTACTTAAATATTGGAGATGAAAATATTTATCCAAGCCTCACCTAAAAATTAAATCATTTGTAGAACATCCTTAGTACTATCAAACAAGGAACCAACATCATGAAAACCCTTAAATAGGAAAAAATACAAGCTTATGAAAGACTAGATGAACTTTTTATGATAAAGAAAATAACTCATAATAATCAAATGAATATTAAATGCATAAATTATGGAAATATGCATTCTAAATTCTTTCTCGGATTTCATAAATAATGAAAATTTAATGAAGGAACCAAGAGAAAAAACATTAATGTTTGTCTCTAGACTACTAGAAATGAGATCTCCCCAGAAGTGGTGTACAATTTTAATGGTATTTACATTGTTAATTCACAGACTGACTTTTATAAAATGCACAAAATAAATGATGTTTGTGTTGAGGAACACCAAAACTAAATTCCTATTATGCCTCAATCCATAGAAGAGATCAAATAATAACTTCTCTCTCATAATATGGAGAGTTCCCTTGGCCTCAACGGGTTTACTAACTAATTCTATATGTTTTACTAGGATATATTGAATATTGAAATTACTTATGTTATGAATGAATTATTCTCCCACTCATCAATCTCACATGGGGTAAAATATGGTTTCATTTTATTAATCCCCATGTACGGAAATGTGATTGACATTTAATATTGTAGGTTGGATGCCTGGGTAAATACTATGTAAAATATTATCATTAAAATAATCAAGAACAAGATGGGAGAGATTGTTAAGAACATTATAACTCCAAATCAGTTGTGTTTTTTCCTAGGGAGAAACATCCAGAACTATCAATTTATAACCTCATAATGTGTGTATATTATGAATAGAAATATGAAAGAAGGAAATATTTCTCTTAAATTAGATATCTCCAAGTCCTTTGATATGATAAAATAGATATTTCTATTTGATTTCCTAAGAAGCTATGGCTTTTGAAATGAATTGATCATACTTGATAATGTTATCCTCAATTATTTGAGGCATTCCATCATCATAAATGGAACCCCTAGATGATTTTTGTTGTTTATAAAGTTTGTGTGATAGGGTGGACCATCATCCAGGCTTTTTTTTCTATTGATGAAGAAAAATTATGTTGATTATTAAATGATCTCACTAATATTAGACATTATAGACCAATAAAGGTCAGAGTGGGTGAATATTTTCTCTCACATCTTCTATACCCCAATGAAATATTAATTTTTTGGAAAGTATCCATGAAAACTATATACTTAATCAATTAACTCTTCACTCATTGTGAGGAGGTGGATGGAGAACCCATAAGTTGGGATAAATATTTTATTGTTTTGTATTGATGAAATTATAGAGGGAAAATAGAACAAAATTTTGAAAAGACACAGTGTTAAGATGGGGTCACTCCCATTCATTTATCCTAGGGTATCTATATTTTAGGTTAAGGTCAAATGAATTTATTTATTTGGAATATTATCCAACATTGTGAATCAATTGGCCAGGTAGAAAGGCAATGACATGTACATGGCTAGAAGAGTATTCCAGGTTAACTCTAAGTTCGCATCCATGTTTGTTTACCCTTTATCGATCAATATATGGAAAATAATCCTTATCATGTAACATCATTGATACCTTGGGTGTCAAAATCCTTTGAATCATTAATGATAGTAACAATGTTAAATTTAGATGGAACATGATTTTCAATACTACTTTGAATGATATTTTGGTCACCAGATTAAAAATGGGGACTTCTAAATGGATAAAAATTTGATTTGAAATCCCCTATTTGGACCCCTTTTTATAAAAATGTAATTTGAATCATGTTTGATAGAAATTGGTTCAAATTAAGTGTCTCCAACCTCAACTATTGGAACTGTAATTGGCTAGGCATCCTATTACAAGATGTTGTTACCATACCTTTAGATTCAGTTCACATGAACATTAATGAATTTATTTCATAACATCAAAATTATGAGAGTTTGGATGATATAGAAACCAAAAAAAAATTCAAAATTATGCTTTTATGGATTATGAAACCATCATATAGAAACACTATCTGATTGGGTAGTTCAATACCAGGGATACAATATCCCCAAAATAACAACAAAATGAATTTTGGATTTTAATGAACCAGTCATACAACCATCGAAATTTATTTTTAAATCGAGACTATATAAAAATAGCATTCCCAATCATGATAAACATAAAAAATTAGGGTGAAACATTGTATCAACATTCTCACATTTCATGAATACTGAATAGGATATCCATCACTTAATTTTTGAGTTCTTATTGTTTCATGAAATTATGGTCATTTTCTACCTACCTATTTGAAATGTGTTTTGATACTCACCTATTGGTACCCAATCTACATGAGTTGATTTACATTGATGGTAGATGAGATAATGTGTAGAACCTCATTATGGGAGAAATATAATCATTATTCGCTATTGTGTGGACTATTAGCAATGAGAATCTATCCAACGATCAAGATCCATATGTTCATTGTGTCATGATTGCACTGCACAAGGATACATACAAAACTTTATTGGTGCAAACCATAGGTATGTCCAATTGGTATAATGATATAAAAACCATGATTCTCTTGGGGTTTCATGGTTTCTGAATAATCCCAAAGCTATGAAAAATATTACATGGATCCCACCCATTAATTCATGGATCAAGGCCAACATGGATGAATATTCTTCTTGTATACTAAGACCCTCAAGATTTGGAGGGGTATTTCCAACCTATCGTGGTTTTGTCAAATAATGTTTCAACAATTAAATTGAAATTGGATTGTCCCTTGAAATTTAGTTATAATCCACTGTGTATGATGTTTGGTATTCCATTCAAAATAATTATAATTATTTATGGAATTTTTAGGACTCAAAAATTACTGCCATGATTTTCAAGCTAGAATAAGATACATACCATGGAAAATTCATCCTCATTGAATTGAAGGTCTATGTAGTATCATTCGACTGAATCTTTTTATTTCAAATAGATATCATGTGT
Organism: Viscum album; assembly: GCA_963277665.1. Classification (NCBI taxonomy): domain Eukaryota; kingdom Viridiplantae; phylum Streptophyta; class Magnoliopsida; order Santalales; family Viscaceae; genus Viscum; species Viscum album. The sequence goes on along the minus strand of OY728126.1, from coordinate 677,610,298 downwards.
AAAATCACGTGGGGGTTCCTCTATCAAAGAAGGCGATCACAGAGATGAATATGATGTGGTTCTTTAGGACACATCAAAAATTATATTTCAATGGTGAATGAAAATATGAATGGTTTAATTCACAAATTTCTTTTGTAATAATCTGATAAAAAATAATCTTTTATTTCTAATTTTTGAAAAAAATTTATTAAGATCAGATTCCACTAGATCAAAATCTTTATGGAATGATCTAGTTAACATGATATTTCTTTTCATTATTTATACTCTAAAAAATCAAAAAATTATTTTCTTTTTTGGAACATATGTTTTATCATATAGATAACCATGTGATTGTAAATTGATTTGGTGTGAAGTGATTAATGTTATTTTCAAATATGTTCACTATTTTTCAAACCATATATGATTAAGGTAAATAGAATATTATTAAATTTAATGGGAGGATAACATTTTCTTTAACTTTTAGAGGAATGTATAAATTTATAATTGAATTTTTGATAGTGAGTTTATTTAGACAAAGGGATAGTGTACCGTGTAGATTATATGTTTAGGGAACATAAATTTTCTTGAGATAAATAAAAAATTTATCAATAAAGGCATCATGATCATTATATTATTGTGTTTCAATCATACTGTAGAATATGTTGAGAATTTGTAAGGATATTCTTTTATTGAATAATGTATATTGACTATTGGGTAATACTATTGCGTTATATAGATTAATTTAGTTTTCGACAAATAGTGGTTTATAATATTTGAGAATCATATTATAATTTGTTGACAATTATTATTTTTTTAATGCCTAAATATAAGTGTAATTAATTTTTTTGGAATATGATATCCTTTTGAATTTAATTTTAGTGTATCTGATATAAAATATTGATATTAAATAATCATTGTTTAGAGAAAAAGAAATGGTATTTTGGTGTAAATTGATTTAATGATGAAACTCTTCTTGTAATGTAAGTATATTTCTTCATGTATGTATACATGAGAGTAATGTAATTCCAGAACCCTAGGAAAATTTTCTTGAAATAAAAATGTTATCTGTTTACTTTTCATACATTGAAAAAAATTTCTTTTAACGCATCATAAATTTATTATATTGAGATGGTTGAATTTATCATGAACAAGTTCACTTTTACTCTATATTAGTCCATGTGAGTTACTTTTTTTGTATGTCAATGTTTTTACATTCCACTAATGTTTCACAACATGGAATCCTAGAATCTATTACTCTAGATTACCTATATACTTACCCTTTTATCTTTTATGTGACTATTTATTATCCAATTTATGATGCTGTAATCAAAAAAACCATTTTAAAAGATTAATCCATGGTTACATAGATAATGATAAGATTTTAGGATTTAATATTAATATTGGGTGACAACATGATATCCCTATATATATTATATAATTATTATAACAAATTAGGTACACAATACTGATCATAAATGAATGATGAAATAATATTATTTAAATGTGACAATTATAACCAAACCACCAATTTGGAAACTATGAATAGTATTAAATTATATAAAAAATAAATATATATGTTGAAATAAGTATAGATTTATGGTATTTTTATGAAAATAATCAGACATTTTTTTGGTAATTTCATTTTATTTTAAAAAAAATGATTAATAATGTGTTTTCATCCATTTAATGAGTAAATATAATAATAAAATTCAATATTTTCTATAATAAATATTATTAAAAATGAATTTCTTTTTTATCTCATCATTTTTAAAGCACATAATTTTTTTTTTATTTTTTTATAAATAGATTTATGTAATGGATTCAACCTTCAGGTTCTGTTACATTGTCAAAATTTAGTGTGTGGGCTGTTCTTATAGGCATTGGTGGCTCTTTTAAGGAGTTTCTCAAAAAAAATCTAGTTTTTTTTCCATCGATGAGTCAGGCATCGGTGATTCTCGTCAGTAACCTGACATCAGTAGTTTGGCATTGATGACTCGATGCATCGGTAGGTTAGGGTTTTGGTTATTCAGGGATTCATTGAGTCAACGTGTCATTGAGTCAGGGCATCTTTGAGTTAGGGAATTGGTGGGCCAAGGAATCCGAAGTTCAGGCATCAGTGAGTCGCATCGATGACATGATGATAGTGAGTCACTTTGGTGGATCAACATCAGTGGCTCATTTTTCAGTGGATAAACAATGTTGGGTCATCTGTTGGTGACTCACATCAATGAATCACCAATCATGGAGTCATTTCCAGTTTTCCTAGTTTTTCCAGTTTCACCCCATTGAAATTTTCTTTGACATTAAATGATATAAATTACATTTTTAATGAGGTCTTGGTCCATTTTAAATTGTATTTATCTTCAAAAAACCCAAGGCAACCTTTGACTCATAATACATGAGGTCTTAATTGTGATCTGACTTTAATAGTCTTTGAAATAGTTTTCCCAATAGTTTTAGTATATGGACATTCTAAATCCAAAATTCTCTCTTCCCTTGAACCCTTATTCTTTATCTTGGTGTTCATAGAACCTTTCTTCCTCGAGGAGCCATGAAACTATGTTATATCAGTATTATGTGTTTTCCCTTAGAGTCCTTGATACTCACGTGGCCTCATATTTTATACCCAAGGAAGAATTATTTATTTTATGTTGTTCCAAGAAGGGATGCCTTCGTCTCTATTTTAATTGTGAATCATGGGGGTGGTTTTAATAATGTTAAATTATGAATACTGTTGGGATCAAATTTAAGAAATATAATATGAGGTAATAAACTAGAGGTTGGGAAGGTGATGATGATTTCTTGGTTTTATATGCTATCATTGTTTCATAAGTGTTGTATGCATTATGAAATTCATAGCCAATGGTAATTCCAAATTTCACACTTTTAAGGCTTGTTAATACTTGTTATTGAATCTCTGTGAACAACTGTATAATTACCAAATTTTATTACCACATATATTCAGTCAAATAAATTGATTCCCCAGTATCAGACTTGTTCTGTGATAACCCATTTTTTATCATGTGGAATTTAAGCACAAGTGTTTTCTGAATCTGAATAAACCATTACTTGTTGGTGTAGATGTGAACATTATGATGTTCTGTTCATCCACATGTCTGTGTTGGTAGTGTGGTAATGTGGTTAGAAGTGAGACTGTGTGTATGGGGTGGTACATGTGGTGGGATGGCATCTCAGGCTGAGAGAACGGTTGATTGTAGAATGGATGAACTCGTTTTGCAGTGGGACTACATCTTGGTAGTGGTTGTACATGGGGTCTACATGACTGGTTAGTGTGAATATCATTTTTATAGTTTTTATGGGTATGTTGTTTTTATGAAGTGTGGCTGCGAGTGAGGGTGTAATGAGGTGTGTTTGAGGGGTTTACATGTTGAGAAAATGGATAGGGTGACATTACATTGACAAATTATGGTGGAAGTGGTTGAATGAGTGTCCTGGAAGGGGTTGTATGCAGTGGGACTACTTGCTAGTTCAGTTTTGTTTGTTTTTATGAATCGTTTTAAAAATGAATTATTTTATATTTTCCATTCCTTCTTTGTTTTGATTTGTTTGTGGTTGGTATGGTTGCTTCTTTTTATAATGTTTATAGTGTTTGGTACTTTCTTAGGTAGGTATGGTAGAAATAAATGAATAAATTGACAATGAATATTGACGATTGGTTAAATGAATTGGCTAGGGGTATGATTCAAGTTGAGTCTTTTAGTGAAGTGAAGTTCATTTTTTAACCTACAAAAGCAACTATCAGTCATGGTGGTACAAGAATATAGGGTTGGCCACAAGGTCAATTTGGGGTGGGATATTTTTTGTTTAAAAATTCTATAGGCCAGTCTGAGTGTTTGGTATATATATATATATGCATGTAATTCTTTATGATTTCTATACACACCACACCCTTATTAAAAACTATTTTATGAGTATCCCACTGTTATGGGGGAGGATGTCATTTCCAATCATCCTTGTGGGAGGATGGATAGATAATTGCGGGTTCTTATGTGATCCATCTTCTTGGCATTGGTATCCCTAGAATCATTGGGTAGGATGTGGTGTTGCAGTGAGACCGAAGAGGCTGTTGGTGAGGTGTACTTCCTAGGTGTCTTTGGGATGAGTTGTGTGGTGTCTCCTAGGTTTCTTCTAGATGGGTTTGTGGTTTGTGGCCCAAGTGTTTGTTGGTGTGATGTGACTTGTTATGTTGTCTAGGTGTGTATGAGAAGGTTGTCACAATGGGTCTTATGGAAGACCATGGTAGCATCAGGATATTCACTATTAGGGATGAGCTATTATCTAGCGTGACATGGTGTGGGGTACCCAAATATCGATTAGCTACTACTTTACACTACAAGAAATGCATTATTTGGTGAGAATTCCGTGATGTGTTTTGGGTGGATTGTATACCTAGTTTAGTTATTTTGATTTTATGTTGTTTTATCATTGGTAAATTATTATACTTCTCCCACATGTGCACATGTAACTTTTGTATTTCCCTTATAAGTATACTTGTATTCTCACCTTAAATATATAAAACTATTTTTAGGATTCTATGGATATTACATGGACCATGGTAGACCATACTAGCTCTGAAATTAGGTATGATTGATGTGTCCCTGCTTAGTCTTATTTTGGTAGTTCATTCATAGTTTCCCTTGTATTTCTTTCAGTTTTACTTTAACATGCATGTGTGGTGGTTTTTGGTTTCTTCATATATATGTTTCTTGGAGTTTTTTTGGTGTTGATAAATCTTATCACTGATCTTGGTTACTATATAATGGGTAATGCCATCCATTTTTTTGTGAGATTTATATATCCTTTATGCTGGTCACCACCCCGACACCTATTGGAGGAGGGTCTTAGTGGTCATTATATCTCCATATTCATGAGGAAGAATAGTCCTGGACTCTCTCTATCTCGTCCATCATCATGATGAAGGTTGGTTGTGATAGAGTGGTATCAGAGCTAATGTTTAAGAGATATGATGGAGTTTCTAGTTACAGACATTGATGATTTCATGGAATGGTATGGAAGTAGTGTTAGGTGATCTTGGTGAATGATATAGGCCTTGGAAGACTGGCAAGGAAATAGGTTATTAGGTCCCCCTTGATCCTATGCAAGTAATCTGATCATACCAAACAACCAAGTGAGGGTACAACATTTGTGGGCTAGATACCCTAGGAAAGGTACATGTATCATGATAACTGGTGTTCCTATTTGTTTTGGGTGTTTTTGGGAAAAAAATAAACAGAAATTTAAATTGAATCATAAATAACATTTCATAATACATATGATTAGTAATTCCTAGATTACTTTTCAGCTATAGAACCATGATTATCTCTATCAATGGATCAGGTAGAGGAGGCTCACCAGGGCAATTCGGCAGATCGGCAGAAGGTTGATCTTGAGGAGAAGAGGAATCAGTGGTAGAAGTGGCTTCGTTCTTTTCAGAAACATAATATGGGAAAGTACATGGGAAGTGTCTCAAACCTGAATATGGAGGGTGGTCTCTTAGATTTGGTGATCACTTTCTGCTTCATCCGAGCTCTGACAGAGTACTTTGTTCCCCCAGAAGTGAGAAAAATGAAGGGATCAACACGTTAGTGGGCGATGCTTTACCTCTGGGAGAGGAAGGAGACCGATGTTTCATTGGATGAAATTAAGAAGGAATTTCTTGTATAATTTCATTATTCCACAATGAATCCCGAGAAGACGCTGGAGATACTATCCCTCCAATAGGGGAGTATATCATTTTGGGGATTGGGGATCATGTTCAATGATCTCTTATGTTATTCTATGGATATCATTCCATATGAGGAGTCTTAGGTGAGGCATTTAGTGGAGGTACTCCATCCTTCCATCCAGTATACAGTAACTCCCTTCACCCCACGAACATACATAAAGGTTTAAAAGAAGGATGGGGTAGTGGAAAGGGTGTAATATCACGGAGGTTTACTATGAGAGGGGAACGAAATGAGTTCGTCAAATGGGAAGGATGTTTGCAACATGCCTACAACATCAAGACCTTCTATGTTTTTTCCAGCAGAGAGACAACCCCATTAGTTTCATTTCCGACCTTCAGGTCCTTGTACTTTCCCATAGGATTGGGGACGATGTGTTTCTATTGTGGAGGTCATGATCTCTTTAAGAGTCAATTCCCATGTTTGATCTCAGTATGGAAGAGGTGGGCATGTCTAACACCTACCTTATAAGTAGTTGCTGACCATGCCATTTTAACAGCAGAGAAAACTGTCACCAACTCCAACAAGGGATGATGGTGTAGGAAGAGGCTGACCTTAGTGTGTTCCATAGGGGCCTTGACATGGTCTGGTCCATGGAGTCAGCAAACAAGAAAGGGGATGAGGTGATGGGCGTGGTTAGGTGCACACCGCAGAGACAACATTTCAAGGAGCACTGAAGATCGTTCGTGGTATGATCCATTTGTTTAGTACTCTTTCTCGTGAATTTTTTTAATTAATATTTTATCACTCCATAGTTACACCAGTTCTGTCCCATTATATGGGACTAGAAATAGATAGAATTTACATTCCCCTAGTATTGAGTACACCAATTGGTGGTCGGACCAACATGTTTGATGTTTATAAGGGATGTAGGAAGATGTTGGTGCTGCAATAGTCTACTGGGGATCTCTTTCTCCTACAGATGCGACCATAATGTTTTTTTCCCATGAATAGTCTCGTTATATTTTTTTCAACATTTTATCAAATTATTATGGAGGAGAGTTTTGTTTTTAGACATGAGTTGCTAGTGTGTAGATATCGTTAGCGAGAAGAGATGTCAAATGGGAAGTCATCGTGTGGAACTTTTCATATCCATGTTAGCCGATTTGTCATTGGATTCAGAGGATATAGGGACAGTGGAGGTTTCAGAAATTTTTAGGGAATTCATGGATGCTTTCCCCAAGGAGTTTGTGACTCTACCCCCGGACATGACACTGTGTTTGAGATAGAATTACAACCTGGTGCTAGTCTAATTTCAATGGCTCTTTATCTGATGGATCCTTTGGAGATATTCGAGTTGGGGATCTAGATTGACAATATGATAAAGAAGGGATTTTTCTAGCCCATTGTGTTGACATGGGGTGATATGAGCTTGTTTGTAAATAAGGAAGATGTTTAAGTGAGGTAGGGTATATACTTTCAGAGATTGAATCGGGTAACAGTCAAGAATCACTACCCTCTATAGAGGATAAATTATTTTTTGACTAACTATAAAGAGTGAGTTGGTTTTATATAATTGATCTATATTCTGGATATAACCTTTTTAGGTTGAAGGAGGGTGACATCCCTAATAATACATTCAAGTGAAGGCATGGGAACTTCGAGTTTGTGGTTATGTTGTTCAGTGTTACGAATGCACCATCCACATTCATGGGGATTATTAAATGTCTTTCATGAGTTCATAGAATGTTTTTTCATTGTATTCATAAATGAAATCTGGATTTAGTAAAGGGTAAAAAAAGAGCATACCAAGCATCTCATGAATGTCCGAGAGGTCCTTAGGAACCTCCATCTATATGAGAAGAAGTCCAATTTAAATTTTTAGACACTGTAAGTCTACATCCTTGGACATGTCGTGTATTATATGTGAGTAGAAGTAGATTCAAAAAAGGGAAAGGTAGTTTTTTCTTTGGAACTACCCAATAATGTGGAAGAGGTGCACTATTTTATTGATCTCATAGGCTATTACTAGAGATTTGTGCATAGTTTCGCTTGCGTAGTAGCTCTATTAGAAACTATGACTAAAAAATGCCCAGCCTTTGTGTGAAGGGAGATGTGAATGGAAACATTTGAGCATATAAAGGGGAATTTGTTTAGTTCCCCATTTCATAGGTTTTTTGAAGAAAGGGTGATGTTCAATGGGTTTCATGATGCTTCCCATCTAGGCTTGGAGTGTGTGCTAATGCAGAAATTGAGAGTGATTTTATATCGGTCTATGCAGGTATGTCACCATGAACATAACAATGCCACCCATGATCTGGTGCAAACATAGATTTTATTTGCAAAAATTTTTTGGCTACATTACCCCATTAGGAGGTAGTTTTTTGTAATCATATATAAAAAAACATGAGGAACATATTTTAACAATGATATATGAGCTTGTGGTACTTGATGTGGATGGATATTCTCTAGAATTATTATTTTGGGATTTTTTAAAAACTCATGATAATGGAAGGTGGTGGCTAATGTTTTGAGCAGGAAGTCACAGAAGGAAGTGGTTTGGGAATCTACAGATGATTGGGAGAATGGGGGAGTCATATTCATTACACATAGATGTTGGAATTGATGGTGGTAGAGGATATCCAATATATATGACATTGAATCCATTCTTGAGGTAGGTGGTGGAGGAGTCTCAGTGGGGGACTCAGGGATAGAGGTATTGAATGATCACTTTGATAATGGTAATGCTCTTGGGGGATGGTTAGAGGATGGTAAAAATTTGATTTTGTTCCATGGGAAGATCTTTGTCCCCATGACAATGTGCCAGGTAATTCTCTATGAGTTTCAAACCTAACCACTAGAAGTAATGTTAGGGATATCCAAGATGTACCATGGCTTGAGGGAACATTTCTAGTGCTCCGAGATGAAGCAGGTAGTGGTAGAGGTTTTGGAAAAGAGCTTGTTGTGCCAGAAAGTGATGGCTATAAACCATTTTCACAGTGGTTTATTTCATCCCATAGATGTCCATCAGTGGATGCGGGATGAAATATCGATGGATTTCCTCATAGGATTACATATTTCTAAGGGAGGATGTGATGGAATATGGGTAGTAGTGGACACGTTGATGAACAAAGATCACTTCCTAGAGATCAAGGAATTGAGTGTAGTGGATGCCTTAGTATAAAAATATGTAGATGAGTTGGTGTAAAAAAATAGAGTTACAAAATAAATTATCTCAAATTAGTATGAATGTTTTACATAGAAAGTTTTAGGGGATTTCAGCTTGCCTTTGGCACTCAGTTATGCCTCAACATTGCATTCCACCCACAAATGGATGGGAAAATAGAGAGGGTAAACCAGATGGTAGAGGTAATGTTACAAGCATCTCTTCTAGACTTCAGTGATCTTGGATGAAACATTTTCCCATAATAGAGTTTTCTTACAATAATATCTATCACTCTTCCATTCGTATGGCCTTGTTCAAAGCTCCATATAGAAGTTTATGTTGTTTTCCCATGTTTCATAAAAAATATGGTGATGCATCTATTCATTGTATTGATGTGGTAAATTTTATGATAGGGATGGTTCAGCTTATCCCTAAGAGGATGATGGAAGCAAAATTCTAGAAGAAGTTGTATTCCAATCACATGAGAAGGCACTTGGAGTTTGAGTTTGGGGACCACAAGTTCACGAAGGTTTCCCCACGACATGGTAATTAGTGGTTTGATAGAGGGATTATGCTTCCTCCTTGGTTAATTGGAACTTTCACGGTGTTGGTATGAGTTGGAGAGGTGGAATACTAGTTGGCGTTTCCCCCGCAATTGATGAGGATCCACGACATCTTTCATGACTCTAAGTTTCATTGGAATCTTTACAATGACTCCAATGTTATTGATTTGGGAGAGTTGGATATCAATGATGATGTATCATTTTTGGACTGGATAGTAGAGATCCAAGATCAACAATCGATGGTGCTTCATGGATGGACCATTCCCTTGGTACATGTGTTGTGGAGGCACGATGGCCTTAGGCAGAGTACATGGGAGTGAAAGATGCATATGTGTGACTAGTTCACATAGTTTTTTCTAGTATTTCTTATGTGTTTTGATCATTGATGTAGTTCATTTATATTTTTTATTATAATAAGGTATTATTCCTTATTATTTGGTTTGTTAAAATGTGATAACTTTTTAAAATGGGGAGTTCTAATTTCTAATAGAGATTCATTAATTGAGATGCAATTAAACTCGTATGGGTGAGTTAGTGCTGGAAAGAGAAGATAGTATCTTATCATAGACGAATAAACTCCATAATTCATATTTCAAATAGTTGGTGTTGGTGTGGGGTATCTTATGGATCATTAGTTTAGCAGTTTTGGGAAGAGGATTTCATAGATTTTAAGGTTTCACTCCAGCTTTTGAACTACATAAGGTGGTTGATTGTTGAGATGTTTTTTATAGGGAGGTTGTCCGAACACCTCTTTCCTCTATTTTTTGGTTTTAAATTCTCTTTGGAATGTATAGATTGAGTGGTATCTTTTATAATGGAATGAACTGGTGGGGTTCATTACATTTAAAAAATATAATGTTTTTGATATTTTAGAAGAAAATGGTGGACCATTTTAAGTGTTTAAAAAAAATCCAATTTTTCCATCAGTGAGTCTGTTGTCGGGGAGTCACATCGGCTGCTCATCACTGGTAGGTTGGAACTGGTGTCTCAGGTCATTGGTAGGTTAGGGAATCAGTGATTCAAGGAGTTGGTGAATCAGGAAGTTGATGATTTAGGGAATCAATGAGTTAGGGTGTCAGTATGTTTAGGAATTGGGAGGTCAAGTGTCAGTTAGTCAGCTAACAGTGAGTTTCATTAGTGACTCGTTGTTGGTGAATTATACATGTGGCCTAGAGTTAGTGTATCTTCTATCAGTAGATCATCATTGGTGGTTCATCCATATCAAATGGTATTTATCTTCTAAAAACATGAATCTTCCTAACACTCATACATATCACAATCTTGATTATGATCTTACTTTAATGGAATTTGAAAAAGTATTCCCTATAGATTTAGGATATGGAAATTCTAAAGATGAAATCCTCTCTTCCTTTGAACCCATAAAATCTCTTTTATTGTGTCGAGATCCTTTCTCCCTCACGGAGTCATGCACCTGTGTTGTAGCAGTATGTTTAGTTCTCCCTGGTGTCCTTTCTACTACTCACAGAGCCCTATGTTTTTTATGCAAGGGAGAATTGTTGATCATTCATTATTAAAGGTATGGAGTCATTCATATCTCTATTAATTCTATATAATACGATGTGGTTATACTCATTCAACCTTGTGAATAAGGTTGGACCTTGAATTAAAAAATATATTAAGATGTAATAAACAATGGGTTGTTAATATGATGATGAATTATTTGTTTTATATGTAATCATTTTGTTTTAAGGTAAGTATGTATTCAGAAAATCATGGACGTTGGTGGTCCCTATTTGTGCATTTGTAGGGATTTGTGAATACTTTTTTATGATAAATTGTGAAAGACAGTATAATTTACAATTTTTTTAACCACATAAATTCTGATAAATAAATGGATGGTCTAGGATGAAACTTGTTCTATGATAACCACTATTGTACCATGTGGAATTAATGAATGAGTGTTTTCTAAATTTGAAGAAACCAAGACTTGTTGGGCGTTGTAGTATGCTATGTTTGGTTCTGTTTGGACATATTTCTGTGATGGTAGTGTGGCGTTGTGGCTGGGATTGTAGTTGTGTGTATTGGGCGGTACAAGAGGTGTGACCGTATCTCAGGATAAGTGATTGTTTGATTGTATAATGGTTGAACATGTTATGGATTGAGAATGCATGTCGACAGTGGTAGGGCAGTAGGGCAATAGGACTGGGTTGTGTCATTTCCATGTTTATGACTGTGATGGTTATTGTGTTTTTATGTAGTGAGTATGCTTAGTGGGGTTATGGTGTGGTATGTTGGGGGGGGGGGGTTACTTGTTACGAGGTTGGGTAGGGTGACGTTACTTTGAAGAATGATGGTAGAAATGGTTCAACTAATATCCAGGAAGGGGGTGTGTGTATTGGGATCTAATTCAGTCAAATTTTGTTAGTTTGTATGAATAAGTGGTATAATGGATTCTATTATCTTAGCTCGTGTTTCCTTTTTTGTGTTTGGTTGTTTTTGTTATGGTTTCTTCAACTTATAACATTTTATGTTCTTGGTTGTTTCCTAGTTTGGGATGGAATAAAAAACGGAATAAATCAAAAATATAGAAAAAATAGATTAAATGAATTGGATCGGGGTATGTTTCAAGTTGTGTATTATAGTAAAGAAGTGTTTATTTATCGACTTTTGGATGTGTCCTTCATTCATGGTGGTACATGAATAAAGGGATTTTGTAATAGATGTTTTGGTGTGGGATGGTTTTTTCTGAAAACACATTGGACCAGATGAATGTTTTATACCTACACACACATATAGTTTCTTGTGATTCCTATATAAACCACACCCATGTTGAGAAATATGTGCTAAACACCCCATTGTTATGTGGGAGGGTTTCCTTTCCCAACATCTCTATGTTAGGATGGACGGATGGTTTTTGTCTCTTCTCTTGTCCCTCTTCTAGGCATTGGGATCCCAAAACTATTCCGGAAAGTTATTTTATTGTTGGGAGGACAATGTGTATCCCAATAAAAGTGGGATTTCCAAGTGTCTATAAAATGAGTTGTGTTGTGATTCCTATGTGTCATCATGATGTAGTTGTTGTTTGTGGACCCGATGTTTTTGGGTGATATGTGATGTGGCATGTGGCCCATGTGTGTGCGGGACGGTTATGAGTGTGGGGATTGTGGAAGTGTGTGTTAGCTTTAGGATGTTCTCCATTTGGGATGAGAAGTCAGCCCATGGTAAGTGGTAAGGGGTTCCAAAATATTGATATGAATATAAATTTACTTTATTTTACTTTCATTATTTGGTGAGGATGTCTTCGTGAGGTTGGGGAGGATAGTATACATTGAAGGTAATTTTGTGTTTCTATTGTATTCTCAATAGGGTATTAATATACTTCTTCCACTTGTGCATGAGATACATTGGTTTCTCCCTACTTAGTATACATGTATTCTCACCCTACACCTATAAAAAAATTCTAGGATTCTTGGGAGATTACTTGGACTTTTATGAACCTTACTTTCTGATACATTGTAGATAGTCGTTGTGTCGCTGCTTAGTTTTATTTTGGTACTTACTTTGGTGCTTTCATTGTATTTATAAAAGTATTAATTTAACATGAATGTGGAGGTGGATTTAAAATACATATATATGTATATATGTGTGTGTTTCTTGGAGTTTTTTGAGGTTGATATATCTTATATTTCGATATTGGATACTATTTCAAGGAAAATGCCTCCTGTTTTTTGTGAGATTTCTATACCCTTAGTGTGGGTCAGCACCCCGATGCCTATTGGAGGTGAGAATCAGGTGGGGGGGGGGGTCATTATCTCTCCATAATAATGAGTATGGATGTTCTCATCATCTTTATATCCATTCTATCATTTTGTAGAAATCATGTTGTGATAGTTTATTTTTCATCAAACAGTGAAATATATTATTTTTTATTGATAATTTTATTATCTCATTAATGTATTTAAAAAAGAAAATATTATTTTATATTATTATTAATGATCAATTAGTTAATTATTATTTAAGATAATTATTTTTTTTGAAATGTATTTTAAACATGAATTTAGTATAAAAAAATTTCATATATTAAAAAGAAATTTTTCACGAAAAAAATTATTTCATCCTGTTTAGCCGGTTTATTTTTGAATTAAACTATTCAACTTCAATACATTGAATTTATAAAAAAATGATCCAATACTTTTAATGAGGACATATAAATTTAGTTTATTTTTAAATTTAATTACAATACAAATAGTAACCTTTTTTATTTTCTTAAAAACGTTAAAGGGTAAATCATGTAATTAATGTTAAAAATGATAAGGATTATAAAATTATAAAAAACATACCATGATTTTATTTAATAATTCAATTTAATTAATATTAATTCTAGATTCAATTATAATGTATTTTTTATTTTGTTGAGACTATGACCTTTATATTGTTTTATTTCAAGAAATGTCAAACATGTCACAGATGTTTTTAATAAAAATAATATTACTATTATGGGGTTATCCAGTGGATATGATTTAATATAAAAATACTTTTTAAATATTATATATATATATTTATCATTTTTATTGATTTATATTTTTTTGTGAAAAAATAATTATCTTAAATTTATTCACAATATTGACGCAATATTTATTTAATTAATGGTAAATTAAAATAAATGTTATTAGAATTAGTAAAAGTAATATAATGTGTCATAAATAATTTTATTAGAGAAATTTATAGAGGAAAATTAATTATTAGAGATATAAAGAAAATATTTTTTCAAATTTTAAGTGTCATGGTTATATTTTTATTGTCAAAGTAATGAGTACATCTAAAATTTAAATTTATATATATTATGGAAAAAATATATTTTATTAATTGATATAAAATATTTAAATTGTTAGATTTAGGTAACAAATTAGGATGCGACTGATAATATGAACCATATCTATTTATGATCACCTTTTTTATTTATAGTGACTATATAGACCATAAAAGAGTAGAAATTGTTTTTTATCATATGTTTACAAATGGTTAATGAGGGATTACAACCAAATGATAAGTTTACAAATATAGACTAAACATGCTAAAAAATAATTCGATGAAAATGTTCCAAAAAATAATTATACGATATTATAAATAAATTATTTTGGATCCATTTCTATTTGAATATTTTTTTATATTAATTTAATAGTTTTTTAAATTTCAAGAGTGAACATCCCCTCTTTAACAAATGGGAATTTCTTCTTCTAATTACATCATATTGAAAAGCCCGTTTTTCAAGAAATACCTATCCAAATACCATAATATAAACCATAACCACATTCTTTATGAATTTATTTAGGTATTACACCATCATTAGTGGCCTCTAGATGAGATTAAAGGGAGGATTATAAAGAATAGGAAGATAAATAACAAATGTGACGAGTCAGAATCAAGGTAGTAGAGTATATTCTCACTTCTTCTTTTGTGAGACAATGCTATATTTACAACTTTTTCTCTATATATGTTTTATATAATACCCAATTATTTCTTTTTATGTAACATATTTTGAATATTATTGGTATTTACAAATCATTATATATTTATTTTCAATGGGAATACAATTCAAATGTTTCAATTGTTTGCAATGTAGTCTGGGTTCTTCATATTAATTTAATTATATTAATAAATTTTTGTGGTTAAAAGGCTACTAATTTTTATGAGGTATATATAACAATTATTTGGAAATATTAAATCATTAATATCATTTTGTTCATGATTTTTAATAATTCATTTGACATAATTCTACAATTGGAATTATGATTCAGAAGTTTCAATAATGGTAAGGGTTTATTTCATTGTATCATCATTATTAATGAATTTTTTTGGTTTACGTATCCTATGAGGAATATTTATTGTACATTTCCATGTTTTATAAAAAACTCAAAAAGTATTATTTGGTACTCTTAAAAAAATTTATAATCATTTTTACACATGTTTGACTGTTTAGAAACTAGTTTGAAAGAAATCTTATTTTCACTTTCAAAACACTATAGGTTGAGATTTTATTAAAAAAAGTATGTATATTTTTCTGAAAATTGTACCGAATGGGTGTGTTTTCTCTCCATAATTACTGAAAAATGATTTTAAGGTTCCATTAAAAGATTATTTTCAATGAAAATGATTTTATTTAAATGTTTATAGCTTTGTAAATGGATATGATATTTCTAAATAAAATATTAATTTCATCAATAATTATTCTATAGGATCATTGAAAATAATTTTACATCTACGAATTTACCATTTGATGTTACATAATCTATTCTAGAGATATGATCTAATGATACCAACTTTATTCTTTTTCTTTATTGTTTATGATTACGATGAAAAAATTAAATATATATGAAAAAAATTTATTTTCCCTGGGTAATGCTATGATTAAAATTTTATAAAATCATTTTATTTTATGTGATTTTATATGATTAGTGATTTGTAATATTTCGAAACATATATGTATGATTTTTATTATTTGACTGGTGAGACTTATATCTTTATCCAATGCATTGAGTTTAGTATTATATCACTTGAGATAGTTATGGGGAAAAAGCCAAATTTATTGACCCATTATGGGAAATATGTATATTTTCTTAATAAGTTATAGTAAATAATATTAAATTTTTAATATTATATTAAAAATAATTCAATGTGATTGATCCATTATAGGAGAACACATGGTGTAATTTATTTGTTATTAAAAACAAGTGGATGTGCTAGATCAACTATGAGAGATATTTTGTGATTATTAATATGAAGGACATTGTAATCAACCTTGACATATGAAATGGTTTCTATACATATCATGGTGATACCCACATTTATGACATGATCTTATAGTTCATGAATAAATAATGTTGATTTATCATTCTTATTATTCATGAATTTTGAAATTATAATGTTTTATATCAAAACTCATTGTTATGATATTTATCATATTTGGTATAAACATTGAAAATTATGGAAATGAAATTATATATATATATATATATTATTATGATTCCTTAATATTATCATCAATTGATATCTCCCATGATTTCAATTACTGAGCAGCTGAGGTCACCTTTCTATCATTTCCCTTTTAAGGTTATAAAAAATGATAAATTATATGGTTCTAGAAAGGATTCATATGTGAGGATGTTTATGGATGATTTTAATCACAAAACATGGAATATGAAAATATGGGTACAGTGGGAGATGATGCTGATATTTATGAACCCGTTGACTATTAATCCATGTTGATTAGAGTTTATCCCAATTCGCTTACACTGTAACCTAAATTGTCATTAGTTATGTAAGTGATAAAATATTCAATTATCTTGTTTTATTTTATGAATGAGAATAATTGGGTCATATTTATTTATATCAGGGACTTAAATGTGTTTTTAATTATTTTAGCACCTTCTCTGGGAGTTCATGCCCCATGTTATTACATAAGAATGTATATGAAGTGGATCACCACTTCAATCAAATAATAGATCCAAAAAGATAAGAGGTTATGAGGATAAAAATTCCTCTGGAGGTATAACAAAATTAAAAGGATTGAATTATGTTTGTGTGGGATATGTTGGTGTTTTAAATGGGAGTGTGGGTCTCTCTAGATATTTTCCAAGAATTTTATGACACTTAAATATCTCCACATGGTTATCTTTATTAAGACACATCATTAGTTTTGACCAAGCCACAAAAATGAAACCATTATTGTTTTCTAAATTGGTACATGGTTAGACAAACATTTATTTTAACCATTTTCCAACCATGTACATGATCTCGATTTTAGGTTTTACACTTTTTGGGGTCAGGTCTCTTGGTTTGGACAAACAGTTCACCTCCCTCTAGAGCACCATTATAGGGTAAACTATTTTCTAGGACAAAAAGCATGGATTTCCCTAATTGTGACACATATGTGGACATTACTATATACAATAAAAAAGACATAAAAATATCATAATAGAGTCAGAAAGGGAACAAATCAAGATATTCTAAAATTATGTATTCAAAAAACATTAAATTGGGTAATAATATTTTACAACCTCTCTAGGATAGGACTTCCTATCCCAACAAATCTTCATATATGAATGATATAAAAATAATGAGACAATAATGAATCCATCACTCATACTATGTTGTGAATTGTATTTTAAATCAAATAAATACACCCCAAAAATTATATATTTCACACAATTCTCATATCTATTAATAAAAAAACACAATATCACTTAGAAAAAAATGAAACAAATAAAAAAAACTAGAGAACAACAATAGATCACCCCAGAATTTAAGCATAATAAAAAATGGTGTATCATGTGAAGAACATTTACCTTCAACCTCGAAAAATATACTTCAAACAATAACCATAGAGAAACATCAAATAGATGAAATTAAAACCTCAAGAATCAATAAAACAAATCTCCACCAAATCATGAGAGGAATCATTTTAAAATTTTAATAATGATCGTGAAATAGAAGAAATAAATGAAACATACAATGATTACATCACTAGGTATGGACTCAATAATATCCTAGTATTTTTTTACATAAATCCTCAATGTTTTTGGAGTTACTTAAAATGTATACAATCACCCTCACGTTCTTTTTTCCATCAAGAATCCAAATAATTGTAATTATATGATTATAACCCCAAGCTATATCCATGTATTATAATAAATAGATCATAAAAAGAATGTCAGTGCATCAATGGGGCACAAAACCATTAAAAGGGAGATAATATATTACAACTAGATCAATCTCTAATCATAAATGAAAAATAATAGGATACAAAGTAACAAAAAACCAAATGGTAACCTCAACTGATCATAGGAATACATCCATGGAAGGAACATTCCATAGGAATTTCAAGGAAAAAAACCCCAAAACCAAATGTTTTTAAGATCTATTTTCCTATCCATAACTTGTATTACATCACATATCAATGAACTAAAACTGCTCATAAAAAACAAACACCAATTAAGATTCCACATCCATAAGGAAGACAAAAGATATCATAAGAAACTGGACCATCATAAAGATCACAACTACAGTCTGTCGTATATCATCCCATAATAACACCATATATTGAACTTGTAATTAAAAAAACATATTTTTAAATGGATACACTCCAAAATAAGTAATACCGAAATAGTTCTATTAAAAATAAGAAACACAACAGGACGGGTCAATATATCTCAAAACAGGAAACTCATCCACTATGTTCAAATCTCTACTCTGAGGCTTAGGGATTAATAACTAGTATATTGAATAATTTATATAATATAGTAAGGAGATAGGGATTCTAGATATATACTTCCTATATTGATATCCCAATATACAGAACCTATTAAGATGAAAAAAATAAATACACTATTTATAAACACTGTGAGATTTCAAATATAACTTATTAGAGTAACTAGGTGATCCAAAATTGAAGCATAAGATAATACAATTAATTAATGAACAAGACTCCCCCAATTTAGAAAAAACCACCCATCTAGTACATATGATATATTCTCCCATTAAAACCCCTAATGAAGTATTATTTAGTTTCTATCACTCAGCTAACTCCACAACAACTAACAAGGACATTCCAAAAATATCTATTTAAGGGAAAAAATTGACTACTAAGATGATTGATCCATGTTATAGGTGAATTTTGTTTTTAGAATAGATAAATTTTTTATTACCAAGAAACATAGGTTATAAACATAACAAACCTAAGATTTTTTTGGCATAATCTATAACTGATACATAATCGTAATTGAAACCGAAAACCATTATAAATTTTTTTTATCCTTTATTCTCCATGATACTTCCACAAAATGAATACTGAATTAAAAAATTATAGAGACATTATAAAATGAATAAATGAGATAATCACAACATACAAACACTCTTGGATGGATCCATAAAATAAGGAGTTGATAGTCATGACCTTCAGATCATTAAGAGTCCTGAGAGAAATACAAATACACTCACCATCATCACGACACTTAATTTCATCTATGGGACACTATTCAATTCTATAATATGGAGGAATAAATTTTAATAAGCACTATGCGGGCTCTAGTGTATGGAAATACTTAGAATTAACCACTTGCTTTTGAGCCAAGTTAGAGTCTTAAATTAGAGATTTAAATTATAGAAAACATGAAAGAAAAGAGTAAAGACTAGATGAACGAAAAAATAAAAAAACATCAATAAATTAAAAAAACATTTTCTCACCAACTCATGCATAAATTAACATTCATAAAGAGAATTTTTTAAACAAATAAGATACCCACTATTATCATATCTTTATATATTACAAAGAACAAATGATTTTGCCTCTTGTAAAAATGATAATCCAATTTTCTTATTTTCAAAACCTCCTAAAATTTAAACCCATTAGCAACAAAATTTATTCTCAAAATGATTCAATACATATAAAAGGGTATTTTAAAATATTCTTATGAAACAAAAAATTTCATAAGATTTATTTTTTGTTACTGAAATTTTTTCTCAATTAAATTAGTAAAAACTTATTTTAAGATTGAATTTAGTTTTATAAATGTATTAAAACCCATCTAAAAATGGAATAAAGACGAAATGTCCCAACAAGAGCATGAAAAACGCCACACCAAAATAAATTATTAATAACCACGAACAAGCCATGTAACCTAGGAGAAAAACGAAATGGATTAGTTTTCAGAATGAGGTTAAAAATTTTATGGATTCGTCATATTTGATGGTAAGGAACCCAAGATCCTCACAACTTTTCCCGGATGGATTTCCATTTCAGTCATATCAATTTCCCATAGTTTACCAAACTGTGAATACATGGTGAGACTATAGTCATCATTATTATTAGGTTACAAAACACATAATAGATTCCCCAAAATAAAAAATAATATCATTCGGAATCTAAATATGCTATAGCATTTCGAATCCAATTAGTTAAAAGAAAGACTCATGTCCCCACATTCCATGGTTACTCATGATTCATCATGAGAATGTGGTTATAAATCACTAATATATGAGCTACCTCTAATGTTACAATATGTCTCTAACCTCCTTTATAACATAACTCATCCAAAATAACCAATTATATTTCAATAAAATGGGATATATTTTTATAAAAAACACGTATCTGACACCATTTGGGATGAACTGACCCATAATTCCCTCAATACTAAATACCATTCCAATTAGACACTTATGTGACGTATATTATGGATATCCATGGTCTAGTAGAAATAAACTAGGAATATTGAATTATTATTTTTGAATGATTTCACCCACCATAGAAATAAATAATCAAAATAACTTGCCAAAAATGTCATATATATAAATCCATACATATATATATGAGAGTATAAAAATACAGTAAAATATATAAAGGGGACATGAATATAAAATCATGTCTCTTCCTGGTACATGGATGACCACTATGTCCTCAACGGACACCCTCATTCACCCATGAATAAACCAAACAAGGTAGAAAAGATCATAGACACATGACATAGGATCATAATGGTTGTAAAAACCAAATGAAAAAATGAAGTGTATAAGCTATAAAGATATGAAAGATTATAGAAAAGAGTCTATAAAGTTTATTCATAAGTTTATTAAAATATTAAAAAAATGATAGTACACTCAAAATTGTATATATTTTACATTTCAGGTTAAGAATATATGTGTATCAAAATATGTATCCAATATAGTTGATTTAGAAGAGTGTATTAAAATTTCAAAATCATTTAACAAAACTAAGTTGAAAAAAAGTAATATTCCCCATTTTAAAACAATATAAATTTTTAAAATACTATGAAAACAATTTCAAAAAAAAATTATGATCATTGAATATACACATATTATAAAAATCATAACGATATGTGAATAATATCAATAAATAGATCAAAAAAGTGTAGTAATCTATCTTGAAAGTAATTATATACCCATGTAGTGAGAATGAGTACTATAATGAATAATGAATCAAGTATAAATGTGTCATGGGTAAAAACTATATATGGATGTGTGTCCCCACATATTCAATCTAATCAATAAAATAACATGATTGATCTATGGGATTACATATTGTTTAACGGGTCTAAAGCCTACCATTTCTTTGCACAACCATTTTACTTGCTTCATATCCATATCCTAAACCAAACATGTCATCTAAGGATGTTTGAGATATGTTTTTATTACACCAACCTATCATATATATACATCATCACATCAAACTATAGAGGTTACCAAGACTAGTCAAATGAGGTGTGTGAGATAATAATGTTATAAAGATAAAAATATGGATCCATATCAATATAAATAATCGAATCATACCCTCAACACTTGCAACATAAGAACATGTACTCAAATCACATCTCACAGTCACCCTCGAGCACCATTAAAGTAAATAATTCCCTTTTTGACATACATAAATGGGATGCACTAGAATAAAAAAAATCAATTAAGACATTATTAAAAGAGAGTATCATCATAAATTTCCAACTAAGAAGTCAAGAATAATTAATTCAATTCAAATAATTCTCCTCATTTCAACATTTAAAAGTGTAAACATACCAGCTTCCATTTAAAACCATCAACAGAATATAAAATGGGCCTTTAAAATTTTAATTTATTTCAAAATAGCTCAAAAAATTTAAATGATGTTTCCAATTTAAGAATTATTATTTTAATTCAAAAACTTATATTCTCATACAATATTAATCTGAATGAATAACTCATTTAAACTAAACCAATAACTACAATTTCACAATTGGGGAAAACTAATTCCAAGGGGGCCCATTTTTATATTATAAATTCATTAAATAAAAACACAATGAAATGAATTATATAGTTCAACCATTTTTAACCGTGTCAAAAAATTTAAATTTTTAATCAAAACAAGGCCTCTAACTTCTATTTAAATATGGTAAAAGTTATAATTTAATTTAAAGGGAATAAAAATTAAAATAACGTTCTTGAATTTTTAAAACTTTAAAAAGGAATCCATTAAGTAATTTTGTTATTTAAAATAAGATCGATGAGTGTTTCAAAAGGGAATTCATGATAAAAAATATAGATCGTGTTTCAGAAGAAGACACATATATATAAATTCTCAATTAATAATTAATTAGAAAATGAATAAAAATCATTAAAAAATGGAAAATACAGTTTTTAACCACAACATGACTGAGATGTATTACCTTTTATGGAAATAATTGAATCTTAGAAGAGGGATATCAGAAGTGGTGAGAATATATTCTAGATCCAAAATTCCTTATCATGAAACAATTATTTATTAAATCATTGGTACATCATAACATATACGATGAAGAAATGAAAATAAGGGTTTTTATAAAAGATGAAAAGAATAATAACCTAATAAAAGAGGATAATTTCTTTTATTAAAAATTCAGTCATCTAAGTGAAGAGGCTGTAAAGGCCGAAAAATCACTAGTTATCTCCCTAAATCAACAATATCGAATTAGATTCCAATGGGAGATATTTTTTTAAAAGGTGGTAAATAGATTTCAATTTATAATTTTGGGGTATTATAATCTTGTTACATAGTTTTTTGGATCATGATTAATTATTAGTACTAATTAGGCACTCACTGTGCGCCCTTACAGTGTTTCTGGATTCTATGCATGGTTATGCTGGTTGTTTAGTTTAACCATCCACCAACCACGAATATAAATACTCTTTTTGGGAACACAGTTTGAATGTTTAGGCTATATGGTTTGGAAAGTTATTATTACCCCTTTCAGTTCATGGATATTAGGTGAAAAATTTAATTTGATAAACTACCTAGTTATCTTTAACCATGCATCAACCAGGAATTGGTCCAGAAACCATTGGAAAACACTAATAGGTATGAAAATAGTATGTGTTCATGTTAAGTGATGATATATTCATGGGGTTCAAAACACATAAAAACTAATAATAGGATGCCTCACCACATCATCAAAAGAATCATTCAAATTTAATTTTATTTGTATAAATATATCTATGTCTGGTTTCCATATTATTTGAAAAAATATCTTACAAAAACACAAAACTCACCATCATTGTATAAAATTTTCAAAAAAAATTTGTAGTACCCACTAATGCACCATCTCATCTTCCAATCATGATGATTATACCCTAGAATGAATCATAATATCATCAACGGACCCATACCAATGTGTGTAACAAACACTCAGTGTAATTCCTTATTTAGATCGTTAACTAACAAATCCATATGGGATGCTCCCACATGTTCGCTGATGCACCATTGATCTAAGGTACCATTAGATCAAACCAAAAGCTTCACATATCTGGTTACAATATTAAAAGCCAAACCAATTTGAAATTCAAATTTCTATTCTAGAATTCCCTATATAATCATATAGCAACTGATCCTAACACATACTAGCATTCTTGTTCTATCATGATCTTCCACTAGCCACCGTTACTACAAAAAATACCCCTAAATAAAATGAGTCATTCTTTTGTGGACCATGTTCCATACAAAAACTCACATAATGAGTAGGCACAACTATTCTTCTCATCCCTAATAATTTACTTGAAACATAAACTAGTACCCATTCCCGACCGTCCATGACATCTAACATTAGAATATGCTAAATTTATTAGTATAAATTAGGGAAAATATTTAGAAAACTATTATTCACTCCCCACGGCATGGATTAACTAATACCAATTGAAGATAAAATCCTTTATAACTTCCAAAAACATATATTACAGATAATCAACATCAAGGAAAAAACATGGGTGAACCATTCCAATGCTCTAAAATCCAACTTTGATGTGACATCTGACCAAAAAGGGATATTTACTTTTTCCATAAAACCCAATGAAACTAATCACATAATGATTCTATTAATTCCTTTGGTCCCCAGATCAAATAAAACTAATGGCTGATCCATAACTCAATAACCATCATTCATATATATAACATTTGATAATGATCTCATCTTGTTCAAAATAGTATAATCTCCCTTACCACAGGATCCCAGAACCAAAAATGACACTCCCATGAATCCCATTTTATCATCCACACCTTGAAAAAATATCTTAAAAAGTTAATTCTTTTGAAAAAACAATTACAATTTATTTTGCCTTGTGTTGTATTACAATTCATCCTTAGTAATGGTTGTCATCTTGCCCCATTTCCAAAACAAGGGATACCCAAATAAGAATAAAACCAAATACTACACTGGCATATCAATTGTATCAAGAAATATTGAGTTATTTATATAAATCCAAGGATCCTATTCCTATTATAATATATAATCCCTAATCATATGTTAATAACACCTTAGAATAAGAACCCCTGTGCTATTTTCTTATAAACCTATTAAATTAATCATTAAATGTAAATTAACACAATCACCCCCCAAACTGAGGATTGAAACTAAACGATATGTTTCTACCCCAACTATTTACTTCCATGATAAAACCACCTTAAATCAAAACCATCCCTATCACAATGAACCACACAAAAAATAAACAATGTCAGTTTTCATAGCAATTATCCCCATTGAATTCAACCATCTATAATAAAAGCCCCTCAAGTTACTTGTATAATCATACTAAAGATATCTCCATGATTATATAATTTATATGATTTATCCATTGGGAACTGATCTCATAATCCAAAGTATGTATCCCTAAATCTCATATTTATGTCACTTAGAAACCCTGGATAACCCCTAAATTCAGAAACCCTTATAAAAACATATCATGAAAATAGTGGAAGGGAAAACATTCCAAGAATCAGTCATAGAACATTTCCCTCCAATATCCTTATCCACGTCTCAAACGAAATAGGAAACCCCACATTTCTCATAAAATTAATCTCACAAAAATAGCAACTAGATAACAGCTTAACACCTATCTCATAAATAACATTTAAACGCTTATTCCAAAATCCACTCTAGGTAACAAATGAAAACAAAATTAACAGGAATCACAATAACTATTATCATCTTGATGGTGGAATAATCCCCACCAAGCATCTGTAAATAAGAAGACCTCCTCTTTTAAAATGATAAAATTATATAGAAAAGATATATAACAACATAATAATAAGACAATATATATGGAGTGTCCTATATTCTTATGGTTCAGTTAAGTAGAATTACACCAAAAAGTTTTATTAAAAAACAAAATATAGGTTATTTTATTTTCTCTATGTATCCAAACATATTTTATTCTTTGAGAAAACATCATAATTTTACACATGGCCTTGATAATAATGAAATAAAATGAGTATAACATCCTTCTAGGATCACATTAAATCATTTTTGAGAGGAACTATACTATTTTAATCAAATAATATCATTTTTTTGAATTCAGGTGGCCTATCATTAGTAAAAATAAATCGTTTTCATGCAGAATAAAATTACACCAACATGTTTTACAAGAAAACACCATATAAATTTTATTACACATAAAATAGTAAAACCATTTTGAATAAGGATAACAAGCTTATAAAAGCATACAACAATGATATGAGTACTTCAACCCCATGAATGATTCATTTGAAAAAGCCTCTTACTAATTGGCCAATAATATGTAACCACAAATCCAAATCCAAAAAGTCAATCACAAGAATATAAGAGAAATAATTCAATTATAAAAGTGTAACTAATGCATTAAAATGTCATATCCTTGGAAATATAAACTTTTCCATAGAAAATACATGTGTGATTCACCATACTATGGTCCATCATAAGATATAACATGTCCCTTTTCATTGTTTATTATATTTAATATTATTATGAAAATGGAAAGGAAACTATAAAACAAGTATTTAATGAATTTCATCCCTTGATAAGTTAATAGGTGTATGGACTGGGGATTTAAATATGAATTAAGTTGTTCCTCCCCTTATGCAAGAGGATGACAGATAATAAATGGGATTATTGTTCTATTGTTGGGAGACTATACAATCATATTAGACTTATAAAATAATAAAAAATCATAAAAATAATCTAAATTAATTATTATGATTAAATTGATTAAAAAAATAATTACAAGCAATATAAAATGATGAAGAACAATCTATAAAAAATAGTTCATCATTTGGAAACAAAAAAACTAACCGTCAAATTTGAAAATGACATATAAAAGTTAAATAAAATACTAAAATACAAAGGCACGTACTTCCATAACTGATGGATATCACATATATCATTATAATCCCATCAAATCTATCCTAATAGACCCGAAAACATTAGTCATCTACTCAACCTGACCATATGATCATAGGGGTCTACTCAGTTCCCAAAATACATGGCTTCGTTGGAATGTAATCATTACAACTCAATTAAGAATCAAAAACCAGGTCATGAATATCTCTAGTATATAGTGTTCACACTTGTTACATACATAAAATTGAATAAATAAATATACTTAATATGTGTAAATAAATATCGACTACTGATCACTAGGTTATATAGAGACACCTATGATAGATCATAACTAGTACATCTAATGCGTATGAGTCCCTAATTATGTGGTATAGTAATTCAATATCATATCATGTTTAGTGGCCACATATCAATAAGTGAAAGATACAATTCCATAGAATTCATAAGGATGATTCTAAAGAGTAATTCATTAGAAATATAGTGAATTCATGAATAAATATGATTCTTATGATTTAATTCTAGGAAATCAGTTAACATGAGGTATAAATCCATTTCCTAGGTAGTATTCCAATGATATATTTTTGTATCAATGTTATCTCAAGATTCCATGATGTATCACAGGTATATCATTCATATGATCAAAGTAGAATTGTAATCCACACGTACTATGCCATAAATAAATAACATGAATAAGTTTTCTAACCAATGTTTCTTAATTTTGTGTGAATCAATATTAGTGGGACACAATTTCATCGATTACTTCTGGTTGGGATACATTGGTTCCACCAGGGGTTCTGGAATTCCAGAATTATTCTAGTATAATTATTTGGATTACATCATATGAATAATATTTATATAGGATGCTTCCATATTTCATAGGATTACCTCCTATGAAACAATTGTATAAAAGATTCCATAATATTACTGAGGCCTTGCCGACAATTATTGCATTTATTCATTATAATTATACAATTCCCTGGATAAACTCTTAATAATTAGTGCAAACATGAAAAAAAATATATTTTTTTAGATACTTCTATGATGGGGAATTATTTTTTCATTATCCTAGATACCCTATGAAATTGGACAAAGCTATTAGAATCAATCCTGTATATCACATTATAACTAGATCATCCATGGTGGATTTTTTATTATTGTTGTGTCTTATTTTATATTTTAATTAATTTATCTTATGTTCAAACCCTAATTTATATATTTTTTTGGATATAATTAGTGGTGTCCTATTGCGTTGTACTCGCACCCAACTCGGATGTCCATGTAATGTGTGCACCAAAAGTAACCTCACTGATCAATGGTTTCAGTAGGGTAGAGTCCTAAATATTCATTATTAGAGACGATAGATCAAAATAATTGGACACCGGGGTAAGGTGAGTCTATGGTATAATAAAATATCCTTATTTTACATTATTTTGTTTTCTTTTTTACCATGTAATTGTGATATGGTTAGGTAGTGGTCGATTCAAATATACTTGTATGACCATTTGTTTATATAAAATTATACTTCAATATTTTAATTGATAAAACATTAAAAAAAATTTGTTTATAAATATTATATGTTATCATTATTATGGGCATAAATTGTTATTGATAATGAAAAAACTCACTATAATGTTATGGTAGAGTCTTCCCATGGTAACATCAGAGACGCTTAATGCTTGTTGGAAACCCTTTTCATATGGGGAGGTACCGATAAGGTGACATAGTGACCACCTATTTAAGAACTTCTCGAATGGTTAAGGAAATTGGAAAGTTATATTATAGACCATGCCAATTATTAAAATGTGAAATTTATAATCTAGGGGTGAGATTAAAGGATGTAACACAACTAAAGCCTCCTGTAGGATCTCCCTAAGTTCTATCAGGGCCGTTTTCCATATAATAATCATTCCAAGTATGGGGGATCATCATTGGTCGATTCAACCTAGAATTTAATTTTCCATAAATATAGAAAAAAACAATGAAAATTTATGGGGTTCAATATAATCATGTAATTAAATATTAATTCACCTTCATCTTTGATAATGTTGGTGTTATCATCCTAACATAAGCCAAGGATAGTAAATAAAGAATTAGAATTTTTATATAGGTAATTTAATTTTCATTAATGGAAATTAAAATCTAGTATTTTTTCTAGGGGGATATCAAATATTATAACCATTTTATATTATACAATTAAATCAGTCGCTATCATTTTTCATCTCACACATGAGGCTAATAGTGTTCCAGTTAATACCGTGTAACATTTTTTTCTTTCAGTGGAAGTTTTATAAATATGTTTATTTGTGTCAATATTACTCAAATTCATATAAGTTAATATAATATTTATATACATAATGATATAACTATTATATAAAATTATATATTTTGACTGGATATGTTTGGATATTCATATCTCAATGCATTGTGGTGTTGCGAGAACCCCTCATGGTCTCTTATCCTACAAAAATTGAAACATTATGAAATTTTCCTTCACTAGAGGATATTTCCCCAATATGTTATCATAACGAGGGATACATGTTAAATGATTCTATTTTTATGGCGATATCCATGTGACTATGTATTAGGTTCAAGATGAACAAGGGCATTTTTTGAAAGGAAAAAGGGTTTCCTTTGTCTCCATATCAAAATTCATACAAAAAGGTATTTGGAGGAAATGAGAATATTATACATTGGATATCAATATAACTAGGAATATTTCCCTATTTAGAATGAAAAACCAAAAATATTATTTTAAATGTAATGTAGTTATTGCATAAATATGTAACTCAATTTTGTACTACATGGAATACATTTATGTGTTTTTATTAGACCACTATTTTGAAGTTACCTAATGATATATGACTAATCACACACTGATCATATTTTATCGCGGGGAGGATAATTTTTATCGTGTCTCTTTGGTTCTCATAAAGGAATCCAATTATGATGCTTGAGGGGCCTTCCACTACCCTAAAACATGTATCATACGTTTAGATGCTCGGGAAATATAGAATGTACCCTTTTAAGTTGTATACCCAATGGAAGATATATCATGTTTACATAGTACTGAATGAATTTTATGTCAGTTGGAAAAGAATGTTTTGTGGGTTGAGAAAAATTTTATATGAAAGTAATTTTTTATTATTCATTTAATGAATATCATTTATATATATGTTTTTAACAAAGCATACCTATATAGACTCATCCCTATTGAAATCTCATGTGATTTGAAACTGTGTGTCATACATAGAGTCCTCCAGGCCACTAATGATCATGTCTCATTCTTCAAACAGACTCAGTAAAAATTTATTAATATCCTTTTTTATCTATCCATAAGTATTTTAATCACATTAAAATAAGTTAAAAATCATATTGATGTTCTATAACATTAGTTTAGAGACCATTTTTTCTAAATAAATATACATATGGATCATCATAAAATCACTATTTTTATGATACATAGAAATTCCATATAATGTGGGAATGTATTTATGACTTATTATTTATCCTTGATCTAATTAACTAACTAATAAATGTGGTTAACCTATATATTCCCATTCCTCAATGGTGTACTGATGTATTCAAGGGTAAGTGTCAATTAGATAATGCAATCCATATTTTTATATTTTTAGTGCTTCTATTAGAGAATATAATAAATATCACTATTATTAGAGTTAGCCTTTTTCCAACCCCATCATTCATATCACTAAAAATATAATTTAATTTTTTAATTGGTTTTTATTTAGAATTATGGGAAAATAACACATCATTAGTAATTAAGATTTGTGTTAATCCCAGAGTCACATTCACCCCAAGAAAGGACTCAATATTCATACCTGAACTATGGTTGTTTAGATTTTTAATAAATATATCATGTTTAAAGATAACAATGAATAAAATAGTAGATAAAATACCCTCAAAACACAAACATGTTTTAGGAATAAGTAGTTTTTTTGATAAGAATATCTAAAACCATGGCATTTAATACTACAAGATGATCAAATCACAAAATTATATAAAAATTAATAATAAATAAAAATATTTAAAAATGTATTATACTTCATTTCTTCATCTATATTTTCTATATGAACCGTAAAAATGACATTTCCTTCTTGTACCATCCAATAATTGCTTTTCAAAATCCATTGGGTGAGGGAAATTGATCCTTTGTTATTCTTATGTTTGATAAATTCATGTCGTTCATCTAATAGGAGGTTTTGGAGGAGATGAATTAACCTATATATTGATATCATTGTAAGAAGTTTTTAAGTAAAATTGTGCTAATTTTTTTTATAAAACTGAGTAGATGAGTGTTTCAATTTAAACATTATAATGAGGTATAAGTAAATCACACAAGAGGCCATAGTTAATGAGAATCTCATGATATACAATATTATTTTATATTTTTCTGTTTTTTTATAACCCAATTAAACTAAATTAAATGAAAATGGGATCCCATTATGGATATGAATACTATAACAATTCATAAAATTCTTATAATCAAGATTTTCATCATATATTTGAATTCCATCAATAAATCATTTCAAATTATTTGGAATATTACATGGAATTACATTAAATAAGGACTCATGGTAACTTCCTTATATATATCATCCATAAGGATAATTCTCCATATATATGAAAATGAAAAATAATTATTCATAAAATAATGGAATAGGAATGATGAAATATTTTTTATATAAACCATCTTAAAATTATCGGTTTATATTTCTCATTAATTTTTTTCTTTGACAGAATCTTGCAAGTCAGCTAAACTTTTTTCTACATCATTAATCCAAAAAAATAATAATATTTCTGGTTAAAAAATATCATAAATAAGCATATATGATAGTTTTTTATAGGTAAAAAACCTAGTAATAAATTATCATGACATCCATCATATAGGTGAATTTCATTCAATTTTATCTGATTAACAATCTTCTCAACACTAGATTTAAGATTCAATTTATCCTTAAACTATTTTAAAAAGATAACTTTTATGAGTCTGATTTTCTTCTAGAGAAAAAAATGGTTATCTTAGTGTGGGGTTCCATAATAAATCCAATTCCAATTATATTAAATCTTTTTTAAAGAGACTTATTTGTGATAAAAGAGGTTTATATTATGATGTATGTCCCACCGGCTGATCGATTTGGAGTATAATTCAACAAGACATATGAAATATGATTATGGTAGATATTATGGAATCATTTCATAAGTTAGATATTAGGTAGACACAAATCTGGACATAAATAAGTTATCCAATTTCTTTATATTTTGTTTAACATGGTACATTTTTTTAGGAATCTATGGTAGGTATGTTTATTTTGAATCATAAAGAAGTTAAAGTCATTTATGGACTACCGAGATTACATGAAATGGTAATTATTTAATTCATTATCAATTATGATGTTGAGGTTACCTCCTTTAATCCAACTATAGATTCCTAGATAAAATGTGGAAAATTAATGTTAAATGTTTTCTCATCCAATTGCATCACATGTCACAATAATATAGGCCATAAGAATAAGTCTACCAGATTAATTATTCATAGTAGTTATTTATTGTGGTAGAATTTAAACAACTCAATTTAAATTTTTTATATTTTTAAAGAATATACATTCTTGTTTTATGATAATATTTTCATGTCGTTTCAATAAAAACATTCTTTACATAGTCAATTATGGAGTTAGAATACATAGTCAATGGATAAATTTTGAAGGATAATCAACCCCCATTTTTGGTTATAATTTTATAATAGAAATTCATTTTAGTGGGTTATAAATAATTAATGTGTAATAGGATATAATTGAAATTCATTTCATTATATAGTGGTTATAAGATCATATACCATCAATTTATCTCTAAATAGAGGAATCCTTCCACATTTGTTTATCAAAATCATTTTCTTGGTTCACTTGTAATACTAGAAGTGTTGTTTCCATTTGATGTCTATTTTTAGTGAATGTTACATTTTATGGTCATAATTATAATAAAAATATTTATACTTGTTTATATGAACTATTTTTTTAATTTAACTAATATTTATATCCCAAAACCTCGTCAAATTCATTCAAAATAATGTTTCATTTAATATTTTTGTGTAGGACTATGGTTAGTTTCTCCCTCATTATATATTATGCCATTTTTATTTACATCTCTATAATCATCACCCCAAAACATGTTATTCAAAATATTCATGGAATCGTGAATTCCATTTTCATTATGTGTTTTTATTATTGGATGGATGATTAACTAATAGAAACCAAGTGTCATTATTTTTTGAACAATGTTGTACTTATGCATCTAATGTGTCATGGATTTTTTAAACAATTGATATAATTAGGGGATTTATAGATTAAATTAAATCCTGAAACATGAGGTTTGGTGTTATATTACACTATTCATCATCTATATCCATTCATTCATAGAATGTCTGATTGATTCTTAGAGTACAGTTAAAACATTTTTGAAACAAAATCATACACATATCTTGTTGTGAATGTATATTTGTCATGAAAGATTCCATATCAAAGAAAATCAAATACATTAATCGCATAATTATTTTTATCATCTTTATATATATTAAAAAAGTATTCAATTAAATATATTATCCCTATTAAAAAATGTTATGAATAAATTAAACAATGAATTCATGGATAGAAAAATAAAATCATAAAATTTTTTCCATCACTAGTAATGATTTTACCTGAGAGTTTTTATTAAAATTAAAAAATTTCACTAAACATTTTAGGGTTGATATTAACTAATCATTTACATTTTATAAGTCCAAAAACTGGACATTTCATGTTGATAAATATCGTCATATTATATAATAGTAATTATGAATAAAAATTTCTTGAGAGAAGGAAAATATATTTTTATAGTGTAGACACTATGTTGCAACATCCATTATTGGTCAGTAATTTTTAAAAGATCCACTTTATATTATAATGATACTCAATAAGTCTCATGATTCTTAGGAAGGAAAAACTATATGATTTAATAATAGGAAATAATTTGGTCTTATTTCAAGGTTTTGTTCACATTTTTTGATGTGTATTCTGTAAAGAGAATATTAATCTATAATTTATAGAAATATATTAAAATGAGAAATTTTATGAAATTCCATTATTCCATGATATTTTTTAAATTAGAAATATCAATCAGAATTGTTTTTATTTTCTTCAAAAATCACATAATTATACTTTACATTAATTTTATATACTATAATATTTATGAATTTAATTTTAAAAACGTGATAAGATACAATATAGTTTAAATTAATAATATTATATAAGTATTGATATATCTATATTTTTGGGAGAAATAAATCTTATATTATAATATATTTTAGTCAAATTGTTGAAAATTATATTCAAATGATTAGAAAAATAAATTCTTAGAAAAAAATTAGTTTTACTATACCATCCCATAGATTCTCTCGCTTGATTTTTCTTATGGTGTATAATTATATTTCAAAAATAACACCTTGAGCATATAAATTTTCAAGTTAATTAATAATAACTTTTATCTCTATGATACCAACCTCACTTTAATTTATTCCTTCCTATTCATATGATATTTCCATAACTAATATAACCTTATTTGGGTTTGAACCAAATTTAAATCATATAATAAACTAATTTTTATGTCACCATTGTACTTCACCTAATCTAGTTCATGTTATCCCGTATCCATGGAATGAGTAAAATTTGTTCATTATCCTCCCCATAGGAAGAAATCAATTAAGAATCATGAAAATCTCACATTCCACCATGGAATGGAAGAGAAACTCAACATCAAACCATCTTGATCATCTTCTAGGAATATAAAAACCCCAAAAAATTCATAATAAAAATAATATAGATATATTAAATAAATGATCATAAAACTTATACCAAAATAATTCATTGAATAAAAAATAAATACAGTCCATACTAACTCAATAATGTGGCTTATGTGAAGACAACAACCAATGGATTGTCAAAAAGTACACCATGACTAATATTAGAATGAACCAAACCATATTGAATAAAGTAATAATTATTATTTAAGAAAATTTCCTATAATACAAGAGGATATCTTTTAGGATCTTATATTTCAGTTTTTATCGACATTTAACTATGGGCATGGGGATATCTAGTTTCACATTAGTAAGAAAAATAGGAATTTATATTCAGATAATAGTTTTTCTTTGATTTCGATTATATAACCTTAAATTTATGATGAGAGAACGAATAATATATGTTTTTAATATAGACACAGAGTTAAAATACATTCTAAAGTGGGTAAAATTATTTCTAGATCCTACAAATGAACTTGATTGGACTATGAAAAAAATAAATACATTGATAAATTCCACTATTTTGGGTACAACATACTATGATCAACAACTATTTACTGTCTATTAATTATATATAGGGATGTGTGGAAGAATGTTTAATTTATTGATGTAGATTCCACACACCAATGCCAGAATCTACTAGGTCACATGACCCCATGAACTCCTCTCTATATTCTTGAGGTTGATAACTAGTAATGCGGGTCTAATGTCGATTGTGTGGAGACTATACTATGTTTTTCAATGAAGTTAAATAATATAAATAAATAAATAAAAGATATAATATAAAACCATAACCAAAAGAAAATAAATATCAAATGACGAATAAAACATGAATTCCTCTTCCAAATAAAAACTATAGAGGTTTCATTCCATGTATGTCTCATGTGTTATTATGAAATCCCCAAAATAAAGAAAGAAACCCACAACTCCAAAAAAGGGTGTCAAATCATATTTAGTTCCCTTATGAAAGCTTCATCCCAACTTTACCATCGATCATATAACTCTTTAGCTTATCCTTCCATTAAAATGTGATGTCTATTTGGTTATTGAAAATTAATCACAAGAAGGGTGCTAATACAAATCTGCATGGAACTACCTAGAACATTTAAAAAAGCACACATTCAATAAAATTGTATGTTTATTTATAAATAAAAAATTTAAATTCATATGATAAATTTTTTCAAATTTAAATAATGATTCAATTTAAAAATAAAATCACGTAGTTTACTAAGGAAACAAAAACGATTTATAGCTTCTTCAGCTTATTTAGGACAAATATATCAGTATTTTGGGGAGACAACCTCTTAGGTTTCCTGTTTTTCATTAAATAAAGGATGTAAAATAATAATATATTTCAACCTGTAGTGAACAAGCTCAAGATATTTTTTCCTGAAAAATTATTAGGGATTACACTTGAGAAAGATATGGAATGTATAATTGGGGTCTTTCCAGAGGCTAAGATAGTTTATATTTCTCCGTACTGAATGGATCAAACAAAGCTTCAGGATTTTAAGACACAATTGGAATAGTTGACATATAAGGGGTTTATCCAACTGAGTACATCAATTTGGATTCAACAATTTTCTTCCAAAGAAGGATAACTGGTTATTTTTATCATGTATTGACTACTAGAAGAATATGAAGATCTCATATCCTCTTATGCATATCGATATCTATTTTACTAGTTTATATTATCTTGTGTTTTCTCTACAATCGACTTGAGATCATTATGTCATTATTATAGAGGCTGACCATATGTCATATTTTAGACTATTTATAGAAGTAGATATGGACTCTATGAGTTCATCATGATTGCATTGGGGCATATGAATAAACCAGTAGTGTTTATATCCTAGATTAACAAAATATTTCTCTTGGACATGGATTGGTTTTTGGGGGTGTTTTTAGATGACATAATAATGTACACCAAGACTCACAACAATCATGCCAAACATATTATCATAATCCTAATCAAAA
The DNA here is from genome assembly GCA_963277665.1 of Viscum album. NCBI lineage: Eukaryota > Viridiplantae > Streptophyta > Magnoliopsida > Santalales > Viscaceae > Viscum > Viscum album. The sequence goes on along the minus strand of OY728126.1, from coordinate 677,573,960 downwards.
TAAAAGAGATTCATATATATTCCAAGATATATATTTCTTAGTTTTGGATTGATCTGGTACAGTTATTAGGTCACAACTTCTCTGAGGAAGGTGTTTCAGTGAACCTAGATAATGTTCAAGAATTTGTATCATCGGAGAAACCCAATAATGTTTTTGATATTCAATGTTTTTTGTTGTTGGTGGGATATTATAATATGTTAATATCAATGTTTTCATACTTTGAAACACTTCTTTCGGTCTTTAATAAAAATTGAGTAAAGTTTTAATGGTTCGGGGAATGTAATAATTCCTTCAACGAGTTGAATAAGTGCCTGAAAACAACACCAATATTCATATTACCCAAGATCAAGGAAGTGTATATGGTGTTTGTGTGATGTTTCATGAGTTAGGTTTGGAGCAATTATGATGGAGAGAGATTGAGTCATAGAATTTGGTTCTTGTTAGTTAAGGCCACATATACAAACAACCCTATAAATGACCTCGAATTTTTTGTAGAAGTTTACGATTTGATGTGTTGAATACATTATCTGTAGGATGAGAAGATTATGATGAATATAGATCTAAAGAGTTTAATTCATATCATTTCATCATGTGAGTTTAATCTATAAATAAAAAATATTTGTTAACTATAATTAGTCATTTTACATTGTTCTAGAATATATGTATGTGAAGGGAAACCGTGTGGAAGAAACATTAATATGAAAACATCATACTCAGTCTCTTCATGAGTCTAAAAATGAGTGGAAAATGACGAATTTAATAGTTGATTTGGATGATATAATTCAAGACGGTTAGGAATAAATGACTATCATATCATCTTGTGAATAGCCTGTAATTTTGTGTCAGTTTAGTGATAGATAAAATGAGGATCCAGAATGTTTGTCCCAGAGAGAAATTGTTGAGGGTGTGGAGTCAACTTCTGATTGGATCATAGATGAGGATAAGATCATAAATGTTATGAATATTGTTTTTTTCTTATGAGTATGTGGGAGGAGTTTTTGTATGAATTTCGTGCCTCAAAATGGTTTGTTCATCAATGGTTGACAAAATGTACCATGACCTACAAGGACATTATTAGTGGCTAATCATGAAAAAGAAGAGAGAAGGATTCATGACACGATGCCAAACTTGTCAAGGAGTTAAGGTTAATAATTAATGAACTATTGTTTACTGAATCAATTTCCTCCAGAATGGGCATGAGACTATGTTTCTATGTACTTCGTGATGGGTCATACAAGGATGTCTCAGAAGAATGACTCTATTATTGTGATCGTAGACTGACTAATGAATGTTTAACTTTTCATGCCTATAGAAAAGACTTTATCAGTGTCTCATTTGGAATATTTTTATATTTTGGAGATATTACATATACATGGGGTTCCTTGGGGTATGTTTGTAGATCGTAACCCATTATTTACTTTGTGCTTCTTATAGGGATTAAATAAAGTTCATTAAAAAAGCTGCCTATTGTGTATGAAATTCCACCCATAGACTGATGAGTAGTTAGAATGGACTATACAGGTTCTTGGGGATATTATAATGATGTATGTATAAGAAAATTGTGAGTCTTGGGAGTATCACATAGTATTGGTAGAGGCTTGAGGAAAAAACTATTATCATGTAACTATAAAAATGGAACCATATGACCCACTTTATGGTAGGATATGATGATCACCTCTCTGATGGATGGAGGTCGGTGACATAGAGTTATTGGGACCACCTCACATGCATGATATTTCAAAACATATTCAAATGATTATAAAGGGTATTGATATGGATCACAGTAGGAAGAATTCATATGATGATAGACATCGACGAACCCTATAGTTTACATCTGGTGATCATGTTTTCATTCAGAAATTTCTTAGATTTGGTTCAATATATTATTTAGTTATAGGTTATGTTGGAAGCCATATTTGGTAGACTGATAGTGGTTTTGGATAGAATCCAGGAAGTGGAAAAATGAATGGCTCTTCTATAAAGGTAAAATCCTATAAAGGAAGATATTCATTTGTCGTAACATTGAAGGTATCACACAAACCATTTAAATGTGATCAACATGGATGTTATTTATCATGAAACTGACATGAAATTTGACTATTTCCTTATATATGTTTTGTATCATACTGTAAATGTGTTGTGGATAAACACCTTGCTGATAGATTGTGTTTTGGTGATAAATGGGCTTTTTCTAGAGAAAACATGGGAAAGAGAATAATAAATAAGGGATTATTGGGCCGATATTTCTACGTCGGGATCTGGGATATTATTGGGAGTATAAGTCAAGGATGATCTATTATAAGGAAGTGATATTTTAAGATACATACCAATAAGGGGATATGTGTAACGCCCCGACCCTAGCTACCCAGAGTCGGTGCATTACTTCGTAACTTTGGCATGATCACAAAAGATCAAGTCTCGAAAGACCGATTAGTTTAGTAGCCTTGGAAACACTAGATACATTCATAAATGTTACATTACATCATAAAGTGAAAAACTAATAACAAAGTATTCATAGTCCACACTCATATACTCTTCTGACTATCCCTGCAGGTCATTCATAAAATACTTCTTCACATCCTGAAAAATATTAAAACATTGAAAGGGGTGAGCTCAGATGCTCAGTAAGGATAACAATATTGCAGAAGCTTTCATAAATAAACATAAACATTTAAGGCAATGTATAACTAAAACAAAAGCCTTTTAAACTTGAACATCAACATAATATGGAAAAAGTAAAATGAGATAATTCCATTCACTTTTTGACATGGATATTCTACTGGTCGAATAATCACATGAAATATCAATAACCACTTTCATAATGATGGAATGCATAATGCTAGACCTTCTGAAACATTTTGCGAAGGCCTCGACCAAAACATCTAAAATGATTAAGGCCTCGGCCAAAATCACAAATCAAATGGGGAAAGGGCCTCGACCAATTCCACGTCTAGTTGTCTCATGAGACCTACCGATGCATCGAGGAGCTATAGCAGGCTCCACCCGTCACTTATTAAGTCCAATGCATTCCTCATATGAATACGTTTAAATATATCATAAACCATAACATAATCGTATCACATAAAACATGCATAAAGGAAAAATAACATTACCACATTTCAATCACAAGATATCAATACAACACATTGATATAATAAAAACGCTTTCAAAACCATCTTCAATACAAAAATAAAAGAAAAGTATAACATGGTATTTATTTTTCATTAAAAAAAAGTATGTCTTGTAGAGGAAGCCGAAACTCAAATAATGGTCACGGTGGCGGAGAGGTCGTTGTCACCGCATATGTACGGAAAGAAAAACCTTCCCTTTTTGTCATTTAGTAAAACGCTTCGTATAAAAAAGATTCCTTTTGAATAAACGTAAAAGTCAAAGGGGTTCATACACCGTATAAAAGAAATTTGTGTATAAAACCAAATATGCCTCAATGAAAGGAGATTGAGACAAAGTCCTTACAAAGATCATTTCTAAAATAAAATAGATATATTATGTGTATTCACTATAGGTACACATAATGAAAGTAAAAATACACAATAAGACATAATAATATCATGACATAATTTTAAAGTAGGAGATTAATCCAAAGAATGGAAGTTGGGTTAAGAAATTCCCTTACCTTGCGTCTTTTCCTGACTCGACCGTTCTTTAACCTCCTGAATAATAAACTAGAGTTAATTTATATTTACATAAGAACCTTTTTCATGTTCATTATTCCTTTTATATCACTTATTACTGTGTTATGAACATTATGTAAATATTTAAGTTAATGACGGTCGTTTTGTCGATCTTTGGTACTTGAGTCAACAATAAACTTCTTATAATTACAAGTTGTTTATGTGGTAGAATATCCATTATCCCCATAATTATATTCATGATTTAGATGTCATATATATCATATATATCCAGTATATATTTTCATTCATAATATTACGTAACATTTAGAGGTAAGAAATGAAATGCACCGTTCATGGAGACGGTAAGCCGTACGTACGCATGAACGCTACTTTCATTTCTATTTCGTATTTAATTGAAGAAATCATAATTATATAAAGGTATAATATAGTTCCAGTATAATATCATATATAATATCATTTACTACATCCTTTATAAATCCCACATATGGCATTAACGATTCACATCACTTTGAGGGGGCGGTAGTCCGCACTTCCTAAAATGAGATTATCTCGTTTACCCATAATGGAAATCATAAAGTATGCCATAAATGAGAAATACAGAAGCATAAGTAACACATAAACATATTATATATCATATATAAATATAGTGACATCTTAATGGCCACCTTTGAAGGTGTTATATGAGTGTTGAACAATCATCGTTTCGTGAGGCAGAAATTCGCCATCCACAGAAACCGTATGTTCTTTAACCATTAGATGTAGGTGTGTGTAAGTGTAGCTAGAATACTTCTTATAAAAACATCCTAGTATATTTAGGATACTGTTGTTTTTACAAAATAAATGAATAAAAAGAGTTTAGGGGGTTGGAGAAGAAAAATAAAAGAAAACAACATTACAGTAGACATTACCTCAAAATCGGGTAACTATTTTTGATTTGAGCCAAAGGCTTCCTTGGGAAGAGTGCTGCCCAAAGTGAGGCTTCTAGGAGTAAGTGAGGGATGTTGGGAGAGTATTTGGGAAGATGTTGGACGCACCAAATGGCTTGAAGGTGTGAATAAGGTGGGAGTGCTGGGGGCCATTTATAAGTGGAGAGGAGGGGCACTTTTGGCAAGTAATGAAATGTTATTCTATTATACAATGCTTTTCGGATTCCAAAGGTCCCAAACTTGTATAATTAGAGGATAAGGTGATAAGGGTTCGAAATATCCTCATAAAATAGTCTTTGGAAAAGTTTAAGCCTTGGAGATTACATTATCTTCTCATTTTATTTTAATCGTTAAATAATGAGGTCATCACTCCACCATCATGATGTCATAAATAATTTAATTTATTTAATGTCTAAAAATTAAAAAAAAAATACTATGATGTATTAAATCTTTTTATCTTTCCAATGACTATTTATAATAAAAAATATGACTTGTATAACCCCATGTAAAAATTGTTTTAGTAAAACATTTCATGTTTGTGTTATTTTTTACTTTAACATTAAATAAAAGGTATTTATGTCATTTTCCAAATAAAGTGGCTCCATGGGGTCCCCAATTTGACCCATGGATTGTATTGGTCGGCCATGACTCATCCAATAGGATTAGGACAAGTGTCAAGCTCATATCATATTAATAAAATATTATTTTTACCTTAAACTACACTAATTACTCTAATCGCGATTAAGAACATAAAAGTTACTATTCACCAAAAAATTATTTTAATCTCATTGAACCACATTTTACTTCTTAATGACAACCATGTATGTCGGATTTTTGAAAATAAAATCACAGAAGTGGTAATATTTCATTTAAAAGAAAAATCAGTTATTTAACTACCACTTAGTGGTTTCACTATTCATCAAAAATTGAAGTTTTTCAGAACAATGCCAAAATTTCACCCTAAGCTATAATTTATATTCCGAATTCAAAAATGATGTCTATTTTATGAAATTCCAAACATATAATTTTCATTATTTAATTTTATAATTAATTCCCGCTGTCACAACAAATAGCATGTTTTTAAGAAATAATTTATATCAAAAAATTAACATTTGTTTATGTCCAATTTCTAAGTGAAATTAATTCAAATGAAAACCATTGGATAAAATGGTAAAAATATATTCTAATTATACTTTAAAACCACTCAATAGTATAAATTATCACTATAAATTATTTTTATTAAAAAAGTTGTTTGAAGTATTTTTCACTATTCATAAAAAAATTGGAAGTTCTCAGAAAGTTACAAAAAATTCAACTTAGGATAATTTCGATATTAAAAATACAAAAATGAAGTCCTTTTTGAAATATAAAATTTCTATAATTTTAAAAAGTGGTTATTACTATTTATAACGGCTACTTTGATTAGTCTCGGTGTGTTAGAACTCGAACTTGCGTACAATGCAAGCTATTGCATTATTGAATGAGAAGCGTATCGTGGAAGCTCGGGGTGTTACATTTTCCCCTCCTTCAATAAATTTCGTTCTCACAATTTGAAATTTTTCATTGAAAATAAAAGGTTGAAAAGAGAAAATACCTTTGAGGAAAACCCACATCGGAAATAAGATTAATAAAATTTAGCCTTAATAAGAGGGAAAGGGAAATGAAAAAGTCACTACCCAATTATGATCTAGATTAGGAGAACATTGGTGGCATTTAAAGACATATAATTGGAGGAAAAAGTAAATATTTGTAGGGAGTGATTGAGGTCATCAATCACAATCAACTGTCAAATTGAGGGCCTCAAAGACTTCAATATATGTTGATTTAAAATATCATCAGTTCAACAAGACATAAGGTATTAGGATAACACATTTTTTTATTTTAATATCCCTTTACTAAAGTTTAAGAATTAATTTATTCATTGAATAAGAGATAGGTATATATATATTTATGCTTAACAATTAGAGTTTCAACCTTCAACTCATCTTTCACTCAAAAAGATAATAGAACTCAAAAATATTATACTTATCCTAATTGTATAAGGTTCCAAATGTTAACACATACCATTTAGATTAGTAAAATTATTTTGTAATAACCAGGGACTTCCTGTAGGCTAGTGGTAGGAAATAAAGGCCTGTCGCTCTATGATTGTGGGTTCGATTCCTGCAGCTTTGTCCGACGCGACGGGTTATGCCCCACCCTAGAGGTTGTCCTTTTCCTAAAACTATAGTATTATAATATTCAAAAATAATCTTAATAAATTTTTAACCTTAAACAATACTATCCAAAGATCAACTTAATCCACTCCAACCTTTATAGTTATCCAAAATACCTCTGTCCAGACTTTCTCTAAAAGGTCTCTTAATTCCAAAATCAATTTATCAGATTCCCCAAACAAAGTGAAGTTTCTCTTATTGTCATATACTAAAAATATAATTACCTTCATCATATTAAAACCTTACTGAAATCAACAAGTACTGCAGTACAATACTTATATATATATCACATTATTCTAATAACCAGAATATAATCCATGAGTCCAAAAGCACCTATACATTAGTTATTCTTCTTCAACTGTAGTAACAGCATAAGATTGTCCTTGATCCCTTGGCCTTTTCTGAGGTAAGTTTCTCTGACGCTTAGGAAATTCATTTGCATAATGCCCCATTTCCCTACAATTGTAGCATTCAACATTGATAGCCTCTTTCTTTCCCTTGCAATAACGCACCTGGTGACCTTTTTCCCCACATTTATAAGAAAATCCCATTCCTTTTAGGCAAGTACCAGGGGGATTCTTCCCACAATTATCACAGAATAGAAAATCCTTCTTTCCCTTTTTCCCTTTATCTGTCTCTTATTCCACCGTTCTCTTCTTCTCTTGCTTTACTTTGTTGTCATAAGACTTAGAGAATTCCTTTTCTGTCTTGATAGCACATGAGACAATATCTTTGTATGTTGAGAAATATTGTGATACTAAAGCTCGACGGAGAAATGGTTTTAACCCATCAAAGAAACGATCAATCTTACCTCTTGGGTTACGTATATAATCTGTAGCATACCTCGCCAACCTTGTAAAGTTGGCCTCATACTTTGCGACATTCCCATCCTCCTTTTGTTTCAGACTCAGAAATTGCCTTTCCATATCTACTCTATGGTCATGAGGAAAGTATTTTTCTAAGAAAAGATCTTTGAACTCCCTCAATTCCATATTCGATATATCATCATCTTCATTTGTGTTTTGAATCAATGACCAACATTGATCAGCATCTCCAGTGAGGCGGTAAACTGCCATGATAACCTTTTCCCTTTCACTACTCCCCAAGGAGTGGAATATTTTCTCTAAGGAGTTTATCCATTGCTCAGCTACTAATGGATTTGTACCCCCATTAAATGTTTTTGGTTGTTGCCTCATGAAGAGGTCTATCATTGATCCTCCACGTTGCGGATCAGGGTGCTCCATACGAGTAAGGTTATTATTCATAACCTGAGTGAGTTGTCCCAGTATGGTAATAAGTTGATCAGCACTAGTTGTATATCCAGCTCCACAATAATTATCTTGTGCAGGAGGTCAATCCCTACACGGAGTGCATGCATTGATACGGTTTCCATTCCTTTCACTAGGTGCCATTTCTAAACAATGGCATAAACTATATTAGTTTATAAATCAAAATACATAATTCCATACTTGTAGGATACTTAACATAAATTGAACTATTTATGGATATAATACATAAAAATGTTTTCTTTGAGGAAGTATATTCTCATAACCCTTCATAGTGGTTTATAAAGGAAATGATAATTATCCAAAGCATATCCCCCGGGAGTGTCGTAACCAAGAGTGCAGCAAGGCCCGTTGTCGTGCACCAGTTCCCATTCGAGTCTAGCTTAAAGCGGTGTTTTTAGGTTTTACCCCTAGGTACATCTGTGCCAGAGCCACCTCTACTTGCTCGTATCCAGATAGGTATGTACTACTCAGAAAACTCACAAAATCTCTATAATACCAAAATTATAGGAAGTTCTTCTATACTAATCCTTAAAGTCTATCTTCGGGCTATGTGCTCTAATCAGAGTTTATCTAAATCTAGCTTTCAAGGTTAGTACTAAACTGCCTCTGATACCAATGATAACACCCCGACCCCAGCTACCTAGAGTCGGTGCATTACTTCGTAACATTGGTATGATCACAAAAGATCAAGTCTCTAAATACCGATTAGTTTAGTAGCCTTGGAATCACTAGATATATTCATAAATGTTACATTACATAATAAAGTGAAAAACTAATAACAAAGTCTTCATAGTCCACACTCATATCCTCTTCCGACTATCCCTACAGCTCATTCATAAAATACTTCTTCACATCCTGGAAAATATTAAAACATTGAAAGGGGTGAGCTCAGATGCTCAGTAAGGATAACAATATTGCGGAAGCTTTCATAAATAAACATAAACATTTAAGGAAATGTATAACTAAAACAAAAGCCTTTTAAACTTGAACATAAACATAATATGGAAAAAGTAAAAAAAGATAATTCCATTCACTACTTCACATGGATATTCTACTTTTCAAATAATCACATGCAATTTCAATAACCACTTTCATAAGGATGGAATGCATAATGCCAGGCCTTCTGAAACATTTTGTCAAGGCCTCGGCCAAGAAGTCTAAAATGATTAAGGCCTCGGCCAAAATCACAAATCAAATGGGGAAAGGGCCTCGACCAATTCCATGTCTATTTGTCTCATGAGACCTACCGATGCATCGAAGAGCTATAGCGGGCTCCACCCGTCACTTATTAAGTCCAATGCATTCCTCATATGAATAGGTTTAAACATATCATAAACCATAACATAATCGTATCACATAAAACATGCATAAAGGAAACATAACATTTCCACATTTCAATCAAAAGATATCAATACAACACATTGATATAATAAAAATGCTTTCAAAACCATTTTCAATACCAAAATAAAAGAAAAGTATAACATGGTATTTATTTTTCATTAAAAAAAAGTATGGCTTGTAGAGGAAGCCGAAACTTAAATAATGGTCACGGCGGCGGAAAGGTCGTTGTCACCGCATATGTATGGAAAGAAAAACATTCCCCTTTTGTCGTTTAGGAAAACGCTTCGTATAAAAAAGATTCCTTTTGAATAAACGTAAAAGTCAAAGGGGTTTATACACCGTATAAAAGAAATTTGTGTATAAAACCAAATATGCCTCAATGAAAGGAGATTGAGACGAAGTCCATACAAAGATAATTTTTAAAATAAAATAGATATATTATGTGTATTCACTATAGGTACACATAAATAAAGTAAAAATACAAAATAAGACATAATAATATCATGACATAATTTGAATGTAGGAGATTAACCCAAAGAATGGAAGTTGGGTTAAGAAATTCCCTTACCTTGCGTCTTTTCCTGACTCGACCGTTATTTAACCTCCTGAATAATAAACTAGAGTTAATTTCTATTTAAGAACCTTTTTCATGTTCATTATTCCTTTTATATCACTTATTACCATGTTATTAACATTATGTAATTATTTAAGTTAATGACGGTCGTTTTGTCGATCTTTGGTACTTGAGTCAAAAATAAATTTCTTATAATTACAAGTTGTTTATGTGGTAGAATATCTATTATCTCTAGAATTATATTCATGATTTATATGTCATATATATCATATATATCCAGTATATACATTCATTCATAATATTACGTAACATTTAGAGGTAAGAAATGAAATGCACCGTTCATGGAGACGGTAAGCCGTACGTACGCATGAACGCTACTTTCATTTCTATTTCGTATTTAATGGAATGAAATCATAATTATATAAAGGTATAATATAGTTACAGTATAATATCATATATAATATCATTTACTCCATCCTTTATACATCCCACATATGGCATTAAAGATTCACATCACTTTGAGGGGGCGGTAGTCCACACTTCCTAAAATAAAATTATCTCGTTTACCCATACTGGAAATCACAAAGTATGCCATAAATGAGAAATACAGAAGCATAAGTAAAACATTAACATATTATATATCATATATAAATATAGTTACATCTTAATGGACACCTTTTAAGGTGTTATATGAGTGTTGAACAATCATCGTTTCGTGAGGCAGAAATTCGCCATCCACAGAAACCGTATGTTCTTTAACCATTAGATGTAGGTGTGTGTAAGGGTAGCTCGAATCCTTCTTATAACAACATCCTAGTATATTTTGGATACTGGTGTTGTTACAAAATAAATGAATAAAAAGAGTTTAGGGGGTTGGAGAAGAAAAAGAAAACAAAACATCATTAGAGTAGACATTACCTCAAAATCGGGTAACTCTTTTTGATTTGAGCCAAAGGCTTCCTTGGGAAGAGTTCTGCCCAAAGTGAGGCTTCTAGGAGTAAGTGAGGGATGTTGTTAGAGTATTTGGGCAGAGTTTGGCTGAGCCAAATGGCTTGAATGTGTGAATAAGGTGGGAGTGGTGGGGGCCTTTTATAAGTGGAGAGGAGGGGCACTTTTGGAAAGTAATGAAATGTTATTCTATTATACAATTCTTTTCGGATTCCAAAGGTCCCAAACTTGTATAATTCGAGTATAAGGTGATAAGGGTTCGAATTCTACTCATCCAATAGGCTTTGGACAAGTGTATGCCTTGTATTTTACATTATCTTCTCATTTTATTTAAATCGTAAAATAATGAGGTCATCGCTACATCATCATGATGTCATAAATAATTTAATTTATTTAATGTCTAAAAATTATAAAAAAAATACTATGATGTAGGAAATCTTTTTAGATTATAAATGACTATTTATAATCAAAAATATAACTTGTATAACCCCATGTAAAATTTTTTTTAGTAAAACATTTCATGTTTGTGTCATTTTTTACTTTAACATTAAATAAAAGGTATTTATGTCATTTTCCAACTAAAGTGGCTCCATGGGGTCCCCAAGTTGACCCATGGATTGTATTGGTCGGCCATGACTCATCCAATAGTAGTAGCACAAGTGTCAAGCTCATATCATATTATTAAAATATTATTTTTACCTTAAACTATACTAATTACCTCTAATTGCGATTAAGAACTTAAAAGTTACTATTCACCAAAAAATTATTTTAATCTCATTGAACCACATTTTACTTCATAATGACAACCATGTATGTCGGATTTTTTAAAATCAAATCACAGAAGTTGTAATATTTCATTTAAATGAAAAATCAGTTATTTAACTACCACTTAGTGGTTTCACTATTCATCAAAAATTGAAGTTTTTCAGAACAATGCCAAAATTTCACCCTAAGCTATAATTGATATTCCAAATTCAAAAATGATTTCTATTTTATGAAATTCCAAACATATAATTTTCATTAATTAATTCCCACTGTCACAACAAATAGTGTGTTTTTAAGAAACAATTTATATCAAAATATTGACAATTGTTTATGTCCAATTTCGAAGTGAAATTAATTCTAATGACCACCATTGCATAAAATGGTAAAAATATATTCTAATTATACTTTAAAACCACTCAATAGTATAACTTATCACTATAAATTATTTTGATTAAAAAAGTTGTTTTAAGTATTTTTCACTATTCATAAAAAAATTGGAAGTTCTCAGAAAGTTACAAAAAATTCATCTTAGGATAATTTCGATATTACAAATACAAAAATGAAGTCCATTTTGAAATATAAAATTTCTATAATTTTAAAAAGTGGTTATTACTATTCATAACGGCTACTTTGATTAGTCGCGGTGTGTTAGAACTCGAACTTGCGTACAATGCAAGCTATTGCATTATTGAATGAGAAGCGTATCGTGGAAGCTAGGGGTGTTACAATATGCATCAACCTTTTTTTCATATTCTTTTTTGATTTTTTATACGGTGTTTGGGATTTATCTTATATGTGTTTGGGTGCAGTTTGAAAGGTTTTAGGGTGGGAGGGGTTTTGGTAGTTCATGTTTGGAACATTAGTTTCCCAATCCATGTGACCTACCCCAACAAACAATGAAACCCCAATAAGTGAGGGATTTCATGGTTGTTTCAACATTTAAAAAAATGTTCACTCTCTTAGTTGTAACTATGTGGCCCTTTGGAGGAGTATCATGATTAAGAACATTACTTGGGGAATCTATGAACCGTATACATTAATCCATGTGTGTAAAATTTTAATCCCTAAAAAATTAGATAAAAACATACGAACCTTTAAAATTCACCCTAAATAGGCCCTGTATGAAATATAATTTTTTCTCTCATTTTGGAAGTATCCTCGAGAGATTTCAAGGCCATAAAACATCTATTGATGATGATTTGAGGCATAGATTAATGATATGTACCACTCCTATTATGATATTCACATCCTATGTGGTTTTCTATCTCCCTCTAAACTCATTTAGTATAAATAAGGGATTGATTCCTCCTATGTTGATGGTTCTAGATCTATATTTGATTAGCGTTGATTATTTTGATGTTTGATCTTGGTTTGGGATATGGATCATGTTCTTCATCATGATCTGGTTTGATACACCTCAATTAAGGTTTCCCTTTGTTGTGAATTCAAAATTAATATCAATGTAGGTGGTTTACATTTAATTTACCATAGTCTAGAATTATAATTACTTGTATATGTTGTGAAATTTGAATTTTAGTGTTTGGAAATTATTGTTTGAATTGAATAAAATAATAGATTAACTAATATGTGGTATTATAGAAATGTTTAATTGATTTTTTTCCCATAAATTATGAAATAAATTTTACATGGTATAATTCAATTTGGGTAATTTCTATTATGTAATTGGTGGAATTGGATTAATTAATTAATGATTGTTGGGATTATGAAATTAATTGGAAATTGTGGTGGCACAATTGGCCAATTAATGTGAGTATGAATTAAATGAAAATTGGGATTATGATATGGTTGGATTTACAAAAATAGGTTTATTGGTTATATGTATTGAATATTGTAAAATAGTATAATAGTGATTCTTATATATTATTTAATGGGATTAAGGCATTGATCCATGACATTTCATGATAAGAGAAAGGGTCTATAAATTTATGAGAAATGTGATAAAGGGGTTCATGTTGATTAAGCTTGATTGATGTAATATTTTTGACATATGTGTGAATGGTTTATATAAAAGTGTGGTATAGTGTCTGAGGCTCCAAATACCCATCAAGTTAGTGTCGGATGGGGAATATGGCTCCAAATAACCATGTTTGATAAATGAGTGTGGGACAAGGACTGAGGATCCAAATAGGCATAGGATGTTATAATCGACATTCTACGCCAACGATATTGGCAATTGACAATTGTTTCAAATGAGAATGATGTGATTTAGAATTAAATGGATAATGAATAACAATGTGTTATAATGATTTTTTAAACCCTTAAAAGATATGGTTAAGACATCGACATGGGTCAGAGGAGGTATTGATGGTTCAGGTGTCCTCGGGAACCTAGTGGTTTATTTCATTAAAATAATGAATAATTTAAATGTGATAACATTTTAATTATGAATTTTTTTCTTTTTAATTATATAACTGCATACACTATTATTGACTTGATGTTATTTTAGATGTTGTTGGTTTTGGAATACCATGTTGTAATCACACCCAACATGGGAGCCTAATCAGTACCAAAATTGACTTCATGTTTTCATGATAAGATATAGGTAATAGTACTATATTAGATAGATCAGTTGGGTGGGATTATAGATATGGGAACTGTATGTGATTTGGGAACCACAATGGAGTTATTAGTATAATTATTTATTTTGGGTTTTTAATATTGACACTTGATAGCTACATGGGATGACACCTATATAGTATTGGTTTTGATATTGTATTCATATTTTTGACATCATGTAATATTGATCTAATTTTGTTTATGGTTTATATGTTTTCTATTATTTATTTATTTCTGCTATTGGTATACACTAATAATGATGATATAGTCTTCCAAGGATTTATATTAGACCCTCACTACTAGTCGACAACCTCTCGCATACATGGAGGAGAACCTAAAGTCATATGACCCTCACTACTAGACATCACTATTGGTGCAATGGGTTCTATTACTAGAGGATCATTTCAATCTATTCCTTCCATTGTAATATTAGAATCCAGCACCATAGAGGCATGTATCTTGAGAATATGATGTATCATTATGAGTATGTTGACCATAATAGTGGAATAAAGAGTGGTCAAGGGGAATGATCAGCTAGTCATGATATTACACAAGTGTTTTTTCACCATTGTGGTGGGATGATCAACATCCATAGTCATTTTAACTAAAAATGATATTGTTTTGAGCCTATGTTTGGATGATACATTCCTCGAGGTTCTGTAATAACTAACACTATATGGGTGTTAAGGGAGTATCTTTGTAAGCCAATGTGTTGGAAGGGGATCTTCAACACCATACCAGTTTGGTAGTTGGAGTTCTACAAGTTGTGGTAGTAGAGGCAATAGATGAGGTGATTCTTGGAAAAAGTGCATATATCAGTAGGGTGGTGTTACTATAAGGCCTCATACAACATCACAGGGAATATGGGAAGAAAAATTGTAAGCATTTCATCATACACTTGGTGATGGTGAGGCATTATCATGGAATGTGAAAGGTATTATTCTAGTACCTTCTACATATTCAAGTGATTTATTTAATATTGGTGTGTCTTATTATTTTTATCTACACAACATGTTTATGGTTTGATTTTTGATGTGTTTTTCATGATCAGTGTTATGACAATATATACACCATGGGGAGTACGTTTGAGAGAATTTTTTTTTCAATGAGTGTTCATGAAAATTTATAGAATATAATTTTCTTTAGATACTTAGATTCATGATATATTCAGTGTTGAACTAATTATGGGTATGGACTAGTAAGTAGCATAATGATCCCACATTTATTTTTACAAAAAAGAGTTAACATTATATCTCTAATGTGTGAAAATTTGGTACACTAGGGATAATGTGATATCTTGGTAGGCTAAGTAGTTCCAATTTATCAACAATTTTGTCATATCACCACCAAGGTTTCTGGTTTGTTACTGTAATTGGAGGTGAATGTAATGAAGTCCTTCCAAATGTTATGGATAGTTTTCAAGATATTTTTCCTAAATACACTGTAGGGATGCCACTTGAGAATTATGATTAATTTAAAATTGTGATCAGGAAAATGAATGATCCAATTTCTATTCCACAATACAGAAATGATCATATAATGATTATAGAGCATAAGAATCTACTAGAAGAGTTGATGGATATGAGGTTTATATGATGGAGTAAACCATCTTGGGGTTCTCCAGTTTTGTTTCGAATGAAGGATAAAAAGACATTATTCTTATGTGTTGATTATCGGAATATGAATAAGATGACTCGGAGGAACCAGTATCATCATTATTGTATTGATGATCTATTTGACTAGTTGAGAGGTGATTGTGTTTTATCGAAGATTGAATTGAAATAAAGGATCATCAGTTGGTAGTTTGTCCTTACTACATACCTAAAAATTAATTTAGAATAATATTTAAAATTTTGAGTTCATCATGATGTTTTTTGGCAGGAATAATGCCCTAGAAGTTTTAATGGACTTGATTTACAATATCATCCACACGTACCAATATCATTTTTTGGTTGTGTTTGTTGATAAAATCATTGTTTAATCTATGACTAGTGAAGATCTTTACCATCACTTATACATTATCTCAAGTAGACTGAGAGATAATCTAATATAAACAAATCTATAAAATTATTAGTCATGGATTGATGAAGTACACTTCTTGGGTCATATCATCTTTGAGGAAAGAGAGTTAGTGGACCCAAAAAAAGTTCTAGTTGTTGTTTTCTAGGAGAAACACAAGAATGTTTTTTCGATATCTACTATATTATGAGGTTTTGGGGATATTATCGAATGTTCATATGGGAATTTTCATGTATGGAAGTTTTAATATATATATTGGGCAAGAAGGGAGTTATTTTTTAATGGTCTATATGATTCCAAATTTCTTAGTACGAGAGGAAGAAGTGATTGAAAATGGAACTAATATTGATCATAGTAGAGCTAAGGGAGAAGTATATAGGGTTTTGTGATGCTTCCGGGACTGGGGATGGAACAATGTTGATGTTAGGAGATCGATTTGAGGAGTATGGGTCTTTGATGTTAAGGAAATATGAATGAAATTACCCTACACAGAACCATGAATTACCTCTAGTGGTTTATGATATGAAGTGTTGGTTACATTGTCATTTGGGAAAGTTGTTTACTATGAATATGGATCACAATTGATGAATGAAAATATTTTCATAGCGAGACATGAATAATTGGTAGTGGAGATGCGTTGAGTATATAAACTCATTATTCATTGATCTATCATATGTTCCAGGGAATAGAAATAGTGTGGATGATTCAGAAAGTAAGAAATCTCAGTCATATGAAGTTTAGGAGAATAGTACATTGTGGAAAATGAAGAATTTATTTTCCGAGGTACATGTTGTGATTCCAGAAATCCATGAGTTGATGAGCCTCATATCAATCGTAGTAGATACTATACTTTTTAGTTGGATCAGAGAAAGATAACATAAGGATCCCAAATTTTTTACCCTAAGAGAAAGCCTTTAAGGTGGGGATTCACCTTCTAATTTGATCAAATATGTTATGAATAATGTTGTATTTCTTATTAGTATATGGGGGAAGTTGATGCATGATTTTGATGCCTCAAAATAGTTGGTGAATATTGTTTTGACCGAAGTGTTCCGTGACCTTGGAAGAAAAAATTGGTTATTGTAAAATAAATAGATGATAATAGGGTTATTTCCCTGATGCTACACCCAACAATGGGTGAATATCGAGCATCAATGACCTAGAGGCTTAGTACAACTGTTTTTCATTCTGGAATGGATGTTAGAAGACGTTATAATGGAATTCATGGGGCGTATTCAAGGGAAGCCACTAAAGAATGATGATCTTTGGGTGATTATAGACCGAATGATGAAAGTAGCACATTCTTTGCCTATATGGGAGACTTTATCATGTGGCTATTTGGGTGATTTATATTTTGGGATATTGTATATTTACATACGGTTCCATGGGGTACAATTTTATTCTTTGAAACAATCTTTACTCAATGATTCATGCATGGATTACAGAAGGTGTTGGGTACAAAAGTTTTAATGAGTACATCATTCCACCCAAAGACATAAGGGTAGTTAGAACATAATATAAAGTGTTTGGAGACATGTTGATGGAGTGGGTCCTAGTCCTTGGTGGTTTTGGAGTGGCTGGAAAGGAGTTTTGGGAGTTCTTGTAAAAAATGTTATCAATAAATTATACAAAATTCCTGATATTTAAAAATTAATAGTTTGGGTTGCAGATGACCTCTATGTTGGATGTAGGCAGGTGTGTTAGAGTTGTTCAGTCTAAGTCACATGCAAGAGATGGTGGAACAGATTCACCTAACTCAGAAGTGTATAACAATGGATCTAAGTAGATATAAGTTATATAATGATATCCATCCATGAACTCTAAATTATAAATGTGGTTTTCAATTTTTCCTTTTGGGTTCATTAATATTGGGTTTCCAAAGGATTCAGATAGAGGGAATGTTAGAACCCATATTTGTTGTAATTTTTGAGGTTGTGGATATAATCGAGATGTTGGCATAGCAATTGGATTTTCCATAGAAGAATATTTATGCCTAAAGTCGTTCATGTGTCACAACATCAGTGGTATCACCCATACCAAAATAATGTAATCAATGTGAATGATGTTGAGATGGGAATTGATGTGCCCTTGGAGGAGATTATGATTCATGTGTCGGATTGTTGTGAGAATTTGTTCTCGGAATGATAGTACAAATAGTTCATGTGCTATGGAATCTTGGACATGATCAGGAGGAAACATGGTAAAGAGAAGTGAATATGTGGGAATAGTTACCCATTCTATTAACATTCGGTTAGTATAGATTCATTGATGTAATGTTCGAGGACATGTTGTAATAAAGTTTTGAGATTATAATATCGCGATTTTTTTGGAGATGCCTTGATCATATTTTTAGACAGTATTTATCCTTTTATTGGCTATATTTTATTTAGAAATTATATTTGGCATGTTTTGGTGATGTTTGAATGTTTTTGGAAGGGTTTTTAATAGTTTATGGTTGGAACATATATTTCAAAAAACTGTGTGCCATACCCCATCAAAATAAACAACCTCATGCCAAGAGGTATTTCATATTTTGTGATCTGTTTGGAATAAAATTTTCCCAATTAGTAGTAATAATGGGTCCACATGGGAGGAATTTCATGGGTAAGAGCATGGTTAGGGGGAACTGTATACTATGTATGGTTAATCTTGTGCATATAATTTTATCCCCCATAAAATTAGATGAGAAATACCTAAAACAATGGAATTCAACTTAAATTGAGCATAGATTGACCCTAATCATTTTGTATCATTTTTATAGGATCCCAAATGGATTAAAAAGACTTATGAACTAATCTATTGAAAAATTGAATCCCATATTTAAGATCTACCCCTCTACTGGTAATATATTCTCATCATGTGTGGTTTCCTTCCTCTCTCGTATCTCTATCCATATAAAATAGGTATTATTTTCCTCATATGGTGATTGTTCAATATATACGTTTGATGGATTGTGATTATTTTGATCATGGATATAGGTTTAAAATCTCTATATCTTCATTCACCATGATCTAGGTCTATCCTCTACAAATGGGGATTTCTGTTAGTGATTGTTTGTCAACAATTTTTTGGTATTTTATCTAAATTTAATTTAACATATGCTCTAATTCCAATTGTTCGTATGTGTTTTGAAATTTTAATTTTAATCTTTGGAAATTGGTTCTTCAAGTTAATCAATTAATCGATAAATTAATTTATGGAATTACAAAATTGTTAAATTGATTTTCCATGAGATTGTGATAATATATAAACATCGGAATATTTTCATTGGATAATTGTCATTATGGACTTGATGAAATTAGATTAATTAATAATTTAATTAATTAATGATTTTTGTGATTATGAAATTGAGGGGAAATTGGGATTGTTTATATGTCATACTAATTTGATTATGAATTAATTATCAATGAGGATTATGAGATGGTTTACATGACCATAACGAGTTAATGGATTGTATGGATTTAAGATAGAGTAATTTTTTAATAGTTAATTGTTTATATTATTCCATGTGATTAAAGTATTTATCCACGAATTGTTTTCATAGTTGAAATGGTATATTAATATATGTGAAACATGATAAGGGGGTTAATGTTGATTAACATTGATTGATGTGACCAATGTGAAATTTGAGTGGTTTATTTATATATGTGTTTGTGAAAGAGGTTGAGGCTCAAAAGAACAATACGAGATAGTGAGTGTGGGGAAATGAAAAAGGATCTAAATACAAATATGTGATAAATGAGTGTGGGAGAGGGACTGGGGATCCAAATACCCATATGTGGTAACAAGTTTGGGAGAGGGATTGAGGAACATAATAACCTTATGACTTTGAGGAGTGAGATGGGGGAAAAGGATCTAAATACCTACAAGGTGTTTGACATGATGTTTTATGTCAATGAGATTAGAATTAGAATATTGTTACAAATAACCATGATATAAAATTTAATGAAATGGATAATGAATGCCTAAGTGTTATAATGAATCATGAACTCCATATGTGATATGCTTAGAAATTCCACACGAGATGAAGCTTGTATTAAGGGTCTGGGTTATTTAATCTAATTTTCATGGGATTAAAATTACACATGTCTGGGTTCATATACAAAGAGAATGGTTTCTCCTAACCGTTAACATCGAAAAGAACCTCTTCCAAGGGGGCTCATTGGACCTATAAATATAGAACACAATTTTCTTATCCACTGAAAACCTGAAACCTCTCGCCATCGTAGGTTTAATTGTTTTTTGGGGTGAGGTGCACAGATTTGGGAAAACATTTTCCAATATGGACTACCCAAAAACCACAAAAAAACATCCAAACATCACCAAAACACACCAAATATAACACCCAAACAATATATAAAAATGGTAAGGAAAAATAATAGCTGAAAATAATCTTCTGGAATCGCCATAAAAGGTCAGGATCTGAATTAATGTGATATGATAATATTATTTTTCATATTCATGGGTTGGAAATTAATATGATTTTATTTTTCAAATATCAAGAGGACTAAAAATGTTAAATAATGGAACTATTATGTGTTGGAATTTCATAAGCCACATCTCCAGACACAAGAAAGTATCTGAGAAATCATTAACTTTTAACCATTTTCATAAGATATATATTATTGGTATCTCATTGTTGGAAAATTTGAGTACATTAAATATTGGTAAATATCTATATTTTATGGATGGTGTTAAAATAAAATGAGGTAATGAACGTGGATGAATATGGATAATCACATGCTATGTACAATGTTTCACCCTATATCACCCCAAAACCCAAATCTAATTTTAAAAATGACCCTCTTAATTCAGCCCCATTATTAGATAAGTATTATTTTATTAAGATTTCACTATTAAATATCTTGTGTATCTCATATAATAATTTTGATATATTATAGAGAATGTTCAATATAAATCACATTCAAACCCATTCCTTGAAAATGATCCACTTAGCATCCCATCATACACCCACAAACCATCAATATTCAATAGATTTAATGAAAAACAATTCATCAACCTCCACACTCTTCATAGAAAACCATCAAAACTCCACCCCAATATGTATCTCATGGTCTACCCTCTACAAACCCCTAAAACTAATTCCAAATAATTTTCTTATTAAAATTTATTATTAAAACTATCAAATTAATTTTTATATTATTTGAGAGAGTTTTATGGGAAGGTAGTGATGGTCATTACCAACACATATTTATTATTTAAGGATTTTTAACTACAAAAAACATCCACCATCTAAATCATAGATAATTTGATACATTGTTGGACCAAAAATACAATTTTAAGGGATGTAAAGGTAGTTCAGTAAGATATTTAAAAAAAATATAGAATACAAAATGTTTAAATACAAAACTAAAACCATGTTATCCATCTCAAAATAATGGATTGCTTTCATATTTTCACTAATCATGATACCATTAGAAATAATTTTCTTGAGTTCATTATGGATTTAATACGTATTGAACATTCTATACACTAATAACATTCCATGAAGATGCAACCATTTGATTCAATACAACCATAGTAGGATTGTAATAACCTCAATTTATTGGGGTATTATCTTTTTTTTAAATTTTATTTTTACCTTTATAATTACAAAAATGTAGAATACAAATATAGATATAACATAAAAGAAATATATATTACACTAGAAATATAACATTAAATACAACGATTAATAGTATAATGGGAGAAATAATAAGATTAAAATATAATATCATTGTACATGAATTAACCATACCAATCTCCCATTAAGAGGACTCCATCAATGATAATTATAGAAAAATGTAAAATAATTTTAAATTAAGAAATTTTTTAGGATAAAACTTGGGACTAAAAGAAATATTTATTCATTTGAGAAAATATGACCACTTAAGGTAGTCATTATATATTCAATAATGTATTTATTGTGAAGGCATTATGAGATCAATAAATATAATATATATCAATGGAAAATATATTTTGAATTAGAGAAATTATTATTTTCATTTAATAATGTTTTTGTTATAAATTAATAGTTCAATATATATATGATTATTACAAAATCCAAAATATATAATTTATTTATATTTCAATTTTAAAAAATAATATTATTATGTCTAGTTGATGAAAATGAACATTTATTAAAAATATTTTTTTAAAATTAAATACATTTATAATATATTTAATGTATTATTTAATCAATGAATATTTTATAAATTGATATATATGTTAATTTTATTTATATTCATAATCATGAATAATTATAAATATATTTTAATAAAATTATTTCTATTTATAAATTATAATGTATTAATTTCCATTATTTTGGATAATATCATATTTTAAGATATATAAGTGAAATTATTTATCATAAAATTATATTTTTGAAAATAAGTATTAGGAAAATTAAAAATATTATTCATTTTGTAAAAACATTCAATATATAAAATTGATAAAGATAAAAACATTTTTTCTTCTAAAAATATTTATCTTGGTAGAAAAAAACTATGTATTATAGTGGGTTTTGAAAAGTGTTTTATGTATTGATAAAAATCACACATTCAGAAAATATGATAAAGTATATTTTTTTTCAATTTTATATTTCTTATGTTTTATAATTTTTACAATGGAAAATATATCATGCAATGAAAAATCATATTTTTGATGAAAATTTAGCATATTTTCATCAATTAATTTTTATTCTATAATATCATACAAAATAATATGTGGTCGATTTCATTTATATCCATTAGTACTATCTATAAGAGGGACACTACTAAATATTAAATAAAAAATATATTCACATAGATTTACTGTGAAAGAAAATCAAATAAACCATAATTTTCCCTTCACCTTTGTTGACTAACATTTTTGTAGAATGAAGATCTTCTCAGTAATCATCTTAATGGATAATATCACTTTTCATTAATCGTGGTGTTTAATAAATTTAATAATTCAAAAAATATAAATTCAGATTACATCTAGTTCTGTCATATGATAGATCATAGATTTTAAAATCTAGTAATTTGGATATATTGACATGTATGAAATATGAATATCATATCCAATGATTCCCAATATCCCTATTTATAAAGAAAAATTGATATTTTTCAAGGGATATTACCCATATCTATTATAGTAATTTGGAATATAACACTTCCATATTGATATTTTTTAAAATGATGTTACTTTTATATTTGGTCTTATTAACCCTTACTCATACATGGTAACTAAATACTTTATTATTTTTCATTATATCTTTTTAGAGTGAATTTTAAAAAATATATAAATAAGAATGTAAATTTTAATTTTAATTTTTAATTTTATGATCCAAAATTCAAATAATGGAACTTATATTTTGAAAATAATTTTCTAATTAATCACTAATATCTGGCACCTTTTCATATAATTGTGATTATCATGATTAAAATGATCCTATTAAAATTTTCATTCAAAAACAAGTAAATATTATTGATTCTATGTTATGATTATTTTCCATGATGAAATCTCGTCCAATTTTTATTCAATGATTTATGATTATTCTCTATTGATTTGTTTTTTTACTAATTCTGATTCAATGATCATATTCATTTAATTACAAAATTTCAATCATGATCCACTCTCTGACATTATTATTAATTGTTGATAAATCAATTATATATTATTGATTTTTTTACACCTTAGTGACTATATCAACACACTCATTTCTTATATATCCTAGATTATCGAAGGAATCATATGACGAGATATTCATAAGGGTGGTATATGTGTGGAAAATATTTTTGGAAGAAGCATATATTTTTTTGAGGGAGAATATTTATGTTAACTTACATTCCAATTATATGTATATTTTGATTATTTTTGTCGTTTTAAAAAATTTATATGTTTAAAAATTATTTATATAAAGAACCATACCTTGAAGTGCTGGTCTGGTGATTAGTATGAAAGAAAATTAATTATTTTTTTGAGGTGGAAAGATTATGAAATAATAGTTATAAATACATAAAATAATGAATAAAATTGAGATATTTTAATTTAATCACACTTTTTGTACACTACTATTTTCCCGTCACACTAGTTGTTCCAAATTTGAGTCACCTACTTTACTATTTATATATATTCATATATTATATATGTGATAGACCGGTACACTTCTAACATCAAATAATGAACTTGATGTATTACCAAAATATGACTCTTTCACAAATAAAGAGTTTCTTCTACTGTTGTATGTGGTCTAGTTTGTAAGAAGGTCCCCAAAATAAAACATTATACTGAATCAAATTACATCAATTTTTATGTAAGTGATTATTACCTCATTATATCTACTTGGAATTATACCATCGAAAACACTTGGAGATTATAGTATATACATTACTCTAATTAAATTCTATGTTAAAAATCATTATTCATTGGATACTTATAATTATAGAAAAACATGAAATTTTTTATTAAGATAACATATTACAGTATAGTAATTCTTTTCTAAATTATTAGAATTATATTTAATACAAAAAGAACATTTAGTCCATATATTTAATAATATAAACATGATTTTTTCCTTTACCAATTATTATAATTAACATTTTTAAAACAATGATTAAATATACTTATTAAATTCATGAAATTTTATATTTATTAACACATTGATATAATATATTCAATATTTATTAGATATGTATTCAATTATAACCTGTTATTAATAAAATAATACAATGATTGTTTTTTCAATTATATATACATTATTAGATATTGTGTATATTTAAACCCATTTATAAATATTTAATTATGTGGAATATATTAATATAACATATTAATATAATATATTAATATAATATATTAATATAATATATTAAATTATATTCTAATTTTCATATAAATAATTTCACTTGTAATGGAATAGGAATAAATATTTTCATTGTAAAAAATAAGTTTTTATAAATACTTTACATGATTTATGCACATTTATTTTTAAATCATTATGTTTTAAATTATACAAACTATGTCTAAGAAAATGGGTTTTATATTTTCAATCATAATATTTAAATTTTGTAATCATTTTGTTTTAATTTCAAAAACAAAAAATTAGTTTAAAAAAGTTACTATCAGATACCACATAATTGTTTTTGAATGAATTATGTTTATTAAAGTAATTAAATTTTCATCTAAATTATTTAAATTCAAATTCCTCAAATTAATAATATAATATTATTTTTTAGACTAAATAATATATTAGCATTAATTTAACTAAAAATATATAGAAAATATAAATTATAATATTCTGTATTTAAGGCGATATTTTTAAAAAGTAGTTTTAATATATAATTTTATAACAGAAAATTTTATTATCCAATACATTGAAATTTAGTCAGTTTAAATGAATTCCAAATTTAAAATAAAAATAAATTTTTTTATGGGGGTAAAACTTATAATTTTTTTAAATTACCATTTTTAATTTATAATCACGGTTAACCATGGTAAAAATGAGTATTACAAAATGGATAAAATATAAATAATTTTTTTAGACAAAACCCCTTCTAGAAAGGATTATTTAGGTTGGAGAGTTACAAATATATTTATAACCAAAATTAATTTTCACAAGACAATTACATAATATGATATTAAAATATTATCCTTTACCAACAATTATACTCAAAAATTCCCATGAATCACTACCCATTTTACCAATCCTAGAATCTCAATAAAATTTTGAGTCTTATTTTACATTAAAATTCCCAAATTCCTTCAATTCGAAATGGTTTTTCAAGTGACGAAATAATCTCTCGATGTATATTTTATCCTCCCAATATATTTTTAGCAACATTTTTTTTCATATATCCACATACAAAGTAAGTATATATAGATTAATATAAATACATCCACATATTGTTTACAATGAAATTTTATTATATTAATGGTATAATAATTATTTATTACCATATCATCTAATAGAAATATGAGAACATCACATGTACGTGCATACATACTGATGTCTCCTTGGAAGAAATGTTTCATTTTTTATATCAAACATATTTTAATAGATATAATAATATATTCATTGAATAAATATTATTTTTATGAAATAATTTATATTCTATTAATATAACTCATTATTTATATTCTTTTCTTTCTATCAATCAAAAATGTAAAATGTAACTCGGGCGTACACATTGACTATAACATCCATGGAATGCATTTTTTTCACCATATTTCATCAATTAATAAAATATGATTTTTATAGATATATTTTATATTAAGAATTGTTGTATTTCACTATTATTATTCTAAATGGATGAAACCAAATTCAATGAACAATATAAAGTTGTATATTGATATAGGAGAATTACCCAAACCAATCTCTTCACAAATATCATCTAAAAAATAATATAAAAAAATCTCATTGAATAAAATTAGAAAATTCGAAATCATTAATGAAAATATATTCTCATACCTTTAATAGTCTAGGAATAGTGAAATTTGTATCAATGTACATTGATCAAAATTTAAATTAGAAAGTATATTTTAAGAGATCACCATCACTTACATCTAATAATGAACCTAAACAATAACTGGCCAATTAATAGATCCTAAAATACTTATAATTAAATATTATTAGTGTTCTTATATAATAATTGTTATGAAAGAGGTTATTAAGGTAGTTTTGTTTATTAAAAAGGAGGATAAATCCCTTTTGTGGAAGTAGAGAGTAAAGTTAAGGGTTTTCATCCCAATTTTCATTCATTATAGAATATTATCATTTTAGTGATGTTTTTCTATTTTATATGGTTTAACTATGACCAGATTATATTTAATTATTTTTAATAATGTTTCATTTTGGGTATTTGAATTCTTTTTTATGAATCCATTATTTTAATAATTTTGATTCGATTGTTATATAATATATATGGGTTTCCCCATACCAATATTCTTTTTTTGAAACATATTACATTTAACCACTTCATTTTCTTATTTATATATTAACACATTTATTCCATTAATCATAAATTTTACTGATTGAGTGGTATTTTTATGTCAATAATATATTAAATATTTCAATATCAATCGATTTAGTTCTTATTGAATCTCAAAATGTTTTTATTAAATCAATTTCTATTTCTTGATTTCTTTACTGTTATTCTTGAAACGTATTATTATATGTTATTTAAATGATAACATATGATTTAATTATATGATTATTCATATTAATATTCAATATATGTAAATATATTTATCATGATTTCCAATTTTGTGGATGTTACCTCAATTAATAGTTGTTTAAAGACATAGTTTTTCATAGAAAATCAACATTGATAAGAATAATAATCACCCTCTTTGATGGTTGTTTACCTTTTATATCAATATTATTTATTCAAAAAATGAGTGTTTTTTCATTTTTATTCTTTAATATTAATATTTTTTTATGATCTTATTGTTTAAATAAGAATGTTTTCTTGGAAATATTTTTATCCTTTCTATAGTTAAGTTTTCAATAATTTAATTTTAGAATGTTAAAATAGATTTCATATTCATTAACTTTATTTGTATTCCACTCAACTTTTCCCATCGAAATAATTATGTAATCTTAATGAATTAATTATTTCTATTTATTTTCATGTTGTGTTCTGATATTTTCCACATTTAGCTTCTTAAAAACAATTTGTGACTATTATTTATCATTTCATCTCTTTATAAAATTGTAATTAAAGGTTTTAAAAAATATAATTTTCATTGCCTTGCTTGTAATTTCATATTTATTTATAATATATCTATCCTTGGTGGTGTTATTTTTCATGAATCTACCTATAAATTCCATTTTGAGATACATAATTAAGTAAATCTAATTTTTTGTATCAACCAATATTACTATAGAATTCTCTTTATGTGATTCAATTTGGAAATATTTAAAAACAAATTTCATTTCATGAGATTTGTTATTATATGATGAATGATTAATAACATGTGGAATATATATGTATGTATTATTATTATGTGATATTTATAGAATACAATCATCCTTGAATGTATTGGAAATGTTTTTTGTCTCATGAGATAATAATGTCTTCTGCGAGAACTTTTCTCTGTTCAAAACATTAGTCATTGGAATTTTCAATACATTCAAAATGAGCTATAAGAATTTCAAATTCTTAACAACTTGATCCAAGTAAAGATAACATTTTCAAAATCATATGCATGGAAATATTTCTTTATTCGAAATATAATACTTATAAAACAATTTATTTCCTCATAACGAGTTTATTTCTAATGATTATTCTTATGTCACAATTCTATGTTGTATTTCATTATTGTGCTCCCTAGAATTTTGTTATTATCACATGATTCAACACTATAAATATATTGTATATGATAGACATTTTATATGAATTTTCAATCAATTACCTGAAAAATATCATTTTTTTGTAATTTTAATAATATATTTATCCCATTATCATGTTTTCTCATGATTATAATAAAAAACATGATGAAATGTTGACAATTATTTTACTTACTAATAATTTCGGCTCACCCATTTCTTAGATTTATATTACCCTGGTCATGAATATGAATATAACCTAATATATTCCAAAAAATGGATATAACATGGTGTGATTATTGAAATTTTTTCAAAAAAAATATTAATATTTAAATAATCAGAAGATACCATTAGTCTTTGGGATTTGGGGTTCTGTGATCAATTGTGAGATGTAGTGATTAAATTATGAAAATATAACTAAATATATAAATTATTATCTTGGGTTATCTCACATGGTATAAAAAACTATATATTATTGAATTTTTTTAGCACCATATTATAGAATTCGGGATCGTGGAAATATTAGATGGTATCAGAGTTGGGTTTTGAATTTTTTTGGATTAGTTGAGTTATTATAGGATTAATTTAGTTACTTTTGTTTTTATTTTATTTATTTTTTGGTTTTAGACTCTATAATATCCGTGAAAATTATGGGATAAGCATAAATATTAGAAAACATCATTAACTTTTTTTGTAAATTAGGCATCATGTAGTTCTGTAAGAATAAAATCATTATTTGTATGAAAAAAATAGATAGATGATATTGAAAAGATTCACATATTGGTAACAAAACATGTAATTTTTTGTTGGTTACATCAATCTCTACTATGTGCATGATTTGTGGGACTAATACCACAATTGGTTTGATACTCAAATGGTAAATTATTTAGTATATTCAAATTCTCTTCATTAACAATTATGAATTATTTAAATAGAATTTAAAGCTGCAGCAAATAATTAAATTTTTTACAGTATATTATAGGACTTGGATCGTGGATAACCTAGGATAAAATTATTGGTTTATAGTATAACATTATTATACTTTAGTGGAACTAAAACTGTTTAAAGATAAAATGAAGGCATAACAGGAAAATACAACATGGGGTTTATTTTTTATATTCATTTGAATAGTTCATCTGATATTATTATATTTTATCATTAAATTATTTATTTTACAATTTTTTTTGAAATACGATGATGAAAATAAAATTTTCAAATATATGATACTATAAAATCCTAATACTTATAGCTAGATAATAATTTATATTTTAAAAAATTTATTATGAATCACAATATCCTTAAATTATAAGGGAAAATATGATTTTATATTCTTATCCAGGATAGTATGGTTTAATTCCCATTAGAAATTGTGTCATGATACATTTTCATGTAATTGATACCATTTTTTCATAAGTTACGTATAATAAATCATTTTAGGATACAAATTCTTAAATGGAGAATATACAATTCCTCATTATTTTCGTATATATTTCCCTTTAATTAAATTATATATAAATTATATTTCTCCAAAAAAATCAACTAAATTAAAAGGTCCATGATACATTTTTTCATAATAAAATATTACCAAACTAGATAATAATTTATACATTTTTATAATGCTATGGGAAAAATTATAACATTGAATTAAAATATGTAGTGTATATATATATATTTATATCTATCACATTATTATTATGTTTAATGTTTTTTATAAAGAATGGTTTGACGTATTTATAAAATTTATTAAAATATTTCAATAGAAATTATTGTTACAATGTTTATAGAACACATATTAAAAAATTCACCAATTTAATTAATTATAAACAAATTAATTCATTTATAACAATTATTTTTAAAAAAATTCTAAATTATCTTTATGTTTTGTAATTTATATCAAAGTGATCAATATTTAATAATTTTTAATAAGTTATTATATAATAAAAAACAATTTTAGGTTTATCTAAATGTGTTCATTCTTTATTGAATATGAATAAAGAATTTTTTTATATATTATCTTCTGTCTTATGCAAATGTAAATTAAAATTAAATAATATTTTAACTCCAATAATTGAGTACAATAAATATTTTCACTCAATTTTCAATCATAAAATTATATTTTTCTAATATATTAATATTATAATCTAACATAAAAATTATTTCCCAAAAAAAAAATTAGTCACCTTAGGGTATCAGGTAAATTTTAAGGGATTGATGTTATAAACAATGTGTAATTTTTTTCTAAATTAATTATAATGAGAAATTTTAAATTATTAATATATTATGTTGTTTAACCAAATAAATAATTATAATTAATAATTTTATTAGTAATTAAAATGAAATAATAAATCGATTTTTTTATATTTTTAAGTTCACTATACAACAAGAACAGTTATATATATATATATATATATATATTATATTTCAATATAAAATGTAATTTTATCATATTTTTATGTATAATTATATTAAATGGTTTCCAAGTTTTTATTAATCATTTTGATGATTAAAAATAGGGGTAATATTATATTTTTAGTAAAATAATGTCTTTAATTTTTAATTATGGTTAATAAGGATAAAACCTTTTAACCTAATATGGCACAATGATTATTAAATTTAGATAAAGAAAAACCATAATGAAAATATTATTTAGATTAAATAATCGTAAAAACATTTATTTCTGAAATTTATGGTCCAAATCACATAATTATCATGGAATTCTATTTATATCCCTTACATATAATTAAATTCCAACGAAAAGTCCACATTTTTCACTTATAAAAGGAGCAAAACTCTAATTAATTCACACCTGACGATATCCTAAAATTATCCTTTACTCCATTAAAATTATATCTATTCTATATTCGTATAAAATATATATTATACCTTAGTTACAATAATTTTTCTATAGTCCTTCATTTACAAGAGGATATTCAATAAAAGACTCAAACTCCAAATGTGAGTATTGTCCACCTGTTAAAATTTTATTATTTATATTTATCATCCAAAAAACTCCATAAAAAATGTAACCATATTAGTAAAATTATGTCATTTTTATTTTTATACTATGATTTTTTTATATTAATTGTAAATAAAATCAGATACTCCCTCTCACCCATTGAAAATAGAATATATCACCTATGCCTATGTGAAGAATTCATACTCTATGAATTACATGTTTGAATTTTAATCATTTTCTTTAAATAGTTGATTATATGAAAAAATATTATGAATAATATGATATCTATGAGATAATTACGACTTATAAAATATTAATTATTATTTAATATATTTTATATGCATCCATCGGAAAAATGAAAACATCATTTATGAATATGGGAAATCCACCGCATCTAATATATGACGTGTATTAATTTTCCTCACTAATTCAAATTTATATTAATAAAAAACTATTTTATGAATATATATGATATTCGTGATGAATGTATATCAAATTGTATGATTATGGAATTATAACATTATTAAACCCCAAGATAAAAATATAAGTAACCCATATCATTACCAAATATCAAACTTACATAATACAATAATCTCACATAGACCGAAAAAACTTTTAATTTATGTTGTTCGTGGAAAAGTTATATCTAAAAAATATTTTATGAAATTTTAAAAAAATCATCTGAATTTAACTCTTCTATAACCCATTATAAACTTCTCAAAATATAAGCTAATTTTTTAACCTTGGGAAGGGAAATTTAATAATAACTTGAGATCCAATTATCTAAAAGGAAACACTCATGATCATATTATAAAGTAATAAATCATAATTATTTCATGAAACTTGAACATGGGGAAATTTATTATTAACAATTACGTTCAACAATATGTTCCTTCTAAAAATCACAAAGGAAGGACATGTAACATCAAAAAAATATTTCATGAATTAAGAATGTGAGATAAGCTTGGAAACATGGAATAGTGAAATGATATTATACGGTCATAGAATCATAAATATACAGAAACTTCATAAAATGTGAAATCATTAGAATTAGTCAAGGCTCACAAATAATGATATCATAGTTTCAATATTCACATGGTGGATTGGGTTTACAATAAATTCCCAGAAACATAGTGGACTGTGTCTCATGAATGATTAGGTTCACTCCCTATTCCCTTAAGCATAATGGATAGAGACTCATGGAAGATTTGGTTTACACCCCATTATGTTTTACACCATCTCATGAGATATAAATCATAACAAAATAACTCAATGGTATATATAATTAAGATCCAAAAATACGAAAATGAAAATGATAATATGTATATGAATATGTGTTCCAAAAAGAGGAAAAGAAACATCACATAAAGTATTATAATGATAAAATCCATGAGAATGATGTGGGATTCATAATCATATGTCAATGAATAACATATTGGTATAGATTAAGCCTTTCTAATATTGGATGGAATAAAATAATTCTGGATATTGATATTTTTCTTTATAAATGATGTTCTTGAATATTTATTTCTAATGTTGGAAGATTTTGGGGATGGATCTAGAAAATTTAGTATAAAAAATGATATAGCATATACTTTTCAAAATTATCAAAGGATATTTTCCAATAAATTAGATAATAATATTATATTAATCTATAATAGTAGTATAAGGACATTATATAAAATAATTATTCTTTCTAGAATTAATTCATGGTAATAATGTTTTTTATGTAGTTGACACCATTCATGTCATAGGAAATTAGAATTTTTTTTATAAAGAGTTCAAATAAATGTTATAATTATGATGGCTACAAGAAACATGTTTTATCTATAAAATAATGATAATGTGTATGTGATATATATATGATGAATATATACACACACTTTAAATGAAATAAATGAAATATTCATATTTAATATAATAAAAAAAATTGATCATATTACTCTGAAGTAATGAGGGTTGTTCGGAAGATCCCTTTTTATGTTATAAAATACTTTTTATTTGAAAAATCCCATATTGTAAAAAAATTAAATTAATTAAATTAATATTATAGATGGTCAATATGAAAATCACACGATATAAAAAATATTAAGGTTTCCAAATATAAAGGAGAACACTGGGGGGAATGAAAAATATGGACAGGGATGAAACATTTATGCTAAAGAGGAAGAGAATTATTATTCAAAATTTCATAATTTAAGGGGGAAGAAGATAAATATGGATGAAATTCTGAATCAAATGTTTTATTTTACATTGAAAAAAAGTAATTTTCCAATATGAAATCATATAGTGGAATAAACCAATATGGGGTGTAATATGTTCAACTCGAAGCATTATAATTAAAGGAATGTGGGGGTGAGTTAAAAACTCATACAATGTCACAATCTTTTGAATAGAAAATCCATGAAAGGGAGACTAAGAGATATTATTTTAAATACCATATCTCTAATAAAAACATATTTCAAAATTAAATTCATTTCAAATAAATACACTATAAAAACAATTTGGTGAATACGAATATTATTTCTATAAATGAAATTGAGATAAAACCCAATACCTTATGTCCTGATTAATTATATTCATTAATCTAATAGTGTGTAAAATAAAAATTTTTTATTTAAAAAAATTATTAATATTGATATTAGTATATATTTTATATGTTGAGGTATATCTATTTCTATATGTTATTAATATATTTTATAGTTTGTATTCTTGTTAGTTACATGAGGTTGTGTGGACATTTTCTATGTAACACTCTTTCATTGTGGAATATTATCACTGGTTTTCTAAAATTGTTTAATAAAATATATGTGTATAGATCTGTATGTCCTTTATTATCACATGAACACAAAATAGATACACTTCTGTAGGTTTACAAAATTTATAGAAATTATGAAAGGTGCTACGATATGTTCATTTAAGTAGGATAAAATTATAATTTCCATTTATTATAGTGACTAATTACATATTTAAAAATATTTTCAATATAGAGTAAAAAAAAGTTCCATAAAGATCATATTTATATATTATTAATTTTTTTAATTTCATTTATTATTTGATGTAATAGGGAAAATATGTAATTATGTAGAGGAGGGAGTCCACACGTCCATAAAGACAACATTAATTTTATATATAATACAAGGGGTATAAAAATAAAATAACTTTTCATTTAGTAATATTATTCAAAATAAAAATATTTAGTTATATATATATATATATTAAATTATCCATGTAATGATTTAATGAGAAATAAAATATGCCAGCCATGAAGGCAGTAGTAATAACAATCACAAAATCATCTGGATTTTTCAAATTGTTTTGTTGGTATGAAGAAGAGTAACATTTAATTATAATAATAAAATGATAAATATTAATATTATAAATGTTATCACAAATTTCTTAATATATAATATATTATTGGATGTATAGTTATTAATATGAAATGTCTCTGTGGAATGAACTAATAATATATGGAGAATGAAACATTCCAATGAATATATTATTGGTAATGAAGGGAATTGGATGTTTTATAGAGACGAGAGTATTAAACATGTGTAATTAGATTTATAAGATATGTTAATTGGGTTGATTATATATACCAGAAATTTAAAACATGTTTTTCTTGAAGGGGAGGTGAAATTTCTCTTCTACATGTGATGGAAAATGATATTTTTTTAATTACTCATTACATCTCAAAGATTACACAACCATATTCAAGGGTAAAGTGATCTAAAAGTGGAGTAAAATTTAGTTGAGAGTCTCGTGTATTGAAAAAGCCTTAACCCTGGATTTTAATTCATGTTCTAAAAATGTATTAAATAATTTATAATTAAATATTTACACTTTACAATTTTCATTTTTACCTAGGAGACTAGCTTTTAGAAAATTAACTCAGTTTTAATAATAATGTTATATATAATTAATTAAAAAATATCAGTGCCCTAGAAATAAATGAACTCTATTTTAAATATAATTATATTTAAAAAAATTATATAACTATATTTAGGATTAAAACAAAAAATATAGGAAATATTTTTATAAAAAATTGGTTTTCCACCATTAAGTGTTGTAAATAGTATATAACATTAATAACCAATTAAATAACTGATAATATATTTTTATTTATGTGTAAAAATTATATGAATCTCATTTTATATAACATATAAAATTAATTTTAGTTAAAAAGTGAAAAGCATTAACAAAACTTTTTTTGAAAATAACTCCTTAAACATTATCATGGACATTAATTTTAATATTTTAATCATATTTAGGATAAAACTTTAGACTGAAATTACTATATAATTTTAAATTTAAATTATATTATTATATTCATTTATTTATTTCTATAAATGGTGATATTTTTTTTAACATAGGTGAATAAAATATATTTTATAGTAATGTATAACTTTAGTTTCCAAAATGTTAAAACTGAGTTTTATATATTCAAAATATTATTTTCAAAATTTTAATTTTACTTCATAAATATATATATATATATTATACAATGTATAAAATACTTTTATAAATTCTTTGATTATGATTATGAAAAATTAGTGACTGATTTTAAAGAATCATTGTTTTATTTCACAATAAGCATTAAAAGAAACTATTTTTGAAAAACCATAAAATAATAATTAAAAGATAATATTGATATGTAAATTAAAAAATGTATTTTAAATTATAGAAGGATAATTTTATTATTTTATAATTTTAATTTTAAATATAAATAACAAAATATAATTACATTAAAAAAGGAAAATTAATTTTCACATATGGAAAATTCTTATTATTATTTTATATTAATTAATTTCATCTTTATTTTTAGTAAGGTATCCCAAATATTTTTTTTCTATGAAATATTATGTTTAAGATAATATTTTTAATATGAAACAAATTTTATAAAAAAATTATGACATGTTATATTAAATTTTATCAATAGATGATTAAAAATCATGATTTTTGTTGAAATGTTATGCTCAAGAATCTGGGAAATACATGTGATAGATAAATGAGTAAAATAATAATTAAATTATTTTATAGTCATATTTTATTTTTATATATCCCCCCTAAGGTCTCAAAATTATATTTTAGTGTAAGGTATGCACTTGTGGTAGTTGTTGGTGTGGATTCCTCTCTAATGGGCCTGGAGGAATTTTTTATGGGCTTTATTTTCTCCTTCTGATGATTTCTCTCATACCATAATAATTGATCTAAAGATTTGTATTAGTCTAAGTAAACCCCAATGGAATCTATAGATTTTTTAAAATCATACATATCACCAACATGAGGTAGACTTTTTTTCATTTTGAGGAGACCTAAGCTAAAAATGTGTTATTTTACATGTTTTACATGAGTTATACATTGTATTTCATTGTCATAATATCCTAATAACTGGTTAATTTAGATTATTTTTTGACTAGTAAAACAATATGACTATTTTACGAATCTTGTAATCATTTATCATTAAAGAATCCACAGCACACCATATTCTACGTAGTTAATTAGAATGAATCATCCTCATAATCTAAGGAGTTAAAAAAAAGAAAAATGTGATTTTGAACATCCATTATAGGATGAATAATTAGTTCATCTGGTATTTTTTCCAAAGAATAAGTTAATAACATTGTTGTAGTGGAAATATCCTAAAATCCATAGTGATGATATTAGTAAAACATAATTGATTAAAAATTAAATAGAATATGAACAAAAATCCATAAAATATAAAAAATGGAATAATTATTTATATATATTGTCATTGATGTACTTAAAATTATCATTGAATAATGGTATTATGAAATTAAAATGTATAACATCGTTGAACTATGGCTTAAAAATTATCATAAGGAATCATTACAGTCATGACCCACTCCACCAATCACATGCTTTCAATAAATTAAATTGTAATCATGAATACATGCCTCATAAGATATAAATTCATAACTAATTCATTTGAGTGGGATATAGGACACCAAAAATCATTCATACGAATATTTTTTGTACCAAATAATAATTAATCACATTTAAAATCATGAATAAACTTCATAAAAAATTTATTATAATAATCTTAAAAATGAGAATCATTAACTATTTAAAAATAAACAACAGAAATAAAAATTTAACTCATAAATCATCCAAATGAAAATCATTTAAATTTTTTGAAACCCCATAGAAAAAATGGGTTTCATGACTCATTAAAAATGTATAAAATAATATAATGCATTAAGACAATTGATATTGATGACATGATAAAAAATAGCCACATAACAGAAGTAAATTATAGGGTGAATCATGTGACATAAATAAAATTGAAATATATCATCTTAATATAATGAGAAACAAATCATTGAAAGTGGTTTTTTGAATAAATTTATTATTCATCATTGTAAATTTCATATTTATGAGTACCTTTTAATAGACCCTCATTTCAGTTTTTAAAAATTTAAAACAAATCCTTCTATAGAAATTTTTGGGGATAAAAAATTCATTTAGTCCCAAAATAAAATATAAAACAAAATTAAAAAATGTAATTTATTAAAAGAATTATGTCCAGTTGAAAATTGATTAACTTAATGAAATGGAGTTTTATTACCATATTTGATATATTTAAACATAATTTACACAAAATTGTTTTAACATTATTTTAAAAAAATAAGAACTTCATAAATTCATATCTTTGAAACTTATTAGTATAAATTTCTATTTATACTCTTAATTGAAAATAATTCCATTTATATACATGATTTTTATTATCTATTTTCAAAATTAGATGTTGATAAACTAGAAAATTATGAAATAGATTCATATAAGTAGTGAAAAAATCATCTTCTCTTACCAAGGACGATATTTTAAAAATATATTACCTGTACTAGAAATAATGTTTTATAAGGACCTATAATGCTATAATTCGTTCACATGGGTGGTTTAGTCATATTTATTTAAATCTATAATGGTATTGGACTAGTTTTATGTTATTTATTGATATAAGTTAACTATGTTATAATGAGTTCTAATATTTTTACCCATAATAAAACATATTCCTAAAATATACCCCTCATATATTTATTTATCATACATAATGATTAAATATAAAAAAAAACTAACTATGAAGGTGGAAGTGAAGAATGGAATGCATCATTACATGAATGAGTTAGTCCAGATGTACATATAGATGATGATATCATTTTTCGAAGAATGAATAATGAACTAAGATTATTTACAATTATTTGATCCTATTAATTATTTATAAATCCTAAATATTTACAAAATTTACTTTATAGACCATCTAGATAAGACCCTGAGACAAAACAATATATGTTTCTTCGTGGTGGTTGTAGTCTGAATATATGCAAGATTCAACTTTATGTTTTTAATGAACAAAATGGAATTTTTTTTAAATATAGTAAAATAATTTTAGAAACATACCATTATACTAATAAAATTATAATGATCATGTTATAATGGTTTAAGGTAAATTTAAAAAGAATATGGTAACATAATGAAATAGAAATATGAAAGGAGTGGTTAAAAAATGCAAACCTCATTCCATGGATTATATCCATTACAAAGTCAGTTAAGACATTGGGGAATAGTTATTGGAGAAGACCATAACCTTATGATGTTTTATAGAAATTATTATTAGATGACTGGTTAGATTTTTGGGTGAAATAATGGTTTTTTATTAGAGGAGATGTGAATAGTGGAGTTCCATTTTAATAAGTTAAAAGGGACGATCTTTTTGGAATACCCAATAATTTTTAATAATGGGAATTAAATATCGATAAATTCATCTTAAGAAAAAGATAATAATTGATAGGGGAATGGTTAAGGTTGATAATGGGTTCAAAATTAATCCCAACAAAGATTTTAAACATGTTTGTGGACATTCCATCATGGTTAACCCCTATTCACCCCTATCAATTATTACTGAGGTAACATGTTTTTACAAAAATAATTTATCTTCAAAGACTAAAAATATAATGATCTATAATATATTATTTTTTCCAAAATATTCATAATTTTATGCCCATTTTATTATATAAACTTTAATACAATGATAAAAATTCATTTTAAAATAATGAAATTTTAATTTATTAATAATTTTTTTAAATGTATGTTATGTTAAAAAATTAAATATTTAGTTATGTAGATAATATTATTTCAAATTTATATATTTTCTTATAATGTTCATATTTTTTATATAAAATGGTTTCATTAATTTAAAATTACGAAATATATACTAATAATTTCATAAAAGACGTTTTATTTGGAAAAAATGATTATTCAACCAACTCACATAAAATTAATTCATAAAAATATCAGGAAATTAGGCATAAGTTAATATTTTTATGATGAGTAAAAAATTAATTTAATTTTTTCAAAATCAAATTTGAAAATATTAAAATTTATCTTTAATTATAAGAAAAAATATATAGTGATAAACCGTCTTTTGTATGAAATAATTTATTAGTAATTAACTATTCTTCAAATATTAGTTATAAAAATAAATATATGAAACTTGAAAAATAAAAATTCTATAAAATAAAAATTCATTCATTAAGAAAAAATTAATTTCGTTCTGATTGACATTTTTTGAATAATTTTTAAAAGATTGGTTTATTTCATAAGTAGAATATAATTGTGAGTAGGTTATTATTATACAACCACCTTGCATTGGTCAATAACAATTTTAATAAAAGGAGTTCTGGTAAATTAAATTCTTGAGTTAATTGTAGGGAATGCTACAGATAAAAATAACTATTTCATACGGAATATATTACTAAAATATTAGTTCATTATATTTTATACCCCTTAAAAATTAATTTCATCCTCAAAATTTTAGTTATAGTATAAAAATAAGTGAGGGTAATTTTTCCTTATTAGAAGTTCAGGTTCCCATGTGGATTCCTAAGTCATGCGATTTATACAAAATAATTTGAATAAATGAGTATTATTTTTTATATAAATATATTTATTCTAATACCATGGATCTATACTGTTTGGTCCTCATGTTAGAGATCAATCTCTAATTGCATAGCTTCTATGTTCAACACATGAGAAGTATTTAGTATAAAATTTTTCAAATAGTGATACATGAAACAATTTGTTTAATAGGGAGAGGTTTGGTGGGAGTTCTAAGTGATAAGCCACATCCTTGATGTGATCATTGATATTGAAGGGCCTTATATACATATGACTTCACCTATTTTTCAGCCTATATCTCACAACTCACTTACATAGATATATTTTAACTAACACCTTATCACCAATTTCATTATCGTTATCTTATTAATTTATAATAGTATCACCCTTTTGCTGAATTTTATCCTCTTTTAAGTGACAATATATAATATTAACCTTTTCTATCGATTTTGTAGAAGGAATACTCATATTGATTTCACTTTACATGCTTTAATGGAACATAGTGGAGTCTTGTAACTCTTGAAATAAAGAGACTCAAATTCGGAATTTTTAATGAAAAAATTGAATCTATTGTAATATGATATCTCAAGGTGGGAAATTTATTGACATAAATATCATTGAAAATACATTGAATACGAACATAAGATATCCTTAGGTTTTTGAATGGTCTTCTAAGTCTAAATATAAATATATAGAATATATGTGATATTAAAACTCAGCTCTGTCAGAAATATTTTCTGGGCCCCTATCATGAATAATGAGGCAAATCATGGATCATTATTAGATACTATAGAGTGTGATAATCCATATAGCCTTAAAAATATTTTATATAGATCATGGGTATTTGGTCAAGAAATAAATATTTTTTAATGGAGATAAAATGTTCTGACTTCTTAACGTGATCATGTAAAAATAAAAATAATAACAAACATATTATTTCATTGGAAGGTCAATGATTTAATCCATGATGATTTTGTCAAATTTTCATACATTAATAGGTGATGGTTGTCTCATCGTCTTTCACTTTTTTTATTCATCAAAAAATTATTTGGATACAAATCATCCAGAAATGTATTCTATGTCTCCATGTTCATGTTATCATATTAAATTTTT
Organism: Viscum album; assembly: GCA_963277665.1. Lineage (NCBI taxonomy): Eukaryota > Viridiplantae > Streptophyta > Magnoliopsida > Santalales > Viscaceae > Viscum > Viscum album. Next base: position 677,532,354 of record OY728126.1, on the reverse strand, counting down.
TTATTTAGATCTGTATACATTTTCTTACACCCTAGTTGAATAGAGGAGGTTTAACTATAAGAATTTACTAATATTTATATCTTTTGATTTTAATTTGAGGGAACACATATATGTGTTCTGACACATATAAATCCATCTTTAACAAAGCTTAACTATGGAATATTCACATCGGTTTAATAGATCTACATCATCATTATGGTGTCATTTTATCTTCATGTTAATAGATGGTTGAGCAGCCACATGGGGAAGACATGATTTCCCATCTTCCTATTGGTAATCAAGATTCATACAATAAAAATTGTTGAATAAAGGGGTCACATTATACCCTCTTCATAGATAACGTTGTATGATTTTTCCTACAAAAAGAATCCAACACCTTGTCTTCCTACTGAGGGTGGTAATGTAGTAAGAATTCACAGTCATTCACTAGTTCAGAATAAATACATTGAGGTATATCCTTTTATGTGAATATATATTTCAAAAACATTTGATCTGTATATATTTAAGTTTTTATTTCAATAGAGATAATTTATCCAATGAATTAATATAATGAACATTGGAGATAGCTCCAAATAATTTGTTGGGTAATTTTCCTTAGGAGATTTAAATATTTATGGGGCATAATAAATTACTGTTTAATTCTTCAGAAATATGCATCCAAATCCCTTATTTTATGAATAACTATATATATCAAACCCTTCTCTAATATTGGGTAATGATTGAATAGGTTGTGTGACTACTATTTTCATCCTTTCCTTGAAACATACATCTAATTACCCTATATATAGGATCTTCACACCCTTACATGTTTATATATTATGTGGAATCTATATCTATGAAAAATTTGTCAAATATCATCGATAACATTAATGAATCTCATGAAAACTAGGGATCCCAGTTATAATAGATCTTCTGACCCCTTTTTTAATAATGTATTTCTTTAAAGGATCTAGTGATATTCATTTTCTATTAATTACATTACCCATAAATGAAACTTTTCATAGCCATAAATCACATTATTCAAATTTTTCATAAAAATTTTCCTTTATTATGATCATACACACAATTTAAAAATGATAATAATTCACCTATTTACTATTATAATAAATAATAAAAACATTTTAGTAAACAACCGACAACTGAATGTAATAACTGTAATGTGATAGTGTTCCTTCCGTTTTATGAAGTTTTTCTTGGAAATATCATCCATTTTGTCATTAACTCCCCACCCCCATGGGTATCCCTCTTTGGGACAACAATGATTGAAGGGTGATGGTGACTTCCCAAATCCTACCTACAGTAGGCTCTATGTTCGAGAATAATACAGTGGGTATAATGATTATATGTGGTGGAGGCCTTACCCTTGAAGATAAAAAGAAAAATATATAGATAAGATATATGCAGAAACCAATACCTTCTCTCTGTCTCACACACACAGACATATACATATACATATACATATATATATATATAAGTAAATCCCATTTCATAAAATCCAATTCAATATAGTACTTTAACAACTAAAAAGAAACTATATGTACCAAAAAGAGAAATAATTCATTGACCATGAACCCCAAAAATTTCTTGAAAATCTATGAGCATGTAATATCGATCCTGACCACCAACCTGCACGAACTGTCTGAAAAAATTTCATATGCATGTAGGTCGATCATAATAGTATACTGTTTAGTATCTTCATCATATCGTCTAATGAAAATATAAATAATTCAGGACAAATCACAATGAAAAATAGTGAAACTAAAGATTTTCTTAAGCATATATAATATACTCTAAGAATTACTGTGGATAACTATAACAATTTATGACATACAAGAGATAATATAATATATTAATGAAACTTCAAGGGTACCCTGCTCCCACTTCCCCACTATTTTTTTACTCTACCTAAAAATCACACATCCTAATCCATCTCTCTCGAAAAAAATACATCCAAATGGCTAAGGAATATCAACATGGAGTCATACATAACATCATGAAATCATCCCATCCAAATATATATATATTGTAACCGAGTAGTATCTAGAATCCACTTTACCATGTATGACTTGTATCATTCAACATGAATTATACCTCAATCCATTTCGGCCCATACACTAAGTAAGTACATGAACACACCAAATAATATACACATCATACCTATAATTATCCATCACATACTTTATATAGTATTAAAAGAGTGTGAAATTTACACAATCCTTTATAGCCTTAAAAATATATATATTTGAAAACAAACCAACATGCATACCAAAAATGTAACTACTATGAGAAGGGAGCTGGTCCAAAGGGTATAGTTGGCCATTCATCCTCCCACTATGATGTTGGGGAAAACACCATCCTAGAGTCCAGTGGGTGTTAGTCACCCTAACAGAAATTGGTGGGACAAAATATATAATTATAGAAAATATCGGATATAATATATATCAAAATGAAACTATGGGAATAATATTTTCATAGACTTAGTTACAACTAACTATGATCGGACCCTCGACAGCCATAACTAAGTCCATATATCCGATAAAAACTGTATCATTTAAATAACTACGATAAATTGAATATTTTAAATAACCAATACTCTTTAAATAAAGTAATTAATTATCCATTAGATAACCATTAACATTATTTCACATTATATTATATTATCATTCATTGTATAGTCCATGATCTAACAGAATAATCCAAACAATGACCACAGTTTCACAACATCAACCTATTTTCAAAATTTTCATTTCATCATTACCAACCACATGGGATAAGAATTATTTATTACTTATTTGAAACATTACATAATCTATATACTTTAGAAAATTTATCCTATGACACTACCAAGATGAAACATGAAACCAAAAACTTGCATCTATCTCAAGTACAGGGGAAATGAATGCAGATAACAAATGAAACTAGGCCATAGGCCAAGAAATAGGTTCCTAAAATATAATCCAAAAATCACATCAATAGGTAATCCCATATCGAATGAATTCCAACATATCTTGTTACATACCTAACACCCACATTCATATCCCGACACATCTCTTCATCATAGGCTTCTAGTGCTTTCACATCATCCTAACCTCCCTACCCACATCACATCATCCATCCTGGGATCACATCACATTTGGGAATCTATTCCCCATATCACATTGCATCACAAGAATAGATACTAATAACATCACCAAAGCACCGAGGAAGAGATATACATATATAAATGGGTAAATCTAGACCCTAAATCCAGCATCCAAATTTTACACATAAACTATCTCTCAAAAATTGATACTCATTTCACATTGCATTCACAAGTACATAGGAAAATTGAGCACTATAAATTATATTTTTCACGGAACTAGTTCATATTAAATCAAGAATTAGCATAATCATTATTCATAGGTTAAAAATATGGGAAACCAAATTCAGAAATCTATTACAAGCTATTAAAAGATTAAAGATTCATTCTATAATTTTAACCAATTTTATCAAATTATGAGATTTTCAATTTTAATTTAACATGTGTTTTATTTATTATAATCATTCTCAAAAAGAATTATAATGATTAAAATTATTTATTAAATCCATTAATACATGGATGATACATTTTTAAATTATATCAAACACCAGATTCAATCATGGAAATCTAATTATTTATAATACTCTTAATTAATTACTTAATGAATTTTTTGGAATATTTCTATCAAGAAAAAAACGCTAATATATAACCTCAAAAGACATGATACCAACAAAAGTATATATATACCACTATATAGAATATTAGTAGAAAAAACATTATCATAGTAAAAATCCTGACAACATTCAATAATTAACTAATTCTTCATTAATTATATTCAATAATAATTATCATAGTTCCATTACAGTCGAAAGGAATAAATTATTCTCATTTTATGATTACACGTAAACTAGTAGATATGAAAATAAATCCAACATTAATGGCATAAACTTTCTTCCCACTATAATGGACCAACATTTGAGATCACTATAACACCTCTTATAAGAAGATGTATCGGTCCAATCACTTCATGGGACAATCGATCCCAAAAATAACCATGAAAAACTTCATTGGAAACATTAAGTTGAACAAAAAACCCATAGAATGAAGAAACATGGGAAACTAGATCAGACAAATATAGTAGAAGGGATGTAACATACCTTAGATAACTATTTATCTAAGAATGGAATCCATGGATCAAACTCCATTGATGGAATCTCTAAATTAACGAATAGTTGTTTTTCAATCTCTTGAAAAATTATAGAAGGAAATTGGGTGTGTAAAATGAAAGACTAATCAATATTTATAGGCTATATGCATATGTGATTCAAATGGTGTGAAAACACATTTCACATAATGTAAATGTCGGGATTTCAACCTCATAAAAACCACTCCACCTCAAAAGAATTTAATCCTACAAGTTTAAAAATAATGTAACACCCTCTAAACCATCCTTAATTAGACATGAATTACATTCATGTAGTGATCCATACATTCATAATCCAGAAATTTTGAATTCATAATGTGAAATAGTTATATTCCTTGTTATCTCCATGTTACATCCTTTTAGAATGCGAACCTCTGTAGACTCACACCATGCCTCCTCTATGAACAATGAGAATTAGATGCACACAATGTGTTGAATAAGGAGATTCAGAACATTACAAAAGATTTATATCGAACAATTATTCTCCTCTAAAATAAAAAACCTATCCTAGAGAGAAAAAACTATAGGGCCTCATAAATAGCCACCCCATGAGATAGCAGTCAAGGATCACACCATTAAATGAACTCAAATACCTCATAATTGAAACAATCACAAAACAACTACAACCAGTTCCTGAACACTATCCCAATGCAATACATCTCAAATTAGAGTAAATCCAAAACTAAAAACGAGATGAAACCATCTCATAAATAACAATGATAAACATCTATAAAATGAATAATGATACAATAGAAGATATATACCTCAGATATATCAGGGAACTAATTACACATATTTTAATCAAATTACAAGGTACTCTTCTCTATGCCACAATTCCATCATAAGTCTTCAACTTAGGGTAATTCAAACATGCACAACACCTTCTCCTGATGGTAGTAGATCACCATAGGACACTCCTAGAAGGTCATATAATCAAGAACACTGATTTAACCAAATCAAAGAAATTCGATTCATGATGATGATAATGATGTAGATGAAACACGTGAGAAAATTATGCATCTAGATCATCTATGGAGTATGTTATTTCTGATAAACCACAACTCCAATATGACCCAACCCCTTGAAAGGTCTAACAAACTAGGGAGAAATCTTTTTCCCTCGAACAATAACTTTTTCCCAAAATGAGGAGTCACCTTCAAGAGAACATGATCTCTAATGTCAATCTCAAAAGGTATCATTCTATGATCAGGGTTGGATTTCAAGAAATATTATGCCATCTTCATCATATCATGTATTACCTAAACCATATCTATCATATTCTATATTTATTCTTGCAAAATAATTTCTTACTCGGAAACTAATGTCTTACGCAACAGAGAACAAAAAGATCAGTCACACACTGAATTGAATAGAGGCATAACATTGGTGGAGTATAAACTATTATTGTATGGAAAATCGATCATCATAAGCTTTATCATCAACAATCCTCTTCAATTAAGGACACAAGTGTACAACATGTCTTATATAGTCAGGATTATCATCTCTATCTGATCATCCATTAGTAGATGAAATGTTGTGTTAAGGTTTAATTATGATCCAAAATCATGATGTATACCTCTCAATAATGTAGATATAAAAAATGATAAAAAATAAAGACAACTATCCTCAAGAACCCATGGAGTCACACCACCACCTCCAGATACATCATTGAAAAATCATCCACTGAGATCAAATCCCCAATCACTAAACATTATGATGATCCTATCAAATAATCAACTAACACACATATATAATCATATCTTCCCTAACCTCGAGTTGAGCTAGTAATGATGTTCATTGATATGTCCATCCACACACACTATAGAACATCTAACTAATGGATCATTCCATAAGGAACATTGTCTTCAACCTTCACCCTCTGGAAGACCATACATTGTGAAAAAAACTTTGAAACTAGAGATCACAAGATAGGACTCAAAAATTGACATCTAAAATCACAATACATCTTCATCATTCTAGGATGTGTGTCTAAAAGATAACTATAGAACACAAATATAACTATCTCACAAATCACCAAAGGAAATAAAATCATTACCTAGAAAAAAATTATATGAGTTACATTATCAAACCAAACATATGGGGAATCTATATATAGTAGTTAGACCCTATATTACTCAGGCTCAAAATTCCACAACTTGAAATCCCCAAACTATTGCACATGATATGTGGAAAAATTCATATAGAAAAGATATCATATTCCTCCAGGATCTCTTATATATTGATGTGTCACTAATACATCATCCATCAGTCTCTAAAAATACACATATTCACTTAGGAAATCACTACATTACATCCTACTTAGTGCATAAACTTCCAAATTCACATTTCATGGAATATACTAAATCTTGATGTAATAATACTATAACAATTCAATCCACTAATTAAAAAAAAAGTTCAACTAAATCATGTATAAGTCATACCATAGGCTCCTATGGTTGGTAAAAATCCATAGAATGCTCCACGATGATATATTGTCCCCACAAAATCAAAGAAAACAATAATTTTGGTACTCATTTTCATGGGCGGTAACATAACACTCAGGGGTATGTAATAACCAAGAACCAAAAAATGATAGTTTATATACTTAATGATATTAGATCTCAAAAAATGAAATGAATAATCATAGAAAACCTCAAACTAAACACAATTTTATGGCAACCAAAGGCAATATGTTGTCACACACTTCTCGTTAATGGGCTCAAAAGCTTCGATGCACTTGTTATTTCACATGAACGCCTAGACATTATTTGTCATGGATGTCAGAGGAGTCTCATCCCTTGAAAAATCTTTAAAAACCCTTAAATAATATAATGTTTGTCCAAGGAAACTCTACACCACTTCCACTATCTTAGGGGATACCCAAGATACCACTACCTCTATATTTTAAATATATAAAAATACTCTCTATAGGGAAAGAACATTCCCCACAAAATAGACATCACAACCAAAAAAAAATTTAATACTTCCTTAAAAAATTCTCATGATGAAAAACTCTCAAAAGAAAATGTAGATGCGTGACATGATCCTCTTTGTTATGAAGCATTCAAGGTTGTTACCAAAGAAAACCACCCAAAAATATCTTTGAATACATTGAGAATTGATTTCATCAATAAAATGAAAATGAATATAAAATAATTCACACAAAATTTCCTAAATTAATAATAGGTCCCCTAAAAAAATATAATGATGTCATCTAAATATCATAATCCTTCACCTTTATATGATGATATCCATTCAGAATGTAATTTTTTTACAATGAATATTCTCTTTTAGGCTGATCGAATAAATTATCATTCACTTTTATCTAATGATATCAATTTTAATGGATATTTATGTAAAATCCTCTCTACTCATATCCCAAAGAAACGACGTGGGTTTGAGATATAAATGAGTACATAGCTTTTGAATTAAACAAAGCATGAAACAATGTGAAAAAATGTTACTACGAATGATGTATGTATTTCATTACAATAGACTCTCTAGATATTAATGTTGAAAAAAATGTTCTCCATAAACTCTCTACCACTACCAATGACCACCTTCATGGACAAGATCAACCATTCAAGGAAGAGGGTCATCTCAGACTGTAATCTACATTCCTCACCTCCCCTTTGTAGATCCTAAAAAGTAGAACCCTCGTATGGCTTCCTAGGAAGAAACTGCCTCAACAAATAAATCTAACGGTGGATACATAGAGTGTTATGATTTCTCAGAATGTTCAGGCACTATCTTGGATGATGACCTTATTAACAACAAGAAAAAAATGTATATGATCCCTTGAAATAGGTCTTGGAGAATCCTTTCCTTGAAAAACGAGATGATGAGGGTGTTACCTACCATCGATAGACAAAAAAATATTCTATCCAAATCATGTGAATCTCCAAGGCATATATCCTCATCATGATGAATCATGAATACTACCCTCTAATGTTTATCCAATTTTAGAAATAATCTTGCCAATAACCTATTCATTCCCCCAAACCACAAAATATTTATCATGTATAAATGGGGTGACTTAACACTGAATATTAGGAAAAAAAACCTCATCTAAATACCTCTCTTTGGCCTTCCCATCTGATAATATTTCAAAATAAAATGACATAATGGTCCTAAAATGAAGCTCATAATTTATCACAATGGAACTCCCCAATAAATGGTTATGTATCTCCTACTTACTAGTGACCTTAACAGTAATTGAAAGAAACTCTACTTATAACTATTATTAGAACATATCTCATGACACTTTTGACTCTTCATGTTCTATGAGGAATAATAACCACTACCACCTCACTACTCCACATAGCATTGTCACAGCTAATGAATCCTACTTCCATTTCTGAGTATTGATGAAACTGAAAGCTATCTCGACCTACTCAACCAATGTTCATTGATTTAATCTAAAATATATCCCTTATACTTATTTATAGTCTTTCACTAAACCACTCTAAGTGTCCTACTCAATGATTCCACTTCATCGGCCATTACCTTATAGTTATCAATTGGCACGTCATGTTGAATATCTTTAACATGCACCTCATGAGTACATCGACTGGGATCTATTCATAAAAAATTAAAAGAAAACATATTGAACCTAAACCTACAATATTGATTAATTAACATTAATCAACTGTTTTATTACGTTGGTTCGATTTAAACCAATCCCAAGGAATATCCATTTGAAACATAGATGAAATGAAGAATAATGCATTATCCTTTCTTAGGACCATTCCCTAAAACTAGTGCCACATTACATAGTAGGATTATTAAAAATAAAGTTCCATGAATTAGAATATAGGGGCCCTAAATGAACATGTATCAACAGTTATTTCATTTCTACATTACTTGTTAACACAGCTGACACAATTTTTTATAAACCCCTGAAATTTCACCATTTAGAAACACTAAATTCACTTTTATCTCTCCAACCTAAACATATAGTACCACTCTATTATGACCCATTCCCACCAAAGAGTACCACTCCTCAGAAAGATATTAGATAATGAAGTTGGTGGCTACCCAAGTACGACCTCCATTAGGACCCTAGTTGGTGTATAAAATAGTTGGTAAAATAAATATATATAAGGAAGGTATTTTACTCTTATAGAACATGAAGACTATATAGATACAAAACAAAAAATAATAAAAATCTTCTCACACACACACCCACACATATATAACCAATGGGAAAACATATTATTCCATATGTTAACAAAACAAATGAAGAGAAACTAAAATTACTAAAAATGTAAAGACGGGAGTGACCTTGAATCCCAAATAGCTCCTAAAAACCACAATATAGTAATATCCAACCCAATCTTCCACCTTCTCCAACTGAGGTGAACAAAAGATTATATGTACATATGGTGAGAATAATTGTATACTTTTTATGATCCTCCCCATATACTCTCTTGTAAGTGATAAAAACCCATGATAATTCAAATTGAAAAATAAAGAAAATAACTATACAACTAATAGGTTCCCAGCCTCACCATAGTTAAATATCACCATTTATCACATATATTAGACTAAATAAGAAAGTAATGAGGCCTCAATGTTACCTATTTCCAACTTTACCCCTTTTATTCCATTTTTACCCACACATCCTGAACTATCTATCACTAAAAATGTCAACCCTGAAGACTCTTAGGAGAGGCATCACAATCTATACCTCATTCTTCAGATCCTCGAATCATCTCATCCACATATCCCTGTATAGTAACCATGTAGTTTATAGGTTCCACCACAAGATTTATGAAATATATCATATGCCATGTATTATACGTCAAAACATTACATCCCTTTCAATGTGTTAGTACCTCAATACATTAAAACATATATACATCCTAAATTCAATAATCCTTTGGATGCTATATCCAGTAATACATGTGTGCGAAATAACCACAAGACATTACTGTAATTTCTTGACCAGAAAAGCCACTCGAATAGTGCTAAATGGGTTGGTTGTTTCTACGTTATGCGCACCCCTCCCCAAATTCCAATGGCTACTGATAAGAAGCAATAGTGTAAACAGATAGGGTAGGGAGGATATAACCAATCATAGGATAATATTGTATTTTTCCATGCACAATAATAAAATTTGTACCGGAAATAAATACTCCTCTGACTTGAACCATACCCACACAGTGGATGAACAACAATACAAAATAAATAGAGGGAGAAATAAATAAACAATAGAAGTGGAATGTAAAAAACAACATTATTAACACCACATGTGACTCCTAAAAACCAAAAATTCATCCAAAACATGTCATACATGTCAATACACAATGGTTCCCATGGATAACCATTAGTAGCTACGAAATAATGTAATCATGTAAATACAAGAAAGGAAGATAATGAAACTAAACTTTATCATGGAACATACTCAAGGTCCATACCATCCCCATGAAATAGCTAACACGATCTAACTGATAAAGCAGATATATTTCCAGCACATAAATATATTAAGTCTACACACGATCCGAATGACCCATGAAGGGTGTGATACGAATCTTAGTTGGATACCACCCAATGGTGTGTACCTAGTATAGGTGTCTAAGTAGTCAACAAGTAAACAATATGATGCAAAATTAAACACAAACTCCATTGGTGATCATCAGCCACCAGGGATTATTACCTTCTTGGGTCAACGCTAGAGTCTATGTCATGCAACCTAGCACCATGCACCTCCTGACACCTCCTGTATTTGGTACCACTGTCCCAAAGGCCCACCTAAGTAAGAGTAACCTAGAACCATGTGCCTCCTAAAACATTCTGTCTCAAATACTAAGGATCCATAGGCACACCCAAAAAATCTGAAGGCTCCTAACATCCCACATGGTTTCCATACCATGAAACCCAAACTATAATCACCTAACCAAAACAATAGTGTCTCTACCCATAGGAGCTGTCAAAACCACCTCATCACATAGTCAACTTGTGTACCCACAACCCAAAAAATGGGTTAGTGGAAACCACCAAATAAGAAACCAAGACACAACCTATTTGGTACCTCATACCCCTATGACCATATCCCTTGGAATCTATTGGCCATCTATCAAAGTATCCCAAGCCACGCACAACCTGACAGTCAAACTACCTCAATCTGATGTCCACGATGCCCAATCCTGTGGTCAAACCTCCCAATTAATCTGGGCTTATCCGAACCTGTGATCAACATCTCTCAAAAATATCTGAGCCACACCCCAAAAAACCTAAAGGTTCTAGTATATGAAATATTAATAATCATATATATTTAATCAAAAGAGTCACACAAACCTAGAAAAAAAATTGAAAAATTGAATTGTAGTATCAATGTGTTGTCCCATACTTGCACTGAGGTCTTGAAGGCCTATAAAAAACATAATTATGCTTAAATAGTCTAGACATAGCAGTTAAATAATAATACCAATGATAGTTATTTTGGAACCCTAGCCAATATTACACTTGTCATCAACAACCTCTATCCTAGACTCACTCAAGCATAAAAAGGTAAGGTAATTCCCAATGAAATCCCATAAGGAATATCATTAATTCAATTTCAAGAAACATGGGTCATGTTCGATACCCGATGTTGTGATAAAAATCCAAAACCCACAAAATGAACACGAAACCACAAAACATGTTATGAACCACCTATCTAGACTTTTAGACATAGGCATTTCCAATATCATTCACTAAATCGAAGATGATCTTCGTAGAACTATGATTTAGTCAAATCCTGGAAATTATAATTGGATGGAAAATGCAGAGTGTGAGGAAAAGGAACATGAAAAAAATAGGATGTATGCGTTTATCCATACAAATTCAGTCCAACATCCACAAATTGGTCGAAATACAAACTTCAGATGAATAATCATGGAGAAGTGTTATCAACCCCTAGTGTGTCACAATCTGAAAATGGGTAAGAAGAAGATGTTTTTGAAAACGAGATGTGAAACTCTCTTATATAAAAGAATAAAAACTACAATGAGGGAATTAAAGACTACACGCCATGTAGTAACACTTATATACTCTGATATACATGGATTTCCAAGTCATCACCTGACATAGACGTGTCCCACAGGGTCAACACACAGCTAGGACTTATCCAGTACACGGAATGTAAATTACACAGCATGTTAAGGAACACTGCACTCAGTGTAGTGTATTATTCTTACCTTCTCACCACACTAAATTTACTAATTCATCATGATGTTAGTAGAAAACTAACATACAAATGCCGTGTACTATAGAGTACAGGGTGTGTAACCTAGAAATTTTCTTAAAATTCCATGTTTCCCTTGTTTTCCCAAAAACTAGCTTGAAAATGAGAGTAAAAGAAACTCGTACCTTAATATAAGAACCATGTTCATAGAAAGATCCTCCATTAAAGAAATTTTTTCCTGAATTTCCCTTCCATGGGTGGTGGAGAAAACTAAAGGAAATTATGACCCAAAACTCAAATCAAAAAAATGGTCCAATGACCTTTTTCTATATTCATGGTCTTCTGTGACGCATCGTCTCCCCTGCACCCTATCAGGTTCCCCCTTTTCTTCCCCAACACACAAAAGTATCTCGCACCGCATTAGTGTTATCCATCACAATTTACTATATCCCATGGATTCTCAAAAAAAACTAGGGCCTTGAACCTCACTAACCCGCATACTCGAGGTCCTGATGCCCAAGGAACGTCAAGTATTATGCATCCTCGATGCTACCGATTACACCAATCTCATATATATTAATATATTAATATATCATGCACATGTAATGGATCACATCATAGTGACTAGAATATGTTCAGTCCAAATATTTCATTTTCACCTCATTCACAAAAACAGACATGCATCAACAACCATGAAAAAAAGGAAAAAAATAAATCATGTCCATGCCCGCCGTGTTACTTTGATCATCATCGGCTCCCCGACCTACTCATCCTCTAAAAACTCCATCACATGCTCCTATCATGAAGTATGACTACATGATGCGTGACCTCCTTATTGTACTTCTCTAGTAACGGTTCATTGACCCATCAGTTGGGTCCCACTATCTCTCCCACATCCTCCCTGAGTTGTTGAGCCTCAGATACCCTCAACTAACACTGATCTTGAATTGACCCTACACTTCAATGTTTGTCCTAGTTCCTTTGATGTAAAATATATGAGAAGGCATCCTGTATAACCTCTATTGATGTCTGACCCGTCCACATGCCCTAAATTTCTTTAGAGGTCGACCACACTATATCCAGACATTCCCTTGAATCCCACGCTTAAAGAAAACTATAGATAAGCTTCCACGAGGTCGTCTATATGAGTCATTGGCCATAATTACATGCTGGAAATCATTCCAACCTCACTTATAGCTATCTAAACTGTCACCTCAATCCACCGATAGACTCAAACATGACTTCTCTGTCTAGTCTCCCTCAGTTATGAGCACCTGACTCACCACCTCTGAGAATGAGGAAAACATGAATATGTTTATCTACAAATTAATGGTGTGTCTTAATCCATATTCAAAGAACATAAACCTTGAGGCTTGATCACATTCCATTCCTAATGAAAATATAGAGAGATCAGTAAAGGTAGATGCATAGTTCATGACAGACATGTCAACTTTCTGGAGGCTCAAGAACTCATGAGCTCTATGTTCCCTCAGTGTCTCAAGAAAAAATGCTCAAAAAGATGTACACGATATCCATCTATGCAAGTCCTTTATGTTTTGGAGCCAAAAATTGAACATCCCACCAATGCTTTGTCAGTCCTTTTAGCATGTATGCCATCAACATGACCCTCCTCCATGTAGGCATATCGAGCTACTGGAAGATCATCTGAAAACTCTTAATCTAGTATTTAGCCGCCTATCGACCACCCTCAACCTTAAAAAGTAGAGGGTTCTATGACTAAAACTCCTTTTTAAGATATGAAATAGAAGGCTATATTCCCTACGTACATCTTGAAATCCATTATATGAAACGTACCAGGCTAGATCAGAGCTGGTTGTCAAGTCACAAACCAAACCCAGCCCAAACCGGCAGTTGCTCGGCCAGCACAAGATCCTGAACCTGATCATGTCCCTGCACCGATACTTGCGGCTCATGCTCTTCAAATCCCGGATGTGTCTGAACATGATCATGCTCTTATAGTAAATATGGTGTGCATAACAACTACCCTTACTCTCCCCCACCCCAACCACTCCCCATGGAATCCTTTCCACATGTCCCCCTTACCCTCCCTGAATAGAAAAAAGTATCAAAATTTCCTTGGGCCATCCCATCCAGAAAACCATCATTTCCTCAAACCGATGACTAATTCCCCCAATCCTGATAGCCACACTACCTCAATATGATGTTCTATATGCAAAATCACGGTGATCAAAATCACATTAGTCATAGTACCAGCCAAATTGTATACTAGTCAGGCCCAAATCTCATTATTCATGTAATTTTACATAAATTAAATCATGACATATAACATTGAGAAACAAAGAAAAATTATATCAATAATTTCACTTTTCACATTTGAAAAGAATCTATAAAATATAAATTGATATTATTCACAAGTTATGATCACTTAATTTATCAAACGTGTAGTTTTGAAATTGAAATACCCTAAAAAGGTTCATATTAAAAGACAGGAAATCACGCCTTGCCATATCAAGCCATGGTCCAATTCACCCTTACCTCACCAGGTCTAGTATCACATATCACAACCCATAATATACCACACCATATACGAAACTAAGGTGGAAATATTTTAAATATTAATTTTAGAATATCAAAATTTGCAATGCCCACCTAAGGTAACTTGGTCTATCCCTTGTTCCTAGGGCTACAGGCACCCATGCACAAGCTAAAAACCCAATTTCAATTACAATTTATCTCAATAATACTATATACCAAATAATAATCAAATAGATATAAAAATTCAGTCTTGACATCATTTTTAGTCTATCAAAAGCTATTACTAAATCCATGTCAAGAGAAAAACTCCTTTGATACCACTTGGTAATGTCCCAACCCAAACAACCACTTGAACAGTGTTAAACTAGTTGGGTGTTACTACATTAGGTTCTCCACCTCAAATGCCAATTTCTTCCAACTAAAAGATAGGTTTTAAATATTTATAGAAGGGTGGATATACCCTCTCAGACGAAAATAAGGTACTGGTCTGATTATAATACCAAAACCTTCAAAGGAAATAATGACTTTCCAAACTGAAACCAGACCCGCATACCAAAAGCAACACAATATAAAATTAATAGTGTAAGAAATAAATAAATAAAAGTAGTTAAAAGTAACATAATATCAAGTTGAACATCTATTGTAACTACTAAACAATCCAAACTTTCATCCACAGTAGGTCATATATATCAAAAAACAATGGCGTCCTTGGCTAACCAAATGTTGCTATGAAATTAATTAAGCATGTTGATACAAGATTTGAACAAAGGAAATATAAACTACATCTAGGCATGACCTAATGGTCCATACCATCTCCACACAATATCTAAAATAATCCTACTACCAAATATGATCTCTCCCCTATATGTAAATGCTTAAAGTCTACACATGTCATGAAGGGATCTTCTAGGGCATTAGAAAATCTCAGTTGGATAACAACCAATGGTGCATACCTAGTATAGATGTCTAGGAAGGAAATAAGTAAACATTATGATGAATAAAAAACACAAACTCCACTAATGATTAGCATCCACTATGTTGTATCACCTGCTTCATCTAATTCCTAAATCTCAGTCACGCAACCCGGAACCATGCACCTCCGAACACCTTGCATCTCACGTACTAGGGTCCCTAAGGTCCACCCAATTAATAGTAACCTAGCACAATGTGACTCCTGAGACCTCATGTTTGAAATAACTACATCTTGTAGGAATTCCCAAACAATCTGAAGGCTCCTCACCACCCACATGGCTTCCACGGAAATCACCCTACCCATTATCACCTAACCACAACTACAAGGGAATTATCCCACACAAGTAGTAAGGATCACATCATCGTGGAGTCTACCTTTTTGCAGACAACCCAACTAACATTGAGAAGTAATAACCAAATAAGAACCCCAGCCACACCCTCTATGGAACCTCGTTCACCCATGAACATGTCGCTCTGAATCCAACGACCTTGTGATCAATGTATCATGGGATATGTTTACCCTGATAGTTTCACGACCACAATCTGACATACACAACACCAAATCCTAGGGTCAAACAACAAAAATATTTTGGGCCAAGCCCAACCTGTGATCAACATCACCCAATAATATCAGGGCCATTACCAACAAAACACAATGGTTTTAGCATATGCAATATTAAGAATCACATATATTAAATCAAAAGAATCACTCTAAACTAGACAAACAATTTAAAGAGTTGAATTTCACTAGCCATGTGTTTTCTCTTAACATCATTGATGTCTTTAAATCCACTAATAAAACTAATTATTCATAAATAGTTTAGAATCAAAATTTTAATAAAAAACATGTCAATTATAACAATTTTGGCACCCCCATCCAAAATTCCCATGTGAAAAACAAACTCTAACTCGACCTCGCTCAAGAATAACAAGGTAAGGGAATTCCCAATGACATCCCAAAAGGCCTAAAATCATTTCAATATAAAGATACATGGGTCTTGATCATTATCCAATGTAACGCTAATAATCCGCCACCTCCAAATGACCACGAAAACACAAAACATGGTATAAAACCCAAACCTTAGACTTGAAGACATAGTCACGTCTGATATCATGATCCAAATTGAATCTTATATTTTTATATCTACAATTCTATCAAATCCCAATAATTATACTCAGAGGAAAATTACCACATGTGAGGAAAATGAACAAGAATGGAATAGGAAGTGCGTGTTTTTTCTTCCTCATACAGTCTCATAGCCACCAATGGATTGAAGAACCAATGTCTGATAACTAATTAAGGAGAATAATTTTTATCAGCCTCTTATTGCATCACATTCTGAAACATGAAGGAAGAATATTTTTTTAAAAAAGAGACCCGATGCTATCACACATAAACTAATAAAAATAAAAGTAAATGACAAGTATTTAAGACTAAACACTGAGTATTATCTTTTCTGTACACTGACATATGTGGGGTTCTAGGTCATAACATAACATTGATGCATCACACAGGTCAATAGATGGCTAGGAATCAGATATTATGTGAAAAGTAAAATACATGACATTTAAGGGACACTAAATGCCATGTAGGGGATTATTTTTACATGGTAACCACATAACATGTACTAATTTAGCACGCTATAAGTACATGCATAATAAACACGTGACATGTACTATGGAGTACCAAATGTGTAACCTGAAAATTTCCTAAAACAATCCAATTTCACATGTTTTCTAAAAAAAATAGATCCAAATAAAAAGAAAAAGAAACCCATACATTAAAGTAAGAACGTGTTTCTTAAAAACATACCCCTTAATTAACTTCATCCCAGAATTTCCCTTTCAAGTGTAGTGGAGAAAACACAGGAAATTTTTTTCCTAAATGTCAAATCAAACAAAAGTCCAGTGACCTATTTCATGATTTATTGTTTTCCTATAACACATCATCAACCCTTCACCCTATCAAGTGCTCCCATGTCATTCACAACACCCTAACATATCCTGAACTACATTGGTGTCCACCTCTATGAAGACCAACATCCCACAGATATAAAAAACAACTCCTAGTTCCCTACACCTCGGTAACCAACAACCCCAATGCCCTGATTTCCATGCCTCCTCATGTATTCTGCATCACAGATGCTCCTCCTACCTCACATATCATGTATATATATTAATATATCAGGCACCTGTAATGGTGCCAATCCCAATTACAAGGATCTAGTCAGTCCACATATATCTTGTGTACCTTGTCCACTAAAATTGGACAAGCGTCAATAGGACATTCCAAAAAAACAGAACAATAAAAATCCTGGCCATGCCCATGGTGTACCTATGACCATCATTGGCTCACTAGCCTACCTAGCCTCTTGTAACTCCACAGCATGAACTTTTCCTAAAGTACAACGACATGATGTCTGACCTCCCAGACGGTGCTTCACCAATCATAAGCCACAGACCCTTCAGTTGTGTCTTGTTGTCTCTACCATGTAATCTGCATGTAGATAGGCATCGACTACCCTAAACTTGTACTAATCATGAATCAAACCTAGACACCACCATCTGTCCTGGTCCCTACCTTCTAGATGTCTGAGAAGGCTGCCTACGGAACCTCTTCAGATGTACTATCTACCCACATACAAGAAACACCTTTGGAGGCATATCGAGCTTAGTCCAAACATTTCATGGTTTCCTAAACTAAAAACAAAACACTAATGAACTGCCATGTGGCTATGTAGTTGAGTCCTTAGTCTGACTTCTATGCTGGAACTAATCCCAACCATGCCTTTCACTATCTAAACCATCACCTAAAGCCACTGACCATCTCAAATGGGGCCTCTCCATCATGTTTCCATCGACGATGAATACATGATTCACTACCGCCTAGAACAAGTAAAACAAAAGGTTGTTTATCCACAAATTATCCCACCATCAAAGCACCTAACCCTCGAGTTATAATCTCTTAAATTACCTCATTCAATGAGAGACATATTAGTGAAGGTAGATACATAGTCCATGATAGGAATTTCACCCTTCGAGAGGCTCAATAATGTGTTTAACCACACATTATGTGCAATAGGTTAATATATGGGTAGATATAGAAACATGTAAATGTTATTCAATAATTTTTTTTAATTCTTGCTTTCAAAAAACTTTTCTCTCATTCCCTTTTTCTTATCCATTCAATCTCCCACATGCATTTCTAAAAACAACCAATTTTTTTAAAACATCTTTTTGGTTTCAAAATGAGTCATAGTGTGTAATTTAACTGTGTTATGAAAAACATTGATTCTTTTTTACATTGAAACATGATTTTTCTACCTAAATTAAATGGATCATTTATCACCTTCTAAGTATGAATACAATTTTATCCATTATTTTAAATGTTGTTTTGAGAAGAAATGTATCATCATTGGAAATGGTTTTGTTTACATAAATGGTAAGGAACTTTTGTTACATTGTGATGGATTGAATTTTTTTTAAAAATTTATATGATAGGTAGGACTAGATAGAACGTTTTAAAGAGTATTTCTATCATGGTAACCACTATGGTCATCATTATGATGAGATTTCCATCATAGAAACAAGTTCGGGGATTGGGTAAGGAATGAAAAATGTCATCTATGAGCTATTTTCAATTATATTTGAGGGATTACAATCTCATTTTACATTATATTATTTTCATCATGTGGTTATTTGAAATAATTTATATGTTAGATTAGTGATTTATCTCTACCCATAAAAATATGGATAAGAATCCCCTAGGAAGAGAATAGGTGAGGTGATTTTCAACTGGTGAGGATAGTTTAGAGTTGACAGATTGGTTGTTGACTATGGAGATGAACCATATATTGGAAGGTGGGTCTAAGCAAAGTATATATATAGATTTCCTCTAGGGATGTTTAGGATATGCCCATGGTCACATATGTTTGTGTTCCTATTTTATTTTTCATCACTTGGGTTACATGATAATTTGGTATTTTCCAACATTCACATTAACTATTTCCCTTTATATCTCACTTTATTTTATTTTACCACATATTAGTATTTATTATCACTTTATATTCCCTTATGATTTAATAAGGTCTTTGTTACTTTCTATTGGTTTTCAAAGTAGATATAAAATGTGTTTTTTAAGATGGAATGTACTATTTTTTTCAAAGTGGGATATATTGAAAGGAGTTATGATTATTTTAATGATAGAAAAAATATTTTTGTTAAATATATTTAAAAATATTTTTTATGAAATTATCAATAAAGGAATATTATGGATTATTTTTTGCTTACCTATTGGGATGTTTCATACAGACATCATACTTATTCTACATAATATCAATTGAACTGAGATATTTTTTAGTTTCTACATATATTCATTTCTAGCTATGATGAAATCTAGTCTTGTTGGATTTTTGGACCACGAAGTCACATGGATATCATGTCTGGTTCCAAAATGTTTTTAAATTTTTTTCCTATTTTGTTCTTTTTTAGTTTTATGTAGATATTTTTATATTTCAATTTATGTTTAGTGGTTATTAGATACCCCTAATTTTTCTATATGATCTGCACAGTTTTACTTATCTGTTATTTATTGGATAAAATTATTCCCATGTATGTTATCCTTCATTACCATAACTAGTTTCTACTATGGTAGGATCAAAAACGCCACTTAGGCCCTATTGATTGCCGTCTAGGGTTACTAGTTTGGGGTCAACTCATGTAGGTTCATAAATAAATGGGATCAGAGTGATCCATTGTTATATGGGGTGTCATGTAGACTATGGATAAAACTATCACAACATGAGAAGTTGGGTTAGGTATAGAATCAGGAACTGTTATTTTTCTAAGAATTGATTTCCATGGGTTATTAGGACTGAGTCCTTGATTTTGATTTTGTGTTCATGATGCTGGTGTATTTATGGAATTATTGGGTTTGTGAGTTGGGGAATAAAAATAGAAGTGTACTGGTACTGCATGGTAATAATTCCTGGAGTAACTTCCCATGTGGTTAACCAGTGCATATTTAAATACATATCCAGTAGTTTTTGTATTCTTATCACACGGTGTGCTTTACCATGTGGTCATGTTATTAATGTCCACTACTTACCTATTATACAAATTTCTATTTGTTTTAAACGTTGGCTAGAGTTTTGTTGATATGGATGGATTTTTATTACGAAATAATTTTGGAATTTTTTTTTAAATGGGAAAATTATTTTGGGACATGGTTTATTTTATACATGTGCTTGGGAGATGGAATTAGATTTCTAATTACATAATTTTATTTGAAATTCGGCCCTATAATAAAGTAATTTTTGAGTTTAGAATATATATTTTGTGTATTGATATAGGATAGTTTGTTTTATTTCATGATGTTCTATTTGTTGGTGTGATGTTTTATTATTAGGATGTTCTTTTAGAAGAATTTTTTGTTGATATTGATTTTTTTTTAATTTTATTTATTTAATTATGCCTTCTAGAAATGTCCCAATGGTTTCTAGCGAGTCTCTTCCAGTCATATCCCCTATGTGAACTCCAAGTATAGTGACAGAGTCCGACTATTCTAAGTTGCTTTAAATTTTTCATTGTGATCAATGTCCATTAGAAGATTAATAGTTTCATGAAGATGTTGAAGTGTATTTAGGCCTTGGTAACTCCTTCTGTTTTCAAGGTATGAGTTGTAATAGATTCATTTGATGGTACCGGAGTGGATTGATGTAAGTCATTTATCCCATTATTGTTTGAAATTGGGATATCATTGGATGTATTTCAGAATACTTTCATCAAATGGTTTATACCTGTTGAGGTGAAGGTGAAGAATGATTCTGAGGTCTTGCGCATTCATAATTGTCAAAGGATAGTGAGGGCCAATGTTGATGGCCAAAAAATATGTATGTTTTTATCGTGAGATAGAATCAAAGGATCCACTGAAGGAACACCTATTGGTATTAGAACATTTTCAAGGGATTAAGGATGATGTTCTCTAATCTAGGGAAGTTCCATAAGGGAGGCATTTATATGAGGTTTTTTAGATGGCTATTCTCCTAGATCATTGTTTTTAACTGTGGGAAAATGTATTTATCATGGAGCTCAGGAAGGTTCCACATATGGTGAATTGTGCAATCCAGTGGAACCCATTTCTAATGTTTTTCCCTTCTCAGTTCATAGTTCTCATTAATTGGGCCACAATCTCATGTGATTCTAATATGGTCATATCAAGAACTCGAAGCCATCATTCTATAATTATGTAAATTTTTCAATGATTTGTCTTATTGGTTCATTAGGAGATGTTTTTCAAGGTATGTCACCAAAATTGAATGTTTCGATTAGAGGATTTCAACTCATGTCTATGGTGTAAAAAATGATTCAAGGCATTGTTTCTCTATACATATATCCTTGAATAAATCTCTTCATTAATTCAATGATTTATTAGTGTTGTGGGAATGTTTCTGTTTTACATGTTATTTTTAATTTACAATTTTTAATGAATGTTTTGGTTGAATATGTTTCATATATATTTTTAGTTCCTCTATTAATTCAGAATTTTATTATCCATTTTTTATTGGTTTTGTTTTGGGTTATTCTGATTTGGAATATATTAATGTGTAGTGGGAATGGAAAATCATGGTTTGACTCGATGATTGATTTGGTTTTTTTTCTATTGGGGCCCCCTTTATGGATATTATATCTATGTGGGTGAAATTTAAAATAGTGGGAAGACCCTTTTTGGATATTATTATGGTTTCATCTATGAATGATTCAGTGTGACATATGACATTTAATGGAGAGGTTCGTAGTTTCCATGGTCGTCCTTTAGTTTCATGTTTTTTTATCATTTATTACTAATTACCTTATAGGGAGAGAATGTTTCATTGTTGGGAGGAATTGTCACACCTATCCTTTATTTCCTTAAATTTATTTTATTTATATTTATTTCATGGTGTTTAATAAATGGATTGAGGAATAAAATGATTTTCGGGTGATAAATTTTTAGTTTTGGTGTTTTCATGATGCTTTTAGCCCTATTCACATTTCGTGTTTGTGGGATTAGAATAAACATTGTGGATGGAAGAGGTACATGGTGTTAAATATTCATTTTGTTCTTTTGTGTCCCATCTTTCGAATTCTCCACATGGTTTAACCTAATATTTTTAGGGAAAGGATTAATCATGTGACCATTTCATGGTGTTTATGACCTAAAACATGGTTTGTTCATGGTGAAATGGAATTGTGTAGAAATCATGTGAAGGAGTATATAATTTTGATATATGTGTGTTTCACGTTTGTTCCACAGTTTCTCAAGCCATGTGTCTAGCTTTTGCTGGTACATCCACCTAGTTGGGTTCAAATAGTTGAGACACGATTTGCATAACCATGTGGTAAAACCAAATGACTTTCCTAGACTATTATAAAATTGAGTTTCTATGTTTCCTCTTTTATGTTATAACCCAATAATTACCCAGTATCCTCTTGCTCAATTTTTTTTCTTGATTGGGGATTCCAAATCATTCTCCCTCAGTTTTTCTTCATTTATTGATTCTCCTCTATGGAATATTCGTATGTTTTATTGGGTTGTTGGTCATTTTGTTCTTATTATATTCTCCCTCACTTGGTTTCATAGTTTTTCATGGATTAGATACCTTTTGTCTAAACCCTATAGGCATATTGATAATGTTGAATTTGGTTTATACTGATTTAATGGTGTAATTTTTTTTTCATAGTATTATTTTTTCATTTTCTTGTAGTATCATCGCACTCAGAAATTGTTGATGTAGTTGATTCCATCCATTTACTTTTTAGAACATTCCATTTAATGCATGAGCTTAAAAAATAATTTTTCAACATGATACTTATGCGTTTTGTTTTCTAGACTAATTTGTTATGGTTTTCTATATTTTTAATTTGATCTAAATTAGTTTATCTATGTTTTCCACCAATTAAAAAATATATATACATACATACAAGGCATTTTATAAAATTTCAATTGTTGTTCTAAAATTAATTTGAGTCCTTTGAGATTTTGATTGATCTTGTATGAGTTTTAGTTGTAGGGTGGCATGTGTAATTTACCTTAATGTGTTGGTTTCTGTTCCTTTTTATGGTTTGGTGCTTATGGTAGATCCATATGATTGATTGTCTAGTCCCATGTAATTTTTTAATTATATTTAGGTATTTTATGGTTTTCCAAATATATGCCTGAAAATTTATAAATATCCATATGCGCGTTAGGTGAACATATGGATATACACATACATACATATAAATGGTATTATAAAAATATATATATTTTGGATGCCCTACTTTCCAATCCCTTCTCATATATTTCCATTAAATCTGACATTCTATCTGACAAATTATTTTCTAAAAACTCCCAATGTTTTCTAAACAAATTTTGTTTTATGAAGTATTCTTTGTGTAGTTTTGAAATTTTTTATCTAAAACGTGTCCTGTTTGGGACATTGGGATATTATTTCAAATGAAAATTCCTAAAATTAACACTTTGAACTATCCATGTATGAATAAAATTTTCACTATGGTTTTGGAAATGGTTTCTGATGAATGGTAGACTCATTATTAATGGTTTTGGATTTAAAATATTATGTCCATGATGGAAATTTTGGATGTTTTGGAAATTATTTTGAAAATAAATTGACATTCTAACCTGGTTATAATTTTATTAATATTGAATGTAAGATGGTCAACCCTATGGTCATCCTTACTAATATCAATCCTTTCAATAAATGGTGTTAGGGATTGGAAATGTTATTCCAGGTGGCATCTATGATCATTGTTTATTGTTAAGAAATTAATAATATCCTCATTCTCTATTATACTATTATAATTGATTTATATATGTCATCTAGAGGGTTTAGTGACAATTTTATTGTAGTCGCTATTATATGGATTATAACCCCCTTTAAATATGATATGTTATGTGGTATTTCCCATTATTTACTGCAGTTTAGAAGAACCAGGTTAGTTATTTACTATGGTGATGCCCCATATTTCAGTGTGTGGGTCCGAATTGAGTACACCCAAATATTTCTTCTAGGGATGCAATGGTTTGGTAAGAGTTAGTAACTAAATAGGGGTTGGGGTTAATTTAGTATCGAATGAAAAATTATATTAAAGAATTTTTAAATAATATCCACCAATTAAAAAAATTGATGAATTCCTCAAAATGTAACTTTGATATATGATTGGGGTTTTAAACGTTTCCCCAAATTATGATACTTCTCAGTTAAAACATTATTTTAAATTACATTAACTTTTGAAATCAGTTTACTAAAACAATAATTATATAAATACTAGTAAATATAAATATCAAAACAATAGTTCTTTATATATTGAATCCAAATCAAGATTCAATATTTAAAATGATGAAAAAAACACACAACAAAATAAAAAAAGGTTTTCAATGTCTTGTAGTCACATAATCACGTCCACATTGTTATCACCCAGTGTTAATAAGATCATATAACTATAATCTGATCAAAAAACTCGATTGGGTAAATAATCTATAGCTTTCATGTTGTCCAGTATATGCAGGGACCTCTTCTACAAAAAAATTGGGAAAACAAATACCACTCAGACACAGAACTCTTCCAAAAACGACTGTGGGCGTACTAATGAAAAGATATAAAAGGGAATGTATAATATTTATTAATTATAGCATAGTATTTAGTGCGTTTAAATAATCATATCACACAAAAAACTACTCAAAATTAAAATAATGTGAAATAATGGGAAATAAATAAGATTTATAGAAGGTAATAATTTTCAGTCTGTAGTGTTTTATATGCTCATGTGTACGTAGATTTGGCTTGGTGAGGAGCTAGGATAATTTCTCTGAAAATAGTAGTAAGTCAATTAATTTTTGGGGTAATCTATTCAGTTTTTTGGAAACAATATGGATATTTAATATAATCCATTCATTCAAAAAACAAATTACCACGAAATGTTTTATGTGAATGATATCTCCGAGATTTATCAATTCATGTACACCCATAATCCACTTGAATTCATGCTCTCAATTACATTACACAAAAAATATATGATAGATCATCCCAAAAATATATTTCACTATGCCAACCCATATAAGAATATTCATTGATATCTACTAGATCCTCATACTATATAATAAAATATTTTTAATTAATACATGAAATTGTTACGAATATGATTATAAAAATACCATATAAGGTAATTAAATGATATTTACAATTAGGATAAAATATTTAAAAATAGGTATAAAAATGATGGTGGATCATTATGAGGAAACATTTCTTTGGTGTAAATACATTTCTTATGGAGGGACATATATTGAAGTGATCTAGTTTTGTTTGTTCTTCTTTGAACTAATGGTGAGTTAGGACTAGATGTTACTCAATTTGGTACTAACTTATTTATTCTAATGGTCAGTTAGTTCTGATGATGACACATTTGAAATAACATTGTGTTTGGTATGGAAATGACACGTTTTAGGAATCACTCGTTTGAACTAATAGTGATTCAGATCTGGTGGTTACTTGGTTTGGAGGTGAATCATTGGAACTAATTGTGAATCAGGACTAGGGTTGACTCATTACAACTAATGATGAGTCATTCCAACACTTACAGAAATTTTATCAAATTTCGATTCAATGTAAAATACTATCATAAAACATTATTATATTTAGAATCATAATTAATATGAGTTTTTGGCATTTAAATAATGATATTCCAAAAAATGGACCCTTTCTATGGTTATAGATCATAATATTTTTAACAACGATGTACATGATAATATTTGATATAATGAAATGAATTGAAAGGATAATAGTCTTCTTAATATTTCAAATTTAAAATGTGATATATAATGAAATTTTGTGTAAAAAATATGGTATTAATGAAATGTGGTGTTAATGGATAAATTCCACATAATATATTTTATTAATTAATAATATCCAAATTATTCAGATATTAAAAGATAAGGGTAGTACAAAAGATAAATATAATTATTGTTCTAAATGTTAGATTAAATCATATCCAAATAAAGATGGTATTAAAGGAAAAATAATTATTGTAATATGGATTGATTCAAAATATGTATGGTAGAAACGGTAAAAATAGTATCAAATTAGAAGAAATATGATATGTTAATTCATTAACAAATAAATATAAAATATTAAAAGAAACATCTTAAAGATATATAAAAAGGGTATCAAATTATATGTTTTAGTGGAAAGTAAAATTCCATGAAATATTATCAATGGAAAATTACATCCCAGATTTTCAATGGTAAATACTATCCAACATTATCCACCTTTTATGTTTGTAAAAAAGGGAAAAAATAAATAATAGGAAAAAGATATGAATAATTAGAATCAAAGAGAAAAATATTGTAAAATGATAACTTTTTAATAAGATAAATAAAAAGGGAGATATTCTATTTCGCCCAAAAATTATGATATTACATCCATATAGATATAGAGGGAAGATACAACTAAAATACCTCTGAAAAATAATTTCAACCAGACTCACTCTTAACTTGTGAGGTAGAATCGTCATTTTCCCCTCCCATTCCATATATATTAGACATATATATATATATATGTATATATTGATTTTGAGGGTGTTTTCATAATTGTTGGATTTATTAATGGTAATTGAGGCAGCACACTTATGATGAATTTCGTGAGATTCCAGATTGTATCCCAGGGAGACATGATGAAGGGCTATTAATGAGGAGTTAAAGGTTTAGATAAATTACAATATGTGAAGGATTTATGGGAATATTCTCAATATAATACACCGTAGTTATAGATACTGTAACACCACGACCCCAGCTACCCAGAGTCGGTGCATTACTTTGTAACATTGGCATGATCACAAAAGATCAAGTCTCAAAAGACCAATTAGTTTAGTAGCCTTGGAAACACTTGATACATTCATTAGTCTTACATTACATCATAAAGTGAAAAACTAATAACAAATTCTTCATAGTCCACACTCATATCCTCTTCTGACTATCCCTGCAGGTCATTCATAAAATACTTCTTCACATCCTGGAAAATATTAAAACATTGAAAGCGGTGAGCTCAGATGCTTAGTAAGGATAACAATATAGCGGAAGCTTTCATCAATAAACATAAACATTTAAGGAAATGTATAACTAAAACAAAATCCTTTTAAACATGAACATCAGCATAATATAGAAAAAATAAAATTAAATAATGCCATTTACTTATTCACATGGATATTCTACTAGTCGAATAATCACATGCAATATCATTAACCGCTTTCATAATGATGGAATGCATAATGCCGGACATTCTGAAACATTTTGTCAAGGCCTCGGCCAAGATGTCTAAAGTGATTTAGGCCTCAGGAAAAACCATAAATCAAAATGGGAAAGGGCCTCAGCCAATTCCACGTCTATTTGTCTCATGAGACCTATCGATGAATCGAGGAGATATAGCGGGCCCAACCCGTCACTTATTAAGTCCAATGCATTCCTCATATGAACAAGTTTAAACATATCATAATCCATAACATAATCGTATCACATAAAACACGCATAATGGAAACATAACATTTCCACATTTCAATCACAAGATATCAATAAAACACATTGATATAATAAAACTTCATCAAAACCATTTTCAATACCAAAATAAAAGAAAAATCTAACTTGGTATTTATTTTTCATTTTAAAAAGGTTATGGCTTGTAGAGGAAGCCAAAATTAAAATAATGGTCACGGCGGCAGAGAAGTCATTGTCGCCGCATACGTACGACAAGAAAAACATTCCCTTCTGTCGTTTAGTAAAACGCTTCGTATAAAAAGATTCCTTTTGAATAAACGTAAATGTCAATGGGGTTTATACACCGTCTAAAAGAAATTTTTGTATAAAACAAAATATGCCTCAATGAATGGAGATTGAGACGAAGTCCTTACAAAGATCATTTTTTAAATAAAGTAGATCTATTATGTGTATTCCCTATAAATACACATAAAGGAAGTAAAAATACAAGATAGGACATAATAATATAATGACATAATTTGAAAGTAGGATATTAACCCAAAGAATGGATATTGGGTTAAGAAGTTCCCTTACCTCGTGTCCGACTTGACTTGACCGTTCTTTAACCTCATGAATAATAATATAGAGTTAATTTCTATTTGATTAATAACCATTTTCATGTTCATTATTCCTTTTACATCACTTATTACCATGTTATGAACATTATGTAATTATTTAAGTTAATAACGGACATTTTGTCGATCTTAGGTACTTGAGTCAAAAATAATATTCTTATAATTACAAGTTATTCATGGGGGGATATATCCATTATATCCAGAATTATGTTCATGATGTATAAATCATATATATATCATATATATCCAGTATATACATGCATTTATAATATTACATAACATTTAGAGGTAAGAAATGAATTGCACCGTTCATGGAGACGGTAAGCCGTACGTATGCATGAACGCTAATTTCATTTATATTTCGTATTTAATGGAATGATGTTATAATTATATAAAGGTATAATATAATTCCAGTATAATATAATGTATAATACCATTTACTCCATCCTTTATACATCCCACATATGGCATTAACGATTCAAATCACTTTGAGGGGGGCGGTAGTTCGCACTTCCTAAAATGAAAATATCGCGTTTACCCATAATGGAAACCATAAAGGTTTGACATAAATTAAAAATAAAAAATCATAATGAAAAAAAACATAATATATATAATATATAAAAATAGTGTCATCATAATGGCCACCATTAGAGGTGTTATATGAGTGTTGAACAATCATCATTTCGTGAGGCAAAAATTTGCCATCCACAGAAACAGTATGTTCTTTAAACATTAGATGTAGGTGTGTGTAAGTGTAACTCGAATCCTTCTTATAAAAACATCCTAGTATAATGAGGATACTGGTGTTGTTACAAATTAAATTAATAAAAAGTGTTTATGGGGTTGGAGAAGTAAAATAAAACAAAACAACATTAGAGAAGACATTACCTTAAAATCGGGTAACTCTTTTTGATTTGAGCCAAAGGCTTCCTTGGGAAAAGTTATGCCCAAAGTGAGGCTTCTAGGAGTAAGAAAGGGATGTTTGGAGGGTATTTGGGAAGAGTTTGGCCGGGACAAATGGCTTGATAGTGTGAATGAGGTGGTAGAGGTGGGGGCCTTTTATAAGAGGAGAGGAGGGGCACTCTTGGAAAGTAAGGGAATTTTACATTATTATACAATGCTTTTCGGTTTCTAAAGGTCCAAAACTTATATAATTCGTGGATAAGGTGATAAAGGTTCTAAATCTACCCATACAATAGTCTTTGGACAAGTGTAAGCCTTGGATTGTGCATTATCTTTTCATTTTATTAAAATCGTTAAATAATGAGGTCATCGCTGGATCATAATGATGTCATAAATAATTTAATTTATTAAATGTCTAAAAATTATAAAAAAATACTATGATGTAGGAAATATTTTTATATTTCCAATGACTATTTAAAGTCAAACATATGACTTGTATAACCCCATGTAAAAATTGTTTTAGTAAAACATTTCATGTTTGTGTCATTTTTTACTTTAACATTAAGTAAAAGGTATTTATGTCATTTTCCAACTAAAGTGGCTCCATGGGGTCCCCAAGTTGACCCATGGATTTTCTTGGTCTGCCATGGCACATCCAATGAGGGTAGGACATGTTTCAAGCTCATCTCATATTATTAAAACATTATTTTTTCCTTAAACTAAACTAATTACCTCTAATCGCGATTAAGAACTTAAAAGTTACTATTCACCAAAAATTATTTTAATCTCATTGAACCACATTTTACTTCTTAATGACAACCATATATGTTGGATTTTTGAAAATCAAAACACAGAAGTGGTAATATTTCATTTAAACGAAAAATCAGTTATTTAACTACCACTTAGTGGTTTCACTATTCATCAAAAATTGATGTTTTTCAGAACAATGCCAAAATTTCACCCTAAGCTATATTTGATATTCCGAATTCAAAAATGATGTATATTTTACAAAATTCCAAACATATAAGTTTCATTAATTAATTTTGTAATTAATTCCCGCCGTCACAACAAATAGTGTGTTTTTAAGAAACAATATATATCAAAAGATTAACAATTGTTTATGTCCAATTTCAAAGTGAAATTAATTCTAATGAACACCACTGGATAAAATGGTAAAAATATATTCTAATTATACATTAAAACCACTAAATAGTATAATTTATCACTATAAATTATTTTGATTAAAAAAGTTGTTTTAAGTATTTTTCACTATTCATAAAAAATTGAATGTTCTCAGAAAATTACAAAAAATTAATCTTAGGATAATTTCGATATTCCGAATACAAAAATGAAGTCCATTTTGAAATATAAAATTTATATAATTTCAAAAAGTGGGTATTACTATTCATAACGGCTACTTTGATTAGTTGCGGTGTGTTAGAACTCGAAGTTGCGTACAATGCAAGCTATTGCATTATTTAATGAGAAGCGTATCATAGAAGCTGGGGGTGTTACATTCTCCCCTCCTTCAATAAATTGCGTCCTCACAATTTGAAAATATTCTTGGAAAATAAAATGTTGAAAATAGAAAATACCTTTGTAGAAAACCCATATCGGAAATAATGTTAATAAAAATATAACTTTAAAAGAAAGAAAGATAAGTACAAAGGTCACCCGAGATAGCCCATACTAAGATTCTATAAAAATATGGATATGGAAGAAAAAAAAACCATCAAGGTCTGATGGAGAGTTGTAGAAAACTAGATTAGGAGAAAGTTAACAATAAGAAAATCACAAACTTGTGATTGGTTAAATGGTCATTGAATCCCCAGTTGGAAAAGTTAACCAGCAACGTTTTTGTTTTAAGTTACCTTTTATAAAGTTATTGAATTTATTTAGGAGATTTACTAGGAGCATAAGGGAATATACATACTTGTCATGTAGTCTTTCATTCTTTAATAAATTTTTACCAAAAACCCATCTTTCACTCTAAAGGGTAATAGAACTCAAAAATATTCTATTTATCCTAATTGTATAAGGTTCCAAATATTAACACATACCATTTAGATTAGAAAAACTATTTTTTAATAACTAGGGACTTCACGTAGTCTAGTGGTAGGCGATTAATCCCTATCGCACTATGGTTGTGGGTTCAATTCCCACAGCTTTGTCCGACGCGATGGGTTGTCACTCGGTCTGCGTGTTGTCCTTTTTAGAAATATCCAAAAATAACCTTAACAATAGTATCCAATGTAAAATATAATCCATTCCAACCTTTATAGTTATCCAAAATACTTCTGTCCAACTCACAGTTCAGATTTTATGAGGAAGGTAAACATAATGAAGCTCCTTTTTTTCTGCGTAACAACATGTGAACACCTTCATCATGTATTCTTTTAAAACACTGCAACATACTAAATTACCATAAATCCTTATTGATTACATTCATGATCCCTTATTCTTTATAGAAAACTAGATATACTCCTTCTATCCAAAAATGTATACAAATCACTAATTAGTTTCAAGGATGTTAAGAATATCCAACATAATTTATCCGAATCAATCATGTCTTATTCCAAAATCACTATCTCGGTATCAGAACCATATTATGGTTTATCATGCTCTCAACCATATATTTTCCAGAAATTTAACCTACTGTGGAATCACTTTTCTTGGTTCCACACAATCTCAAGTCCTAGATGAAATAGTACTGCAGTACAATCCTTATATACTCCATAATTATTATAACCAGTACATCATTGATACAACACTCAAATTACAAAATTCTTTAATAACAACATAAGAACTCTAATCATTCCCCCTCATCTGTGGTAGTATCATAACTTGATTATTATCCAATAACATCATTTAGGGCATACTCTGATGATTTGAACATTGGTTTGCGTAGTGTCCCCACTCCTTGCAGATGAAGCATTGTACATTTGAAACCTTTTTCTTACCCTTGCAGTCACGCACTTGGTGTTATTTTTCTCCACACTTATAACAAACTCCCATTCCCTTCAGGCAAATTCCAAGGTGTTTCTTCCCACAATTATCACATATTGGAAAATTCTTCTTTTCCCTCATCCCTTTATCCATCATTCTCTCTTCCATCCTTTTCTTCTCTTTCATCCCTTCAAATCCATAAGACATAGAAAATTCTTTACTTATCTTATTAACACAAGATACTATTTCTTCATATGTTGATAACACATGGGAGAATATTTCCCTTCTAAATGTTGGATTAATACCATGAAAGATATGATCCTTCTTACTCTTTGGATCATACGTATTGATGGAGTTCACATTCCATCTACTGGGAGCCATTTCTATACAATCCCATAAACTAGGTTAGTTTATGAATCGAAATACATAATAACAAACGTGAAAACACTTATAATAAATTGAAATATTTATGTATATAATCCATAATCATAAAAAGAAATGTTTTCTTTCATAAAGTATATACTCATAACCCTTCATAGTGGTTTTTAAGGAAAAAGAGAATTATCCTAAGCATATCCCCTGGGAGTGTCGTAACCAGGAGTGCAGCAAGGCCCATTGTCGTGCACCAGTTCCTGTTCGAGTCTATCTCAAAGTGGTGTTTTCGGGTTTTACCCCTAGTTACATCTGTTCCAGAGCCTCCTCTACCTGATCGTATCCAGATAGGGATGTATCGCTCGGAAAACTCACAAAATCTCTATAATACCAAAATTCTAGGAAGTTCTTCTATACTAATCCTTAATGTCTATCTTCGGGCTATGTGCTCTAATAAGAGTTTATCTAAATCTAGCTTCCAAGGTTAGTACAAAACTGCCTCTGATACCAACTGTAATACCCCAACCCCAGCTACCCAGAGTCGGTGCATTACTTCGTAACATTGGCATATCACAAAAGATCAAGTCTCGAAATACCGATTAGTTTAGTAGTCCTGGAAACACTAGATACATTCATTAGTCTTACATTACATCATAATGTGAAAAACTAATAACAAAGTCTTCATAGTCCACACTCATATCCTCTTCTGACTATCCCTTCAGGTCATTCATAAAATACCTTTTAACATCCTCGAAAATATTAAAACACTGAAATGGGTGAGCTCAGATGCTCAGTAAGGATAACAATATAGCGGAAGCTTTTATCAATAAACATAAACATTTAAGGCAATGTATAACCAAAACAAAAGACTTTTAAACATGAACTTCAGCATAATATGGAAAAAATAAAATTAAATAATGCCATTTACTTATTCACATGGATATTCTACTAGTCGAATAATCACATGCAATATCATTAACCACTTTCATAATGATGAAATGCATAATGCCGGACATTCTAAAACATTTTTTCAAGGCCTCGGCCAAGATGTCTAAAATGATTAAGGCCTCGACCAAAACCATAAAACAAAATGGGAAAGGGCCTCAGCACATTCCATGTCTATTTGTCTCATGAGACCTACCGATGCATCGAGGAGCTATAGCGGGCTCCACCCGTCACTTATTAAGTCCAATGCATTCCTCATATGAACAGGTTTAAACATATCATAATCCATAACATAATCATATCACATAAAACACGCATAAAGGAAACATAACATTTCCTCATTTCAATCACAAGATATCAATACAACACATTTATATAATAAAACTTCATCAAAACCATTTTCAATACCAAAATAAAAGAAAAATCTAACTTGGTATTTATTTTTCATTTTAAAAAGGTTATGGCTTGTAGAGGAAGCCAAAATTAAAATAATGGTCACGGCGGCAGAGAAGTCATTGTCGCCGCATACGTACGACAAGAAAAACATTCCCTTTTGTCGTTTAGTAAAACACTTCGTATAAAAAGATTCCTTTTGAATAAATGTAAAAGTCAAAGGTGTTTATACACCGTATAAAAGAAATTTGTGTATAAAACAAAATATGCCTCAATGAATGGAGATTGAGACGAAGTCCTTACAAAGATAATTTTTTTAAATAAAGTAGATCTATTATGTGTATTCCCTATAAATACACATAAGGAAGTAAAAATACAAGATAGGACATAATAATATCATGACATAATTTGAAAGTAGGATATTAACCCAAAAAATGGATATTGGGTTAAGAAGTTCCCTTACCTCGTGTCCGACTTGACTTGACCGTTCTTTAACCTCCTGAATAATAAGCTAGAGTTAATTTCTATTTGATTAATAACCTTTTTGATGTTCATTATTCCTTTTACATCACTTATTACCATGTTATGAACATTATGTAATTATTTATGTTAATAACAGTCATTTTGTCGATCTTAGGTACTTGAGTCAAAAATAAAATTCTTATAATTACAAGTTGTTCATGTGGTGATATATCCATTATATCCAGAATTATGTTCATGATGTATAAATCATATATATATCATATATATCCAGTATATACGTGCATTTATAATATTACATAACATTAAGAGGTAAGAAATGAATTGCACCGTTCATGGAGACGGTAAGCCGTACGTACGCATGAACGCTACTTTCATTTCTATTTCGTATTTAATAGAATGATGTTATAATTATATAAAGGAATAATATAATTCCAGTATATTATAATGTATAATACCATTTACTCCATCCTTTATACATCCCACATGTGGCATTAACGATTCAAATCACTTTGAGGGGGCGGTAGTCCGTACTTCCTAAAATGAAAATATCGCGTTTACCCATAATGGAAACCATAAAGGAATGCAATAAATTAAAAATAAAAAATCATAAGGAAAACAAAAACATAATATATATAATATATAAAAATATTTTCATCATAATGGCCACCATTAGAGATGTTATATGAGTGTTGAACAATCATCGTTTCGTGAGGCAAAAATTCGTCATCCACAGAAACAGTATGTTCATTAACCATTAGATGTAGGTGTGGGTAAGTGTAGCTCGAATACATCTTATAAAAACATCCTAGTATATTTAGGATACTTTTGTTGTTAAAAAAGAAATGAATAAAAAGTGTTTAGGGGGTTGGAGAAGAAAAATAAAACAAAACAACATTAGAGAAGACATTACCTTAAAATCGAGTAACTCTTTTTGATTTGAGACAAAGGCTTCCTTGGGAAGCGTTCTTCCCAAAGTGAGGATTCTAGGAGTAAGAGAGGGAAGTTTGGAGGGTATTTTGGCAGAGGTTGGCCGAGCCAAATGGCTTGAAAGTGTGAATGAGGTGGTAGAGGTGGGGGCCTTTTATAAGAGGAGAGGAGTGGCACTCTTGGAAAGTAAGGGAATTTTACATTATTATACAATGCTTTTCGGATTCTAAAGGTCCCACACTTATATAATTCGTGGATAAGGTGATAAGGGTTGTAAATCTACCCATCCAATAGTCATTGGACAAGTGTATGCCTTGGATTGTACATTATCTGTTCATTTTATTAAAATCGTTAAATAATGAGGTCATCGCTGCATCATAATGATGTCATAAATAATTTAATTTATTTAATGTCTATAAATTATAAAAAAAATACTATGATGTAGGAAATATTTTTATCCTTCCAATGACTATTTATAGTCAAAACTATGACTTCTATAACCCCATGTACAAATTGTTTTAGTAAAACTTTTCATGTTTGTGTCATTTTTTACGTTAACATTAAATAAAAGGTATTTATGTCATTTTCCAACTAAAGTGGCTCCATGGGGTCCCCAAGTTGATCCATGGATTGTCTTGGTTTTCCATGGCACATCCAATGAGGGTAGGACATGTGTCAAGCTCATCACATATTATTAAAACATTTTTTTACCATAAACTACACTAATTACCTCTAATCGCGATTAAGAACTTAAAAGTTACTATTCACCAAAAATTATTTTAATGTCATTGATCCACATTTTAATTCTTAATGACAACCATGTATTTCGTATTTTTGAAAATCAAAACACAGAACTGGTAATATTTCATTTAAAAGAAAAAGCAGTTATTTAACTACCACTTAGTGGTTTCACTATTCATCAAAAATTGAAGTTTTTCAGAACAATGCCAAAATTTCACCCTAAGATATAATTGATATTCCGAATTCAAAAATGATGTCTATTTTACAAAATTCCAAACATATAAGTTGCATTAATTAATTTTATAATTAATTCCCACCATCACAACAAATAGCGTGTTTTTAAGAAATAATATATATCAAAAGATTAACAATTGTTTATGTCCAATTTCAAAGTGAAATTAATTATAATGAACACCATTGGATAAAATGGTAAAAATATATTATAATTATACTTTAAAACCACTAAATAGTATAATTTATCACTATAAATTATTTTGATTAATAAAGTTGTTTTAAGTATTTTTCACTATTCATAAAAAATCGAAAGTTCTCAGAAAATTACAAAAAATTCAACTTAGGATAATTTCGATATTCCGAATACAAAAATGAAGTCCATTTTGAAATATAAAATTAATATAATTTCAAAAAGTGGGTATTACTATTCATAACGACTACTTTGATTAGTTGCGGTGTGTTAGAACTCGAAGTTGCGTACAATGCAAGCTATTGCATTATTGAATGAGAAGTGTATCATAGAAGCTCGGGGTGTTACAGATACATATAGGAAAGGCTTCATAAGATTGAATAAACCAATTATAATAATGACTCCACTCTCCATAATAGGAAATAAATATTTATTTTCTTCAATAAAATGCATACAAAGAGGTAAAAAAATCAACTATCCAATCAGTTCCTTGAATTACCTATTGAATGGTAGAATCCATAGATTATTAGTTAAAAATGAAATTTGAGATTAACTATTATTTGGTATACACCTTAGGAGGCCAATTTTTGATCATTTTTGGGATAGTTACCCAATAAATTTGGACTTCATTTAAATATTGAATTTATATTTTTTATATATTATCATTTTGATGAATAATCTACATCAAATCAACCTAATATATAAGACGAACATTTTCTATAGTAGCATGATGTTATTCTATAACTATGGACAATATCAACATGACATCAAGTAAAAATTAGGGATGTGGTGTACTGAATACAGAATCCATTGAAGTTAATTTATTCATCCCATCCATCATAGCCGACTACCTAGATGAACATGAGTCTATCATTTATTACAGAACAGACTGAATATATCAATTTCAGAAGCCATATTTATGTCTATAATCCACACTTCTTGAATGTGAATCATTATCATTAACTATATATGATATAACACAAGCTCAAACAATTTTATAGAATATGCATCCCCAGGAAAAGTTATTAAAGGTTATAGATACATTAATATGTGGCTGAAGTCATCAATAAGAATCCATATAGAGGAATCTAAGTCTACCTAATAAATATATTACAATGTAACTAGGGAAGCAGGTGGAGGCACATCATAATCTATGGGATCTATTATAGAAGGTGGTCAAACTGAAGAAAAACCCTGAAGCTCACCAATATAATCAATCCTCTCAACTAAGGATTCCTTAGGATCTGGATCACATCTATGTAAAATACTAGGTACCCAATTATTTTTTTGGTCCTATCCCATAAATATCTAAGACATCATAATCTAAATCAAGATTCATTGATCCCAGGGAAGGGTCCCCCTGAGAGGATA
This sequence comes from Viscum album, assembly GCA_963277665.1. Classification (NCBI taxonomy): domain Eukaryota; kingdom Viridiplantae; phylum Streptophyta; class Magnoliopsida; order Santalales; family Viscaceae; genus Viscum; species Viscum album. The sequence continues at coordinate 677,493,830 of OY728126.1, read as the reverse complement.
CCTCATTATCTACCTAAGCATCCCTATTATATCCAACATATTCTTCCACATACTTGGACATTGAATATTGCAAACCAAGTAGAAAAAAATCACTATAATCTATATAACTCTTTATGTGTAGATACATACATTCTAAAAAGAATTAAAAAATTATGGTCAACTGTCTTAGTAACATTACTATCATGAACAATCCCAGATACCCTTGTAATACAATACCCGATCAGTCATGGCTAATTCCCTAAATGTGTTTCTGATCTCCACATTGTTGTAAATATAACATGCCATCATATGATATGAATGTTGGTATTAATTTCTCATAAACATAATTGAATAAAGACAATCAAGTCATCATGCATAAAAAGACCATCGGGAGAAATTCATTAGAAGTCAAATAAGAATAAAACATCCAATGTACTAGAAGACAAAAAAAACAACCTATGTTCCAATGGAAACATCTCTCTAAGCCTAATAAAAAACAACTAGAACCATTAACTAGGCGATCTTTACCCTTACAAAAATTGGTAAGAAGAAAATCTAAAAACATCTCAAGGCATAAGTAGCGCATGGGCTAAAATCCCAGCATGGTCACACCAAGGATTCCATAATACGATGACACAATTATATTAAACAAAAAAATAATTTTATTTTAAATAAACATGCTTGGAATTTCAAAACAATATTTAAATAAACATTACTTTAATTTCATATTATGGGGATACTTTAAACAAATGGCTTAATAAACATTTTATATAAACCAATTTATATAAATTCATAATTCAACTTTAAAATAATTTACATATAGTGGAATATATATCATATATTTAGATATGAGAATCATAGTAATCTTTAAAGTGGAATGAAAGTTTCATGATTTTTGACTCCCTCACACACAAAAATTAATCAATATACTAAATGTAGAAAAATTCACCAGACATTGGTCCTCAAAGAACTGATCACCATCTTATCTGAGATGTGACCTGATATATTTGTGTTGTTATTGTTGTAAAGCATCAAGTGAGTGATATCCGGAATAAATCACTAAATAACTTGGATTTTGTCTACTCTAAAATATTTCAATAATGGGAAATTTATTTCAAAACTATTGAAAAATCAATTACACCCATTCTTCAATTTAAAATAGGCCAAATTTACATCTAAATACCAAAATGTGTTTGTAATCATATCATTACATTTTAATTATAAATTGATTAGGATTTAATAAATTCTAATTTTAATCCATTTTCTCAAATAACAAGTTGAAATCAGGTTCATAAAAAATCACAATTAAAAATAAAAAAAAATTAAATTTCAATTATTTCTATCAATTTCATAAATACACTCCAATTCAATTGAATTGGGGGAGGGGGGGGGGGTTCCCAATTTCGTGGAAAATCAATCCATATCCAAAGTTCACTAAATTTATATTTTAATAAAACAATTGAATAAAATTTATTTTAAATTAATCAATTTAATATTAATCTAAAATTGAATTTAATTCATGATATTCAGGGTTAATAAAATCGTCCATCCTAAAAAAATGACCATCCTCGATATTATGAGACACAAATCCCGAATTTGGAATATCAAATAAAGAAAATAAAAAATGTGGATCCGACAATCAAACATATATTCATGATTTGAAATAATGGTTATTATATCCTAAAATACATAGAATATAAAACCCTTAGGAAGAGGGAGGATAAAAATGGAGAAAGAGATCAGGAATGGGAAATTTGCAGATAAAGAGATCAAACATCATTCTCCTAGATTTTATCAACATATGGAGGTGTGTAAAGTGGATCAAATCAATTTATGTGGGCATGAAAGGATGAGTAAAATATATTATTATCATATAGTCCTATCAAGAACATAATGTGCGGGTTTTGGTGTTGGGAAATTATTTTATGGATTAATAAAATCATATACACATGGTTAGTTGTGAACGACTGAACGGTTAGACAAACTATGCACCCTAACCCTTCTATCTTGCTGAGTATGTTACACAATCTATCCTTGGGGGCACAAAGTTTTTCATATTGTGAGTCAACCATAAAAACCATCACCCTTTGTGTTTTCACACTTCTCACTATTGGCTAATATCATTCTAGAACACCATTTTCCAACCATGTAAAGATAAAGAACATTAATTTTTTTCCAAAATATTACCCAAAACAACAGTATAAAAAATCCAACCAAATAATGACCAAAGAGGGGTTAAATAATACTAGAAATTAATAACTGGATGTTATGTACACACCACCATGGAAACATTGTGTCCCCATAATTCCTTTTTTGAATCATCCAAGTTAAATAGCGAGACCACGAATATGTCAACAGTTCCCCCTCTGACTTCACATGAGTATCATAACCATTATTTTATAAACATCAATATGAAGGTATCTTGATCCCATTAAGAACTATTATTTTATAATAAAATATCGTGAAAGGATGCTCATTCATATATTAACTAGATTCAACATCAAGATACCTCCATCTAATAACATTAGATGGATTAGATAAATAATTTTGTTGATGAGATATAAGAAATATGTCAAGTATCGTCATCATCTAGGATGTATGATCTAAATGGTAATCAACCTTTTCAATCATCCCAATTACTAAAATATATCACATGAAAAGAGTATCAGGATTCCATTGACTCTCAAGCTATCGATGACCTAAATATAGTAAAACATTCAAGAACAACTATTCTCCAACTAAAAATTTATACAGTCTATAATGAATATTTTCATAAGATTTATATCGAATCCTTGTTGTCAACATTACCTGACGAATCAACTATATCGTTACATTCATGTATGGAACAATGATGGGTCGAACCATGAAATTATCTACAATATTAGACCAATATAGTAGATATTTACATTGAAAACCACAAAATTTCTCCAAAGGATCCATTCTGATAGTAGATAGGTAAGAATTTTTATAAGAAAACTCAACCCTCCATATGTGGTCATTCCAAGATCCACAAAAGTCAAGGATGCAGGTTTAGAATGTATCCTCAAGAACATGTATAGATCTTTTTTATTTCTATGTTATAATGGATTGTATGTCGTGCCCAAATATGCATAGTATCCTACTCCCTCTTGATGGCCTCTCCAAAATTGAGAAGTTAACTAAGGATCCCTATCCGATACTATGGTTGATAGAAATCAATTCATATGAACAATAACTTTCAAATTGATATTTCAATGTTCATAATCATTGGTTATATTGATAATGGGTATAATGTGATCCAACATGGCCACACATTCAATCCCAACCCATATTTCATTCATATTCCTCTGTGTACAAGAAAAACCAAACAGACATTCCATTTATATCTCATCCCACATTCATATCGGCATTGGAAGTGGATGAAGAAAAACCAATGGTTTCTAGTGCTTAACCAGGACCTATTGACATGAATTATAATGAGAGAAAAACTCATCAATTCCCTATTTCATACATGGCCTCCATAATTCCCACTATATGTAAAATAACATATTCGTGTTTCATGGTTTCACATCCCACTAAGAGTTAGGGAAACCCTAAAAAATCCCTCTAGAAAATTAACAATATCACAAAATGATTCCAATAAGATAGAATTACCTCCATGGATAATGAACAGTTAACAACAGTCTCACCAACACATTGAGAGTCTCTTGTGAAACAAAACTCATCCCTAAGATTTTTTTCTTGAAGAATCAACTGAATAAAAGTGAGGTCAATAGATCACTATCCAATCAATCTTGGGCCACTGATTCCCAGACCCTAATATGGAACTCTGAAAAAAGATCCATCTTGTTCCACTCTTCCAATGATTCATTCATGGTCTAGGTACATAAATTCATGATCAAGGAATATACAAGGACATAACCTTTCCCCACTATATTGGTGATTTCAAAGATGTAATATTACAGATATTGAACCCAATTATTCCAGTATATATTCAAATCATTTTGAAGGAAGATACCACTCAAGCTCTTATGGTTTTAAAATAAGGTAAACCATTCGATGAAAATGTAATTACACCATATATTAAGAGAATTCATCATAGTTTCAAGTCTAAAGCCTTGTTTAAAATAATTGTTCTCATGTTTATAATGTTGTTATGATCTATAGGTGATTACATGATCACCTTTCATATGATCACAACCCAAACTGAAACAGAATGCATAAGAAAGCTCACATAACCCTACCCAACATTTGGAAGAGTCTAAAATGGTGTTGTTTCTGAAATAAATTTCATATCAACAAATGAAATGCATAATATTCGATCACATGAAACATTAATCTATTATGAGTTATAATTATCTTCCGAGAATCAATACATGTGGAGTACTTACAAACCGATGATAATATATAGATAAAACCAAGAACTTATTAATCTCAAAAAAATTGTGGATGTTCCCATGTTTTAAGGGAATTATCCTTCATAGGGTCGACCAAAATACCATGTTTCAATACAACATGTATCATGAAATTCACATCCCTATTCTAGAATTCACAATTCAATAGCTTCTCATATAATTAATGAATTTTCAATGATTATCAGACCACTCTCATATGATGCACATAACCCTCCTTAAAACATGAGTAAACAATTATTTAATCCAAAATTATTACCATAAAAATATCATGGAACTAATATAAAATCATGTTAATTAAATCCATAAATATTACAATATCATTTTATAAACCAAATGGATTGAAATTTTATTCATAATGAACATACCTACTCCGAAAGGGAGTTTAAGGAATGAAATATTTTTTATTAATGGATGGTAACCAGATCTATGATCATTCTTTGAAGCCACTTCATCTCATTCAAGTGGTCAAACATGTCATTAATCAATTGAAATTGATATCAATTATTTATCGTAACACGATTTAGTTTTTTGTAATCAACACAATGGTGAAGTGAAACATAATCCTCCTTATAAAATAGAACTAGTGCAGACCATGGTAACACAATCAATCATATATAACCTTTCTCTATAAGATCATGCAAATATGTCATCAGATACCTAATTCTTTCTAGTACCATGCTGTAAGAATGAATAGACACTGGTTGAGTACATGGTATGAAATAAATAGAAAAATATACCTCTCTTACTAGTTGAAAACTATATCTATCAAAAAGAATAATTTAGATAAACTCAAATAAAACAATAGGGAGATAACCCAAAAATATTCACACAATATAATAAAAAGAATATTCTAATATTACATTCACCTAATCTAGATAAAATGTTTAATCTCTACTTAACCTCTTGTCTCATTCTCTTTGAAAGATATAGAATATTCCATCAGGTGTAGTAAAAGATACCCATCAAAGCTAACAGTCAATATAAGATTTATTAGAAATGATACAACCCAACATGAATACTATTTAAATAGGATCCATTTCAAGAAAGATAAAATTCATAGAAATCTCACTCTCAGATAAAGAGAAAGAATAAAAAGGACTATTAATCCCCTTATATTTATTTGTTCTGAGGGGTGTTGTAATACCCATCACATAAGTAAAAATATCAGTAGGAACACTAGGAATACTAAAAATAATGGTTGAAATAAAAAAATCATATTTACTGAGATCAAATAAAGAAGTCACAAATGACATTTCTATGGTGATGGTACCTCTCACAGAAACTACACCTATATCATCTTCCCCTAGGTACTCTTCATATGTATGGATATGCATCATTCTAGATGCATGTGGTTGGAACATCATTTTTCATGAAAAATAAAATTGTACAATTGTTTTAGAAATAATATCTGATCTAGTGAAACTACAAAGAGGGGAATAGAGTCTAAATTTATGTATTTTACCTGAGAATCCAATGGAACCACATATCATGTGTGTCTATGTGAACACTCATTTAGAGTGCCATGTCTTTCCACACAATTAGAAAGTCAAGGGAATCTATAAAAAACTTCATAGGTTTACAAGGAACTATTTTATCATTAACCACCAGGAGATTCATCATTCTACCTCTATCCATTATAAGAACTCACACAACCACTGGGATAAAATGTTTCTCTCAGCAACCCAGATATACCCTATAGATCCATTTTGAACCATCAACGCTCTATCTAGCACATCATCCTAAAAGAATAATTTAGAATGAATTAATAAGAATAAATATCTGATAAAATTACCATTTATAACCACTTAGTGTTCATTTTCTGATTTGGTACAATATCAGGGGAAAACATCACAAGATCAGAAAGGAAGTTTACATATTCTATCACATTCTTGATATCCTTCTCGAGTTTGGAAAACTGAATAGCCTTGGCCATTACCATAGAATATGGGCAGAACATGTTGTTTTATTGATATTTAATGTCCTTACACTAAAATCCCATGTTCTTATTCATATTCTCTATTTTTTTCACCATCTCATTATTAGTCCTTCTAGAAAGAAGGTGTCACACTTCACTTTGATTTCAGTATATTTCTCTATGAACTCAAAAGACTACCCAATCATAGTCAAACAATCCATATACTTGTTAGGATAATTGGATTTATTGAACACTGGATTCTTATGATGATGAAATACCATGAATGATTATAAAAAAACATATATGCTTCCTTAGTTGGATCCTATATGGTAACTTGTGATGGTGTATCTCCTATATCATGGATAATACACAAAATTACCTGAACAAGATTTTGGCCAATGAGAGGATTATCTCATTCATGTTCATAAGTAGCTTCCAGCATGATCTAATTCACATGTATTCTCAATGTTTTGACGATATAAAACTACAATATACAAAAATGAATACATTATATTGACACTCAAAAATATTAACTAGGGAAATTAATCTCTATAAATAGATACACATGATTTGAATTCCAATCAACATAAATAAAAACTAGAGAAAAGTCTTCAACTAATCCTTAGGATTTCATTCCCAAAAAACCCCTGGTGACTTAAGATTAATTATAGTGATATATGGATTTGAAGTCAGTCGTCAATACCTCATATCGCTCGAAAATATTAGACAACTACAATGTCACATCAAGGAATGATTCTTAACATGGATATTTGATAAAAAAAATTCATGAACTAACACAAACACATTGTTAATAAGATACCTATGATGACACATATTTTTCTTGAAGGGAATTCCATATCCCTATCGGTCAACTACTAGATACTAGCATCATATGATATAAATGTTAGAGAGAATTGTCCTCATACACAATAGAAGCTGGGAAATAAATTCAGTATGCATACAAGAAAAACTTATTAGGAAGACCCATATAATAATTAAAACTTGATTAAACCACCCATTGTACTAGAATAAAGAGATAAAAAACCCAATTCCTAGCAGATAAAACTCTCCATCAATAATGATTAATAGTTAGATAAACCTCAAACTTATGGTTTACCCTTGAATGAACCAGGAAAAAGGTAATCCACTAACACCTCAAGTAAAAAGTTTGTTGTTAGCTAAAATCCTATTAGGGTCTCACCAAAGACTCCATAATAATGATTAAATATTTAATTAAAAAAATAATATTTTAGTTTTAAATAAATAGACATCGAATTTCAAAAAAATATTTTAAAAAATCATTCTTTACATTTAAATGAATTAAAATACAATAAAAATATATATTAATAAACACTTTAAATAATATTGTTTTTCTAAATTAATAAGGCATGTGAAAAATATTTTACAAATAATGGAATATATATCAAATAATTACAAACAAGAAACATAGTCATCTACAAAGAAGTATAGTAGTTCATGTTTATGGTATTCCCACACATTCAAATATTTATCATTGAAATTAATGATAAGACGTCCCCCAAAAAATGTTAAAAGAGGAACCCATTACCATCCCATAGTGGATTTGACCTGCAACAAATGTATTATTAGTGTTGTTAAGAGTCATGTGCATGTTATAACAAATAGGTCACAAACTACCCATGATTTCATGTACTCTCACAACAATTCAATAATGGTAAATTTATATCAAAATTGATCAAAATACAATTCAACCCATTCTTTCAACACTAGTTTTATAATTTTATATTTATAAATCAAAATGGGTTTTATTAAAATCATACATTTTAGAAGATAAACCCAGATAGTACTAATCAAAATAATTTTAAGACATTTTCTCACATAAAAATTTGAAATCAATTTCATAAAATCAATTCCCAACTTTAAATTAAATTTTTTAAATTTCCCAACATTATGTGAATTTCATAAAAACAACCTAATTCAATAGAATTTTTGTTATTTCAAAATTTCATTGCAAATAAATACAATTCCCCAATTCATAAGAATTTGGTTTTTAATAAACCAATATACTAAAATTTTATTTAAAAATTAGTTTAATTTACATAATATAATTTAATATAAATCCAAAAATCTATGGTTAATTAAATTTTCAATCATAAATGAAACCACCTTCCTGAAGATCATGAGACAAAATACCCTAATATGGAAATTATGATGAAAAATATTAATTATAGGGATCCATGAATCAAACATAGATACTTGAAAAAAATGGGTATTAGATCTTACAAGAACATGGTGATATATAAAATCCTATATAAGAGAGATATGAGAGATTAGAAAAAATAGAGATGGGATAGAAAAAATGTTTAGAAAGAGATCTAACATCATCCTCCTTGATTTGGATCAAATCTATATGGGTGTACAAATGAAAAATCACCTTTAGGGAGCCTAAGAGGAATAATAAAATGTATTGGGTAAGTAAAATCCCATATTTCACATAAATCGAGGCTTTCTAGGTTTTAAATTTTTTATTTAGATAAATAATATACTTTATGCATAGTTAGTTGGGTAGGGGTGTACTATTACGCAAACTATGCACCCTAAATGTTTTCCCCTACTAATGGGGTTGAAAAGTTTTTCCTTATAGGGATCATAGTTTTCCTAACTATACGCCAACCATGAAAACACTCACTATATTATTTTTCACATTTTTCACTTGTAGATTGTAGGGTTTGGGAAAACCATTTTCCAACCATAAAAAACCAAATTACATTATTTTTTTTCAAAATATCACCAGAAGAATCCCTAAATGAAACCCAAGAAATAATGTTTTAGATGAAGAGTTTATGAATTCCTAAATAAGTAACATGATATTAATTTGTCTAATATAACATAAGAATTTCTCTTAATAAATATTTACTTAGGTCTCTCCACTATTAGATAAAAATTTCCTTAAATGGGTTCTCCAGAAATAATCTATATAGGGACTCATATTTGGCCAAACAAGGACTCTTGACACCTTTACATCCTAGTGAAATCGTTCTCTCCAGAGACATAACTAAATCAATTGAACGACAATGGATCAATGAGGTGCATGTGTCATCTCATAAAAAATTCATCATCATGATTATATCCTCCACAGTCATTTCTTCCATCATCATCACTATATCCACTTATATCTTCTCCATTGTCTCCATCAGAAATATCCATTACCTATTTAGAATATTTATAATATGAAATTCAATTCTTTTTTCATCTCCAAAAACATATGTTTGTTCATTATCATCATCCCTTCCACTAAAGTGACTTTCTCTAGCTTATAGACAAACCAGATGGATAGAAAGGCTAGATAACGTAATATAGATATTTGGGATGTCATAGTCATTTCCCTCCTCATCATAGGTAAAAGAATCCTCGTCAATAACAATCATAGCATGTTCATTTATTTATCAGAATACTATTGTATCAAATCTATCACTAACATAGGATCAACATGAATCTTAGTTCTTGTAGGATGATCTATAAGATTAATAGAATCATAGAGACTTTAATTACCACTATCTCACTTTTTTATCAATGTTTTGATGATCACCCTTATGCTAATATATATATATATATGGTTAAGCAGAAACCACAACATTTTACTTCAGTTTATTCAACTCCATCAATCAAAAAAAAATTCAATCATTGTTTTAATCATCATATAATAAATCAAATAGTGTTATCTTGAGGAAGACATACACATTTACATCACATTTACACTAAGGTATCTTCAATATTTGATTCCAGCCCTTCTATTTATAAGGAATAAGAGGTAGACATCTAGATATATCATTTTATTGAATTCCCCATTATTGGGACATAACATAAACATGTTATACATAAAATAGAATATTACAATCACCATCAAACATAGAATAATTATATCTTCTCAGAGTTATATCTCCATTATGATCATGAAAATAATCCCCATAACATAATGATTCAATATCATTGGGTATAATACCTTTATAATCTTTGAAAACTATTCAATTCAGAACATTTAATATATTTAACAATTCATTTGATTAAGATTTAAACCATTTACCATTAATCATGATTCGAGGTAGTTATTTCTTATTTTCTAAAATAGTCTCTATATATTGATAATATTTATAAACCAACCAAGGATTGAAAGGTTGGTTGTTTCTAGAGAACCCGCATACCCATCCTTGGCCCTGGATCACCCTTAGCACCAATGAATTTTTCGAATGAAACAATTCGAAATATTTTTCATTTTCATCAACCCCAATTCAATTCGCAAGATACTTCTCCCCTGGTTCTATAAAATATCATCTTGGTTCCCCTTTGAATAATATATCATGTCTAGACTCTTTGGGAGAGGAAATTTCATCATCATTAAATGTCACCATTATAGTGTAAGGAAGGATAATAAATGGAGTGAGATGGTTGAAGGTCATGAGAGGAAGTGGGATGATGAAATATATTCGAGGAAGTATGTGGGAATAAAAGTTAATGAGATTAAAAAATTATCACCGATATTTCATTTGGGGATTCAAAATAATGATATATAATAAAAAATATTATTATTGGATAATAATTAAATACATAAAATTAGTAATGGAAGAGTCACTAGAATTACAGAACAGTTACTCATCCAATGGTGACTTTCCTATACCGACTCACCAATAGTGGATCACTATTGGTGACCTATCAATAATCACTCACACAAATTTTAAATTTTAACCATGATAAACCATTCATAATTCATGTTTTATTTTGATCAATCTCTCAAGAGTTAATGGTTTTCTATAAATATCAGTGTGTTGATATTTTGTTCCTACAAATTCATGTGTAATACCACCGTTTTGGAAACAAACAATCCAAAAGTGATGTCATAAATCCATATGATTTGTTATTTAATGAAATAAAGTTTTATTATTAATATTTATTTCACTTATGGTGTCAAAAATTATTGGGACATGTCTAAGTTGATATCCCCAAAGTATGAGACTTTAATTTATCCAAAAAATCTATGTACAACATCTCAATGTACCTTTTTCTTCTACGTAAAAGTAAAAAATGTAACAAAATATTTCTTATTACTACAACATGATAATAGTGAATTTATGAAAAGATGAAATTTTATATATGATAATATTCTATCTAATTTACAACCACCAAAATATGAATCTGAAAAACTCACTAAGACAAATTCTTATCCAACTTCAAAAGAAGTGTAAAAAATTTGTTATAAATTTTTGGTATTTGAAAATCCATTTAAAAACACATAAATGACATTCTTTTGGGTTTTCGGAAAATTTAGATGCATACACATAGTAAACACAATAATAGATTTCTTGGAATTTATTTTATGTAAAAATAGAATCATAAAATTACAACATGTTTTATCTACATGTTTTCTAGCTTCATCAAGATTCTTCTTAGAAGTGGTACTCATAGGAGTGTCACTAATTTTAGTGATATAATATCCAAAATGTTTTCATAGATATTTACTATACAGAATTATATTTTAAATGTATGGATATCTATTATCATTTAAAAAAATGAATTAATTTTAGTTCAATTATTGAACTCATTTAAAATTTATTTTCCATATTTTTAAAAAAACCATGACACAAATAAATTTTAAAAAAATCAAAAACAATATCACCAAAATATATTTGAAAAAACAAAAAATATTTGGAAATAAATTATATAAAATATGTAGGATAATCTATAAATTATGAAAACTCTTTTGAAATTAGAAAATATTTTATCCAATAATCCCTGATCTCGAAGCTTATTTTAAACCATATACTACTTTTGTTAATTTGGAAACATGATTTTGAAAAAATGATTATTTTTTCATTCAAAGGGTTACTTAGAAATAACAGCGTAAATTTTATAACCATTAAAGAATTAAAATTTAACATCTAGTTGATATAGTTTGAAATAAAAATATGATTCATTGAATTGGATGGATTCAAATCTATCCACTAGTGTTAAGGTTTTCATCATAGTCAATATCCTCTTGTTAAATATATATATGTTCATGTAACGTAGATTTATTTCTTACTAAAATTCTTGAATCAACAACTTTTTTTCTAAAAACACATTTTCTTCCAATAAATAGATATTATTTTTGTCAAAATACAAGTTCCCAAAATCATTTTTTTCAAACTGATTATGTTCCTCTTGAATTTCCATCACCAACAATTCATCATTAAGTGGATCATTAATGAATTTAGGATTATGATATAAAAATAATGTTTTGTTTTAAACCTAATTCTCATGAGAATATCATGTTTATGTACCTCTATCTAGTTCTACAACTATTGAATATTTATTATGTTATTTAAGTGTCATAATTTCTGTTTCAAAAGAAGGCCTTGACATATCATCTTCATCTACAAATTCAGGTTTGGTTTTTGAACCTTTCTAAATAAATGGAAGATTTTTCTTCATGTTTCATAGTTGTGTTATAATTTTTGAAATTATTATTTATATTTGAAAATCATACTCAAATTTTTTTTAAATACTTTTAAGCTCATGTGGGTCTTTTTTTAAAACATGACATGAATAGACACTTCCATAGTATTGTTTCTTTTTTAAACACTCTATTCAGTTTAATAAAAGTCAAATAGTCAATGAATAATTGATCACCACTCATGGATGAAAATTTTAGTATTATTATTTTTGTTGAAAATAAATATTTCAAAACAAAAAATATAAATTAATTAACCTTTGGATTTCTACCATTCCATAATTAATTATGGGTTTTATTTTAGTGTTTTCTAGTTACAGATATATTAATTATATAGTATTATGTACTAAAATCCTCTTAGAAAACCTAAAAATTAATTTCATACTAATTGATCATTTTCTGAGAAATTTCATGGAGTATCATGTTACTTCTCTCTACCCCTCCACTCTTCTATGGGGTCCTCGGATTGTAAAAGTTAAAATTATATCCATATATAAGAAAAAATATTCAATGTATTGATTTTAAAAATATATTCCCTAATAACATCCTATGGGATTAATACTTTGTGAGTAAAATTTTTCAACATATTTAGCAGACGTGGTAAAATAAGAGACTCAATCACTTTTTTAAGCTAAAAATATTTCCCAAGTATTCCTATATTATTCATATGGAAGGAAATATATATATTTTATCCATTAAAACTAGAAACTCTAGATGTTTAAATCATTTCCATGTGAACTAGATCAAGGGGTTGAGAAGTTGAATCACCATTCATTGATTTTTAAGATATTATTCATCGTTTCCTCTTTTGATAGTGGTTATTGACTTCATCATTAGATATATCTATCTTAGGTTGATCCATGAATAAATATTTTATAGTAAAATTTATATGTGTGTGAATTTGTTAATATCCAATTCTAATATTCAAAAGAAAATATTTCTTTTGAAAGTGACCTATAAAAGATATGTTTTCAAAAAAAAATTAATCTAATTTTATAGTATAAACAATTTCATTTCTCATAACATTAAATTGTAAGATATTTGTATAGAAAACATTGAAATTAATATTTTAAAATTTTATATAAAAAACAATATCACATAACATTGAGAGTAGAGGAATATTTTACATCTAACCATCAAAAAAACAATAGAAATTAAAACAGAGTTAGAATATCCATTTTGGTCAAGGCCTATAATTTTTACTCTAGATTTGTAACCAAATGTGATAGATCATACATCCACCATTATTAAATATCTGAATCTTGAAAAATATTCTATAATGTTTCTAGAACATCCGTTGTCTAGGTACTGATGGTTCTTACTGAATCTCTCAGGGTGTATTTCTCCAAAACTAGTTTTACACAAAAAAATATTTGGAACCTAAATATTTATGGGTCTAGAAATATTAGTTATTAAGGCCTTAAGAAACCATATATTCTTAATGTTTTTCATATAAGTAGTTTTTAAAAATTATTAAACAAATACTATATTAGTTCCTTTTTAATAAAAACTAGTAGCATATTTCCAGAAGTGGATTTACGAGTAAAATTGTTCTTGAAAATTCATCCCTATCCAATTTGGTAACAAATACCAGTAATTTATTTTGGTGATTTCTATTTTGAAATTATTTGTGTAAGTAAATTTATCTGATTAGTAAATAATTATAATTATTTCTTTAATTACACATTATAAAATAATAATTAATTTTTCTATTTTTATATTTTATAATTTCTCTCCTTTCCCTAGTAAGTTAAGATATAAAATTAACAGTTAAATTACTCTATTTATTACTAAATTTATACTAATATTGTTGCTCATTAAATGTATCTTCAAACAAGTTTTAGTGATAGAAAATTTCCTCATTAAACATTTTCTAATCACTATCGTCATCTCTAGAATGATTTGAATTTTGTACAGGGGAAGTTTAATGGACATTGGAAAACTCACATGTGTTTTTATGAAACAAATGTATATTTCTCATGATTATCCTCCTGGGTATTTTCAGAAGAAGATGATATTTATTTATAATAAGTACATGTTTTATAAATTTCATTCTCATATTTTAAATATTTAACATCATATATATTTTTTAATATCAGTTTAGGACATTCAACTTTGTCATTCCCATTCACATTACACTCATAACATATTATTTCATTTTTAATGTCTTCTCTTAACCAATACTTCTTTCATTTTCCTGTATATTCATATTTTCCATTGTATCTTGTTTTACTAAATAAATAATTCTTCTTATATATCTTGTTAATGAATTTGGCCATAAGTGCCATTTCTTCATCACTATCATCTGGTGAATCTCCATCACATGAACATTCATCTTGAACATTCTATTTTTGATCAAAGGAAATAGTCGTAAAGGCAACATATTTTCCCTTTAGTTTTTCATCTAAATATATATTGTCATTTATTCCCCTAAACATCGTTAACATTCCAATTATCTCCTTGATAGATAATTCATGAATTTCACATGATTATATAATTGATACGATGTTCCTCTCCTTATTTCTTGCTGAAACCTCATCAATCACTTAACATGGTGTTTTTACGAAATAGGATTTCCCAATGAGTGATTTGTATTAATTATATCATTTATCTAAGGATACATGTTGAAAATAAGATCATAATGATTAATTTTTTAATGAATCGTTTTTAATAATATTATGGTGTAAGAACATTTCCATAACATGAGATGTTCCTTCATGATAAAACTTCCCAAAATTCAAAATATGATGTGCATGTAGATATTCTATTTATTTATTCATCACCAAAATAAAAATATATCATGTAATCTTATTAACACATATTAATATAATATGTTTTAGTTGAATCATCCCACGTGATTCTAAAATCCTAGTTATTTTATATATTACTAAAATTGATATCGAATTTTCACCAACAATTCTCTAAATATGCATTTTAATTTTAATTTTACACTATGAAATATTTATTCATTTCATTAATACATCTATGTTGGTAGTATAACCCTATGGAGTATTAACATTAAAGAACTAAATTTAGAGAAAAAAATATTTAATATCATTAAAACCAAACTAAATTACATTTTTGAATATATTTAAAATCCATTAATACCAAATGTTTGTCAGAGTGAGTAACTAGCAAGGGGGTGGGTGTGGGGGTGAACTGAGTACCCAATAGAAATTATATTTAACTTTTAAAATAATATCCCAAAAAAATTCCCTTGTTATTAAGGACAATAGTTTAATATTTTTTTGGCTTTCAAAATAATTCTCAATATTTTATTACTAATCAGTTTAAAATAATATTAGAAAATACTATAGCTTTTGATGGTAATTTACACAAAAATTAATTATATAAACAATAGATGTTAAGAAATATCTATTCTATAGTTTTATTTATTAATTAATTTAAAATATATTTTATATCATTGAAATAAAAGAAATCCTTGAATAATAAAACAAGGGGTTCAATTTAAATTAGAGACCCAATCCATGCCACATGAATGTCACGTACTATGAGGAATATTATATAAAAATAATCTGATCCTCAAGGTGTATAATGTAACGACCCAAAATTTTGAATAAATCTTGTTTCCTAATTTTATGTGTTATTTTATTTTATTTTTATACTCAACAAAAATATTTCATTTGATAACATGAGTATAATTAAAATGATACCGTTGGTTTTTGACTGTTATATGACCATTGGTCAATATGACCGCTGGAAACTAAAAATTTTGATTATTGCCTCTAAATACACGTAATCATTGTTAATTAATATAGAAAGAAGATTCTATGGCCTCACCCAGTAGTCTTGGACCGATCGAAGCCCATCTAACAGAACTTAGAAAGGAGGTATCACCACTGGGTTTTGCTCTGGACCAAACCCAAGCTGAACTTCATCGTGTGAAGCTAGAACGGGATCACCTTCGCGAGAAGTTCAAACTGATAGAAATTACTACTCGTGCGATGTTGGCCGAGCCTCCCTCGGATTCTCTCAACTTAGCACACCTTACACTTAGGTCCTATGCTGGTGTGATAAGGGGCTATGTAAGGATACCGTAACTCCCTTGTGTAATCCTTTTTTTTAAATAAAAATTGGGATTTCTTCTTATGATGAAGTTTATGAATTTTCAAATGACCAGATAAATATAGTATGCATATTTTTAATGAATTTTAGAAAATGGATATTTTAAAAATGGTTGTGTAAACATTAAATAATTAAAAATGTGTAATGATTTTCAAAAAATGGTCTTCTACAATTATGTTCAGTATGAAATTTAGAGTCTAATAAGATCAACATAATTTTTGACGAATAGTAAATTATGAATAGTGATTTTATGATTAGAATTAGTAATGTGTCCAAATGGATTATTAATCTCACTTAATGAAAGTATTAATATAATCTAGGCACCTTGATTAAGTAATGTGATTCAATAAAATGGTTAAATAACGGTTTCATAAATTATTATTCAAGTATTAGTTTTTTCGGGTGAATAGTGTTTTTTAATTAAAAATTTAATTAAAAATATTTAGAAAATTATTTTTATAAAACGGGTTTCATTTTTGAACTCAGAGCACCGATATTATGCTATGGTAATTTTTGAGGATTTTTCTGAAAAAATGAATTTTCGGTGAATAGTGTTTTTATTTAAAAATTAAATTAAAAATATTTAGAAAAATATTTTTATAAAATGGAGTTCATATTTGTAATCAGAGCGTTGATATTTGGTTAAGGTGAATGTTTGGGATTATTCTGAGAAAGTTGAATTTTCGATGAATAGTGAAAATACAGTTTTTAAGTTACGGGTATTTAATGACATCATTAAATGATGTATTAAGTTTGTAATAAATATGTTCGACTTATGAATAGTAAGATAAGGTATGAGGTGTCCCAAGTGGCCAATACCATGGGCAAATACCATGGGCAAGCCCATGGTTTTGCCAAAACCACTAATGAGGTGTCCCATTGCCATTAATGCCTTGTCCCCTCACATTCTCTATAAATACAACGCCCTCCTCTCATCCATTCGACTCCCCACTCTTCCCCAACGAAGTTCTGGTCTCATTACCTCCCAAGGAGTCCTCTCAAGGTGCCCCAATCCCTCAAGGTCCCAACCTTTGAGGTTTAAGAGTTACATTTTAAGGTAAGGGATCCGACCCCTCTCTTTCTTTTCAAGTGATCTCTTTTATGTCAATTATTTTATGATCCATGTTGTTATGTTGAAGGATGTTCTTTTATACTCCTCTTACCTCCCTTTTCATGTTCATATAATTATAGATCCCCTCTTACTCTCATTATTTCGTTTTATGATGTTTTAAGTGGCGCCGTTAGGCTGTCGAAATTTTTGTAATGGATTCTTTCTCCCCTCTCATTTTTCATGATCTATTTTCATGTAAAGTATTTCATGATCCTTTTTATTATGTTGGGGTATGATCTCTAAATTTATCATACTGATATTCTATGATCATATGATTAGAGACCCCATTTGATCTCTTTAATTGAATATTTTGAAGTTTTAAGTTGCGCCGTTAGGCTGCCGAATTTTTAAGTGGTTCTTCATCATTCTCATTTTGAAGTTCTACTTTCATATAAATTTTTTCAAGTTCCTTTTTGTTATGTTGGGTTATGATCTCTATATATATCATACTGATGATTTATGACCATATGATGAGAGACCCCATTTGATCTCTTCAATTCATTATTTTGAAGTTTTAAGTGGCGTTGTTAGGCTGCCGAATTTTTAAGTGGTTCTTCACCCTTCTCGTTTTGAAGTTCTACTTTCATGTCAATTCTTTCAAGTTCCTTTCTATTATGTTGGGGTATGATCTCTATATCTATCATACTGAACTCTTATGTTTGTATGATGAGATACCCTATTTGACCTTGTCAATTTCAATTTGTTGAAGTTGAAGTGACGCCGTTAGGCTGCCGAATTCTCACAAGAGAAATCTTTTTTTTCTTCCTTTCATGTTCTTCATTTCATATGGTATATTTTCAAATTTCATTACCACATTCTTAAATCCCTTATATTTTGTCCCTCTACTGTTTTATGGGTCATTTATGAATGTTTGAACCATGTCCCCTCTCTTCTCAATGTTTTCTAAAACCCCGAAAAATAGTCGTTATCCTGCAGAATTTTCGTCTCAAAGTGCCTCTCTCTCTTTTCTCAAAATTATTTTATGTTATAAAGTGAATACTAAAAGATCTTATTTCTACAGGGGTATTCACATATATATCAAAATTTTCTATTTTAAATCCTGGGATTTACATACATGAAACCCTCTTTCCCTTTCCGTGGGTTTAAAGTGAAGTAAAGATCATGTCTCTAAAGCAGTTTTTAAAACGTTATGATTATGAAATGAAACCCATTTATTTTATGCTATATGGGTTATTTATGAAAGTTTTGATGATGATATATGTGGATCACATGATAATAAAGTCAAAGTTAAGGGTGCTCCCTGATAGCGCTCCAATGAATTGGGTAATGATGTAACCAATAGAGATTACAATTTTCACGATACCTTGGTGAATAACCTTGGTAATTTTCAAATGACACCTTGGGGATGGACCTTGGTGATATGTTCATGATTGTCTATGTTAAATGATGTAACCACATCTTCATGTTATGAAAAATTTTAATTTTATTATGATATGACTCATGGTTTCATTTTCATTCCATAAAGTTCTTTTCATGACCTTATTGAAGTATCTCAAGTTCACATGTAAAATGTTTCTCTTGTTTCCATTACTGGGCCTTCTGATCACCCTTTCTTTTGATGTATGTCTCCAGGTTATGAGATGCAGTAATGAACCTAGGATGAACATGAGGAGAAGCCTTTCAAGTGTTTAAGAAGAATGTTTTATGTTTTCATGTTTTAAGTTCCTGGTTTCTAAGACACTAAACCTTAAAGATCCTCAGTTTTGTGTAATGTAAGGAAAGTTTATGTTATAAAAAGGCGGGATGCTATAGTTGGTATCAAAGGATGGTTTAGTTATTTGTGGAAATTAGGATATGAAAACTCTAGGAAAAACCCTATAGAAAAGTTTAAATATAGGGAATCTTCCTGGTATTTTGGTGAGTATTGAGTAAGGGGTTTCCAAGAAAATACATCCCTGTCTGGATACGAGCAGGTAGAGGTGGCTCTGGAACAGATGTACATAGGGGTAAAACCCGAAAACACCGCTTTGAGCTAGACTCGAACGGGAACTGGTACACGAAAATGGGCCTTGCTGCACTCTTGGTTACGACACTCCCAGGGGATATGCTTTGGTAAATTCATAAGCTTAGTATGAAACATTGTTAAAGAAAAATATAAAATAAAATAAAGGTTCACATAAGAATATATGATCATGGATAACCTAGATGGGAACCTAGGGGATCACAAGTTAGGGTATACTTTTCTTCTACAAGTTATCCTTATATGCTTTTAGTTTCTTTTCATGATTATTGGCTAAGTATTTAAGCCCCTAATTATAGATTCTTTTCTTAGTTAATGGCGGGAAATGGAAGAACATGTCCCAATGACCAATGTGATAGGAAATGCTACAATTGCCGTATTAATACGACAAAGATGATTAGGGGATTAAAAGATGATTATTATTTTGGAAGACGTTCACTATTTTGAGGACCCTATATGATCAAGGTAAATAGATTACTACGGTATTTTCATTGAGGTGTAAGGTTGACTTATATTTTGAAGAATCAATTAATTTAACGTGGACTTATAGTAATTTAGGTTACTTATGGAAATGATTAACCTATCGTGGGTAAAATATGTTTAGGTTAGCTAATTTTGTTATAAGATGTTAGGTGTGGTTGATGTTGTTTGGAGATGAACAATGATGTTTATTTTGGAAGACTATGTCATCAAATCTCTCTTGTATTTGGGTTTCAATCTTAGTTTGGTTTATTTGGAGGAATTTTAAGGACCGTTATTTATGGGATGGTATATGATGAACTTTGGGTAGTACCATGGAACTTTGAAGATTTAAAAATAGTTTCCCTTCCTATGGTATTATTTCTTTTTGAAGACTTGTTTTACCTTTCCCTTTCTGTTTTTGGGATAATGTTTAAAGATAGAAGAAATAGATAGTTAATCTTTTGTGGATTATTTGATTCTCTAGAAGATGATTCTTGTGTTTTGATGAGACCAAGTAGTTTTAAATTCCCATCTTTTGGAGAAAATCTTAGTTTTGGTAGAAACTTATTAAAGGATGAAACTCTAGATGAAGGTAGGTATATTTTCTTATGTTTTTGTTCTATATAGTAAATGAATTCCTCAAAATTATGAAAAGGAACGTAAAACAAAAACGTTGTTGGTTTACGTTTCCTACTAGGTAATCAATGACCGTTTACACACATCATAAGTTTGGGATTTTTTTATGGTTAACTTTCTCCTAATCACGTTCTCTATCACTCTCCCTCAGAACTTGACCCTTTGTTTTCCCTCCATGTCCATGTTTTCCTACATGGAATCCTAGTGTGGGCTAACTCGGGTGACCTTCATACTTCCCTTTCTTTCTTTTAAACTAATAGTTTTACTGACTCTTTTTCCGATGTGGGACTTTCAATTAAATTTCAAAACCTAATTTTAAAAAAATAGCGAGGACGCAATTTATTATGGGAGAATATTGTAACGACCCGAAATTTTGAAAAAATCTTGTTTCCTAATTTTATGTGTTATTTTATTTTATTTTTATACTCAACAAAAATATTTCATTTGATAACATGAGTATAATTAAAATGATACCGTTGGTTTTTGACTGTTATATGACCATTGGTCAATATGACCACTGGAAACCAAACGTTTTGATTATTGTCTCTAAATACAAGTAATCTTGGTTAATTAATATAGAAAGAAGATTCGTTGGCCTCACCCAGTAGTCTTGGACCGATCGAAGCCCATCTAACAGAACTTGGGAAGGAGGTAGCACCACTGGGCTTTGCTCTAGACCAAACCCAAGCTGAACTTCATCGTGTGATGCTAGAACGGGACCGCCTTCGCGAGAAGTTCAAACTGGTAGAAATTACTACTCGTGCGATGTTGGCCGAGCCTCCCTCGGATTCTCTCACCTTAGCACACCTTACACTTAGGTCCTATGCTGGTGTGATAAGGGGCTATGTAAGGAGACCGTAACTGCCTTGTGTAATCCTTTATTTTAAATAAAAATTGGGATTTCTTCTTATGATGAAGTTTATGAATTTTCAAATGACCAGATAAATATAGTATGCATATTTTTGATGAATTTTAGAAAATGGATATTTTAAAAATGGTTGTGTAAACCTTAAATAAATAAAAATGTGTAATGATTTTCAAAAATTGGTCTTCTACAATTATGTTCAGTATGAAATTTAGAGTCTAATAAGATCAACTTAGTTTTTGATGAATAGTAAATTATGAATAGTGATTTTATGATTAGGATTAGTAATGTGTCCGAATGGATTAGTAATCTCACTTAAAGAAAGTATTAATATAATCTAGGCACCTTGATTAAGTAATGTGATTCAATAAAATGGTTAAATAACGGTTTCATAAATTATTATTCAAGTATTAGTTTTTTGGGTGAATAGTGTTTTTTAATTAACAATTTAATTAAAAATATTTAGAAAATTATTTTTATAAAATGGATTTCATTTTTGAACTCAGAGCACCGATATTATGCTATGGTAATTTTTGGGGTTTTTTCTGAAAAAATGAATTTTCAGTGAATAGTATTTTTATTTAAAAATTAAATTAATAATATTTAGAAAATTATTTTTATATAATGGAGTTCATATTTGTAATCAGAGCGTTGATATTTGTTTAAGGTGAAAGTTTGGGATTATTCTGAGAAAGTTGAATTTTCGATGAATAGTGAAAATACAGTTTTTAAGTTATGGGTAGTTAATGACATCATTAAATGATGTATTAAGTTTGTAATCAATATTTTCGACTTATGAATAGTAATATAAGGTATGAGGTGTCCCAAGTGGCCAATACCATGGGAAAATACCATGGGCAAGCCCATGGTTTTGCCAAAACCACTAATAAGGTGTCCCTTTTCCATTAATGCATTGTCCCCTCACTTTCTCTATAAATACCAAGCCCTCCTCTCATCCATTCGACTCCCCACTCTTCCCCAACGAAGTTCTGGTCTCATTAACTCCCAAGGAGTCCTATCAAGATGCCCCCAAGCCCTAAAGGTCCCAACCATTGAGGTTTAATAGTTACATTTTAAGGTAAGGGATCTGACCCCTCTCTTCCTTTTCAAGTGATCTCTTTTATGTGAATTATTTTATGCTCCATGTTCTTATGTTGGAGAATGTTCTTTTATACTCCTCTTACATCCCTTTTAATGTTCATATAATGAGAGATCCCCTCTTACTCTCATTATTTCGTTTTATGAAGTTTTAAGTGGCGCCGTTAAGCTGCCGAATTTTTTGTAACAGATTCTTTCTCCCCTCTTATTTTTCAAGATCTATTTTCATGTAAAGTATTTCATGATCCTTTTTATTATGTTGGGGTATGATCTCTAAATTTATCATACTGATATTTTATGATAATATGATGAGAGACCCCATTTGATCTCTTCAATTCAGTATTTTGAAGTTTTAAGTCGCGCCATTAGGCTGCCGAATTTTTAAGTGGTTCTTCACCATTCTCATTTTGAAGTTCTACTTTCATGTCAATTATTTCAAGTTCCTTTTTGTTATGTTGGGGTATGATCTCTATATCTATAATACTGATCTTTTATTACAATATGATGAGAGAACCCATTTGATCTCTTCAATTCAGTATTTTTATGTTTTAAGTGGCGTCGTTAGGCTGCCGAATTTTTAAGTGGTTCTTCACCCTTCTCGTTTTGAAGTTCTACTTTCATGTCAATTCTTTCAAGTTCCTTTCTATTATGTTGGGGTATTATCTTTATATCTATCATACTGAAATCTTATGTTCATATGATGAGAGACCCTATTTGACCTTGTCAATTTCATTTTTTTGAAGTTGAAGTGACGTCGTTAGGCTGCCGAATTCTCACAAGAGAAATCTTTTTTTTCTTCCTTTCATGTTCTTCATTTCGTAAGGTATATTTTCAAATTTCATTACCACATTCTTAAATCCCTTATATTTTTTCCCTATACTGTTTTATGGGTCATTTATGAATGTTTGAACCATGTCCCCTCTCTTCTCAATGTTTTCTAAAACCCCGAAACATATCCGTTATGCTGTAGAATTTTCGTCTCAAAGTGCCTCTCTCTCTTTTCTCAAAATTATTTTATGTTATAAAGTGAATACTAAAAGCTCTTATTTCTACAGGGGTATTCACATATATATCAAAATGTTCTATTTTAAATTCTGGGATTTACATACATGAAACCCTCTTTCCCTTTCCGTGGGTTTAAAGTGAAGTAAAGATCATGTCCTTAAAGCAGTTTTTAAAACGTTATGATTATGAAATGAAACCCATTTATTTTATGCTATATGGGTTATTTATGAATGTTTTGATGATGATATATGTGGCTCACATGATAATAAAGGAAAATTTAAGGGTGCGCCCTGATAGCACTCCAATGCATTGGGTAATGATGTAACCACTAGAGATTACAATTTTCACGATACCTTGGTGAATAACCTTGGTAATTTTCAAATGACACCTTGGGGATGGACCTTGGTGATATTTTCATGATTTTCTATGTTAAATTATGTATCCACATCTTCAAGTTATGAAAAATGTTAATTTTATTATGATATGCCTCATGGTTTCATTTTGATGCCATAAAGTTCTTTTCATGACCTTATTGAAGTATCTCAAGTTCACATGTAAAATGTTTCTCTTGTTTCCCTTATTGGGCCTCCTGCTCACCCTTTCTTTTGATGTATGTCTCTAGGTTATGAGATGCAGTAATGAACCTAGGATGAACATGAGGAGAAGACTTTCAAGTTTTTAAGAAGAATTTTTTATGTTTTCATGTTTTAAGTTCCTGGTTTCCAAGACACTAAACCTTAA
Source organism: Viscum album (assembly GCA_963277665.1). Classification (NCBI taxonomy): domain Eukaryota; kingdom Viridiplantae; phylum Streptophyta; class Magnoliopsida; order Santalales; family Viscaceae; genus Viscum; species Viscum album. Next base: position 677,469,094 of record OY728126.1, on the reverse strand, counting down.
AGATCCTCAGTTTTGTGTAATGTAATGAAAGTTTATGTCATAAAAAGGCGGGATGCTATATATAAGGTATAAAAAAAATAGAAAACAACTTGAGTAGGCCACATATGGAGCTCTTGAAAAATCACTTTGGGATGAAAAATAATACCCTCAACTTAAGGACATCTTCCAAAAACACTGTGTGTATAAAAAGGAAATGAGATATAATAGAATATGTTGTATTCCATTGTTCTTGAATAGTATTAATTATTTTTTAATAAGAATATGTTATAAAACACTACTAAAAAGTAATATTAAATAATGGAATGATCATAAAATAAGATATTAAAAATGTGATATTTCTCACTCTATAGCGATTCAAAACCTCAAGGGTCCTCAGTTGTTTCTTGGTGATGATATTGAACCATTTCTCGGAAAATAGCAGTAATACAGCATGTCTGAAGGGTTACTACTCTATCTATTATAAAGGACCATGATATTAAATTTGATAAAATCTTTTAGATTCAAATTTATCATGTATGTTCTCAAATTTATGATTACTCGATGATTTAGAAATTTTTTCACCCCATGATTCAAAGGAATTCCAACTCTCTGTTACAACAGACCCACATGATAGAAGTCATTTGAAAAATATATAACTTTGCATGAACTTATTGATGAGTAATAATCATGATATATATGATCCACCTATTGAATCTGATATTTTATTTAGTTTTTTCATGAAATGGGGATGAATATATTCATAAAATAACCTTTTTCATTAATTGAATTAATATAACTAGTTTGAGAATATAAATCAATATAATAAGAATAGTGTTAGGGGATCTTCTAGTGGAAAGACATATCTAGAGGCATGCAATCTCTTCTAGAAATACCTCTTATATGATGAGTTATATCTGGTGGTGAGTCAGTATGGTATTGTGTTATTTGAGCTAAAAGCATGTTGGGTCTGGCAGTTACTTATTCAGGTAGGAGCATATTTGAACTAATAAGGATTTGTATCTGACGGCGAATCATTTAAACTAATGATGAGTCTGGTCGGTTGGTGACTAATTGTGGTGGTAAATAATTTGATTTATTAGTGATTAATTAATGGAATTTACTTATTCTTGTGGTGAATCATTTAAACTAATGACGATTTAGGTTTGGGGGTGACTCATTTGAATTAACACTGAGTCATTACAACACATAACAAAATTTTCTACAAATTTTATTACAATGTAAAATGATATTATAAAAAATTAAACTCATTAGACAAATAATAAAAATGAATTTTGAGAAATAAAATAATTATGTGACAACATTTAATATATTCCCATGATCAAATATTAGTATGTTACATTGAAATTTTGAGCACTTTTTTCACATGATAATTTGGTATTTTCCTGATTACACTTGTTCTTTTTCTCTTTGTTTATGAATTTATTTTCATTACATAAATGTTAGTATTTAAATTGAAATCCTCTTCTCTTATTCTTTTACTCAGGTTATTTTCCATAATTTCCATCAGTTTTGAAAATGGATTTTACATGATATTTTCTGTAATATAAGAAACCATTTTTACTGGGTTTTATGGAAACCTATGTTGATTTTTTAATGATAAAAACCCAATTTCTCACAATTTTATTTCAAACTAGTATTTACAAACTATTTTTGAAAAGTATATTTTTTGATTCTATGTTAACTAACTAAATTTCTATATTATGGTCCAATTTCACATGTTATACTCGACATTGATAGTGCTGAGATGTATTGCACATTCATATATTGTTCATGTAAATATTGCATGCTCTTATGGATTGTGGTGACCCAGGAGATATTGTTGGGTACATTTTGGGTTTTAATTTTTATCGTTTCATGTATTGTTCCAATATATTTGTATCAAGATCGTCTTTTTTATTTATTAATTTTCCTTGGTTATTAGATACCTTGGTTATGATGTGAGATGTATATTATTTATTTATCAATCATTTATTGAAAAATGTAAATCTCATGTGTGTTATACATGATTTCTAACCCTACATTCAATCCCAATAGAATTGAGAATTCCTCATAATCCTTGTCATGTGTCACCTCGAGGGACCATTTTTGGGTCAAACTAGGATGGTTCTACAAGATTATACAATCAAATGATTATTTTTAATTTTATTTAGAACCATGTTTTATACCTTAGAATTATCATTATAGGTTTCACTATTTTTCTCCAATCAGAATCCACCAATATAAAAAGTTCAATCCTCAAAAATAAATAAATCCTCTTTTGATACTAAATATAAATTCACAATACAAACAAATCAATAATTTATATCATTAATAAATCTTAACATTATATATATAATTATTATAATAATTCTTAGATAACCTTTTTATTTGGTATCATAGAGGATCTTTTATGTAAGAAATTTATTTTGAAAAACATATGAACATTTCCCTATAATCATAACCTTCACGGACCCCATATTAAATTCTCATAAGCTTTAACTATTACTATTATTATGGGAAATGAAACATAATAAATTTGTGGGGATAAAACATTATGTAAGGGAAAAATTTTAAACATGTCATCAAGGGTTAGATCATATTAACAAGAGAAAATATGAGATATGATAAATTTTTTTTTTAGAATAACAAGAGTCACTTATTGCTTTTTGTAAATCAAGAAGGGCATACATGTGATATCAAAAAACATCTTCTATAGAGAATGATTATCATATATGAATGGTAATAGTACATATGGAAATGATATAATAAGTTCATAACATCATAAATATATGGAAACAACATAAAAAATGTATGAATAAGAAAAAGTAAATACATGAAACCAAGACTATCATAAGAGAAAGTTTCCCATGGTGGATTGGTATCTCTAAACATTCCAATAAAAATAGTACATAGTATCATATGTTATATTGTATTCACCCATTATTCCCATAAACATAGTGTACAAGGTCTCATGGTTGATTGGGCTCCTCCCCCATTCCATTACTTATTAAATCAGGAGATATAAATTGTTACCTAATGAAATGGAAATTTTTATAACATTATTTCCCCTATCACATATTGAAAATAATAATATGAACATGCACATATATAATCTATATATTGATAAAAAACCATAAATAAAGTATAAGAATGATAAATTCAATTAAAAACTAGTTCATTTTGTAATCATTTCTCAATGCATTACTGAAGGACATATCCAAAATATTTACTATAAAATATAGAATTAAATAATTTTGAATGTTAATATTATATTAAAGATATAATGGTCTGGAAAATTGAGATCAAATTTATAATGATTCATGTGAATGATTATGTACATATAAGAAAAATGTGAACCAACTAGGAGATACATGCCATAAATAGAAAATGATCTTTTATGTAATGAAAGAGATTATTATTTTTCCATTAATAAAAATTAAAACAAATAAGTTTCTCTATAAAATAAATATTTTGGTCAAAATTATATTGATAATAAAAATAAATTTGATGTGAAACTTTTCTTATAATTAGAAATCTTAATGTAACCTTAAGTTGGGTTTAATTAAATGATTAATTTTGAAAATGAACATGAAAAATTTATAATCCACAAAACATGTCAATGACAACATAATATATATTTATGGATCATATTTAAAGAATATGTTAGAACTACTTGAGAATATGATTGAGGAATGATGATAAATTAAAAGATAACATTTGAATCAAAATACATAGGGTCGTATGGAATATCCCTGTTTATGTTCTAAAACACATTTATTTAAAATACCACATTATCAAATGAGGGAATAAAAATATTATTGTAATTAGAGGTGAAGATAAATATAAGGGTAATGTGAGAACATAACAATGAAATTTCCAAATATAATGAATTCAGTTAGTATGAATAAAAATATGTATATAATGGTTAAATCATTATTAAGGATAATGATGATTATAAAATGTAATTTCATACTTTTATTGGAATTACATCTTTAATGAAGAATATAAAATACTCATACTAAAGAATGTGTTTCCACTAAACCCATAACCTTATAGATACCTAATTTTTCCTTTCATATTTTTCTTCCCCAGTCCCCTACTCTCTGTATCAGTATCCCCTCATGTCCCCTGCTATTCCACCATATCTCCCACTCGTTTTCATTAAGTTCCTTCATTATCTTGACATTACAATATCACACACCTTCAGGTTATTCATTCATTAGTATCCTCATTACCAACTCCCACACCTCTATAATTCATATCGAATTCTCCTCAAAGGAAGCACCATCCCCAAGATCAATGTCCTTGATTTCCACCACTTGAGATGGGCGAGGAAAATATCTATGATTCTATGACATGTGAGACATAGACTTCATGGAACTATGGCACTATAGAAGGTATAATTTGTATGCCATCAGAGAATTCATTACCAATGTCTCATATAGACGGGAAAACCTAGGACCTATTTTTCACAATTTCATGATACAATGTTTCCCTAACATAGGAAACACTTGAACAAAACACAATAACTAACCTCATACTCTTTAGGTTTTCTTTGATGGTTTTCATATGATTTGTGGCTACTTTATATGGTCAAAACATCATCCTAATAAATTTATCTTTCTCAGATGACTCATGCATGAGACAAGAACAAATAAGTAATGATTCACCACTCTCCAAAAAAATGAGGTGAAGTTCATGACTTTCTATACAAGAAATCAAAATATACAATCTAGATCCCAGTATGGAATATTTGATTATGGGAAAACACCATGATTTTCACATGATTCTCCCACAAACCACAAAAATTCAAAAAAATGCTTCTATCATATTCTCTAGAACCAGAACAGTTTTCCCTGATTTACCATATGTCAAAGAATTGTAGGTTGTAAATAAAAGAAACTTTGGTTCTAGAGCCTATTGAATACCCTGATAGAACATTGATGTGGAACAAAGATATTGATATGAAAGGATTTTCCTCAAAAAACCAAGCAACTAAACAATATTACACAAGGAACTACTACTGATGTCATAAATAATAAAGGTATACCAATTAGGAAAATGTTGGATAACATTGTTGGTTGATCAAAAACCATCCATAAAACAACATTATTGGGCATTTTCCAGGGTCATACTATAACAATATCAATATTGACATCATTCCAGTCCCACTCATGAGTAGGAAGGTCTACAAAAGATTATCTGACCTTAGATTTCTGGCTTTCAGCAACTGACAAGTGAATCATCTATCCAAGAATCTCTCTAAATCATTCCTCATTCCCAACCACAAGAAATTTCTAAATATATCGTGATACATCATTTAAAACATGGATGTACCACACATATAGAATAATGCAATTCAAACATCAACTGCTTGTTCAAAATCATAGGATCACATACCATTTCACCGAAAAGAAGGAAATCGTCACTACCAAAAGACCCTCCTGATGGTTTCTACCTCCATATAAATTATATCTTAGTACTAATACTTATGGATTAGAAAACCATGATATCATAATCAGATCCATAAGAACATATATAGTAGATTTTGAAGTCATAGATTCTCATCAAATAGACTCCAAAACATATAAACTCATGTCAGAAAATATCTCAATAATCTTCCACTCATCGTAAGACTACCAAAATAACAGTTTATATACTATATGACTTAAGTATTTAGCAATGACGTTTCCCTTCCCACTGTATATGCCTTCATAATTTCGGAGACAACATATACTCGAGACATCTCCTCCGATGATTTTTCCGTACTACTATGAAAATATATCCTTTTATATTCGGATTTGTGTATACAACAATAATATTACCCATCAGATACTACCTCTTACATCAAAATGCATGTACCACTTCTAATTCCACTTTTTTTGTCTCAACTGTCTAGATAAATACAAAACCACTCGATCCTCCTACACTATAATTTCTCCAAGTCTAACCCTAGATGAATCACCATTGATCGTATATACTTTACCCAAATTAGTTAATGTGGGGATAAATGGTAAGCTCATCTTACCTTTTTTCTCCTAAAAATCCCTATCACAAGAATCTGATTGAACAAAATAAAATCCCTAAATTTTCATCAATAACATTAGTGCTTCCATCCTGGAGATGTCATGGATAGATCAAATATAATAACTTGTTTAATATAAAATGCTCAAAATTTAAATGATATTATTATACTACTCCATGGATACCACCATTTAGGATTTCTATTGTTCCACTAAAAACCCACCTAATGAGATGACATGGCCAAATATGTGACTTTTATCAATCAAGAGAATTCATTTGGATATATTGGCATACAACTGATGTTACCAAATATACACAATATGTTGTTATGATTCTTGGAATGATGGTCTACTAACATGTTGTGGAAAAGTATATCATTGAAAAACCCAAAAAAATTAATTTTTTTAGAAAAGGAAAAAAATTTATATCAGTGATATCCATGAATACCACCAAAGTATTTGTCAAACCATAAAGCATCACTACAAACTCATAAAATACATACATGCTCGTAAATTATATCTGAGTAATATATAATGGTCTCATCATCATCTTGTGGTATCATGATCTAGAATAAATCCTATTGAATATCATAGAACCCTTAACCTGATCAATGAGATCATAAATGTTAAAAACGGGATACAAGTTATTCAATATAATCTAGATTTGTCTTTGATAATCCTCACATAAGTGCAAAGTCTCATCAGCCATCTTGGAAAAGAGAAATGGGGAACACCAAGGATATTTTAAAGGGAAAATTAAAAAACAATACATTATATATTTCAAATAAACATTCAACTCTTGAAGATATATTGGTTTCATTCAATATGGAATGGTTGAAACTGGCTCTATTTCCTACACAAAATCTATCTTAAACATGATTTCCCACTCAGGTGGTAAGTTTTAGAAATCATCAAGAAAAACATCCTAAAAATATATTACCACTAAATGAAAATAAAACATCATCTTGAAATAATATAGTCTATCTGTGACAAGATACCATCCAAAATTCCTTAAATTGGTCTTCTACGAGTTTGAAAGAGATCACACACACATTAGTAAGCAATGATTCCTATTTATGGAGATAGAAAAAAAAATGTAATATGGTAATAGTAGATATGATCTAGGTATATAACTACTGAATAAATATAATGAATCAAGTCAAATATTTTAATTTACATCATAAAACTTTTTTAAGATGAAATTAAAAACACCAATATTTATAGAAAATGCATTGAAAAATTTTATATTCTCAAATAACAATATAAATAGTGTGTTGATTGATAATCCCCAAAAAATATTTCCAAATACATTCCCAGGAAATTTTAAGAAATTGAAGATTAAATTGAATTATATTAAGTAGTATTTAAAAACATAAGAAAGGATATATGATATAAGATTAATTTATCTGATAGTTGAGGGTGCTTCAAACAAACTAGCCAGAGTAGGCTGATTAACGTGCAACTCACTAGCCCCTCTAGCATGAACTCCAGATGAATTCCCCTAATATATTACCTCTACATGGTAGTGCAACACCTACACTGTGGTACCACATCCACTTCCATGACCTAACATCTAGTGTTACTCTAGAAACATTCCTATTTAGGAGTAGATAAGTCCTTCCAAGACTCTAGCACCTTTCATGATCCACTTCCATTACTCTATAACTATATACCCATAATATACCTCTACACATGGACCATTATAATGAAAGCATGAAACTATAATGTTGGGTGTGGAAAATTATTTGGTTTATATCCATTCATTACTTAGATGAAAAATTGAAATGGAACATAATCCAAAGATGGATATCCACTTCCCTGACTACTCTGACAACTTTTCCTTGGTGGAAACATCAATAGCGACGCGTCTCTCTACCAGAAGAGGAGAATCTAATTTTCCCTTATAAATCATATTGGTTTCTACTTAGGGACTATACATGATTAACTTCTGTAACAAGTTCTAAATTTATCACATTTTCAAAACTAATCATATAGAACACATTCATCTATGGGATGATATCATAGTGAAGATCATACTAAAATTGAGTTTGTTTCATTACTAAGGATATTTGATGATTATGGCCACCCTTGTGGATAGATAAAAATATTTAAACAAAAAATGGTATGTCTATATATTTTATGATGTGATGTTGATAACCTAGTTAGATGATTTCTTGTCGGGTTCACCATTTATGTTATGTTGGAAAATATGTTGAAGGATTTTCCTGATGGATAGATTTTTGGGGTAGGGGGTTCTATGTGTGTAAATTATTTAACATTTGTTTTTTTATTCATTTTCTCCTTTAAAGAAACTTGAAAAAGTTACCCCATCAATAAATGGTTATAAACATGATTTCTAATGGTAGGTAGTCAATTTGGGTCTCAGAATCAATGGCACATAAGATCTACAATTTTTCAAGATGATGAGAGCTCAAGCCAATAAAAATCAATTGGGGGAATTGTTTCTTACTACTGGACCATTTAATATTTTTAATATATGTTCTTGGATGACTCCCAATCAAAATACAGAATGGTTTACCCTAATAAAATGATCATGTATTGAGTACCTCTATGTACTATGCGAGGTCGACTAATGTGTCTATCAACATGAATTAGAGATTCTTCATTAACTTCCCTATAATGGTTAGCTACTAATTATTAAATCCAAATAAAACGTCACTCCATAGTTTTTCACCACCTAGGGTGTAAAATAGTGTTTTGATGATGGGATTAAACCCTTTGGGGTATCCTACATATACTATTTTTATAGGACTCAAATACCACATATTTTAAGAAACCATGAATAATAATTTCATGCATAAATGACACATATGGTAGAAAATAGAAGCCATGTATTGATCTTGATCCTCAATGAGGCATCCTACATATACTAGTTATAACATGAATCCGAGTAATCATAATTTAGACACGCCCTTAAGAGTTTTCTATTGTGTATTACCTTTTATAGGGGTAGTCATATTATTACACTAATTAGGTATTTCACACTAAGGCCACTATAGAATGTGGAGATGTAGGATTCAAATTATATGATTATTGAGACACCATAATACCACATGATCCATGATCAGTCTGATAAATACAAAATTTCAATAAATCATTTTAACTTCATATTGATGTAGTTATTATGTATTAGGAATACCCTATGTTTGTTTAATAGGGAACCCATGACATAAGAAGGTGTCTTACATTTCCTAGTTATGGCAGGTGTTAGAGGAATCTTAGTTCAGTGGCATTTTTTATCTGCAAATGGAAGTGGCAAGATAATCATCCCATGTGAGTGAATGGGTCCCAATGTTTGGAATGTTGGAGACATGGTGGGGCTTACAACAATATTGTTTCTATTTTGATAATAGGCCTTAAAAAGGTGTCATGGTTATCCTATTTATAGAAGGAATTAGAGTCATTATAGTGTATTTTTTTTAATATAGAGATGGATGAGGTAGGATAATCATACCATGAGAGTGATTTGGTCATGATGGTTAGAATATGGGACTCTTACCTAGGATTACTCAACGGTGGATTCCCATTTAAGATCGGTCCATATAAAGGCATCCTAAATATCATGATTATTGGTATAATAAACTTCATTGTTATTCAATTAATCAGGGATTACACACTGAGGTTTCCCTAATGTGCCGAAAATATCATATTATTATACTAGTCTTGTCTTACTCACTGAGGAATACCTAAATATCCATTGGAAAAAGTTATCATTCCCCAAGACATTGGCTCGACATGTCTTGATAGTCTACCTCACATGTTCTAATTGTTTTTCTAGCATGTATGAGGATGTGTAAACATGTCATGGTTGACTGGAAGACATGTACGAAGACAATAGCATCATCCATTTAACATAACAAAGAAACAATGTGGGATCTGAATGACATGATTGTAGGATATATCATGGTCTATATGTATTTTCCAGTGGGATTTTCATGACTAATGGTGACAAGTTTGGATAGTGTTGCATGAACTAGACGACTTCCCCATAGGACTTCACATGAACAACACAGACATGTAGATCCCCATGAAATGGCTAAATTTTTCATAACATATCTCGTGATCTAGGAGGAAATGTATGATGGTTGTATCATGACCTATATGTCTTGTCGGAAATACGTCGCACTATATAGGACGACAGGTCTGAGAGTGTTTTGACATATACCAGAAATATCAAATGATATAAATTGTATAATGAGGGATAATCATGTAATTTTAGAGACTTTTCTTAGTGAAGTTACATGATTTGGAAGAGTCATATGAAGTTTATAAGGATTAGTATATATGTTATCCTCATTATTCTCCCACCATTTAGTCTGTTTTCAATTTTTAATTCATATAATCTATAGTTTTATCTAGTGTTATCATATTATTTAGGATTCAAGTGACCTAGTTGATATGTTGGATTTCCTTTGTATAGTCTGATTGTGATGCAATACGTAAAAACCCAAACTATTATTAATTAAAAATTCTCATGACCTGATTAAATTTTATGTTATGTAAAATAGTTATACAAGAAATATGTACTTCTATGGTTTTATGTTTTTGGATTTTAAAATATCATTAATAATTTTAACTGCAGCTAATTTGGTCGTTGAAGAGTGATCACATGATTATTATAAATATATGGATTTAAATAATCCAATATACTCAGACAATGGAAGCAATGGCCTCAACCAGAAGAATTGATCCATATAAAGAATAATTTTTGGAACTCATAAAGGAGGTAGAGTGATCGATCTTCTCTATTGAAGAAGCCCTAGTTGACCTTGAACATATTAATCTTTAAAGGAATAGTCAACAGGAGTACTGGAAGTTGTTAAAGATTACCACCTGAGCGATGTTATCAGTGCCACACCAGGAGTCTTTCACCGCTGCACACCATACCCTTAGGTATTATGTTGGTGATATAATGGGTTATGTAACAAGACCCTAGAAATATAATTACAATCCATATTCATCTATAGAAAAAAGAATATACATTAATTTTTTAATTGTAACTTTGTAATTGTTTTTAAAATCAAAAATTGTTATTTAGGTAATATTCAATTAAGAAATCTATTTTGTTGAATTAATGGATTTTTTAATGAAATAATATTTTAGTAAAATATTATTACTAAATTAGTTTTTACTAAATCTAAAGGATCTTATAATTTTTATGAATGTAATATTAATTTTTAATAATGTTTGAAAGTTGTTTCTGTCAAAACACTTGATTTTTTTTATAAAAGTAGGTTTTTATTTTAAAAGTAAAAATTCAGATATTTAGAAAATTATTTAGATAAAATGTATCATATATTTGGAATAATGACCTCAAATTTATCCAATGCCGAATTTTTCATAATTTTCTGAGATAGTTGAATTTTTGGGTGAAAATTCAATTCACTTTAAATATATAATGTGTTTTCTGACATCATAATGAATCAATAATGTTGTAATAGATTAATATAACTAGTATTTTTGGCCAATATACGTTTTACATATAAAATAATGAGATATTATATTTTTTTGATTTATTTTACAAATCCTTAGTGGTGCCTCCAAGACTTATAAAATATTTTTACATTATAAAATGATTTTCTTGAGAGTGTGACTCTCCTCCACATATGAAATACTAATATTTTTATCAGTTAGGACATTGGACGTGTACAATATTGTTTTACTCTCTACATTGAAAAAAATGGGTAAAAACCATGGGATGGTTTGTTGTTTTGATTAGTTTAATGTGTGGTGTCAAAACCTAAATAAGAAAACCATTCCTCTCCTTTCCTATAAAAAACCACTCAATTTGACATTCCACTTCACTCAATCCATTTGGAACTTGAAAAAACATATCCTCATCTCTCTAGAGTTCTCACAAGTTTCCTTAATCCCCCAATATTTTTCTCTCAATCCTCTCCTAAATCTTATGTATCACACTTCCAAGTAAGAGATCCTCACGTTCCTTCCTTCCTTATTTATGTCGATGTTTCCATATATTGTCATGAACTTTTTTTATCAATCAAAATGGTTGGGTTATGATTTATAACACCAATTATATATCCCTCATTATTTTTGGATGTTGAGAGACTGCTTTTCTATCTCATAAATTATTCCCATGTACACCTATTAGTGTGCTGACATTCCATAAGAGATTTCTCTCTAATAATTTACATTCAAGAAATTATTTTATATAATGCATCTAAATTAAATTTAAAATTGTGTAAAATGTATATAAATTACCCCATACTATAAATTTAATTAATAAATTATTAGATGCCCCTTTATCTCTCATCAACCCATTTTATGATTTCTATTTGACGTCGTTTTGCTGTAGAAGTTACAACAAGAATTCAATGTAAAAATTGTCGATTAGGTGAATAACATATTCATTTCCATATTAAGGAAATTAAAAATAATAAATGTGTACATGTTTATTGGGGAATTACATTTATTTATTCCTCATCACTTTTTCATGGAATAAATTATGATGTTTAATTACTCCATGTTTTATGATCTATGTGGCACACCTATGGAGGAAATGAAACGTTTATAAAGGGTGTTCCCTAATAGCACTACAACGCATTGGGTATAGATTTGTATATTGACACGTCAAGTGAAATAAGGGTTTACTCATTCTAATTCAATTACAATGAAGGTTCACTCATGATCCATATTCAATGAGACATGGATCAAGCTAATATTGTGTTAAATCTTGTTGCCACATTTCCATATTAGGATAATCATGCTTTAAAACTATTTATGTTCACCATTATATTATACTACATTGATAATCGTACATCATAACATGTAATATATTATTCATGTTATTCTTTATTTACTCTATTTCTGGTATTTATATCTCACCCTTTTTATGCATGTCCTCAAGTTATCCCATGCAATGCAAAGTACGAAGTAATAGTGAGGTCATGTAAAAGAAGTTGTCAACAATGATGTTTTGTTTTATGTTCTATGTTTTTATGTAGTGTTCTTAATTTTCCACGATAGTAGAGCTCTTGATCCTCAGAGTTTTCTTAGGTGAAATTTTATTTAATAAATAATGGTTTTTGGTGTAATAGAGAGAAGGGTTTTTATATTTGGTATCAGAGTATATGTTTGGTTATATTTTGGATTAGGATTAGAAAATCCTAGAAAATAATTTGGGATAAGAATAAGTATAATAAAAACATCCCTAAAATTTGGTGAGTATAGTGTAAGAGAATTATCAAGAATATACATCCCTGTCTGGATATGATCTATTAGAGGCAACACTTGTACAAATTTATCTAGGGGTAAAACACGAAAACAACGCTTTGAGCTAGACACGAACGTGAACTAGTGAATGAAAATGGGAATAATTTCACTCTTGGTTATGTCAATCATGGAAGTTATGATTTGGTAAATTCATAATCTTAGAGTGAACCAATATTAAGGTAGAAAAAATCCCATAAGAATATACACAAGGAGATAGATCATAGATAACATAGATTGAATCCAATAAATTCGTAACTTAAGGAAATAAATGTAACTTATTAGTAATCCTTTTTCATTGAATTCCCCTTTAAGGGATACCCCTAAATATACTATAATTACATCCAATGGTTGTTAACATGATGAATCAAGCTAACAATCGATGTGAAGATCAATATGATGACTATTCTAATGAGATTCCCCGTCTGATGGGAAAGGGAAACAAAAACTTCATCACGATACTCTCTATGTTAAGTTAATTTTTAAATAGAAACATGGGTCAAGATAAGCATTCAACACCCCCTTATAAATAACATGTCACAATCAATAGCTTAAAGAGACAAAGGCCTCCCACTTTTAATGGATCATCTGATCCCTCAATTGCCAATCAATCGATGAAATCCATTTAAATGATCATATCAATCATTAAATGTTCCGAAGAAGAGAAGGTTCTTTTATCTGCTTTTCCTATGGAGGGTAAAGATGATAAATGGTATACATTAGTAAAAAATATGAAACATGAGGAAGATATCAAGTCATTAGAATGGAAGGATTAATGGGAAATTATTTTCAATAAATATTTTCCCCAGACACTCCAACTTAAGATGGAAAGGGAATTCCTTACTATCAAGAAGAAAGATGATAAATCCATCAATGTGTATGAGGAAAACATCACAAGGATTTAACGATATTCTTTCGGATCAAACATTACCCATGAATACAAGGTTATACACTTCTTTTTTGGGATAAAACCTAGCTAACAGAAAGCCCTAGTGTTCAAAAACATTGATAGCTCTGAGGAAATTGTCAGATATTCCCTCAATGTCGAAATGGAGATTATAGAATCTCAGGGGTATAAGGGGATAATAAGTGGATAATGGAATTTAATTATAGAGGATTGATGGATAAATCCAATATTTATAAGAAATTCCAACACCCCACTTTCCAAAGGTGTAGAAAGAAGCACCATAGAAATTTCCTGAAGGGGATGAAGAAATTATTTAGTTGTGGAAGAGAAGGGATCCTAGATATTAACTACTGAAAAGAATAACCTTATCATGTGATAGAAGAGATGAACACTCCATTCAACCTTCAACACATTTTTCATTGCTTTAAATACAAAAACCATGGATCTTTTCAAACCACTTCCCCAATAAAAGGGTTTTCGGAGGCAAGCAAAAACCTCTAAGGTATCAAGGGAGAGCTTTTTTCATCACTACCACTTAAGAGAACCACAACAACAATGTGGTGATAGGTACAATAATTTTTTTTCCATGAATAGAAAACGCACTCTCTGATTCTATTTATACACGTTTATTTATATCCTGACTATTTAGTATAACTATCTAAAACCCACCAAAAATCATTGATGTAGATATGTTAGTGCGAATGGAAAATAGGGAAATCATTTCATCCTATGAATATAACTCCTCATATGTCACAATTTGAGGATTGAACTTCTTGGTAAACCTTGTCATAATCCCAAAGGTAGAACTTGATTCAATTTTTGGTGTGGATTAGATTAACCTATATAAAGAAAACATTATTTTCGTGAGAGTGAAATCACTCTATATAAGGAAAATTGACCCTCGATTTGGTACAAGTTCAAAAAAGACGATGAATCGTCTTTAGCACCATCATCTCAAGAGTGTATATTACTATCATATGAGAAAATGTATCTTTATAAAATGATTGATTATATGGAATCAATCATCTTATTAGACAAGCCTATTCTGAGGGAATTCATTGAAGTGTGTTTCCTTAGGATTTTCCCAGTCTTCTTCTTGGATAAGATGTTGAATTCTCAATTGATCTTATACTTGGGGATTTACCAATATCGAAGACTCCATATAGAATGGCCATTGTGGAAAAAAATTTCTAAATAAAAAACTACAGGATAATATAGATAATGGGTTTTACACTAAAGAGCATCACCATGGGGTGCACTAGTCCTCTTCATCACGAAGAAAGATGGGTCAATGTGCCTTTTCATTGATTATCGTGAAGTCAACAAATTCACGATAAAGAATTCATTTCCTCTACCTTGTAATGATGACGTTTTTGATCAAAAATGTGGAGAAAAATACCTATTCAAGTTGGATTTGCAGTGGGGATATTACCATGAATAGGTGAAGATGGAGGATATCCCCAGGACTAATATTTGTACATGTTATGGGAATTATGAATTCATAGTAATTCCTTTTAGAATCACTAATGTTTAGAAAATCTTCATGGATGTGATTAATATAGCCTATTGAGATTACCTCATCCAATTTTTGGTAGTATTTTTAGACGATATTCTAAAATATTATAAAACCAAGGAGGAGCTTGATGAGTATCTAAGAACATTACTAGAGACCTTGTGAAATGAGAAGCTTTATGCAATGTAAAACAAGTGTGAATTCTTGTTGAAGGGAGTTTCATATTTAGATCACATAATCTTAAGCAATGGGATATATATGGATCCCTATAAGATATCTATAATTTTGGGATGGTTGATGACAACATATATGCCAGATATATGTAGATTCTTGGTGTTTTCTGGATATTATAGCTATTTTTTGAGAAATTTATCATGATTTTCAAACCATCTTACAAAGATAACTCAGAAGGGAGTCATGTTTTCTTGGAGTTATGAATGTGAAGAGAGCTTCAAGGTGTTGAAAAGGAGGCTTTACCTAGGCCCTCACACACACTACCCACAATCGGAGTGTAACATCCCAAGTAATTAATGAATAATAGATATTTTTATCTATGTCTATTAATTAATTAGATAGTGTTTTAGAGGCTTAAAATTAAAATAAATCCAATCTTAAGCATGGAATACACTAATATTTTTAAAAGATTATTTTACTGCCTTTTAATGGAAAACCATTTTTAAATCTATCTATTGACAATTTTATAAGCTACGTTTGTCAAAATAATCTTATTCCTTATGATTGGGACATCAAAATTTACTTTGTGTGAATTTTTGGTATTTTTTCGATAAAGTTCATTTTTTTAATGAATACTGAAAAATGTTGTATTTTAATTCAAAACCTCTTTTTAATATAATTTATTTATATGATTATATTATCTTTTGAATTGGTTTTAAAGTGAAATTAGAATATATTTTTACAATTTAATCCAATGGTGGTCATTGGAATCAATTTCACTTTGAAATTGGACTTAAACTAATGTCAATCTTTTGATACGTATTGTTTCATAAAAACATGCTATTTCCCCTGACAGAGGGAATTAATTATTAAATTAATTAATGCAACTTATATGTTTTGAATTTTTGAAAATAGAAATCACTTTTGAATTCAGAATATCAAATATAGCTTAGGGTGAAGTTTTGGTATTTTTCTGAAAAACATCAATTTTTGATGAATAGTGAAACCACTGAGTAGAAGTTAAAGAAACTGATTTTTTGATTAAATGAAACTCTGCCACTTCTGGGATTTGATTTTCAAAAATCCTACATACATGGTTTTCATTAAGAAGAATAATTTGGATCAATGAGATTAAAATAATTTTTTGGTGAATAGTAACTTTTAAGTTCTTAATCGCGATTAGAGGTAATTAGTGTAGTTTAAGGTAAAAATAATGTTTTAAAAATATGATATGAGCTTGACACATGTACTATCCTCATTGAATGTGTCATGGACGACCATGAAAATCCATGGGTCAACTTGGGGACCCCATGGAACCACTTTGGTTGGGAAATGACATAAATAACTTTTTATTTAATGATAATGTAAAAATAACACAAACATGAGATGTTTTACTAAAAAAAATTACATGGGGTTATAAAAGTTGGATTTTAGAATATAAATAGTCATTGGAAATATAAATATATTTCCTACATCATAATATTTTTTTATAACTTTTAGACTTTAAATAAATTAAATTATTTATGACATCATGATGATATAGTGATTACCTCATTAATAAAGGATTTAAATAAAATGAAATGATAATGTAAAATCTATGACCTAAACATGTCCAAAACCTATTGGATGGGTGTATTTCAAACCCTTATCACCTTACCCTCTCATTATTTCAATGAGGGACCTTTTGAATCCGAAACCCATTTTAAAATAAAGGAACATTTCATTACTTTCCAAGAGTGCCCCTCCTCTCCTCTTATAAAAGGCCCCCACCTCTACCTCATTACCCACACTTCCAAAGCCTTTGGCTCAGCCAAATCCTTCCCATTTTGTCTCTAAACTTCCCTCTCTTACTCCTTGATGCCTCACTTTGGGCAGAAGTCTTCCCAAGGAAGCTTTTGTGCTCAAACCAAATGGAGTTACCCGATTTTAAGGTAATGTCTTCACCTGAGTCCTTTTGTTTTATTTTGCTTCTCCAACCCCCTAAAATCTTTTTATTAATTTATTTTGTAACAACTCTAGTATCTTAAATATACTAGGATGTTTTTATAAGAAGGATTCGTGCTGCACTTACACACACCTACATCTAATGGTTAAAGAACATACTGTTTCCGTGGATGGCGAATTTCTACCTCCCGAAACGATGATTGTTCAACATTCTTTTAACACTTTCAAAGGTGGCCATTAAGATGACACTATATTTATATATGATATATAATATGTTTATGTTTTCCTTAAGCTTATGTATTTTTCATTTTGGGCATACCATTATGGTTTCCATTTTGGGTAAACGCGATATCGTCATTTAAGAAAGTGCGGACTACAGCCCCCTCAAAGTGATTTGATTCGTTAATACCATATGTGGGACATATAAAGGATTAAGTTAAGATATTATATATTATATTACACTGGAATTATAATATAACTTTATATCACTATGATTCCATTCTATAAAATACGAAATAGAAATGAAAGTAGTGTTCATGCGTACGTACGACTTACCATCTCCATGAATGGTGCATTTCATTTCTTACCTCTAAATGATTATGTAATATTATAAATGCATGTATATACTGTATATATATGATATATATTATATATACATCATTATTATAATTATGGATATAATGGATACATGAACAACTTGTAATTATAAAGGGTTTATTTTTGACTCAAGTACCAATGATCGTTAAAACGACCGTTATTAACTTAAATAATTACATAGTGTTCATGACATGCCAATAAGTGATATAAAAGAAATAATTAACATTAAAAAAGTTCATAAACAATTAGAAATTAACAAAAGTTTATTATTCAGGAGATTAAAGAACGGTCGAGTCAAGTCGGACCCGAGGTATGGGACATCGTCTCAATCTCCTTTCATTGAGGCATATTTTGATGTATACACAACCTTCTTTTAAATAGTGTATAAACCCCTTTGACTTTTAAGTTTATTCAAAAGGAATCTTTTTTATATGAAGCGTTTACTAAACGAAAAAATTGAATGTTTTTGTCATACGTATGCGGCGACAACGACTTCTCCGCCGTCGTGACCATTATTTGAGTTCGGCTTCCTCTACAAGCCATACCTTCTTTTTAAAAGAATAATAAATACCATGTTTTACTTTTCTTTTATTTTGGTATTGAAAATGGTTTTCGTAATGTTTTTATATCAATGTGTTGTATTGATATCTTGTTATTGAAAGGTGTAAATGTTATGTTTCCATTATTCATGTTCTATGTGATACGATTATGTTGCGGTTCTTGGGCTTTGTTATGAAGACGAGAGGTTCCGTGATAAACTAAGGGAGGGTGAGCCCGATAATGCTCTCTAATGCATTGGGTAACACGAAGGAGTGAAACGTTAAGGTTTCTCTGAAGATATTTAGGGAATATACTGTGATGGGTATTCCAAACGTAACCAAGAGGGTTACTCCCTACGTAAGATTGTTATGAATGCCTCAAGTTACCTTTATGTCTTATGATTTCTATGATTTATTCATGAATTGATGAGGTATGTTAAAGTGCTTATGTTTTATGGGTAAATTATGATTTCATTATTATTTATATATGAGATTACGTTTCCTTTCCATATTTTTATAACCCATACTGAGCTTTTTATGCTCATCCCAAGTTTTTTTAAAATGTTTTTCACAGGTCAAGGGAAAGGTACATGATATGATGATAGTGTCAAAGAAGTGTCAAGAATGAATCCATGTCTTATTTTAAATATGTTTCCATTGATGGAAAAAAATGAATACTATCTTTATGTAACCACATTGTTTATATGTGGAATGTAATGCATGTTTTATGTTATAAATCTCTAAAACTCTATACCTGAAAAGATCCTCAAGGTGTATTCTTGAATTATCTCAAGATTAAGTAAGGTTTAAGAACGGGGCCTTATAGTTGGTATCAGAGGTCGGTTTACATAACTTTAGGAGTTAAAATTTTATTAAATGATTATCCAAAATAGTTTTTTTGAAATGATATAGCATTTGAAGATTACCATGTTGCTTCATCTAAGACATGTTTGTTCAGAATGGTTTTCCGCAAAGGAAACAGGGAAGCAGTGCAAGGAAGGCATACAGAAGGAAATAACCTTCAGAATCAGCATCCTGAGATGGTCAGAATTGGAACTGAACAGTTTGTTGCAGTAATGGCGTAGTTGACTCAAGCGATAAATGGTGGTGGTATCCATGCACAAGATCAGCCAGATCAACCGCAGAGGAACATGTCAGTGGTGGAGCATTTCATGAGGCAACATCTCCAATCATTCAAAGGATCATCTGACCCTGTGTTAGTTGAAGGGTGGATTAAATCACTAGAGAAGATTTTTTATGTCATGGGGTGTTCATACAATAAAAATTTTAGTCTTTCTATTTACCATTTGGAGGGTGAAACAGATCAGTGGTGGTCGATGGTTAAAAATATCTGGGATGCTGATGAGATTGATGCTCTCGACTTGGATGAATTCAAAGGTATGTTTCCTGAAAAGTATTATCCTAAGGATGTTCGACTTAGGATGGAAAAAAAATTCTTGGAATTGAGGCAAGAGGAAGACTCAGTGGCTGCCCATGAAGAAAGGTTCACTCAATTGGCAAGGTATGCTCCAAATTTTATCCGAGACCTTGATAGTTAAATGAATCATTTTTACTTAGGATTAAAGCCAAAATATCGAAGGGCATTAGATTCTCATGAGATTAAAAGTTATGAAAAGCTTGTTTGATGTGCTTAGAAGGTGGAAATGGAGTTTTCTGATGACCAAGTGTTTTATAACAACCAACAGAAGAAGAGACCAAGGTGGCAGGAGAAAGGGAAGAATTCTTCAAAAAAGTCTGATGGTAAGAAATCTAAGTTTCCAGTTTGTGATAAATGTGGAAAAAGGCATGTTGGGGAATGTCTTTTGAATTTTGGAAAGTGCTATTGATGTGGTAAGATGGGACATAAGGCTCGTGATTGCACCGAAAAAGGTCAAGGTGATAGTAAGTTCAAATTTGATTTACAGTTAGTGAAATGTTTTAAGTGCAATGAGATGGGTCACTATGCAAACGAGTGTCCGACAAAGAGCTCGAGTGATGGGAAGCAGTTAGACTATAAGTAGAATGGGGTTGTGAAATCCTTTGCAACTACTTCAGCAGATGTCGGGCCATCAAATGAAGTTGTATCAGGTACTTTGTTTGTTTCTTCAGATTATGCAAATGTGTTGTTTGATTCGGGGTCTACACATTCTTTTATCTCTGAAACC
This sequence comes from Viscum album, assembly GCA_963277665.1. Lineage (NCBI taxonomy): Eukaryota > Viridiplantae > Streptophyta > Magnoliopsida > Santalales > Viscaceae > Viscum > Viscum album. The sequence continues at coordinate 677,448,002 of OY728126.1, read as the reverse complement.
TTTTCTAGTAAAATTGGAATACCATCTAAAGAAATGACTCCTGAACATGTGGTAAAAACACCTGAGGGAAATGTTGAGGCAAAAGAAATTTATAAGAATCTTCCAATCCTTATCCGTGGAAAGAACCTACTTGCAAACCTTATTGTTTTACCTCTAGTAGAGTTTGATGTTATCCTGGGTATGGATTGGCTCTCTATTTAGCATGCTATGATTGACTGTAGAGATAAAGAAGTTTCTTTTCAGAAAGAATTTTAGTTTGTGTACAAGAATGAACCCTTACTGTTGATAACATATCAAGAGGTCGAGAAACTTGTAAAAGATGGAAATGAATGTTACCTTGCACATATTGTTGAAAACATGGGAACTGTTCAGATTAATGATGTGCCAGTGGTAAATGAGTATCCTGATGTTTTTCTTGATGAGTTGCCTAGAATAATACTAGATCAGGAAGTTGAATTTACTGTTGACTTAGTTCTTGATTCCAAGACAATTTCCAAACCCCCTAATCTAATGGCTCAAATTGAACTTTTAGAGTTGAAGGAGAAATTGCAAGATTTATTAGAGAAAGGTTTCATTCGACCTAGAACGTCACCATGGGGTGCTCCTGTTTTATTTGTTAAAAAGAAAGATGGTTTTATGAGACTTTGCATTGAATATAGATCCTTGAATAACATCACTGTTAAGAACAAATATCCTTTGCCTCATATCAATGATTTGTTTGATCAGCTCCAAGGAGCTCAGTATTTTTCAAAGATTGACCTGAGATCGGGGTACCATCAGCTGAAGGTAAAGGAAGTAGATGTTCCAAAGACTGTGTTTCGTACAATATATGGACATTATGAATTTGTAGTAATGCCTTTTGGGCTAACTAATGCACCTTCTATATTCATGGACTTAATGAATATAATTTTCCATGAGTTCTTGGACAAGTGTGTGGTGGTTTTTATTGATGATATTTTGGTGTTTTCTAAAAGTAAAGAGGAGCATGAAAGGAATTGAAGGGTTATTTTGAAAACCTTAAAAGAAAAGAAATTGTATGGGAAATTCAGCAAGTGTGAGTTTTTGTTGAAACGAATTTCTTTCCTTGGTCACATTGTTTGTAAAGATGGGATAACCGTTGATCCTGCAAAAACAAAGGTTGTTGAAGAATGGCCAAGACCCATAAATGTAACACAGATTCACAGTTTCCATGGTTTGGTTGGCTATTACCGAAGGTTTTGTAGAAATATTTCACGGTTATCTAGTCCAATGACTATGCTAACTCGGAAGGGTGTTATGTATATCTGGGCAAAATAATGTGATGATTGTTTTTTGGAACTGAAAAGAATATTGGTGAATGCTCCGGTTTTGGCACAACCTTCCAAGAATGGTGAGTTTGTTATATACAGTGATGCTTCATTGAAAGGACTTGGTTGTGTCCTAATGCAGAATGATTAGGTAATTTCTTATGCTTCACGACAGTTGAAAACTCATGAGGTAAATTACCCTACACATGATTTGGAGTTAGCTGCTGTTGTTATCTCTTTAAAAATTTGGATGCATCATTTGTATGGAGTAAAGTGTGAAATATATACTGACCACAAAAGTTTAAAGTATATATTCACTCAGAATGAATTGAACATGAGACAAAGGAGATGGATAGAATTAATCAAGGATTATGAATGTACAATTCATTACCATTCGGGAAAAGAAAATAAAGTGGATGATTCTTTGAGTCGAAAAAGTAATGCTTCATTAGAAATGTTGCGGTTGGAACGTGATCCTTTGGTTAAGGATTTGATGAACATTGGCATAGAAGTTGTTGGTGCAGGATGTTCTTCTGTTTTGTTTCAGGTATCAGTGAAATCATCTCTATTAGACAAAATCAAGCAAGCACAGAAGCAATACAGTGAGTTGCAGAAAAAGGTAGAGATGGTTCAGAAGGGTAAGTTGCCCGAATTCAACACTGATAATGATTGTGTTTTGAGATTTGGGAAGTGATTGTGTGTGCCTTGTGATTCACAGTTGAAGAGAGAGTTGTTATGTGAAGCTCATAGTTCTCCATTTTCAGTTCATCCTGGCAGAACTAAGATGTACAGAGATCTGCAGGAGTATTACTGGTTGGATGGAATGAAAAGAGATATTTCTGATTTTACTGTGAAGTGTTTGACTTGTCAATAGGTTAAAGCACAGTGGCAGTTACCGAAAGGGATGCTTCAACCATTACCAGTGCCATAGTGGAAATTGGAGAATATATCCATGGAATTCGTTGTGGGATTACTGAAGACCCCTCGAGGTAATAATGTAATCTGGGTTATTGTTGATCGCTTGACTAAATCTGCTCATTTCCTTGCTATACGAGATAATTTTCCCTAGATCATCTTTCCCGTTTGTATCTTAAAGAGATAGTCAGGTTACATGGAGTTCCTCTCTCCATTGTATCTGACCGTGATCCCAGGTTCACTTCTAACTTTTGGGAAGGCCTTCAGAAGATGTTGGGTAATGAATTAAATTTTAGTACAGCTTTTCATCCTCAATCAGATGGGAAGTCAGAACGAAAAATTCAGACATTGGAGGATATTCTACGTTCTTACTCTATGGATTATTAGGGAAGTTTGGACCAACATCTTTCTTTGGTTTAATTTTCATATAATAACTGTTTCATTCCAGTATACATATGGCACCATTTCAGGCATTATATGGGAAGCGGTGTCGAACTCCTGCTTTTGGGGATGAAGTGGGTGAAAGAAAGCTGATGAGACCAGAATTGGTAGAAGAGTTGGCAGAAAAAGTTCATCTGATACAGAAACAAATGAGAAAAGCTCAGAGCTGGCAGAAAAGTTATGCGGACAATTGGAGGAAGGATCTATCTTTTGAGGTAGGTGATCATGTTTTTCTCAAAGTCTCACCATGGAAAAGTGTGATGCAATTTGGTAAGAAATGAAAGCTGAGTCCAAGGTTCGTTGGACCATATGAAATTCTGGAGAGAGTTGGATCAGTTGCATACCAGGTGGATTTACCTTCGAGTTTAACTCAGGTACACAATGTTTTTCATGTTTCGATGCTGAGAAAGTACATGCCAGATCCATCTCATGTTTTGAGTCCAGAGGTAGTTCAGCTGGAGGAGATCCTATCTTATGAGGAACAACCGGTCCAGATTCTTGACCATAGGGAGCATGTGTTACGGAATAAGGTGATTAATCAGGTAAAGGTTTTGTGGAAAAACCACATGATGGAAGAGGCAACATGGGAATCTGAAAATGCAATGAGGGATAAGTACCCCCATTTATTCGATAAGTAAATAAATTGCCGGGACACAATTTTCTAAAGGGAAGAAGGATGTAACATCCCATGTAATTAATGAATAATAGATATTTTTATCTATGTCTATCAATGAAAAGGAAATATTTTTTAGAGGCTTAAAATGAAAATAAATCCAATCTTAAGCATGGAATACACTAATAATTTTAAAAGATTGTTTTAATACCTTTTAATGGAAAAACATTTTTAAATCTATCTTTTTACAATTTTATAAGATATGTTTTTTAAAATAAACTTATTCTTTATGATTGGGACATCAAAATTTACTTTGTGTGAATTTGTTGTATTTTTCCGATAAAGTTCAATTTTTTAATGAATAGTGAAAAATGTTGTATTTTAATTCAAAACCTCTTTTTAATATAATTTATTTATATGATTAGATTGTCTTTTGAATTGGTTTTAAAGTGAAATTAGAATATATTTTTACCATTTAATCCAATGGTGGTCATTGGAATCAATTTCACTTTGAAATTCGACTTAAACTAGTGTCAATCTTTTGATACTTATTATTTCATAAAAACACGCTATTTGCTCTGACAGCGGGAATTAATTATTAAATTAATTAATGAAACATATTTGTTTTTAATTTTGTAAAATAGACATCATTTTTTAATTCAGAATATCAAATAAATATTAGGGTGATGTTTTGGTATATTTCTGAAAAACAACAATTTTTGATGAATAGTGAAACCACTAAGTGGTAGTTAAAGAAACTGATATTTCGTTTAAATGAAACTTTTCCACTTCTGTGATTTGAATTTCAAAAATCCGACATACATGGTTTTCATTAATAAGTAAAATGTGGATCAATGAGATTAAAATAATTTTTTGGTGAATTGTAACTTACAAGTTCTTAATCGAGATTAGAGGTAATTAGTGTAGTTTAAGGTAAAAATAATGTTTTAATAATATGAGATGAGATTGACACATGTCATACCATCATTGGATGTTTCATGGCCGACCAAGAAAATCCATGGGTAAACTTGGGGACCCCATGGAGCCACATTGGTAGGGAAATGACATAAATAACTTTTTATTTCATGTTAAAGTAAAAATAACACAAACATGAGAAGTTTTACTAAAACAGTTTTTACATGGGGTTATACAAGTCAGATATTTGGTTATAAATAGTCATTGGAAAGATATAAAGATTTCCTACATCATAGTAGTTTTTTATAATTTTTAAACTTTAAATAAATTTAATTATTTATGACATAATTATGATGCACCGATTACCTCATTAATAACATATTTAAATAAAATGAAATGATAATGTCAAATCTATGACCTAAACATGTCAAAAACCTATTTTATGGGTGGATTTCTAACCCTTATCACCTTACCCTGGAATTATATCAATTTGGGACCTTTAGAATCCGAAACTCATTTTAAAATAAAGGAACATTTCTTTACTTTCCAAGAGTGCCCCTCCTCTCCTCTTATAAAAGGACCCAAACTCTACCTCCTTACCCACACTTCCAAAGCCTTTGTCTCGGCCAAATCCTGCCCATTTTGTCTCTCCACTTCCCTCTCTTACTCCTTTAAGCCTCACTCTGGGCAGAAGTCTTCCCAAGGTAGCCTTTGATCTCAAACCAACGGGAGTTACCCGATTTTAAGGTAATGTCTTCACTTAAGTCCTTTTTTTTATTTTTCTTCTCCAACCCCCTAAAATCATTTTATTCATTTCATTTGTAACAACTCCAGTATCTTCAATATACTATTATGTTTTCATAAGAAGGATTCGAGCTACACTTACACACACCTACATCTAATGGTTAAAGAAGATACTGTTTCTGTGGATGGCGAATTTCTGCCTCCCGAAATGATGATTGTTCAATATTCTTTTAACACCTTCAAAGGTGGACATTAAGATGAAACTATATTTATATATGATATATAATATGTTTATGTTTTCCTTAAGCTTCTGAATTTTTCATTTTTGGCATACCTTTATGGTTTCCATTATGGGTAAACGCGATATCTTTATTTAAGTGCGGACTACCGCCCCCTCAAAGTGATTTGATTCGTTAATACCATCTGTTGGACGTATAAAGGATGAAGTTATGATATTATATATTATATTACACTGGAATTATAATATACCTTTATATAATTATGATTCCATTCTATAAAATATGAAATAGAAATGAAAGTAGCGTTCATGCGTACGTACGGCTTACCGTCTCCATGAACGGTGCATTTCATTTCGTACATCTAAATGATTATGTAATATTATAAATGCATGTATATACTGGATATATATGATATATATGATATATACATCATGATTATAATTCTGGATATAATGGATACATGAAAAAATTGTTATTATAAAGGGTATATTTTTTACTCAAGTACCAATGATCGTTAAAACGACCGTTATTAACTTAAATAATTACATAGTGTTCATTAAATGGCAATAAGTGATATAAAAGAAATAATGAACATTAAAAACATTCTTAAACAAGTATAAATTAACACAAGTTTATTATTTGTGATATTAAAGAACGACCGAGTCATGTCGGACCCGAGGTATGGGACTTCGTCTCAATCTCCTTTCATTGAGACATATTTTGATTTATATACAACCTTCTTTTATACAGTGTATAAACCCCTTTGACTTTTAAGTTTATTCAAAAGGAATATTCTTTATACGAAGCATTTACTAAACGACAAAAGGGAATGTTTTTTTCGTATGTATGCTGTAGAGTCCCAAAGCTTGACGTACATGGAAATTACATTACTTTAGTGGAATACTTAATACATAACAAAAACAGACACACAAGGACCATAATAGTTTAGTGTCTTTGGAAACTTTGAACATAATCTTCTAATCATGGTGAAAGGTCTTCAACATCTCCCATAAAGATCTTCCAATTTTTGTTTCCTTAACTAAAACCTTTCTTTTAATCCTGGGGAAAGATAAAACATAAAAAGGGTGAGCTCAAATGATCAGTAAGTGTAAGCATGTATAAAATAAAACACACCATATACATTTTAACTTAAAAACTTGAACATAATGTTTAAACATAAAAATATTGAGAAATGAATTAAAACATGGAAGCACATAAGGCATAGATCATAATGGAACATAAATCATGATAACATAGCATATGAATAAATCATGTTATTGTGGCATCCATTAAGAACATGTAATGATTTCCATAGTAGCTAAGGCATTGGTTCCAAGACCATCTTAGTGGACAAAGTCCCTTTCTGAATCGAGTTCACTTCTTGTTTCAGTCCTGTTTTACTGAACCAGTTTAACCTGCCATTCCAGCCATTTCTATCTCATGAGATATAAATATTTACCCAATGCATTGGAGGGAGATATAGGTCCCACCCATCTCATAATGAAATCATTCTTACTTGTGCCACAAAATAAACATACATCATTCATAATAACCCAATGAATAAAATGGGATTCATAAACAAAATCCCATCATCACATAATCCATATCAAAGAAATGGATATCATTTCATAAAAAGAAAAGTGAAACCATGTAAATCATAGAGACATTATACTTGAAACATACACATATGAAATAATGTCATCTTAGATGGAAAATGGTTTTGATAAAACACTTGAAATGAATTCTTGAGGAAAATATCCTTTCTTCTTCAAAATCATTTTCTTTTCACAAAATGTCATGAAATTTTAAAAGAAAAGGATTTTGTTGAAAGTATTCATGAAATATTTTGGAGGAAGCTTCTTGAAAATAAGTCTTTATAAAACCGTAAAAATCCGTTCGTGCTGTATAATTTTAAAAAATATTCTTCTCGTACTTTTGCCGAAATAGTAAAAAAGTACCTCGTAAAAGAAAGATTCCATACATACCATGTAGTAAAAGTAAAAAATGAGTAAAAAGGACATTAAAAATACATGAAACTATTTTTAGGAAACATGGACATGGATGAGAACAATAACCCCAGTAAATACTTACGAATAAACAATCTCGGATAAAAACGAGATTGGAAAAGTTATCCCTTACCTTATGTCCGATATGCTTTATATGTATCCGAACCTCCTGTATAATGATTTAAATAATGCATTGACATATTACATAATCATATTCATTATTATGATATCATATATGGTTCACTTATGAATTTATATTACCCTTTCTTTTATAAATTCCATGTTAAAGAGTGTTTTGGGTAAAATCGTTTCATTTGTCGTCCGTGTTTTGACTTGAAATTATTCATATGATTACTTAGATCATGATTACATAATTCCAGAATATAAAAAATGATTTATATATAATATATATTCAGAATATACATATATATAATAGATTGATAAATGGAAATAAATACACCGTTCATGGAGACGGTAGGTCGTACGTATGCATGAACGTTGTTTTCGTTTCCTTATTGAGTTGAATGAAATTAAGTAGATGACATACATATGTAAATAAATCCATTAGATTCATAATGTCATATATTTAATTATTATTTCTTATATATACTTTATAATCATTCTTAAATGGTTAACATAGAGAATGAATCTCATCGCGTCGTGGAGACGGTAGTCCGTACGTACGCACGAGCGATGATATCATTTCCATAATTATTGAATTGAATTGGAGTGGATGATACAATATATAAGAATCATTATGTTGTTATAATAACTATGTATAGTTATTCTTTACACCATTATACCAATCCATGTAAGGTGTTGGTGGAAAAACAGATTACACCACGGCGTGGAGACGGTATTCCGTACGTACGCACGCACGGTGATTTTGTTTTCCGTAGGATGGATAGAAGGTGAAATGGTGTTTTTTCATATTTATAATAAAAAATAAGTATATTAGTGATACTGATGTTATTAATTTATAATTAAACAACTAATGAAGAAGAAGTTTAAGAAGAAAGAAACTTGAAAGAATTGGGAGAAGAAATTACCTCTTCTTCGATACGCCTCTTTGAAACCTCCTCTTAGGGCACTAAGATTGGTCTTTAAAGTAGACCAGAACCTCTAGTATGTTTCTAGGGAAGTGTATAAGATAATTTTTCAGGGGTTTTACGAGCTTGAAGGCTCAAATTGGTGTGAGGAGGAGAGGGAGGAGGTGCCCTTTTATAAGGGGTGAGAGGGGCACCTTTGGAATTCTTAAAAATATTAATTTATAATAAATCTAACCCCACTTAAAAAACTCCAATAATGACTCATATCCGAATATTAGATTTTATATGGTTGTAATATCATCAACCAATCAAATATGGACATGTTAGGTATTTATTTTAAACATTATCAACTTGATTTATCCTTATTTTGTCAATTTAATTTTATTTGTGGTAATAACATTCTAAAATTTAAATTAGAACAAATAATTACTTATTTGTTGTGAATTTTCCATAATTGGATACTTTATAACATTTTCAAACATATAAATTAAAATTTATAATTTTTAAATATATTTGTGATTTTTAAAAAATTTTATAATATATTATGTTTATAAAATAACAATAGTGTCAATTTTGACACTATTCATTTATTTGAATTTAAATAAAATATATACAGAAGATATGTTCGAACCAAAAGCTTTAATAGATCATAAAAGGTATTATGAATGTAAAAAATTAGTGTAGCACATTAAATAGTTCATATAATATTTATTTTATTATTATTAAAATCATTTATTTGATTTATCTCTTAATAAATAAATTACTGCAACATTTTTGTATAATTATTTAATATACATAATTGTTGCATAAAAACTAAAAATAAAATCCTATGATGAAGCTAAATCTATTAAATTTCATTATAATATTTTTACTAGAATTTATCATCATAAAATCACAATATTTAAATTGTTATATTTATTAAATTATGAAGGTGACAACTTTGGCATCATTTAAAATAAAATAGTATAAGTGTCATAATCGGTTTTATAAGACATTAAATGGACCATATTTCGACCATTGGATGACTATGGTTTATATGTACGTGGAAAATAAATTTTGGTCAGGATTTTGGGAATTTTATGGTAACTATTAGTTTAAAAAAACTATATTCTTGATTTTTCACTAGATTAACAATTTCTGCATCACTATTGTGTTACAATTAATGATAATTATTTAATCCCTAAAAAATATAAATAAATTCATATGATGTAGATAATTTCATTATATTTCTGGATACAATTCATGTTCGATGTTTTATTAAGTTTATCACTAAATTAAAATTAATATACTTATAAGATTTAAGAGAGTGACATGTTGTCACTTTCTTTGGTTTTAATAATAATTAAATTATTTTCATGGTCAAAAGTCCATAAAATAAATCTAGTCTGACCCTTAGGTTATATGGGTCTACATGTATCCATAAAATAGAATTTTGGCATGTGTTTGGGTAATTTTATAATATTATATTTACCCCTAATTACCCGATTTACCATTAACTCTGGTAAATAAAATTTACTGTAGTTACTATTCATAATTCCCAAAAATAAAAATTAGCTTTTTAACATAATTTGGACCCACTGATTCAAAATATGGAATCCATTTTCCCAAATTCAATACACAAAAGTTGCAGAAAATAAATTAAAATTAATCCCGTTGTTGAAAGAAAACGGGTTTTTCTTTAGCACATTGCAAAAGATTGAATTGATTTAAGGTACGGATTTAATGTAAAATAAATGCCGATGACATACATTATACTAAATGGTATGAATATATTATATTTATACTTTAACACCATTAAATATTATAATTTAACCATATAAATTATTGCGATGAAAAAAGTTATTTTTAATTAAAATATAGTGTGTTTTTACTATTCATCAAAATATGAAAGTTACCAGAATAATATGAAAAATTTATCCAATGTAAATTTTTATTTCTTGATTCCAAATAAGAATTTTATTTTGTCAAATTGATCTTATAAACATGTCATAAACTAGATTTAATGTGGGTGCGCCATCAAAAGGCGACAAAACAGCATTTTTTGAAAAATACTTATTTTAACCGAAAAATTTATTTTGTTCTTATACCATGTTTTTGAAAATGTGTAAGATGAATAGTAATGTTATGAAATTCAAAATTTAGTTAATACTATTCATAACGTATAGTTCATAATAATATTATAATAATATATCGTTGTTTAGTAAAACCCGGTATTGCGTACAACACACGCTATCGAGGAAGGTTGCGATTGCGTGTAATGCAAGCCAAGTCAGGGTTGCGTGTTGTGCAAGAATCCTTTTTTGTTTTTTATAATAGAATCCAACCATATTTCATTTATAAATTGAATACATATAAATATATATACTCAATGTTGCGTAGAATAACTATTATCAAAATAGTGTATAACACGATCCAAGAATAGTGTTGTGTATACTGTAAGCTAATACGGTGTTGCGTATAGCGCAAGGTAATCTTGGTGTAGCATACAACACAAGGAATTAATGAAATTAAAAGAATATTTTTCATATAATATCGGGGTGTTACATTCTACCCCCCTTAAAATGAATTTCGCCCCCAAAATTCGTCTGGGTTATAAATGGTTTACTACTTGAAAGTTTGTTTAATAGAAACCCACATCGTAAAAAGGAATACCAAAACATGGCATTAAAAACTAAAGTATGAAATGTAACAGTTATCCAAATTAAAACATCACTGGGTTTCCACATAGGAGAACATAGGTGAAAATATGGATATGGAAGAAAAATCTAACCATCAAGTACTGATGGAGAGTGGTAGAGAACATGGCTATGAAAAAACCAAAAATCACAAAGCTATTGATTTGTGATGATCTAAGGTACCATCTGATTCATCGGATATAAGGGAACTAGGACATCATTTTTGGTTTTCAAGATCATTTCCCTAAAGTTGATGAATTAAAAGAAATAATTTCATGATTTTGGCACAATCTCATTGTTGTTCGTGAATTGAACAATATCCACTTCATCCCTTAAAGAAATAAAGTTGAATATGTTATTCGTGATGTGTTAGCAGATCATGTGATAGAATGATGGGTCATTCCATCTCTTTCAAACAAAAGGTTAGAAAAAGTTATAAGTCCATCTTATAGTTAGATTAATCGTATATGGTTCCAAAAATGAACTTATACATCATATATCATACCACGTAATAAAATAAAACTAGTTTCTACTAACCAGGGACTTTCTATAGGCCAGTGGAAGGCGATAAAGGCCAGTCGCACTTTGGATGTGGGTTCGATTCCCACAGCCTTGTCCGACGTGATGGGTTGTTGCCCGTCCTGCAGGTTTTCCTTTTTCTAAAACTATATTACTATAACATCCCATCAATAATATCGAAAAAACTTTTATCCTTAAACAATACTAACTTGTGTCCATCATAATCCCTTCCAATATTTAGGCTTATCCATAATACTGGAGTCCACTCTCATAATATAGTGAAAATGATTACCAGAGATTTAATACCATCGTTGATCCCCATATATCATAAGATATGTCTGGTTTGTCACATTCCAAACATTCGAAGGCCTTAATCATGTATTCTCTTGAAAAATGAATACCCATTCAACCTTAGTGAAAACATGAATGCAGTTAAAAGTTAACACTTTCCACATACCAAAATCCTTCAAATTTTATATACTCAAACCATGATATCACTTAGTCCTTATATCAATCATGAGCTCATGAATACAATCAAACATCTCATTATCTTCTTATTCCTTCATTATACGCATATCATCTACTTTGCAAAAATATCTGAAAAACCTTCCATGGTTACTGGTACCATTCAAAATGTACTTTCAAATACTTTTAGGAAAAACAATAGTGTAACAATCCTTAGATGATTCTTTATTCCATAGCACCATTAACTATACAACATAACTCTCGATAAACATACAATCATTCCCCTACCTTCTAAAACAACCGACTGAGCTTCAACACTTCTTTCAGCTCATATATCATTTGTAGTCTCCTCATCATCATCCACATAAATACTACCCATATGACCATGCTTATTCTCTTCATGAGATTTTCCATTAGGGAATTGGTTTGCATAATTCCCATTCATTCCACATTTAAAACATCTAATCATTGTTGATGTCGTAGCAATACCATTATAATTCTCCATGGTGTTAACTGAACCTTTTCCTTTGAACTTACTGGCTTTGTGTCCTTCTTTTCCACACCCAATGCATCTTCCAGTTCCTTTGAAACAATCTCCCTGATGCCTCTTCCCACATGATTTACATGAGGGAAATTGAACTTTCTTTCCTCTATGATCATCATGAAACTCCATCATTCTCTAATTATCTGAGTCGGGAAACATACCAAAGTTGAGATTATTGATCATATTATGAGATTGCTGATTAGGCATAATAACGATGTTTGGACTTCCAGATCCCGTTTCATTTGGTTTCTCATGAAGAAAATCATTCCATTGTCTATCATATCCTCCATTATAGTGAATCTTCTTATTTCCAGCCATTTTCTAAAACCCAAAAAGAATAGTGTGAGAGGCAAAAATCATGCTAGGGAAAACAACATTGTAAAGGGGGAGTATCCTCAATATCTAACTTCTTAGGTTAAATTATATGATAGTTACCGTAGTTCTAGGACTGTATCCTATATGTATACTTATCCTTAGGGACATCCCTATACATACCTAAGAAATATCTCTAGGGATCTCACTAACGTTTTCGCATCCTAGTTTCCAATGGTTGACTAATCCTTTCCTCTAATACCAACTGTAGAGACCCGAAGCTTGACATACATGGACATTATATTACTTTAGTGGAATACTTAATACATAACAAAAACAGACACACAAGGACCGTAATAGTTTAGTGTCTTTGGAAACTTGGAACGTAATCTTCTAATCGTGGTGAAAGATCTTCAACATCTCCCATAAAGATCTTCCACTTTTTGTTTCCTTAACTAAATCCTTTATTCTTATCCTGGGGTAAGATAAAACATAAAAAGGGTGAGATCAAATGCTCAGTAAGGGTAAGCATGGATAAAATAAAACACACCATATACATTTGAACTTAAAAACATGAACATAATGTTTAGACATAAAAATCATGAGAAATGACTTAAAACATGGAAGCACATAAGGCATAGATCATAATGGAACATAAATCATGATAACATAGCATAGTAATAAATCATGTAATTGTGGAATCCATTAAGCACATGTAATGATTTCCATAGTAGCCAAGGAATTGCTGCCAAGACCATCTTAGTGGACAAAGTCCCTTTCTGAATCGAGTTCACTTCTCGTTTCAGTCCTGTTTTACTAAACCGGTTTAACCTGTCGTTCCGGCCATGTCTATCTCAAGAGATATAAATCTTTACCCAATGCATTGAAGGGAGATATAGGTCCCTTCCATCTCATAATGAAATCATTATTACTTGTGCCACAAAATAAACCTACATCATTCATAATAACCCAATGAATAAAATGGTATTCATAAACAAAATCCCATCATCACATAATCCATATAAAAGAAATGGATATCATTTCATAATAATAAAAGTGAAACCATGTAAATCATAGAGACATTATACTTGAAACATACACATATGAAATAATGTCATCTTAGATGGAAAATGGTTTTGATAAAACACTTGAAATGAATTCTTGAGGAAAATATCCATTCTTCTTCAAAATAATTTTCTTTTCACAAAATGTCATGAAATATTAAAAGAAAAGGATTTTTTTGAAAATAGTCATGAAATATTTTGGATGAAGATTCTTGAAATTAAGGATTTATAAAACGGTAAAAATCCATTCGTGACGTATAAGTTAAAAAAACATTCTTCTCGTACTTTTGCCAAAAAATTCAAAAAGTACATCGGAAAAGAAAGATTCCATACATACCATGTAGTAAAAGTAAAAAATGGGTAAAAAGGACATTAAAAATACATGAAACAATTTTTAGGAATCATCGACATGGATGAGAACAATAACCCTAGTAAATACTTACGAATAAACAATCTCGGATAAAAATGAGATTAGAAAAGTTATCCCTTACCTTATGTCCGATATGCTTCGTATGTATCCGAACCTCCTGTATAATGATTTAAATAATGTCATTGACTTATTACAGAATCATATTCATTGTTATGATATCATATATGGTTCACTTATGACTTTATATTACCCTTTCTTTTATAAATTCCATGTTAAAGAGTGTTTTGGGTAAAATCATTTCATTTGTCGTCCGTGTTTTGACTTGTAATTATTCATATGATTACATAGATCATGATTACTTAATTCCTGAATATAAAACATGATTTATATATAATATATATTCAGAATATACATATATAAAATAGATCAATAAATGGAAAGAAATACACCGTTCATGGAGACGATAGGTCGTACGTACGCATGAATGTTGTTTTCGTTTCCTTATTGAGTTGAATGGAATAAAGTAGTGAAATACATATATACATAAATCCAGTAGCTTTATAATTTCATATATTTCATTAGTATTGCTTATATATACTTTATAATCATTCTTAAATGGTTAACATGGAGAATAAATCTCATCGCGTCGTGGAGACGGTAGTCCGTACGTACGCACGGGCGACGATATCGTTTCCATAATTATTGAATTGATTTGGAGTGGATGATAAAATATATAAGAATCAGTAGGATTTTATAATAACTATGTATAGTTATTCTTTACACCATTATACCCATCCATGTAAGGTTTTGGTGGAAAAACAGATTACACCACGGTGTGGAGACGGTATTCCGTATGTACGCACGCGCGGAGATTTTGTTTTCCGTAGGATGGATAGAAGGTGAAATGGGGATGCTTGATATTTATAATAACAAATAAGTATATTAGTGATACTGATGTTATAACTTTATAATGAAACAACTAATGATGAATAAGTTGAAGAAGTAAGAAGCTTGAAAGAATCGGGAGAAGAAATTACCTCTTCTTCGATACGCCTCTTTGAAACCATCTCTTAGGGAACTAAGATTGGTCTTTAAAGTAGGCCCGAACCACTAGGATGTTTCTAGGGAAGTGGAGAAGATAATTTTGAAGGGTTTGGCCGAGCGTGAAGGCTCAAATTGGTGTGAGGAGGAGAGCGAGGAGGTGCCCTTTTATAAGGAAGGAGGGGGGCACCTTTGGAATTCTTAAAAATATTAATTTATAATAAATCTAAAACCACTTAAAAACCTCCAAAAATGACTCATATCCGAATATTATATGAGTAATGGTTTTAATAGCATCAACCAATCAAATTTAGACATGTTAGGTATTTATTTTAAACATTATCAACTTGATTTATCCTTATTTAGTCAATTTAATTTTATTTGTGATAATAACATTCTAAAATTTAAATTATAACAAATAATTATTTATTTGTTGTGAATTTTCCATAATTGGATACTTTATAACAATTTCTAACATATAAATTTAAATTTATAATTTTTAAATATATTTGTGATTTTTAAACAATTTTATAATATATTATTTTTATAAAATAACAATAGTGTCAATTTTGACACTATTCATTTATTTGAATTTAAATAAACTATATACAGAAGATATGTTCGAACCAAAAGCATTAATAGAATTATAAATGGTCATAGGTATCTAGAAAATTAGTGTAGCACATTAAATAGTTCATAGAATATTTATTTTATTATTTTTAAAACCATTTAATTGGTTTATCTCTTAATAAATAAATTACTGCAACATTTTTGTATAATTATTTAATATACTTATTTGTTGCATAAAAATTAAAAATAAAATCCTATGATGAATTTAAATCTGGTAAATTTAATAATAATACTATTAATAGAATTTATCATCTTAAAATCACAATATTTAAATTGTAATATTTATTAAATTATGAAGGTGACAACTTTGGCATCATTTAAAATAAAATAGTATAAGTGTCATAATCGTTTTATAAGGCTCCAAATGGTCCAATATTCTACCATTGAATGATTATGGTTTATATGTACATGAAAAATAAATTTTGGTCAGGGTTTTGGGCATTTTATGGTTACTATTAGTTTAATAAAAACTATATTTTTTATTTTTCACTAGATAAACAATTTCTTCATCACTATTGTGTTACAATTAATGATAATTATTTAATACCTAAAAATTATAAATAAATTTATATGACGTATATAATTTCCTTATCTTTCCAGAGACTATTCATGTTCGAAGTTTCATGAAGTTTATAAATAAATTAAAATTAATATACTTATAAGATTTAAGAGAGTGACATGTTGTCACTTTCTTTGGTTTTAAAAATAATTAAATTATTTTCATGGTCAAAAGTCCATAAAATTAATCTAATTAGACCCTTAGGTTATATGGGTCTACTTTTATCCATCCAATAGAATTTTTTCATTTGTTAGGGTAATTTTATAATATTATATTTACCCTTAATTACCTGATTTACATTTAACTATGGTAAATAAAATTTACCGTAGTTACTATTCATAATTCCCAAAAATAAAAAGTAGCTTATTAACATAATTTGGACCCACTGATTCCAAATATGGAATCCATTTTTCCAAATTCAATACAAAAAGTTTCAGAAATTAAATTAAAATTAATCCTATTGTCGAAAGAAAACAGGGTTTTCTTTAAAACATTGCAAAAGATTGAATTGATTTAACCTGCGAATTTAATGTAAAATCAATGATAATGACATACATTATATTAAATGGTAAAAATATATTCTATTTATACATTAAAACCATTTAATATTATAATTTAACCATATAAAGTATTACGATGAAAATCTGTTTTTAATTAAAATATAGCGTGTTTTTACTATTCATCCAAATATGAAAGTTACCAGAATAATATGAAAAATTTATCCAAAGTAAATTTTTATTTCTTGATTCCAAAGTAGAATTTTATTTTGTCAAATTGAACTTATAAACATGTCAAAAACTACATTTAATGTGGGTGCGCCATCAAAATGCGACAAAACTGCATCTTTTGAAAAATACTTATTTTACCTGAAAAATTTATTTTGTTCTTATACCATGTTATAGAAAATGTGTAAGACGAATAATAATGTTATAAAATTCAAAATTTAGTTAATATTATTCATAATGGCTAGTTCATAATAATATTATAATAATATATCGTTGTTTAGTAAAACCCGGTATTGCGTACAACTCACGCTATCGAGGAAGGCCGTGATTGCGTGTAATGCAAGCCAAGTTAGGGTTGCGTGTTGTGCAAGAATCCTTAATTGCTTTGTATAACATAATCCAACCATATTTCATTGATACATTTAATATATATATATATATATATACTCAATGTTGCGTAGAATAACTATTATCAAAATTGTGTATAACACGATCCAAGAATAGTGTTGCGTATACTGCAAGCTAATATGGTGTTGTGTATAGCGCAAGGTAATATTGGTGTAGAATAAAACCCAAGACATTAATGAAATTAAAAGAATATTTTTCATATAATCTCGGGGTGTTACATATGCGGCGAGAACGACTTCTCCGCCGTCGTGACCATTATTTGAGTTTCGGCTTCCTCTACAAGCCATACCTTCTTTTTAAAAGAAAAATAAATACCATGTTTTACTATTCTTTTATTTTGGTATTGAAAATGGTTTTCATAATGTTTATTTATCAATGTGTTGTATTGATATCTTGTGATTTAAAGGTGTAAATGTTATGTTTCCTTTATGCATGTTTTATGTGATACGATTATATTGAGGTTCTTGGGCATTATTATGAAGACGGGAGATTCCGTGATAAACTAAGGGTGGGTGAGCCTGATATAGCTCTCCAATGAACTGGGTAATGCGAAGCAGTGAAACATTTAGGTTTCTCCGAAGAAATTTATGGAATATACTGTGATGTGTATTCCAAACGTAACCAAGAGGGTTACTCCCTACATAAGAATGTTATGAATGCCTTAAGTTACCTTTATGTCTTATGATTTCTATGATTTATTCATGATTTGATGAGGTATGTTAAAGTGCTTATGTTTTATGGGTACAGTTTGATTTCATTCTTATGTATACATGAACATATGTTTCCTTTCCATATTTGTATAACCCATACTGAGTTTTTTATGCTCATCCCAAGTTTTTTTGAAATGTTTTTCACAGGTCAAGGGAAAGGTACATGATATGATGACAGTGTCAAGGAAGCGTCAAGAATGAATCCATGTCTTATTTTAAATATGTTTCCATTTATGGTAAAAATGAATACTATCTTTATGTAACCACTTTGTTTATATGTGAAATGTAATGCAGGTTTTATGTTCTAATTCTTTAAAAATCTAAACCTGAAATGATCCTCAAGGTGTATTCTTGAAATATCTCAAGATTAAGTAAGGTTTAAGGCCGGGGCCTTATACGGAGAATATTTTGTTATATTTAGTGATGCTTAGAAGATAGGATGGTGCGGTGTGTTTAAGAAAAATGACAAATACGTGGCCTATTATTCAAGGAAATTGAATTTCCATGGGATAAAGTATCCAACACATGATCTAGAGTTGTATGTAGTAATCTTATCTTTAAAATTTTGGTTTCATTACCTCTTTGGGGAGATGTGTGAAATATATACAGATCACATAATCGTCAAGTATATATATTCACATAGAAAGAGTTTAATATTCCCCAAAAAGGATGGTTGGAGGTGATCAATGACTATGACTACTCAATCTATTACCGACCAAGGAAAGAGAACAGGGTGGAAGATCCTCTATGTATGAAGGACAATACAATTAAATAAATTATTATAATTGAAAAGGATCCAATAATAATAGATTTGATGAAAATGGACATGGGAATCATAAATAAGGGAACATCATCAATAATTTCACAAATTATTGCTCAACTGACTCTTTTGAAATGGATAAAGTATGTTCAAAATGATGATGTGGAAATTCAGAAGAAAGTGGAAAAATCAGAAAAGGGAAATCCTAAGAGTTCAATGTTAATGAAGAAGGATTTTTGAGATTTGTCACAAGACTATGTGTCCCATAAAATATGGATTTAAAAAATGATCTTTTGGTGATGCACGTAATTCGAATGTCCCCATTCACCAAGGGAACACATAAAGAGATGTCCAAGAGAATTATTGGGGGGATTACATAAAGAAAGAGATTTTGAGAACACATAAATGTGTCTAGTATGTTATAAAGTGAAGGCTAAGAGGAAGAAGTATAAGGGAATGATGTAACCATTACCTATACAAACATGAAAAAGGTATAAAATCACCATGGACTTTGTCACATGACTTGCGATGACATCCAAATGAAACAATTCTTTTTGGGATGTTGTGTACCATAATACAAAGGCTTCATACCTCATAGCAATTCGGAAGGATTTATCATTGGGTATCCTAGAGCGTATATATATCATTGAGATGGTAAGGCTTCATAGAGTACCACAATCAATTATATCATATAAAGATCTATGATTCACCTCTATATTCTAGAAGAGTCTCCAAAACACTCTGAATAATGATATGAACTTTAGTAATACATATCATCCTCAAACTAATGGCCTATCTAAGTAGACTATCAAAACACATGAGGACATGTTGAGAGCGTTGTAAATGGACATAAATGGAGAATGGGACTAACATATTCCTCTGGTGGAGTTATCTTATATTAAAAGTTCCCACTCAAGCATCAAAATTTCTCCTTATGAATCCCTATGTAGAAAGAGGTGCATAACACCCGCATGATGGGTTGAATTTAGTGAGTGAAAACTCCTTAGTCCAAAATGGTTGAAGAAATTTCTTATAAGGAAAAGACCATTCAACAACACATTAAATCTACTCAAATTTGAAAAAAGAGATATGATGATAATCGTCGACAATACCTATATTTTGATGTGAGTGAAAAGTTATCCCTCATAATATCATATTGGGGGAGAGTTATGAGATTTTGGAATAAGGAAAAGCTTAGACCAAGGTACAACAACCCTTTTGAGACCCTTTATCACATTGGAGTATTGGAATATCGACTAGAACGCCCACCAAACCTTTCTAAAGTACATGATGTATCCCATGTGTCACTCTCGAGGAAGTAAATACATGTCCCATAGAATATACTCAATCTATATGTGATACTAATGGAGAATGACCATTCCTATGAAGAGAATCTGGTGAAGATCCTATATCATAGAGAAATATTTTTACGAAATAAGACAAAGCCCCATATCAAGTTGTCGTGTCAAAACCAAATATTTGATAAAACCTTGTGGGAATTGGAAGAATTGATGAGGCAAAGTTAACCAAATCTAATTTAGTGAGGGAAAAGGAAATTTTGAGGGTAAAATTTTTTAACGGGGGAAGATTGTAATGACCCAAAATTTTGTTAATGAAAAAATTTTAGGATCTGATTAAATGTCTTCTTATGTAAAATGGTTACATAATACATATGAATTTCTTAGGATTTATCTATTTTCATTTTAAAATACCATTTAGAATTATTGATATTTCTAATATAGTCGTTGAACAGTGATCACATGATTTGTAAAAATATTGGGCTTTATCAAATCCAATATACTCAGACTAAAGAAGTGATGGCCTCATCCAGTAGAATTTCCCCATTCGAAGCCCATTTGTCAGAGATCGAAAAGGAGGTAATGTCACTGGGATTTTCTCTTGACCAAGCCCAAGCTGAGAAGAAACAAGTTATGATTTAAAGAAACTACCTATTTGAAATGTGGATGTTGATAGAGATTACCACACGAGCATTGTTATTGAAGCCCCCCCAAGAGTCTATCACCATTTAAAACCTTACCTTTAGGTCTTATGAGGGTATTATAATGGGTTATGTAACAATACCCTAACACTATAATGATGTGCATTATTTTTCAATTGAATAATGAATATAAATTCATTTTATTATTGTTACTTTGTAAATGGTTTTTAAAAAACAAATAGTATTTTTAGGTAACATCCAATTAATAATATTTTCTTTAAATTAATGTATTTTTGAATTTAAAAAACATTTTAATAATTTATTATTGCTAAAATAAATTTTATTAAATTTAAATTATTATATTATTTTTATGAATAAAATAGAAATTTTTATTATGGATTGAAAGTTGTTATTTTCAAAACAAATGAATTGTCGATAAATGATAGTTTTTATTTAAAAATTAAAATTCTAGATATTTAAAAAATTATTTATATAAAATTAAAATTATTTTTGGAATCAGGATATTGAAATTTTACAATAGTAAATTTTTCGTAATTTTCTGATATAGTCTAATTTTTGGGTAAAAATTAAATATCGTTTCAATATATAATGTGTTTTATAACATCATAATGACCCAATTGTGATGTAATAAAATAATATAATTTTTTTCTATCTATATGTATATTAACTTTAAATTTATGTATTTTTAGGTTTTTTATATCTTAATTTTACAAATCCATAGTAGACCCTCGAAGACGTATAAAATATTTTAACATTTTAAAAGGATTTCCTTGAGAGTGTGACTCACCTTCGCATAATCAAGCACAATATTTTAATAACTAGTAC
This sequence comes from Viscum album, assembly GCA_963277665.1. Taxonomy (NCBI): domain Eukaryota; kingdom Viridiplantae; phylum Streptophyta; class Magnoliopsida; order Santalales; family Viscaceae; genus Viscum; species Viscum album. Next base: position 677,426,227 of record OY728126.1, on the reverse strand, counting down.
ATCACCCGTTCATACACATGGCATCATAAATGAAATCTTAACTACAAAATGCATTATAAATATGACAAGTGATCAATGGACATTAATAAATATTGTATTGAAAATATAAATCTTTTCATTGAAACAAAGTATGATAATATAATATTTAGATACTTGAAATAGGAAAACATTGAAACATAAGAATGGTAAGAGAACATTATACTGGAAGCTGACTTTAGTTGTCATTTTCATGCCACCTTTGAAAAAGAACTATGGAATGTTATTTAACCACGATAAGAGAACATAAATACACTTTATTTAGAAGATACATGGTCAACAACAGTTACAGTAACCATGATTTTCAACAACAGCAACTGTGCAGATCAGATTACAATTCATGTCATCAGAATGTGAAGTCAATAGCCTCCCAGTACAACCATGTATCACTGATGTTGAGTAGAAGTTTGTCATATTTGTTGACAATTTTATTGATCCCTGTAATATATAATTAGACATTAATGTGAGTAAATGGGACATATTAATATGAAAAAAACTTGGTAATGTAGTGAAGTGAAAAAAAAAATTATTAATATGAAGAGGAAAAATCACTAAATATTGAAATAATAGAACAATCAATACTAATTGAAAAATTAACATTGGTTATTCTGGTTAGCTTCTCACCCCCCCCCCCAATTTTTCAGCATCTCCTCCAACCCCCTACCCAACTCTACCCCTCCCCTCCCCCTATCTCTGCTTGCCTCCCACCCAATCCCAGTAGCTCCCCATCCCACCTCTGCTTCCCTTGCCCAACCACTTCCCCAACCCCCTGCCCAAACTCTTCCCCTAGAAGCCCCCTCCCCCAACCCTCATCCTCCCCTCCCCTCCCCTCCAACCCGCCCAACCCATCCCCTTCATTCCACTTCCCATTTCTTACGGAAGACCTTGATAGAATAGCTATTTCACCATATTCAATCTATAAAAATAAATAATTAATGTTAATCATACTAATATTAAGTTGAAATGGGTTACAATAAAATCAGTTCTAATGAAAAATTCTTTACTTGTTACATGTATATTTATCAGAACAATGATTTTTTCTATGGATCTACTATATACGGTTAGATTCTGATAGTAAATGATAATTGAAAAATATCACATCCAATTACCCAGTCCCGCATGATGTGAAACAATGGTTAGTCTGGGCAGCTTGGTATCCCCCCCCCCAAATTTTTCAGCAGCTCCTCCAACCCCCTACACATATCTCCCCCTCACCTCCACCCTCCTCTACATGTCTCCCACCCAATCCCAGCATCTCCCCCCTCCCACCTCTCCCTCCCCCTTGACCAGCCTCTTCCCCTAAGACGCCTCCCATACCCAATGTCTTCCTCTAGAAGCCCCCTCCCCTCTACCCTCACCCCCTCCCCTCCCCTCCCCTCCCCTCCAACCTACTCAGCCCCTCCCCTCCATTCTTCTGCCCACTAAGCAGAATCTCCCCCAAGCCATTCCTCCCTCCTCCTCATCCCTCCCCTGCCCAACCCCTCTTCTCCCCCCCCCCCCGCCACCCTGCCCAGCTTATCACCCCCTAAATTCATAGCACCTCCTCCTACCCCTACCCATATCTACCCATCCCCTCCCCCTCCTCTGGTTGTCTCCCACCCAATCTCAAAACCTCCCATCCTACGTATGTGTCCCCCTACCCAGCCCCTTCCCCCACCACTCCCCCTACCCAGACTCTTCCCCCACCAGGCCCCTCCCCCCCTGCCCCATCCTCCCATCCCCTCCCCTCTAACCTACCCAGCTCCTCCCCTCCATTCCCCTTCCCAATAAGAAGAATATCCCCTAGACATTCCTCCCCCCTCCTCCTCCCGCCTCCCCATCCCTCCCCTTCCCCAGCCCCTACCCCCCACCCCGCCACCCTGCCCAACTTGTCACACCCCCCTAAATTCCCAGAACCTCCTCCTACCCCCTACCCTACTCTACCCCTCCCCTCCCCCTCCTCTGGTTGTCTCCCACAAAATCCTATCACCTCCACCTTCTACGTACGACTACCCCTGCCCATCCCATTCCCCCACCACGCCCCTCACCCCTACCCTCGTGTTCCCCTCCCCCCTCCTCCCCTCCCCTCCCCTCCCCTCCAACCCACCCAGACCATTTATATTTATATTTAAAACAAAATGGGAATCCTTTATTAGGAATCATAAATCTATAGACTAAATGAAAACAACTATAAGAGTAAGGATAGTATCACAGAGTACTAAATTGTTTATAAGTTGTTAACTATTAATAACAATAACACACATCAATACATTCCTTCAAATATGAAATATGCATAAGATAATATCAGCAATAACCTCACATGATTGGTTTCTGTAGTCATGAAATAAAGTCTAAGAATGCCAATCTTCATATGTTGTGTAATGTAATTCATATAAACCATCCAATGAGCCAATAAGAATGTAATTCATAACATTACATAAGCACGTACCTAGAATATCTGTATGAAGTTCCGTGAATAAAACCCAACCCAATGTTGCTATCAATCCTGCAGACAAAAGTTAAAATAAGATAATCCTAAAGTTAATGGACAAGTGAACATCTTTCACTATCAATGATCAAAAGGCCTATATATAACAAACCCCACATGAATATGCATATTGTCCATCCATATATTTAATTCATAAAGGTAATAATCAAAAACTTAATTAAAAAACATTACATAGGCATGTCCCCCCTACCCAGCTCCACCCCCCACCAGGACTACCCCCCCCCCCTCTGACTCCTCCTACCTCCTGCCCATTACCACACCACCCATGTCCAGCCCCAACCCTCTACACCCCCTGCCCAAGCCCTTGCCTCCCCTTCCCCCATTACCAGCCTCTGCTGGGACCACATCCCAGAACCTCCCCCTTCCAACTCACCCCCCTCCTACCCAACACCAACCCAACCAGGCCCCTCCTCTCGGCCCAGCCACTTTCCCACCATCCCCCACTAGGCCCCCCTCCCTGCCATTCCCCTTATCCCACCAACACTAAAATACTTCATGTAATAGTTGATATTTAATACTTGAATAATTAGCTAACTCACATGACATAAAATAAATTAGATGATTCAATCACCTGATATCGTATTACCTTTCATATCTGAAGAACATATCAGTCATTGTTTTTTGTCTTGTCTTTTAATTTATCTTTCTTTCAGATTGCCATATTTTTTTCCTAACTTGTTCCAACAAAACTTTCATGTGGGATATTTTGAGATTTCTCAATAACACATTGATTATGAAATTCAGTCAGTAGGCATTTCTACATATAGAACATAGTAAAAAGTAGCATCAGTTGTAGGAGCAATTACAATGTAGGAATAAAATAAAGTATTGTAAAGAAAATTCTAAGTGACACTATATATATATATACCTGAATATATAATGATACCACATACGATGTTTCAAATATAGATTCAGGTTTTTCACTGAGTCAAAATGATTTATCATTTTGATGATCCTATGATAGAACAATAAAGCATTAATCCAGTTGTATGTTCTTTACACGCGTGGAAATAAAAATAATGATAATGGATTATATTTTACCTTACTACGTTCATGCAGACTACTTACATTTTTATAGCCACTACTTTGATGATGTGGTATATAATAAGTAACACAAATAACTATTTGTAATCTTTCCATATTAATGAAAATAAGAATTTGTAGTATAATCTACCTAAAATTCTGTGAAGCTATCATTGAACATGGTGATGTAGTTTTCGTTGTCGGTAATGAATATTACCTTGTATGAGTTTTGTTTAGCTGGATGATGATGCTTTTAAATATTATAATTTGACACTTCAATTGACAGGAGAACCCCTATTGATTTTAAAACAGTCAATTCACTAGGAAAACCATACTCATCATCAGCCTTATTTAAGAAGAAACAATAAATGTAATTTTAATTGAAGTGAACATACTTTATCATCATGATAGTTTATTATCTAGTAGTACATGAATCAAATAATCTCATGGATCTGAAGCAGTTTTTCTCACAAATTGCATTACATGTTTATCAGATAGGACTACTGATAAAGAGTCCGTGGAATCACTCACAAGCAGCTGCACAATAAATCTATTGATTTATGAATATGATTACAATGGTATTTAGGATAACTAAAATTAATTAATATTGATATATAAAATAACAAATAAACTATCAAGCAGATGAAAAAATTAGAACCTGGGAATGGTGAAAGTTACAGATATCTTGCAGTTGTTGTACCAAATTTTTCCATCAACATTATGCACATTTTTCATGCAAGAATTTGATGAATCATAGAACCAATTGTGAGTTGTTTGATTTTTTAATTTTGATGGAAATAAATATCTTTTTAGGATTTCCGACATTGAAATTAATGTAGATAATGAAATAGTACAATACTATATAGGTACAACAATTTCTTTAACGTGAATAAATTAAATTGTAAATTTTTTGTATACTACATACATGATCAAAATTCTTGACTTCAAAAATGGTTTATTTATTTTCCCAATATAGAAATGGTGTAGAGGTAGAAGATGGGTTTGTTGGTTCTGTACTTTGATACTCCAATTCCATTATAAACGTACATCTGAATATTAAAAAATGCAATTCAAATGTCAAACATAACATGTACATCTATCATATAGTAAAAAATGGACAGAATATAAAAAATCACAATTAAATCAAGTATCCAGAGCACCTTTTTCTAAATGATTCAACATCTTTAATATCAGCTTTGAAAAGGATTTTCGTTTCATTAATAACAGTTGTATGTATAAGAGTGTCTAAATGTAATTTTAAAACGAATTCAATTGGAGTAGTGGTTCAAAACTTTTTAAAGCATTGAATAAACTAAAGGGAAATAAGGCATTGTTTTATTAGAGAGCATACTATTCTATTTCATAACTCTGACTAGTTTCAATATTAAAACAGTTGAAGAACCGATATTTCCATCCAAGTAAGATGATATCCAGTTAGCATAGTCACCCCATAAACTGTATTTAAGTTGTAACCCTCTACAGAAAAATATGTACCGCATAATGTTAAATATAACAATGGGTCAACGATATTTAAATGACGTAATGACTAACCTTTCATTCTGTAATACAATTTTCATTTGAAATTGGAATTACCAAATGCTTCAAGAGGATGTGAGCAATGTAAATATCCAATAATTTCTAAAAAAGATCAGAAAGAAGAAATGGTTGTGTACTATATGGTAAACAAGTTAAAATTAATCCATATAATTATAGATTTAACAACAGAGATACTTTAGAGACTTTCATAAACTAATAATGAAATTTCAATAAATGATTACCTATTAAATATTTCTCTACAACCCTTCTCTTAATTTTGTATTCAATGGATGTAAAATAGAAATAGAAATGTGGTATCAGTGTATCACATGGTCGGACATGCATTGATGATGTGAAAAGTACTTGACATTCATGTCTAGATCCTAAGTAGGTGCCTTGATTAGCCTCTATCTGCATGTTATGTATGAAATAACACATCCCTTCACACAATATATTTTAAAACATAGATAGAATATGACCCCCTGTAACAATACAATTTATCTTTTATTTCTGAAGAAATAAATATATAAGAATGTCAAATTTTGAAACACATTATATTGATGTTGACAAATATGTTGTATAATTTAAATGAAAATAGAAATAAAATAGAATAAAGATAATATGTAGTATAATTTTATTCTTATTTCACCTTTAAATCTACAAGAATCATATTAATAATGACAACTTCATTGGAGTACTTGGACGATGTGTTGCACCACAATTTCAAAATACGCACTTGTATCTTCAATGTCTCGTCGGTATCAGGTGTGATATCATTAAAAGGTGAAATTGATCATGACATATTCATAAAAGTGTGATGATTTAATTTCTTTATGAAGAGATCATAATCAGAAACATTGAGTTTCATAGAATCAGACATAAATAAGTTGATCAGAACCAAACATTCAAAATTTAACATAGAATTTGACATATACCTCTCACAATCAATGAAATATTTCATTTTAGACAATATTTTTCATTAATTCATGAGTTGTGGGATTATTATCACCAAATACTATTTTCAAACCTAATGGTGATGTGACTCTAGATATGGAAACATATCATTGACCATGAAAAACACAGGTTTTGAAGATACAACCCAAAAAAATAAAGTGACTATCCTTGACTTTTTTTAATAGTCGTAGCATAAAAAATAGTCAAATGATATTTTCTTCTTTGTAGTTTGAAAGGCCATCGAAAGTCGGAGTTTTAAATATTTAATCTTGTAATGAAGGAAGTATATTCTGAATTATAGCCACATATAATTCTTGCTCTGATGACATGATCACCCTAGTGGGTAACAATCAAGCGATTCCCTTTACATAATCCCACAGACTGATCTAAATTTAGAAGCAACATAATAGGAACCCCAATTTTGAGTGTAATTTTATGGGCAGCCATCCCTGATACTTTAATCCCATTTAAAATTTCAGATGTATAAATGTTTTCTAGCCTATATGTATCAAAACTTGCATCACAAACTGAATCTGATCCGAAATAATCTTTGCATTCAGAACACGTGAGGGACATCATGTATGCATTTAATTATTTAAAAATATCTCAAGTTGGAGCTGATATGGCATGATCTTTAAGATAATATAAATCAGCATGGTTACGAATTAAGTTGGGATAAATATGTTAAACAACATCAAAAAAAGCATCTTTACTCCAAGAAAGAAGATATGCGGCTGGAATTGGAATTGTGGTTTCACCATCATTTGTTTCTACAATAAGACCTTCACCAATATCTAAAGTCCATTTGGAAAATTCAAGAACCTCATCTGAAATTGTAGAAGAATTGGAAATCAATATCATTTTCCTTTTCAGTGTTAGAAAACGATAATGTTTCCACAAGTATGAAGAAGCTATACTTGAAGAAACAATTTCATTTTTATTACCACCTGATACGACAAGTAGTATTTGCCTGAAATCCCCAAAGAACACAATAGTTATTCCACCAAATTACAAGTTTGAAGCATTTTCATTTTTTACTGACATGATATCTTTTAAATTATGATCAAGAGCTTCAAAACACTGCTTTTGAATCAGTGGGGCCTCATCCAAAATAATAAGTTTTGTTAACTGTAGAAGATTTACGGCATCACCGCCTTGTTGAATATCGCAAACAGAGTTTTCAGAAATAGATATAAGGATTCGAAATATGGATTGTGTTGTCCCCCCACCAACTAGAATTAATGAAGAAATTCCACTGGATTCAATAGCCAGAACAATATTACCTTCTGACCATAGTAAATATTTCAATTCATTCCAAATATATGTTTTACCTGGGCCTCCACGACCATGAAAGAAAAATAAACCTCCATCGGATGCAGCTAATGAAGACATAATGGTAGTCATCACCTCATTCTATTCATCAGTAAGCTTACATTGAAAAGTCAGATATTCATTCCTATAGCATCCCTGTTATGATTAAGTTCATCAGCTACCAATTGATTTCATTGAGAGATAATTTCAGAATCTGGAACAGGAATCGGTGGAAAATAATGAAGATATCAACCATTCCTCTGTAGTAGGTTCTCTATTTCAAGAAAAGCATACATCTGTTGTTTTAATCCGTGAGTGACACATCTAAATGGAATCATGAAATATTGTTATTTAATTTGATCAATGTCTTAATTAAGAAGAAAAATGTACTGAATAAGGAACTACATAGTTCACATTATATATATTGAGAAAATTGAAAACATATACCTTACATTTGTAGCCTATTTTTTGCGCATAGAGAATTTATTCTCTAAGGAGATCCCATATTTCATGCCACACAATGTCTTGGAATGAAATATTGTTTGAGAAAAAAGATCTTGCAAAAAGTCTGCTCATAGACCGGCCTGTAGCCCAAGTTGACACCTCCTTGATTTCTTTAATAAATTATCTGTCATCAGCAAGAAGTCCCAATGGATAACATGCTTCACGAAAATTACCATGAATAATGTTGTTCAAATTTTTAATACTATCAAAATAAGTTGCACCTTTGATCTTTGTGAGCATTATTCATAGGTAATATAGCTCTCCCTTTGTTAGTGGCACATAATAAAGTCTAATAATACTGAACCCCTGCTTTCTTGGACAACATATTTTTTCATGTTAGTTGAATACAAATCTAGTTGGAAATTCTGCAAATGTGAGACATTTTCTTCTTGGTATGAAACATTAGCCTCATACCATGCCGTAAGAATTGATTGACAAATGCTACCCTTATGCAATACATCCTCAATATGATAAGTGTCAGTGTACGTAACACGATTTAGGCCTGGTAAATGAAAATGTAATCATTCAACCAGAGGATATCAATAGTGGATATCATAGGAAAATATCCTCCAAGAGGCCTTGCAAGGAGAAATGTATTGGCAATCATAATACATCTTAACCTCATTGAAATTATTTCCTGACAGTGATGTAGTGTGGGTTTCATACAAAGCTGTTTTTACACGATCATTGCCTTTGCTAATATACTTGAACTTATATTTGATGGAATTAGATTGATTACAAACATCAATATTTAGATGAACTTGATACTTCATTAGCAAGAAAGGATGGTATGTCACAAAATACCGATTATCCAATGGGACACCATTTTTCACGATCGCGTTTCTATCATTTCGTAGTTGGTATAGAACATACCCATCATCATCAACTATTGTACATTCAACAAATATTTTGGTGAAAAATTTAGTACATTTTCCATTTTTCATTCATGGTGATCTATGATTTGCATCACCACAAGGTCCATGCATCATAAAATTATTAACAGCCTCATGAAGTCTTGGAAAATCACCTTTATTTAGAAATTCAGTAGAAAGATATTTGTCAATGCAGGCAGGAGTACCTATTTTTCTCTCTCTACATAAAAATGGTAAAATGTGTATATGAGGAAGTCCATGTTTCTGAAATTCCACTGTACAAACAACTGCATAGAACGTAATGACATAAATGACATAGTTCAACAACAGATTCATTAAATAAGATAATGTATGTCTCATAAAATAAGTTGTATTATAGTAGGTACCTGCAGGTGACTTTCCAAAGAAACATATATCTCATAAATCTTTCATTAAAAGGTAAACCTTAATATTAAAATTTATGGATACAATGTGTGGATAGTCTGGAGTGCGAAGATTGTTATGTGATACAAATCCAGTGATTTATAGCCAATGAGGATTGCATGTAAACGTTAAAAACAAATCCTCATATCCTGGCCAATTTCAGATTGACATTGCATCTTGGTAATTTTGAATCATTACCTGGGACCACTAGTAAATGTTAACGGTAAAATTATTTTCTTCCCACGTGCATACCCATCATGGTCACCTTGAAGAAAATCATCTTTCAAACCATTTTACAACTCAACCCTCAAGCCTTTTTGATTGAATCTAATGAAGGATATTCTCTGAGACTCTATAATTGTATAAGCATCAACAATGAATTCTTGCAACAGTCTTCTTGAATGTAGTAATATTGACATATCAATTGAACGACACAGCTTGTGATAAGAGAGGTATTCACGGATTGTTACATTCCGAACCTTTCTATATGTACTCATAGATGTAGATCGATGGAAAATGTGGTCAACATTTTCATCTTGACCATTGGTGAAAATAAGTGGATATTGCAATGGATGGTACAAGGGATGATGCTCATAAATCCGCTACAAATCACCACTTCTGATTTGAATGATAATTTCCCCTTCACATTTGATATCTTCAATGTCATCGACATTAAGCATCGCAATCTCAGAAGTTGTAGGCATGTTATATGTCATTGCATCTATTTTTCTTCTCTTAAGAAGATGTAAATTTATGTTTGCATGTTCTTGACGATCAAAAAAATCCTTTTCACTTCTGAAATGACCGGCTAAAACATTGGATTCATGAAGAATATTTTTTAAGTTGACAATAATATAATAATCGACCACCATGTTTGAATTTGATCTGTCATAACTGCAAAGTAAATTAAATTAAGAATGAAGTGAAAATATGAATGTCCCGTAAATGTGTAAAACTATATGTTAAATATTACCTGACATTCAAAATCTGGTTTTGAGACTCGTTCGCAGAATCATAAACAGATAAGTGGGAAAACCTAGGTGGTTTCCTCTCAAGAGGATATAGACTACCTATGCGATGGTAGTTTTTTCCATTCAATCAGAATATAATTGGTTCTCTTCCATTATTGAATGATCTTTCAACCATACCCCCCAATGAAGTGAATGCAAACATATAATTGTAAATATGCATATATTCCTAGAATTCTCTTCCCTCCACAGAGCATTGATTTATAACTAATGTGTAACGGTGTGGAGGACATAAAGAGAGTAATTTCAAAGAGACTTTACCTAGCGCAAAACATATACCAAATCGTGGGTTTTCTTTGGTGCTTCATTTTATATTTCTCTCATCAAACCAAAAGATAGAACCACAGTATTGGAAAACATTAGAGGGATCGCCAATATTCAAATATTCTGCAGATGAGTAATGGTTAAATTAATGGTTTTAATAAACATGGCATTATAAATTACATAAAACTGTGATGACTTGAACAAAATTCTAGAAAAAGGTAAAAAGAATACATTGACCTTCATTTTCCTCAAGGTGAAGTAGTATCATTTTTTCTGTAGCTGTACATTCATTTAGATTGTAAGGAATTTCATAAGAAATACCTGTAAAGTTAAAATTGATCATGTAGTAGGTCAAACCTGAATAGTCTCTTCGATGAGTAATTCCAGTGTTGATTTCACCAGTTGTTACATCTCTTTCTGAAATGACATGACCCAACGTAGATGACACAAATTTTCTAGTGTAAATTATGCATTCAAATTAAATTGAAATACCGAATGAATGGAGATATATATCTATGGATACCATAGAATAATACAGTATGATTAGAATAAACATCACACCTGTGTCGGGAAAATAATCTTCGTTACTAGTAGTTGAAGAAGTAAAACAGTATCTGTTTTAAATATTTTATTGAAAAAATTTCACAATGTGATAATTCAAAATCAGTTGAAAGCATGATCTGTGCTTACTCGGATAATGAGTCACGTGAAGGGTAAGTGAGAATATTTCCCTCAGTCGTTACATCTAGAAAAAGTAATACAAATTTAATTTAGATGTTAAAAACATATGAGAGAAAACATGCTTTTTTCGGAACTATACGATGATGGAGTACTTACCAGAGGGGTCATAAATTTCTTGATTAGTTGTTGATATATTTTTTCACTAGCTACCAAGCATAGATCTTGTTGATGAATATCCACAACCATGATGAGATGTCAATGAAATTTAATAGTTGACAAACTATTCAGTGTTACAACATGGTAAAATAAATATATATAATCACTATTGTTTGACAGTGTAATATAACTCACCATTCGAAGATAAAGGTGAAAATTATATGAATGATCCTACATTGGTCAGTAGACAGTACATGAACACATTTTTAATGATTAGATCTAATTTAGGATTGAAATTCTCAGATACTTACAGTTAATACTATTACTATAAAATTTTCTAATGCTTATTCTAACAATAATTGGCGTAGAGGATCCTGAATCTAGAGCCACCTTCAATTGAAATGTAGCATGACTAAAGTAGATTAAATTATTTACAATAAATGTATTGAATGTATCTAAAAAGGTTGTTAAACTGAAAATATAAATACTATTTATAGATATAGGTGAAAGTGGTATGCATGCTCCTATGATTAAGTCAGAATTCAGTTGCAATGATTCAAATGTGGCAGTAGACCATAGTTGATGGTACTCCATGGGTGATTTTCCTATGAATTTACGAACCTGTAATTTAGTAAGTATGTTTATGGAATGTTTACATTTAAATAAAATACGGTTGTACCAATTTTTCATTCTCTCATATGAGGTCTACTTTGCATCCTTGAATCTCTTGATGTTGACGATGTCTGCATCATTGTTTTGTTGTCTTTATGTTGAATTGTCATGTTTTATAATGCAACCAAAATATGTTTATGGGTACGTAGATTGAATTTAAAATATAATGATAAGACAATTGACAAAGAATTCATGTTTGAATTATAGTGATTGACCCTTATAATGTGACTCCAATAAACCACACTTATACCAACATCAACGAAACATATAATGATTATAGAGAAAATATAAATTCAAATATTTAATTTTAATGTCACCTAATGTATGAAAAGGTACCCATAGATAATAAGTGCATAGTTATTTCACAGATCGACTCTTATAACAAAGATATAGCAACAAAAAGAAATAACAAAATCAATGTATCATATATAAATTAGACAGATGCAAGAGCGGGATTGAAATATGGTAGAATGGAGGAATCTCTATAGTTAAGCAGTAAAAGGTATCCATAGATAAGTAGTGTATAGTTATTGTATGCAGACATAGATTGGAGTTGCATACTAATGTGGGAAATTACACCAAATAGGGGATAAATAAATTACTGGAAAATTTAATTTGAACATTATATGGTAGAATGGAGGAATCTTTGCATATAATCATCCATTGGAGATCGCGTCAAGAGAAACCAAACATGGACAATGCAATACCAAAGACCATGGGAAGAGGATGGGTAATGTTAGGTAGACCTTCGTCGAAGCCACCTGGTAAGAAGAAACCCTAATATGGAGTTAAGAGTAGACAAGTTGTTAGACACCGAATGGCGTGGCGGGAGTTGGGACTGAAAAAGGAAGACTGTGTCATAGATATTTGACAAAGCATACCGGTTGCTCGAAACCCTAAATCGAATTGCAAGAGGGCAGAGCGTGCGACCAAGAATACCAGATGTCATTGTCGCATGTGTGAACGAAGAGCAGAAGAATATTGAAGGTAGCTGGAATTTCTAAGAACATCGATAGCCACGAAACCCTATTTCAAAGGTAGTGGGGGAGAGCGCGGGGTGGGGGGGTAGCTGATTGTGTCGCGCGAGGAATGAAGGAATAATTGGGGTGAAATAAAATTGAGGGGTACGTGGGAGAAGGAGAGTGTGACACGTAGGGTAGGAAGAAGCCTAATTTAGTATAGATAATAGATTTCAGCCATTATCATTATAAAATAATGTTTTACACTCCAATTTTTGAAATACCATGGGGAAAACCAAAGGAGGTTTTGTGGTTTTGATTAGTTTAATGTGTGGTGTCCACAACATAAATAATATTGAATTCCTTATTCTTTCTTATATAAACCCACTCAATATCCCATTATTTATCACTCAATCCATTTATATCTCAACCATCCTCTTCCCTCCCCTCAATAGAATCCTCCCAAGGTTCCCCAATCTCCCAAGAAGCATCTCTCAAGCCTCTCCCATGCCTTTTAGATCACACTTCAAAGTATGGGATCTAAACTTTCCCTCATTCTTTATTAATGTCCATGTTTACTCATATTGGTATTCCATTTTATTTTCAATTACAATTACTGGGTTATGATTTCTAACCTCCCCTATACATACCTAATCATGTTTTAATGATGAGAGACCCATTTTATCTATCATTAATGCCTCATATGTACACATGTTACCATGATGAAATTCCATAAGTGATTTCTCACTCCTCATTTACATTTAAGAAATTATTTTATTTTATGAATCTTGATTACATTAAATATGGTTTGAAGTTTAAATATATGACCCACATATTTTCAATTTCATGTATAAATAATGAGATACCACTTTCTCTTACGTCAACCCATTTTAAGATTTCTATTTGACGATGTTATACTGCTGAAGTTGCACCAAAATTTCCAAGCCAAAATTGTCCTATAAGATAATACCATACCCATTTCCCTATAAATGTTTTTCACCTTTATGTGTGTGTACTAGTTTATTGAGGAAATACATTTATGTATTCCACATCTCTTATTCGTGGTATTAATTATGATGTTTAATGAATCGATGTTGTATGATCTATATGGAAGACTTATTCATGAAAAGAAATGTTTATAAAGGGTGGGCCATGATAACACACTAATGCATTTGGTAAAGATATGTATCAGAATATGTTAAGAATAATGATGGTTTACTCATGATAATTCAAGTTAAAATACGATTTACTCGGGATTCATGATAAATAATCTTTTTCTCATGATAAGATCATGTTAAATGATGTTTCCACATTTCCATGTTATGATAATCATGCTATATCATTCCTTTATATTCATGTTTCTCATATGATCAATTGATATGTCTATTGCATAAAATTTACTATTCTACTCATGTTATGAATTTTTTACTCCCTTACTAGGCTTTATAGATCACCTTTTATTATTCTTTTCCTTATTTTATCCCATGCAATGCTAAGTACGATGGAATACTATGGTCATGAAAAAAATGTTTTCAATAAAGATGTTGTGTTTTATGTTTTAAGTTGTAATGTCATGTTTATAATTTTCCAAGACACTATAACTCTTTACCCATAGAGTTTAAATAACAAAATTTATATGTAATAAATCATGATTTTTATTTAATTAAATATAATGGTTGTTATAGTTGGAATCAGAGGATATGTTGGATTATTTTTGGGATCAGGAATAGAAATACTAAAAAAAGCCTTAGGGATAAGACTAAGTACAATAAAAACATCTCTAAATATTGGTGTATATAGATTAAGTGGTTTATTAAGAAAATAAATCCTTTTCTTGATACAAACATGTAGAGGCAGATATAGCACAAATGTATGTAGGGGTAAAACATGAAACCACCGCTTTGAGCTAGACTATAACGGGAACTGGTGGAGGAAAATGGACCATGAATCATTATTGGTTATGACACTCTTGAAAAATAGGCTTTCATAATTTCATAATCATTGTATCAATTATTATTAAGATAGAAAGAAATTATCATAAGAATATACGTTAGGAGATAGATCATGAATGACAAAGATCAATGCCTATAAATTCATTAGTTAAGAAAATAAATGTAATTTCTATTTTATCATTTTTTATTGGATTCCCTTTTATGTGTTACCCCTAACATTTATTTTTTTCATCCAATAGCCAATAATGTGAGGACTCGGTATAAAAATTGGTGTAGAGATCATTATGATGACTATTCTAATGAGATGCCCAATCTAATGAGAGTTTGAAATGAAATCTTTGTCATGATTATCTCTTAATTAACTCTTGTTTTGAATCAAAATATGCGTCAAGGGGAATGTTCAACACCCCTAAGAAAGAACAAGTCACAATCAAGACCTTTATGAGGCAAATGCCTCATACTTTTAATCGATCATCTGATCCATCAATTTCTGAACAATGGATCAACTCCATTGAAGATATATTCACCATATTTCAATTTTATGAACAAGAAATGTTTATTCTAGAAACTTATTTTATAGAGGGTGAAGTAGATCAATAGTAGACATTGATAAAAAATATAAAGCCTAAGGTAGTGATCATGGTGTTGGAATGGATGGAATTTTAAACAATGTTTTTCGATAAATATTTTCCATGCACCGTCTAACTTAATATGAAATGGGACTTCCATGACCTCAAGTATAAAGACGATGAATTCAACATAGATTTTAAGGAAAACATCACAATTCATTCATGATACACCTCCATATTTTTCATTACCCATGAATGAAAGGTTGACAACTTCTTTGGTGAGATAAAATCTAGCTTATGGAAATCTGTGGTGCTCCATGACTTTCATATCTATGAGTAAATTGTCTGATTGTCCTTTAATATAGAAATAATGATCAAAAAATCTCAGAGGTA
This sequence comes from Viscum album, assembly GCA_963277665.1. NCBI lineage: Eukaryota > Viridiplantae > Streptophyta > Magnoliopsida > Santalales > Viscaceae > Viscum > Viscum album. The sequence goes on along the minus strand of OY728126.1, from coordinate 677,410,406 downwards.
TCATGGGGATAAGAAGCAGTAATTAGGCTTTAATTCTGGTGGTCAGATCGATAAATCCAATTGTTCCTCAAAATTCCAACACCCCCTTAGCAAAGTAGAGGAAAGAAGCACCACAAAAATTTATTAAAGGGGAAAAGTAAATTATTTAGGTGTTGATGAGAATGGAACTTAGCTACTAACTACCAACAAGAAAAACCCACTGCTGTGACATAGGAGAAGAACTCTCTGTTCGAACCTCAATGCATTGTTCATTGGTTCAATTGCATATAACCATAGAACATTTCAAACTAGTGCCCTACGACAAGGGTTTTTGAAGAAATCTAAAACCCTCCAAGGGATCAAAGGAAAGCGTGCCCCATCACTACCACTGAAGCGAACACCAAAAACAAAGTGGTTACATGTACATTAGATATTAATTTAGGAATAGCGAACTTACTTTTTTATTCTAGTTCTACGCATTCTTTTATATCCATAATTTATAGTATAACTATCTCATCACCACCACAAATCATGGAAGTAGAGATGTCAGCGAGAACGGAAAATGGGGAAATCATTGCATCCCATGAATATAACTCCTCCCATATCACAATTTGAGGTTTTAACATCTTGGATAGCATTATAATGCTCCCTCTAGTTGAATTTGATGCAATTCATGGCATGAATTGTCTTTCCTTATACATAACATTAATAAATTTTCGTGTGAGGGAAATCACTCTCTGTGTGGTGAATCGACCCCACAATTCCTTATAAGTGCAAGGAGGAGTATCAATCTTACTTAGCACCATAATCTAATGAGTGGATATTAATACCCTATGTGAATGTGCATCCTTCTAAAATTTTGATTTCATGAATCAAACATCCTTGAATCCATTGCTATTTTGAGGGAATACACTGATGTGTTTCTTGAGAAATTTATTGGTCTACCTCCTAGAAGAGATGTTTAAATCTCGATTGATCTTATACCTAGGTCACTGCCAATATCCAAGACTCTATATAGAATGGCTATTGTGAAGCTTGAGGAACAATATAACAACTATAAGAGAATATGGATAAAGGGATTATATGCCCAAGTGCTTCAGTGTGGGGGGAATGAGTCATCTTCATCATGAAGAAGGATCGGTCAACAAAACTTTTCATTGATTATGATAAGCTCCAAAAAATCATGATATTGAAAAAGTATCACATTCCCTAAATTGATGACTTGTTTAATCAGATAAATGGAGCACAATACTTCTAAAAGGTGGATTTGTGGTCAAGATATTACCATGTAATATTGAAGCAGGAGGATATCCCCCATGAATGCTTTTCGTACATGGTATGGAAACTATGAATTCATTATAATACCTTCTGGACTCAAAAATTCTCCAAAAATCTTTAGGGACTTAATGAATAGTATATTTAGAGATTAAATTCGAATTTTTTTAGTATTTATAGAAGATATTATAATATACTCTAAAACTAAAGAGGAGCATGAGGTGCATCTAAGAACTATACTATAGACATTGTGAAAGGAGAAGCTCGGTGAAAAGTATAGAAAATGTGAGTTCTGGTTCAAAGAAGCCTCATTTTTGTGTCATATCATATCACGAAATGAGATATATATCGATCCCTCCAAGAGATCAGCAATTGAGGGATGGATGAGGCCAATATTGGTGATAGATATTCATAGCTTCTTGGGGTTAGCTAGATATTGTCACCGATTTGTGAGAATGTTTTAATCCAAATCAAACCCTCTTACCAATATAACTCAGTAGGGATTCATGTTTTCATGGAGTGATGAATGTGAAGAGAGCATCATGGATTTGAGAAGGAGGCTTATCACTACACTTGTGCTCACACTACCCATTGGTGGAGAACTTTTTGTGGTATTTAGTGATGCTTCAAAAAAGGTCTTGGGCTATGTGATGATTTGAAATGAGAAATTCACTTCGTATGACTCATGGAAATTGATAGTGCATGAGAAAAACTATCCAACACATGATCTGGACTTAGCTGCAATACTCTTCTTTTTAAAATTTTGTGGAATTTATCTCTTTGGGGAGAAGTGTGAAATATATACGGATCACGAAATCCTCAAGTATATATTCACATAGAAAGACATTAATATTTGCTGATGGAGATTGTTATAGATGATAAAAGACTATGACTGCTCAATCCATTACCACATTGAGAATGAAAAAAATGGCATATGATCTATGTAGAAAAGACCCTGCGATTCTATCATTGATGTGAATTTATATGGACCCAATATTCTTATATTTGATGAACATAGACTTTAGATTCATAAATAAGGGAACATAATCAATCATTTCACATATAATTCCTCAAACCATCTCGTTTTTAATAGTTTAATGATGCTAAAAAGGATGATGTGGGAATTCAGAAGAAAGACGAAACTATTAGAAAAGTTAAATCCTCAGAGATCAATATTAATGAAGAATTTATTGTGAGATTTGGGACAATACTATGTATTCCATCAAATATAATGTTAGGGAATTAAATTTGGGATGATGCACATAGTTAGAATATCTCCATTCACCTAGGGAATACAAAGATGAATTGAGGTATCTGAGAGCATTATTGGTGGGATAACATGAAGAATGTGATCACAAAGTACAATTAATGTTCCTGGTTTGTCATTAAGTAAAGGATGAGAGGTAGATGTCCAAGGGGATGATGCAATAATTACCCATACCAACATGGAAATGGGAGAACATCACCAATGACCTTGTCACCAGAATTCTAAAGACATTTAAATGAAACAATGATATCTTGGTTTTTGTGGATCTTCTTATAATTACTACACACTTCATTGTAATTTGAGAGGATTTATCATTGGATCAAATGGAACAGATATATATCAGAGATGTGGTAAGGCTTCATGGAGTACCACTATCTAATATATCTGATTGGGATCCATGATTCATCTCTATGTTATAGATTAGTCTCTAACACACTCTGAATACTAAGCTGAACATCTGTACAATTGTCATCCTCATACTGTTGGCCATTCTAAGCAGTCTATCCAAACACTTGAGGGAATGTTGAAAGAATTATCAATAGATTTCAATGGAAGATGGGATCAATATCTTCCTCTAGTTGAGTTCAATTAAAATAATAGTTTCTACTCAAACATCCAATTGGATCCTTATGAAGCCGTGTATGGGAAGAGATGTGGAACACCAGGATGTTGGGATGCTGTTCGGGAGAAAAAAATCGAATGTCAAAAAATGGTCGAAGAAATGGTGGAGAAGGTCACGAACATCGAACAGCACTTTAAAGCTACTCAGCTTTGACAGAAGAAATATGAAGATAATCGTCGATGAGACCTATTGTTTGATGTTGGAGACATGGTATTTATCCACATATGTCCGTGGAAGTGATAAATGAGATTTGGGAAGAATGGAAAGATTAGTCAAAGGTACATAGGCCCTATTAAGATCCTCGATCTCATTGTATCAGTGGCCTATCAACTATAACTTCTACTACACCTATCTCAAGAAGATGAAATATTCCATGTGTCAATCTTGAGCCTGACCCATAACATTAACTCAATCAATAGATGGTACCACTGTAGAATGAACATTCTAATGAAGAGAAGCTGGTGAATATCTTTGATCACAAAGAAAAAGTTCTACGAAATAAGACAATGCCCCTTGTCAAGGTGTTACGGTGAAAACAAAAATTTGTAGAAGCATCCTAGGAATCAAAGGGAGAGATGAAGCAGAGATATCATCAACTATATTATTTTATAAAAAGAATATTTTGTGGGTGAAATTTCTTAAGGGGAAGATTGTAATGAACCAAACTTTAATTAATGTAAATTCTTGTGGATCTGATTAAATATCGTATTATGTTAAAATGGTTATATAAGACATATGAACGTCATTGGTTTAATGTTTTTGAATTTACAAATAAAATTATGAATTTTTACTATTTGTAATATAGTCTTTGAATAGGGATCACGTGATTAGTATAAATATAGGGTATTAAAAAATCCAATTTACTCAGACAGAGTAAGTAATGTCCTCATCCAGTATAATATCCCCATATGAAGCACATTTCTTGGGGCTTGGAAAGGAGTTAGTGTCACTTGACTTCGCTCTTAACCAATTCCAAGTCGAGCTTCAACCCATCATGATTTAACGGAACTGCCTATGGAAGATTTGGATATTGATAGTGACTACTACCCAGGTGATGTTATCCGAGCCACCCCAAGAGTCTATCACTATCACACACTATACCATTAATTATTATAATGGTGTTATATAGGGTTATATAACATGAAACTAGAACTATAATTATGTTCATTATATCTCTATTGAAAAAATAATATACATACAATTTTCTACTATTACTTTGTAAATGGGTTTCAAAGTTTAAATGATATTTTTATTTAATATCAAATTAAGAAAAATATTTTGATTAATTAATTAATTTTTAAATAAAATAATATATGAATAAAATATTATTACTAAATTATATATTATTAAATATAAATGATCATATGATTTTAATGAAAAAATTGAAAATTTTATTATGTTTTGAAAGCTGTTTTTGTCAAAACTCAAGAACTTTTTATAAATGTTGGGTTTTATTTTAAAGGTAAAAATTAACATATTTAGAAAATCATTTTGATAAAATTATTTTTTTTATTTTTTTAATTAGGGGATTGATATTATCCAATGGAGAATTTTTCATAATTTTCTAAGATAGTTACATTATTGGGATAAAATTAAATATAGCATAAATATATAAGGGGTTTCATTACATTATAATGACCCAATATTGATGTAATAAAATACAATAAAAGTAATTTCTGGATAATATAAGTTTTTCCTTTAAAATAATGTGATTTTTTGGTTTATTTTATTTATTTTACAAATCCTTAATGGACCCTCCAACACTTATAAAACATGTTTAAATTTTAAAATGATTTCTTTGAGAGTGTGACTCAACTCCATATAAGCAACCATAATATTTTAATAATTTATGAAATTGGAAATATATAATATTTTATTCCAATCCACTTTGGAAAAATCCATTTTCAAAAACTATGGGTTGGTTTGTGGTTTTTATTAGTTTAATGTGATGTATCCAAAACCTAAATAATAAAGAATTCCCTCTCCTTTCTTATATAAACTCACTCAATCTCCCATTCCACTTCACTCAAACCATTTTGAGCTCATGAAACCCATGACATATTCTTTCTGAAATCCTCCCAAGGTTCCCCAATGTTCCAAAAATCCCATCTCAAGCCTCTCTCTAGCCTTTGGGATCACACTTCCATTTAAGGGATCCTTTATTTCCTTCTATATTTATGTCCATGTTTCTTTATATTGTTATTAGCATTTATTTTCAAATAATTTTTTTTCTATGATTTTTCTCCTCCCATAAAATTCCCTCCTCATGTTTTAATTAAGATATACCCTTTTATCTCTTATTAATTCCTCACATGAACACCCATTACCAAGTTGAAATTCTGATATAGATTTATCTCCCCTCATTTACTATGAAAAAATTATATTATATTATGAATATATATTCCATTACATATGTTGGAAATTGTATCTATATAATCCATTTGATGTAAATTTCATTAATAAATGATTATATACCCCTTTAGATCTCATCAACACATTTTATGATTTCTATTTGACATCGTTATGCGGCATAAGTTATACTAAAATTTCCATGCCAAAATTGTCGTGTTAGTGAATAAAAAACCCATTTATCTATCAAAGGTATTTACCTTTATGTATATTTACATATTTATTCAGGAAATAAATTTACGTATTCCACATCTCTTATTCATCGAGTAAATTTTGATGTTTAATGAATCAATGTTGTATGATCTAGGTGGTAGACATATGCATGAAATAAATGTTTATAGAGGGTGCACCAAGATAGTGCACCAATTCCATGGGTAATGATAGAATCATGATTATTCAATTGCAACGAGGGTTTAATCATGATAATTCATGTGAAATGATGCTTTACTCATGAATCATGTGAAATGGGCCTTGACCCATTCTAATATTATGTAAAATGTTGTTTCCATATTTCCATGTTATGATAATCATGCTATATCATGCCTTTATATTCAGGATTCTATTATGCTATTTTGATATGTATATTTCATAACCTGTACTATAATCTTAATTTTATTTCTTGTTTAATCCATTTCTGGTATTTATAGCTCACCCTTTTCTTATGCATGTCCCCAGGTTATCCCATGTAGGGAAATGTATGAAGGAATGTTGTGGTTATGTAAAAAAGTATTCAATATAGATGTTGTGTTTTTGTTGTATGTTTTTATGTAATGTTCCTAATTTCCCAAGACACTAGACGTCTATATCCTCAGTGTTTTTTAAGTTCATGTTTATAAAATAAATAATGTTTTTTTGTGTAATAATGAGATGGGTTGTGATACGATAAGTATTTCATGCTAACAATGAGTGACAATGCAATGTTCCAACGCATTCTGAGTTATTAATTAGATCATTCGTAGGATTTTTACCTTGTGGAGGATGAAATTTTCATGTGATATTCCACCCAAATAAGTCATCTCATGTATTCCTGTGTGTGATCATCCCTAGATGATATGTGTTTTTTGTCCATGAGGGGTGGGGCTTTATAAAAATAAACACCAAGGTTATACGCCACCTTGTGTGGTGTGTATGTAATAGATTTTTCCTGGAGTAAGAAAATTTTTTTGGTAATGGACACATCGACTTTTTAATGAATCTCTTGAAGCTAGACTCACATATATATTTCATAATAACAACTTTGATTCAATTTATTTTCTTAAATATATATCCCATACAAATATGAAGAATGGAAATTTTAACTATGTTTACTCTTAGATCTATCCATCCATTAGAAAATAATTTGCCAACATCATGAATAATGATAGATGGATAGTTAGTTCTGATTGTTCTATGAATTTATGTTTGGAAGACTGGAATAGAGCATCCCTTTTATCCATGTTACTTCCCAATTCCCATCCAGATAACTCCAACTACACTATAAAATATGTGATTCAATATAGAAATTTAAATCTCCTAGAAAATATCATGCATGTTGTGGATAATTATCCCCTCCCTAACACTAAGGATTTTCTTATTTGGGTGCCTACCCATAATTTTCTTCTTGGCCAAATAAGTTTCTACAACCACAATATCAGAAATTTATATCCTAGATTGGGTTGGTTGATACTATTTTCAACCCATGGATTAAACCATACAGACTCAATCTTTTTTTGTGTATTTCTCACAACTTTATTAATTATAAGTTTTCCCTTATGTATTTTGGTATCTGAATATTCACTAAGATCCAATTCTATCAGAAACATAAAAATGATACCTACCATCTATTTTGGTCTTGTGTTATGGCTTCATCTCTTTGGGATTATATTTCTAACATGTTTGACTATAGATAGTTATTCCTTTACTCAATTTTCTCCCAATTAGTTAATTGTGTGGAACTTGATACTTCACAACAAAATAATAATCACTTTCTAATTATAGTTGTTGAGCTCCTCCACATGATATAGTATGAAAGAAATGTTATTATCCACAATAAATGGTCATTCAATCTTAATGCAGGTCAGACGCGGATTCTCATCTCTATTAAAGATGTGGCCTCGATTCCAAAAGCATAATGTGACAAGACTATTGGAGACTTTTTTATTTTTCATATCCTTAGGATGATGGTCTCTACAAAAATCTGTGGCATACCATTGAGGTGTTTTGGAAAGCTTCACTCCCAGTATGGATCAAAATTAATGTTGCTGGAGCTTCCAATGGAAATCTGAGACCTCAAGGCTGCAAAGCTATATTCATAGACATCATAGGCCATTTCATAGATGCTTATTTTGTAGTTGCGGTATTGTCTCTGTTCTAGAGGCAGAAATAAATGATGTGATTCATGTTTTTTACATTGTTAAACAAAAGGGATAGAACATAATTTGGATTGAAATTGATTCAACCACTATAATCCAAGATATTTTTTATGGTGTGGTTAACCTTTCCTGACTGTTTAATACCCGTTGGATGAGATTCCTTGCCATGCTTTAAGAGATCCAATACATTTCCCCTCAGGCCTTTCATGAAGAGAACATGGTTGCTGACGGTCTTTCCAACAAAGGAATCAACTAGGTCATTTCATGGATGGATGATCTTCCAATTTACATTCTCCATCTTTATGAATAATAATGTATTAAAAACCCATCCTTCAGAATTATGTAGTTCAGTTCATTCTATTTAATAAATAGTGTCTTTTCCTTTGATTGAGGCACCGCCTCCCAAAAAAAATTCATGTAGATTTTACAATTTCATTCCAACTTCCCTAGGGTCTGTTGCAAGAACATAAATCCTATGGATGGTCTCTCACATTTTAAAGGACACCTTTCTAAGGTATTCCATGAGTTAAAGGTGACATTTCACGGTGACTTCAATGAGGCTAAGGGGCCTTTTCTAGATCAAGATAACAAGCAAAGGGATCTCATGGGACTATGATTGTTTTTTGAGGTGGGGGTCACATGATCATTAGTGATCACCTAGGGTGTATAACACCAATTTTGTGGATGCTTGAGTATCTTGTTTTTCACGAAGCTTCCTTCATTCCCCCGTTTTTATTTCCCTTTTTATAATATAATGGATGAATTTCTCATGCAGCTATAAGGGTGTTGTAAAAGTCATTCACCCTCATTGTATACTATGTTTCATGTGACCAATAAAAGGTCTTCTAGTGATACCCAAGCAATGTCATTTGAAACTCTTATATTTTTTCCAGGAGTCAGTTGTGGTGATGCGGAGTCATGCAGTCATGTGACAATCCTTTCAAATGAAGAAGGTTCCATGCCAACTGGCTCTTGTGTGAAAAGTTATACATGTCTCTAGGACATTTGTGGTGTATTTTAAATTTCATGTTTACATTCCTATAATGATCTAAAACCACAAAAGGTTTGCTTATTTTTTACATATTTATGTCATATTTTTATGGTTCTCATGTACCTACTGACTAAAATGTTATGTTATAGAGATTGGATCCTCTAAAAACCCCTAAATGATTAGGCAGTGTCTTTGATTCCTTCACTACACAAATAATGTTGGTAAAACGGCGATAAATTTGTTCTCCAATGGTCCATGCTCTTTGCATGACCCATCCGCAAGACCTTGTGATGGTCATGAGATCACATTTCGTTTAAGAGTTTATGTGATCTCTATGTTCAGGACACCATATCTTCTATTACTCAGTGGAGAAAATAATTCCCAAGTTTCATGTATTTGTTCCCCAGTAGATTTTTTAATCCTAATTTAGTGAGAATGAACAACCCTCCATCGAGAGTGATGTCTATGGAGACAAGGGTTCAGTTATGCCCAAATAAAAATTCTACAAGAGGCTTCAGTTGACAAAAATTGACATAGTAATAATTGAATAAATTTTTTAAATGAATTATGTGGGGCAACAAATTTTTTTACCTCTTTATTAATATTACACAAATATTTTAATCATCTTCATGTAGGTGAATTGATACCAGATAAAAACTCACCATAATATCATTGAAACATCTTATAAGTTTTTCCCTAACTCATTTTATGCCTATTTCCTGTCTTATAAACTTAATTATTATTGTAATATTGTTTAGTGACTTTTTGATCATTCTTTTTATTTTTTAGTTTAGTGTATTTTAACTCAAAACATTTATGGATTTAGTATTGGTTGTTTTAGCTCTAACATTCAATTTTTATTTTTTAATGTCTGGTATCCCAAACCTTCTTTTCCTAGTGTTTAAGGTTACCTAGGTCAGACTTTCTATTACTAAATTTTAGGTTCCTTTAGATGGGCCATGAGATTAGATTCTATTAAATTTATTTCTTCCAATACTTGATTAATGAACATGAAATATTGGGATGACATTCCAGGGAAGAACTAAAAACCCCTAAGATTATGAGATATGATATTTTTTGTGATTTGAAGGCTCGCGATAATTGGATTTCCTTTCCTATAAGGTTGAAATACATATGGTTGGTATCCCAAAGCCATTTTGTGTCGATAAAAAGAAAAACATAGGAGATATCACCCTTTTCCTGGGGCTATATAATATTGTTAGAGGTCGTTGACTGTTGGAAATATTATTAGAAAAGCTAAATACAATAGGATATTTTAAATATTTATTGTGTAGATAATGTTACCCTAATATTGAATAAATGAATCAAATAGTTGGGATTAAATATTGGGGGAATCCTAAAACACCATATGTTTTGGAGTTCCACTATGGTGTCCTAAGGAATCATAAGGATTATAGTTACTTTACTATAAGGAGGATATTTCTCTAATTAGTAGGTCAAATCCCTTATTCAAGATACAATAGGTATTACAAGAATGGTCAGGTGGAGTTGATGAAAACTATTTTTAAATAGACATGGTGGATATTTTAAGACCGAACCAACTAGACTATAAAGGGGTGCTGGAAGAAAATGACTATCCATGAAGGATTATTGAACAATAGACATTTTTTTTGGTAGGATCAATCCATATGACATGATGTTTTGAGTCATTTGGTGTGGTCCATTAAATGGGATTGAAATGTAGTGTTACATTTTAAAATTTTGAAAGAGTACCATATATAGGGACATAACACCAATGATGTAGAATATTATGGAAGAGAAATTTTATGGATATTTTATATCACTGTTTAATAATATCATAGTTAAATAAATGTGGGAAATAGTGGGTAATTGTAATATATTTGTAATGGATGATCATCTAATGGTCTATGTGGTTAGGACAATAAATCATGGATATAAGGGCTTCCTTCCTAGTATCCAATGGTCTATTTTGAGGAGTTACCCTCTATTATCAGTCTTCTATGGAGAAGATAAATGATCCAAGAAGACCAATTTTCATGGGGATCTAATTGAAGGATATCAAAATAGGTAGCTTTTTTTATTGCTAGGACATCAATGGAATGTATTTGGTATGTGAAATTTGAAATATTCAACAAGTGTTCATGCACCCAGAATGTTTCATCACCACCTAATAAAGATGTTATCTTGTGGATGATTTATGAAAACCCATTACTCTATCTTTCTCCTAGACCATGGAGACTAGGGAGTTTTGATTGAATTTTAATATGCCCAAAAATGGGATAAATGATCTTCATGTCTTATCTATTTGAGCTATAAAAATTTCCAGATCAATACATATGATTTTTTTAGTGACCATAGATTTGTATTTTTAAGAGGCTATGATTTTTAGGTTTTAAAACTATTTTTTGTTACATCCTATGTAAAAAAAGAATATGAAATTTTCATATTTATTACTATTTGTGAATTAAATATTTATTTTTCATTAAATTGGTTTCTATTTATGATGGTGTACCCAATACAAAACAATTGGTTTCCTTGAAATCTTATTTTTAACACAACATTGAGTTATATTGAAAAATGTTAATATAATATTATTATTTTAAATATTAGTTAACATAAAGTATTTTTATTAGTGTAAATGAACATAAATAACTACAATATTATTACACATGTTTATTAATTGTTTTTACATATATCCAATAAAAGATAGAAGTTTAAAATGTGAATTAATCCAATTTTAAGCATAATCACTATAATATACTTTATAGGGTCAATTTACTGCCTTTTGATTGGGAACTGTCACATTCATGACATATCTTAAAGTTATATTTCATTTAATTTCCATTTATGCTTTTTTATTGTGTTTCTATTGTTTTTATGGTGGAATGGGCGAGTTTTCATGAATTGGGCCAAACTGTGAGCCCAATTCTAGATTTTAAAATAAATTTTCATTCTTTTATAACATAATCATTTTATAATATATTTCACCCATTACAATTCCTAAATGGTCTCCCCTGATATATTAACACCACCATTGTGATTTAGATCCTTTATATTTCCATAACCAAGGTGTAAATATATTTTTATTGAAGGGATTGGGCCTGCACAAAATCACAATTCCATTTTTAAAAGTCAATTTTTATTTAATTAATAAATTAATCAATTTTTAGAATTTTTTGGTGATTCCACCTCTAACCCGAGCCCACTAAACCTAGGCATGCCCCCAGTGTCTTATCCCCGTCTTTGGAGATCGTTTTTATCGTTGTACATGTTGAAACATCTTAAGAATTATCAATTTGGGCAGATTTATGAAGGTAATTTTTTTCCTTCATAACAATTTCAATTATCACTCCCTTATCCCCATTCAAATTAATACATGGTCTAATTATCCTTGTCCGAACCTCCCTCAAATATTTGGTTGTTTTAAAATTCATCTACTAGTGTATGTGAGGCGATTTCTACAAGATCCCTCAAGTATGTCGGTCTTCTTCATTCTTCTTTCAATTTGCTTTGGGTTACATTCAATGTGATTATGGATTCATACCTTATCCATATGGTTCCTAATATCCAAAAGTTAGGGTTAAAACCTTGGGTTTGATTTCTTGTCTTTTTGGTGAAATATTCTGGATTTAGGTTGGATTTCACATCCTTGAGGTGCGGCGGTGGTGCAGTTTAGGATTTGTACCATGTTTTGAGTGTTTCGGCATAAAAGGTAGGGGATTTCATATATAACCATTTTATGTTGAGTTATATTGATTTGTCTATTAATTTAACATGTTTCAAATCTGTATTGTATGGTGAAGAATCAGTTTTTTAATGGATTTAGTTAAGTGGTTAATTTTGTAATGGCATTTTTTGCTTGGAATTGAGTGCTTTTCATGCATGGCTCTTGGGGAAATATTTTGGTGTATTTTATAACATATGAAATTCATTTATTAGTGTTTAAAGGGGATGCAAATTAAGTTTTTTTGCCTTAATATCATGTGGGCCTTGTAATGGGGTTTTTGAATGCTTTTAATGCATGAAACCATGTTGTACTTCTTGACGTGATCTGTGAAAACATGTGTTTTTCATCTGTACCTTTAGTGGTATTGTTTGAGGTATTTCTATAAAACTTTGGGGTGGTTTAATAAATGTTTTTAGGGCTTCCAATTATGCATTGTATTTTTATTGGTATTGTATTGGTCTTGAATTAGGTTTTTGAAATGGGTTTTGTATGCAAACCATGGTTGCACCTCTTGGGGTTTTTTATGAAAATTGTAAATGATTTAATGAGTTAGACATTGATTGAAATGGTTTCTTATGTACTGTTATGGTGTTAGTAGGTTCCTAAAATGAGTTTTTGTTACATAAAGTGGTTATTTATGTTGAAAAACATTTTTTTAATGTTTTGTAATTTGTAGAGGTGATTTATGAAATTGGTATGTGGGTGCGAAACATGTTTCCAGGCTGTTTTGCGTGAGAGTGATGTGAAAAATAGAATTTGTTTAAGAAAAGGTTATTTTGTAACATGTGAGTGGGATATTATGTGATGTTTAGAATCTTGGGGAATATTTTATAAATTTTTAAAAGATTTATTGAATTGTGAAAGATGTGAAAAATGTGTCGTTGTCTATTTTTTGTGTGATTATGATTTCAAATTTCATTTGAATGAAAAATTAGATTTTAAGACTTGTGTGGAATAAAAGTTGGCTGTTTTGTGAACTTGTGATGTGAAAATGATATTTTCATGTGCAATTTATATTTATTGACTTGTTGAACATGTCTGAGCACAAGTGGAAAACTCGGATATCTTGGTGGGTGGATGTGTACTAGTATGCTAGAGAATCCGTGGGGTTTGGCCTCAGTTTCACTTAGCAAGATTGACGCTTACAACTCTAACTAAACTATGATGATGATGATTGGGGACCACTAGGTTATGGGTATGTTCCCCACAAGTGGCTCGTACATGATAATGGATATTGTGATGGTTACTCTCACAGAGATACGATGTACCTGGGACCTACAATGAGCAAGTGCATAGGGGTTATTTCTTAATGCTTTTTCTCATTAGTTACATTGTGCATACCATCGACATACATTATGGTAGGCTGGAAAATTCAGTAGTACTGACATTATTTTTAAATGTGTTGATTCTTAATGATATCCCACTTGATAACTATTTTAATTTTTTTTGTTTCATCTTTTAGAAATTTTAACTAGCATTTTCTTTTTATGAAAACATGGAATCTTATTGTCTTTGAATGTTTATCACATGGAATCTCTTAGTGGTTCTATCCTACTTTGATTTGTCTCAAACCCTACTTACAGACTTGGGTGTAAGTAGACTCTGTTATTTTGTTGTTAATTGTTTAGATACATTTTATTGTTCTAGTGGTTCCGTTTTCTACCATGTCATTGGTGGTGAAGTCATGTGGGGATTTCTTGAGGGAGGTTCTCCTTACCACGAGGGTTCTTGGGATATTTAATTTTGATTTTGTACTTTTTATAGTCTTTTTTAGTTTTTTTAAAATATGTTATTCAGTTCTGAATTTTGTAAAAGATGGTTTTAGTTGAAAAATCCAGAATCGTTTCATTGAGTTTGTTTGTTGTTTAATGTTTATAAACTCGGGTAAATCATTCCCAAACATCATTTTATGATACTTGGGAACTTTTTCCAATCCATGGGGATTAGAAACGCCCTTCAGGCCTTGTTTCGTGCTGGGTCAGGTGCCAGTTTATATGGCGACCAGATTTGGTTAATGAAAAAATGGTATCAGAGGAGGTTCAGGTTTACTCTTTGGGTCATGTTATTTGAGGAACAGTCTAGATAGTTTGGAGTTAGGATTTTCGGGACATGGTATTCTGGTTATGGGAAGTGTGCATTATCACCACACCTCATGATGGGATTCAAGTCACTAGGGGAATTTGGGACTTATCTAATTCCTTTGGTTTTCTTTGTTTGATGATAAGTAGGGGAAATGAAAAGATAGTTGGGTTAATGGTCTCATTGAGCACATAGGGCCTGACAAGCCATGTGGAGCCGAGGATATTCCCAAGAACACTCTCTTTGATAGTGAAGTGATTATAATATGGTCACCAACCATATGTCCATGCCACCCATTGTAACTAGATTTCTCTCGCATTTTCTTATGTTCTTCTGTTTTGAAATCTTGGAACTTTGGTTTTAATGTGAATTGTTTTTAAGAAGTGTAAAGTTATTATGAAATTATTTTCAAATAAATATGGAATGGTTTGATTAATGAAATGGTGAATCTGAATTTTCAGAGTTATATTCAAATGGAAAATGTATTTCTTACACCTATTTTGAAAGTAGAAACTATACTGATGTTGGTTTTGAAAAGGTGTTCCCAATTGAGTTTTATAAACAATAAAAGCGTGTTTTAATGGGATAATATGATTTGAAATTGATATGAATAACATGAAAGTGAGTTCTTGTCTAAATGGTTTTGTCTTTCTAAAACGTTTAGTATGATTTGAATTGTGATTTTGATCTCCGGGTTTGTGGTTTTGAGAAAAAGGATGTTCTGGTTGACCGTTTTGGTTTCGAAAAGTGGAAAGAATATTTTTTTTAGCCTTTGATATTTTCGTGGGAGACCTCATTCATGGGGTTTTATGGGATGATAGATGGTTGATGGAATGATTGGATGAGTGCTAGAACAGATATGAGGAGGGTGCCCGGTGTGGCACAAAAACATGCATGTGTGAGGCCCATGGGTTACCATTGGTGGATACGCTTATCGCTGGAAGGTTTTTTTTCAAAGAAATGGTTTTAATGAAAAAAATGGTGTATTGATAAATAGTTTGGGAGGGTGTGTATTATCTATTCTTGAAAATGTCGATGTTGTGGGATGATTTGAGTCCAAGAACCCCTCCAGTTTGAACTGTGTTTTGGGTTTGGGTTTTGTCGGTAAGTTGTGTTGTTGGAAAGGTTAGTGGTCTCTTTTGAAAAATGTTTTGGGACGCCTTTACGGTGGTTACATTCTTGTTTTTGGATATGCTTTGTGGTATATCTTGACCAATAGACAATCTTTGTTGGGTCGCTGGGTTCAATCATTGGATAAGGTAGACTCCATTAAGGGTTAGTGCACAAAGGAAGTGAAACCCGGATTGTTTCACCATTTGATGACCCTCCAGTTGATCACTATAAGGAATATTTTTCTTGAGATTTTTAGATTGAGTCTACACCCTTTCCATTCCTAGTTTTTTGTATCCTCTTGTAGTGGAAGTGTGATCATGGAAGGTTTAAAGAGACCATAGATTTTTATGTTTCCATATTATCCTAAAGTGGAAGTGGTCTGGGGTTGTTAGCATGGATGAGTATATGGATTGGCTCTAAGAGGTCCTCTCATTTCTTCACAGTCTCTTCAAAAGAGGATTTCAAATTTACTACCGGTGTGGGAAATTTGGTCATGAGAGGATATTGTGGCCACTATGTTGAATTGTGTGTTGTTTTGGGATGTAGTATAAAGTCCCTTTCCCTTCACTGTTTATATTAGTCACAATGGTCATTCTCGGTGACTCCTTGTGATGTCATGTGCTTGATTGACCATAAAGGTGAAATTCCTTCAATACTCTGAGATTCTCTATTATGCTGGGAGAATGTATCCCTTTGAAAAACCTCAAAATCATCCATTTTTTTAGGAATGTGAGTATCTGTGTTATTTACTTCTATTGTTTCTCACCTGAAGAAACAAGGTGTGATTTGTGTTCATCTTCTAAGACCTTGTTTGAGTGAAATATTTGGTTATGGTAATGTGAGTTTAAAATGTGTTATGTATTGGATATCTTATCGGGGATTATAGTGTAGTTTTTGGTGGTACCGAAAGAATAATTCTCATTCAGGGGGGTCCAAGGACTAACTACGAGGCCAAAGATACTTCGATCATTTGAGCTCCAGCCATAGGTCTCGGAGGGAAGTTGGATCATAGTTAGGGGAATTCCCTGGGTCATTTATACCCTTGTACAATGTGAAATACTCAGTGTGAATGATATGATGCATCTAAACCTATGGTTTTATTATCATTCTTTTGTTGTTCTCGTTTGGTGGAAATAGGTGGTGGGCCTTATACCCATATCATCACCTAATGTCATTCCCTACCCCTTTGGATTCCATTGAGTCATTAGAGAATGGTTGGAAATTTGGATAGACACTTTGAGAACACATTTTGTGATTGCTTAGTAGTGACAGTGTTCTAGGAAGCCATGTGGAAAGAATGATCTATATAGTTAGTTCACTGTTTCCCAAACCATGTGGAATAACCATGCGGCCTTCCCAAATCTTTAAAAAAAATTGGGTCTTTCTGTGTTGGCCCATGCTGTTCGGTTATGATGGTTGGTTCTTATGGTGGGGAGACCCAATATAATTCTCATTTCTATTCGTTCATAAATTTTGAAAGTAATTATTCCCTTTGTAGTAGAGATTCCATTCATACCTCCCCCTATTAATGTCCTGATTCTGTCTCGGAAAAATATAGGTTGTCTCTTCCAGTGGGGGACCTATTTGTGTCCCCCAGCACCAGTAACTCAGAGTTTCCATGGTCTTGGATCTGTGGTAGGTAGTCTCGTTCGTAACTATCTAGATACCAAAATCTTCTTTGAGAAAATTTTGGTATTGGAGAGCACCAGATGGTTAAGTTAAATTAAGGTAAGTGTTACCTTGTTCGAAGTTGTTTTCATTTAGGTGAATTTCTTGAGTCTTGTTCGGATAAGTGTTTAAATAGTTTTCTTTTGGGATAATGTATGAATGTGATTTATCATTCTAGGAAAGTGGTGTAAGTTTTTTTGTGGGAGTAATCCTTCTTTAATTGATCGTTGGAGGTGTTTGGGCCCTTGGGGGAAAGCGTAGCAAATAAGTACATCTTTGTTTATCAGTTGGGTATGGTTTTGGTATTTAGATTTTATGTGGCTTTTTGGGGACAGAATGATTTCATGGGGGGGGGGGGGGAATTGTCTCATACATGACTTATTTTAATGTTAAATTTCATTTAATTCCAATTTATGCTTTGTTTTTGGTGTTTTTAAATTTTTTATGGTGGAATGGGTGAGTTTTCGTTAATTGGGCCAAACCGTGAACCCAATTCTATATTTAAAAATAAATTCTCATTCTTTTAAAAGCTTTTCATTTTTTAATATTTTTCTCCCATTCCAATTCCTAAATGGTATCCCCTGACATATTAACACCACCATTGTTGTTTGGAGACTTTATAAATCCATAACCAAGGTGTACATGGATTTTTATTTAAGGGATTGGGCCTGCCCGAAATAAATATTTTAGTTTTAAAAATAAATTTTGATTAATTAATATCATATTCAATTTTAAGGATATTTCAGTGGTTCTACCTCTAACCTGAGCCCCCAGAACCAAGGTGCGCCCCCAATCACTTCTCCCCCTCTTTGGAGATCGTTTTCACTGCAGAACATGTTGAAACTTCTTTGCATTCTCAATTCGAGCAGATTTATAAAGATAATTTGTTTCCTTCATAACTCCTTCAATTATCACTATGTTTTCCCCATTAAAATTCCTACATGGTCTCCTAATCCTTGTTGGATCCTCCATAATTTTTTTGGATGTTTTCAAACTCAGATACTGGTGTATGTGAGGAAATTTCTACAAGATCCTTCAAGTAAGTTGTCCTTCATCATTCTTCTTTCAATTTTCATAGGGTTATAATCAATGTGATTAGGGTTTCATACTTTATACATAAGGTTCCTAATGTCCAGAAGTTAGGGTTCAAACCGAGGGATTGATTTCTTGTCTTTTGGGTGAAATATTCTAGTTTTAGGTCAGATTTCACTTCGTTGAGGTGCAGCGGTGGTGTAGTTTATGTTTCGTACCATGTTTTGGGTGTTTCGACATAAAAGGTAGGTGATTCCAAGTATAACCATTTTATGTTAAGTTAGATTTCTTGGTTTGTTAATTTATTATGTTTATAATATGTATTTTTTGGTGAAAAAAATGTTTTTTAATGGATTTTGTTAAATTTGTTATTTTGTAGTTGCATGTTTTCTTGGAATTGAGGGATTTTCATGCGTGGTTCATGGGTAAATATTTGGGTGTATTTTATAACATATGAAAGTGATTTATTAGTGTTGAAAGGGGATTAAAATTCTGTTTGTTTAATTCCTTATTGTCATGTGGGCCTTGTAATGGGTTATTGAATGGTTTTAATGTGTGAAACCATATTGTACTTTTTGAATGTGATTTGTGAAAACATGTGTTTTTCAGGTGTACCATTAGTGGTATTGTTTGAGGTATTTGTATAAAACATGGATCTTGTTTAATGAAATTTTTTAGGGCTTCCAATTCTGCTTTGTATTGTTATTGTTATTGTTTTGGTCTTGAATTATGTTTTTGAAACGGGTTTTGTATTCAAACCATGGTTGCACCTCTTGGGTTGGATTTATGAAAATTGTAAATGATTTAATGAGTTGCACAAAGTTTGAAATGGTTTCTTATGAGCTGTTTTGGTGATAGTATGTTCCTAAAATTAGTTTTTGAAACATAAAGTAGTCATTTAGGTTGTAAAATTTTTTTCCAATGTTTTGTAATTTGTCGAGGTGATTTATGAAATTGGGATGTGGGCGCGAAACATGTTTTCGGGCGGTTTTGCGTGAATGTGAGTGGAATAATGGTCTTTTGTTTATGAAAAGGGTATTATGTAACATGTGAGTGGGATATTATGTGATGTTTAGAATCATGGGAATTATTTTATAAATTTTTAATGGATTTGTTGAATTTTGAAAGATGTGCAAAATGTGTTGTGGGTTATTTTTGGTGTGAGTATGATTTTAAAATTTAATTTAATGAAAAGGGTGATTTTTAGAGCTTTGTGGAATACATGTTGGATGTTTGGTGAACTTGTGATGTGAAAATGATATTTTCATATGAAATGTATATTTATTGACTTTTTGAACTCGACTGAGCATAAGGGGAAAACTCGGGAATCTTGGTGGGTGTACGTGTTCTAGTATGCTAGTGAATCCATGGGGTTTGGCCTCAGTTTCACTTAGTAAGAATGATGCTGACAATTCTAACTAAACTATCATGATGATTATTGGGGACAACTAGTTTATGGGTATGTTCCCTACTTGTGGCTCCTGAATGAGAACGGATATTATGATGGTTACTCTCATCGAGATACGATGTACCTGGGACCCACAATGATCTAGTGCCTAGGGGTTATTTCCTATTGCTTGTTCTCATTATTTACTTTGTTCTTACCATCAGCATATGGTATGGTTGGTTGGAAAATTCAGCAATGTTGACATTATTTTTAAAAGTTTTTATTTTTAATGATATCCCACTTGAAAACTATTTTATTTTTTTTAGATTCATCTTTTAGAAATTGAAACTAGAATTTTCTATTTATGAAAACATACTAGATTTTTGCCTTTGATAGTTTATCACAGGGAATCTCATAGTGGTGGTATCCTATTGGGAATTGTTTCACACCCTACTTACACCCTTGGGAGTATGTAGACTATGTTATTTTGTTCTTGCAGGTTTGGATACATTTTATAGTTCCAGTGGTTCGGGTTTCTACCATGTCCTTGGTGGTGTAGTCTTGTGGAGATGTCTTGAGGGAAGTGCCCCTTTCCATGATGGTTTTGGGGAAATTTTATTTTGATTTTGTACCTTTTTATAGTCTTTTTGAGTTGTTTAAAAATATGTAATTCAGTTCTGAATTTTCTAAATGATGGTTTTAGTTGAAAAATCCAGATTTGTTTTATTGAGTTTGTTTTTTGTTTAATGATTATAAACTTGGGTAAATCGTTCCCAAACATCATTTTATGATACTCGGGCACTTGTTCCAGCCCGTGGGGATTGGGAACCCCCTTCGGGCCTTGTTGTGGGCCGGGTCGGGTGCCGGATTTTATGGCGACCTGATTTGGTTCATGACATGAACCCCTTTTTAAATGTATTTTAATTTTACTTTTATTGGTTTAATTTGACAAAATAATATTCTTCATTAGAATAGGTACATAAAAATTTCCTTTGGATGAAATTATTATATTTTTCGGGTAATTATAATTTTTTAATGAATAGTGAAAAATATGGCATTTTAATTCAAAACTGCCATTTAATATAAATTTTTTATATAGTGTTATTATTATATTATTTTGTTGAAAACTGTATTTGGATTATATTTTTTCCATTTAATCCAATTATTGTCAATATATTTAATTTCAATATTAATTTGGATGTAAACAGTTGTAAATCTTTTGATAGTTATTAGTTCATAAAAACACACTTTTGGTTTTGACAATAAGGAAATAATTTTAAATAATTTTCTTCTAATTCTGTGTTTTGAATTTGGAAAAATGGATTCCATATTTTGAATTAGGAGGAACAAATTTTATAAATATTTAAATTATCTTTTTAGACATTAAGAATATAAAATTAGTAAATTTTTTAGTCACCATGGTTAAAGGGTAAATCTAGTAAATAATGGTGAAAATTAATATTATAATAATATTAAATTACCCTTACACTTGTCTTAAACCTATAGTATGATACATGTCCTACCCTTTTCATCCTTGGGTCGATTTGGGTACCCCATGGATCCACTTGGGAGTGATAATGAAACATATTTTTAATTTATTTAATGTAACGAAAAAATGACATAAACATGAATCTGTTTACAAAAAAATTATATGTGGTTATATAATTTATCTATTCAAATATTGATATTAATTTGAAAGATAATAATTTTACTACATTCTGGTATTTTTTGTAATATTCAGACAATAAATAAATAAACTTAATTATGACACAATGTTGATGAAGTAATTGCTTCATTAATAAAGGATTCAAATAAATGATATTGTAAATATTAAAATAAAATTATTTTGAACCTTTTAATGCCCTCCATGAATTTTATAGATTTGGGTGAATTTTTATCATTTAATTAAAGATTTGTTTTTTGAAATAGTCAAGTTGGTATGGATTATTTTAAAAACTTGATGATATGATTTCTATTAAAATTGACATAAAAGAAATTTAAAATCAATCAATATTTATTTAAATGATTTAATAGTTCTAAAAATCTAATATTAGGCCAAATGACATATATGATGTCAAAAATTTCATTAATTATCCATTTTCTGTCTCTTGTAATATTATGGTAAATATATTAACCATATTGTATAAATATATAAGAGGAAATGGTAACTGTTAAATAAGTTATCAAAGGGTTAAATTAAAAATATAAGGATAAAAAATATCAAAAACATGTCCAATTCATATTGGATGATTTTATTTCTACTTATACTCACATTATCTTCAAACTAAATGAGTTTTTGACCTTTATAACTCGAAAATCAGTATATAATAAAATATTATTATCAAACATTCTTAAAGAGCCCCTCTTACCAATTATAAAAGCCAAAAAATCTAACCCTTAATCACACCTCTCAAGACCACTTGTCTCATCCAAACTCTACCCAATGAAGCTCTCATGATCCATAAATTCCTCCTATAATACATACCTTAGGAAGAAAACACTACAAGAAATCCTTTGTGTTCAATCCAAAGGGAGTTACTTGATTTAATTGAAACGTCTTCCCCCAAGTTATAATCTTTTATTTAATATCTTCACTCAATTTTATTAACTTATTCTTTATTTACATAAAAACATTAGTATCCTCAATATACTATTTTTTTTGTTATGATATGTACTCAAACTAAACATAACCACACCTCTATCAAATAGATAGGGACATACTGTTTCAGTGTTTGACAAACTGCTGCATCACGAAACGATGATTGTTCAATTATCTCCTACCGCATTTCATGGTGAATATTTTGATGGAACAATATATATATGTGATATATATTATATTTATATTGTCTTTATTTATTTATTTTTCATTTATATCTTTCCTTTATGGTTTCCATGACGGGTAAATATGATAATTTCATTTGATGATGTGTGGACTACCGCCCCCTCAAAGTGATATGGCTCCGTCATGCCATATGTGGAACATGTACAAGATGGGGTTACTGAAACTATATATGATATTCTACTAAAATTATAATATATGTATACATCATTACATTTTAATTCCATTAAATTCAAAATATAAATTAAAGTATCATATATGCACGCGTATGGCTTACCGTCTCCACGAACGGTTCATTTCATTTCTTATCCGCAAATGTTTTTTAATATTATAAATACAATATATAATGGATATATATTATATATATGATATATAAATCATGAATTTAATTATGATGATAATTGAATTTTTACCACCAGGACAACTTTTATTTATAAGAAGTTCTTTTTTGAATCAAGTACAAAATATCGACAAAACATCTGTTATTTACTTAAATGATTATGTAATGTTTATAATGTAATAATAAGTAATAAAAAAACAATAAAAAATAGGTAAAATAATCTTATGAAATTATAAAATAACTTAATTTTTTTATGAGATGAAATAATGAACGAGTCAGGTCAGACACGAGTTAAGGGAACTTCTTAACCAAATTTCCATTATTTGGGTTAAACATCTACTTCTTGATTATGTTGTTCTATGAATATGTGTGAGTGACCTATGATTGTTTGGTATATAATTTCAACATATTTTGGTAGTATTTATATTTGTATCATAAAATTATTTCATTGATTTATCCCTAAAAGAATGATACAATCTTTGTAAGGGACTATGTCTCAATCCCCTTTGATTTAGACATATCTTGATATTGTGCACCATTATTATCCTACAATGTGTATATACAACAATTTTTATATTTTATATCATGAATTTAAATATTTTAATGATAATTATAGTTTTCTTTGATTTTATTCTATAATATTTTTTATTCATCATTTTCTCAAGTGGAAACAGACTCTTCAACTAAAATATTGTTTTATGTGTTTAAAATATTTATCTTTCTCATTAATATCTATGTTTTTAAAATAATTTATGGATTTATTTATAAAAACACAAATATTTTAAAATTATAATCCATTTAAAATTTTCAAAGTGGATTGGGATACGTTGTTTCAGAAATATTCTACTTAAATGTTTTAAATGTGTCTTTAAAATAGGATTTATTGTGTCAATACATTTAAATGTTATATTCGGATTGAAATGTGGAAGTTTTTTGATAACATTATTCTTTTTTTATGTGTTTTGAATATATTATGGTTCTTGGGAATTTTTTACATATACAGGTGGTTCTGTGATAAATCTAGGGTGGGTGAGCCCGAGATAGATCTCCAATGCATTGGGTAAAGTGAAAGTGGTAAAAATTAATTTTTCTCCAAAGAAATTTAAGGTATATATTGTGATGGGTATTCCAAAAATAACTCCCTACGTAGCTGTGAATGCTACAACATAAGTATGTTTTTGATGATACATATTACCTTTATGATTTATGATTTCCACATTTTATTCATAAAACCAATGATTTTGTGTGGTATATTAATGATTGAAAAGTATGATTTCATCGATTTGTAAGTATTTATTGACTAATGTTTTATTTCCTTGTTTTATAACCCTTACTATTCTTTTTATTCTCATCACATGTTTTTGAAATGTTTTTCACAGGTTATAAGGAAGGGTAAGAGGAAGGAATAATTCGTGAAGTTTTTTTTCAGAAAAGAAATCATGTTTTCTTTTAAGAGATTTTATTTTATGAAAAAATTGATACTATCTATAAGTGTATACTTGGTTTCAATTGAGATATAATACAATAGTTATAACCTAATTCTGTAAAACAAAAAATCTGAAAAGATCCTCAATGTGAATTATTAACTTAATCCATGATTAAGTAATATTTAAGGTTTGTTCTTTGTTGTAGGTATCAGAGGTCTATTTAGAAATCATTCGATATTTAGAGTTTTGGTTAGACACATGGTTAGTATATATGTCTACTCCTAAAGTTAAATATTATTTTTTCCTTTTCAGATCAAGGAATTTCCGTTAAAAATGGAAGGAGGAGGATCTCAAATGGCATTCTTATCTCTTCTTGATTACTTTCTTGCAATAATTATTTCAATGTCATGTCTATAAGATTCAAGAAAAATTTTCTAATATACAACTCAGTTACATTAAATTTTTTGAGATATAAAACACCTCCAATATTCCTCGGTACCATCATGGATCATGGGCTGCATTTAATAAAATCATATTTTTTCAATATTCTCAAATATTCAGTAAAGTTAAATATTATCAAGGCAATTTCAAATATTTAACCTTATCACAAAATTTTAAAGCGTATTATAATTTTTCAAAAGGTTCTGAAGAAGGAAACCCTTGAACAAAATATTTATATCTTCTTTTAAATTATAGACATACTGCATAAAATTATGGTATTTTGAATGAACCATTGATTGAATGTTTTATCTAAAATTTGGACCAACTGTTATATAAAAAAAAATTTATCAGTTGTTTTGAATTTACATGTCATACATGATTATTTTTCGAAACTATTTTTTGTGATAACCCATATGACCCATGTTGTACGAGGTGTACTTGGATAAAGGAAGGAGATGATTTTGAAGGATCTCTAAGTCATTGTTGCAATGAATAGATCATTTATATATGTGAACAAGATGACGATGAAACTAGGGGGACACCATGAGCAAGGTACGATGTTATTTACTTGGGAATAGAGTTATTTTATGGAAGAAAAAAAATTCAATATATATAAGACTTCATGAATTATGATATTGAGGTCATTATTAATTGGAATGAAAATTAAATGCATAAGACAACCATTGAAGTTAAAAAATTTTATGGTTAATTTTGAGGAGTCTATCTCATTTTTGAGAATTTGATAAAATTGTATTTTTTTTTGAAAAAGGAAAACATGAAGACATTTTGACAACCCATCACATCTGAAAAAGTAACGGAATTCGAACCCACAACCAAAGTGATATTGTGATTTATTTCCTACCATTGGACTATGTGAAGTCCCTGGTTAGTATGAATTTTTATTTTAATTTAAATACATTTAGTTATCAAGAATTTTTTGATTTGGGATCTTATGTTTTATCAAGTGGATGTCATTTTTATAGGAAAATTATTTGGGGATTAACTGATAATAGTAATTTTGGAAGATGATTTATCTTTATGGGAAACTATATGCTTAAGGGAAATAGAATAAATGGGGATATCAATTGAGGAGTAATGGTGTAATTTTATTATGGAACAATATTTGTTTTTATTATTAATATAAACTGATTTGGGTTATTTATGGAAATGATTAACCTATCACAGAGAATATGTGATTTTGTTAATTACACTTCAGTGTGAGACATTAAGAGTAGTTAATGTTATTTAGAGATAAATGTTACGATTTATTATGGAAGACTATGTGATCATATCCTTCTGAGTTTTGGGTTCCATACATAGTTTGGATTACCTTAATGAAATTTAAGGACATTTTTGTATGGAATGGTATTTTTTAAGATTTGGGTATTGTTTATTACATTTTGAATATTATGAGTTGTATATCTTTTTTATAAATGATTAACTTTTTGGTGGATTATCAGATCTAGTACTAACCATTTCGGTTTTGGTTAATGTTTAAAGATAGAGGAAATAGTTTTTTCATCTTTCTTTGATTATGTGATTCTCTAGATGTTCAATCTAGCACATTAGGTGTGACCATGTACTCTTGAATACTCATTATTGGGAGAAAATATGAGTATTTGGTAGAAACTTACTAAAGGATGAAACCCTACATGAAATTTAATATTATTTCCTTATGTCCATAGTCAATATCATAAAAAAATTCTCCAAATTTATGAAATGGAAATTAAAACAAATTTTTTTTTTCATTTACTTTTCCTAATATGAATTCAATGACCATTTAACCCATCACAAGTCTGTGGTTTTCCTGTTTTTATCTTTTTCCTGATCATTTTTTTAAAAACTCTCCATCATAACTTGATGGTCAGTTTTCTCTTCCATTCCCATGTTTTCATGGAATCCTAATATGGATTATCTTGGGTGACCTTTTTAATATTCATTCATTCTTTTAATGTGATAGTTTTATTGACTCCTTTTCTGATGTGGGACTTTTAATGACATTTACCAGCCCATTATTTAAATTGCGAGGAAGAAATCTCCAAAATGGGTGAATGATGTAACATCCCAAGTAATTAAAGAATATTAAATTTTTATATTTAATAATATTTGGGAATTAAATATTAATTTTACATTATAGGTGATGTTATGTTTTATGTCGTACCCGATATGCAACAACAAGTTTCATTGAAATCATATGTTGCACACAACGTTGAGTCATACTGAAAAGTAATAATAGAATGTTAATATATTAAATGGAAGTTAATGCCTAGCTATTGTATTAGAAGGAATGAATATAAATAACTAAAATATGATAACACATGTTTATTAAATGTTTTTACATTTATCTAATAAAAGTTATAAGCTGAAATGTGAAGGAATCCAATTTTATGCATAAACACTCTAATATTCTTTAAAATGTTGATTTACTGAAATTTTATGGAAAACCATTTTTAAACCTATTTTTTGTCACTTTTTATGTTATATTTGAGAAAATAATATTATTATTTAGAATCAGGAAATAAAAATTTACTTTGGATGAAATTTTGGTATTTTTCTAATAATGTTCATATTTAAATGAATAGTGAAAAATACTGCATTTAAATTCAAAATTGCATTTTAATCTAATATATTTATTTAGTAATATTTTTTTTATATTTTTATAGTGTATTTAGATTATAGTTTTACCATTTACCATATTTTGGCCATTGGATGTTATTTAATTCTTAATTTGGACAAAATCAATGCTAAATCGTTTGATAGATATCATTTCATAAAAACACACTTTTTTGTTTTGAAAACAGGGATGAATTTAAAATTAATTTATTCCACTACTATGTTTTGATTTTACAAAAAATCTATTCCATATTTAAAAAAAGGAGTTCCAAATTTTTTATATAGTTATCTTTTATTTCTAGAAATTATGAATATTTACATTAGTAAATATTTTATTTACCAGGGTTAATGGGTGAATATGGTAAATAAGGGTGAAAATTAATATCATAATAATATTAAAGTACCGTTAAACTTGTCATAAACCTATTAGATGATTCATGTTAGACCATGGGAATACTTGGATCTATTTTGGGAACCCATGGAGCCACATGGGACTGATAATGACACATTATATTAATTAAATAAAAGTAAGTACAAAAAACATAAACATGAATATTTTTACTAAATTTTTTTATATGGGGTTCTATAAGTTGTCTCTACTAATATAACTATTAATTTTAAAGATAAAAATATTTCTTACATAATTGTATTTTATTTAAAATTTTTAGAATATAAATAAATAAACATAATTATGACATAATGGTGATGCAATAATTGCTTCATTAATTAAGGATTCAAATAAATTATATTATAAATATTAAATTAAATTTATTTCGATAAATATTAATCCATATGGGAATTTTATGGATTTAGATGAATTTTTATTTTTGAATTAAATATGTTTTTTTAATGAATCAAGTTTTTTTGGATTTTCTTAAAAAGTCGTGATATAAATAGTATTAAAATTTACATAAAAAAGTTTTAAAATCAATCAATATATTATTAAATGATAAAATATTATTAAAAATATAACATTAGTACCAATTACATATATGATTTTAAAAATTCTATTAATTATCCATTTTGGGTCGCTTGGAAATTTATAATATATATATTAACCATATATTATGTATATATAAGTGGATGTGGTTAAAGTTAAATAAGAAAACAAAGGGGTAAATAAAAATTATAAGGATACAAAAATATCCATAACCCATACAGTACTAATTGGATTCTTTTTTTTATACTTATATACATCTTTTCTTCGGATTAAATAATTTTTGGTCGTTTAAAAATAGAAAATCATTATATAATAAAACTATATTTTCAAACATTCTAAAAGAGCCCCTCCTCCCACTTATAAATATCCATCACATCTAACCCCTAGTGACACCTCTCAAACATCATTTTATTATCCAAAACCAACCCAAATATTCTCTAAAGATCCATATATTCCACTTAGAGTCCTTCCCATATGTTAAAACCTCTTCAAGAATTCCTTTTCGTTCAAACCAATGGGAGTTACCCGATTATTATGTAACGTCTTATCTAATGTTCTCTTCCTTTATTTTATGTCTCCACTCCATTTTCTCTTATTATTAATTATTTAAATTAAACACTAGTATCCATAATATACTATATTTTTTTATTTGGAGGATTCAAAATACACTTACAGACACATCCATCTAATGTATATGAACATATTGTTTCTGTGTACGGCGAACTGATGTCTCATGAAATTATGATTGTTCGAATATCTCCTACCGCCTCTCATGGTGGCCATTATGATGGCACTATATTTATATGTGATATATAGTATATTTATATTGTCTCTATGCTTCTGTATTTTTCATTTATATCATACCATTATCGTTTCCATAATGGGTAAATACAGTAATTTAATTTGAGGAAGTGTGGACTACCGCCCATTCAATGTGATATGACTCATTCATTCCATATATGGACTGTGTAAAGGATAGAGTTACTGAAATTGTATATGATATAATATTTTATTTATAATATAATTATGTATCATTATTTTTTCCTTCCATTGAATACAAAATTCAAGTACATGTAGTGTCCATGCATACGTACAGCTTACCCTCTCCATGAACGGTGCATCTCAATTTTTATATCCAAATGTTATGTACTATTATAAATAACTATATATAATAGATATATATGATATATATGATTTATAAATCATGAATTTAATTCTATAGATAATTTAATTTTGTCCACATGGTCACCTCTTAACTATAAGAAGATTATTTGTGACTCAAGTACCAAATAACGACAAAATGATCAATATTAACTTAACTGATTATGTATTTTTTTATCGTCATAATATTTAATATAAAATTCAAAATAAACCAGAAAAAGGTTCTTAATAAAATACTAATTAACTTTTGTTTAATTATTTAGGAGATTATTGAAGGAATGAGTGATGTCGGGCACGAGGTAAGGGAACTTCTTAATCGAGTTTCCATTCTTCGGGTTAAACTTCTACTTGTTGATTATGTCGTGACATGAATATGTGTGAATGACCTCTGATGGTTATAAAAATAATTTACACTTATATTGGGTTTATTTATATTAATCACAAAAAATTATTTCATGTATTTATCCTTAATCGAATGATTCTATCTTGGCAAGGGACTACGTCACAGTCTTTTTAGATTGAGGAATATCTTGATATTTTGATCCTTTATTTTCCAATAAGGTGTATCTAAAACCCTTTTGAAAATTTTAATCATGAAATTTAATTTTATCATGATATTTATAGTCTTATTTTATATTTATTCTTTAATGTTTTTTATTCAAGATTCCCTCAAATGTTAATAGACTCTTCAACTAAAACATTGTTTTAAATGTCTAAAATATTTATCTTTCTAATTAATGTCCATGTATTCCAAATGTGTATATAGATTTATTTATAATGACATTAATGTTTTAAAATGTTAATTCCGTTAATATTTTTAATGTTTTTATGGTAAACTTTGAATCAAAAATATTATATTTAAACGTTTTAAATGTGTCTTTTATATTGGATTGATTATGTCATTATATTGAAATGTTATATTGTGATTGAAATGTGGAAATGTTATACATACATTATTATTGTATTATGCATTAAGAATTTATTAAGGTAATGGGAATTTTTTATGTATATGGGTGGTTGTGTGATAAACCTAGGGTGGTGAGCCTGAGATATCTCTCCATTGAATTAGGTAATGTGACAGAGGTAAACATTATTTTTTTTCTCCTAAGAGATTTAGGGAAAATATTTTGATGGGTATTCCAAACGTAACTCCATAGGTAGCTATGAAACCTAAGACGTAAGTATGTTTTAGATGCCACCAGTTACCTTTATGATTTGTGATTTCTTTGTGTTATTCATAAAACCTATTATTTATTGTGGTATGTTAAAGATTGAAAAGTATGATTTCCTTGATTGGCATATATTGATGGACTAGTGTTTTCTTTCCTTGTTTTATAACCCTTAATATGATTTTTATACTCATCCCATGTTTTGGATATTTTATTTACAGGGTTTAAGGAAGGGTTAGAAAATAGAATAATTCAAGAATATTTATCTCAAGAAAAGAACACATGCTTTCTTTTAAGAGTTTTTATTTTATGAAAAAATGGATACAGAGTAGAAGTGTCTACTTTGTCAAAATTGAGATGTATTGTTATTGTTTCAGACTAATTATATAAAACACTAAACCTGAAATGATTCTTAATGTGAATTTTTAACATAATTCAACATTATATAATGTTTAAGGCCATGTCATTATAATTTTGTTTCTCTTTAACAATATCTTTTGGTTCTTGTGATTAAAAAATAAGAGGATAAATGTTAAAAGTAATAAAATATTTACCAATTTATATGCCATTTATGGTTGTAACAAACCTAGACTGCTTCCATGTAGATTATCATTGTGAAGAAATTTTATTAACTTCCATTTAGATTAACATGACACTCTATGTATGTGGTAACCAACATGAAATATTGTGAAATATTTCATTAGGGACACTTCTCAGTTATTGGATAAAATAAGATGCATGGGAATATTTCATTAATCGACATTCTCTTTTTTTGTATCCATATAATGGAGTCCTCCATGTATAATTATATCATACATGAAATCCATCCATATAAATATCTTCCTCATTCATAGAAAAATGGGTATTTATGACCCAACTAATTATTGAAAAGAGGCATATGTTACTTTTTGTCATGAATATTATTGTTATGATGTTAGTATATTCAATAAATATGTCCAACCATTATGTACATAGGGGTCTTTTTAAATCAATTCATACGGTGAGAATAATCCTAGGAGTGGTGATTTTAGTGTCACTAAATATCATATGATGTTAGGAGTCAAGCCATACATTGTTCTTGTATGTGATTTCCCAACACAAGTATAAACTATATTCATAGATGGGAGAAATATTAATTTTATCATACATGGTCACAAGAATCAGAGATACATGCATCACTATGTATATTGTGAGGATATGAATTAAGATTCATATATTTATTGAATGGGAATCACCGCACATAGGTTAGAACCATATAATGAGAGGGGAATTTTTCCCAGAATATATTGTATATGGTCCGATGAATGGAGATCAGGGTGTCACTACATATCCTTTGATGACAAGAATCATACCACACATAGATATTAAATATTAATCACTATAAAATTACTAGACCATAATTATAAGAAGGAATAATTTCCTTTGTTCATTGCAGATGGGCCCAAAATTAATGATTAGTGAGTCACTACGTATTCTGGTAAGTCAATAATTATTCCACAAATAGTTCGGGAGGGACTTTGTAGTTTAACATCATGGATATGGATGTAAGGTGTGGAATTTAATTTCATTCATCTTGGAGAACAATAACTCTATAGTTCACAGATATACCTTATTCTTGTGGTTAATCCCCTACCAAAATTCCTAATCTCACTTGATCTATGATATGCGTGTCAACCAAGGAGTGGAAAATGACTCTCTAACCATTCAAAGAAAATAAAGGAGGGGACATAGTAATTTTGTATCATGTGGTGTCCGGACCATGTTATCAGATCAAATAATACCAAGGTATGTCGTCGAAATAGGAATCAATACAGAGATAGTTCTGTAAACTCTGGATGTGTTTTTGTCATGTAGAGATGAAAAGAGCCATGCAGTTTCATGTTATATGTGAGGTAGATAGTGAGATGATATGAATGAATTGAAATGTTGTGGGTGGACCCGAGAATGGGGGTCTGGTATATCTGTATATCTTGTGTTGGTAGGAACCAATACATATTAATTTTCTGAGAAACCATGCAGTTTTGTGTCGTGCAGTGAGGATATCATTCATTCAGTTTAACATCAATTAGTAAGAATGGTTGAAAACCAATGTGAATAGAGATGAACATTGGGGATCCATGTAAATTTATTTCAATCATTAAGGTTGTTCTTTTATGAATATTAACATTATATGGTAAAAAATAATTATGTCTCATAAATTAATTTTTTTTAAAGACTTCTTCTGGCACCTTAATTACATGAAACCAGACCAATGGACACTTGATGACATTTATGTAATTAATTTCATGATAAATGTTATATTAGAGGGTGATACATGTGAACCTTTTATTGTGGAATGTTTTTAATCTAAATTTTGATATACATTATGTATGATATAATTCAATTCCACTTTGGGATTAATATTATGAGGCTTCTTACCCGGTATCATTGGGTTTTTAGAGACAATACCAATTATCATTAATGGAATTAGCACATTAAAACCTTTTTATTGAATGATCACACAATCCAAATATGATTTATATCAATGAAGAGAAATGTGAAAAACCCATTCAAATTTTGTCACTCCAACTCGTCCATTCACTTGTGAGATTTCTCATCATCTACGATATTTATGCAGATGGTACTAGAAGTGAAGAAAATTGAATAATATTGGAAATAAAACCATGGTTGTGTACACCAATAACTATTGTGTTTCCTACATAGTACAGCACATAGTGGTATTGTGGGCCCATAAATGATGAAATATATTTTCAATCCTGGAGAACTTATCATTTATTTCAATTTTCCTGGGGATATTTTATATTTTTTTATTGAAGGCCTTGATTGCTCCATTTGCTGATTCATTATAGTTGGATGAGTTATTAGACACTATGCGGAACTCTTGTTATGATTTTTTTCAAAACTGTGTAATAGATTTGTGTTCTACATTCGATCCACATTGTTTAAGGGACTATGTACCTATTGATGACAAGAGACATACTGATGTTAATTGTATTCTTTATACTCTCTACATTGATTGGTTTTACCTCAACCAATTCAGATAAAAATTCAATAGTAGTAATGATTTAAAACATCTATTTGGATGTGGATGGATATATATATATATATATATATATATATATAACATCCATTAACCACATGGAAAATTTCTAGTAATATTTAGTCATATGTAGAAATCTTTTGGGTTGATGGATAATGTTTTCATGAATATCACACGCATGAGGAAAAATAATTCCTCTACCAGGATAGTGTCAACCAAGACTATTGATGTATTAACCAATTCATTTCAGTGAACTTTTTTATTGGGTAATTTGATGAACATGGTATCAAATATGAACTCTTTCATTAGTCCTCTAATATTTCCAATTAGAAGGGTGAGTTATTCCTTTTCAGAGGAATATTCTCAATTTATATTCATTATCACTTGATCTATTAACCCATCAATGTTAAGGTAGTCTGTTTTTAGCTATAGGGATAGTTCCAAGCAAGCGATGAGTGTTTTTATTATACTTAGTTATTTCCGATGCATTTTGACAATAAGGAGTTGGAAAAAAGTATTTTTTCCAGAGACACAAAAACACCACCTAAGACAACCGAATTATGTTTCAGGATTTCCAACTTCTTGTCAAAAGGAATTTGGGTGGTCTAATAAAAATATATCTCCAATTTTTTGAGGAATTTAGGAGAATTTAGAAAATACTCATCTTTATGTTAGGTCTCCACTTGTGTATTTTTTGAAGAGGTATGTGCCATGATGAAATCATCCTGTTATTTCACTTTTACCGACTATTATGATAGGAACCGAATGTCTTATTGTTGTAGAATGATTTTTTATTGTGCCTACTACCCAATTAGAATAAGATGGAAAAAATATATTTGATATGTTCAATATGGGATACCATGTCGACTTCATGGTGCTTCTTGAAATGCGTCAATGTTTTCACTCTAATTATGAGTGAGGGGTAGTTCTTTTTGACAACATAATTCTGTGTATGAGTACATAGAATCATTCAAGTAAGGAAGAAAATATTGTTCTCACTCACCACATCAATTTTCTAGGAATATAAGGATTCATGTGAGAATTACATGGTGGTAAATTATAATATTTGTGTCATTCCTTCCCCCAACAGCATCATTACCAATGAATGCAGTAGGTAATACTAGAGATTCTCAATGGATTAGGGGCTCTCCACATCCCCTCTAAAATAAATTACCTTCTTCATTAACATGGTGAAAAAGAGATAATTTTGGTATAGGTTTGGAATGAAACTTCGAATGTATGAATGTTTCCATTAAAGGCCCCACATATAAATGAGATTTTGAGGTGGTGACATTACTATAATTTCACTATTATTTTCAATGTAAACCTCAATGCTTAAATGGTATACCACAATTCAATTAATCACACCTCATGTTACCCCAAAATTAATTTTATTATATTCATATTTAGTCTATACTTTCGTATCATGTTGACAAATCTCTAAAGATCCATTAAGTGACCACCATGTAGTCTATATTTGACCACCACATCATCTACATAACACTAAAATATACATACTAAGGGGGATTAATGATATGATGCATGGTTTGTTGAAAAATATAGATGGTGTTCTTTATGATAAAGAGAATTAGTTGGTCGAAAAATATCCCTTGGGGTGCTTTGAAGGCTATAGATTTTTCATATTTAAGGGATATATTTATTTAGGTACACCATGCGAACCAATCCATGAGGGAAAGTTAGTGGAAGGTAATAGTTCAATTGATCATGAGTTTTGTGATTGGATAAGGCAATTCATCCTTTTGGATGTTTTGATTAATGAAATTAAAATTGATCCACAACATAATCTTAACATTACTTTTCCAAACATGAATGATGTAGGGAAGCAAACATGGGTATTTACACTATCAGACATAGTTTTCATTGACCAATTTTTCGACCTCCACATCTATATTAGTGGAATGAGAGGGACACATCACCCTAACTACATTTTGGAAACATCGATTGTCATTAGGTAAGTTGAGATAGTTAAAATCCCCATCTGGATTGAGTCCGAGTAATTCATTGTTGTACCATGAAAAAAATATCGATGTTTTTTTAGAAATGTGATGTACATATATCAATCCTCTAGAGGATTTTTGGAACTAATCATCATAGGTCGTGGGGATTTTTCTGTTCCAATATTTATTTATTTGATCTCATAAATGGTGGCAGAGACGCCTTACTCAAATGAAGGATGGACTTTTCTAAGGTTATCCTCTTCCAATTCTATCTTCGAATCTGTGGAGGAATTTTTTGATGATGTATGAAATGTGGGGGAATCTATATCACAGTCATGTATAGAGAGGCCACAAGAATATACACTGTCATCCAATACTACTAGAGTTTCTACAGGGAGACTCTGATTTAGATTTTATTTTACACTATGACTAGGGATGGAAAGGGAATAAACACATATGATTAGTTCTTATTCCTTAACTATATTTATTGGTAGCACATAATCACTGTCGATCATACTCTATGGACTCTCAATGGCGGTGCCCAAGAAATTGGGGCTGGAAATATATATATTTTCATTCACCATAACTTGTGTCTCACTATTTTTTTGAAAACTACCATAACATATGTGGCTTCAAATTTGTCAAAGGGGGGACTATCACCATATATATTCTAACCCATCCATCAATAGGTTATTTCAAACACAGATAGAATTTTGAATTCACTGCTACTTGTTTGTACATATAGAGACTACTGAGATGGTAATGATTTGTTGTTTCATGATTATTTATCAAGAAATCCGGGTTATATGTTAGATAACCTAGATGACTATTGAGATTGATCACCCTAAGAGTTATTTCCTCATGATTATCATACCCATGAATGGTCAGATTTGTGTGGGATAGACCCCCTTTACTATATCCCAAAATTCAGAGAATATGAAAATGGATGAGGTTGACACCATAACAATTTTCCGTTAGATCCATTTTGATGTCGAAATTATTGAAACATTTAGTAACATATAGGGGACTTATGTTACCCTTTATGACCACATATTGATCATAATATGTGAGTGAGATGGAGATAATGAAATTTTGATGTCGTCATATTAACATGATAATCCACTACTCGAGAGAATTATTTATTGAACTCATATAGGATCTAGAGTTATTTTATGAGGACCTCTGGTTGTTATTTTTAATTTTGGATGACATCAAGTGATGAAATATTAAATTCGGAAGCCATATGCTCCTTTAGAATTTCATAATTTTGTGATAGAGTTCTATGCTTCCCAAGGTGGGGGTTCTCATTATTGTGTGGATCAATTGATAAGATATATGAGTTATGTAGGAATGATACTTATTTAATGGTAAACATAGAATATGATTCCTGTTCATGAGGTTATGAATGACATACCTACTATCTGGGTGGATCTTATAATTGCACCCATGTTCGGAGGTCATGTAAGACAACTAATCATGGACGCCCACTTGAG
Source organism: Viscum album (assembly GCA_963277665.1). NCBI lineage: Eukaryota > Viridiplantae > Streptophyta > Magnoliopsida > Santalales > Viscaceae > Viscum > Viscum album. The sequence goes on along the minus strand of OY728126.1, from coordinate 677,373,103 downwards.
GGTTCGTGGAGACCATCATGTATATGTTGGGAATAAAAGAACTATTTCCCATGGGTTTCAACTACATATATGTCCTATGAGTGTACATGAATAATATATTGGGATTGACCACGTCCTTGATGTATCATGTATCCTTAGTTCCTATGCATCCACCTTACAGAACCATGGGCATGTTGGAGAACTCCTACAAGGTGTAATATTCATCATCAGAAAAGGAGTATTCCATGTGTATAACACTAAATGTTCCAAATAATATATATTACTTGTTGAATGTTTCATTTAGTGGGATGGTTCCTATGTTTTGGTTTCTATGGGAAATAAATCATCAAGACTTCGAGCTCATGTGAGAGAAGAATGTCAATATTCCTCTTCTATAACATCCTCTATCTCATTATCTTGTCCACATTCTAAATGAATATTCAATATCACTTATGTGGTGGTGGAACATTTTTTGTCTTGCCATTTTTTTAATCATGGTCTAATGATCCTATTCATCTATCTTTCGATCCATACAGTTGGTGATCTACTGTCCATGCTTGTATGGAACATTATTCCAATGACCTTATTCATCTGACTAGGAAATAGTTCTATAGTTCACTTATTCCAGGGATTTATCCAACACCACTTGTCAAAAAACAACCATTCATTTAATAGTTTATTTAAAGACAATCCAATCATAGATACTATGACATTTCCTTTTATGAAGAGGCCCTTAGTCAAGAAGACATATGAGGAGATAATAAGAACATTGATTCCTTCATAAGTTTTTTCATAAAAGTTTATACATGTTTTAGAGTATTTGTGGAATTATTTACCACACTGATCCATTTTCCTTATGTCGAAGGAATTATCAAAGATTTATATTTATTCCTCTAAAGAGAATCATCCAAAAAATGTGCCATTTTTGCAAACTCACAAAATCCACCAGTATATTTCATTGGGATCATAGGTGTCTATATCTCATCATAATGATTTTTATCAAAAATGTATAACAATTTATCCTATTAAAGAAGGATTATTATTGATAAGGTAATACATTTTTATCTCTCTAAGAATTTATAAACCCTCTCATTTTATCTTTTTTGAAGTTTTTCGATTACAAAATATCCATTTTTCTCATTTTAGAGCTGAATTGATAAATCAATTGATGAAGAAGGACATCCCATCCTGCAATATTATCCTTATTGAAGACTTATGTACTGAATAAAGTAAATCCTAATAAGAATATATTAAAAACCCATCATTATGGAAACCTTCTATTGATCTTGAGGCCCCATTGTTAGACCATAACAAGATATGAATTTTGTGAGATATTTTTAGGGGTCTCCTATTCCATAAATTGTGAAGAAGAAGGGATTTCTAATATTGGTTGGGGGAAAGTATCATCCACTAATATATGAATTGTATTCTTTTCATGTTGCACATGCACTTGTATCCCATAGATGGATTCCATTCATGGGGCCATTGACAAAATAAAAGTATGCAGTGTTGTAGGAATTATATCAAGAGAATCTACCCTTATGTTGGTTGTAGTAGAGGTTTAAAATGGTGGCATCATTTTCATATAATACTACTTATAGAACCATAAAAATTTTCCTTCATCCAATTATAAAGTGAAATCATATCAAAAAAATTGAGGAATGCCATGATCAATGTTGAATTTTTAATTTATGTAGAATGACTACCTGTAATTGGAGTGGGTCTAATGATCAGATTACAGTCTTATAGTCTGTCCATATTATTCAATATATATGGGAAGAGGGATATTTTATTCGTCATGAGTATGATACCCAGTGGTTTTTTTCCCCTGATAAGCTCCTCATTGAGGTTTCTGATATTTATTATCTCATTATCATATTATAAAATTCCTCTATGAAAGAAATTTTGACACTTCTGGGTAGTGATCGGAATGTAGAAACCATTTCCCCTTATCTATAGTAATGTGTTGCCATTGTTTTTGATGATAAATATTTTTATGTGCTATGTTTTGGACTATCCACTATGTTTGAGTACATGTTTCCCTAGTGGATTCATCCAGATCCTCTTATAGGTGTAAATGTTTTATATTGTGGTTTTATGCATATATTTATTAATTAAAATTATCCATTTTGTTGTTGATGATAACATTATCAAAAGTTAATTGTTAAATGGTAGTTGTCCCATTACTATCAAAACAATATGATGATTATGCACATCCCTTATTATTATCATTTCTTGAACCCTTTAACATATTGGATTGTTCTATCCTGAAAACCTATTTGGAATTGATTTCATTCACCATAAACTGCTCCCGTCGTGACTAGTGAGTAGTGATCTAAAGGGAGTTTCCTATAATTAATTCCAATTAGGTACTAAAAAGAATATTTTTTTTGTATCCGGTGGAATGGATGGAATGTCAACCATTAATATTTACCTCCCAACACAAAGAAGACTAATTCCCTATATGGTGATGACGACGATGAAAATTCCCCAACCTATAGGGAAGGGGGATATCCGGAGATACCATAAGAATTAGATTATATTGTTTTTGAGGATTCAAATATTCTAGTTGATGTATAGATGAATCATTGGATATATATTGATATATTAATAAACCCAGCCTAATGTGTCGTGGTTGATCTTTAACAACTGCTGATTTCCCCAGGACCCCATTATACAATGGTGTACAGGGTGATAAATATTGAAATATAAATTCCTCATACTATAATAATGGTGTTTGTTTGAGGTGACTATCAATATTTCTTATATACTCTTGTTAATTGATGATCTTAGAGGTGTAGGTGGTGATAAATATTTCCTCAACACATGATGATATGTTCACATTTAAATGACAAATATGTAATCTACAATTGCGACCTATTTGATGTGGAGTAGCAGTTCTCCTATAGGAGCCTTTTCCAATGGTTTCCTAGAACCAAAGTCAGTTTATATAGGATATAATCTTGTTGATTTTAACATCAACATATTTGTTTAAAATTTACTTCTATTTTTACTAGGGGGCCATTTCAAAGATCTCTGGGATTTCCTATCAATTTTTTCATGATGAATTAGCTCATGCATTACATGGTCTCTTAATTTCTGCAGAGGCTATGACATTATAAGATTCCATATACGAGGGGATATTCTATTCCAGGGGCATAGGAGAGTGTAAATCCTCATTATTTACCCATAAACTAATAAAAAATTATTATATGGGTTAATCGATAAATTTATAAAGAGTTTTGATGAAATGGGGGAAATAATATTGTAGATTTTCACTATTCTTGTCATGTTTGGGTTTTAGTCCATGGAGATAACAACCAATTCTAGTTGTAAATAGAGTATCTTGATTGTATGAATGTGATACTCTTATCCTGGATAATCAAGGTGCCTAACCCATAGACAAAGATAAGATTCCCACATTGTTTTGTAGAAAATGCATAAACTACATTTCTTGATCATCTGGGATCTCATAGTCAGATGTGGAAAGTGAAAAAAATATTTTAGTGAGGTTGTTTCCAGAAAACACCTATCATATTTCAATGTTGGCCTCCTCTTTGTTATACATACTATAATTAATCCAGTCAGACTAAATATGGTGGTTCCCATTATCTCAGATTGACAGGAGTAGTGTGATTCTATATGTATATGGGCACATATATACAACTGACCCACAGTTTTGAGCACCTATCTATATAATGGAGTCAATGTTCTAAGAATATATATATAAAGAGATGTCTTGGAAAGGGGATGATCTTTTTTTCTATAGGTAGATATCACTGTGGATAGGCTGAAAAAAAGTTGATGTTTGGATTACTATCCTTGTAATCCATCTAGACACAACCATGGGAAGGACTATCTAGATATGGATAGCATTTTCATCGATTGAAGACTCGACATACCCTTAGTGATTTGATAATCAGTCACAAAAAACATCAAGGACTTTTTAATTTAGATGATTAGAGATATAAAATTAATTAGAGTCATGGATGGTATATGAAATCCTAAATTTGAGAGTTTATTAGTGATATGAGCCCACTATATGGTAATTTCCATATTTTTTTGATAATTGTCAAGTGTTGTGGGAGTTTGAGGCCACTTCTAGGAAGCATCATTAATACTGAAACCTGCATCAATGAATGTAATATGATCTTGTCACATGCAAAGGCCCATTCTAATTGGGAGATCTTTATTTATAAATACATAAATGGGAATTATATAGAGCCTTTGGAGTAATTCTATGGTCTTTTGTGACCAAAATAGGAGCATGTCCCAAGAACATACCACTATCACTTAGTGAGACCAAGTTAGATCATGATTATAAGATATGTAAAAATATGAATTTACTATTTAAATATGATATTGGACTTTAATAATGAGATATTGGATATGATCCTCTTCATTTATAGCCACATTAGGACACCTGTGTAGTCGTTCACTCTCGGAAGTACAAATATGAACCTTGCTTTTCTCAGCTACTAGTATATGATATGAAGATTCACTGATAAGAATATGATCATATCCTGAAGAATTTTATGCTTTCCTTGAAGATCCTCAATCATATTAAGGATATGATCCTGATCCAAATCATTTATATTTTTCCCACGATCTTTGTTGATATGAGTATGAGCTTTTCTGGGGGAATGTTTTAGTCTCACGTGGTTTTACCCAACAAGAACATTAATATGAGCTTGATCCTAAGAATATTTAATATTACAACAGTCTTTTGTGATTGGGATATGATCATTTATTGAGGAATGTGCCTATATCTCTTGCTGAGGCATATTTGTAATGTGAATATGATCATGGGATGACACTTTTTTAATCGGAATATTCTAATTACCCTCCTATGTAGAACCATGAAAGAGATATTTCAATAGATAAACCACTTTTTCATACTGATGAGAGTGTTCTACATACATGGCTACAAGGATAGTAATATTCACATATCCTTGTATCTATAACAATGATAGAATATTCAATAAACATTCATTTTTAGTTGATAATATGTCGTGTCACTTCAAAAAAGCGTGCATTGGAATGTATTCCAACCCATTTTTGATCGTCACTATATACAAGAAATATCATCGATATAATAAGAAATATAAGCACACATTTTTGTCCTTTTTTAATTTGGACATGCTGATAGACATCATGCACATGGGTATAGATTTTTACTTCCCCCATGCCTGATGTAGGAATATTCTTATCGACTTATGATGAGTAATCAAATATATGAGACTACTCATTGGGTACCATCAGAATATGAAGATGAGATTTTTTAGTAAGAGTAGGGATATGTGGACCTTGATATATTCCAAAGAATTCCAGGACTTATTTCTCTTCTTTTTCCCATGGATAGGTTTACGAGGTGTTATTGTGTCATGTGGTTCTCCTACCAAGAGTATAAAGGGAACAAACATGTTGGTGTTGGTTACAGAATATTACATGTACCATTCTTGATGGCTCCAAAATTGGAAGGATGTAGTGCATGAATCATTTATCCATCTTTATCAGATATATATGGTGTATTTTTAATATGCTTTAGGGATAACAATATCATGTATTTGGAGGTGGAAATTAGAACCATTGGATTTATTATGGATTTCATGGAAATATGTGTTCAAGTCTATTTTAAAAAATGGAGACCCACACAGGAAGCCTTATGGGTTGGGATCATACAATTATTTATGTATTCCTAGACCACTGAATTTGACACAATATGCACAAGGAATCAATATGGTGAAGTCATTATGATAGCCATAGGGGTTTCATCCAATGATGATTTCCCAGAACAGTAACTTGATAAAGACATTATCTCAGGTCGGTCATGGTTTGTGGGGGCAGTAATGGTAGTAATAATGAAATCAAGGAATAAGGTCATTGATCAGTTCATAATTGTATTCATTATATGTTATCATTCATATATTCTTGGGTAAATCAATTTTCATCTCATATTCTTTGTTCCATCTTAGTTCTCATTGAAACAGGTAAAAGTAAGGACGTAAATATTTCATAAAAGTCCAGCTTCATCTATTGAGATATTCATGTGATGTTTTCCATTTTTATCTTTAAATAAGATGTAAAAAATAGAATTTTCCAACATATAGTAAATTGGTCATTCTATTATTTGAGATGTTCTTCTAAGGTACACAATTTTTTCATTAGGGTAGATATATGTTGATGGGGATCAACCATGTGGTGGGAAAAAAATTGTCTGATGAGAATTAGATAATATATCTTTTTCATCATGTGAAAAATATTCCATAGTTATTTTATTTCACATCATATTAGAAATTTTATTTTGAGAAGACATGGAAGTCTTTGCATAATGATTTTATTGTGGGGGTTCTATATCTGCACAATCATTCAAATTTGGTTCACATTTCATGTTTACCATTCATATAAACTTATAACGGTTCCCACATCCATAACTGGGTACATATCTACATTACAAAAGGTAGGCTATCAATTGGTGTTACAGACCCAATGGAACATTGGAACACAGATTGTCTGAGAGGATTTCAGGTCAGGCTCTTCGTACCCTTTTGTTGGGATTTTATGATTCTTGAATACTCTATTATAGATTTAATATACGTTATTTATTGTAATCAAAATCTAGATGTGGAAGTGGGTAACATTAAAAATTGATGATGCTTTGAATTACCCTACATAAATAGGGAGGTTTATTAACTAGTCAATATGTATGTATCTATGGTTCATCATGAGATTCCCAATTATGGGTAGATGATTATTTTTAAAAGCTGCATAACGAGGTACTATAGAGTTTATTACCATCTAGAGAGGTTATTAATATTTCAATGATGATATTTAAAATTTATGTGGGTTCCTCTATATTTAATTTATAACAGAAATTAAAAGCCAAATATTTTTTGAAAATAATGTGGATTAATATTATGTGGAATGGAAATATATGGCTGACACATAATTACCAGGTATTGATTAATATCCACAGGAGGAATCATAATTATGTTAGAAATACCCAGAATCAGATTTATCATAGTTTATCCAATCGTAGGTTAATTACCCTTAGGTGGATTCCCCTGCGTGGGGGATTTCCTATCATGGAACTAATAAGTGATTACACACTAAGGATACCCAAGCATGTGTATATTCATGATACACATGATACAATCTTTGAAACCCTATAAGACCAAGTGAGTAATGCTTAGTGTGAGAAACAAGGACTTTCAAGTAATATATTTCACTAAATATGGATGTTTGGAATATTTATTAGTATATCCCTTTGAATATTTATAATGGATATCTAGCCTTAAGAAGGCATCCTACATGTAAAATTAATGAAAAGAGTCAATGTCATTGTAATTATGTAGAGATTTCAATACAATGATCTATGAGGATGGATCATTAGCCCCTTGGAGTTATTGGGGACCAATGGTTGGAATGTCAGAGATATAATCGGGATTACACCAAGTTGAATTCCTATTTGATCACCACCCTATGAAATTAATACTACATAACCTAGTTATGTATGAAATCATAGTCATCTTAGTTTTATTGTAATGTGAATCCACAGATGGATGAGGTATGATAGTCAGTCCATAAAAGTAACTTTGTCATGATGGTTGGATCATTGGAAAGGTCTAGGGGGTTACACCAAGGACAATTACAATTTTATATTAGGCCCTAGAAATGACCCCTACATATCATGGATATCATAAGAGTCAGAGTCATCCTAGTTCGGTTAATTGGGGCTTACACAGTGTAGTCTCTATAATATGGGGGACAAATATCATTATACCTCTATTCTAGGATTAAAAACATATTTTTCCCTAATATTGGGGGTAATATTATGTTATGATAAATATCAAGGATTACACACTGAGGATTCACTAATATATCCACTGCATAAGGTTATCATGCCATAGGATGAAAGCTCGACCAGTCTTGATGATCTTACAGACATGTTCCAACTATATCCATTACATGTTTGAGGAAGTTATTACATGTCCTATTTAACTTGGGGACATATCCAAAGGCAAATGTATGATACAATTCACTTGTACAAGGGGTGTTGAATCATATAAATGACATTCCAGGATGATAGGGCATGTTCAAGATGGCTTGTCTAGAGGATATTACATTTCTGTGGAAGTCAAATATGGTGGGTGTTGAATGACCTATATAATGTGATGGGAGGATTTCACATGATGTAGGATAAAATGTCTGGAGGGTGTTTCATGACCTAGATGACTTTTCTGTAGGACATAACAGGATCCATCCAGACTATTCTGATGGGATCCACGTGACATGGCTAACTTTTCAGGGTGTCATCACCTGACTTGGTTGACATCAATTGAGGGTATCACAAGGTATTGTCCTTTATGCTTAGAGAGCTTAACAAGACATTTGTGGGATACCTAGTGGGCATCATGTGACCTGTTTATTTTTAAAAGGGATATATCATGATCCAAATAGTATGTTGACGGGACATCTTTTGATTTTATTGACGTGTCCTAGCACTATCATATTATCTAAAAAATTCATGTGATGTTCATATTTTTAAAAGTATATGTTCATTGAAAAATATAACCATTCATTATTATTAATACTAGCCTCTATTTCATATGTTGTTCATCTTTATCTAGTTCTAGATTATTATTTAGCTTTCAGGTGATAGAAACAGTATACTAGATTTCCTTCAAAAAATTATATTTTCATGAAAAATGAAATCAATGTAATTTAGGAGTGTTCACATATTGTGAATATGCATGTTTCATTATCCCATAGGTCATTCCCTATATGTTTATATATTATTAGGAATCATGATCACATGATTAGACTATCCATGATGTTTTCCCCCAATCTCCCTATGTGAGAAATCATGGATTCATAGTGTCTTTTTCTCCATAGGGGGGAGGATTTATAGGCCCCACAACTCTGGTAGTACGTCTCCACATGTAGCACAAATCTTGAAGATTCAAGATAGATTTGGTGGACGTATTGGGTATTATGAAATTTTCATATTCCTTCCATGGGGCATTGAAGGACTGTCACATGAAGATTAATGACCAATGGAAATTTTCACCTTTGTCATTTTTTTGGACCCAGACTGATAAAATAGATTTAATCTAACCATGTTGATAGAACAAGGGGAATTTACAAAGTCACACAATCTTTTCCCAGGGCCTTCGAAAGACCAACATGCACATGTAAGGGATCTCACATCTTTTAAGGTGACTTGTTTGGGGCCTTCCAGAAGAAAAATGTAACTTATGAAGGGGCCTTCTATGAGAAAATTATGACCTGTCAATGGAACATAAGGAGATAAATATACAATGAAAATGGGTCCCATAAGACATCAATATTTTTGAAAGGGTCCTTTTGTGATGATTGGTGGTCACCCGAGGCATATAAGCGCATTATTTTTAAAGAAAAGATAACTCATTCTGAAGTAAATTTCCATCGTTTCTCCTTTTTTATTTCCTTATTTATTTTAAAATGGTTGGATATATCTCACAACTATAAGGTAGATGTCAGATTGAACTCCCATCATTGTCTATGATGTGTCATGTGACCAATAAAGGGTCTTATGTTGATTAATGATAACTGCAAAAAAACTCCTTGGCTTGTCCATGGATTCAATGGTGATGATGCATAATAAAATATTATAGTTTTAAACCTTCCACAAGATGATGGTGATATGCTAGAAGGCTATTGTGTGAAAAGTTATATATGTATATAGGGATTCAACAATGTCTTGCAAACTGCATGGATCGTGTATCATGAATATATATGACCGGAAGAGGCTTTGGTATTTTTTCATATTTTGAAAAAAAAGTTTTGATGTTTTTTTATTTTCATTATGCGTCTGCCAACTAACTAGTCATGCGACTCATAGGGAATCATCTGGTATCATCCACATCATCTGCTAGTACATTGGATTCCTTTGAAAAATCAAAAAAGTTTGATAATGGTTATTTGAGTGATCCTTAGTAGGTCATGAAAATTGTATGACCTCTTCTCATGACCTTCTAAATGTCATGAAATCACATCTCAATTATAGGTATAATTGATCCACATGTCCTTAGAACCATCTTTTCCATTTATCTCTTAAGAAAATAAAACCATCACATCATCAATTTCTTACCATGTATATTTTTATGGGAATTTTTGGGAATAAATAGTATCTCTCATGAATTCTCAGTATTAGATAAGTATGAGAAATAATGGTGCATGTCGATGAGATGTTTGGCATAGCCCAACACTGACATTCCCTCCACTGTCAGATGCAAGAACTCATGAGACATATAATACCTCCACATCTTTGGATTGAAATGTATCATGAAAATTGACTAGAAGTTATTACAATATAACACATATGGTTTCCTTTCTTGGTCTAGAATGTCCCAGCTGTACTTGGTTGGTCCAAGAAGAATATATACAGAATGCTTCACCCTCATTTGTACGGTTATCTAGAGATACATAATTATAATTTCAACTAACCCAATCCCAAAATAGGCTTTATAAGAACCTCCATCCATAGTGAATATAGGTGGATAATGTTTCTATTACACTTTCTTCAGATTATAAATCATGGAAAAGTACATTCATTTTACAATTCCAAATATCACATGACCCTCTGGAAGCTCTCTCGAAGTAGAACAACCATCTAATATTTTGGAGATATAAGAATCTCTAGCTCCATTGTATTAGGAGTATTTTGATTTTCATTCTCATAATTCACAACTTGAAGATGATGAGGAATTATTTTATCTAAATGACTAAAAACACTCTTCAAAAAATTGGCTATAAGAACATGGTCAACCAGGATAGGTGAAAAAATAGAGAACCACTATTCTAAGACTATATATACGGGATAACTGTTTTTAGCATTTGATACTAGTTTATTTATTTAATTTATCAAATATTATCAGTTTTTGAGATCAATAAATAAACAAGCAAGTAAATATAACATGAAATAAACATGTCCATATAATGAACAATGCGTGTAATTATTTATCCATTTATTCTTATAATGAATCTTGAATACTCATCTAAAGAAATTTTGGGCCATGTGTGTAAATATCAATAAATAATAACATCATGAAATAATAACCGGACACAACATATAGGTCACCCTTGGTGAAATAACCCCATATTTAATAAGATAACACCATACACAACAATCACATCAGTTAGAACTTGGATATTCCCCCAGACGTGGGTTTGCTACTCATATGAGAAATATCATTAACAAGTCTCAACACATTTTAGAATAATTTATATAATTTCTAAATAGTATTAAATCCTAAATTAAGAACATACTTATTTGAAACAAATTTCCAACATCCCCCAATATGGAACTCTATGACATGGTCAGAAAGGGTGGGATACCTGATGTCAAACGTGCCTCATCATAATATATAGATTGTTGTCTAGTGGTGTGGATGTGATCGTTATATGGGTAAACAATTTCCCATGTAATGGAGTCACATAAAAGTAGATATAAATATTATTAATGGAATAATCAATATAATATACAAGATGATATAAAATCATACAACTGGAAAGACAAAGGAGGAACTAACAGAAAATTAATAATGAATCATGTGATGACATATTAAGATTTATCTAAATGTAAAAATGAAAAAATTAAATATTATAATTCAGTAGACATTATGTAACCCAAAATACATTGGTCCCAAACCCCATATTGTTCCCACATCCAATCTATAGCCCAACCAAAGAAACAAAAAATCAAGAACAATGTCACATTCCCTCTTCCAATACTATATTTATATAATATGATCAGAGTTTAAAGTGGAATCTTGAATAGGGTGGGATTATAAATCAGTAGTTTGACACCAATAAGTCTAAATATAAGCATTCTGGTAATAATTGAACGCAATAAAGAGATAAAAAGTGAATTAATTAATAATTTAAAAATATATATAAAAGAACCTACTTTATCACCATTTTAGAATACCCTTGAATATGTAACACAATTATTTCAACCAACAACCATATAACCATGGTATAAAAAACCTTCTTTAGATCCATATATAAAATTATCATGCTTCACAACTATTCAAACCCAAAACGATATATCTATTGTAAAAATAAAAATTGATAAATCCCTCTATATTATCATTTCACAACTTGGATAGTCAGATCCCAGTCAATATAATTATTTTAATAATGTATTATACCTAGCCCGCTCAATATACTCATTAAAATATGAGACTAGGTCTTGAACACTCGTTAGTTTCATTATATCATGGGACTAAGCCAATACCTTTCAATATATGAGTTAATATATTGGATAGGGCCTTCCCTAGTCAATATAATCTTAATATACTTATTATTCAAAAAGGTCACAACAACATAGATATCACAATATCTCCTAATAAATATCAATAGTAAATTATAAAAATTACCATTTATCCATCTATTTTACTTCATTATACCCAACATGATAAATAGTCATATCAAAAAGCAATAATCCATCACAAAGTGATTATATAACAAGAAATACCCTAATCTCCCAGGTCTTGTCAAACAAACATTAACCCACTTTCCTATTTACATTAATTAAGGGATTTATCTAACTAATGGGTTGTTGAAATCTAAGTGAAAACAATTGAATCCAACAAGATTCCAAGGAATAATCCAATTCAGTATTTAAAAAATTTAGGCACATGTTATGTTAGAATAATCTTAATGTGGAAATTAATTTTCATTAAACATGCTATAAGGTTATGATTTAAGACCCTGACCTTGGGTAACCATAAATAAATTCTTTCAGAAAGGTTGACCAATGGAAACAAAAGGCACAAAAGATCACATGAAGGATCTAAGATCATAACTAATCATGATAAAAAACAACCAAGGTCAATATATTACAACATAATGGATAGATAATAGTATGATTGACGTGAAACTAAATAATAATCCCTCCAGGGATTGGTTTTATGATCGGGATATCTGGAATGAAAGGAGGTACTTTGAAACCTCCCTTGGGATAAGAGATGAAAGATACACATGAGATCAAAGAGTAAAACTTTCACATCGTCAACATAAAACAAATGGTTTTATGATTTACACATTGTGTAATTGTATTACATGATGTGTCTTCCATATATATGACATATTGTGATATTCATGTCACCTCTTTTGATTTATAACAATTCCAGAACATTACATGAAATGCAATTTCATCGTGGCATTTATTCATCTCAGAACATGAACCAGGATCATGGCATCTAATTGACAAGAGTTATATGTCATTTAACTTCTTTATGTGGTGTGTAAATTCCATGTAGAAAACCATCATCCAATTTCCCTAAAAAATAATCATAACCACCTCGATAGCCTTATAAAGCATGGAAATACTAGGGAAACCCATTTATCATAATTTTATTTGGGATCTATCAATTCAAATCAACATATATCAATGAACAATTTTTATTTTACCCCATAAAGTAACTTCATCACCAAAAATTACTCATCCACAAAGGCTCAATGATAAAATAAATGAGGGGAAGAAAATGGAAATAAAAAGGTCTTACATTGTGTCTATTCCCCATCATTACCTTATATAATGAATGAATTAAAAAAATTACAATATCTAATTTATTTTTGAATATGTTTCTTATTCATAATCAAAATTTTATTCTAATGAAAAAATAATTATCTTATTCTTATGATTTTTTCAAGTCTTATCCAAATACTATAATACATTCATAATTTGAAATTTTATAATATATCTATTTCATAAAAAAGGAACTAATATTATCATTTTCATGTACAAAAAGTGTGTTTCTTGAAAACTGAAATAAATATATAATTTTCAACCCCACCCATAATGTTTTATGTTGGATAATATGTTTTTAGATACACTATAATACATATGAATTTGTAAAATAATAGTTATTATGCATATTTGTATATTTATTTTTGGATTTTTTTACTCTTATGCTTATGATTATATAAATGTAATTATCCAAAAACATTTTTCCTTAATCCAAATCTCTTTATTTAATATGGTTTGTTTCACCATCAATTTAATTATTTTATGATGAATAATTTTGATTCTCCAATTTCATTAAAAAATACATTATAATGCTGTAGTTATAAATACATTTGAAATTATATTTGGTCGATTTTGTATCCACTATTATTATATCACTATTTCATAAGTTATTATAAAAAGGTTTTATCAGTTGTTAAACTACATTCCAAAATTTTACTCCATTTTTACATCTTGTTAATTTATTTTTATTATGCATAATCAACACATTATTATTAAAATTAATAATGCACATAGATTCCCATGAAAATTATTGGTTATTATAGTTTAAATCTATAGTTATTTTTTTCTTATTGATTGATAATTATAATTTAAAAAATATTATGGTGAAATAAAAAAATCATGGCATTATGAGAATAATTAGTAAAAATTATAAATAAAAAAGGTGACTTATGATTATAATACCCTTATAGAATCATAATAAATCAAATTAAAAATCCATGGAATGTAAAATACTAAATTTAATTTTAAATAACTGTGGTTTCATAAATTTAAAGAGGAATAGAATCAATGATCAGTACATTCACAACTAAATGTATAATTTTAAAAAAAATAATTGTTTCTTAGTGAAACAAAATTGTAATAAAAACACCCTTACCATAGGTTATGATTTTTTGTATGTTAAAAATGATCATATATAATCAAATTAAGTTTTCAAAAATATGGTATTATGATAATTATTTATCCATTATTCGCATTATAATGTTTACATATTACAATGTGTCATTAATGTACAATATTGTTTTCATTATCATTGGTTATTTGAGGTCATTTGGTCAATTTTCTATAATAATCTTGGTATATTGATCATTATAAAAGGGGTTTCAAAATAGATTTACATTATATAATATTTTACAAGTTAATTTTCATTATTTTTCAATAATCAAGATATATATAAAATTACTTACAATTTCAATGTGGAATCACGTTAAAAAATGTTCTTTGATATGTTCGTTTATAGTGGTTTTGTTACATATAACAATTAATTATTAATATTATTTATATATCGTCAAATAATTATTTTTAATGATAATAAATAGTTTTATAAATATCATGTTTTTTAATTGAAACAATTTTAATAACATTCATGTACGGTGATAAGGTGAATATGAGATACGTCATCCATTGGAGATGTAAGTCCACATGTATATGAACAACACATACAATTTCCATAAAACATTAGGAGAATTTTAGAATTAAATAATTTAACATTTAATAATATTTTTCTTGTTTCATATATAATATTTTATATTGGAATAATTTTATTATAATCCATGTTAAGAGTTTTTGAAAAATAGATCAGGTCGTCCATCCATGCGGTAGTTTGCACAAATATATTCTTGACCATTAAGTGTTTATAATATAATAAAACATTAATTACCATTAAATGAGTGACAATAAATCTATATATATGGGTAAAAATCATTTTATATTCATTACATAAATATTTAAATTCAATCTATTTGAATAAATGTAAACAACATTAATAATAAATTCATTGAATATAACCATTTCAATATTATAATGGCCTTTACAAATAATATTAGTGATCATACATTTATATATATAAATTATAACAACCTTATATAATAACATTACCATGTTGATATACTATAAGAAAATCATTTTTTCAGATATATATTATAAAATTTATGAAAACTATGTTTTATCAATACCTAGTGAATACATTTTAGAGTAAAAGATTTGTTTTCCAAAAATATAAATCCTAGGTTTCATAAATTAAGTACATATTTAAAATGATTCATTTTAAATTATAATTATATATTTTATGTCACGACCCGTCCTCGGGGCCCGTGCCGTGACTACCCCAAGCCCGCCTTCCATAGGCCAGGGGCTGGCGACTAGCACCAAGGCGTAAAATCCCAGTAAACAGGGAAGGCATTGCCTTTATAAGTAACAACCACACAGAGTCAGCAAGCGGAAAGTAAAGTGCAGAAAAGTAAAGGGGCCGGAAATACAAGCCCAACTGTAAAGTACAACTGAAAAGTAAAGTACAGCAACTGAAGAAAAGACGGCGGCCTCGTGTCGTCCACTGGCAATCCCACCTGAAGGGTGGGTACAGATAGCCTCCAGGCTCCTCGGGTCCCACGTCCGCTCCGAGCACGTCCCGCCCAGTGGTCCACCTCCAGGTACCGTCCTGCTCCACGCCCCAACCGTGATCAGCGCTGTCCGTCGTCTGCAACCAACACAACAAGGTGCGGGCATAGCCCGTGCAGGGGTGAGTACAAGCTACTCAGTAAGGACCCCGAGACCCCCGAAGGTCTCCCGAAATCCACAAAGGATATAGCACAAAAGAAAGATGCAATCACGAAGTAACATCTGACTCGACTTAGGTATATGCCCATACATATACCTAAGTCCCCAATTCTAGCTCTGCTCACGAGCTCAAGAACAACTCAATCCACAAAGGAAAGCAAGACTCAAATCCACAAGGAGAGTAAACAGTAAAATCCACATAGGATAGTTCAACACAATCCACAAAGGAGAGTAACATACGATTCAGCTCAACCAGGTATACTTTTTCAGATGACGTCAAAGATGATCACTGATCCATCTAAGTAGTCGAACCCACAAAGGATCGATAGGTACTAACCCCCGCAGAAGACCCACACAGGATCGGGCTCACACAGAACCTGTAGGCAGTGGCTCACACAGAACCGGTAGTAAGGACCCACATAGGATCGGGCTCACACAGAACCTGTAGCACTGATCCACGTAGGATCGCTGAGTGCAGTAGTCGACGCAGTCCACTGAGGATCTCTGCACAGTCGTCACCGCAGTCCACGAAGGATCTCTGCTCTGCCGTCGTCGCAGTCCACGAAGGATCTCTGCTCTGTCGTCGTCGCAGTCCACGAAGGATCTCTGCTCTGTCGTCGAAGTCACAGCCATCGCTAGGGTTCCCGCACAAAGCGAGCTCGTTTAGGAGGGTCCGCTCCACGAGCCGAGAGGCTGATACATCAACTGACACGTAGTCCGAAGTTGATGTATCCAAAAGTTCCGTATCGACAACAGGATCTCAACGCGACAGACGGCGCGTCAAACGGACGCCCGGTCTGAGAGTTATTGGCATTTTCGTCCCAGGGGCCCGGTTGGTTTTTAGGGCAAAACCAACCCGACCGTACTCCGCCTGTATCCGATCCTCGGGCGGAGCATGCCAAAAGTTCCGTCTCACTTAGAGGAAACTACCACAGCTGACGGTACGTCGATCGGACGTCCGTAGCTCAAGTTATGAGCGTTTCCGCTCCGAGGGCCCGGTTGGTTTCGTGTACGAACCAACCCGGCCGAACCCAAAGTCTTCCGAAACCTTGAGTATAATATACCGAAACGACCTTCTTGATCCAAGGATCGCGTAGCCGCTGACGGTTCGTCAATCGGAGGTCCCAGGCCCAAGATATGGGCGAAAGACCGAAGAGGGCCCGAAAACGGGGGTTCTGGGCCCGGGGCGACCCGGCCCGAACCCCCCCTGGGGTCGGCCGAACCGGGTCGGCCCGAACCGGGCCGGCTCGAACCGGCCCGAACCGGCTCGGCCGGGTCCGGTTCGGCCTGGGCGCGGCCCGGCCGACCGGACCGGCCTGCTCGGCTTCGGCCGAGCGGCCGAACAGGCCGCCGCCGCGGGTTTGACCCGCGGCATTTGAAGAAACGCGGCCCCCGCGGGGGGCCGCCTGTCACGCGGACGCGGCCGGGCCGCCGTGTCCGTTCTCGGTTCCGCGCGGCCGCGGAACCGGCCGCCACCGCCGCCGCGGCTTCAGCCGCGGCGGACTTCCTCTACGGCGGCGCGCCGGGCGCCGCCGCTGCCTTCCGCGGGCCGCCGGAGATGCTCCGGTGGCCCGTTTTGCCTCCCGTCTGCGCCGATGCCTCTCCCGGATGCCGACCTTCACTGCGGAATCAACGGATCGCCCCTGCCGCGCGGTTTGTCGTCGTCCATCATATCCGCACAATAAAAGAGATCGGCGGAGGGTTGTCGGGTCTTGTTCGTTAGACCCGCACCCTCCGCGTTAGCCATAATCAACGGGAGAAAAGAAAAAGATGATCAACACATGATCCAACAATTTTATTTAAAGATAAAATTGTTCGTTTGAAACCGACTTTTTAAATTTTCAAGAACGTTCACGAGAAAATTTAAAAAGGGGTAACTTTTCCAAAATAAATCCCTACCTCGAAGTCGTCGTCGGACGAGAGGTCGTCGCGGATTCGCTCGTCGCGGAAGAAGGAGATCGTCGCGTCGTCGCGGTATCCGGCGTCGCGTCGCCAATCTCCGGATCAAGAACAGACAGATTTAACTAATTAAATCCGTTGTTATTGAAATTAAGAAAGGAGAATTTAGAAGTTTCGATTCTCACCTTTAACCGCCGATCGCAGGTTCGCCGCGGAAGAAGAGGCACCGAAGAAGAAGAAGAAGAAGGTCGCGGAAAAGCTGTTGACGTCGCGGATCGTGCGTCGTCGGATTCCGGTTCCGGCGTTCTTCGCGTTCTTCGCGTTCTTCGCGTTCTTCGCGTTCTTCGCGGAGAGGGTGGAGGCTCAGAGGAATTGCACAACGATAGCAATCCTCCAAAATAGACAAGTTTGTCTATTTTATTATTTTGCCAACAAACGTAAAACGCATAAGTAACGACCCAATTAATTCACGAAGAAACAGTCCATTTAATTCACGAAATAAACCGCCCAATTAAATGGTCTGTTAAGAATTAAAGAAAACGCGTCGGTTGACTTTTCAGTTACTTTGACGGGTTTTCGCGGGTGCGTTACTTAGCGAAAGAAACTGCGGGGCTCGTGCGGGTCCCACTGCACAAATATCCTACCAAGGGGTAGGATATTTCTGGATAGCATCCTATCCAGTTCAACTCAGTTCAAGCCGCCTTTAAGTGACATTAAGTGGCTTCCAAGCAGTTTAAGTGAAATAAAATAAAGTTGTCGCACAAACTTTATTTTATTTCTGACTTAAAGCCGCAAAATTTAAAAACCACGTCTGAGCAAACGCAACTCCGGAAGAGGCGTTTCTAAGCGAATACCGGCGCTGCGATTTCATCGGTGCCCTCAGAATTTGATTCCGGGCACCGGTTCAAAAGATAGAAAAACCCGCTCGTCCGTTCACTGAACGTACCCGAGCCAAACTTCGGAAATTGATTCCGGGCACACCGGGCCTCGGAATCAGGTGCCGTCTGAAGCTGCGCTCTTGTAAAATTCCAAAGAAAATTAAGAAAAAAATTTCCTTGAAATTTGCGGGTCTTTACATTACTCCCACCTCAGGGCTTTACGTCCCCGTAAAGATACATCAAAAACTAGGGGAACAAATGGGGGTACTGAGCACGCATCTGAGCCTCCCGCTCCCAAGTGCTCTCCTGGAGGTTCCCGTGCTGCCATCTGACGCGCACAAGAGGAATCGACCGCCCACGTAGGACCCGCTCCTGTCGATCCTCGATCTCCACTGGGACCTCCGGAAAAGTCGCCCCATCGTCCACGTCCAGCTCCCCAAAGTCGATGATGTGCGTCGGGTCGTGCACGTATCTCCTCAGCTGAGACACGTGGAAGACGTCGTGCACCCGGTGCAACTGAGGTGGTAGAGCCAGGCGATAAGCCACCTCTCCTATCCTGCTGAGGACC
This sequence comes from Viscum album, assembly GCA_963277665.1. Lineage (NCBI taxonomy): Eukaryota > Viridiplantae > Streptophyta > Magnoliopsida > Santalales > Viscaceae > Viscum > Viscum album. The sequence goes on along the minus strand of OY728126.1, from coordinate 677,353,428 downwards.
TGGAAAGGCCCGATGAAGCGTGGAGACAACTTGCCGCCTCGGCCAAATCTCCGTAAACCACGTCGAGGTGAGACACGCAAAAAGACGTGGTCGCCATCCTCGAACTCTAGTGGCCTCCGCCTCCTGTCAGCATATGACTTCTACCGGCTCTGAGCTGTCCTCATCCTCTCCTGGATGATCTGGACCTTCTCTGTCGTGGCTCGGACCATCTCTGGTCCCACGAGTGCTGACTCCCCAGGGTCTGTCCAGCACAACGGTGATCTGCAGGGTCTGCCGTACAACGCCTCGTATGGTGCCATCCCGATGGTGGAGTGGTAGCTGTTGTTGTACGCGAACTCCACCAAGGGTAGGTGGTCCTCCCAGCTGCGACCAAAGTCGAGGACACATGCACGGAGCATGTCCTCGAGTGTCTGTATGGTCCTCTCCGTCTGACCATCCGTCTGAGGGTGGAAGGCTGTGCTCAGATGGAGCCGCGTCCCGAACGCCTCCTGCAACCCCTTCTAGAGCCGGGAAGTGAAACGAGCATCTCGATCGGAGACGATAGATGATGGCACACCGTGAAGCCGTACGATCTCCTGGACGTAAAGACGTCCCAAGCTCTCCACTGAGCCCTGCTCTCTGATGGGTAAGAAGTGTGCCGACTTGGTGAGTCGGTCGACGATCACCCAAATGGAGTCGTGACCTCTGGAAGTACGTGGAAGTCCAGTCACGAAGTCCATAGATATGCTATCCCAATTCCACTCCGGGACCTCCAAGGGCTGTACCAAACCTGCTGGTACCTGATGCTCTGCCTTCACCTGCTGGCAGGTGAGGCATCGTGAAACGAACTCTGCCACAGCTTTCTTCATGCCCGGCCACCAGTGCTGTCGTCTGAGATCCTGGTACATTTTCGCCACTCCGGGATGTACCGCCAAGGGAGAAGTGTGAAACTCTCTCAGCACCTCCTCTCGTAAAGCAACTGGTACGAAGGTACGCCCCCTGAAAAGGATGTCGTGCTCTGCTCCAAGGGAGAAACCATCAGGCGCCTGACCTGAGGATATCAGTGCACGCCGGGTCTCACAGTCAGCGTCCTCACGCTGAGCCTCTCTGACCCGCTGTAGAAGTGGAGGAGAGACTGTGAGAGACTGAAGAAAGGTTGCTCCGTCTCTATCCACGAAGGATATCTGCAAGGAGGCTAGCTGCTCCGTCGCCTCCTCAAGCAGCTGAATGCCCGTCCTCCTGCTGAGGGCATCGGCTACCACGTTCCCCTTCCCAGGAGTATAGACTATCTCAAAGTCATAGTCCTGGAGGAACTCAAGCCATCTCCGCTGTCTCAGGTTCAGGTCCTTCTGAGAGAAGATATACCTGAGACTCTGGTGGTCAGAAAAGACTGTGAAGCGCTCGCCCATCAGATAGTGCCGCCAAGTCTTCAGAGCGAAGACCATTGCTGCTAACTCCAGGTCATGAGTGGCGTAGTTCTGCTCATGCGGCCTCAACTGACGTGATCCGTAGGCGATCACGGCCCGCTCCTGCATCAGGACGCACCCGAGTCCAGTCCCTGACGCATCGCAGTAAACTACGTATCCAACTCCCTCCTCAGGCAACCTCAAGATAGGTGCGCTGGTCAACCTCTGCCTCAGCTCCTGGAAGCTCTGCTGACATCTGTCTGACCACACGAAGGGTTTCCCCTTCTTCGTCAACGCTGAGAGTGGTGCCGCAACTCTGGAGAAGTCTGGCACGAATCTCCGATAGTATCCGGCTAGGCCCAAGAAGCTCCGCACCTCTGTCACGCTCTTGGGTGGCTCCCAAGCTAGCACTGCCTCGATCTTCGCGGGATCCACTGCAACTCCCGCCTCAGAGATGACGTGTCCCAAGAAATGGACCTCACGTAACCAGAACTGGCATTTTGAGAGCTTGCCATAAAGCTGGTGCTCTCGGAGCGTGTCTAGCACAACTCGCAGGTGGTAGGCATGCTCCTCCTCAGTCGTCGAGTATACCAAAATGTCGTCAATGAAGACCACGACAAAACGGTCGAGGTATGGCTGGAAGATCCTGTTCATGAGGCTCATGAACACTGCTGGAGCATTGGTTACGCCGAACGGCATAACCAAGAACTCATAATGGCCATACCGACACCTGAAGGCCGTCTTCTGCACGTCCTCGTCTCGAACTCTGAGCTGATGATAGCCTGACCGGAGGTCTATCTTTGAGAACCACCGCGCTCCCTTGAGCTGATCGAAGAGGTCATCAATCTGTGGCAGCGGATACTTGTTCCTCACTGTCACCTGGTTCAGGCGACGATAGTCGACACACAGTCGCAAGCTCCCGTCCGCCTTCTTGGCGAACAAAATCGGGGAAGCCCAGGGTGAAACACTGGGTCGGATAAACCCCTTGCTCTGCAAGTCCTCCAACTGTACCCGCAGCTCCCGAAGCTCGGCGGGGGCCATCCGATATGCTGGAGTAGATATCGGGGCTGTCCCGGGGTACAAGTCGATGTAAAAGTCTACCTATCTACGAGGAGGTAGCCCTGGAACGTCGTCGGGAAAGACGTCTACGTACTGGTCCACCACTGCAGGAAAAGCTGGACTCCGCACGTCCACTGCTCCTAGGATGAGGCTAGCCAACTGATGAGAGATGGGCTGCACTCTCCTCCGCGGAAGTCCATCCTGTGCTGCAAAGGTTCCCTTCTCGCCGGTGAAGGTAAACCTGCTCCCGTCGGTGCGAACACATCGCACCTTGCGCCTAAAACAGTCGATCTGGGCATGAACCGTGGATAGCCAATCCATGCCCAAGATGACGTCGTAAGGCCTCGACGCCGCTACAAGGAGATCCCAGCCGAAGCTCTCGCCTCCTAGAGTAAGCTCACACTGCCGGCACCAGTGCGTAATCGTCGAGTCTGCTCCCGTAGGAGTCTCTAGCCGTAAGGATCGAGCCAACGGCTCAGTCGGAATCTCCGAGCTCCGAACAAGGGCAGAGGCTATGAAAGAGTGACTCGCTCCTGTGTCTATAAGTACTGCAGCAAGGGTGGAATAGACACAGATCGTACCTCGAATCATCTCTGGCAAGTCGGGGTCGTAGGCCTCCACTGCCTGGAGCTGGGCCTGTCCCTGCCCGCCAGCTCCATGTGGTCGAGGTGGCCCTCCTGGTGGTGGTGGGGGTAGAGCCTGGAAGCGTCGCCCACCACCCGCTGCTCGGCCAGCTCCTCTGCCTCGTCCGCCTCCTCCCTGCGGACCGCCACGGTCGACCCTCTGCCTCTGCCTGGGTGGCCCCTCCACCGTCTGCTGCTCCTCTGGTCGGCGAGTCGGGCAATCACGAGCCATGTGACCCTGCCCGCCGCAAGAGTAGCACAACCTGCCTCTCGGAAGGCTGGCACTCCGCTGTGTGCCCCGCACTGCTGAGCCGGTGTCCTGAGGCCGTCTGCGTGGGGGTCTGGTCTGCCTGGACCCGAGAGTCATCCGTCGGCTACCTGCTGCCGAAGACTCAGCTACCTGCCGCCCTGCGCTAGGTCTCGCCGCTGAAGAAGGCTCTGCCAGGAAGCTCTCGATCAGGAGGGCTCGCTCCAGCACTCCCGCCTGGGTCGGAATGCTGAGGGAGATCAGCGACGCCCGAATCTCCTGTCGCAAGCCCTGCTCGAAGGTCCGGGCCCGGAAGAAGGGGTCCCGTACCATGTCGGTCGAGTAGCGAGATAGGTCCGTGAACCTCGCCGCGTACTGAGCGACCGTCATGCTGCCCTGGCGCAGCTGGAGAAGCTCCTGGATGCGCACCGCTCGGAGGGTGGCCGGGACGAACTCAGAGCGGAAGAGGCTCTCGAAGTCCGCCCAGAGCAGGGATGCCTCATCGTGAACCTGGAGCATCAGGCTCCACCATCGTCCTGCCGCCGCCTGCAGGAGGCTCGCTGCGAGAATCACCATGAGATCCGCTGGTGTCCTCACTAGCCTAAAGGTCTGCACCACCGCCTCTAGCCAGTCCTCGGCGGCCTGGGGGTCCGCCTCACCGCGAAACCTGGGCGGTCGCTGGCCCTGAAACTCATGCAGTGCCCTGAGGCGACGTGCATCGTCAGCGTCTGGTACTGGCAGCATCGGTGGCTCGGCGGGTAAAGCTACCGCCGGTGCCACTGCTGGCAAAGGGCCCTGCACCGAGGCCTCGTCGCTCGGTGGGCTGCCGTCGCGCCCTACACTCGGAACCCTAGCTGGCTGTCGTCGCGGGGCCATCCTGAAAAGGAGAACAAGAGCACCACAGTCAGAACAGTATACCTGGTGAGCTGGCACAAGTAATCACAAGGAAAACTTGAGACTTTCATAAAGCAGATCAGTATACCCGGTGAGCTGACACAAGTAATCACAAAGAAAACTCGAGACACACACGCAATCAATGTTTTCATGCATTAAGTCGGAAATCAGGAGTCAGGGTCCTGGTGTACGGATACGTCGGCCGCCGCACCAACACTGGGCTCCCTGAACTGATAACCACACTCAATACACTAAACACTATTGCTTCACATAGAAAGAAAGGACGATCAGAGTCTGCGGTAGAACCGACCACCTTTGATACCAATTTGTCACGACCCGTCCTCGGGGCCCGTGCCGTGACTACCCCAAGCCCGCCTTCCATAGGCCAGGGGCTGGCGACTAGCACCAAGGCGTAAAATCCCAGTAAACAGGGAAGGCATTGCCTTTATAAGTAACAACCACACAGAGTCAGCAAGCGGAAAGTAAAGTGCAGAAAAGTAAAGGGGCCGGAAATACAAGCCCAACTGTAAAGTACAACTGAAAAGTAAAGTACAGCAACTGAAAAAAAGACGGCGGCCTCGTGTCGTCCACTGGCAATCCCACCTGAAGGGTGGGTACAGATAGCCTCCAGGCTCCTCGGGTCCCACGTCCGCTCCGAGCACGTCCCGCCCAGTGGTCCACCTCCAGGTACCGTCCTGATCCACGCCCCAACCGTGATCAGCGCTGTCCGTCGTCTGCAACCAACACAACAAGGTGCGGGCATAGCCCGTGCAGGGGTGAGTACAAGCTACTCAGTAAGGACCCCGAGACCCCCGAAGGTCTCCCGAAATCCACAAAGGATATAGCACAAAAGAAAGATGAAATCACGAAGTAACATCTGACTCGACTTAGGTATATGCCCATACATATACCTAAGTCCCCAATTCTAGCTCTGCTCACGAGCTCAAGAACAACTCAATCCACAAAGGAAAGCAAGACTCAAATCCACAAGGAGAGTAAACAGTAAAATCCACATAGGATAGTTCAACACAATCCACAAAGGAGAGTAACATACGATTCAGCTCAACCAGGTATACTTTTTCAGATGACGTCAAAGATGATCACTGATCCATCTAAGTCGTCGGACCCACAAAGGATCGATAGGTACTAACCCCCGCAGAAGACCCACACAGGATCGGGCTCACACAGAACCTGTAGGCAGTGGCTCACACAGAACCGGTAGTAAGGACCCACATAGGATCGGGCTCACACAGAACCTGTAGCACTGATCCACGTAGGATCGCTGAGTGCAGTAGTCGACGCAGTCCACTGAGGATCTCTGCACAGTCGTCGCCGCAGTCCACGAAGGATCTCTGCTCTGCCGTCGTCGCAGTCCACGAAGGATCTCTGCTCTGTCGTCGTCGCAGTCCACGAAGGATCTCTGCTCTGTCGTCGAAGTCACAGCCAGCGCTAGGGTTCCCGCACAAAGCGAGCTCGTTTAGGAGGGTCCGCTCCACGAGCCGAGAGGCTGATACATCAACTGACACGTAGTCCGAAGTTGATGTATCCAAATGTTCCGTATCGACAACAGGATCTCAACGCGACAGACGGCGCGTCAAACGGACGCCCGGTCTGAGAGTTATTGGCATTTTCGTCCCAGGGGCCCGGTTGGTTTTTAGGGCAAAACCAACCCGACCGTACTCCGCCTGTATCCGATCCTCGGGCGGAGCATGCCAAAAGTTCCGTCTCACTTAGAGGAAACTACCACAGCTGATGGTACGTCGATCGGACGTCCGTAGCTCAAGTTATGAGCGTTTCCGCTCCGAGGGCCCGGTTGGTTTCGTGTACGAACCAACCCGGCCAAACCCAAAGTCTTCCGAAACCTTGGGTATAATATACCGAAACGACCGTCTTGATCCAAGGATCGCGTAGCCGCTGACGGTTCGTCAATCGGAGGTCCCAGGCCCAAGATATGGGAGAAAGACCGAAGAGGGCCCGAAAACGGGGGTTCTGGGCCCGGGGCGACCCGGCCCGAACCCCCCCTGGGGTCGGCCGAACCGGGTCGGCCCGAACCGGCTCGGCCGGGTCCGGTTCGGCCTGGGCGCGGCCCGGCCGACCGGACCGGCCGGCTCGGCTTCGACCGAGCGGCCGAACAGGCCGCCGCCGCGGGTTTGACCCGCGGCATTTGAAGAAACGCGGCCACCGCGGGGGGCCGCCTGTCACGCGGACGCGGCCGGGATGCCGCGTCCGTTCCCGGTTCCGCGCGGCCGCGGAACCAGCCGCCACCGCCGCCGCGGCTTCAGCCGCGGCGGACTTCCTCTACGGCGGCGCGCCGGGCGCCGCCGCCGCGCCGGCGACCCGCGCCGCCGCTGCCCTCCGCGGGCCGCCGGAGATGCTCCGGTGGCCCGTTTTGCCTCCCGTCTGCGCCGATGCCTCTCCCGGATGCCGACCTTCACTGCGGAATCAACGGATCACCCCTTCCGCGCGGTTTGTCGTCGTCCGTCATATCCGCACAACAAAAGTTCGGCGGAGGGTTGTCGGGTCTTGTTCGTTAGACCCGCACCCTCCGCGTTAGCCATAATCAACGGGAGAAAAGAAAAAGATGATCAACACATGATCCAACAATTTTATTTAAAGATCAAATTGTTCGTTTGAAACCGACTTTTTAAATTTTCAAGAACGTTCACGAGAAAATTTAAAAAGGGGTAACTTTTCCAAAATAAATCCCTACCTCGAAGTCGTCGTCGGACGAGAGGTCGTCGCGGATTCGCTCGTCGCGGAAGAAGGAGATCGTCGCGTCGTCGCGGTATCCGGCGTCGCGTCGCCAATCTCCGGATCAAGAACAAACAGATTTAATTAATTAAATCCGTTGTTATTGAAATTAAGAAGGGAGAATTTAGAAGTTTCGATTCTCACCTTTAACCGCCGATCGCAGGTTCGCCGCGGAAGAAGAGGCACCGAAGAAGAAGAAGAAGAAGGTCGCGGAAAAGCTGTTGACGTCGCGGATCGTGCGTCGTCGGATTCCGGTTCCGGCGTTCTTCGCGTTCTTCGCGTTTTCGCGTTCTTCGCGTTCTTCGCGGAGAGGGTGGAGGCTCAGAGGAATTGCACAACGATAGCAATCCTCCAAAATAGACAAGTTTGTTTATTTTATTATTTTGCCAACAAACGTAAAACGCATAAGTAACGACCCAATTAATTCACGAAGAAACAGTCCATTTAATTCACGAAATAAACCGCCCAATTAAATGGTCTGTTAAGAATTAAAGAAAACGCGTCGGTTGACTTTTCAGTTACTTTGACGGGTTTTCGCGGGTGCGTTACTTAGCGAAAGAAACGGCGGGGCTCGTGCGGGTCCCACCGCACAAATATCCTACCAAGGGGTAGGATATTTCTGGATAGCATCCTATCCAGTTCAACTCAGTTCAAGCCGCCTTTAAGTGACTTTAAGTGGCTTCCAAGCAGTTTAAGTGAAATAAAATAAAGTTGTCGCACAAACTTTATTTTATTTCTGACTTAAAGCCGCAAAATTTAAAAACCACGTCTGAGAAAACGCAACTCCGGAAGAGGCGTTTCTAAGCGAATACCGGCGCTGCGATTTCATCGGTGCCCTCAGAATTTGATTCCGGGAACCGGTTCAAAAGATAGAAAAACCCGCTAGTCCGTTCACTGAACGTACCCGAGCCAAACTTCGGAAATTGATTCCGGGCACACCGGGCCTCAGAATCAGGTGCCGTCTGAAGCTGCGCTCTTGTAAAATTCCAAAGAAAATTAAGAAAAAAATTTCATTGAAATTTGCGGGTCTTTACATTTTACATAAAAATATTTCAAAAAATTATGTATTTATTTTATTAGTATAAATTAATAAATGTGACAGTTTTAAAATATTCAAATTTGATTTTGGAAATCACCTAAAATAAATATTCTATGTAAAAATGACTATAAATAATTTTAAGATAATATTGAAATTTTAATTCCAAAAATGAAGTGAATTTTATCAAATTAAATTTATGTGATTTAAGTATTTATCTTTAAAAAAATTAATATAAAATATATTGAAATGTTTTAATAGGAAATTTAAATTTCATAAATAATCTTTTCTTGTTCCTATTTATTATCAATAAAAAATAAAATTAGTGTTAATATATAATAAGAAATATATATTTTAATCATTTTTTAATAAAGTAATTAAATATTCAATTTTAGGATAAACTGAATAAAATGATCTTGATAATGTTTCAATGGATTGGAAGATGAATTTTTTTTTCTGTGAAATTAAAAATGAAAAAAGAGTAAATATATGTTATAAATAAATTACTAAATTAATAATTTAATGTATATAAGACCTCATTATCATTTCATAATATGTAATAACAGGGTAATCTATGCTAGCAGTTTCATGTAGTGCTTTTTATAGTACCAACCTTGTAATACTTTCTTTATTAATGAATTTCTCTTGCAATAGGTTATTATCATACAAAATTTATTGTATTTTCAATTCATTTTGGACTATTGAAACCCATAATAATGACCCATACTTATCAAGATAAAAACAATATTCATAAGGTAAACTAAAACTGCCTCACTCAATTTAATTTAACGGAATTTTTGTATTTCATTATATAGTTTCTTTATTTTATACAATCTAATTTAGTAACATTATTATTGTGATGAAATTTAATAAATTTATTATAATGATTCACTATTTTTCCTTAGTTTTTTATTTTTTATGGATCAATATAATTAAAAATTTATATTCTAAATAAAAAAATATTGTAATATTATGTTTTTTAATAGGAAAAATCCAATAATGATTATAATTTCATTTTTTGATAACATTAGTCAATTAAAAACATAATTTTCAGTAATTCATTTTTACATAATTTTAATAAAATAGTCATGGAATGAAATTAGAAAATTTTCAATCATTAGATCAAATATTTTCATTACCATAATTAATATTTGAATGATTAAAATGGTATGAATGTATGTTGATCTACATCAAAATTATAATACATGTGTGAAGAAATTAAAATTACTAACATCTTATGATGATAATAAACAAGAACTATCAATTAATTTTTTAATAAATGAATATATATATTTATTTTAAAATATATTATATATTAATAAGGTTATTAAATAACTTCTTTAAAAGGTTATGTTTATTATACCGAAGGTTAATGTGCGTTAAGATATTTTGAGAGTTCTAGTAAGGTTTTCCTTGTCAATTTCTATTCGTTATGGAAATTATAAATTTTTATGAACATATTTTTCTTTTATATTATATATTAATTAAAAATTATCCTCATATTCTAATAATTAATTTTCTATTCATGTGATAAAAATATAATTTCATTAATACCTGCTCCAAAATCAATTTATTAAATTGTTACTTAATTTGAAATGTGTTTCCCATCTCAATTTAATTCCTCTAAGATATATTGAATTATCCATACTATTTTTTTGGTATATATTTCCATATAGTTTATTTTATAATACCATTTATAAAATATAAATAAATTAAAATTCCATTACATGTTGTTATTCTTAATAAGAATTTTTTTTATTGTTACTAAAGTCGTAAGAGTTTTGTTAACTCATTTATAATTCAATGAATTATTATCATTCTTGTAGAATATTATTAATTAAGGATTATAATAAACAATCCCATTACAATAATATACAAATAATTATGACATATTTATATGTATTTACAAATACTTCTCATGAAATTATTTTTTTAATGGTTGTTACCTAAATATTTTTTTATAGATTTTCTTCTTTCATAATTTAAATTAATCATTGTTAATAACAATCCTTATCTATTTTATATTTGTTTCTCCAGTATTAAATTATATGTTCGATTCAAAAAATAATTTCTTTATAATTTTTAAATCCAGATACATATTATCTAATGTTATATGACTTATTCTATTTAATACATTTCAAAATATATTTTTTATTATCCTTTTGTATGTTGTCATTTTTCAAAAAAGGTATTTTAGAAATATTTAAAATTATATCCATTTTTCGTTCTAATTTTTCAATTCATATAAATATTTACTATGGGAAATATTTATACTATTATCAAGGATACCACATTTTTATTACATTTAAATTGTTTTTTTAAATTGTCTTGATAATATATTATTTAAAATGATATATGAAAGAGATAAATAATTTTAACTCATTACAGAAAGTTTAATAGAAAATATTAAAATTATTATTTCTAGTTTTTTACATTTTACTATTTATAAATAAATGATTTTTTCAAATCAGAGTTATTTTTTATGAATCACACTCTAACTCATCTTGTGTGATAATTCCATTGGAAGAATTAATTTTTCATATTAACAAATCTAATTATATAACAAATTTTTGAGGTAATATTGAAATATTATAATGACCATTTTCATTCCATGGATTTATAATGGGGTTTTGACTATTTTAGTTCCCTTTGGAGAATTATATATAGATTACTATTATTTGACAAGTGGGGCCTTATTTCTCTCTATAATGCATTGGTTTATGGTTCTATGTCTCATGGGATAATGATGTCATGAATGTGAATTTCTCATTGTTGTGTATATATTTTCTATGGCCTTAAAAATAATAATTATTAATAATCAAAATACTTTTTCAAAATTTGAATCTAGCTATATAGTGTTCTAGTGTATTGTTATTATTAGGTTAAAATAAGTATTTCAAAAAACAACATCATTATTTAAAACTCTCTATTGTGGATTTAAACTGTATTGTCTATTAAAACAATATGTGATGTCCCGAGGAAGAATAAAAAATGCAAAGGGTAAGATAAAATGACAAGTAAGGTAATATAATTGATAATAAAGAATAGTCCCATAGACAAGATGAATAACATAATTTTGTAATAATAAGAATCCTATGCCTAGAAACATGGAATAATGAAATGAATTCTTAAGATTATAGAATATTAATGTAATGTCTCAGATGTTTTCCATTTAAATATTATATTGAATTAATTCGATACTGGGCGTGAAGATGACACATCATGCTAAGGTCTAGTGAGACCGAAATGGTGGTTTGAACTTTTTTTAGTTAAGTGAAATGACACTCACGCGCGGTTGTGGTAGTTCCCAAACGGGTGCCCGTATTAAAAATATGAGGGCACCGTTGCGTCTAGGATGACAACTTTACCTAAGAACGCTTCTAACCTCGATTGGTGTAGTTTGGCTGCGAAGTTTAATTTTGTGCGTTTTAAAAAGGGAAGCACTTTAGATCGAATAAAATAAATTAATAATTTATTTTATTATTTTAAAATGCTTCCTTTATTCTGAGCAGTGACCTAATCCTCTCCTATAAATACATTCTTATGGAAATTTCGCAGGGTTAGCCTCATAAACCTACAAGTTGAGAGAGAGAGAGATTTCTCTTAGAGCTTGGGCAGAGGAGGACGCGTTGGCGGATGACGAAGACGTGAGCAATCAACGCCCCTTAGATTTTGACGAATCCCTTTGGAGGATGCGTCGCGACGATCGCTCTTCAATCGGTTTGAGGTAGGGGTTTGTTATTTCAATTTATTTTCCCTATATTGAGTTTAAATGATGAACGTGGATCAACCATGAACAAGTCGATCTGTGGATTCATACATTCTTGCGGGAGGGTTATCATTGGGATTATTTTTGGGAATGAATTTATTCTTTCATTTATGTTGATATCTGCTCCTTTTAAACCTATTAGTGGGAGCGGATCAACGGAATGACGAACGACAGTGGAGGTTCATTTCTTGATTTGTTTATTTGATTTCCTCCCCCAGTCTTTTCTTGCGCGTTCATTGCATTCTTCGTGGGGTGATGAACAACGGATCATTGTGCATCCGTTCCGTGACAAAATGATCCCAAATCTAATGTTCGACACTGCAACAATCTCGTGGAGGTGTGGAGACGATGGCATATGAAGAATCGGACTGGATCAAGAAAGGGCGTTCTTCGGGTTTTCTTCGTGATGGAAGATAAAAACAAGTTTTCGGAGCCGATCAGAGGTCCCAAAACACCGGAAGTGGCTTCGTGGTGGTAGGGTGACCAAAACCTGAAGGTTTCATGGTGATCGGACGGCCGGATCGATGAACAGATCATCTCCGAAGGCACGACGGTGGAGTTCCACGTTTTAGGAAATTTCTAGAATACACGATGTGTACTTCTGAATAAAAAGTTGTGTAGTAATGGAGGTAGCTAGGGTTACGCAGGTCAGGGAAGAATCACACGGCGTGTGACCCTGGTCACACGGCGTGTTGGACTTCCCCCGAAACTCGGCGTGTACTTTGGGTAGTACACGGGCATGGGATGAACTACACGGCTTCAAGCGGCATGGCATGTACAACATGGAAGAGGCGGATACGTGGAGCTCAGCGTGTATATTGGGGATACAAAAGCAATGGATAGAGTACACAACAATGTGATACGTCACACAGCCAAGAGGGGCCAATAACGCAGGTCACCCCGTGTGGCGATTACATGTGTTGGAGTACACAGGTTGATGACCGTGTACGAGCACATGGCCAAAGAACACGGAGCGAACCCTGGTTACCCAGACATGGCGTGTACACCGTATTACATGCCGTGTACATAATTTTTCCTACAAGACCAGTTCTACGACAAGGGCTGTTGCACACGGGCAGTACCCGGGGTCAGACAACACGACGTGTATCTTTTCTACACGCTGTGTACTTTCTAGAAAATAGCATGGTCCTCTTGTTCACCATGCCTTGGACATCTTTCATTTGGGTTAGTGAGTTTCTCCTCATTTCCCTGAAGGCCAGGTAGCGTTTCCTTCTACATGAGTATGATACCTTCAGCTAGACATTCTGTGATAGAGTCAGTATCCCTCTGAGAGGCCCGAAGTGATATCCTCTATCCATTCCTGACCCATGGTAGAGTCAGGCATTGACGTATCCTACTATATCAGGCGTTGATTCTCTACATAGCTGGTGTATCACCTAACTGGTGAATCCGGATGAGTCGCGGTATCCACCATTTCCCTGGCAGTGATCCTCATCTGTGTATCGTGATCTTTCCCAATCACGAGTGTGTCTACTTTAATGAGTGTTTCTATCTACCGTGACATTTCCACTCATGAGTGTATCTCCCGTAATGAGTGTAGCAACCTCTCGTGATAGTTCCCAATGAACATCACTTCTCAGACGGACATCATCAGAGCTATAAGACTCATGGAGTGTGTTCTCCCGGAACAAGTGCATCACAAAACCCTCGAACATAATCCCAAACGGGGGTATGCGGTCGCATGACTTGTCTCTAGACTACAGTCAGGGTTTTGAGTATATCTGGTTTGATCTATATGATATGTAGACATATACTGTGCATAGATGACTATACCTTTTCTTTGTGTACTGCTTTGTGGTTTTCGGTGTCCTCTACTGAGTATTGTTATTATCACCCCTGCACGGTCTTTTCCTGCACGCCTGGTGTCTTGTTCAGAAGGGAAGCCTTTTGACAGAGTCTAGGGAGGAAAAAGATAGGACCGAGCTTTCTGAGTTCCTTATAGGCTGAGGTGTTCCTACGGCTACGAGCAGCAGTCCCAATACCTTTTGTGCTTACAGGTTGGACTTTGCAGTTTTCAGAATCTTGTTTGTTTGTTTTTGGTGGACATGTATTTTTCCCCAGTTTACATTTACAGTACTCTACCATTCATCATACTCTGTTGGAAGTGGTTTAGTTTTATGCATGCGTTTTGCACCTTAGTGTGTTACATTTTAGCAATTGTGGGATTAGATATGTGTGCGTGTGTACAGGTACATAGGAAATGCCTCTAATTCTAGTAATATGACTACTCCATGCTAGTCACTAGCCCCTGGCCTATTTGAGGCGGGTTTGGGGAGTCACGACACGGGCCCCACTAGGATGGGTCGTGACAGAATGGTATCAGAGCTGGTCAGTTCTACCTTAGGACCAAGTGTCTGTGATTTTGGATTAGGGCAACAACTTTGAGGTTTTGAGTGTTTTAGGTTTGTCTTTCAGGCCAAAGACACTAGTGTTGGTACGGCGGCTAACGTATATATACACTAGTACTCTGATAACCTGCATTCCAGCTCAGTACACGAAAAAACTGGTTTCATGGAAATAAAAGCTACATGCATCATGTAGGAATGGGTTGTGTTTTCCATGTCCTTTTGTCACCTATTGAGATATACTCATTGACCATAGTACATTTTATTGGTTTACAGGATACCTCCGCGATGAATACCCACTAGGATTCAGCAGAACGATCACGAAGATGACTCCCTCAGTGACGAGGCTTCGATACATGGACTAGTTCCCCAAGCGTTTCCACCGAGTGGTGCACCTGCTATGCCACCACAAGTGGAGCATCCAGTGGTAGCCGCGGTACCGATCGGCGAGGAGCGCAGGCTCAGCGCACTCCATGAGTTTCAGAGACAGAGACCCCTCAGGTTCCGAGGCGAGCCCGACCCTCAGGTGGTTGAGGACTGGCTTGAGGTGGTGATCACAGTTTTCCGTCTTGTGAGGACACCAGCAGACCAGATGGTGGTCCTAGGAGCGTTCATTCTTTAGGGATCGGCGGGATGATGGTGGAGTCTGACCACACATACTCAAGACAAAGAGACTCTTTCATAGATGGATTTCGAGAGAATCCTCTGGGAGGAGTTCTCTCTGGTTACATTGAGAGTTGTCCGCATCCAGGAGCTTCTTCAGCTCCAGCAGGGCAGTATGATAGTGGCTGACTATTCATCGAGGTTCCCCGACCTCGCCAGGTACTCGATGGGTATGGTCCGGGATCAGTACTTCAGAGCATGGACCTTGGAACGAGGTTTATGACGAGACATATGAGATAGTGTCTTGCCTCTATGAATATCGACTTATGCTGGAGTGCTCGAGCGGGCCTTGATGATCGAGAGTTTCTTGGCGGAGTAGAGGCAGCCGATGAAAGTCAGCAACAGGCAGACATGTACAAAGACCCTGACAGTTGGGAGCCAGCGTCAAATGCAGTGATTAGGATGTGAGAAATGTCGTAGGAGGACCTAGGATAGGGGATCGACAGTACAGGGCTCTCAGGTTGGATCCAGTCAGCCTATGGAGAAGTAATGCTACACATGAGACGGTAGGGTACATCTTTCGAGAGATTTCCCAAACCGTCGAGCTGCTGAAAGGGAAGCGGTGGATGGACCACCGAGAAGAGGCATAGAACAGACAAGCCAGATCCGCCAGGCGGCGGACGTGGCATAGGATCAGGGAGAGCTACAGGTGGTGGCAGACGCTTCGACTTACTTCCACCACCACCCCCAGGAGGTCCGCACCAGGATCAGAGAGCTGGGGGACAGGGACGGGGACAGCTGCATGCGGTCGAGGCATACGACCGAGGGTCTCCAGGGATGATTCGAGGTATGATCTGTGTCTTTTCTACCTTAGCTATCGTACTCATAGACACAGGTTCCAGTCATTCCCTTATAGCCACAGGTCTTGTACAAAACCTCGAGATTCCTGTAGAACTTCTCACTTGATACTTACGCTTGGAGACACCTACGTTAGGAGACTTGATGATCACACACCATTGAAGACAATGTGATCTTACCCTTGGAGGTCAGAGTTTTGGTTTGAACCTCTTGGTGGTAGCATCGAGGCCTTATGATGTCATTCTGGCATGGATAGTTTATCTTCGGTCCATGCCCATATTGACTGTTTTAGGCGAAGGGTGTGGTGTTTCCACCGTGATGGAACGAGGTTTTCTTTTGTTGGAGAAAAGGAAACCCAGGAAGCACAAAATGTGCTAATTCATAGGAGGGTTCAACCGATCACTCATGAGTTGGCAATCCTTACCCTCAGAGCAGTAGAAGTTGTGAGCTCTCAGTTCCCAGTAGTGGTGGCGGAATATGGGGACGTCTTTCCCGAATATGTTCTAGGATTACCTCCCCACCGGAAAATTGACTTTTTTATTGACTTACACCCAGGGATGACACCTATTTACTTATTGGATTATCGTATGGCTCTTGCATAGATTCGCATGCTGAGGGTGCAGTTGGAGGATTTGCAGAGAAAGGGTTTCGTATTACCCAGCATCTCACCCTGGGCAGCCCTAGTCTTGTTTTCCAAGAGGGCAGATGGAAGTCTGAGGTTGTGAGTGGATTACCAGTGCCTAAACCAGGTGACGGTGAAGAAAAAGTATCAACTGTCGAGATTCGATGACCTCTTAGATCAGCTAAGAGGGATACAGTGGTTCTCGAAGGTTCACCATCGACCAGTCTATCCCCATCATCGAGTGCGGGATGAGGACATACTGAAGACAGCTTTCAGATGCTGGTAAGGTCACTATGAGTACCTAGTGATGCATTTTGGCATGAAGAACGCCCCCACAGTGTTCATGGGACTGAAGAACCAGATCTTCCAGCCGTACTTGGACCGGTTCATAGTGATCTTCATCGACGACATCCTCGTGTACTCGACATCAGAATAGGAACATGTGAGACACCAATGGATGGTTCTAAACATACTTCAGGAGCACTATATTTATGGGAAGCCCTCAAAGTGCCAGTTGTAGATTCAGGAGGTCCACATTTGGGACATGTCATCTTAGTAGATGGAGTAGTTGTGGACCCATCCAAGGTGGAGGCTGTGTTAGTGTGGGAGCCACCACGAAGCGTGCCGGAGGTACAAAGCATCCTTGGGTTGGAAGAATATTACCGGAGATTCATTCTTGATTTCTCTCAGATATCCACACTAATGATGACCTTGACAAGGAAGGGGAAACCCTTCATGTGGACAGAGAAGTTCCATCAGGCATTTGAGTAGTTGAGGCCGAGTTTGAGGAGCGCCCCAGTCTTGAGATTGCCGGAGGAGGGGGTCGAGTACGTAGTTTTCTATGACGAATTAGGGGCCGGGCTCGGATTTGTCCTGATGCAGCGGTATGCTGTGATTGCCTATGGTTATCACCTGCTTAGGCCACATGAGCAGAACTATGTGACCCATGATCTTGAGTTGGCAGTGGTTGTCTTCGCATTGAATATGTGGCGACACTACCTTATGGGCAAGCAGATTATTGTATACTCTGACCACAAGAGCCTCAAGTACATCTTCTCTCAGAAGGATCTGAATAAGAGGCAGAGTAATTGGATAGACTTCCTCCAGGACAATGATTTAGAGATCATCTATACTCCTGGAAAGGGGAACATGGTGACAGATTCCCTTAGAAGAAAGTCGAGCTCACAGTTGTTGAGTGAGGCAACATAGCAGTTAGCCACGTTACAGTTATTCTTAGTGGATTGAGAGGATACAGATTACCTACAGTCGATGGTTGCCACCCCTCCACTCTTATAGTTAGTTAGGGAGGCACAGAATGGAGATGTTGACTGTGTGGCTTTATGTGCTCAGTTATCGACATGACATGCTCCTGGTGGATATTCACAAGGTTTGGAGGACATACTTCTTTTCAGAGGAAAAACTGTTGTACCAGTGGATTTCTAGGAGGAGGTCTTGAGGGAGTTTCATACATCCCCTTTGGCAGTATATCTCAGAGTGGTAAAGATATACAAGGATCTCTGACGATAGTTATGGTGGTCAGGCATGAAGAAGGTAGTGGCAAAGTTCATTTCTCGATTCCTCACATGCCAGCAAGTGAAGGCTGGGCACAAGGTTCTATCAGGGTTAGCTCACCCCTTGGAAGTTCCAGAGTTGAACTGGGATGGAATATTGATGGAATTCATGACAGGCTTACCATGGATGTCCCAGGGGAATGATTCCATCTGGGTGATCATTGACCGACTCAACAAGTCGGCCCAATTCTTGGCTATCAGAGAGAATAGTTCTGTAGAAAGCATGGGACGCCTCTATGTACAAGAGATAGTTTGGATTCATGGATTCCCCTTGACTATAGTCTCAGATCGAGATTCCCGTTTCACGTCCTGGTTGTGGATGGTATTTTTAGGAGGCTTTTGGATCTCAGCTTCGCTTGAGCACAACGTTTCGTCCCAAGAATGATGGTCAAACGGAGAGGACCATTCAGGTTCTAGAGGAAATTTTGCGAGCTTTTATCTTGGACTTTGGTCACAGCTGGGAGGACCACCTACCACTGGTGGAGTTTGCGTACAACAACAGCTACCACTCCACCATTAGTATGGCGCCGTTCAAGGCCCTTTAAGAGAGACCCTGCCGGTCACCGCATTGCTGGACCGACCTCAGAGAGTTAGCACTCATGGGTCCAGAGTTAGTGAAAGCCACCACAGAGAAGGTGCATATCATCCGAGAGAGGATGAAGTCTACACAGAGCCGACAGAAGTCTTATGCTGACCAACGATGGAGGCCTATAGAGTTCGAAGAGAGAGACCGCGTCTTTCTTCGGGTCTCACCTTGAAGAGGGTTACAAAGATTTGGCCGAGGCGACAAGCTATCTCTGAGGTTCATCGGACCCTTCCAGATACTATGAAGAGTCGGCGGGGTGGCGTACCACCTAGCTATACTGCCACAGTTGCAACAGGTACATGATGTATTTCATGTGCCGCAGTTAAGGAGGTATGTGCATGATCCATCATACATCATCGACTGGGGCGAGCTGGACATCGAGGATAGAGTGACCTTTTCTGAGTACATGGTAGAGATCGAGGATCGGAAATATAGTATCCTTCATGGGTGATCGATTCCCTTTGTGCGCGTTTGGTGGTAGCACAAGAATCATCAGGAGAGCACGTGGGAGCGGGAGGCCGAGATTCGTGCCCAGTACCCACATCTTTTTGAGTAGCCCTTGTTTTGGATTTTCGAGGACATAAAGCCCCAAGGTGGGGAGAATGAAATGTCTCAGATTTATTCTATTTAAATATTATATGGAATTATTTCGAGACCGGGTGCAAAGATGGCACATCATTCCGAGGTTCAGTGAGACCGGAAAGGTGGTTTGACCATTTTCTACTTAAGTGAGTCGGCACTCACGCGCGGTTGTCGTAGTTCCCAAAGGGGTGCCCGGATTAAAAATCTAAGGGCACTGTTGCGTCCGGGATGATGAAATTACCTAAGAACGGTTCTAACCTCGACCAGCGCAGGTAGGCTGCGAAGTTTAATTTTGGCCGTTTTAAAAGGGAAGCACTTTAGAAGGGATAAAATAAAATAATAATTTATTTTATTATTTAAAAACCTTTCATTTTTTTGAGAAACGACCTAATCCTCCCTTATAAATACATGCTTATGGAAAATTCATAGGGTTATCCTCATAACCCTTCGAGTTGAGAGAGAGAGAGAGATTTCTCTTGGATCTTGGGCAGAGGAGGACGCGTTGGCGGACGACGACGATGTGAGAAATCGACGCCCCTCAGATTTTGAGGAATCCCTTTGGTAGACATTTCATAACGATCGCTATTCAATAGGTTGGGGGTAGGGGTTTGTTATTTCAATTTCATTTCCCCATTTTTTAGTTTAAACAACGAACGTGGATCAACCATGAAGAAGTTGATCCGCGGATTCGTACGTTCGTGCCGGAGGGTTTTCTTTGGCCTGATTTTGGGGAATTAATTAATTCTTTTATTTATGTTGATTTATACTCCATCTAAACCTATTAACAGTAGAGGATCAATGTCGTGACTAACGATGGCAGAGGATCATTCCTCAATTTGTTTATTGGATTTCCTCCCCCATTTTTTCTCATGCATTCTTCGTGTTATTCACGGGGCAACGAACAATGGATCGTTGAGAATTCGTTCCATAATGAAACGATCCCAAATCAAATGATAGACACAGCAATGAACTTGTGGAGGTGCGGCGATGATGGAGGATGACGAATCGGACCGGATCGGGAAAGGGCGTTCGTCGGGAGTTCTTCGTGTGGGAAGATCAAAGCATGTTTTCGAAGCCGATTGGAGGTCCGAAAACACCAGAAGCGGCTTCGTGGTGACAGGGTGACCAAAACCTGAAGGTTATGTGGTGATTGGACGACTAGATGAATGAACAGATCATCACAGGATGTGCGATGACAGAGGTCCATGTTTCTGGAAATTTCCAAAATACACGGTGTGTACTTCTGATGAACACGTCGTGTAGTACTAGCGGCGGATAGGGCTTCGGGGGTCAGGGAAAAATCACAGAGCGTATGACCCCAGTAACACGGCATGTTGGACTTCCCCCGAAACTCGGCGTGTACTTTGGTTAGTACACGGACACAGGATGAGCTACACGGCATCAGGCGGCATGGTGTGTACATCATGGAAGACGCGGATACGGGGAGCTCGTTGTGTATCTCGGGGATACACGACCACGTGATGGAGTACACGACCGTGTACTCCGTCACATGGCCAGGAGAGTCCAGTAACGTGGGTCACCCCGTGTGGTGGTTACACGAGTTCAAGTACACTGGTTGATGACCATGTACGGGAACATTTCCAGAGTACGCGGAGCCAACCCCATTTACCCAGACATGGCGTGTACACCATACTACATGTCATGTACATAGTTTTTCCTACACAACCAGTTCTACGACATGGGACATTGCACATGAGCAGTGCCCTGGGTCAGACAACATGGCGTGTATCTTTTCTACACGCCCTGTAATTTCTGCAAAATGGCAGGGTCCTCTTGTTCATCGTGCCTTGGACATATTTCGTTTGGGTTAGTGACCCTTCTCCTCGTTTCCCTGAAAGTAAAGCATATTTTCCTTCTACAAGAGTATGATCCCTTCAGCCAGACTTTCTGTGATAGATTTGGTATCCCTCAGAGAGGCCCGAAGTGAGATCCTCTATCCATTCCTGACCTTAAGTAAAATCAGGAATCGACGTGACCAACTCTATCGGGCGTTGCTCCTCTACCTGAATGGTGTATCACCTAACTAGTGAATCCGGATGAGTCGTGGTATCCACCATGGCACTGGCAGTGATCCTCATCTGTGTATCATGATCTTTCCCACTCAAGAGTGTGTCTCCCATAATGAGTGTTTCTATCTACCGTAACCTTTACACTCAAGAGCCTGTCTCACGTAATGAGTATAGATACACCTTGTGACGACTCCCGATGAACATCACTTCTCAGACGGATGTCATCAGAGCTATAAGACTCGTGGAGTGTGTTCTCCTGGAACGAGTGCATCACAGAATCCTTGAACAGAATCCCTAATGGGGGTATACGGTTGTGTGAATTGTCTCTAGTCTATGATCTAGGTTTTGAGTATATATAGTTTGATCTATATGTTCTGCAAACATATACTGTGAATAGGTGACTGTACCTTTAATTTGTGTACTGCTTTGCGGTTTTCGGGGTCCTCTACTAAGTATTGTTATACTCACCCTAGCATGGGCTTTCCCCACACGTCGAGTGTCTTGTGAAGATGAGTATCCTTTTGACAGAGTCCAGGGTGGACTAGGACATGACCGAGCTTTCTGAGTTACCTACAGGCCGAGGTGTTCCTACGGCTATGAGCAGCAGTACCAGTACCTTTTGTGATTATAGGTTGGAATTTGCAATTTTCAGACTCTTGTTTGTTTGTTTTTGGTGGGCTTGTATTCTGGCCCAATTTACTTTTACATTACTCTACCTTTCGTCATACTCTATTGGATGGGGTTTACTTGTATGCATGCAATATGTTCCTTAGTGTTTTTCATTTCAACATCTGTGGGCTTGGAGATGTGTGCATGTGTATTGGTACTTAGGAAATGCCTCCTATGTTAGTAATATACCTACACGGTGCTAGTCACCAGCCCATGGCCTATTGGAGGCGAGTGTGGGGAGTCACAGCACGGGCCCCACTGGGACGAGTCATGACAATTAATAATGTACAAACCTCATACAGAAGTACATATTAAGAATATATAATAATTAAATGAAAAAACAATATATGAAAAAAACATTATACTCATGGTATAATATTGATAAATTCCATCATAGCATACAACGTTTAGGATAGAAACCCATGCACCAATCATAGTTTTATTAGGCCAACCACCAATGCATAACAAATTTCATCTCACAAGTCATTAAATTATCTAATGAATTTGTGTGTAATAAAAGAATCACCCAAAAAATCTTAGCATAACAAAAATCATCATTTATAAATGATTATGTATTCTAGAAACGTAAAAATAAACCATAAATAAATAATTATAATGATAAAAACAAAGATAAAAAATGTGTGTCCACAGTCTTATAATAAGGAATAAATTATGGATATATTATATATATTCACATGAAATGATTGAAATAAACAATTTTTAATTTCCATTTTGGTGAAAATTTATAATAATTGATCATCGAGAACATATTTATAAAATTAAATGGAAATATCTAATAGATAATAAATTAAATGGGTGAACATGGGTAAAACATCAAGAAATATGTAAAAGAATATTTTTAAATAAGTAAAGAACATATAATATTAACAAAAACTAGAATTCTAACAAAAGTGTTCAATACCAAATTATTAGGTTTTTTATTGGATATTCATGGTTTGAAGAGATTTTATGTGGATACCTCTTAACATGATATTATAAAATATGAATTTTATATTATATATGGTATACGTATAAGTTTGGATTTTGAAGGGAACTAAATAATCATCCCAGATTTTAAAATGATATTATACTAGTTATTTATATAATGGATATAAAATATTAAATTGGTAAATTTGAGTAATATTCTATAAAAATAGAGAAAAAAGAAATGGTATGTGTAATCAACATCTCAAAAAGGTTTTATAAAAGGACACTTTTTGTTGTTGAAAACACCATTGTTTAAATCCAACAAAATAAAATAAGAAAATAAAACCATATTTTGAAATGTGGATAATTTACATATTATTTTAACATGAGAAAAAATATAACGTGGTTTCAGATTAGAAACGATAACATTGGTGTGAAGGGATGTTATTGATGAGGGGAAATCTCTATATAATTGTATGTGAATTATTATTAATAAAGCAACATTTTATAAAATATTAAATGTAACTACTAAGGAATAATTGAATAAAAAGTTTTCTCCCATGATGTAAATACTATACAAAATATGAAATTAGTGACCAAATTCATCAAAATCATTATACCATAAGATATCAGATCTAAATTTGAAATACCATTATATATTATAAATGAAATAAATCAAAGTATATAGTATGAGAGAGCATGAATGAAATTTATGTTTCTATTTTTAACTATAATTTTTTATATTAGAAGCCAAATGTGAATTAAATAAACCATAAAAATGTTAATTGGGGAATGATACAAAAAACATTCTTCAATAATGGGTGGTTGATAAGAAACCACTTATTAATAAATAACCATTTTAATAAAAACCATTGAAAGAGTGAAATATTGGAATTTATGATTGAAAACCATGAATAATGAAATATAATGCGGTTATATATCAAATAATTATTATAAGTAAAATATACCAAAAATTGGATTCATAAAATAATAAATTTATTTAAAAAATAAAACCGTTAGACAAATAACTTATAACATTAGAAATGTTTGAATCAAAATCCATTATAATTTCAAAAAAAAATATTTTTAATTAAATAAAAAAATTAATAAAGGATTATTCTAAATTAATTTATTTGAAATACTATACACTATATACATAAGAAATTTGTTCTTAACATGAAACATGATTCAATGAAGAGAAATAGAAATGGAATGTTCGTATGGATTATGAAGAAATAAAATAATAACCACTAAAATAATGAGAGATTGAAATTGAAGTTCACACAAATTAAATAAATAATACTAAAAATTAAATTGACAGTATACACACCAATTAACTGAATTTTATTGAAAAAAAACATGTTTCTCAATAAACGATAATGTGATATGAACTCATTACATATAGCCAAAAGCATTATTAACATGCAGTTTTCTTATTGAATAATTAAATTATGTTAATCAATTATATACTAAAAAAATTATTTATAACAATGACCACTTATACTCATATTTAATATTCATTTTATATATATAAATTTTATATATAATTTACATATTTTCAATAATGTCTGTATTTAATAATTATTTATTTAAAATTATTATGTAAAAGATGTGTATATATCAATTAATTTTCCAAATTTCCTTATTATTAGATCAATTAGCTAACCAAAATATATGTTCCATAATAGTTTATTTATATATATATAATAATTTAGTAGACATTTTGTAAATAAACCATGATGATCAAGTCTAACATGATCATGTTTAAATGGTTCTTTACGACACAAAAGTTCTATCTTAATTAATCAAAAAAGTTGAATTAATATTATGTAAACCAAAATAATAATATTTAGGTATTTATTTCTAATTATACCAATAAATATTTTCACATAATAATTCATGACATAAATTTATAATATTATTTATGAATGTGGTAAAACATACCAATACATGAAACTACCAGGATTAATGGATGATTAAGGTGTGGTTTGGTTATAATATAACTATTCCAAAACCAAAACCAAAATGAAAATACTGGTTAATTATTAGAGTTATATATTATTATTATAGATAATTATAATGAGATTAAAATATATATATTCATCTATTAATTTAAAATTAAATTTCATATTCCTCATAGTTGTCTCTTTTAAATTTTTTAATACTTTTAATATATTTCTAATCATATAATTAATATGTCATAAAATTATTCATAACATAAAATAAATTATATCATACCCATCTTAATTGTCCTTTAATAATTCCCTCAAAAGTATCCATGTAATGTATTGAAAAAATGAATATCAATTGTTCCATAGAGGTGGATGTTTAAACATAATTGAGGATGAAAATTTTAATTCCCATATAATGAGAGAAATGAGTAATATGAATTAATATAATAGAATCATAAATTTTTTATAAATATATTAATTATTTACTAAATTCTCCTTTTATACCTTCCTTATAATGTGGTTAACAGAAAAGTTACATGTTGTGTCATGGTGGTGGTAGTGATCATAACACATGATTTACATATTCAATGTTTATTAATATAAAAAGGAAAATGAGTCCTTATTATTACCAAAGTATCAGGAAATTATGTATATCACTATTATTTATACTTTTACATAGTAATTTATAAATTGGAATTATAAAATAAATGTTTGATCTAATGAATTTAAATAAGAATGAGTACTCGAATTGAGGTATTTTGGGTTTCGTAGGAAGATACCATGAAAATGTATGGATTAGGACAATATCTGGTGACCAGAAGCTGAAATAGTGAAATATTATTCTATGGGAATAAAACATATAAATAATTTTTTAGTAAATGAAATTTTTAGGATTTTCTTGAAGGTGTGGTGAGAGGCGCATTTTGTAAGTGGTGAGAATGCATTTTTTATAAATATTTAAACTCAATATAATGGGGGAACACATTAAACATGTAATGTGGATATTTTTGGAAATGTAATTGATTAGGTAATAAATATGGTCGACACAAATCATATCCACTCAACTGTAGATATGTTTTTATAATTTTTCAATCCCTTTAAACATTGAATTGTTGCATTTTCCAAATCAATATTTATCATGATAACTAGTTTTTCACCTAAGTAAAAATATATTTAGGCCTCAAAAAAGTGGTTCTTATTATAAATTTTGGTCCCACCAATTATAAAATTTAAATTCATTTATTATGATTCATTTATGAATAGTGTTAAAAATTTACATTAAAATCTTAAATTTATAATGTACACAAATAAATTTTGAAATTAAATGTTTTGTAATAAAATTTCATATATGTGTTTCTAAATAAAAACAGTATTTCACGAATATTTAATACACCAATAAAATTCCTACATGATTTATATATTTTCTCATGAATTTCTAATTCATAAGTATTTAACAATAATTTCATAAATGTTTTATTATTTATAAGTACAGTATTTTCCATTTTTCACCTAAAAATCATTCCTTTTAATTTAAACAAATTATTTATAAACTAATTTATAAATTCAAAATATAAATTATCATTATGTTTTCAACTATTAAATCTATGATTTCAAATTTTAACATCAAATTAAAATTGTAAAATATAATGAGATGTTGTTTTATTGTAAAATAACTTTTTATAAAATATTTTAGTCTAGTTCTTAATTTAAATCAATCAATTATGCTGATTTAATTAGTCAATAAATATTTTATTTTATTAAAAAAAATTTTAAAAATCAAATAATTAGATTTTCTAATCAAAATGTATAACACATTATAAGTTATATTCATAGATATAAAAATTATTTTTTTAATAATTTATAAAATTAAAAATATACAGATTAATATATATTTTATTGTATTTTATAATTTAGATACTCATATTCATACATAATTATTATATAGGTATGTTTTATTGCTATAAACGTATAGAGGTTTTATTTTAGTATAATGTTTAATGTGGAGAGATATATCAAATATAGTTTACATAATTATCGGAAAAATGTATTAGAGACATAGTTTGTTATATTCTCCACCACTTAAATAAGTTGTATCCTAATAATTATAATCATAACATAAAAAAATGTTTCTAATGAGTTTCTAAAATATAAATAAGATTTGTGGTATAATTTATAGAAACATTTCATCCTAAAAAATTAGATACATATCTATCTTGTTTGAAGAATAATTTCCCTAATATTGGATTTTCTATAAAAAGTTTAACAAAGAGTTGGTCATTATTTGGAATCCAGACACACATAAAATAATTTTTTCCTAGAGGGTTTTAGTTACTATACTTGAATAGAATATTGTAATATGATATTAAATGGAATATTATTACTCCAAATAATTCTTCCTTCATTTAGAGATAACTAATGTGTTTCCAAAATATAATTAAATTTATTTGAAGGAAGAGTAATTATAATTTTGTGGAGTTAATTTCATAAATATTGAATTGGGATATAATATTCATAAAACTAGACTTTTTGTTTGTTAATTAAATCATTATAGTGATTAGTTAATATTAATTTAAAACATCCTATTATAAGTATCGTAGATAGAATAAATTCTAATACTCACAAATCGGAATTTTAGGGTGATTTTATATTTTACCCATTGGTTCCATGACCAAATATTAGTAGTAGAATTATTACATTTATTATGATGGTTATTTTTTCTCATTAACCAAGATAATCTTGTTTCAGGGAATTCATATTCATAATACCAAATCTCATTACATTTGAATCATTGAATAGTGTGTAGAATATTATAAGAGACCTTATTCTCCTTTATTTCACTTTTTCCACCATTTCATAATTTTAGATCTTGATATATATGTCAATAATATTTTATACGTTACCTATCATTGAATTATTCCTTCGATATGCATCCAATATTTATGACATACATGTGGTTGAATATTCTTTCATTCTATATTGTCATTTCTAGAAAATTCACAATCTTCCATTCTTCTCAACGTTGGTGAACTCAATATTTCAACTATAGTAAGTTTATTAATCACCTTTTGTGAATGTTAGTTGGTAATAATCAACATATATCCTAGTACATGTCCGTTTATAATGGATTTAATAAGAAGTTAATTATCATAGTTTCATTCACACCCATGGTAAACACTATTTTTTTTCTATTCAATCTATCACTAACAGAAAAAGGGGTAACATGAATGCTAAATATTAAAAATAATAGTGTTATAATAATAATAAATAAAATAAATTTGAATCAACCATATATACATCTACCTATTTTACATTATCACATTAGCCTATTATACCTTAGTTTAACCTATATTAATATTAGTCTATCATATTTCACATTATATTGGGTTATGTTATGATTATCAAGCATGTCCTTGGATGTATCTATGAAATCCATAATTCATATTAGTCCATAGAGAGTGTAAGATTACCAAATGAATACACACAAGCATTTCAAACTAGTTTCGTGTTAGGGGTTCATTCACTGTGCACTAGAATGATGGACGAGATGCACATGACCAACTTATATTGGGGTTATAACCCCAAAATTAATTTATTCCATGACCATGTCAACATGTTGAATTCAAAAAGAGATTAAATTATTATAAAAACATATAATTGAATATATAAAAAATACTTAGGATGTTATCCTATGATTATTGTTATCCTTTATACATTCCACTTGGGAATGCAATAAGGTTCTATAATACTAACCAACAAGAAATAAATACACCATGGGTATAATACAAACTATATTTACGAAAGACACACACACATTATTTTAGGAACTGTAACATAATTTACAAAAAAATGATATCAAAATATATATAGATATAGTTTCATTAGAATATTGAAAATGTATAAGTTGAAAAAAATAGTATAATTTTTTTAAAACACTAAACAGGGATCTCCCTCTTGTTGGTCCTCAAAAATTAAATTGGATATCCTTCGGAAAACACAATAATTAAATGGTGATGTAAAAATATCCAATATGGGATAAATAGGGAAATAAAATCAAAAATTATGGTTAATAGGAATAAAAAGATATCATTAAAATAATGTTCATAAAAATGAAAATAGAGAACAAGGAAATGAAATCCTGTGTATCTAGAATCATAATGATGTGGGAAATTTATATTGAATGAAATAATATTAATATGTGAAGGATTAACACAAATGAAAATTCATATAATATAACCACCTTCATAATTAGGATATGATTTAGTTAAATGCCATCATAAGATTGTGGGCTTATGCTAATTAATCGTGCATCATACATTTTGTTCCTAGGACAACTGCACATGCAGCATAAATGGATTCTCATGTGAAATTTACATTACCCAATTCATTGGATAGATATACCTGACCCACATAACACAAAAAAGCCTAAACAACATTATAATAAAAATAGTAATATGTGTTCGATATACGTAAAATGAAACCACATACCAATCATAGGCATGATTAAGGTGATGAGAAGAAAGTGGGTTTCAAAAAATTATCATAAAGAATAAGAAAATTTTGAACTATATATATTCTTTAGAAAAAAAGGAATTAATCCATATTGTAATTTTATTTAAAAAACTAGGCATTGAACATGTATTAAAATTGTATAAAATTCATGTTAATGACTTGGTGAAGAATAAATGAAAGATAACTAGTAATATGAAAAAGAATGAAATAATTAAAGGATCTATTTAAAGAATGTAAAAATTATTATTTTTAAATAAATTTGTATTTTAGTGGTAAACATAAACTATAATATAAATAGGGTTTTAAAAATCTATTAAAGGATTAAAAATAGACAATGGGTGTGATTTGTTAAGGATATCAGAAAATATCAATGTTCCCTTAAATTGGGTATACATAAAAGTGTGAATTTTGAAGGGAACTAAAAGAAAATATAAAATGGAAAAAGGAAAAATATATTCACATGGGTATATATTTATGTGATATATATATATATATAACAATATAATAAGTACATGATAAAATGGAGAATACGAGAGGGAATGTTCAACAGTGAAGTAATGAATGAAGTATGAAAGATCACATTTTATTTATTTAAATCCCTCTTTTTAAAGAATAATATAATTAATTATGATGATAAAACATTTTTTATATAATAATATAATGTAAATACGAGGTTAAAATTATATAACAATTAATTTGGTTACCAAATAAAAATGCGAACATTTGTGGTATGTGAAATTATGTAGAAGGATTGGAAGCATTTATGTAAATGGATGAGAATAATTCATGAAAATGTTTCATTTTTAAAAAGAATTAAAACATACTAGCATGGAATAGAAAAATAAAAAGTGGTAGATTATGATATATAAATGTTATACAATATTAAATGAAATAATAAATTCATAGAAAGAATTATAACATAAGAAATCTGATGGAGTTATGAAAGACCCTTATATTAATGAATCCATCAATCATAGACCCCTTTATAGATTCTATTAAATGGATATTATGATTAAATGTAAAATAATCATTTATTATGTTATATTTGTTTGGGGATAGTATAGAAATGATAAAAGGTTAATATTGGTGCACAATATCATGATTTAATCAATAATGGGTGGTTGATATTATAAAATCTATGGCCTAACAGATATTATAATAAAACACCTTGAGTGATTAAAAGAAGAATTTTGAATTCAAAATATCATAAATAATGATATTACATGATATTATATAGCCATTTGGTAGTATAAATACAATATAAATGGAATTATGCGCATAAAAAAAATATCTCAAAGATGGATATTTTTTATGAATCCCCAAAAGATTTAATAATTTATAAATATAATTATATCACAACCATTAAATTAATATGGTAATAAAAAAATATATTACATTATTTTGTGTTACAAAATAATTTATTGAACATTTTATAACTATAGAAATAATAAATTGGAACATAATATAAAAAATGTCTCAATAAAGATTAATTGAGACAAAAACACCTACAACATAAGAAACATTCCATTATAAAAACATTGAAGGGGAAATATATTGAATATTATATTTTAATCACCAAAATACATGATATTAAATAGTCAAGTGAATGTATTAACACCATTTAAATTGAAATAGGATAAAAATTAATTGTATCTCAATGAAGGTATTTATGAGATGAATCCCTAAACAATGTCCGAAAACATTCTAAAATTTCACATTAATTAAAAAATATTTAAATTTATTTGATTATATATTTTAAAAATAATGTTATTCATAACTATATCCATTTATAAAAATCATTTATAATAATTTTCTACACAAATGTTTTGTTATTTTTTACTAATTTTGGAAACTATGAAAAGTAATCATTAGAACATTGAACCAATTTGGTAAACGAGGTGTTAGTATCTCATATTTTTACAATGTAAGTTATTAGTAGATCATTTAATACACTATGATTGATTATCTATGATTTTTTGTAAATATTCAATTTTATTATCGGTTATTTTTAATTACAAAACTCGAATATGAAATCAGAGATTATTTGGATTCTGTGATTATTATGGAAAAAATATGTTATATTATTTAAAGACTAAAATGTTGATGAAAATATACTAAAAAAATTTCCATTTTATATATTTAATTAATTTTAACCCTATAAATAAATTCTAAATGAAATTTAGGATAAATATACCTAGTAATCATCATGTTGGCTGTTAAATTATCACTAGATTAAACAAAAATGATTAAGGGAATATTGCGAGATTGTTAGGTTGTAGTATAAATTTTAAAGAATAATAATGCTTTCATTTTGTTACTATAAAGTTTAAGGATTAATATTTGGATGAATTATAAAAGGATGACTTGTTATATATGTATATTACATTGAAATAATAGAAAAATTTCATTATAGTTTGCTCATTTTAAAAGATCAAAAAACATTAAACAATTTTTTATTATATAAATAATTAGTTCTATGTATATCAATACAATTAAATAAATGATACCATGAAAAATTATTTAGCGTTTAATCCCATCCTCACAACATTACATGTTAGGCAATGACAAAAATGAAAATTAAAGTTTCCATGTATGTGGTAGGCCACATATACACACATTTGATGATTTCATCTCCCATAAAACTCGATAAATAAGTAATATGGTGTATTATTTCAGAATCATAAATACTATATTAATATAATTATTAATTATTAAATTCCCTATTTATATGATCCTTGTATGTTGTCTAATGAAATTGAATCTTGTTGTGTCATTGAGGCATTAATCAGTATTGTATACGATTAATGTATTAATTTATTCTTAATAGAGAAGTAATAAATGATTAATTCTTATTACAATAGAATAATTAAAATTTAATATAGTTAATAATGAAAGTTTTACATAGGTAATTGAAATTTATAATTTTGAAATAGTCCTTGGAATGAATGATGTTAAGTAAAAATGATTACTTTGGTGGAGAACATTGAGATTTCCATGGAAGATTCATTCTAAATGGATCTAATAGGCTAATATATTTTGACATTAATATCAATAGGTTACATTATTATACATTGGAATAAAAAGTTACATTTAAGTAGGAAAATCACTCTTTAGGAGTGCCAAAAATTGGTGTTGGGGGTCCCATTTTATAAGTTCTAAGAATGTATTTTTTGATGATATTTCATCTCCATATAATATGGGAAACTGTTAAACATTTAATTTGGACAGATAATTTAGAAATAGTCAAGTGGGGGAGTGATAAGGTTGATACAAACAACATCGACTAAAATTTATCTTATTTCTTACCATTTTCCTTACCCGCATCCCTTGAAATATTAATTTTAACATTTTATTATTCACAATGATAACAATATTTTACATTTAGTAAAACAATAATCATGTATAAAAATAAAATTTTCCTTGTAATATAATTTACACCCACTAATTCTAAATTTTTATTTATTTATTAATATTAATTTTTTTAAATTTATTAAAATAAATTTTGAAAGAAAAAAATTATAATATAATATAATAAATTTTTAGAAAATATAGATGTAGTTTTAAAATATGAAATATGAGTTTTGAAATTAAAAACGACATTTTTAGAAATATTATGTCACTTAAATATTATATATTTATACATAGAATTTGTTTCATGAATTTTATATTGATACTTATATACTACTAATGTCCTAAAAGGCAGTTTATTTATAAAAATGGTACTTATAATTTTTTTCATAAATAAAAATATTTTCCTAAAAACCAAAAAATTAAATAGAAACTAATAATTAAATTTTAAATAAAAAATTAATTCCTTCTTTTCAAAATCAATTTATAGAATTTATTATTTAAACAATAAATTAAAAATAATAAACAAAATTATATAATAAATTTATTGTAATATAAAATTTTAAAATAAAAGTTATTCTTATTTTAAATTAATATAAAACTCTATTAAATATATCATTAATCAATTAATATTATATTATATCAAAATCATCATTTAAAAATAATATAATTATTTTTCGTTAATAATATGTATATCACATAAAATATATATTGTTATCTATTTAAATGATTAGAGTAACTTTTTTTGAAAACATATATATATATATATAAATATATTTGTTAACATATTTCATAATTTTGGTACTCTTATTCACACAAATTAATTCAAGGTTTGTGTGTGAATCGGTTAAACATAGAACAAAATATTTCAAGATTAATGTTGTGTATAGAGGGATTTATTAAAAATATTTGACTTATTTTGGGTAAAATCTCTCATAATGTCTCAAAAAATAACATAGAACATATGTCATATATATTTATCATTTTTAAAACATGAGACTTGGTCATTTATCTATATATACAAGTTGAGACATGTGAATTAATCTTCTTCCAAAACCAATTGTATCGACAATTATTTTGTTTTAAACGTAATGCATGAGAAACATTATGTTTTCTCATAATTTTTTTATTACTTATACTTATATATATACCTCACATATATGTTATATACCTATGTTACACTACACCAAACATGGTTGTTTTCATATGATACCAAAATCTCATTCCTTGGTATTTGTTTAATCATTTGAGAATACATGTAACTATATTTTATGGAAAACACTTTTTGATTATATCTCTTTTAATATAATATGTATATAATGATTCTATTTTATCATGATTTTGATTGATCCCTTAATTACATGTTGATAATTTTTCCATTACTGACTATTTTGCATAACACCTCACTTATTTTATCAATTTTGAATTTCCAAATATTATTATAACATAATTGATATCTATAAGGGAATATATAATGGTTCAATTATGGGGAAATGTGAACAATAATATTTGTATTTAGATAGAATAAAAAGACACTAAACCAATGGGTTCTGGGGTAGTGTGATTATTTCTGAGGAGTAATTTTGAAATTGTATAAAAGTTGTGATATATATCCAATTTTGTTTTTGGTAAATATCAAATTTTATCAAAATATTGGGATTACTATTTTTCTTTTTAAAACCAGATATAAGAGTATATTAAAGGGGAATCCCACTCCCAGTATGCCTAATTCCATTTGAAAAAGCCATTTAAAAATTAAATTTGAAACCCAATGATGGAAAGAGAAATTAAATACATCTCACAAGACCCTACTAAAAATATTATTTCTTTATTTTAAGGTATTTACTACCAAATTAATTGTATATAAATATATATGTACATGTAACCCAATAAAATATATATGAAATAAGTGAAGGAAAAATGACTATATGGTAGTGGGTACTAATATATGGAGTAATGTTACAAGATTCAACAAGGCTCAAACAATTATACCCAACACCTGTAAAAAAAGATATTGTTTATTCCATTGTTGGACTAGTGGAAGGGTGATCAAAATGAAACCATGGTGAAATAAACTAATCAAATGATTCACAGTTATGGGTTATAAGAGACTGGATGACTTGGTAATTATAAAAAAAGGTTCCTAATAACCTATAATGAAACGATGTTTGAATGTATTCTTTTAAGAATCAATAGAATAGAGTCAATAAGAGCACAATAAAACACTCTTCTGATGAATAAATGTTTTTGTGGTAATGCATTTGTGTCTCACGTCCTACATTACAAATCTACACTTATAGGGATATATTTATTCCAAATTCTATTTCATTACTCATATTTCTCTAGTTGGTCATGTGTATCTGAATGGATAATATTAAAATAGCATTTCATATTGTATTGGTAAATTGATCTTGGATAAAAATAGAAAATTCAGGTCTATTATTTATATGAATGAATTAAATGAAGACCTTGTGATTATTATGAATAAATATTTTGATGAGAATATAGAATCTCCTAGTCTTCGATATTGGTATATATAATGATGGAAATGTGGGGTAGAATAGAGGGTTATCCAACCAGATCTCCTTCCAAAAGAAGCTTTCAATTTGCAGATATGCCATTTCAAAATCATAATGAGGGGTTTGATATACCTAAGGTGATTATGAGAGATATTATAAGTAATGTAGATGTAATTTAAAATAAATTACATTATTTAAATACACCTATTTCAAATATAATTGAATATAATTGAGCTACTGTTGATGATGTATCTTCCAATTTTGTTCTTCACTGAGTTAAATGATCTTTATATGTTATTATGGTCATTTTTGTCATCATCAAGAACTTTAAACTGTTGTTTTATGCACACTCAGAAACATCTACCTTCATACTATGAGTCCCAACTGAAGCTATTTACCATGATTTCAAAACTCTAGACTAAAATTTTGAAAGTTCTAATAACTAATAGTAGAATCATGGGTATCAATGTCAGGATTCTATGAAGTAGGGAAAATCTACTAAAAATTTGGAGGAAACACATACAGTTTCATTTGAGGAATTTGATTTACTAATGAGGGTAATCTTTTCTCAATGGAAAATATATACCAATAAAATTACATTGGAAAATATTCACTAAAAAATATTATTTCTTCCATTGCCTATTTCCAATCATTGATTGAGAAACTATTAGTTTTTTAAACTAAAAAATTTGAAAGGTTTATTTATTCAACTCCTATTGATATAACTATTGAATAAATATTTGAGTCCAGTTAAGGTACTATTAAAACCACTCAAAAAATATAACCAAACATATTCATAAAATAAATGAGATACCATTAACAACCCATATGATTATTTAAACGGATATATGACTCAATTGATAATTACATGTTGAATAAATTTCATAAGTTATACATGGGTGAACCTAAAATGGTATGAAAAAAACATTATTACCTTTTATATTACCTCAAGTTTCTTTCAATAACTCAAATAACATTCATATAAAAGAGGATGAAAATCTAAATAGGGTAATATAATAAAACAATGACATTACAGAGACTGAAAAAGAGCCCAATTTGATGCAGCACCTTGGCTACAATTTTACATTCTGATTTTCATTAGATTTTTTCATGTTAACATTTATCAGGACCATAAAAACCTATATATTTTGATTAATAACAATTATAATCTATTATATAAGAAATACAACACATTTAAGGTTCTTATATTTGAAAAACCAATGTTATTTCACATAAATCTATGATGGTAAAAGATCCACCAGTATTCCCTTATGGTTTTTGATATGGATTTTTAAATAGATGAAACACAAACTAATGGGATGAAAATGGTTCAAGGATCCTGGATTCATAACTTTTGGAAAGAGGAGAGAAGACACGGTAGAATTTATTCTTGAAATTGTGTCTCCTTTGGATAAGTCTTGAACGTTCTCGACAATATCATTTTTAATGATGTCCATTATAGTGGCATAAAAATATCTGAACAAATACAATTAAAAATGATGTACAATTTGGACATTGGATTTGGATGACCTCATGGATTATTTCCATACTAGGTTATAATAACATGGGAGCATTGATTTAATTCAAATTCTAGGTACAAACAATCTGTTGAATATATTATTTCCCACTACTCCATTGAGCTCTCTTAAGTAGGGAGTAGTACATGTGTGCATGTTGTAGGGGTGGTTTTCTATAGACAGTTCCAGAGAAATTTATATAACTATAATTCAATATGTCATCTATGTAATGTTACTTTGAAGGTGTGTATCATATATATATATATATATTTGGTTTTTAAAAATAATTCTTACAATCCCATTCATTGTGTTACTTTTGTCTCACATTTTCATTGATCATCCTATCTTACATCCCAATCACGTTCACCATATATATTTATTAGTCCTGGATTGTTGTAATGATACAATCATCCGAACAATATTTATGATTTTCATCATGATCGTTAATTTATTTACCCTACTATGTACACATGATGAGGTAATCTCTTAAATGTTTTAGACATCACTAAAGGTTCACATTTCAGTATCTGAATTTATTTTTAAGAACATCCAATTTTTTGTCTACTATTTGATTATTCATAATTGTAGGGAATAATTTTCATTAAAACATAATTTATGAATCTAGTTGTTCTAGAATATATATCCTTTGGTGCGTAATGAATTTTTTTTAATGAATATAGAGTGGAGACCAATCTGATAAAGACCACGTAAAATTTATTATAAAAGAGTTAGATAAATTCATTAACCCATACATGATTTCAATGAAGTATTTTAGCATTTATTAGACCCTCTTCCCTAATTTCTTATTTTTATCAGTAGGTGTATTAGTAAATATGGTATTTTAGATAAATAAATTTATTCCACAATAGTATGGATAAAATTTAATTTTATGATTTCCTTTAGTACAATGAATTGCATTTCATTATGTCATGGTTGTGGATGGTGAAAAAATACCATCTCATTACCCTAGTTAAGGGATTTTGTCAATTTTGTGTTTAAAAAGAAATACATTTTTATATTTGATTATTTTTAATTAAATTTTTCCTTTTATATATTTTCTTAAATTTTTTAGTCATGATTTCTATGATTGGGTGTCCAATTAAATTTAAATTAAATAAATAACATTAAATTTTTTTTAATTGGTGAGGTTTAGAACAATTGCTTGCATGTATCAGAACCTAGTTGGAATGGAGTTCATCAATCCATATTTTATACTTATCAATACATTTATTGAATATACCATATTCCATATTGTGTCCATTCTTGAATATGGTTGTGATAATGATTTTTAGTACCATAATAATATTAATGAATTCCATCCAATGGGCTGGATGCCTCCCTAAAATATTCAACTACCACTTCTTTCAACAGGTAATACAACAGTTGAATAAATTTCTATCCATTATTTTATCTAACCCTTATAGCATGAAAAAGATACCTAATTAATGATACCTTGAATATATACTTCAATAGAATATGTGAAATCATATGAGCTATAGAAACATCTAATAATTCATCCACAATGGGCATGATGAATTTCTACACAATCTAATGGACCTAGGACCCCTTTCAATGTTCCATCCATATTGGATTTTATCTAATTATAAATGCAGGATTCTATAAAATTTTTAATATTCCAGCTGGTTTTTTATAATAACCATAAATACACAATCTTCGTAGAATTGTGAAATCATTAACATTACTGTAACAATGTTAACATTTGACTACATTAGAAACTTTAATTAAGTTAATTATCTTTGCAATCAACGGTTGCATGTTTGATATAGTACCTAAATGAAATTAATTGTTCTGAGAAATCTACATTTTATGAGTCAAATTAAACAATTTAACCGAAAATATATGTTTAATATATAGATATAATGTAGTGTCAATAAAATGGTGAATTAGAGAAGTAATAAGCTCAACTCTCTTCATTGGATGCTTGAATATATCATGAAATACCTAATAAAATGATGATTTAATATTAAAAATAAGGAAGATATAGTTCGTATATTCAATATTATGATTGTATAAGGTATAACTATAGCAATGTGAAATAGCCAAATGTTAAAATTAATTACATATATGTAATAAATAATGTGGAATACTATATATAAGAGTCTACTTTGATGAACAAATCCATTCTTTAGCAGTGTTGTAGTGCTAATCAATGTCTTGATTGAAACTATCTAATGCAATATGATAGAATAGTTGACTGTTAAGGCTACCATTCCAAGATTGTTCCAATATTAGAACATCCTCGCCTAACATAAAGGTTTAACTATTTATGAATTTCATGACTTCATCATGTAAATGTGGTTGAGAAGCATCAAAGAATTCATTTAATTGGATTTGTGATTTTAGTTTAGAGTCATATGGTTTAAATGTTTCAAAAAAGGTAATATTATCCTGTTATCAATATTCCAATTAACGGAATAATTTTTACTAAATATCTAGTGAGAAAATTCTATGATATTTCAACAAAATTCCTTAACTATAGGTTTTATAGACATTTTTAAAAAGGAAAAATTACCTTCATTAAATTTACTAAAAATTATTTATCTCAAAAAACAAAATCATTTCGAATAGATATTGATCAGGTGCTAAGTAAATCATACTTGTAGATACTCATTAAATGAAATTTACATTTTTCATTTCAACTTCTCTATTAGAAATCGTCTAACAACACTATTTTTAAGGGAGAACAACCATTATTTATTCTAATAAACTACCTCCCTAAAAATTATTTTTACATTAACATAGAAATCCATAATTACCCCCTCAGTCCATTTATATATAAATATGGGATATACCATCTTAGAAAAAATATTATTTTTTAGTTGAAAAGTTCTATCATATAATAAGATATATTTCCATGCATATGATGAGATATGGATTTTAATCACATATGTGATATGGTTAAAGAAAATTTATTTTAGTGACTTCCAAAATAAAAGAACTCTAAGATAAATTCAAATGCACAAGTTAACATTTCTATGTATTATGTGGTTAGATTTTAAGGTAAATAATGATATTTCTATTGACATTATCGGTTTTAGGGAAAAAATAATGATGTGGTTTAATTATAAATTAATAATGGTATATAATCGTTTGTTGAGAAAATTATGGTTTATTGATATTTTTGATGTTCAAATTTTTGGAATGATTAATGATTATTAGGGATAAGTTGTTTTTTGAATAAATGATTATTTTTACATTTTATAAAACATGTATTCTATGGTTTATAGTTTGTTACAAAAAATATTAGTTCATTTATAGGATTTAGTTTATTTGGATTATGTGATGAGGAAGATAAAACATAAAGTATCATGTTTTAAATTTAGGTTATATTTTACAGTTTGAAATGATCGATTATTATGTGTTTCTGATGAAATTTTCATTACATGTTTTTATTATAATGGATTATCAGAAAATTAGAAAATAATGTAAATGTAATTAGGAATAATGTATATATAAGTTCTAATTTTTAAATATAATTGGTGATTATTTTTTTTAGTAGATGAATGAATATATTATCAAAATAATTTCCTATATCTCTCAAATGATAACCATTATATTATTATATCAAAATTTAATTGAAATGATTAAAAATACCATTCAATTATTAAACATACTTGAAAAATACCCAACCACATATCCAAATTCTTTTACCATGATATTATGAAGGATCACAATGTTATTTCAAAGATATTTTAAAAACCATTATTCCCATTGTACATGGTCAAAAAAAATATTGAAATGTATCATGTTTTTATAATGAAGTAATAATTTACAGATCTTGATATTCTATGTTCTGCTATAATTAAGGTGTCCTTCATGTACATTTTTATTTATCTTATTGAATCTATATTTTTAATATAAAAATTGATAGTTCTTCTGGAAAAAAACTCTATTCAAAATTGGTTTATATGTCTCTATATAAGTCTTCATGAAAACTATGTTTCAAATATTTTTATTCCAAACAAATTATTATCTTAAACATCCACTTTATGTCAGTATCCATTGTGATTCAAATCTAACAACTACCCTTGGATAAAATATTACATGAATTTGAAGTAATGTGATGAAATCAATAGAGATGTGGATATGATGAAGACTACAAATGGTATTAAAATTCAACAATGGGATTGGTTTTCATGTTGAAATTGATTCTAAAAGTCATGTATGATAATGTAATGTTCTCTAAAAATGAATAAAATCATAAGGATATTGTTTATTTAATTGAGACAATGTATCCATCCATGTTTTATCATATATTATATTTTTAAAAATTAAATGAAGGAAATAATAAAATAGATAATGGAAACAAAATGTATATAATAAAATAAATTTATCGTACTATGTTTGTATAACATTAAATAAAATGTGTACAATTATAATTACAAAAAACTACATCACAAACCAAATAGTAGGTTGTTTGAAGATTACATGAACATGATCTATTATAAGTTTGACCTGATCAAGGATAATTTTACAAATAAAGAAAATAAGTATAAACATGGAAGTGATTATAAAGATAATACTATCGAATATAATATAAGGATACTAACAGCGAACAATTCATCAATGAAGGTAATTAGATACTAGTTATTTATTATATTATCATTAATTTACCTATAATCAATGCAAATCCACATAGATTAATATTTCTTCATAATAATTGGAAAAAGGGCACCCCATCAAAAAATCATAGTGAGAATTTATCCCTTATCACAAAAATATGCTATTTGTTTATTAAAATCCACTAATTTCATCATAGCCATTATATTGGTTGGAATTGATATAGGTCATTCATTAGAGAAAAAATGAATTATGAAATTTAATTAACATTCTAGTCGATGTTATGGTAATTCCTCTAAAAATATATCAATGTATCATTGTACTATATATACATATTCTATTTAAATAATACTTCC
Source organism: Viscum album (assembly GCA_963277665.1). Taxonomy (NCBI): domain Eukaryota; kingdom Viridiplantae; phylum Streptophyta; class Magnoliopsida; order Santalales; family Viscaceae; genus Viscum; species Viscum album. The sequence goes on along the minus strand of OY728126.1, from coordinate 677,312,068 downwards.
TTCATAAATAGATTTTCTCTTATATTCATCCCAATTAATCATAGAAAAATTATATTTTAGGGGGTAGATCTATGAATGACATAAATGATCATGTCTCCTCTCTAAAGATAATAAATTCTATATATTCATCATGAATCAAAGGTTCATTCTCTATGAAATATATTTTTTCATAATATTTGGAATGTTAATACATAAAAAGTACTATATATATGTCAAACATATGTACGATAATAAATTTAGAAAATATGGAATATTTATGTTTTACAATGTGTCTTTCCTGAAAGTTAATTATTTCATTGTAATATCCACAGATTGTTTGGATTGATAACTTTTTTCAAATGTATCTAGGGAGATATCAAATTATCATTGAAAACATATATGACATAATAGAGTGTGAGGATATAAAATAAAATAAATCATTTGATAAATATTATTCTATGATTAATGAAACTACAACCATATATTTTTGAAACTTAACATTAGCATTATTGATTTTATAAGCTTTACCTTATCCCCTCAACCTCTTATATGGTATGTTCCCTTGATTCGCGTGAATTTTTTCCCAATAAACCCGAATTCATATTATGTTGTTGAACATGAGGTATTTTTTCCTATACCCATTTAATTATTTATCTTAATGAACCTTACCTCATTAAATATTACAATATCTCATACCCTTCATGTATTTCCCAGGATTATTTTTTCCAAATTATTTTATAAGTTTGAAATTGATTCTTTCTCTACATTTTCAAAGATAAGTTCTATTTTTTTGATCTCATATAAATTATTACTTCATTATTTAACATGAAAATATAGTATTTATAAAATCAACAATTTTTATGATGCGTAAAGCAACTTTATCATTTGTTGACAAATTTTAAGATATCAGTGCCCTTCAGGGACATTGAATAATACCATCAATGAATATTTCAATCTTATAATTTGAATTTCACTATATTACTACGAATACAAAGATATTATTTTAAATATATCCCTATAAGATAAAAAATGTTCGTTATCCTTAAAATTATACAAATTTAATCAAATTTATTTCATTTCATTTCTCACAGGGGAAATATTTTTTAAATTAGATTTATTTATAATCTCTCAATTTCATTAGTTCTATTTCTTCTTCCACCCAATTATTTAGGATCAACGACACCCAATAATTAGATTCATCATTTATATAATATACTATAATTTTAACCTTATCTATTTCATCAGATAAAAAATGTAGATTTATGTATTCAATGGACAAAACCCCTATCTCTACAATGACATGAATAATAGTTCCACTAACAGATGGGGGATTCTGTCTCATGATGAAATATGACATAGTATAATTACATTTTGTAATCACATGTTTCGATACTTTTTATTGGATATTTTTTTATATCATGAGTAAGATACACTAATATGGAAATTATATTATCATTTCCAAAACAATATATATTGTCGTTCTGAATAGGGAGATCACTACACTAGCCATGAGTTTTGATACCCATCATTCTACTAAGATCCAGTTTTGAAAAATTTAAATTATGAAATTAGGTCTTTAAGAATATTAATTCATATAATATAAGACAATATCACATTTAATAATAAATATTTATTGAAAATTAATGGATTTTTACTCTTTAGAATATCTCAAAATCCTTGATATGTTATTATATCATTTTTAATAGATAATAAAGAATATTTGAATTATCAGAATCATATCCAATGAGAGTTCCAAGATAGGTGCATTGTAATTCTCCTTTTAATTCCCAAGATAATTCCCATGTAATGATGAAAAAACCATTTTCAGAGTTACTACCACTATGTACAATTGTGTGAAAAACATGTACTCTTGTAGTATCTTGGTAATGATGTTTTTTAGGTAATCCACAAATCCTATTACATGACAAATTATTCACAAAATTTCCCTTGAATTAGAAATTATATTATTGTAATTCATAGGTATATATTTAAAAATCTATGTGATACCACAATATTTTAAAATAATAATATGTAAGGTCGTGTATAAAACACACAACACTTAGTAAAAAGTATCCACAACATATTATTTATATATGAATATTATAATATAACCATTAAATTGGTGTGTAATAAAATGAATAACCAAAATACTAAATATATATGAATTTAGTAATCAATAAAATATAATTGATAATTCTTTGGAAATAAATAAATAATTCTTAGTAAATCTATATTATTCATCAAATATTAGTTTTGTTTGAAAATGAATTCTTCTTGTTTTATATAAATAAATAAAATTAATTCATTAATCTTTTAGAAATTTTATTTCCTAAAAATGATATCAATTTTGAAATAAGAATATCAAAATTTGGCTACTGTTAATTTATTTTATATTTATAGAAAAACTAATTTCCCAGTGAATAGAGAAAATACCGGTTTTTGTAATATTATACTTTTAACTTCACTACAATTATCATTATGATGGGTGTTCTATATCTATGTAATACAATTATTATCTAATTAGAAGAATATAATTAATATCAATATAAGATTATTGGGATTAAATAAACAATTTTTTCATTAACCAAATTCATTGTGCTTTATGAATTTATACTAAATATAGTTTTTGAATATTTTAAGAAAATAATATTTTAATATAGATTTAAAAAAATTTAGATCTAAGAAACCCTCCATATTTATCATAGAAACATATATATATATATTTTACTGAGTTTATAGTCTTTTTAAAATACATAACCTCGGTCAATTAAGTGATTTTATAATGGTGATCATTGTTGAATAGGTAATCCTATCAACCAACTCTTTAAAATTTCATTCTAATTATATTTACTCTTAATAAGTTTTTAGCCATAATAAAATAATAACTATATTATTATAATTATAAATATTTTTCTTATAAATATTTGAAATCCATATTTCATCTCCTTTCCATCCGAGGACAAGTGAATACATCGCTCATGCATACGACCGACTAGACATTTTCAAATGGTGTTAAAAAAATATCATTGCAATTTCTCTTGGGAGGTTATAATTATAGAAATTATAAATATACGTCACACATATTACATTATATTTTTTTCTTCAAAATTAACATAATCCAATATCTTACTACTTCAGCAATTAATGAAATGATATAATCACTCATGCATATATACGACCTACCATCTCCACGAAGGGATGAGATTCATTTTACTGAGTCAACATTCAATAATGGATTAAAAATTCTTTTTAATGATTAAATATGAAATTTATAAAATTATTATCATTCAAGGGATGATGTATATATATACTTTTAAATGTAACATATACATTCCTATCAAAACATTCATGGGAAATTATGAAAATTATCAATAGGTACAATAAAGATAATGAATTATTATTGATGAACATGTAGTAAGATTTTTTAAAAAGTTATTATAAGATATTATAATCATTAATATTTTTTGTTAATATTTTTTGGAAAAAAATATTAACAATATTTAATCCATTATTCATGTGGTAAAATTTCGTAAAACTAAATAGATGAATGAGTTATGTGAATTCATCTCAATTTCACTTTGTTGAGGCATATTTTAATATTATGAAGCTAACTAATTTTCTATAGTGTATATACTACCTCTTTTATATATGATAATTATTCATTGAAAATTAAATTTATCTTATGTATATATATTCATTGTATCATGTATATGATTTTTTTGAACCATACACCATTTTATATACGGTGCGTACAATAAATATTATTCGAATAAATAGAGAAATATTGTTAAATACTGATCATTACCACGATATATATATTTTTTGATAAGTACTATTGTTTTAGTTATTAATTAAATATTTTCAATATATGAAGAACTCATTGTAAAATAAGTGATTGGTGGTCCAAGAATTATATATCTCTTTGATGCATCATTAGTTATTATATGAAAATTCGGTTGACTAAATTAAATGTTGTTTTAGCTATAATGATTTAACTATTTTTTGAAAGGTATTGATCATATATATACCATGATTTTTGATATCAGAGTTTCAAATATTAAGTATTTCCTTCTTCTATAATTTTGTTATTATTATCCATTATATTTTCACAATGATATTATCAAAAGATTTTGAGTGTGAAAAAGTTATTTTTTGAATTTAATTCATTCAAATTATTTACATTTCCATATAATTATACCCTATATATTCATGATTGAAAAGTTATTGATTAAATAGAATTTGTTTTCTCTTATTTACCTTTGTAGATTAATTATTGATTATTGATTCAAGAATGATTTTTCATTATATAACCATTACTGAGAATTTTAACTAACCCTTATATTAATTTTCATACCACTATATATGATAGAGAATCCATTGAGTGAATTCATGGATGATGATGGTTTTTAATTTTTTGGTTTTATGATTTATTCCCAAGGTAATATGGGTTTCATGTTTGAAAATTGTTTTAAATAACTACGTAACTGATTGGTTATTCAGTAATTAAATACTTGAATTTTTTCCAAAATAAAAAAGTACCCATGACTCTGAGCTACTGTACTTTGGGTTTTCAAAATGGTTACTAGAAAAAGTTTTGAAAAATCCTTATGAACAAGAATAAGGGAAAAAATTTATTTGTTAAAATAAACTTATTATCGAATATGATGTTAATTATATAATACCATCAAAAACATTTTCTAAGGTTGATATTATATTTTTTCTCGTAGATATACATCTATTTTCATTTACTAAAATTGGTCATGGGTTGGGGACAGATGAACAATGTGGTTAAATATCTAAAAGATGTATTTTAATTGACTCAATAATTAACCGGTACATGACATCAAGCCTTTCCATGCACATGTATTGACCATACCCATGGATGTGGATTGGATAATTAAAATTTATTCATAATTAAATATGAATAATTTTAAAATATTTTTAGGATTTAATTATATTCACATTAAATCCATTGATAAAAAACAAAGCATATCTACACATAAATTATTTTTTCTACATTAGAGTATAACTTTGCATTATGAATTAAAATTCATAATTTTATAAACTAATTAATTATATTTATATGTTTTGAAATGGTTCATGGAAGAATTAATACTATCAATACTCACATCCAATTTAGAGATTACCCTAATGAGTGAGCCAATAATGCAGGAATTGTATCTAAAAAGATCATATATATAAAAAGAATGTTAATAACATTATAAAAAACATCCCTTCCTAAATAGAAAAATTATTTATTCCACAATTTTATTCTACTATGATAGATCACATCATGAGATATAAATCCCAACCATTTATTATGACAAATAAATCCCATGAGGTAGAAATAAGGATTAAGTCACATCAAATGATATTTCAAGCCACGTATTGTGATATAAAGTATAAGATGGAACATTCATTGTAATATTTAAAAGGTGATGATGATGAATAGTATTCGTTGATCTAAAATAAAATATATGAGGAAGAAGTAAAAGAAAGAAAAATAAATATTTTAATGAAACATTTTATTGAAAAAAAATTTCCCTCTTAAAAAATGAATTTAAATAATGAGAATGTAACTAATATTCAAAAAAGGTAAGTAAAAAATATTTATAATTTTCAAGATACCTTTTCATGAATATCTAGTTCTTCTAAAAAATATATAGGGAACAAAGAATGCAATATTAACATTTTATTTGAAGGTATTTATCCATGTTTTTAAAGGGAACAAAAATCTCAATTTTTTCCATATGAGGAAGTAGTTTTATTTTCTATAAAAATTTGAAGTAATGTTTAGATTTTATATATTTAAGGGAAATAATGAGTAAAAGAGGTATGTTATAAAAAATAATAAAGTTAAACAGTCAATAAAGAATATGGGAATGAAGTTATTTCAATCATATGAAAATTGCTGGAAGAGTCATCCCGAGAAATGCCTGAAGGGAACATGAGTGTATTGTTTGAGTTGATAAAAGGGTCACATGTAACATAAAGGTAATGGGATAAAATCCAGAAAATGATATCCTGAAATTCAACTGAATATAAATGGGTGAATTATTGAAATCAATGTCCCAGGAGCCATGAGAATCTACCACCAACGAAATCGGGGAGAGAGGGCCAGGAATCATTATTCAATAAAGATGAAGAATTAGTTCTCGATAATATCGTAGAAGGTACATTATTCATAGAACTAAATCCTTAAATTGAATTATTTTATTCTAGATCAAACAAAAAATATTTCATATTTCCAATTTTTTTAATGAAAATTAAATATTCCCATTTCACCTTTACACGGGATATTTTAGTCAAATCTTATACTAATAGTCTAAATGCAGTAAGGATGTGTCAGGTATTCCCCATTACAATATATTAACATGATCTATTTTCAAACAACATTATTATATATGGATAAATTTTATATAATAATACATATGAATTAGCATTAAAAGTATTAGGGAAAAATAATTGTAATAAAAAGGAAAAAACGATTTATGAAGAAGGGTTGGAATTCCTCATATTTCTAGCGAAAACATAATCATATGACTCATTTCAAGATCCAGAACAGAAATGTTATTTATAAAAGATTGTTGTGGAAGAAGAGAAGATATATGGAAAATTTGATCTCTTAATTTAGGATGTGTCTATTTTGCATAAATGTATTGATTTATTTATAGAAGACTTAACCAGACACCCAATAGTGTGTAATGTTGAATTTTCCATTGAATTAATCACTAATACATTAGCTACATGAATCCATCAATATATAATTGACACTGAGTATTTATTGGTGTTGAATTAAAAACCAGAGGAGTTCAGTGGTATGATGTTCATTTTCCCTAACGTATCATCATGTTGATCCAATTCTCTCTTTGTTAAAAAGAAATATTGATCCAAGAGACTATGCATTGACTACAGGGGATTCAAATCAATTATAATAAAGAAAAAATATCCACTTACTCTCATTTACGATGTAATTGATCATTTATTGAAATATCAATATATTTTTATGATTAACCATTACTCTAGGTATCATCAAATATATGCAGTGAAGGATGATATTCTGAAGATAGTATTTCAAATGGGGTTTGAAGATAAATAATTTACAGTAATTCCATTCATATTTTCTAATTCATTAAATTTTTTTGTTTATAATGAATAAAAATCATCAAATATATGCAGCGAAGGATGATATTCTGAAGATAGTATTTCAAATGGGGTTTGAACCTAAGGAATTTATAGTAATTCCATTCAAATTTTATAATTCATCCATTGTTTTTATTTTTTATAATAAATAAACATCATAGAATATCTTGTTTTTTATTTATTAATTAACGATATCTTCTGGAATTTAAAAATTTATATGGACCGTGAGAATCAATTTTAGTTCATTATTGAGACTCTTATATAAAAATGAGTTATATGGTAAATTTATTAAGTGGGTATTTATTCTTTAGATGTCACATTTTAGGGACAAATTATTTCTACGGATATAATTTTTGTTGATATTTGTTTAGTAAGGTAGTATTAAAATGGAAAAAACTATCAAACATAACTGAGGAATCCAATTTCCTTTGTTTTGTAGTTTAATATTGGAAATTTATTAAAACAAAACCAATTGTCTAACAAGTTAAACAACCTCACATATAATATGTAGAAATTTTTATGAAAAAAATGTGATGGATATTTTTAATAACAGAAGATGATATTGTTCAATGCTCTAATTATGAATCTACTATCATGAAATGATTATTTTTGTGATAAAAAACAATGCAATATAGAATTAAATTATTCATGAACTAATATAAAACCATATATTTAGTTCAGATAGATCAAGTTAGTTGAATACTAATGATCAAAATTATTCAACACAAGGTCTTGAGTTTTAAATAATAATATTTTCTTTGATGATATGTGGAAATTATCCCAATGGTGAAATATGTGAGATATAGAAAGACCATAAGATACTAAAATATATTTTCATAAAAAGTGATAAACATAAGGTAATGGTGATGGCTCTAGTAACTCAAGGATTCTGATTTCATAATACACAACCTCTTAGGAAATGAAAATTAGGTAGATGATGCATTAAGAGGAAGGATTTTCACATTCTGACCCAAATGTGGATTTAAAGAGAACATATATTAATGTAGTTAGTAAATATTTATATGAGAATTATTATGTAGGGGGTAAATCAAAACATTAAAAAATGACTAAAAACCATATTTATTAGAAAATATAAAATTTTCTCAATTAATGATGAGAATTTTCTAAATGTAATTAAACATATGAATGATACAAATTTGGAAGGATATTATTCATAAAGAATGATTTTTGAAATTCATAAAGAGGTTATGTGTTCCATATATAACATAGATATAAAGAGAACTGTTGGATGAGATTTGTATTTTAAATTTCTATATAGTGGTCTGTAGTAAAAATATGTATAGGGATGTGAGGGAATATTCTTATTGGGTACTACGAAGATGGAAATTTCCAAGTATGTGTTAATATGCACTATTTTTTAACATATAATGACTGGGATATAATATCATAGAGGATTCATGTATCCCATTTGTACACATGTGTAGAAAATTAGTTGAATTATAATATATTTTTTTACTGGAATTCCAACATCTCCTAGAAGTAATGATGTGATATGGGTTATTGTGGATAAACGTACCTAATATGTATATTTATTATATATGAAATGATTTAACTCTTGAGTTCCTAGATATAATCTATATTAAATATTATGTTACACATCATGGTGGAACTCTATCAGTTGTGGGTTACTTTGAATGCTTTTTTACATCAAAATTATAAAAGAGTATTTAGAAGGCTCTAGATACTGAGCTTTATTTGTGAAATGACTACCAGCCAAAAACTGATAGACTATCTAAAAAGATAGGTCAAACATTAATACACATGTTTATATTTTTATCACATGAAATTAAAGGTATTTTTTATCAATATTTACCTTTGGTAGATTTATACTACAAAAATTGTATGTTTATGAGTCAATGTCAAAATGTAATGAATATTTAGGAACATATTATAGAATATAAAATTAGGTAAATGAGTTATTCCAACAACAAGAGAAATGTTTTTAAATTTCAGGTTTATGATCATGTATTTGTGAATTTATTCCTATAGATGTGTTATATGGTTTGGTATGAATTGATTTATTAATCCCCATATACATTTTTCCATTCAATATTTTGGATTGAATTTGAGACAAAACGTACCGATTTCCAATGCCACCGAGTCTCTATAAAAGTCATGATGTGTTCAAAATATCAGTACTAAGGATGAAAATTCCAGAACCAACTCTTGTGACCACATATGTTGAAGTATAAATGGAACATGGTCTCTTTAATTTGAGTATCCCATTAAAACTCTTGTAACTAGAGAGAAATTTCTGATCAATCAAAAAAATCAATTTGTAATGATTATTTGTAGATAGCCTAAAATGGATGAAAAAATGTTGGAACCTGAAGATGTCATGATAAAAAACCATAATCATCTTTTTATAATTTATTATTCATGAAATAAAAAAGTTGGAATTTTTTTAGGAGTTAATAGATTGATAAACTATTATTTCAAAATTACACTATGTTTGATAGTGTATAAAACATCATACACCAACCAAGAGAAAATTAATCACAAAATAATATTTAAATCTGACTATTATAACCTATTCAATAAATTTGTGGCTATGAATAATAATAAAAATATTATGAAACATATATGATGTTAATACTTATTACAATTTTATTTATTAAATCTCTATAAATAAAAACATAATTTTTGTTAAAGACATATTATTAATCAAAAATTGGGTTTCTTAAAAATGGTTTTATTAATAATGTGATAAAATAAAAATATTTGTTTTATTGAAATTCTAGAAATTTTATTTGATAAAAAAGAAACAGTTTTTCATTTAAATTTTTAAAAATTTTATTATCTAATACATTTTTTATTTATTTGAAATATTTATTTTTAGGGAATAATAAGAAATATATATTTTTGTAAAACATTTCTTTTCTATACACTATAATTTCATTAGGATTTTATTTTTTATCTCTAAGTATGGTAATTATTATTTAATTAATTATTTTATAATTTTTTTAAAATCTCCATTTTACTTAATTTATCCTATGATCATTTTTTGGCTTCAATCTTCATTCATTTAAAAGGTGATTTTCTTTTCATTTTATGCATTTATATAATAAGTAATATATAAAGCATCATGAAATTAAATTATTTAAGGTGTATTCCATATTAGTAATTAATGGGTCTAGATTAGGTAAATATTTTACTCTTATTTATGGATATTATCAATAGTATCTTCAATAATTCTGTTACCATGGTGAAGGGAAAATTGAGTAATTTTATTAAAGAGGAAAATAACTAATGAATAACCCAAAAACATACATTTTTTGTTTAATAATTATACATTGTCATTATAAATCCAAAATAATAATATTTTCCTTTTTACCCATTTTTACTTGATTGTTACCCTTAAAATTATATTATATAATGAAATCTAAAAAATATCAATTTATTGGTTTTATAATCATACTATTTTTACAATTGGGATAAAAAAATGGCATGTTTTTCTGTAAATATATTGGGGAGAAATAACAAACATACATTAATCATCATAATTGATTTAAAATGTTTATAGAAAAATAATTACATTATATTCTTAACCAAAACTAACATAATAATTATATATTTAAAGGAATAAATGAAATAAATGACATTAAAAAATATTAAATGTAACCTAGTTTGAAATAATTTATATGATATAAAATGTTAGATATTAATATATCATGTTTGGGATGTGTTCATTGAATTTTTTAAATTTCATTTGTTATCTATAGATTATTAAAGTCAATGTGATGAATAATATCAAAATTAAAAATAATCATATTTTATGGGAATAATATTTGAATAAATTATTTATTATGAAAATTTGGATATAATATGTTCTATAGTATTAGAATCATTGAATTTATATGTTTTTTGGACCCATCTGGATTGAGAAATACTATTTTATATTTTAAATATTTATAAAATTCAAATTGTGTCCTTCCCCTCTATTATAAAAGGACATCCATTATCTAAATTCATAACTCCTCATTAATCCTTCTTGATTGAAAAAAATATGTTGCATTCTCTTCCCAGAATCATTATTTATGTTCTTGAGGATTTGGCCCTTCCAAAATACCTACCCCAGGTCCCTTATGTGAATTTAAATATTAGTTCCTTTATAGTGGAAATAATTTTCTTTATCGACCCTTAAATAATTTCTAACTTCTTCTTTATATTCATAATATTATGAATCAATCCTAAAATAATAACTCTAGTATCAAAAATACTTTTATATTTTCTTTTGATTATTGAAAACCTTAATTTCTTATCTTTTCCGTCCCATGAAAATTTAAATCATAGCTCATGCATACATATGATATACCATCTCTACATAGCAGTGTAATTCATTTTTCAGTACTATTTTATATGGAAAATTATAATGATGGAAATGATAAATATATATGAAACATAATATATGATATTAGTTCTTAGGATATAATATATAATCTTGTTCTTTACAATTTACCCCATTAATAGAATGTTATCCTCACTTGTGGGTACATATAGCCTATTATCTCCAAAATGTGATGTGATTCATTTTACATTGCCAATATTAATGAATAGTTATAAAAATGGATATAATTATTAAATAGAATATTTATAAGATTAATAACATTATGTAAATTATGTTTCTTAAAATCTATGAAAAATAACAGATACATTAATGAAAAATAATTCATGAGAAATCATGGTAACTGACACTTGAAAAAATGAATATTTTAGTATACTTTTAATTAATTGGTAGTAAGATGTTATAAAAGGATTACAAAAGAAATTTTAAATATTAATATGTTATTTTAATAGATTATTAACTTATTTTACATCATTATATAGGAGGTTAATTTATGCATAACTTAAGGGATGTTTTAGGTAAGTGAATTTATCCTAGTTTTACTTTATAAACGCATATTTTAATATCATTCACCTAATTTATTTTCCATGGTGTATATACTACACCATTTATTAATTTCTGATTAAAGTTCATTGAAATATACATTTCTCATAAATATCCTCACTGATTTGATCATGAATGATATTATTTCCTAAAATATATAAAATATTTACATATATTATTTACATTTAATGTTAGTTAAATAAAAAGTGAAATAATGTTAAATCCACATCTTTTATTCAATATATATATTTGTTGTTAATTAATATTGATTCATGAGTCATATCAATCATGTTGATATATGATGAATATATTTTATATGACATTATAGGAGGGGACTAAAATTATATATCCCAATGAATAATTTTTAGGTCTCATTAGACAAATCAGCTGGACAAATTAAATGGGGTTTTACCATAAATGATTAAACTGTCAAACTGTGTGACTTACCCTGAAGGGGTTAAAAGTTAGATCCTAAAATTGTGGATCTCACACATTTTGGTCTCTAACTCCCATGTTTAAATCATATGGGTTTCGAAATCCATATTATATATTGCCCAAGGCACATCAAGATTCTCTTATCAATCTGGAGGTTATCTGAGGGCTTCTCTTGGTGATTCGATGATAGAATCTTGCATTAAGTGATCATTATTTTGTGGTTTTTGATGGGTTTTCTTTGATATACTTCCCTATATCACTTTTTGTATTATATATACATCTTTTTTGGATATATCTAGGATACTGGATACCAAATATGGTCATATTTAGTACTTTTGATGAAAGGGTAAGACATCTAAGGAATGTTTTGCAGTTTCAACCCAGTTTCATGGATGTTTTTCATGACCTTTCCTGTTTTCTCCAAATTATCGAGGTATGTGGCCTCACTGTCAAATCCTCAATTAAAAACATGATGTATTGATTTAAAATTAAGGTTTTTTCTTGAAATTTATCATGAATCATCTATGTAATTATTGGTATAAACCTTTTTTGGTGATGTTATTTGGAAATTGGATAATTAGGGGTTTTGATGGAAATATATTTTGGATGTATGATTTTAAAATGATGATTTTAAAATAATTTATGGTTATTTATATAGAAAAATTTTATTTCAATAAAAATGTAGTTTATTGAAAAAATTTTCTACAATTGGATTGGCATGGGTTTTGTGTGTGTGTTCTTATGCATTAGGATGTATTAGGGTTTGATGTACCCTATAAAAATGATAAAATGTATATGAGAGTGATGTACCCTAGTTAATGTGGTCGACAAAGAGGAGACTTGGTTAAAGGATGACTCACCAATTGAGAGTATATAGTGTTCAAGGTTTCATGCAAGGTTGAATGTGAAAATATGTGGAATGAAATAATTTATTCTAAAATGGGTTTTATTAATTATTTTAGAGCATTTTTTGTTTCATTAATTTAAATTGAATATTTTTTTGACGAAACTGTTTTAAATTTTTGGAGTAATGATTTATTTTTAAAGGAAAAATAATACCCTAATTTTTAATAAGTCACATAATGTTTATTTATAGCCTAAATGTCTTTAGGATGTCTCGTAAAGCCACCCAACATCCTCCCTCCTCATGCCAATGAGTAGGTTCGGGTTATTACAATTACATTCATTTATTACAAATTGACAATAAATGGATGACTTTAATATAAATGTATAAATACTATATTTAGACATTTTTATCCTTATTTGTAACATTCATTCCAATGTATATGCGCTATGTATGATAATATTGTAATAAAAATAGTAATAGAATATATTATTTCGCTAAAGAATCACCTTGAGTGTAATGAATTCTATAAATGGGATATCGTATTATGTGTCCCAGAAGCCAAAAATATAATTTCATATAATATAAGATAATATCTGTGATTATTATTGTGAATGATTTATTTGATTTTTCATATAACACATTAAAAACATAGTAATTTCATAATTTAAAATCTATATTATGTGTTGTGTGAAATGTAAATCTTCAAAAAGAATAAATTAATTTGAAAAACAAATAAAAAAAACCACAATGTGTTATATTAATAACATAATTTCAATTATATTATATACATACTTACTATGTTAGATTAAATATATTTAATTACATGTTAATAAATTTACTAGATTCTCAAATAAAGGGCCTCAATGGTGTTTCAATCAAAGGGTTGCACATGACACAATATTTTTCATGGTCTCCATTATGGTTGATAGAGATATGTTACACATTAAAAACCATGTTCCTATATAATGTTATTTTCAATTACCATGGATATGTTTTTATCGTACACGTTTAATTTCATGGGATTTAGTAGAATATTTTTTACATTATTATGTTTTATATTGATATAGTCGTTTCCCAAGTAATAATGAATTTTTGTAAATTAGATACCCTTTATGAAGTCATAATTTTTTATCATAAAAATTATTCTACCTATATTGTGTTCTCCTAACAAAATATATTGTTAAATGGTGCTTTATGATAATATTTAATAAAAACTGTTTTAACACAAATAATGTTTTATAAATATTTTTAATATGTGGGTTTTCAAGAAAGGTAATTTCACATATTAAGTAGTACCTTTCATAAGAAAATGTTTTTATTCAATGATCATATAGAAAATATTTTTCCATTTTCAATTATTCATTATTAGAGATAATTAAATAGTAAATATTTTCAATTTTTTTGAAATCACCTTATTAAAATATTTTTGAAGGTACTCATAAATTAATAATTTATAACAATTCTAGAAATGTCTTCTCATTGATATTTTATGATTTCAAATTATATTTCATTTGAAATTTCAAATTTATTTAACTAAATAGGGGTTTTGTTTCATTTGTTATAGTTATTTATAAATATATATATCAATTATGTAAATGAACCCAGGATACCAAACAATTCAATTCATGGTTTTTTCTAGGGTGGCACCATTCATGAATAGTTTTCAAATGTTTTTTAATATATTTCAACATTTTTAAAGTATTCCTTTGTTAGACAGAGGAATTATTCATTTTAAATCATACAAAATATTGGTATGGATGTACTATGATCATGTAATTCTATTATTGACTTATTGAAATACTCAACTTTCAATGTGGACGTAGCATAATATATTATATATATATATATATAATTGGGTGATATTCCGAAAGACAAATTGTTATTTTACATACATATGGAAACTAATTACAATTATTTGTGTTTATTTAATTCTAAAAGAGATGGAATTGGTCATTAATTAATTTATTTTACCTTATAAAGATATATTGGTTTTATTCAAGAAGTTATTTCCCTATATATAGGTGTAAAATACCTTAATTAATCTTATGTTTAATGCATGAGAAATAATAAATTGTGGCCTAGGGAAACATTTATATCCCCTTGATGTATAAATTGGTCTCAAGAGTTATTTTTATTTGGTTCGAGATATATTCCTTGCAATTTTGTCAATAGGTAATTTATGTTGTCTAAAAAATAATTAAATTGTCATGGACAAGGCCTTGATGGTAAATATTTGAGGCCCAACATTATGATTTCTATTAGTATGAGATTTTTATAATGGATATCATGGTATTCATTTATTTTATGGATATATAATTTTATTAGTTTCAAGATGATTACAGATTCATATTTTGTAAACTGTTCCTACCACTATATTTAATCTATGTTTATGCCATTAAGGATTCATTTTAAAATATTCCCTAATATTTTTATTTCAAAACATCTTATGTTTTAATTTCTCTATGTTATTGATAAAAGTAGAAAAACTGAAATGTTTTGGTGGTTAAAAATCCAGGTAGAATTTTTGGGAGACAATGAATACATTTCAGGAATTATATAGATTCATATACATTGGGAAATTTTGTATTTGATACAATCTACATGGGATATATTATATAATGATTTATTATAATTATAAAAATATTTATGCCTAAAATGATACATTGGATGTTTTAAATTAAATAATTTATTTCAAATTTCATATTATGGATGGTTATATATGGGATTTTATATGTGTTATATATAAAGTACGTAATTTATTTTTCATTGAGTACAATATCAAGGAGTATTGGTCAATAGAATCATAGTTGGTATCAATGAAAACTTTATGTTAACTTAAGAGTTTAATATTTTTGTTTTGTATTTTTTGGAGTTGATATTGTATTATTGATCATAATAGAAAAACCTTTGGGACATGTATATTATTATTTTTTATGGAATCAGTTCAATTTTATTGGGGATTATGTTAAGAAAATATCAATGAAATACTTGGAATTATTATACTTATTTTATAAAGAAATGATGTTTTTAATGTAATGGTAATGTGGTTTTATTATAATATAAGTATTTATATGGATACTGAAAAGTGTGTTCAACTATATAATGAATTGACATATGTTCCATCAACATGACTATTTTTGGTTGATCATCGAATCAATCATCACTATAATGCACAATGAGTTTCCTATAACTTCACACCTAGAGATAAATTATTATTGGATATGAATTTAGTAATGAAATTATCATTATGTTCCATTATGAATGATTTATGTAATATAAAATAACATTATTTAAAGAACCTAATAGTAAAATATCCATTTACCACCATTGAATGAATATTGATATCCATAGGCTGATCAAGAAGTATGATATTAAAAAAATATTTCATAAGGGAATACATGTTGAGATTAATGTTTTCATACTCAAATTCATAATATTATAATAACCATTTGGTATAAATATTTGGTTTAATTAGGATAATGAAAATTAATATGAGAAAGTTATATATAAATAATCATATATATCTTATTACCAAAAAATGGATTATAAAAAAAGATTATGAATTTTATAATATACCTGTTATGATAGAAAATATGAGTTTCATAACCTTATCTATTGTAGTGTGTTTAATTTCAAAATTTAAATTAATTAATTAAAATATCTATTTTAATTAGTGAAGTTATAAATTTAAATGAAATCCTGGTATATTCAAAATTTCAGTGAGGATTACATGAATCATCTAGGTATTATTCTTATATAGTTTTACATTAAATTTATGGCGAGATGTATTAAATTATATACATATTCTTGAAATTTGATTCTATGATAATGGTATATTTAGGGGGTAAAAAGAAGAGAAAAAATAATTGAGATATTTATAATTATTATGAATAAAATAAAAATAATGATTATATAATTAAGGGTACAACGATGATGAATAATTATATGAGATTGAAATTGGTATCCCTGGGATTGATGATTGATTCATGATTTTTTAGGATGAGTTCATTTCATTCTTTGGATTATCATATATTATTAACAGTGTGTGAACATTTGAACTAGTGGTTACTAATATTTCAGTGTTAATGATAGAGATAAGTTTTGGAGGAATATATAATAGCATTTTAGATTAATGTCTCAGTGATTCAAAAAGGTTTTGGTGTTGGTATGTAATTGATAATATATTATTTTATTAATGAACTATATTTTTGTTGGAATGATTAGTAATATTTTTTGAGAATATATGTCATTGATTAATGGGTTTAGAATATTTAAAATATGAACAGGATTTTTTATCACTAAATTAAGGATTATGGAAACATGAATGAGATTCCCAAACACAATGTGACATTAGTTAAACCATGAATGAAAATTGTTAATCATGAAGAGATATATGTTAAAAAAACAAGATATATGTTGTTTTTTAAAACTCAAGAGAACATGATATTATAATTATATGAATTATATTGAGGTTAACATTGCATATGGTTTTTTCTAAAAATTAAATTATAATGATCACTCGTCTTGTTAAATCAAGGGTTTTGTAATGGATATAAGTAAATGGAAGAATGGGTGTGATGGAAAATGTGTGAATTACCTAAATAAATATTCCATAAGATTAGTAGATAAAGATAGAAGATTTTCGATTATTCTAAAGTAGCTTCCATGAATTTGTTTACTAACGTGAAAATAGTGAAACTACTCAACACACCAAGGAATAGAAACGTATAATATCATAAAAGGTCATTTGAAAAAAATGTGGAAATAAAGTGGATTAAATTTTTATATGTGAAAAATAAAGGAAGAATCATGTTGTAAGTTTACTAAATAGGATATTTAAATTATACGCATTAGAAGATTTAAAAATCCAATACTTTGTTTTCATATTAGTTGGGAATTTTGTGACTCAATGTCTTTGTATAAGGGATGATGAAGTAGATAGTCACAAATTACTATGAAAGTAATGAATAGATAATACAACTGCTATTAATTTATCAGATAGTGAGTCTGGACTCAAAATTTTCTAATCATCTATGTCATGTTAGTTGTATAAAAATACAATATATTGATATATTAATACAAAACACATTTTGTATGGTTATAATGTAAGCCATATTAATGTTTTCTGGGATGTTATTTTTTGTGGATCTAGATATTAGTACCTTAGTATACCTCTATGTGAAATATAAGTATGAGTTATTTATCATTAAAAAGAAATTATAATGATTTTTTCATGTATAAAAATCATATTTCAAATCCCAAATAACTCAAGATCATTATTAGTGTATGATTAATAATGATTTCCCTACATAAATTCATATGATCTTATGAGTCAAATTTTGAGGGTGAATTTTATTTAATTGTTGGGGGAGGATTTTACACAAAAAAATTATAAAATATTAGATCATTTATAACTTTTAGAGCGTTAAATAGATCAACCCACACACAACACCAAACTAAATTGAAATCGTGATATAATTAAATAAAAATATAATAAATAAGGATAATAGTTAAAACCTAGCAATTAAACTAGAAATAATGAACATTAATGGCATATTAATGAAATATAAATAATTATAAAATAGAAGATACTTTAAATATAATTGAAAAAACTTATTTTACCTAAAACAAAAAATAAGATCATTTATTTATTAGAATTTTTATAAAAAATTGTTTTATGTGGAATTCAATTTTATTTCATGAAACATTTGTGTAATGGTAAATTATGATTGAATTTAGTAATTTGAATCATTATATTTATTGTTAAATGATATGTTACAATAAAAGTAATAGTTAAAAATGGAGTATTTAACATTACAATTACATGGGGTTTATTATATTTTATGGGTCTTTTAAAAGACAGATTTTATAAATTTTTGAATAATAAATAAATAAAAATTAATAACAGTTTTTTAATTTCTAATTTATAAATTGACATAATATGAATTTATCATCAGTAATAAAAAGATTAATGTTTTATTAATAAAATGAAATATTGTTGAAAATTATAATTTTCATCCTCTCAGAACATATTAAAAAAATACCCTGAAGATTTCCCAACCAATAAGATAATCAAATGAGGATTTAGGGAATAAAATTATTCTTTTTTAAATATTATTTGAATAAATAAAGATATGTTATACATTTTTAATAAGTAATAAAAATTTTTATTTAATTTTTAATAAACTTTTTTTGTCTTATAATTACATCATGAATTTTAATAGTGATGTTTTTTTGTACTTCCATAGAATACTTATACCTTTAATTCTATTCATAATAAACCATGTTATTGATCTCAAAAGATTTAAAATGGTAAATTTATTATTTTTACATTTAAATTCTTAATAATGTTAAATTTTATAAAGAAACTATTTCAAACCTATATCTTTTATTATTCTAGGCATTAATTATTCATACCACCATATATTTTATTTGACAAAATAGTTTTAAAATATTAAAATAAATGGATAATGTTTGGTAATCAGGTTAATTATATATTTTAGTAAAAATAATTACTAAGTATATATATTAGTTACCATTATATGAGATAAAATGGGTAAACATATTTTACTATGGGGGGATGACAAAAAAGTCAGAATATTTATGATTGAGGGGCTCATCCAACCATACCAAACACAATTTCCCTAGTTGATCCTTTTTATTACTATTACACATCAATAGAAAAATTAAATTATTGAAATTTTATGGATATTTCCCAAACATTCATTATATTCACTTATTAAATGGTAACATAATTATCACATCAAGACTGATTTATTCATCACATTTATCAAGGATACTCTTACATATTTCTACTCCTAATACCCTATCAAAGATTAAAAAGATTCTAGCCACCCTTATTAAGAAGAAATAATTTGTCTCAAATGAAACACTAGATGAAAATATAGGTCCTTGATATAAGTATTAACAACAAATTAGATTAATGTCTTTTAATATTCATTAAACCAAATTCCTTCCATAATAATATTTTGATATTAATATCATTTATATCAATTAATGTTACTATATTAATCATATAATAATATATTTATTCATATTCTCCATCTATTTTAAAAAACAATTATATCACTCATGAGTTGTATAGACCATCACCCCTAATGTTTAACCAATATTTTCATTCACCACCTTACATTGTAGCATCTATGGATGTGATTAAAAGATAAATATTATTTTAATTGAATAATTTTTTAAATGAAAAATATAATAAACCATTAAATATATGAACATGAAACGATCGTTGTTAATTTAATTTTTTTAAAAGAATGATAACTGGAAAATGTTTTATTAAAATTGTGTTAAGATTTTAAATACATTAATTAGATTTATATTTTCATTAAATTAATATATTTAAAACTTCCAGACACTAAATAATATCAATTTTATCTATAACAATATTTAAAACAACCTCATAATCATTAATTTAAGCTGGGCAAGTTATTGTATGTTTCGATTTGACCCCCAAATTGAACAAAAATAAGAGTTTATGTAATTAATTATGTATTAATAATGAATATCTAATTATATATAAATATAGAGTTAGCTATTACGGAACTAGTACAAATGATCAAAACTATAAACACTTGTCTAGAAAATAAGAAATTTTTTTTTAAAAAAGACAATTTATGACGATTATAAATGAAAATTTATATGAGTAAGTTTCTAAATTATGGGGTTATGAAATCCATATTTTTGATATAAGGGTATAAATTATATTTGTTAATGTATGGAAAAGAGGTATGGTTTTTCATCTCAAATTACACTCTTTGATAGAGACTTGATTTTATGCACTTAATTTCATTTATATTATGTATTTAAATACTATTTGAGATACAATTTCGTGAATTATTTTTTAATAATTGTATTTGATGTTCAATTAAAATCCCTCACATTCATTTGGATTTTATTAATGTGTTTCTCAAGATTTTATATATTTCTGGTTCTTAATTATTATTTTCGAGAGATGTTACATGTTATGGACGATGTTTCAATTATATATAGTATTACCAGACAAATGATATGATTTTATATTATCATTTCTATTTAATTTTATCTAATATCCAAATCATATTCCATTATTCTAGTGTATATGGAAACAATATTTCCCAGAACTATAATAATTTTCTAGTACTCAAATCACCATCTTGTATTTTTAATATTTAATCATGATAATTTTTCTTCTATGCATAGTCACTCCCAAAAAAAGTTTTATTATATATCTTTTTATATATCTATTTTGAATGCTTATACTTTAATAAAATTATGTTTTTATCTATCATTTAAAAATGTAGGTTTTAGAAAATAAAAATTCTAAGTATTAAAAATTCTGAACGAATAAAAAAAGGTTTTGGATCCACATTTCCTATAGAAATATCTATTTCAATTTTAATGATAAATTTTTAGAGATTCATTTAAATTTAAACATTTTCATTTATTATTGAATTTATATTTAAAAAATACTATTGAATATGACCTCAAACACAAACTTTTACTTTATATTAATTTTTTTCCTAAATCATAGTTATTGTAACACCCCGAGATTTTATGAAAATTATTATTTTAATTTCATTGATACACCACACCAAGTTTATCTTGTACTACACGCAACACTATATTAGCTTTTAGTATACACAACGCTATTCTTGGATCGTGTTACACAAAATTTCAAGTTCGTTTTACAATAGTCATTCTACGCAACATTGAGTGTTTATATATATATATATATATTCAATGTATGAATAAAATATGGTTGGATTCTGTTATACGAAACAATGAAGGATTCTTGCACAACACGGAACCCTGACTTGGCTTCCATTACACGCAATCGCGACCTTCCTCGATAACGTGTGTTGTATGCAATATCGAGTTTTACTAAATAATGATATTTTGTTATAATATTTTTATGAACTAGCCGTTATGAATATTATTAACTAAATTTTGAATTTTATAACATTATTATTCATCTTATAAATTTTCTAAAACATTTTATGTGAACAAATTAACTTTTTCGGGTAAAATAAGTATTTTTCAAAAAATGCAGTTTTGCCGCCTTTTGATGGCGCACCCACTTTAAATATAGTTTTTGACATGTTTATAAGTTAAATTTTACAAAATAAAATTATTCTTTGGAATAAGGATATAAAATTTTACCTTGAATAAAATTTTCATGCTATTCTGATAACTTTCATATTTTAATGAATAATAAAAACACGCTATATTTTAATTAAAAATAACATCTTTCATCGTAATAATAATTGTGGTTAAATTATAATATTTAATGGTATTAAAGTATAAATAGAATATATTTTAACCATTTAATATAATTTATGTCATTAGCATTGATTTTACTTTTAATTCGTTGGTTACATCAATTCAATCTTTTGGAAGGTTTTAAACAAAAACCTGTTTTCTTTCGACAACAGGATTAAAGTTAATTTAATTTCTGTAACTTCTATGTATTGAATTTTGAAAAATGGATTCCATATTTGGAATCAGTGGGTCCAAATTATATAAATAGACTACTTTTTATTTTTGGGCGTTATGAATCGTAACTACGGTAAATTTTATTTACCATAGTTAAAGGTAAATCTGGTAATTAAGGGAAAATATAAGATTATAAAATTACCTAACACCTGTAAAAATCCTATTTGATGACTAAAAGTCGACCCAGATCACCTATGGGTCGGATTAGAATCATTTAATGGACTTTTGCCCATGAAAATAACTTAATTATTATTAAAACCAAAGAAAGTGACAACATGTCACTTTCTAATATCTTATAAGTATAATAATTTTAATTTAGTGATAAATATCATGAAACATCGAACATGAATAGTCTCTATAAAGATAATAAAATTATATAAATCATAGGAATTTATTTAAATTTTTTAGGGATTATATAATTATCATTAATTATGACACAATAGTGATGTTGAAATTATTTTATTAATTAAAATATCAAATAAATGGTTTTAAAAATAATAAAATAAATATTATATGAACTATTTACTGTGCTTAACTAATTTTATAGATACATATGACATTTTATGAATCTAGTAAATCTTATAGTTCGAACATATCTTCTGTATATATTTTATTCAAATTCAAATAAATGAATAGTGTCAAAATTGACACTATTGTTATTTTATAAAAATAACATATTATAAAATTTTTAAAAAATCACAAAAATATTTAAAAATTATAAATTTAAATTAATATGGTCTATAATGTTATAAATTAAACAATTATGGAAAATTCACAAGAAATAAGTAATTATATGATATAATTTAAATTTTAGAATGTTATTACCACAAATAAAATTAAATTGACTAAATAAGGATAAGTCAAGTTGATAATGTTTAAAATAAATACCTAACATGTCAAAATTTGATTGGTTGATGAGATTACAACCATATCTCATCTAATCTTAGGATATGAGTCATTTCTATAGGTTTTTAAGCAGGGTTAGATTTATTATAAATGAATATTTTTAAGAATTCCAAAGCTACCCCTCTCCTCACTTATAAAAGGGAACCTCTTCCCTCTCCTCCTCACACCAATTTGATCCTTCATGCTCAGCCGACCCCTGCCGAATTATCTTCTCCACTTCCCTAGAAACATCATAGAGGTTTTGGTCTACTTTAAAGACCAATCTTAGAGCCCTAAGAAGAGGTTTCAAAGAGGCGTATCAAAGAAGAGGTAATTTCTTCTCCCGATTCATTCAATCTTCTTTCTTCATCAACTTATTCTTAATTAGTTGTTTCATTAAAAAGTAATATCATCAGTATCACTAATATACTGATTTGTTATTATGAATATGAAACAACCTCATTTCACCTTCTATCCATCCTACGGAAAACAAAATCACAGTGCCTGCGTACGTACGGAATACCGTCTCCACGCCGTGGTGTAATCTGTTTTTCCACCAACACCTTACATGGATGGGTATAATTGTGTAAAGAATAACTATCCATAGTTATTATATCATCATAATGATTCTGATATATTGTATCATCCACTCCAATTCAATTCAATAATTATGGAAACGATATCATCGCTCGTGCGTATGTAAGGACTACCGTCTCTATGACGCAATGAGATTAATTCTCCTTATTAACCATTTAAGAATGATTATAAAGTATAAATAAGAAATAATAATGAAATATATGACATTATAAAGATACTGGATTTATATATATATGTATGTCATCTACTTAATTCCATTCAACTCAATAAGGAAACGAAAACAGCATTCATGCGTACGTACGGCCTACCGTCTCCTTGAACAGTGTATTTAGTTCCATTTATCGATCTATTATATATATTTATATTGTGAATATATATTATATATAAATCATGTTTTTTATTCTGGAATTTGGTAATCATGATATAAGTAATCATATGAATAATTACAAGTTAAAACACGAACGACAAATGAGATGATTTAACCCAAAATGCCTTTTAACATGGAATTTACAAAAGAACAGGTAATATAAAGTCATAAGTAAACCATATACGATATCATAACAACGATTATGATTCTGGAATAAGTAAATGACATTATTTAAATCATTATACAGGAGTTTCAGACACATACGAAGCAAATCAGACCTAAGATATGGGAAAATATGGCAATCTCATTTTATCCGAGATTGTTTATACTTTTCTATTTACTGGGGTGTATTTTATCATCCACATCCATATTTCCTCAATATGTAATATTATTTCCATCCACCAACAATAGTTTAAATCCAATTTTACCCTTCTGTGAGTTTTTAGTAAAATATATGAAAGGAATCTTTTGTCATTTTTCATACGAGGTACTTTTTGGATTTTCTGACAAAAGTACGAAGAATGTTTTTTTAACATATACGGCATGAATAGATTTTTAAAACATTATTTACAAGAAGATTACTTTACATGTTTTCATGTTTGTTTTTAATCAACTTCTTTTAGTTTAAAATTGTATGACATGTTAATAATGGAAAATGTTTTGGAATTCGAAAGGATATTTTCCTCAAGAATGGAGTTCAAGTGTTTTATCAAAATTATTTTCGATCTAAGATAATATAGGGTTCTGTTTATATCCCTATTATTACATTGATTTGACTATGTTGTGATGGAATTATTTTTATGAATTCCTTTATCTTATATGAATTGTTTGATGATGTCACGATGTTTAAGATTCCCATTTTTATTACATGGGTTACGCAATGATGTATGATTAATGATTTTGTGGCACACATAAGAATGGTATCATTATGAGATGGGTGGGACCTATATCTCCCTCCAATTAATTGGGTAATGATTTTATATCTCATGAGATAGACATGGATGGAACGTAAGGTTAAACCGGTTCAGTGAAACAGGACTGAAACGAAGAGTGAACTCGGTTCAGAAATGGACTTTGTCCACTAAGATAGTCTTGGAAATGAGTCTTGACTAACAAGAAATGATTCTCTATGATTATTTGTGTATGCCACAAAGTTTCATGTTTATTGTTATGATTTTTGGGATTTCATTTCACTACTATTATTTATCCCATGCTCTGAAATTATGCTCTCTTTTGCAGGTTAAGATTTCCAAAATGTTATGTTCTTATGAATATGATGTGATTGATATTTCTTTTGATTACCCTTACTGAGCAATTTAGCTCACACTTTTATGTTTTCTTTTCCATAGGATATAATGAAAGGATTTAGTTAAAAAAAAGGGGAAGATCTTTATGAGAGATGATGAAGATCTTTCACCATGAATAGATGATTATATTCCAAGTTTACAAAGACAGTAAACTATTACGGTCCTTGTGTGTGTGTTTTTGTAATGTACTAAGTATTCCGTAAAAGTAATGTAATGTCCATGTATATCAAGATTCGGGTCTCTACAGTTTGTATCAGAGGAAAGGTTTAGTCAACCATCGAAAATTAGGATGTGAGAACTTTAGTGAGATCCCTATAGATATTTCTAAGGTATGTATAGGGATGTCCCTAAAGTTAAGTATAAGTATAGGTTATTGTACTAGAATTACGGTAATCTAAGATTTTAGATATTGAAGGTACTCCACCTTTATTATATTGTTTTCCCTAGCGTAATTTTTTCCTCTCACACTATTCTTTTTGGGTTTTAGACGATGGCTGGAACCCGAAGGAACCGTGTTGATCAATGTAATGGACAATACAATGATTGTCCTCCTGAACAAACAAATGTTATGGGAGATGGAGTGAAAAATCTTATTTCTATACTTACACAAGATATGAATCATTCTGGACTTCCAAATGTACAGATAAGGGAACAACATTCTATTGAGTCCTTCATGAGGCAACATCCACCTTCTTTCAGTGGGTCTTCTGATCCACTTTTTGCTGAACAATGGATCAGTACCACTGAAAAGATATTTTCAGTTCTTCAATGTTCTGAACATGATAAAGTCATCTTAGCAGTATATCGTTTGGAAGGTGAAGCTGGTCAATGGTGGAATCTTATCAAGAATACGAGTCAAAGAGATGAAATTGAGTCCATGGAATGGGACGGGTTCAAGAACTTATTTTTCAATAAGTACTTCCCTCATATTCTTTAAACAAAGATGGAGAATGAGTTTCTTGAACTAAAGCAAAAGGATGATTAATCTGTTGGTATATACGAAGAGAATTTTACAAGGCTTGAAAAGTGTGCATCTGGATTTATCATCCAACCTGAAAGTAAAGTTGATCAATTTTTCAGTGGCTTAAAACCAAATCTTCGAACGACATTAGCTATAAGAAACTTCAGTAGCTATGAAGAAATTGTGCGTTGTGCTATCAAGGTAGAAATAAAAGTTGGTGTTACTTATCCATCTCATAGTTTTGACAAGAAACGAAAGATGGAGTTCAAGGAGAAATCTCAGAATAATGGTGAAAAAAAAGATGACGGTTTCCTTATGCTCAAAGTGTGGAAAGAATCATCTTGGATATTATCTTAAAGGAACAAGTAAATGTTTAAAATGTTTAAAGGAAGGTCATCGGGAATTTCAATGCCGCAATGATGGGAAGGAGATGTCTAATGATGCAAAAAAAAAATGAAGGGATGCACAGAATGAACCTACTATACTTCAATGCTTCAACTGCAAGGAAATGGGGCATTATGCTAATAAAATCCCTAATCCAAGGGTTGTTGATGATGATCGAAATCAACAAAATCTTAAGGCAATGGACAAAGGGAAGTCATATGCGATCACCATTGGCGATGTTGAATATGAAAATGATGTGGTGGAATGATTAAGTGTTTATGTAATGGGATTCCAAATTAATGTTGTATATAGTATCTTGGAATATTGGAATATTTATGTATTGTTCTATTGTGGTTTTCAATAATTTTATGGTACTGGTAACCATGGAAAGTGATTGAGATATTTTTGGAAAAAAAGATGATATGCGCATAATGAAGGGAAAGCGAGAAAATGAAATATTTGACAGTATTCATGAGCTCATGATAGATATAAGGACTAAGTGATATGATGGTTTGAGTATATAGAATTTTGAGGATTTTGGTATGTGGAAAGTGATAACTTTTAACTGCATTCATGTTTTCACTATGGTTCAATTAATGGGTATTCATTCTTCAATAGAATACATGATTAAGGTATTCACATGATTGTAATTTGACCAACAAGATATATCTTATGATATATTGGGGATAAATGATGGCATTCACGTGATTATTATGTGACATTTCAATTAATCATTTTCTTTATACTATGAGCTTGGACCGAAGTATTTTAGATAAGCCTAAAGATTGGAATGGATTATGTTGGACATAAGTTAGCATTGTTTAAGGATAAAACTTTTTTTTGATATTGTGGATGGGATGTTATAGTAATATAGCTTTAGAAAAAGGACAACCTGCAGGACGGGCGACAACCCATCGCGTCGGACAAGGCTGTGGGAATCGAACCCACAACCGTAGTGCGACTGGCCTTTATCACCTACCACTAGCCTACGGGAAGTCCCTGTTTAGTAGAAAATAGTTTTATTATATTAAGCAGTATAATATAAAAAGTATAAGTCCATTTTAGGAACTATATATTATTAATCTCACTATAGATGGACTTACATATTTTTTTTGGTAAATTTGCTAACCTTTTGTTTGAGACAGATGGAAATGATCTTGAAAACAAAAAATGTTGTCCTAGTACCCTTATATCCAATGAATTAGATGGTACCTTAGATCATCACTAATCTATAGCTTTGTGATTGTTGGATTTTTCATAGCCATGTTCTCTACCACTCTCCATCAGAACTTGATTGTCAGATTTCTCCTCCATATCCATATTTTCACCTATTTTCTCCTATGTGGAAACCCGGTGATTAGTTAATTTGGGTAACCGATATGTTTCATATATTAGTTGTTAAAGATTGGTTTTAGTATTCCTTTTTACGATGTGGGTATCTATTAAAAAACATTCGAGTAGTAAACCATTTATAACCACGACGAATTTTGAGGATAAAATTTCTTTTAAGGGGGGTAGAATGTTACACCCTGAGATTATTTGAAAAATATTATTTTAATTTCATTGATACACCACACCAAGTTTATCTTGTACTTACGCAACACCATACTAGCTTGTAGTATACGCAACGCTATTCTTGGATCGTGTTACACACAATTTCATGTTCGTTTTATAATAGTCATTCTACGCAACATTGAGTGTTTATATATATATATATATATATATTCAATGTATAAATAAAAATGGTTGTATTCTATTATATTAAACAATGAAGGATTCTTGCATAACACGTAACCCTGACTTGGCTTGCATTACACGCTATCACGACCTTCACGAATAACGTGTGTTGTATGCAATACCGAGTTTTACTAAACAACGATATATTATTATAATATTTTTATAAACTAGATTTTATGAATAGTATTAACTAAATTTTTAATTTTATAACATTATTATTCATCTTATAAATTTTCTAAACATTTTATGTGAACAAAATAAATTTTTCGGGTAAAAAAAGTATTTTTCAAAAAATGCAGTTTTGCGGCCTTTTGATGGCGCAACCACTTTGAATCTAGTTTTTGACATGTTTATAAGTTAAATTTTACAAAATAAAAATATTCTTTGGGAGAATGATATACAGTTTTACCTTGGATAAAATTTTCATGTTATTCAGATAACTTTCATATTTTAATGAATAGTAAAAACACGCTATATTTTAAATAAAAACAAATTTTTTCATCATAATAATAATTGTGGTTAAATTATAATATTTAATGGTCTTAAAGTATAAATAGAATATATTTTTACCATTTAATATAATTTATGTCATTAGCATTGATTTTACTTTTAATTTATAGGTTACATCAATTCAATCTTTTGTAATGTTTTAAACAAAAACTCGTTTTCTTTCGACAATGGGATTAATTTTAATTTAATTTCTGCAACTTCTGAGTATTGAATTTTGAAAAATGGATTCCATATTTGGAATCAGTGGGTCCAAATTATATTAATAGACTACTTTCTATTTTTGGGCATTATGAATAGTAACTACGGTAAATTTTATTTACCATAGTTAAAGGTAAATCGGGTAATTAACGGTAAATAGAAGATTATAAAATTACCTAACACCTGCCAAAATCCTATTGGATGACTAAAAGTCAACCCATATCACCTAAGGGTCGGATTAGAATCATTTAATGGGCTTTTTTCTATGAAAATAACTTATTTATTATTAAAACCAAAGAAAGTGACAACATGTCACTTTCTTAAATCTTATAAGTACAATAATTTTAATTTAGTGATAAACATCATGAAACATAGAACATGAATAGTCTCCAGAAATCTAATACAATTATATACATCATAGAAATTTATTTAGAATTTTTAGGGATTAAATAATTATCATTAATTATGACACAATAGTGATGTTTAAATTATGTTATTAATTAAAATATCAAATAAATGGTTTTAAAAATAATAAAATAAATATTCTATGAACTATTTAAGGTTCTTAACTAATTTTATAGATACATTTGACATTTTATGAATATATTAATGATTTTACTTCAGACATATCTTCTGTATACATTTTATTTAAATTCAAATAAATGAATAGTTTCAAAATTGACAATATTGTTATTTTATAAAAATAAAATATTATAAAATTGTTTAAAATTCACAAAAATATTTAAAAATTATAAATTTAAATTTATATGGTCTATAATGTTATATACTAAACAATTATTGATAGTCCACAACAAATAAGTAATTATTTGATATAATTTAAATTTTAGAATGTTATTACAATAAATACAATTTAAATGACTAAATAAGGATAAATCAAGTTGATAATGTATAAAATAAATACCTAACATGTCAAAATTTTATTTCTTGAGGATATTACAACCACATATCATCTAATATTTGGATATGAGTCATTTTTGGAGGTTTTTAAGTGGGTATAGATTTATTATAAATTAATATTTTTAAGAATTCCAAAGGTGACCCTCTCCTCACTTATAAAAGGGAACCTCCTCCCTCTCCTCCTCAAACCAATTTGAGACTTCAGGATCGGCCAACCCCTGCCAAATTATCTTCTCCACTTCCCTAGAAACATCCAAGAGTTTATGGTCTACTTTAAAGACCAATCTTAGTGCCCTAAGAGGAGGTTTCAAAGAGGCGTATCAAAGAAGAGGTAATTTCTTCTCCCGATTCATTCAAGCTTATTTCTTCTTCAAATTCTTATTATTTAGTTGTTTAATTATAAAGTATTAACATAAGTATCACTAATATACTGTTTTTTTATTATAGATATGAAACAACCCCATTTCACCTTCTATCCATCCAACGGAAAACAAAATCACCGCGCGTGCGTACGTACGGAATACCGTCTCCAGGTCGTGGTGTAATCTGTTTTTCCACCAACACCGTACGTGGAGGGGTATAATGGTGTAAAGAATAACTTTACATAGTTATTATAACATCATACTGATTCTGATATATTGTATCATCCACTCCAATTTAATTCAATAATTATGGAAAAAATATCATCACTCGTGCATACGTACGGACTACCGTCTCCACGACGCGATGAGATTCATTCTCCTTGTTAACCATTCAAAAATGATTATAAAGTATATATAAGAAATAATAATGAAATATATGAAATTATAAATATACTGTATTTATTTATATATGTATGTCATCTACTTAATTCCATTCAACTCAATAGGGAAACGAAAACAGCGTTCATGCGTACGTACGGCCTACCGTCTCCATGAACGGTGTATTTCTTTCCATTTATCGATATATTATATATATGTATATTCTGAATATATATTATATATAAATCTTGTTTTATATTCTGGAATTAAGTAATCATGATCTAAGTAATCATATGAATAATTACAAGTTAAAACACGAACGACAAATGAGACGATTTTTCCCAAAACGCTCTTTAACATGGAATTTACAAAAGAACGGGTAATATAAAGTCCCAAGTGAACCATATATGATATCATAACAATGATTATGATTCTGGAATAAGTCAATGACATTATTTAAATCATTATATAGGAGGCTCAGACACATACGAAGCAAATCGGACCTAAGGTAAGGGAAAATATCATAATCTCATTTTATCTGAGATTGTTAATACTTTGCTATTTACTGGGTTGTATTTTATCATCCACATCCATGCTTCCTCAATATGTAATATTATTTCCATCCACCTACAATTGTTTAAATCCTATTTTTTCCATTCAGTGAGTTTTTAGTAAAATATATGAAAGGAATCTTTTGTCGTTTTTCATACGAGGTAATTTTTGACTTTTCCGACAAAAGTACGAAGAATGTTTTTTAACTTATACGGCATGAATGGATTTTTAAAAAATTATTTCCAAGAAGCTTCCTTTACAAGTTTTCAAGTTTATTTTTAATCAACTTCCTTTAGTTTAAAAGTGTATGACATGTTAAGAAAGGAAAATGTTTTTGAATTTGAAAGGATATTTTCCTCAAGAATGGAGTTCAAGTGTTTTATCAAAATTATTTTCCATCTAAGATAATATAGGGTTCTGTTTATATCCCTATTATTACATTGATTTGATTATATTGTGATGGAATTATTTTTATGAATTCCTTTATCTGATATGAATTGTTTGATGATGTCACGATGTTTAAGATTCCCATTTTTATTACATGGGTTATGCAATGATGTATGATATATGATTTTGTGGCACACATAATAATGGTATCCTTATGAGATGGTTGGGACCTATATCTCCCTCCAATGCATTGGGTAAAGATTTTATATCTCATGAGATAGACATGGCTGGAACGGCAGGTTAAACCGGTTCAGTGAAACAGGACTGAAACGAGGAGTGAACTCGGTTCAGAAATGGACTTTGTCCACTAAGATAGTCTTGGAAATGATTCTTGACTAACAAGAAATGATTCACTATGATTATGTGTGTATGCCACAAAGTTTCATGTGTTTATGTTATGATTATTGGAATTTAATTTCACTACTATGATTTATCCCATGCTAAGAAATTATTCTCTCTTTTGCAGGTTAAGATTTCCAAAATGTTATGTTCTTATGAATATGATGTGATTGATATTTCTTTTTTTTACCCTTACTAATAATTTGAGCTCACCCTTTTATGTTTTCTTTTCCCTAGGATATGAAAAAAGGTTTTAGGTAAAAAAAGGTGAAGATCTTCATGAGAGATGATGAAGATCTTTCACCATGATTAGAATATTATATTCCGAGTTTCCAAAGACACTAAACTATTATGGTCCTTGTCTGTGTGTTTTTGTAATGTACTAAGTATTCCACAAAAGTAATGTAATGTCCATGTACATCAAGCTTCGGGTCTCTACAGTTGGTATCAGAGGAAAGGTTTAGTCAACCTTAGGAAACTAGGATGCGAGATCATTAGTGAGATCCTTATAGATATTTCTAAGGTATGTATAGGGATGTCCCTAAGGTTAAGTATAAGAATAGGTTATATTACTACAATTACATAAATCTTAGATATTAGATATTGAAGGTACTCCCCCTTTATTATATTGTTTTACCTAGCGTAATTTTTGCCTCTCACACTATTCTTTTTGGGTTTTAGACGATGGATGGAACCTGAAGGAACCTTGTTGATCAATGTAAAGGACAATGAAATGATTGTCCTCCTGAACAAACAAATTTTATGGGAGATGGAGTGCAAAATCATATTACTATACTTACACAAGATATGAATCATTCTGGACTTCCAAATGTGCAGATAAGGGAACAAAATTCAATTGGGTCCTTCATGAGGCAACGTCAACCTTCTTTTAGTGGGTCTTCTGATCCACTTGTTACTGAACAATGGATCAGTACCACTGAAAAGATATTTTCAGTTTTCTTCAATGTTCTGAACATGATAATGTCATCTTAACAGTATATCGTTTGGAAGGTGAAGCTGATCAATGGTGGAATATTATCAAGAATACGAGGTAAAGAGATGAAATTGAGTCCATGGAATGGGACGAGTTCAAGAACTTATTTTACAATAAGTACTTCCCTCGTATTCTTCGAACAAAGATGGAGAAATAGTTTCTTGAACTAAAGAAAAAGGATGACGAATCTGTTGGTATATACGAAGTGAATTTTACATGTCTTGCAAGGTATGCATCTGGATTTATCATCCAACCTGAAATTAAAGTTGATCGATTCTTCAGTGGCTTAAAACCAAATCTTCGAAGGGCATTAGCTATAAGAGACGTCAGTAACTATGAAGAAATTTTGTGTTGTGCTATCAAGGAAGAAATGGAAGTTGGTGTAACTTATCTATCTCATAGTTTTGACAAGAAACGAAAGATGCAGTTCAAGGAGAAATATCAGAATAATGGTGAAAAGAAGATGAATGTTTCCTTATGCTCAAAGTGTGGAAAGATGAATGGTGGAGATTGTATTAAATGGACAAGTAAATGTTTCAAATGTGGAAAGGAAGTTCATCGGGAATTTGAATTCCATAATGATGGGATGAAGATGTCCAATGATGCCAAAAAAGGAAGGGATACACAAAATGAACCTACTACACTTCAATGCTTCAAGTGCAAGGAAATGGGGAATTCTGCTAATAAATGCAACAATACAAGGGTTGTTGATAATGATCGACATCAACAAAATCTTAAGGCAAAGGACAAAGGGAAGTCATATGCGATCACCATTGGCGATGTTGAATATGAAAATGATGTGGTGGAATGATTAAGTGTTTATGTAATGGGATTCCAAATTAATGTTGTATATAGTATCGTGGAATATTGGAATATTTATGTATTGTTCTGTTGTGGTTTTCAATAATTTTATGGTACCTGTAACCATGGAAAGTGATTGAGATATTTTTGGAAAAAAAGATGATATGCGCATATTGAAGGGAAAACGAGAAAATGAAATATTTGACAGTATTAATGAGGTCATGATTGATATAAGGACTAAGTGATATCATGGTTTGATTATATAGAATTTTGAGGATTTTGATATGTGGAAAGTGTTAACTTTTAACTGCATTCATGTTTTTACTATGGTTCAATTAATGGGTATTCATTCTTCAGGAGAATACATGATTAAGGTATTCACATGATTGTAATTTGACCAACAAGATATATCTTATGATATATTGGGGATAAATGATGGCATTCATGTGATTATTATGTGACATTTCAAGTAATCATTTTCTTTATACTATGAGCTTGGACCGTAGTATTTTAGATAAGCCTAATGATTGGAATGGATTATGTTGGACATAAGTTAGTATTGTTTAAGGATAAAACTTTTTTTTTGATATTTTTGATTTGATGTTATAGTAATATAGCTTTAGAAAAAGGAATACCTACAGGACGGGCCAACGCCCATCGCGTCGGACAAGGCTGTGGGAATCAAACCCACAACCGAAGTGCGACTGGCCTTTATCACCTACCACTGGCCTACAGGAAGTCCCTGTTTAGTAGAAACTAGTTTTATTATATTAAGCTGTATAATATAAGAAGTATAAGTCCATTATAGGAACCATATATGATTAATCTCACTATATATGGAGTTACATATTTTTTTGATACTTTGCTAACCTTTTTTTGAGACAGATGGAATGACCTATCATTCTATCATATGATCTGCTAACACTTCACGAATAACAAATTCAACATCATTTCTTTAAGAGATGAAGTGGAAATTGTTCAAGGCACGAACAATAGTGAGATTGTACCAAAATAAAATAAGTATTTATTCTAATTCAAATTCTTCATGTTTAGGGAAATGATCTTGAAAACCAAAAATGTTGTCCTAGTGCCCTTATATCCAGTGAATTAGATGGTACCTTAGATCATCACAAATCTATAGCTTTGAGATTATTGGATTTTTCATAGCCCTGTTCTCTACCACTCTCCATCAGAACATGATTGTTAGATTTCTCCTCCATATCCATATTTTCACCAATGTTCTCCTATGTGTAAACCCAGTGATTAGTTAATTTGGGTAACAGATATGTTTCATACATTAGTTTTTAAATATTGGTTTTGGTATTCCATTTTATGATGTGGTTTTCTATTAAAAAAATTTCGAGTAGTAAACCATTTATAACCCCGATGAATTTCGAGGTTGAAATTCATTTTACGGGGGTAGAATGTAACACCCCGAGTTTATATGAAAAATATTATTTTAATTTCATTGATACACCACACCAAGTTTAGCTTGTACTATACGCAACACCATATTATCTTGCACTATACACTATGCTATTCTTGGATCGTGTTACACACAATTTCATGTTCGTTTTATAATAGTCATTTTATGCAACATTGAGTGGGTTTATATATATATATATATATATTCAATGTATAAATAAAATATGGTTGGATTCTTTTATACAAAACAACGAAGGATTCTTCCACAACAGGGAACCCTTATTTGGCTTGCATTATACGCAATCGTGACCTTCCTCGATAACGTGTGTGTTGTATGCAATACCGAGTTTCACTAAACAACGATATATTATTATAATATTTTTATGAACTAGCCGTTATGAATATTATTAACTAAATTTTGAATTTTATAACATTATTATTCATGTTATAAATTTTCTAAAACATTTTATGTGATCAAAATAATTTTTTTGGGTGAAATAAGTATTTTTCAAAAAATGCAGTTTTGCCGCCTTTTGATGGGGCCCCCACTTTAAATCTAGTTTTTACATGTTTATAAGTTCAATTTTAAAAAATAATATTATTATTTGGAATAAGGATATAAAATTTTACCTTGGATATAATTTTCATGTTATTCTGATAACATTCATATTTTAATGAATAGTAGAAACACGCTATATTTTAATTAAAAACAACTTTTTTCATCGTAATAATAATTGTAGTTAAATTATAATATTGAATGGTCTAAAAGTATAAATAGAATATATTTTAACCATTTAATATAATTTATGTCATTAGCATTGATTTTACTTTTAATTCGTAGGTTACATCAATTCAATCTTTTGTAATGTTTTAAACAAAAACCCGTTTTCTTTCGACAACGGGATTGATTTTAATTTAATTTTTGCAACTTCTATGTATTGATTTTTGAAAAATTTATTCCATATTTGGAATTAGTGGGTCCAAATTATATTAATAGAGTACTTTTTTATTTTTGGGCGTTATGAATAGTAACTACGGTAAATTTTATTTACCATAGTTAAAGGTAAATCCGGTAATTAAGGGTAAATATAAGATTATAAAATTACCCTAAAACCTTCCAAAATCCTATTGGATGACTAAAAGTAGACCCATATCACCAATGGGTCGGATTAGAATCATTTACTGGACTTCTGTCCATGACAATAAGTTAATTATTATTAAAAACAAAGAAAGTGACAACATGTCACTTTCTTAAATCATATAACTATAATAATTTTAATTTAGTGATAAACATCATGAAACATCGAACATGAATATTATCCAATAAGCTAATACAATTATATACATCATAGGAATTTATTTAAAATTTTTAGGGATTAAATAATTATCATTAATTATGACACAATAGTGATGTTGAAATTATATTATTAATTAAAATATCAAATAAATAGTTCTGAAAATAATAAAATAAATATTATATGAACAATTTAAGGTGCTTCACTAATTTTGTAGATTCATATGACACATTATGAATCTATTAAAGATTTTAGTTTGAACATATCTTCTGTATATATTTTATATAAATTCAAATAAATGAATAGTGTCAAAATTGAAACTATTGTTATTTTATAAAAATAACATATTATAAAATTGCTTAAAAATCACAAATATATTTAAAAATTATAAATTTAAATTTATATGGTCTATAATGTTATAAAGTAAACAATTATGTAATATCCACAACAAATAAGTAATTATTTGATATAATTTAAATTTTAGAATGTTATTACCACAAATAAAATTAAATTGACTAAATAAGGATAAATCAAGTTGATAATGTTTAAAATAAATACCTGACATGTCAAAATTTGATTGGTTGATGAGATTAAAACCATAGCTCGTCTAATATTTGGATATGAGTCATATTTGGAGGTTTTTAAGTGGGGTTAGATTTATTATAAATTAATATTTTTATGAATTCCAAAAGTGCCCCTCTCCTCACTTATAAAAGGGCACCTCTTCCCTCTCCTCCTCACACCTATTTGATCCTTCATGCTCAGCCGACCCCTGCCGAATTATCTTCTCCACTTCCCTAGAAACATCCTACTGGTTCTGGTCTACCTTAAAGACCAATCTTAGAGCCCTAAGAGGATGTTTCAAAGAGGCGTATCAAAGAAGAGGTAATTTCTTCTCCCGATTCTTTCAAGCTACTTTCTTCATCAACTTCTTATTCTTTAGTTGTTTCATTAAAAAGTAATAGCATCAGTATCACTAATATACTGATTTTTTATTATGAATATGAAACAACCCCATTTCACCTTCTATCCATCCTGCGGAAAACAAAATCACCGCGCCTGCGTACGTACGGAATACCGTCTCCACGCCGTGGTGTAATCTGTTTTCCACCAACACCTTACATGGATGGGTATAATTGTGTAAAGAATAACTATCCATAGTTATTATAACATCATAATTATTCTGATATATTGTATCATCCACTCCAATTCAATTCCATAATTATGGAAACGATATCATCGCTCGTGTGTACGTACGGACTACCGTCTCTATGACGCGATGAGATTCATTCTCCTTGTTAACCATTTAAGAATGATTATAAAGTATATATAAGCAATAATAATGAAATATATGACATTATAAAGCTACTGGATTTATTTATATATGTATTTCATCTACTTAATTCCATTCAACTCAATAAGGAAACGAAAACAGCGTTCATGCATACGTACGACCTACCGTCTCCTTGAACGGTGTATTTCGTTCCATTTATCGATCTATTATATATATTTATATTGTGAATATATATTATATATAAATCATGTTTTTTATTCTGGAATTTGGTAATCATTATCTATGTAATCATATGAATAATTACAAGTTAAAACAAGAACGAAAAATGAGATGATTTAACCCAAAATGCTTTTTAACAAGGAATTTACAAAAGAACAGGTAATATAAAGTCATAAGTGAACCATATACGATATCATAACAACGAGTATGATTCTGGAATAAGTCAATGACATTATTTAAATCATTATACAGGAGTTTCGGACACATACGAAGCAAATCGGACCTAAGGTAAGGGAAAATATGGCAATCTCATTTTATCCGAGATTGTTTATAATTTGCTATTTACTGGGGTGTATTTTATCATCCACATCCATGTATCCTCAATATGTAATATTAGTTCTATCCACCTACAATAGTTTAAATCCAATTTTACCCTTCTGTGAGTTTTTAGTAAAATATATAAAAGGAATCTTTTGTCATTTTTCGTACGAGGTACTTTTTGGCTTTTCCGACAAAACTACGAAAAATGTTTTTTTAACTTATACGGCATGAATTGATTTTTAAAACATTATTTCCAAGAAGATTCCTTTAAAAGTTTTCAAGTTTATTTTTAATCAACTTCTTTTAGTTTAAAATTGTATGACATGTTAATAATGGAAAATGTTATGGAATTCGAAAGGATATTTACCTCAAGAATGGAGTTCAAGTGTTTTATCAAAATTATTTTCCATCTAAGATAATATAGGGTTCTGTTTATATCCCTATTATTACATTGATTTGACTATGTTGTGATGGAATTATTTTTATGAATTCCTTTATCTTATATGAATTGTTTGATGATGTCATGATGTTTAAGATTCCCATTTTTATTACATGGGTTATGTAATGATGTATGATTAATGATTTTGGGGCACACATAAGAATGGTATCATTATGAGATGGGTGGGACCTATATCTCCCTCCAATGCATTGGTTAATGATTTTATATCTCATGAGATAGACATGGCTGGAATGGCAGGTTAAACCGGTTCAGTGAAACAAGACTGAAACGAGGAGTGAACTCGGTTCATAAATGGACTTTGTCCACTAAGATAGTCTTGAAAATGAGTCTTGACTAACAAGAACTGATTCTCTATGATTATGTGTGTATGCCACAAAGATTCATGTTTTATTTTATGATTATTGGGATTTCATTTCACTACCATTATTTATCCCATGCTATGAAATTATGCTCTCTTTTGCAGGTTATGATTTCCAAAATGTTATGTTCTTATGAATATGATGTGATTGATATTTCTTTTGTTTACCCTTACTGAGCATTTGAGCTCACCCTTTTATGTTTTCTTTTCCCCAGGATATAATGAAAGGTTTTAGGTAAAAAAAAGGGAAGATCTTTATAAGAGATGATGAAGATCTTTCACCATGAATAGAAGATTATATTCGGAGTTTCCAAAGACACTAATCTATTACGGTCCTTGTGTGTGTGTTTTTGTAATGCACTAAGTATTCCATAAAAGTATTGTAAAGTCCATGTATGTCAAGCTTCGGGTCTCTACGGTTGGTATCAGAGGAAAGGTTTAGTCAACCTTCGGAAACTAGGATGCGAGAACTTTAGTGAGATCCCTATAGATATTTCTAAGGTATGAATAGGGATGTCCCTAAGGTTAAGTATAATTATAGGTTATTGTACTAGAATTACGGTAATCTATTATTTTAGATATTGAAGTTACTCCACCTTTATTATATTGTTTTTCCTAGGGTAATTTTTGCCTCTCACACTATTCTTTTTGGGTTTTAGACGATGGCTAGAACCCGAAGGAACCGTGTTGATCAATGTAATGGACAATTCAATGATTGTCCTCCAGAACAAACAAATGTTATGGGAGATGGAGTGAAACATCTTATTGCTATACATACACAAGCTATGAATCATTCTGGACTTCCAAATGTACAGATAAGGGAACAACATTCTATTGATTCCTTCATGAGGCAACATCCACCTTCTTTCAGTGGGTCTTCTGATCCACTTGTTGCTGAACAATGGATTAGTACCACTGAAAAGATATTTTCAGTTCTTCAATGTTCTGAACATGATAAAGTCA
Source organism: Viscum album (assembly GCA_963277665.1). NCBI lineage: Eukaryota > Viridiplantae > Streptophyta > Magnoliopsida > Santalales > Viscaceae > Viscum > Viscum album. Next base: position 677,271,182 of record OY728126.1, on the reverse strand, counting down.
TCTTAGCAGTATATTGTTTGGAAGGTGAAGCTGGTCAATGGGGTAATCTTATCAAGAATACGAGTCAAAGAGATGAAATTGAGTCCATGGAATGGGACTGGTTCAAGAACTTATTTTTTAATAAGTACTTCCCTCGTAATCTTCGAACAAAGATGGAGAAAGAGTTTCTTGAACTAAATAAAAAGGATGATGAATCTGTTGGTATATACGAATAGAATTTTACAAGGCTTGTAAGGTATGCATCTAGATTTATCATCCAACCTGAAATTAAAGTTGATCGATTCTTCAGTGGCTTAAAACCAAATCTTCGAACGACATTAGCTATAAGAGACTTCAGTAGCTATGAAGAAATTGTGCGTTGTGCTATCAAGGTAGAAATGGAAGTTGGTGTTACTTATCCATCTCATAGTTTTGACAAGAAACAAAAGATGGTGTTCAAGGAGAAATCTCAGAATAATGGTGAAAAGAAGATGAATGTTTCCTTATCCTCAAAGTGTGGAAAGAATCATGGTGGAGATTGTCTTAAAGGGACAAGTAAATGTTTCAAATGTGGAAAGGAAGGTCATCGGGAATTTGAATGCCGTAATGATGGGAAGGAGATGTCTAATGATGCAAACAAAGTAAGGGATACACTGAATGAACCTACTATACTTCAATGCTTTTAAGTGCAAGGAAATGGGGCATTATGCTAATAAATGCCCTAATCCAAGGGTTGTTGATGATGATCGACATCAACAAAATCCTAAGGCAATAGACAAAGGGAAGTCATATGCAATCACCATTGGCGATGTTGAATATGACAATGATGTGGTGGAATGATTAAGTGTTTATGTATTGGGATTCCAAATTAATTTTGTATATAGTATCTTGGAATATTGGAATATTTATGTATTGGTCTATTGTGGTTTTCAATAATTTTATGGTACTGGTAACCATGGAAAGTGATTGAGATATTTTTGTAAAAAAAGATGATATGCGCATAATGAAGGGAAAATGAGAAAATGAAATATTTGACAGTATTCATGAGCTCATGATTGATATAAGGACTAAGTGATATGATGGTTTGAGTATATAGAATTTTTGAGGATTTTGGTATGTGGAAAGTGATAACTTTTAACTGCATTCATGTTTTCACTGTGGTTCAATTAATGGGTATTCATTCTTCAAGAGAATACATGATTAAGGTATTCACATGATTGTAATTTGACCAACAAGATATTTCTTATGATATATTGGGGATAAATGATGGAATTCATGTGATTGTTATGTGACATTTCAAGTAATCATTTTCTTTATACTATGAGCTTGGACCGAAGTATTTTGAGATAATCCTAAAGAATGGAATGGATTATGTTGGACATAAGTTAGTATTGTTTAAGGATAAAACATTTTTTGATATTGTTGATGGGATCTTATAGTAATATAGCTTTAGAAAAAGGACAACATGCAGGACGGGCGACAACCCATCGCGTCGGACAAGGCTGTGGGAATCGAACCCACAACCGTAGTGCGACTGGCCTTTATCACCTACCACTAGCCTACAGGAAGTCCCTGTTTAGTAGAAACTAGTTTTATTATATTAAGAAGTATAATATAATAAGTATAAGTCCATTTTAGGAACCATATATGATTAATCTCACTATAGATGGAATTACATATTTTTTTTTGGTAAATTTGCTAACCTTTTGTTTGAGACAGATGAAATGACCTGTCATTCTATCACATGATCTGCTAACACTTCACGAATAACAAATTCAACTTCATTTCTTTAATAGATGAAGTGGAAATTGTTCAAGGTATGGACAATAGTGAGATAATACCAAAATAAAGTAAGTATTTATTCTAATTCAAATTCTTCAACTTTTTGGAAATGATCTTGAAAACCAAAAATGTTGTCCTAGTGCCCTTATATCCAATGAATTATATGGTACCTTAGATCATCACTAATCTATAGCTTTGTGATTGTTGGATTTTTCATAGCCCTGTTCTCTACCACTCTCCATCAGAACTTGATTGTCAGATTTCTCCTCCATATCCATATTTTCACCTATGTTCTCCTATGTGGAAACCCAGTGATTAGTTAATTTGGGTAACCGATATGTTTCATACATTAGTTATTAAATATTGGTTTTGGTATTCCTTTTTACGATGCGGGTATCTATTAAAAAACTTTCGAGTAGTAAACCATTTATAACCACGACGAATTTCGAGGATGAAATTCATTTTAAGGGGGGTAGAATGTAACACCCTAAGATTATATGAAGAATATTATTTTAATTTCATTGATTCACCACACCAAGTTTAGCTTGTACTTACGTAACACCATATTTGCTTGCAGTATACGCAACGCTATTCTTGGATCGTGGTACACACAATTTCAAGTTCGTTTTATAATAGTCATTCTACGCAACATTGAGTGTGTTTATATATATATATATATTCAATGTATAAATAAAATAAGGTTGGATTCTTTTATATGAAACAACGAAGGATTCTTGCACAACACGGAACCCTGACTTGGCTTGCATTACACGCAATCGTGACCTTCACGAATAACTTGTGTTGTATGCAATACCCAGTTTTACTAAACAACGATATATTATTATAATATTTTTATGAACTAGATGTTATGAATATTATTAACTAAATTTTGAATTTTATAACATTATTATTCATCTTATAGATTTTCTAAATATTTTATGTGAACAAAATAAATTTTTCGGGTAAAAAAAGTATTTTTAAAAAAATGCAGTTTTGCCTCCTTTTGATGGCGCACCCACTTTAAATCTAATTTTTGAAATGTTTATAAGTTAAATTTTACAAAATAAAAATATTCTTGGGAAGAAGGATATAAAATTTTACCTTGGATAAAATTTTCATGTTATTCAGATAACTTTCATATTTTAATGAATAGTAAAAACACGCTATATTTTAATTAAAAACATCTTTTTTCATCGTAATAATAATTGTGGTTAAATTATAATATTGAATGGTCTTAAAGTATAAATAGAATATATTTTTACCATTTAATATAATTTATGTCATTAGCATTGAGTTTACTTTTAATTCGTATGTTACATCAATTCAATCTTTTGTAATGTTTTAAACAAAAACCCGTTTTCTTTCGACAATGGGATTAATTTTAATTTAATTTCTACAACTTCTGTGTATTGAATTTTGAAAAATGGATTCCATATTTGGAATCAGTGGGTCCAAATTATATTAATAGACTACTTTTTATTTTTGGGCATTATGAATAGTAACTATGGTAAATTTTAATTACCATAGTTAAAGTTAAATCGGGTAATTATGGGTAAATATAAGATTATAAAATTTCCTAACACCTGCCAATATCCTATTGGATGACTAAAAGTCGACCCATATCACCTAAGGGTCGGATTAGAATCATTTATTGGACTTTTTTCCAGGAAAATAACTTAATTATTATTAAAACCAAAGAAAGTGACAACATGTCACTTTCTTAAATCTTATAAGTACAATAATATTAATTTAGTGATAAACATCATGAAACATCGAACATGAATAGTCTCCAAAAATATAATAAAATTATATACATAATAGAAATTTATTTAGAATTTTTGGGGATTAAATAATTATCATTAATTATGACACAATAGTGATGTTTAAATTATGTTATTAATTAAAATATAAAATAAATGGTTTTAAAAATAATAAAATAAATATTATATGAACTATTTAAGGTTCTTAAATAATTTTCTAGATACATATGACATTTTATGAATCTATTAATGATTTTAGTTTGGACTTATCTTCTGTATATATTTTATTTAAATTGAAATAAATGAATAGTTTCAAAATTGACTATATTGTTATTTTATAAAAATAAAATATTATAAAATTGTTTAAAAATCACAAAAATATTTAAAAATTATAAATTTAAATTTATATGGTCTATAATGTTATCAATTAAACAATTATGGACAATCCACAACAAATAAGTAATTATTTGATATAATTTAAATTTTAGAATGTTATTACTATAAATAAAATTAAAATGACTAAATAAGGATAAATCAAGTTGATAATGTTTAAAATAAATACCTAACAAGTCAAAATTTTATTGGTTGATGAGAGTACAACCATATATCATCTAATCTTAGGATATGAGTCATTTTTAGAGGTTTTTAAGTGGGGTTAGATTTATTATAAATTAATATTTTTAAGAATTCCAAAGGTGACCCTCTGCTCACTTATAAAAGGGCACCTCCTCCCTCTCCTCCTCACACCAATTTGAGACTTCATGCTCGCCCAAACCCTGAAATATTATCTTATCCACTTCCTTAAAAACATCCAAGAGTTTATGGTCTACTTTAAAGACCAATCTTAGTGCCCTAAGAGGAGGTTTCAAAGAGGCGTATCAAAAGAAGAGGTAATTTCTTCTCCCGATTCTTCCAAGCTTCATTCTTATTCAACTTATTCTTATTTAGTTGTTTCATTATAAAGTAATAACATCAGTATCACTAATATACTGTTTTGTTATTATAAATATGAAACAACCCCTTTCACCTTCTATCCATCCAACAGAAAACAAAATCACCGCGCGTGCGTACGTACGGAATACCGTCTCCAGGCCGTGGTGTAATCTGTTTTTACACCAACACCTTACGTGGATGGGTATAATGGTGTAAAGAATAACTATACATAATTATTATAACATTATACTGATTCTGATATATTGTATCATCCACTCCACTCCAATTCAATTATTATGGAAACAATATCATCACTCGTGCATACGTATGGACTACCGTCTCCACGACGCGATGAGATTCATTCTCCTTGTTAACCATTAAAGAATGATTATAAAGTATATATAATAAATGATAATGAAATATATGAAATTATAAATCTACTGTATTTATTTATATATGTATGTCATCTACTTAATTCCATTCAACTCAATAGGGAAATGAAACCAACGTTCATGCGTACGTACGACCTACCGTCTCCATGAACGGTGTATTTCTTTCCATTTATCGATATATTATATATATGTATATTCTGAATATATATTATATATAAATCATGTTTTATATTCTGGAATTAAGTAATCATGATCTAAGTAATCATATGAATAATTACAAGTTAAAACACGAATGACAAATGAGACGATTTTACCCAAAATGCTCTTTAACATGGAATTTACAAACGAACGGGTAATATAAAGTCATAAGTGAACCATATATGATATCATAACAATGAGTATGATTCTGGAATAAGTCAATGAAATTATTTAAATCATTATACAGGAGGTTCGAACACATACGAAGCAAATCAGACCTAAGGTAAGGGAAAATATCACAATCTCATTTTATCTGAGACTGTTTATACTTTGCTATTTACTGGGTTGTATTTTATCATCCACATCCATGTTTCCTCAATATGTAATATTATTTCCATCCACCTACAATTTTTTAAATCAAATTTTACCCTTTAGTGAGTTTTTAGTAAAATATATGAAAGGAATCTTTTGTCGTTTTTCGTACGAGGTACTTTTTGACTTTTCCGAAAAAAGTACGAAGAATGTTTTTTAACTTATACATCATGAATGTATTTTTAAAACATTATTTCCAAGAAGCTTCCTTGACAAGTTTTCAAGTTTATTTTTAATCAACATCTTTTAGTTTAAAATTGTATGACATGTTAAGAAAGGAAAATGATTTTGAATTTGAAAGGATATTTTCCTCAAGAATGGAGTTCAAGTGTTTTATCAAAATTATTTTCCATATAAGATAATACAGGGTTCTATTTATATCCCTTTTATTACATTGATTTGATTATATTGTGATGGAATTATTTTTATGAATTCCTTTATCTGCTATGAATTGTTTGATGATGTCACGATGTTTAAGATTCCCATTTTTATTACATGGGTTATGCAATGATGTATGACTTATGATTTTGTGGTACACATAAGAATGGTATCCTTATGAGATGGGTGGGACCTATATCTCCCTCCAATGCATTGGGTAAAGGATTTATATCTCATGAGATAGACATGGCTGGAACGGCAGGTTAAACCGGTTCAGTGAAACAGGGCTGAAACGAGGAGTGAACTCAGTTCAGAAATGGACTTTGTCCACTAAGATAGTCTTGTAAATGAGTCTTGACTAACAAGAAATCATTCTCTATGATTATGTGTGTATGCCACAAAGTTTCATGTGTTTATGTTATGATTATTGGAATTTAATTTCACTACTATGATTTATCCCATGCTATGAAATTATGCCCTCTTTTGCAGGTTAAGATTTCCAAAATGTTATGTTCTTATGAATATGATGTGATTGATATTTCCTTTGTTTACCCTTACTATGCATTTGAGATCACCCTTTTATGTTTTCTTTTCCCTAGGATATAAAAAAAGGTTTTAGGTAAAAAAGGGGAAGATCTTTATGAGAGATGATAAAGATCTTTGACCACGATTAGAAGATTATATTCCGAGTTTCCAAAGACACTAAACTATTATGGTCCTTGTGTGTGTGTTTTTGTAATGTACTAAGTATTCCACAAAAGTAATGTAATGTCCATGTACGTCAAGCGTCGGGTCTCTACAGTTGGTATCAGAGGAAAGGTTTAGTCAACCTTTGGAAACTAGGATGCGAGAACTTTAGTGAGATCCCTATAGATATTTATAAGGTATGTATTGGGATATTCCTAAGGTTAAGTATAAGTATAGGTTATAGTACTACAATTACGGTAATCATAGATATTAGATATTGAAGGTACTCCCCCTTTATTATATTGTTTTCCCTAGCGTAAGGTTTTCCTCTCACACTATTCTTTTAGGGTTGTAGATGATGGATGGAACCCGAAGGAACCGTGTTGATCAATGTAATGGACATTGCAATGATTGTCCTCTTGAACAAACAAATTTTACGGGAGATGGAGTGAAAAATATTACTACTATACTTACACAAGCTATGAATCATTCTGGACTTCCAAATGATCAGAGAAGGGAACAACATTCAATTGAGTCCTTCATGAGGCAACGTCCACCTTCTTTCAGTGGGTCTTCTAATCCACTTGTTGCTGAACAATGGATCAGTACCACTGAAAAGAGATTTTCATTTTTCTTCAATGTTCTGAACATGATAAAGTCATCTTAACAGTATATCATTTTGAAGGTGAAGCTGATCAATGGTGGAATCTTATCAAGAATACGAGGCAAAGAGATGAAATTGAGTCCATGGAATGGGACGAGTTCAAGAACTTATTTTTCAATAAGTACGTCCCTCGTATTCTTCGAACAAAGATGGAGAAATTGTTTCTTGAACAAAAGAAAAAGGATGATGAATCTGTTGGTATAAACGAAGCGAATTTTACATGGCTTGCAAGGTATGCATCTGGATTTATCATCCAACCTGAAAGTAAAGTTTATCGATTTTTCAGTGGCTTAAAACCAAATCTTCAAAGGGAATTAGCTATAAGAGACGTCAGTAGCTATGAAGAAATTGTGTGTTGTGCTATCAAGGTAGAAATGGAAGTTGGTGTTACTTATCCATCTCATAGTTTTGAAAAGAAACGAAAGATGGAGTCCAAGGAGAAATATCAGTATAATGGTGAAAAGAATATGAATGTTTCCATATTCTCAAAGTGTGGAAAGATGAATGGTGGAGATTTTCTTAAAGGGACAAGTAAATGTTTCAAATGTGGAAAGGGAGGTCATCAGGAATTTGAATGCCATAATGATGGGATGAATATGTCCAATGATCCAAATTAATGTTGTATATAGTATCGTGGAATATTGGAATATTTATGTATTGGTATATTGTGGTATTCAATAATTTTAAGGGACCAGTAACCATGGAAAGTGATTGAGATATTTTTGGAAAAAATGATTATATGCGCATAATGAAGGGAAAATGAGAAAATGAAAAATTTGACAGTATTAATGAGCTCATGATTGATATAAGGACTATGTGATATCATGGTTTGAGTATATAGAATTTTGAGGATTTTGATATGTGGAAAGTGTTAACTTTTAACTGTCTTCATGTTTTTACTATGGTTCAATTAATGGGTATTCATTCTTCAAGAGAATGCATGATTAAGGTATTCAAATGATTGTAATTTGACCAACAAGATATATCTTATGATATATTGGAGATAAATGATGGCATTCATGTGATTGTTATGTGACATTTCAAGTAATCATTTTCTTTATACTATGAGCTTGGACCGAAGTATTTTAGATAAGCCTAATGATTGGAATGGATTATGTTGGACAGAAGTTATTATTGTTTAAGGATAAAACTTTTTTTTGATATTTTGATGGGATGTTATAGTAATATAGCTTTAGAAAAAGGACATCCTACAGGATGGGCGACAGCCCATCGCGTTGGACAAGGATGTGGGAATCAAACCCACAACCGAAGTGCGACTGGCCTTTATCACCTACCACTGGACTACAAGAAGTCCCTGTTTTGTAGAAACTAGTTTTATTATATTAAGCTATATAATATAAGAAGTATAAGTCCATTTTAGGAACCATATATGATTAATCTCACTATATATGGAGTTACATATTTTTTTGATACTTTGCTAACCTTTTGGTTGAGACAGATGGAATGCCATATCATTCTATCACATGATCTTCTAACACTTCACGAATAACAAATTCAACATCATTTCTTTAAGAGATGAAGTGGAAATTGTTCAAGGCACGAACAATAGTGAGATTTTACCAAAATAAAGTAAGTATTTATTCTAATTCAAATTCTTCATGTTTAGGGAAATGATCTTGAAAAACAAAATTGTTGTCCTAGTGCCCTTATATCCAATGAATTAGATTGTACCTTAGATCATCACAAATCTATAGCTTTGTGATTATTGGATTTTTCATAGCCTTGTTCTCTACCACTCTCCATCAGAACATGATTGTTAGATTTCTCCTCCATATCCATATTTTCACCTATGTTCTCCTATGTAGAAACCCAGTGATTCGTTAATTTGGGTAACCGATATGTTTCATACATTTGTTTTTAAATATTGGTTTTGGTATTCCTTTTTATGATGTGGGTTTCTATTAAAAAACGTTCGAGTAGTAAACCATTTATAACCCCGATGAATTTCGAGGGTGAAATTCATTTTAAGGGGGTAGAATTTAACACCCCAAGATTATATGAAAAATATTATTTTAATTTCATTGATACACCACACCATGTTTAGCTTGTACTATACGCAACACCATATTATCTTTCAGTATACACAACGCTATTCTTGGATCATGTTACACACAATTTCAAGTTCGTTTTATAATAGTCATTTTATGCGACATTGAGTGTCTTTATATATATATATATATATATATTCAATATATAAATAAAATATGGTTGGATTCTATTATACAAAACAACGAAGGATTCTTGCACAACAGAGAACCCTTATTTGGCTTGCATTATACGCAATCGCGACCTTCCTCGATAACGTGTGTGTTGTATACAATACCGAGTTTCACTAAACAACGATATATTATTATAATATTTTTATGAACTAGCCGTTATGAATATTATTAACTAAATTTTGAATTTTATAACATTATTATTCATGTTATAAATTTTCTAAAACATTTTATGTGATCAAAATAATTTTTTTGGGTCAAATAAGTATTTTTCAAAAAAATGCATTTTTTCTGCCTTTTGATGGGGCCCCCACTTTAAATCTAGTTTTGACATGTTTATAACTCCTCAGAGCGGCTTCATCTTTCTCTCCCGCGACACCTAGGGTTTTGCCTCCGACCTCAGCTCCTCCCCTCTCCGGCCATTTCACCCTAGATCTCTTCTTCTCTTCGAGGAGGTCGACGGGTCTGGAGTAGTAGGGGGAGGGGGGGTCTCGTTTTCTGTTTTCCTTTCTTTGTTTTTCAGTGATGATCGTTCTCTCTTTACGGTTCTCGCTTGAAGATGGAGTGTTGAGCTTTCCGTCGCCTCCCTGTGGTGGAACTCTTCGGATGACTTTGGTATTCTATGCGGCGATCTTGGGACTCATCCTCCTTGCTGTGGGAGAACGTTGTGGGCTTCTACGATGCTATTGATCTGATCCGCGGGGGTAAGACCGGTTTGTTGAATGGCATACTCTACGGAGCATTCAGGGTTTGATCGGTTATGCGTTGTTGTCCTACGGTGGTCGACCAGCTTGTGGATTTTTCCCCTGATTCATGGCGGCAGAGTACTCTGAGGATCTGCGGGGGTCTTTCTTCTGTGGTTGAGGCGGCTGAAGTGGGCGATGTCGGTTGTGGTTTTTCAAATGGATGAATGTCTGTGGGGTTGTGATGCTGAAGTTGATTCCGAGGGGGAGTATGGTGGGCTCTTCCGTCTTGAAGATGTTGGAATGGTGAAGGTGGCGTTTTCTGGTGAAATCGATGATGTTTATTTTGGATCCGCCGGTGATGGTGCTCCGGCGACGGTGAGGTTCTCTGGTGACGACGACAGTGGTGGTAGTTTCAAGGAGCATGATGATGATGGGGACCGGATGTTGACTGGATGATGTTTTCAATGTCGGCATGATTTGTAGTGGGTGAGCGATTTCTATGCTCGTGTCTCGAGGTGGCTCTTCGGAAATGATGACGGGTGATATGCGGATCTGGAAGTGGTCTATGTTCGGGTTTTTGAATTTGAAATGCTTTGCTGTGGTGATGGAGGGATGTGTGTTTTTGAAACTTGTGTTGTTCGGTTCCCACTTTTCCTTAAAGTGGTTATTAGAAAATTTCAAAAAAAGGATTTGGAATAAGTTCAATTTTAAAAAATAATATTATTATTTGGAATACAGATATAAAATTTTACCTTGGATAAAATTTTCATGTTATTCTGATAACATTCATATTTTTATGAATAGTAGAAACACGCTATATTTTAATTAAAAACAACTTTTTTCATCGTAATAATAATTGTTGTTAAATTATAATATTGAATGGTCTTAAAGTATAAATAGAATATCTTTTTACCATTTAATATAATTTATGTCATTATCATTGATTTTACTTTTAATTCGTAGGTTACATCAATTCAATCTTTTGTAATGTTTTAAACAAAAACCCATTTTCTTTCGAGAACGAGATTGATTTTAATTTAATTTTTGAAACTTCTGTGTATTGAATTTTGAAAAATGGATTCCATATTTGGAATTAGTGGGTCCAAATTATATAAATAGATAACTTTTTTATTTTTGGGCGTTATGAATAGTAACTATGGTAAATTTTATTTACCATAGTTAAAGTTAATCCGGTAATTAAGGGTAAATATAAGATTATAAAATTACCCTAACACCTGAAAAAATCCTATTGGATGACTAAAAGTCGACCCATATCACCAATGGGTCGGATTAGAATCATTTAATGGACTTTTGTCCATGACAATAACTTAATTATTATTAAAACCAAAGAATGTGACAACATGTCACTTTCTTAAATCATATAAGTATAATAATTTTAATTTAGTGATAAACATCACGAAACATCGAACATGAATATTATCCAGAAAGCAAATACAATTATATACATCATAATAATTTATTTAGAATTTTTAGAGATAAAATAATTATCATTAATTATGACACAATAGTGATGTTGAAATTATTTTATTAATTAAAATATCAAATAAATGGTTTTAAAAATAATAAAATATATATTATATGAACTATTTAAGGTTCTTCACTAATTTTATAGACGCATATGACACATTATGAATCTATTAAAGCTTTTAGTTTGAACATATCATCTGTATATATTTTATATAAATTCTAATAAATGAATAGTGTCAAAATTGACACTATTGTTATTTTAGAAAAATAACATATTATAAAATTGTTTAAAAATCACAAAAATATTTAAAAATTATAAATTTAAATTTATATGGACTATAATGTTATAAAGTAAACAATTATGGGCAATCCACAACAAATAAGTAATTATTTGATATAATTTAAATTTTAGAATGTTATTACCACAAATAAAATTAAATTGACTAAATAAGGATAAATCAAGTTGATAATGTTTAAAATAAATACCTAACATGTCGAAATTTTATTGGTTGATGATATTACAACCATATCTCATCTAATATTCGGATATGAGTCATATTTGGAGGTTTTTAAGTGGGGTTAGATTTATTATAAATTAATATTTTTATGAATTCCAAAGGTGCCCCTCTCCTCACTTATAAAAGGGCACCTCCTCCCTCTCCTCCTCACACCAACATGAGCCTTCAATCTCGGCCAAACCCTGAAAAATTATCTTCTCCACTTCCCTAGAAACATCCTAGAGGTTCTGGTATACTTTATATACCAATCTGAGTGCCCTAAGAGGAGGTTTCAAAGAGGCGTATCAAAGAAGAGGTAATTTCTTCTCCCGATTCTTTCAAGCTTCTTTATTATTCAACATCTTGTTCTTTAGTTGTTTCATTATAAAGTAATAACATCAGTATCAATAACATACTTATTTGTTATTATAAATATGAAACAACCCCATTTCACCTTCTATCCATCTTACGGAAATCAAAATCACCGCGCGTGCGTACGTACGGAATACCGTCTCCACGCCGTGGTGTAATCTGTTTTTCCACCAACACCTTACATGGATGGGTATAATGGTGTAAAGAATAACTATACATAGTTATTATAAAATCATACTGATTGTGATATATTTTATCATCTACTCCAATTCAATTCAATTATTATTGAACTGATATCATCGCTCGTGCGTACGTACGGACTACCGTCTCCACGACGCGATGAGATTCATTCTCCTTGTTAAACAATTAAGAATGATTATAAAGTATATATAAGCAATAATAATGAAATATATGACTTTATAAAGCTACTGGATTTATGTATATATGTATTTCATCTACTTAATTCAATTCAACTCAATAAGGAAACGAAAACAACATTCATGCGTACGTACGGTCTACCGTCTCCATGAACGGTGTATTTCTTTCCATTTATCATCCTATTATATATATGAATATTCTGAATATATATTATATATAAATCAAGTTTTATATTCTGGAATTAAGTAATCATGATGTATGTATTCATATGAATAATTACATGTTAAAACAAGAACAACAAATGAGACAATTTTACCAAAAACACTCTTTAACATGGAATTTACAAAAGAACGGGTAATATAAAGTCATAAGTGAACCATATATGATATCATAACAATGATTATGATTCTGGAATATGTCAATGACATTATTTAAATCATTATACAGGAGTTTCAGACACATACAAAGCAAATCAGACCTAAGGTGAGGGAAAATATTACAATCTCATTTTATCCGAGATTGTTTATACTTTGCTATTTTATGGGGTGTATTTTATCATCAACATCCATGTTTCCTCAATATGTAAAATTTTTTCCATCCACCTACAATTGTTTAAATCCAATTTTATCCTTCGGTGAGTTTTTATTAAAATATATGAATGGAATCTTTTGTTGTTTTTCGTACGATGTACTTTTTGACTTTTCTGACAAAAGTACGAAGAATGTTTTTTTAACTTATACGGCATGAACGTAGTTTTAAAACATTATTTCCAAGAAGCTGCCTTTACAAGTTTTCAATTATATTTTTTATCAACTTCGTTTAGTTTAAAATTGTATGACATGTTAAGAAATGAAAATGTTTTTGAATTTGAAAGGATATTTTCCTCAAGAATGGAGTTCAAGTGTTTTATCAAAATTATTTTCTATCTAAAATAATATAGGGTTCTGTTTATATCCCTATTATTACATAGATTTGATTATTTTATGATGGAATTATTTTTATGAATTCTTTTATCTTATATGAATTGTTTGATGATGTCAAGATGTTAAAGATTCCCATTTTTATTACATGGGTTATGCAATGATGTATGATTTATGATTTTGTGGCACACATAAGAATGGTATCATTATGAGATGGGTGGGACCTATATATCCCTCCAATGTATTGGGTAATGATTTTATATCTCATGAGATATACATGGCTGGAACGGCAGGTTAAACCGGTTCAGTGAAACAGGACTGAAATGAGGAGTGAACTCGGTTCAAAAATGGTCTTTGTCCACTAAGATAGTCTTGGAAATGTGTCTTGACTAACAAGAAATGATTCACTATGATTATGTGTGTATGCCACAAAGATTCATGTTTTATGTTATGATTATTGGGATTTCATTTCACTACTATGATTTATCCCATGCTATGAAATTATTCTCTCTTTTGCAGGTTAAGATTTCTAAAATGTTATGTTCTTATGAATATGATGTCATTGATATTTCTTTTGTTTACCTTTACTGAGAATTTGAACTCACCCTTTTATGTTTTCTTTTCCCCAGGATATAAAGAAAGGTTTTAGGTAAAAAAAGGGGAAGATCTTTATGAGAGATGATGAAGATCTTTCACCATGATTAGAAGATTATATTCCGAGTTTCCAATGACACTAAACTATTACGGTCCTTGTGTGTGTGTTTTTGTAATGTAGTAAGTATTCTGCAAAAGAAATTTAATGTCCATGTACGTCAAGCATCGGGTCACTACATTTGGTATCATAGGAAAGGGTTAGTCAACCTTTGGAAACTATGATGCGAGAACTTCAGTGAGATCCCTATAGATATTTCTAAGGTATGTATAGGGATGTTCCTAAGGATAAGTATAAGTATAGGTTATAGTACTAGAATTACGTTAATCTAAGATGTTAGATATTGAAGGTACTCCCCCATTATTATATTGTTTTCCCTAGCGTAATTTTTGCCTATCACACTATTCTTTTTGGGTTTTAGATGATGGCTGGAACCCGAATGAACCGTGTTCATCAATGTAACAGACAATACAATGATTGTCCTCCTGAACAAAAAAATGTTATGGGAGACGGAGTGTAAAATCTTATTTCTATACTTACACAAGCTATGAATAATTATGGAATTCCAAATGAGCAGAGAAGGGAACAACATTCTATTGAGTCCTTCATGAGGCAACGTCCACCTTCATTCAGTGGGTCTTCTGATCCACTTGTTGCTGAACAATGGATCAGTACCACTGAAAAGATATTTTCAGTTCTTCAATGTTCTGAACATGATAAAGTCATCTTAGCAGTATATGGTTTGGAAGGTGAAGCTGATCAATGGTGGAATCTTATCAAGAATACGAGGAAAATAGATGAAATTGAGTTCATGGAATGGGACGAGTTCAAGAACTTTTTTTTCAATAAGTAATTCCCTCGTATTCATCAAACAAAGACGGAGAAAGAGTTTCTTGAACTAAAGGAAAGGATGATGAATCTGTTGGTATATACAAAGCAAATTTTACAAGGCTTACAAGGTATGCATCTGGATTTATCATCCAACTTGAATGTAAAGTTGATCGATTATTCAGTGGCTTAAAACCAAATCTTCGATGGGAATTACCTATTAGAGACTTCAGTAGCTATGAAGAAATTATGCGTTGTTCTATCAAGGTAGAAATGGAAGTTGGTGTTACTTATCCATCTCATAGTTTTGGCAAGAAACGAAAGATGGAGTTCAAGGAGAAATCTCATAATAATGGAGAAAAGAAGATGAATGCTTCCTTATTCTCAATGTGTGGAAAGAAGCATGGTGGAGATTGTCTTAAAGGGACAAGTAAATGTTTCAAATGTGGAAAGGAAGGTCATTGGGAATTAGAATTCCGCAATGATAGGAAAAAGATATCTAATAATGCAAATAAAGGGAGGGATACACAGAATGAACCTACTACACTTCAATTCTTCATGTGAAAGGAAATGGGGCATTAAGCTAATAAATGCTCTAATCCAAGGGTTGTTGATGATGATCGACATCAACAAAATCTTAAGGCAAAGGACAAAGGGAAGAAAAATGCAATCGCCATTGGCGATGTTGAATATGACAACGATGTGGTGGAATGATTAAGTGTTTATCTAATGGGATTTCAAATTAATGTTTTATATAGTATCGGGGAATATTGGAATATTTATGTATTGGTAAACTGTGGTTTTCATTAATTTTATGGTACCGGTAACCATGGAATGTGATTGAGATATTTTTGGAAAAAAAGTTGATATGCGCATAATGAAGGGAAAATGAGAAAATGAAATATTTGACAGTATTCATGAGCTCATGATTGATATAAGGACTAAGTGATATCATGGTTTGAGTATATATAATTTTGAGGATTTTGGTATGTGGAAAGTGTTAACTTTTAACTGCATTCATGTTTTCAATATGGTTCAATTAATGGGTATTCATTCTTTAAGAGAATACATTATTAAGGTATTCACATGATTGTAATTTGACCAACAAGATATATCATATGATATATTGGGGATAAATGATGGCATTCACGTGATTGATATGTGACATTTCAAGTAATCATTTTCTTTATACTATGAGCTTGGACAGAAGTATTTTAGAAAATCCTAAATATTAGAATGGATTATGTTGGACATAAGTTAGTATTGTTTAAGGATAAAACTTTTTTTTGATATTGTTGATGGGATGTTATAGTAATATAGCTTTATAAAAAGGAAAACCTGCAGGACGGGGAACAACCCATCGCATCAGACAAGGCTGTGGGAATCGAACCCACAACCGATGTGCGACTGGCCTTTATCACCTACCACTGGCCTACAGGAAGTCCCTGTTTAGTAGAAACCAGTTTTATTATATTATGAAGTATAATATAAGAAGTATAAGTCCATTTTAGGAACCATATATGATTAATCTCACTATATATGGACTTATGTATTTTTTTTGATAACATTGCTAACCTTTTGATTGAGACAGATGGAATGACCTGCCATTCTATCACATGATCTGCTAACACTTCACGAATAAGAAATTCAACTTCATTTCTATAAGAGATGAAGTGGAAATTGTTCAAATCACGAACAATAGTGAGATTGTACCAAAATAAAGTAAGTATTTATTCTAATACAAATTCTTCAACTTTAGGGAAATGATCCTGAAAACCAAAAATGTTTTCCTAGTTCCCTTATATCCAATGAATTAGATGGTATCTTAGATCATCACAAATCTATAGCTTTGTGATTGTTGGATTTTTTATAGTCGTGTTCTCTACCACTCTCCATCAGAAATTGATTGTTAGATTTCTTCTCCATATCAATATTTTCACCTATGTTCTCCTATGTGGAAACCTAGTGATTAGTTAATTTGGGTAACCGATATGTTTCATAGATTAGTTTTTAAATATTGGTTTTGGTATTCCTTTTTACGATGTGGGATTCTATTAAAAAAATTTCGAGTAGTAAACCATTTATAACCCCGACGAATTTCGAGGGAGAAATTCATTTTAAGGGGGGTAGAATGTAACACCCCTAGATTTTATGAAAAATATTATTTTAATTTCATTGATACACCACACAAAGTTTATCTTGTACTCTACGCAACACCATATTATCTTTCAGTATACGAAACTCTATTCTTCGATCGTGTTACACACAATTTCATTCTCGTTTTATAATAGTCATTTTACGCAACATTGAGTGTGTTTATATATATATATATATATATATATATATATTCAATGTATAAATAAAATATGGTTGAATTCTATTATACAAAACAACGAAGGATTCTTGCACAACACGGAACCCTGACTTGGCTTGCATTACACGCAATCACGACCTTCCTCAATAACGTGTGTTGTATGCAATACCGAGTTTTACTAAACAACGATATATATTTATAATATTTTTATGAACCAGCCGTTATGAATAGTATTAACTAAAATTTGAATTTTAAAACATTATTATTCATCTTATAAATTTTCTAAAACATTTTATGTGAACAATATAAATTTTTCGGGTAAAATAAGTATTTTTCAAAAAATGCAGTTTTGCCGCCTTTTAATGGGGAACCCACTTTAAATCTAGTTTTTTACATGTTTATAAGTTCAATTTTACAAAATAAAATTATTATTTGGAATATGGATATAAAATTTTACCTTGGATAAAATTTTAATGTTATTCTGATAACATTCATATTTTAATTAATAGTAAAAACACGCTATATTTTAATTAAAAACAACTTCTTTCATCATAATAATAATTGTCGTTAAATTATAATATTGAATGGTCTTAAAGTATAAATATAATATATTTTTACCATTTAATATAATTTATGTCATTATCATTGATTTTACTTTTAATTCGTACGTTAAATCAATTCAATCTTTTGTACTGTTTTAAACAAAAACCCGTTTTATTTCGACAACGAGATTAATTTTAATTTAATTTCTGCAACTTCTTTTTATTGAATTTTGAAAAATGGATTCCATATTTGGAATCAGTGGGTCCAAATTATATTAATAAACTACCTTTTATTTTTCGGCGTCATGAATAGTAACTACGGTAAATTTTATTTACCATAGTTAAAGGCAAATTAGGTAATTAAGGGTAAATATAAGATTATAAAATTACCCTAACTCCTGCCAAAATCCTATTGGATGACTAAAAGTCGACCCATATCACCTAATGGTCATATTAGAATCATTTAATGGACTTTTTTCCATGAAAATAACTTAATTATTATTAAAACCAATGAAAGTGACAACATGTCACTTTCTTAAATCCTATAAGTATAATAATTTTAATATAGTGATAAACATCATGAGAAATCGAACATGAATAGTATCCAGAAAGATAATACAATTATATACATCTTAAGAATTTATTTATAATTTTTCGGGATTATATAATTATAATTAATTATGACACAATAGTGATGTTGAAATTCTTTTATTAATTAAAATATCAAATAAATGGTTTTAAAAATAATAAAATAAATATTTTATGAACTATTTAAGGTTCTCCAATAATTTTCTAGATACATATGATATTTTATGAATCTATTAAAGCTTTTATTTCGAACATATCTTCTGTATATATTTTATTTAAATTCAAATAAATGAATAGTGTCAAAATTGACACTATTGTTATTTTATAAAAATAACATTTTATAAAATTGTATAAAAATCACAAAAATATTTAAAAATTATAAATTATAATTTTATATGCTCTATAATGTTATAAAGTAAACAATTATGAACAATCCACAAATAATAAGTAATTATTTGATATAATTTAAATTTTAGAATGTTATTACCACAAATAAAATTAAATTGACTAAATAAGGATAAATCAAGTTGATAATGTTTAAAATAAATACCTAAAATGTCTAAATTTGATTGGTTGATGAGATTACAACCATATAACATCTAATATTCGGATATGTGTCATTTTTGTAGGTTTTTAAGTGGGGTTAGATTTATTATAAATTAATATGTTTAAGAATTCCAAAGGTGCCCCTCTCCTCACTTATAAAATGGAACCTCCTCCCTCTCCTCCTCACACCAATTTGAGCCTTCAAGCTCGGACAACCCCTAAAAAGTATCTTCTCCACTTCCCTAGAAAGATCCTAGAGGTTCTGGCCTACATTAAAGACGAATCTTAGTGCCCTAAGAGGAGGTTTCAAAGAGGCGTATCAAAGAAGAGGTAATTTCTTCTCTCGATTCTTTTAAGCTTTATTCTTCTTAAACTTCTTCTTCTTTAGTTGTTTCATTATAAATTAATAACATTAGTATCACTAATATACTGATTTATTATTATAAATATGAAACAACCCCATTTCACCTTCTATCCATCCTACGGAAAACAAAATCATCGCGTGTGTGTACGTACGGAATATCGTCTCCACGCCGTGGTGTAATTTGTTTTTCCACCGACACCTTACATGGATGGATATAATGGTGTAAAGAATAACTATAAATTGTTATTATAACATCATACTAATTCTGATATATTGTATCATCCACTCCATTTCAATTCAATAATTATGGAAACGATATCATCGCTCGTGCGTATGTACAGACTACCATCTCCACGACGCGATGAGATTCATTCTCCTTTTTAACCATTTAAGAATGATTATAATTTATATATAAGCAATAATAATGAAATATATGACATTATAAAGCTACTGGATTTATGTATATATGTATTTCATCTACTTAATTTTATTCAACTCAATAAGGAAACGAAAATAGCGTTAATGCGTACGTACGACCTACCGTCTCCATGAACGGTGTATTTCATTCCATTTATCGATCTATTATATATATGTATATTCAGAATATATATTATATATAAATAATGTTTTATATTCTGTAATTAAGTAATCACGATCTATGTAATCATATTAATAATTACAAGTTAAAACACGAATGACAAGTGAGACGATTTTACCCAAAACGCTCTTTAACATGGAATTTACAAAAGAACGGGTAATATAAAGTCATAAGTGAACCATATATGATATCATAACAACGAGTATGATTCTGGAATAAGTCAATGACATTATTTAAATCATTATATAGGAGGTTCAGACACATACGAAGAAAATCAGACTTAAGGTAAGGGAAAATATCACAATCTCATTTTATCCGAGATTGTTTATACTTTGCTATTTACTGGGGTGTATTTTATCATCCACATCCATGTTTCCACAATATGTAATATTTTTTCCATCCACCTACAATTGTTTAAATCCAATTTTAACCTTCAGTGTGTTTTTAGTAAAATATATGAAAGGAATATTTTGTCATTTTTTTTACGAGGTACTTTTTGACTTTTCCAACAAAAGTACGAATTTTTTTTAACTTATACGGAATGAATGTATTTTTAAAACATTATATCCAAGAATCTTCCTTTACAAGTTTTCAAGTTTATTTTTAATCAACTTTTTTTAGTTTAAAATTGTATGACATGTTATGAAAGGAAAATGTTTTTGAATTTGAAAGGATATTTTCCTCAAGAATGGAGTTCAAGTGTTTTATTAAAATTATTTTCCATCTAAGATAATATAGGGTTATGTTTATATCCCTATTATTAAATTGATTTGATTATGTTGTGATGGAATTATTTTTATGAATTCCTTTATCTTATATGAATTTTTGATGATGTCACGATGTTTAAGATTCCCATTTTTATTACATGGGTTATGTAATGATGTATGATTTATGATTTTGTGTCACAGATAAGAATGGTATCATTATGTGATGGGTGGGACCTATATCTCCCTCCAATGCATTGGGCAAAGATTTTATATCTCATGAGATAGACAAGGCTGGAACGGCAGGTTAAACCGGTTCAGTGAAATAGGACTGAAACGAGGAGTGAACTCGGTTCAAAATGGACTTTGTCCACTAAGATAGTCTTGGAAATGAGTCTTGACTAACAAGAAATGATTCTCTATGATTATGTGTATGTGTGCCACAAAGTTTCATGTTTAATGTTATGATTATTTGTATTTCTTTTCACTACTATGATTTATCCCATGATATGAAATTATGATCTCTTTTGTAGGTTAAGATTTCCAAAATGTTATGTTCTTATGAATATGATGTGATTGATATTTCTTTTGTTTACCCTTGATGAGCATTTGAGCTCACCCTTTTATGTTTTATTTTCCACAGGATATAAAGAAAGGATTTAGGTAAAAAAAGGGAAGATCTTTATAAGAGATGTTGAAGATCTTTCACCACGATTAGAAGATTATATTCCAAGTTTCCAAAGACACTAAACTATTACGGTCCTTGTGTGTGTTTTTTTGTAATGTACTAAGTATTCCGCAAAAGTAATGTAATGTCCATGTACGTCAAGCTTCGGGTCTCTACAGTTATGTTTTAAAATTAATTTACCAATAAAATTAAAAATCTGTTCACCTTAATATGGTTTATAATTAACTATTTATGCTAAAGTACATTTATATATATTTTGGTGGAATGAACTGATGATACTATAAAATCCGTCTCATGATCCCATTTTGGGATTTATCATTCAAAAAATCTTTTACAAGGATGTTTCCGTATTTTCTGACATGCTTTTTTTATTCCATTATCACACATGAGACATTATCTTTAAAAAAAATACATATTAATAATTTTTGTTGATTAATATCATGTTATTATTTTATTTTTATAGTCGTATGCTCTTTATTATATATGGATTGAACATATTATTTTTTAAAACTTGTATAGGATAATGATCACATATAATGTATGTTATATTGTTGACTAAGTGAGAAGTACATGAATTCATGAAGACTATTTTTTTCAAACACAATATACTAATTCATTTGATATATGTATTTCTCATTAAATGGATATCCATGTTTTATTATGTTATAGGTTCCTTAGGTATAATTATAAAAGATATTGATAACTCTAATAGTGAATGAATTGGACATAATTGGTTGATGGGTGGGGATAAGAATTATATATCCTATAAATTCATTAAAAAAAATTATGATACAAAACTAGTTTGGATGTTTGCAGTATGTTGTTTCTAATTAAGAAACATTTTAGGATGGTGATATTGATGAAAATTAAAGCGTCCAAGAATACATCCTTGACAGGATATTTTTTAATACCTAAATTTTTTGAATTCATGTAGATTGAGATCTATATTATTTATAACCATGTTTTTTTTACTATTAATGATATATATTTATCAAAGTTTCATGTTTACTATGGCCTCATATTGATTCCATATTCATAGTATTATATTAATTTCAATTTTATACCATTATTTATATGCCCATAACCATAAACATTATATAATCCTGAATGTATTAAATAATTCACATTATGGATCTTTTCAGGTTTGTAGATTTAGATAATTAGGCAATAACTATTACATCTAAAATATTACAAAGTAGACACTTCTTCTCAATAAACTTTTTTATAAAATAAAATCTCTTAAAAAGAATAATAATTCTTTTCTTGATATTAATCTTCTTAAATTATTCATTTCTCTTACCCTTCCATATACCATGTGAATTTTTTTGAAAACATGGGATGATCATAAAATGCTCAGTAAGGGAGATAAAATAATTTAATTAATCATTATCTCATCAATAAATACAAAACACAATCTCTTTTACACACCTCATGAAATCATAAAATTTATGAATAACAAATACTTATCATAAATCATAAAGTTAATTTGTGATATCCATAACATAATTATGTTGTAGCTCTCACAACTATGTAAGAAGTTCTATTTGGAAAACCCATCACAGTATATTCCCTAAAACACATAAGAGAAAATTTAACGTTTACCTCCATCATGTTACCAAATTCATTGGAGATCTAACTCAGCTTCACCCGCCCTAGGTTTATCATGGAACCACCCGTATTCCTAATCAATTCCTAAGAACGATTACATAATCATAACACATGGAAAATCCTAAAGTAAAGATAACATTTCCAAATTTCTATAATAATATATCATTATAATATATTAAAATAATCAATACATTATAAATACCATTTTCAATACCAAAATACATATAAAGTGTTTATAGTATTAATTTTTTTTAAAAAAAATTGTACATGTTAAAGAATACGAATCTAAAATAATTCTCGCGGTGGAAGAAAGGTCATTGTCACTCCATACGTTAAAAAGCAATATTCTTTTTTTAATTTAGAATAATGATTAGTAGAAAAAAGATTCACATTGAATGAAATTAAATGTCAATGGGGTTTATACATCATATAAAGGAATGATAAATATAAATCAATGTATCCATCAATAAAAGGAGATCGAAACGAAGTCCCTTACCTCCTGTCTGACTTGAAAAATTTATTATTTTATATCTTTAATAAAAAATAAAGTTAATTTCTACATTCTTATGAACCATTTTCATGATTTTTTTTCTTTTTATATCACTTATTACCATGTTATTAACATTACATTATCATTTATGTTAATAATGGTTGTTTTGTCAATATTTGGTACTTGAGTCAAAAATGACCACATAATAGTTAAAACATTTCCATATGGTCCAAAATTCATTATATCCATATTTATATTCATGATTTATATATCGCATATATCATATATATACATTATGCATAATAGTACCCAACAGTTGGGGATATGTAATGAAATGCACAGTTCATGGAGACCCTAAGCCGTACGTACACATGAACGCTACATTCATTTCAATTTCATATTTAATGAAATAATAAAATAATGATACAGAGGTATATTATAATTCTAGTATAATATCATATATAATTTCCTTAACATAATCCTTTATACGTTTAACATATGGAATGAAAGAGTCATATCACATTGAGGGGGGGTAGTCTACACTTCCTCAAATAAAATTATCGTATTTACCAATTATTGAAACTATAAAGGTATGATATAAAAAAATAACCATAGAGAAAATAAAAATATACTATATATAACATATAAATAAATTTACATCATAAAGTCGAACATGAGGGGTGGTTCGAGATCATTGAATAATCATCGTTTCATTAGACAGTAGTTCGTCGTCCACAGAAGTAGTATGTTCATATCCATTAGATGGAGGTGCGTGGAAGTGTATCTCAAATAATTCTCATAAAACCATCCTATTATACTGAAGATACTGTCGTTGTTATAAAATAAGGGAATATAGAGAATTTAGTTAGTTGTAGAAGGAAAATAAAATATAAGAACTTGAGAGAAGGTGTAACCATTAAATTGGGTTAATTCTTTTGAAATCAGATATCTTGAATTTCCTTAAGCCTAAGGGAAGTATTATAGTAGTAATATAGGGATTTTGGGATTTTTAGATCAATTCTTGGATGATCCAATTAAATTGAGAGGTTCATGTAGGGGGTTAGAGGTGGTGGCCTTTTATAAGATAGATGGGGGGCTCTTCTTGAATGTTTGAACGTATTATTTTATAATAAAATTATATTAAGTTTAAAAATGTCCAAAACATAATTAATTCAATGATAAGGTGAATATAAGTCTAAATAAAATATTTCAATAATAATTGGATAGGTATTCGATATTTTTTAGTCGTTTTTTTATTTAACTCTTTGTTAACTTATCTAAATTTTACCATATCCTCTAATATATTCATACTATATATATAATATAATTACAATAAAATCCCAAGAGACAAAAATGGAACATTATTTACATTGTTAAGATCATATATGATAGTTGGCAGAATCGTAGAATGTTAGGATTATTTTATCATTTCATAAATTATTAACGGTCTTAAAATATCATTTTTGTAAATTTCTAAACTATTCATATCAAGACATTTAAAAAACCTATAATAACTTGATTCATTAAAAATAATTTAATTAATTTAAATATAACAAGTAATTATTATACATAAATTTTATTATGTAATAAAAAGTTTCACAAAAAATAAATTTTAATATTTGTAATATCATTTTTTTGAATCCTTTATTAAAGAAGCAGTTACCGCACCACCATTGTGTCAAAATTATGTTTGTTTATTTAATGTCTTGAAATTATAAATAAAATACTCAGATGTTGGAAATGTTTTTATCATTCCAATGAATATTTATAGTCTAATATATCACTTATATAACCTCATTTAAAAATAGTTTTATTAAAAGATATATGTTAAGGTTTTATTTTCCATATCTTTATATTAATTTTTATAAAATATCATTTTCACTTACAAGTGGCTCCATGGGGTCACAAAATCGTCCCAAGGATGCCCATGGACGAAAATGTATCATCTTATAGGATAATATACATGCTAAGGTAATTTATTAATATAATAATAACATTTTTTACCATTATTTACCAGATTTACCCTTTAGCTTGGGTAAATAAAATGATTACAGAAGTCACAATTTATAATGTCTAAAAATAAAAGTTATATATTTATAAATTTATGACTTAAAATTAAAAATACAGAATCCAATTTTCAAAATTTAAAACACAAAATTTTCAGAATTTAATTTAAAATTAAATTCTATTTTCAAAACCAAAAAGTGTGTTGTTAAGAAATAATTACTTTCAAAATATTGACACTTGTTTATGTCAAATTTCAAAGTGAAATTACATACAATTACAATAATTGTATTAAATGGTAAAAATATAATCCAATTACACTTTAAAACCAATTAAAATGTTCATTTAACCATATAAAAAAATTTGATTAAAAGGCAGTTTTGAATTAAAATTCATTATTTTTAACTATTCATTAAAAATGAACATTTTCAGAAAATTAACAAAATTTTAACCAAAGTAAAATTTTATGTCCTGATTCTAAAGAAGAATTTTATTTTTTTTCAAATAAAACATATAAAAGTAATGAAAACCAGATTTAAAAAGGGATTTCCATCAAAAGATTGTAAATCGACCTTTTAAAGAATAATATAGTATTTATTCTTAAAATTTGATTTATTCACATTTACAACCTTTAAATATTATTGGATCAATGTAAAAACATTTATAAAACATGTTTATTCATATTTTGGTTAGTTTCATTCATTCATTCAAATAAAATGGCTAGGTGTTAACAACGATTTAAAATAATGTTATATTTTTATTTTTCAGTATGACTCAGCCTTGTGGGAAACATGATATTTTTAGAGAAACTCATTGTTGCAGGGATCTTATGCCATCAAACATAGAATACCATCTAAATGAAAATTAATATTTAATTCAAAAATATTAATAAATATAAAAATGTCACATTCTTTATTAACCTAGGATGTAACATCATTCCCCCTTTTGGAAATTACGTCCTCACAATTCTTATTAACTTATCAAAAAAGTGGGGGTATTTATCTCTAATAGAATACTCATATTCCTGCATTCCATTTTCAATCATATGGTTATTCTTAAAAACCATTATCTGATGAATTATTTTATTCCACAACACTTTCTCTCTTGAGTCAAGATTATGGACTGGTTATTCCTATTAAAAAAGATTCTCTTCCAACTGAACTGCCTTTAGTCTCAAAACATGATATGGATCTTTCATATACGTTTTCAACAATGAATCATGAAAAACATTTTATACTAGGAAACAACATGGAGGTATAGACACTCTCAAAAAAATTGATCCAACATTCTTTATGATATAATAGTGTCCAATGACCCTTGGACTCAGCTTTCCCTTGTTACCAAAACACATCACACTTTTCCATAGAGAACCTTTGAGAAAGACATGATCATGTACCTCGAAAGATGTATCCTTCCTTTGGTTATTCGTATAAATTTTCTTCCTACCCTGTGCAGTTGTCATGTGCTTTTGAATTAACAGAACGTTTTTGCCATTTTTTCTACCAATTCGTGTCCCATTAGTTTTCTTTCACATAAATCATCCCAAAAAGCCAGTGTTCGACACTTCTTCCCATATAATTCATTAAATTGAGCCTACTATTTGCTGGAATTATTACTGTTATAATAAGAAAATTCAACCAAAGAAAGGTATTGGTCCCAACTTCCCTGGTAATCCATATAGCAAGCTCATTGAATATCTTCCAATGTCTAAATTTTTTATACTGAAATCTTATCTAATTGTTGATTGAAAGATGTACTAATATTTAATTCAGTATCCAATGAATTAGAAAGTCCTTTCCAATAGATATATGTGAACCTCCAATCACGATCATATACAATGTAGTGAGGAAATCTGTGTAACATAACTGTAAGAACCTGGTTCTTATTCTTGAGGTACGAGTTTCTTCATTTCACTTTTCCTTATGAGTTTTTGAGAAAATAAGGAAAATGGGGGGAAATAACAAATTTTGTGGGTATACACCATGCACTTTTCCATACGCTATATACTTTGGCCGTGTGGGATGAGTACACAGGGTGTGTAGCCATGCTGGTGATGAAAGGTGTAAAAACTGACTACATGCCATGTATTTTGTATTTTCACACCGTGTAGTCAGTTGGCAGGTGAATAGTAAGGTGGTGGAAGCAGGTTCCAGCTAAGCGACAGGACGCGCCGTGTAATCAAGGATTCATGCCATGTACTAATGTCGGCAGATGAACAATGCTGTGGTGGAATGAAGTCATCGAAGGAACTGTTAAAAAATGAAAAGTACATTCCATGTACTCAATAGTACATGCTGTGTAGTCTATTTGTTTCGCTTAAAATTGGATGTAGCCTCCTCTGTTCATAGAGGAATATTAGAATGCCAGAGGATCTTGGGGAGATGGGCAGGGCTTGGAGGACCTCTCGACCACACATCTGGAACCCATTTTCTGCACCATCTATCTCCTTGGAACCGCACGGGTGAGTTATTCCTCCTCCTTGCATACTTCTTGCCAATTATTCCTATAAGGGATTTAATTTGAGTTTTAAAGAGGTTATGTTAACCTTAGATCTATGTCATTCTTGGATGGTTCGAAGAGCGTCGTTCACGTATACCGATTAGGGGTAATCGAGGTAGGTGGTCTGGTGTTTAAATTACAACTACTCTGCATTTTTGTGTACCATTGTGCTACGAACCCATATTGGGGTGTCGTGTGGATGAGGCCTTGGCTGTTTTAAATACCTATAATTTTATAGGTAATTAAATGTAATTGTAAACTATTGTTTGGGATCGATGCTTGGATCCACGACCACTCCTGGTGTGTGATCCTTTGTTTAGTCGTCTGGCCAGGTTAAGCGAGGGTATACCGTAAATTTTAGCATGTCTTAAATTACCTTGAGTAGAATTGTATATAAACTACTTGTTTATATGTTGGGCATGGACCAATTACTTATTTTTCCTTAGGCCAGTGTTGTGATTTTCCTGTGGGCAGTGCTCTGTTCATCCTGAGGGAAATATCTTTTGTGCCTATGGGTAGTAGATTTTGTGCCTGTGGGCGACACCTCGTACCCCTATGGGAATTATTTGATATGCATTTGGGAAGATTCCTGTGGGTTTGGATTCTCTTTACTTGTGGGTAAGGGTTTGCATGCCTGAATACACTGACTATTTAAATTGAAAATTCGCCATGGTGATGTCTTATTTTGAATGGATGAACGAATATTAAATATGGTAGTATAACTCGTAATGTTATTTACTTTAGATTAATTATTAGTTTATTTCATTTATTACTGCACACTGCTGTTTCACATTTACACTGATAGTTGGGCACATGCCTCTGTTGGGTGCCTACAAGGATTTATTTCTCACACCCAGTTTGGGTCATGTCTTCGGCCCAAACAAACTATATTGTTGTAGGTGTGGATAAGGGAAACGATCCCTATACATGTACATGATTTTTTCCGAGGAGGTGAAGAGCATGGGACCAAGATTTGGCTTGAAATGCTTCTGTGTTTTGTTTACTCTACATAGTTTTGATTGGTTGTACCTTGTATTTTTGAGTTGTATTGTATTGTACTACAGTGTATCCTGTTTTGGCTGTTTTTATAGAATATGTGACATTCTGAATCTTTATATATGAATGCCTTTTCTCTTTTACATCTGTTGTATATTGTTAATGACTTCCTCTATTTTATGTTTATATATTTTATTCCACTACGCTACACTTTTATAAATGAGGGAATAGTTTACCCACTATCAGCCTTTGGCCCTCGCAGCTAGTCAGCAGCCTCTGGTGTTTGTGGAATTGTGCCTGAGGTAATGTGACCAACCAGGTTCGGGGAACTCGTTGAGTGGCAGCTTGATCCAGGATGTTACAAAGTGGTATCAGAGGTAGGTTCTCTCCATTTACTAACTATTTGGAGCCTTAGTCAGGGATATGATAGAAATCGTAGTTGGTAATAAGCTGTTCCTGGGAGTTGCTAACCTGTGTTCAGGGAAAATCCAGTCTACCTTGTATATTATCAATTCTTCTAATTTTGAAAATTTTACAGTTTATATGATTTTCACCGTTGGG
This sequence comes from Viscum album, assembly GCA_963277665.1. Classification (NCBI taxonomy): domain Eukaryota; kingdom Viridiplantae; phylum Streptophyta; class Magnoliopsida; order Santalales; family Viscaceae; genus Viscum; species Viscum album. The sequence goes on along the minus strand of OY728126.1, from coordinate 677,241,477 downwards.
TGACACATTTGTCATTGTTCTATTAATATTTTATCCATGAGATCTATTTAGTTGCAACCTGATGAGATGAGGGTATTCCATCTCAGGCATCGTTTAGGAACATGCTAAAAATCACATGACAAGCAGAGTTTCATGCCATGTAGGAGCATTAGAAATTGCATGTTTTTGTGATAGTCGTTGTGATAGAGAAGCATGTTGTTGTGATAGCTACTTTGATAAATACCTGCAATGTGATTGGGTATTTTTGTGTTAGTCTGTTGATAGGATGGATGCCAGAATTTTGTTTTTGGGGAGTATGGGCCCTCAATGACAAGAATTTTGTGGATCATTGACATGTTTACTTGTTTATAACATGTATAAGATGGAAAATTTTGATTCGCCGGGAGTATGGGCCCTCACAGGTCAAAATTTAGAACTAAGGTGTTGTTTTTCTGTATTTTATGGGTTCCAGAGTAGTTTCAGAGGCTTACTGTCCCAAAAACCCAGGATACACGCCGTTTATTTCCATGGAACCACTCCCTGTGTTCTTCTGTTCGGGATGTAAAGAAAACTTTTTTAAGTACACGTTGTGTACCCACAATACAGGTCATGTAGTCTCTTCCTGTGTCATAGACAGTGTGGGTGGGGAAATGGGGTAGGAATTGGCCTGTGGAAACACGCCGTGTACCAGATGTACACGACTTGTAGTGTTGACCCAGATTCCACCATGTAACTAACAACAAGAACAGTGAAACCTTAAGACACACACACCCTATCCACCGTGGAACACGCCGTGTAGTCTTACCTGCGGAACCGATCGTGTAGCTAAAAAACATAGGTCGTTGTTACCTCTTCTTGAACACGCCGTGTTCCTTTGGGACACACAGTGTATTACTTACTGGTGGGAGACCGTGTGTACTTAGCCGTTTGGCTAGGGAAACGTGGGGCTGTACATGCCGTGTGAGGGTGTAACACGCCGTGTGGTGTTATTAGAGTAGTCGTTCCTGTCACGAACGACACAGGCAGTTGGAAAATTAAACCATACAGACCATGTAGATGACATACACGTCATGTAGTCTTGTTCAATGGGATCTGTGTGTCTTATCCATGTAGAAGGACTCGGGTAGGGAAGGAGGATTCAAGTAGACGACATGTATTTAGTAGTCACGCCATGTGTTTGGGGTGTTACACGACCAGTTTAAGCTGGAGTACATGCCCATGTCAAAGGCTATTGAGAACACGCCGTGTAGTATTTATACACGTTGTGTAGGAATGTTTTGTAAATTTTGAAAACATTCTTTCTCTATTTCCATGTTTTTGGTCCTTGATAATATTGATCTAAGGTGTGTGTTTGACCTTGTAGATTCATTCCAATTAGATGATCACACGTTGTTTTCCAAGAGAGCGGCAATGATTATACTCCAGAGATGGTAGCCCATGGGCTACCTGTAGATCCTACAACAGAGCCAGAAGCGGTGCTAGCCGTTATACCAGACACAGGCACAGATGTGCAGTTCCGTGAAGGCTTCATGTGGTTCATGCAAACCTTCCAGGGAGCACCGCCGACTGCCATATCAATGGATGATCTGACTCGTATCTTCTAGCAGTACCATTCGCCTATGTTTTCAGGGGATGGCGGACCATAGGCTGCAGAGTCTTGGATGGATTTATTGCAGACTATTTTCAAGCATCATGAGATGCCTCCATGGTGGATGTTCAAGCTTGCGACTTATATGTTGCGTGATTCCACCAAGAGGTGGTGGGATGTTACCACTCAAAAAGAGCATCACAAAGACATGGTGTGGGATGATTTTCAGACATCCTTCTATAACTTCTTCTTCCCGGAGACGTTGAGGGAAGATCGAGGTTTAGTGTTTATGAACATGTAGTAGGGCACTATGTGGGTGATGGATTATTATTCTTGTTTCACCAAATTTCTGCGTTTTCACCTATTATGGTGGGTTATGAGACGTTGAGGGCTAGATGATTTGTGGATGGTCTTTGATATAACATCCAAGAATTGGTGAATGTTTTTAGGTTGACTACTGTACATGCTATTATAAACCAGACATTGATTACCAAGAAGAACATGTGGGAAGCTAGTGGTGCAGTCTAGGGTGGTTCAGCACCAGTTTCTGGTACTATTTCTACTAGTAAGAGGAAGAGACAGATGGACTTATCTCACGGTGGAAGTACCAGCTAGAATAACGCTTCAGATGGCCAGGTCATGTGATACTAGTGTGGTAAAGAGGGGAATAAGAGACCACAGTGTCCACATGACCAAGTGGAATGCCGAGCTTGTGGCAGGATGGGTCATCTGCAATGCTTTAGCTGGGAGTTTCCACTAGTGGCTAGTTTGAGGAGTTCTGTGCAGACTCCGCATGCAGGAGAAGGACCGTCAGATTATTACCAGTCAGGAAACTGGAATACATTAGGGAATGCATGCAGATATGGTGGTTGTGGCCGGGGTATCTAGACACCTAGATCTTAGCGACAATAGGGCGGGACAACTCTCTGTATCCAGGCTATGTCGTAGGGCCGCGACACTGGGCAGGCATATGTAGTGCAACAGACTGAAAAGGAGTAGGATCCTAGATCATCTACCATCATAGGTACTATTCTAGTAGCTTCTATATTAACTTAAATACTTTTTCATACGGGTGATACACATAGTTTCATATTTTTTTCCCATTTGAGAAGAGCCTTGGGCTCTGTGGTTCTTCATATTTCGATGTTATGATTCTAGACACTTCTTTGTGAATGGGAATGACATGTGTGCGTCAGTTCAAGGAGTGTACCCTTGAGGTTGGTGGGTGTCACATCCTGTGGGACCTCTATGTCATAGAGATGAAAACTTATGATTTCATTCTCGGGATGGAATAGTTGGTTCACATTCGAGCCCTTGTAGACTGTTATCATCGTAGAGTGTGTTTCACATCACCAGAGGGTGTAGAGTTTCTATACAAGGGTGAATGGGATGGTCAGGCAAGTCGAGGTGGACTAGAGCGTCGTGGGAGAGGGTAGTCACAACCCATCTTTTGAGTTTATATCAGGATAACAAGGGAACTCTTCATAAGGATTTCCCTCCACTGGTTGATCGTTTCAGGGATGTCTTCCCGGACAAATTTTTAGGTCTACCTACGGAGCATGAGGTGGATTTTTCTATTGATCTTGTTCTAGGAGCAACATCGGTATATATTCCTCCTTATAGGATAGCTATAACAGAGTTTCAGGAGATCAAGAGATAGTTAGAGGAGTTATAGTCCAGGGGTTTTATCTGACCTAGTTCTTCTCCTTGGGGTTCGCCGGTCCACTTTGCAAAGAAGGCGGGCGGTACCCTCAGACTCTGTGTGGATTATCAGAAGAAGAACCAGATGGCGGTTAAGAACTGATATCCCTGGACGAGGATTGATGATATTTTTGATCAACTTTGTATAGAATGAGTGTTCTTGAAGATTGTCTTGAGTTCAGTATATCATCATCTGCGCGTGAGACAATCATACATACCACATACAGCCTTTCGAAGAAGATATGGTTTGCACGAGTACATGGTTATGCCTTTTGGACTCACAAACATGCCAACAGTTTTCATGGCTCTAATGAATCATGTGTTCCATCTTTATCTTGATTATTTTGTGTTAGTATTCGTTGATGACATCTTGGTGTACTCTCACTCTCGACACGACCGTGCCACCCATCTTGAGATCATACTGAGTACACTAAGAGAGAATAATCTATTTTCTAATCTCTCAAAGTGGTACTTTTGGATGGACCAGATTCAAATCCTGGGTCATATCATCTCAGGGGAAGAGTTGCAGTAGTCCTAGAGATGGTGAGAGCATTAGTTTCCTTGGAGTAGCCTATGAATGTGTTTGAGATACGTAGTTTCTTAGTGCTGGCTAGTTACTATAGATTCTTCATCCAAGAGTTCTCTCGTTTAGAAGTGCCATTGACTGGTTTGACTAAGAAGGGAGTGAAGTTCGTTTGGATAGAAGCTTGTGAGACAGCCATTTAGGAACAGAAGGAAATGTTGACATCAGCACCAATCCTGATACTGTCATAGCAAGGGAAGAGTTATACAGTTTACTGTGATGCATCAGGTATTGGGCTAAGAGTTGTGTTGATGCAGGGCAATCAAGTTGTTGCATATGGGTATTGGTAGTTGAGGCCACAGGAGAGGAATTAGACAATGCATGATCTCGAGTTAAATGCATTTGTTCATGCATTGCGCTGTTAGAGACATTAACTCTTAGGAGAGGAATTTTTGTTTTTCACCAATCACAAAAGACTCAAGTACATCTTTACTCAGTTTGACTTCAACCTGAGACATCGAAGGTGGGTTTAATACCTTTAGTCCTTTGATTTTGAGCTTGCATATGCACCTGGTAAGGGTAACATAGTTGCTGATGCACTGAGAAAACGTCTCAGATATAGGAAGTTTATGAGGCCAATGGTGAGTGGCAGCTTATGTCATTGTTCTCTGAGATGCATTTGGAGGTGCACGACAGTCAGGCGCAAACCTATCCTTCATCATTAGCTGTGACTTATACCATCCTGTACAAAGTGTGTATGGAACAACTATCTAATTCAGAAGGCCTAGTTCTATGAGAGTCATTGGTAAGTGAGGACCCTCCTCCTGGTTGGACGATAGGCAATGATGAGGTACTGTGTTTCAATGGACGAGTGTGGGTTCCAGGGGATATACACGAGGAGTTGATGTGGGGGTTTCATGATTCATCTTGGGCAGTGCATCCCAGAGTTACCAAGATGTACCATGACTTGAGACTTCATTATTGGTGGTCGGTTATGAAGGGGGAGATATATTGTTTTGTTACTAGGTGTTCCACCTGTCAGTAGGTGAAGGTAGAGCATCAAAGGCCTGGTGGACTGTTACAACACTTACCCATTCCGGTATGGAATGGGATGATGTTGCGATAGACGTCGTGACTGCGTTGCTGAGTCACCTTGAGGCAATGATTCCATGTGTGTTTTTGTGGACAGACTAAGAAGGGTAGCTCACTTTTTTTCCGATCAAGGAGACCTTCGGAGTTGACGAGCTCTAGATGATTTATATCTGAGAGGTCGTACATCTTCTTGGGGTCCCTCATTCTATAGTTTCTAGATAGGGATACCCATATTATGTCACATTTCTTACAGAGTTTTTAGAGGGAACAGGGTAAACAGGTGCTTCTGAGCACATCTTACCACCCTCAGACCGATGGTCAGTCAGATCGTACGATATAGGTGCTAGAGGACATGTTGCATGCTTGCATCGTAGACTTTGGGGGTTCTTGGGGGAATCATATACCCCTTGTTGAGTTTTCTACTAATAATAGTTTTCCGGAACTATTAAGATGGTACCTTACGAGGATTTATATGGTATGACATACCGATCACCATTGTGTCAGATGGAGGTAGGTGAGGCAGCTTTACTGGGACCACGTCTCGTGCAGGAGACTTCTGAGCAGGTCCAGTTGATTCAGAAGCGGATGGCTACCACACAGTCTCACTAGGAATCTTATGATGATCACCACATACGACCCATAGATTTTGTGATAGGGGATCATGTTTTCCTGCATGTTTCACAGAGTTTGGGACATAGGCGGATCAGGAGACAGGGTAAACCCTGACTGGGGTATGTGGGGACATTTGAGATTCTGGAGAGAGTCATACCAGTTTCATATTAGTTATAGTTACCATAGAGGTACCGGGCTGATTATGAAATCTTCCATATATCTTAGTTAACCACTATCATTCAGACCCATCTCACAACTTTCAGCTAGTGGAGGTTGTGCTTCAGATAGATGCATCCTTTGAGGAGTATCTGATTCGTATTGTGGTTAGAAGCATGAAGGTTCTCTAAGGATGGTCAGTTCCTCTCGTATGTATGCTATGGAAACATTGCCGAGTACATGATGAAACCTAGTAGTGAGAGACCGACATACGTGCTCAGTGGCCAGAGTTGTTCTGAGATTTACCTTCACCACCCTTGGAAGGGAAATTTGGGGAAGAATTTCTTTAAGGGGGGGGGGGGGTTGTAAGAATATGGTTCTTATTCTTGAGGTATGAGTTTCTTCTTTTCTATTTTCCTAAATTGTTATTTGAGAAAATAAGGAAAATAGAGGAAAATAACATATTATTTGGGTACAGTCCGTTTACTTTTCCACACTCCGTGTACTTTGGCTGTGCGGGATGAGTACATAGGGTGAGAAGCCATGCTGGCAATGAAAGGTGTAAAAACCAACTACACGCCGTGTAGTTTGTATTTACACGACGTGTAGTAAGTCAGTAGGCGAATATTAAGGCGGTGGAAGAAGCCGCAAATTGAGCAACAATACATGCCATGTAATTAGGAATTCACGACGTGTACTCATGTTTATATATGAATAGTGAAAAATATAAAAAATGAAAATTCCACACCGTGTAGTCTGTTTTTTTTCATAAAAAGGGAATTAGCCTCCTCTGTCCATAGAGGAAGCGTAGAACGCTGGAAAATCTTGAGAGATATGGCCGGAGTGTTGAGGACCTCCCGACTGCACACCGGGAAACCGTTTTCTGTACTGTCAATCTCCTTGGAACCGCACGGGTGAGTACTTCCTCTTCCTTGTGCAGTTATTAACAATTATTTCTCTAAGGAATGTTATATGAGTTTTTATGTGGTTATGTTCAACTATAATCAATGTCTTTCATGGATTATTCAAGGAGCGTTGTTCACATACACCGATCAGGGGCAATCAAGGTTGGTTGTCTGGTGTTTAAATTCCAACAGATGTGCATTTTTATGTACCATTGTTCTACGAACCCATGTTGGGGTGTCATGTGGCTGAGGCCATGGTTGTTTTAAATACCTAAAATTGTATTTGTAATTAAATTTAATTGTGAACTGCTATTTGGGATTGCTGCTGGGATCTAGGAACACACCTGGGGTGTGTTTCTCTATTTAGCCGTTTGGTCAGGTTACCCATGGGTATACCGTAAATTTTTGAATGTCTTAAACTACTTTTTGAGGAATTGTATATAAATTGAATGTTTATATGTTGTTCATGGCCCGATTACTTGTTTAGCCTGATGGAAGTGTTTTTATTTTCATATGGGCAGTGCTCTATTCAGCCTGAGAGTAACTTCTTTCATGCTTGTGGGAAGCAGATTCTGTGCCTGTGGGAGACACCTCGTACAACTGTGGGCATTATTTGATATGCATGTGGGAAGATTCCTATGAGTTTGGATTCTATTTACCTGAGGATAAGGGTTTGCGTGACTAAGGACACTAACTGTTGAGTTAGAAAATTCACTGTGGTGATGTCTTATTTTGAATGGGTGAATGAATATTAAAGATGGAAATATAACTGGTAAAGTTTGTTAATTTAGAGTACTGCTTAGTTTATTTCATTTATTACTACACACTGTTGTTTCAAATTTACACTAACAGGTGGTCACGGGCCATTGGTGGGTGCCTACCGGGATTTATTTTTCACACCCTGTTTGGGTCATTTCTTCGGCCCAAACAGACTATATTTTTGCAGGTGTGGATAAGGGAAATGTTCCCAATACAGGTACATGATTGTTTCAGAGGAGGAGGAGAGCATGGGATTGAGAATTTTCTTATGATGATTCTGCGTTATGTTTACTCTTCTTAGTTTTGATTGTATGTACCTTGTATTTTTTAGTTGTATTGTATTGTTCGGTAGTATCCTATTCTGGCAGTTTTCATAGAATTCGTGACATGCTGCATCTTTAAATATGACTGCTGGTTCTCTTTTACTTAATTTGTATATTTTTTACAACTTCCACTGTTTTATGATTATATATTTTATTCCACTGTGCTACACATAGATAAATGAGGTCATAGTTTCCCCACTATAATTCCTTGTCACTCTCTACTAGTCGGCAACCTCTTGTGTTTGGGGAAATGCGCTTGAGGTCATGTGACCAACCGGGTTTGGGGTACCCATTGAGTGGAAACTGAATAAAGGATGTTATAATAACTATCTATTTATTGTTCAATTGCGAAAGTTGTTCTAGGGACATAGTATCTCGAATTGGAAGAAGACGATAAGATTTAGTCAATCGGTGAGCAATAAACAAGATTTCATTGTTACCTAGAGTAGTATTTGGTTATCCCACAATGAATCCAATGGATATATTTTCCCATTTCCTCTCTGGCAATGGTATGGATTGAAGAATCCTATTCAGTAACTATCACTATACTTTAACCTGTTGACATGTCAAAAAGTTCATAGTAATGTCAGAAATATCTCTTTTTATTCTATCCCACCAGTAATACTCTCGATGATCTCTATACATCTTCGTTAAACTAGGAAGAACTGAAAACAGAGAACTACGAGCTTCACATAACAACTATTTCTTCAACAGTGAATCAAAAGGACCACATAATCTCTTCCCAAAACTCAATAAACAATCTTTATCAATGTTAAATTCATGTAACATATCCTTCAAAACAAACTATACCTTTTTCTTCAACTCATTTTCTTCTTACTGCACATTAATTTTTCTGCTAAGGATGATTTCACTGACACCTGAAAAAAAACCAAGGAATTTATTGCACCAACATATTATATGCCAAAGTTCATTAAAGAATCAATAAAACTATCTTATTTCAAATTTATAGTGGTTAATGTCGAATTACACTTTCGACCCAAGGCATCATCCACTATATTTTCCATTTCTGGATGGTAATGAATCATGAAATTATAATCCTTGATTAATTCTAGTCATCTCCTCTATCTCTTGATTAATTATTTTTCAGTGAATATATATTTCAAAATTTGTTGATCAGTATATATTTCACACATTAATCCATACAAATGTTTCCCCCAAATTTCTAAAGAAAAAACAACAACAGCTATTCTAAATCATCTTTAGGGTAATTTATCTCATGAGTTTTCTACTGACGTGAAGCATAAGCAATTACCTGATCATTCGATAAAAGGACACATCCAAGTCCTTTCAACGAAGCATCACTGTAAATAACAAACTCACAATTTCAGGAAGTCAGTTCCAAAACTGGAGCATTCACAGATCTTCTATTCTATTATTGAAAAAACTCATCACATTATCATTTTCTAGATAAACGTGACACCTTTTCTTGTTATCTTCGTTAGTGGTCTAGATAATAGTGAAAAAATTTCAACAAACCTCCGGTAATAACCTACTAAAGAATGAATACTAAAGATCTCTATTATATTTGTGGGTATTGTCCATTCTTCAATAACATTTTTTTAGAAGTATTAATAGGTATGCCTTTTTTGAAACAATGTGACTAAGGAATGAAATTTATCATAACCAAAACTTACACTTTCTGAATTTCCCATATAGTTTCTTTTCATTTATGGTTTGCAAGAAAACCCTTAAATGACTTTTATTCTCCTCTTTACATAAAAAACCAAAATATAATCAATAAACATAACCAAAAAATAATCCAAGAACTCATAGAATATTCGCTTCATAATATCCATGAATACATTAATAGAATTCATTAAAAAAATTGGGATAACTGTAAATTCATAATTTCCATATCTACTACGAGTGGAAGTATTTGGAATGGATGTTTCCTTCACATTCAACTGGTGGTACCCCAACCTCATGTCAATCAATGAAAAATACTAATATCCCATGGTATGGTTAAGAAAAATCATAAATATGAGGCAAATGATACTATTTCCTAACAGTTATGTTATTCAGTGACCAATAATCAATGAAAAGTCTCATTCAACCATATTTGTTTTTTGCAAAACATATTGGTGATCCCCATGGTGATTTTTTAAATCAAAAGAAACCTTTATCTAGAAACTCCTCCAATTTCTTCATTAACTATAAAACGTCAATTTGATCCATTTGATAAGGGGTTTGAAAATTGGCTTAGCATCAAGAACTAAATCAATAGTTAATTCAACTTCTTGATCAGGTATTATATCAGGAAACTCATCGGAAAAACATCATGATAGTCATTTACCACTTAAACATCATTATTACAAACAGTTCTTTTGTTTCAACAATATGTGCATGGTTACATTCATATCCAACTTTTACAAGCTTCTTAGCTTCATGATATATTATCAAAAGTAAGGGTTCATGTTTTTTCACAAATTGAAATTCATTATAAAAATAAACATCTTTATCTCTGTATTAAATCATATCCTAATAAATGAAAATCCAATACATACATAAAATAACATCGTATTCTACTAGAGAAAAAAATAAGATTTTCAGGTAGATTCATTCCATGAACAAGGACATAAATGTCCTTATAATGTCTTTTTGTCTCAAAATTTCCTCTCAGTGTTTTTGCCATATGTTTAAGATTCGTATGATGAGATAAAATTCTTAATTTACTTGAAAAATTATTAAAAATAAATGAATGTGTAGACTATGAATAAAATAACACATTGGAATAATATTAATAAAAAAGTGTACCTGATACTACTTTATTATATGGCCCAAAATCTTTTGAAATAGTTGAAAATTATTTCACCACCACATTCTACTTGTAGTCTAACAGCTTTCCATCAATTGAGTTCTTCGTTGGACACTTATTTTCATAAAGACGCATTTCATTTCACTTAAAAAAAAATTCTGGCTGTAAATCATATTTTTTCATACAATGTCCATAATCTTTTTCAGTGCAATTATGAGCCTTATGTCCCATTTTACCACATCATTCACACTTACCAGAATTCAAAATAAATTCTCCAATGATATCTTTACCACAATTTTTACAAATTATAAACATAATTTTTATACCATCATACTTTTTTTTGAATATTTCATCCCATTTGTGTGCCACATCGCCCTCTTATTCTGTTATTTTTCAAAGAACACCAAATCATCAAAACACTCCATTTCAACCTTTCTACACCTTGAACATGTTCTCAATAAATTTTGAACTCACGGAAATCTAAATCCATCTGATACATTATCTTTAATCCTCAGTAAAAAGGATTGATGTTTCTATAAAGATCTGATATGAAATTTGTAGCATACCCTGACAGTCGAGTGAATTTTTTTCATAAGAATCCATTGTGTAATACTCCTACCTCAAATCCAGGGATTTTTTTCCCATCCTATGATGAACCACATTTGGAAAATATTTCTCAAGAAACATACATTTGACATTATCCCAATCAAGGGCATCAATCTCTTCACTAGCCCTAATAATTTTAACCATTGACCACACCTGATTGGATTCAACTTCAAAAAAAGAAACAAAGAGAGTAACCTTTTGATGTTATGAACACCCCATGACATTGGAAATCTTCACTAGTTTTTTAATACACCATTTAACTAGAACATGGTTGGATGACCCACTTAAAGTTGGGGGATGTCACCCATGAAATGCTCTACTACTAACATATTCCTTTGTGGTTGATCTGGATGATCTCGTGCATGGATACCTCCAACATTTATAGACTGATTCAACTATACCATCATTGAATCAAACTATTCAGTTCCCATTCTGACCATCTCAGGTTGTTGATTTGAAATGTTGTCTTCCTCCTTTTTTCGTCCCTTAATAGTTGCATTGTTTCCTCTTCGGAAAAATTTTTTAACAAAAGAAATATCTTAGGCAAAGAAACATGGTTATATATTAATGCAATATCATTTGAATTATTCCATAAATTAATTTATGGTTATTAATTTAACAATATCCTAACTCCAAAAGTTGTGAAACATGACCTTTGATACCCACTATAAGGCCCCAACAAAAAACTTTACATAATCTCGAATTAAGATAATAATTCACATTGAGAATATTTTATGGTCTAGAGATTTAAATAATTAGACCATTACTATTACATATAAAATATTAAAAAGTACACACTTCTATTGAGTATCCATTTTTTTCATAAAATAAAAACTCTTCAAATAAAATAAGAATTATTTTCTTGATATAAATCTTAATCAATTATTCCTTTCTCTTACCTAGCCTCATACTCTGTAAAAAACATATCAAAAATAGTGGATGATTATAAAAATCTCAGTAAGGGTGATAGAATAAAGAAAGAAACCATTATACCATAAATACATAAATGACACAAACTCACTAACACACCTCATGAAATAATAAGATTTATAAATAACTAACTGAAATCATAAATCATAATGGTATCTTGTGGAATCCATATCATACATATGTTTTATCTATCACAGCTACGTAGGGTGTTACATTTGGAATACCAATCCTAGTATAGTCCCTTAATCTAATGGGATAACCAGTAACGTTAACCTATGTTACATTACCGAATGCCTTAGAGATCTATCAATGCCCAATGCGCCCTAGGCTTATCCAAGAAGAACTCTTATATGTAAAAAATTTTCAAGAACTATAACACAATCAGAAGACATAAACAAGCATAAAAATGATATCATTTCCACACTCCAACAATAATATATCATTACAATACATTGACAGTAACAATCCATTATCAAAACAGTTTTCAATAACAAAATACCTAAAAATATTTTATGGTATCTATTTTCCTTTAAAAACATTATTTCTTGTTAAAGATGACAAATATATAATAATGCTCACAGTGGCGGAAAGGGCGTTGTCATCATGTAGTTTAAAAAGAAACATTATTTTTTTCATTTAGTATAACAATTATTATTAAAAAGAATCACTTTTAAAGATATTATAACTCAATGCAGTTTATACATTGTATAAAGGATAGTGGAATATAAATCAAAGTATGCCTCAATGAAAGGATATTTAGATGAAGTCCCTTACCTCATGTCTGGCTTGACACATTTATACTTTAATCTACATAATAATAAACTAAAGTCAGTTTATACTATCATAAAAACCATTTTAATGTATATTATTCCTTTTATATAAATTATTAACACATTATAAACATTACATAATCATATAAGTTAATAACAGTTGTTTTGTCGATATTTTGTACTTGAGTCAAAAATAAACTTCTTAAAATTACATGTTGTCCATGTGTTAAATAGTCCATTGTATCTATAATGTTATTCGTGATTTACGTAAACATATATCATATATATTCAATATTTCTAATAGTACATAACATTTGGGGATATGAAATGAAATGAACCATTCATGGAGACGGTAAGACGTACATACGCATGAATGCTACTTTAATTTCTATGTCATATTTAATGGAATGAAAACATAATGATACATAGATATATTATAATTATAGAATAATATCATATATAATTTCATTAACTCTATCCTTTATACATTCTATGTAAGGAATTAATGATTCATATCACTTTGATGTGGTGATAGTCCAGACTTCCTCAAATGAAATTATCCTATTTACCCATTATAGAAACCAAAAATGTAAGATATAAAAGAAAAATAAAGAAGAATAGATAAAATATAAATACAAAATATATCACATATAAATAAAGTTCCATCATAAAGGCCACCATGAGAGGCGGTAGGTGATAATTGAAAAATCAACGATTCGTGAGGTGGTAGTTCACCATCCACATAAACTATAAATTCATATCCATGAGATGGAGGTGAGTTGATGGGTAGTTAAAATAATCATCATAATAACATCTTAGTATATTGATGTTATTGTTTTTGTTATAAAATAATGCAATAAATATTTTTTGTTTTTTGGAAAAAGAAAATGAAAGAAAAAAACTTTTGAGAAGATGTTTCCTCTAAATTGGGTAACTTCTGGTGATTTGATCCACAATGATCTCTTGAAATGCCTTAAACCTTAGTGAGGGATTATAAGAGGAAACTAGTGTTGTTGGGAGATTTTATGAGTAGAGTTTTGATGTGACATGGGGCTTGAGAGGTGTGTGTAATGGGTTAGAGGTTGTTTCCCTTTTTAAGAGGGAGGAAGGGCTCTTTATAGGTTTTTGATAGTATTATTTTGTTATAAATTTATTTTCTATTCAAAAATATCTAAAACTTATTCAAATAGAATATAATATGCATATAGGTCTAAAGAAAATCATATAATAATAATTGAATATGTATTGTATATTTTTTAATCCTTATCTTTTTTATTTGACCCTTTGTTAACTTCTTTAACTTTTACCATGTCCTCTTATATATTCATACTATATGGTTAATATATTTACTATAAAATTCAAGTGAAACTCTAAATGGATCATTAATGACATTTCTAACATCATATAAGTAATTTTTTAGAATATTATATTTTTTTAATTATTTTATCATTTAATCAATTATTAATTTTTTTAAAATATCATTTATTTCAATTTATATACTATTCATATCAAGACATTTAAAAAATCTATAAAAACTTGATTCATTCGAAAAAACCTCATTAATTCAAACATAACACATCATTATTTTAACAAAAATTCGTGGATGGAACAAAAATTATAAAATAAATTAATTTTGATACTTATAATATAATTTATTTGAATCTATTATTAATGATGAAATTAATGAATAACTATTGTCTCATAATTTCATTTATATATTTAATGTATAAAAATAATACGTAAAAAATAATAATGTAGGAATTTTTTTATCTTTCTAATTAATATTTATATTAAAGAGGTAAAAATCATATAACCCCATATGAAAATGGATTTAGTAAAATATATATCATTGGGTTATATTTTCCTTATCTTTAAATTAATTTTTATAAAATGTCCTTTTCACATAAAAGTACCTCCATAGGGTCCCAAAAAAGATCCACAAATTCCCATGGTCTGAAAAGTTTCAGAAAATAGGAATAAAACATGTGTTAGGGTAATTTTATATTATTATAATATTATATCTTACCCTTATTTATGAGATTTACCGTTTAACCATAGCTAATAATATATTTACGGATGTTACTATTCATGATGTATAAAAATAAATGTTACCTATTTAAACAATTTTGACTTCATGATTCCAAATATGGAATCCATTTTTTCAAATTCAAAACCTATAAGTTTCATAAATTAATTTGAAATTAATTCCCATTGATAAAACCAAAAGTCGTGTTTTTAAGAAACAATAACTTTCAAAAGATTAACACTTGTTTATGTCCAATTTTAATGTAAAATTACATTCATTGACCATAATTGTATTAAAATGTAAAAATAGAAAACAATTAAACTTTAAAACCTTCTAAAATGTTAATGTAACGATATTAATAAATTAGATTAAATGGATGTTTTGAACTAAAAGGCAATATTTTTCACTATTCATTAAAAAATGAACATTTTTAGAAAAATACCAAAATTGTGACCAATGTAAATTTTAATGTCCCTATTCAAAATGATATTTTTATTTTTTAAAATATAAAATATTAAAGTATTGATTAATAGATTTAAAAAGGGTTCTCCATCAAAAGGCGGTTAATCAACTGTTTAAAGAATAATAGATTATTTGTGATTAAAATTTGATTCATTCACATTTTAAGACTCTAAATATTTTGTGGATAAATTTAAAAACATTTTACAATCCTCTGTAATAATATATTATTTAGTTATATTCATTCCCACTAATAAAACATCCAGACACTAACTACTATTTAAATCAATTTTATATTATTATTTATCAGTATCACTCCGACTTATGTCCAACATGAGATTTTCAGTGAAAACCATTGTTGTGTTTCTGGTACACCATAAAACATATAATACCCTTTAAAGAAAAATAAATTTCTAATTCAAAAATAATAATAAATATGAAAATGTCATATTTTTTATTTACCTTGGATTTTACAATTTTAATTCAGTTGTAATAATTTCCATTATTGATATTTTTCACAACCCAGATTATGTATCTCATATCCTAGGTTCCAGATAAACTAGTTGAGATTGTAAGATTATATATATAACACATTATAATGATGTTTTCAATGATGTTGAAGGAATTACATAAATTAAGTGGTTTCGTATATAATAGAGAAATTGCCTATTGGATATAATGATCATGGGATTTATCAATCAATGTTGTATTATATTCATGAAGCCATCAAACCACTAATGATCTTTCTGATGAATCATATTGAATAATTATATTGATTCTTTATTAAGGATGGTTATTTCTATGATCATATAGCTGTTATCAATAATTCATGTAATTTATATATCTATGAGAACATGAACTAAGAGTATAGATCTGAGGTGTCACAATATATGTATTTATAAATTTTAAGATTTTATTTAACGAATATCTAAATAATAGAGGATAAGAGGTGTCACACTCAATTATGTGACCTATGTGGGGGGGGGGGGGTTATAGTAGAATTAGGTCCTGAAATATGGTAACCACTATAAAATTAGAATAATGAAAGGAATACCTCATGGAATGAAAATACAGTTTTCATTAAGGGTTTAATTTTTCCCTTTATTACTCTTTGAATCTAGATGAAAATTCTATATCCAATGTATTAATGTATTAGTAAACAATGGATACCACTTCTTTAATCGATATATTTTTATTTGTTCTTTTTTATTTTTCATAGACTAGAATATTATATAATATTCTTCCAAAACAAATATTATTTGTAAATTTTATTTTAAAAATATGATGGATTCAATAATCCATAATCAAAATAATGTTTTTATTAATTTTAAACAATAAACATTGAATTTATAAAATCAATATTGATTTGATATAATTTATTATTATTTTATTTTTTTCATATGTTTTATTTTTTATTTCATATTTATATATATAATAATGAATTACTCGATTTGGGTTTTAATAAGAGATTGGTCTTTAAATGTATTAAATATAACTAAAAATAATAATCTATTCAATAAATCTTTTTTAGATATTTTTAGATAATCATTCCATTACCTAAATGTGGGATTCCCCATCATTAAGAAAAAATAAAAAAATCCTGAAAATTGTTTCATGAATACAAAACCTATTTAAAAATATATTTCCATATTATTATAAGACATTAGAATTTTTTATTTTTTTATTTATTTAATTAAAATATTTTAGATTGTGATTATATTTAAATGTTTAAAAAATATCAAACATATTATTCATAATAAAAAATAATAATGCACCACTCTTATTAATTTTATGTTATTTGATGGAGAGATGTATTTATTTATTTTCAAATTTTCATGATAAATATCCTAAATATTATATAAAAACCCATATAATTTAATATTTTTTTTGTAATTTTTTAATTTTAAAATAAATACAAATTATTTTTTAAATTTAATGATAGAAATTTGATATTATATTTATGTGAAGTTAATGTTTTATATTGATTATCATATTTGTAAAATAGTATTTTTTGAAAGCTGTATTCTAGTTATTACTGGTAGAGAACCTCACTCGTATAGAAAACCCCCAAAACACTGACTACATCTATCAAACAATCAATATAATCTATTTCGGTTTATTATAGGCTCCAACTGGCTAGTAAAACTCTCCAAACAGTGATAAAGTTGAATGAACAGTTTACAATACTTTGGATATATATATATATATATATATATAAGCTAACTGACCTCATAAGCATATATCTTTGTAAAAATACTCCAATTACAGTTCTATTAGGATTCAAAATCATCAACGTAATGATTTTCTATAAACTGGGAAGCGTGTATTATTACTCAGTCAGAGATCCATAACAAAATTAGTACACCAATTTCCCTTTAATATGGAATCACATTCATAAACCATTAACAATCATAAAAACACTAATATTAAGCACCAATATAGGCATAATAAATCGAATCACATAAAGCCTTTATGTATAAAATAACTCCCATTATTTTTATATCTAAACAACATGTCACAACGTGTTAGTAACCAACTCCAGATTCCACCCAAATAATGATAATAAGAGATGTATTCATGAATTATGTCAAAATGGAAAAACATAATAATAATATTATGATTCATCAATATAGATTGAAAATCAAATAAGGTCAATTGTGAATCCATCCATTATGAGTATAAATAGACACCTTGGAAACAACATTGTCCATAAATTGATACATCCACTTTCCTGTTTTAAAATAAAACTTCATTCTAATCACCTATATCCAAAGATAAAATGTTAAGAAAATAGTTGGAATTAAATTAGAGTTATGATTCAATAAACAGTTGATGAGTAGCCAACCCAGTCTAATTTTTCAATGGTATAGATCATGGTATTAAACCCAATCAAGATGTAGTTATTATAAGAACTATAATTTAACTTCCCTATATAGAATAACATTATTCATTGAGATATAATTGAGTGTTAATAATTATGTATGATGTTTTTTATATTTTTAGAATGGTTTTATTCTTGTTTTAGGGGAGGAGGTGAAGTATTCTTGATAAAAAGAGTGTGTACTTTCTAAAGGAGGGACATTATGGATTTAAGACTATTTTTCCTATTTTTAATATTTCATTTTATTCATCATTTTCTATGTAATTTAATATTTACACCAATATAGTTATAGAACAAACTTTGTTGTTGATTTGAATAATTTTTATCCCCACAAATCCCCTAAGTTCCTTCTTCTTTTTTCAGTTCTTTTAATTTATTTCATGATTCTAAGATAATATTTTTTCTTACTAAGTATAAACTAAATTTTTTTTATTCAGAACTAGTAATCCTATTCTAATAGTTTCCAGATATTCATGAAAAATTTGAACATCAACAAATTTTTATTAATTTAAATTTCATGAATCTGAATGGAATAAAACATTAGGGTATGGTGATTACTAGATATATTACATATGAGTTAAAAATAATAGATATTTTGAGTTTATAAGAATTTCTCTGCTAAATTTATACATTTAATATTTAAATCAATGAGAGTTAGTTCGCTCATGTTTCCACATTTCCAACAGTCATCCATTAAAATATTGAAGGTTCTTGAATCCTTATGTTTAATATGTATTTTTTTCTAAATTAAAATATAATTTATATTTCAATATGGTGATGAGAAATGAAATAGATCATCATATATTATATTAAGAATCAATTATAAAAGAACAATGGTATTAATTAATTTTTAGTATATTTCATTTTCACTAACAACATTGAATTATTAACTGTTTTGTTTCATTTTTAAATTGAATAATAAAAATACATATTAAATTAGTAAAAAAGGAAATATCATGGTATAAAAAGTTTAATAGAGAAAAATCATGGGTTATTTAATATATTTATACCTAAGAAAATCGAAATATTATTTTTAATGAGCCCCCAAAAAATAAAATATTATTTTTTGCCTTTGTTTGAAAGAAAAAAATATCAATTCTTGATTTTGTTTGTTTATTATAATAATAATATTTTGATTAATAGAAAATAATTTTTTGAAATATAATCTAATAAGAAAATTAAATTCACATAAAAATTGATCCAAAATACATGTGATCTATTATAGATAGCCATATAAATTTTTCATCAATTGAATCATTGTAAAATTTAATTATACAACGTTCTTTAGTAATTTAATCTAATTAGTCTACATTATAATATTATAATTAAATTAATACACCATGGATGAAAACCTTATTAACAATAAAAAAATATTTTGGGTTACATTTCAACCAAATTTCACATTAAAAAAATTATATTGTGATTCTGATTAGTCATGTATATTTCGAATAGAAACACGATCTAATTCAATTGTTTAAAAATAATCATGTTCATTCACAAGATGAAATATATATCGAAATTATAGTGTTCAAAAATGTATATAGAATATTGAATGAAATTGGTGTACATAAAGATAAATTTAAATGGATATCATTTCCCACTTCAGTAATTGAAGACACAATTTAGTCATTTAAAACCCAATAACAAAAATAAGACTAGAGGTTAAAAGAATTAAACAAATTCCATGATTAATTATTTATATCAATTGAGATTATAGATTTCAAGAAAGTGATATATATTATTTAAAATGATTGAGGAAAAATTCTGTACATATATTTGGTGAGAAAAAATAGTCGTCTTGTTATCTTCCACACCACGTGATACTAGATAATAACATTATTTTTTTTATTGAGGATTTATCAATATTGATAGTAATATTTAGGATTAATCCTTGATAGGTTTATCAATCGAACATGGAACATCAGTTCTGAACCAGAGTTTTACATTACCTCATGTGTCCCTCCCTATACGAAAGTGGATACTGAATATTAGTAATGTTATATGATTATCACTGTGTACACTACACCATAATTAACAATCCATAAGAGAAATAATAATTAATAAACAATATTATCAATAATAAAAATAAATGTGAAAAGCATATTTACTACATTAAATAAATGTAATAAATGGGGTCCCAATTGGTAAATATGAACTGGAGTACTGAATTTAGTATATTTATTTATAAATAAAACAGTGTGGTCCTCCATAATCCATTTTTTCCACAACCAGTTAAATGAAAACCTTAACCTTAATCATATCTGAAGTCATTTTGATTACATGAGAAACCCTGTTCATTCATAAGGATTATTTAATAAACCCAATACAATACTTCTAATGAGTCCTTAACAAAGATGAACATGTAAGAAAGTTCAAAACATAATAATAATTAATGTGTAAGAAAGAATAACATAGTATTATACCTAGTGTTCCTACACCAACAAAGCTTCAACTATACCCCTGCCATAAGTAAATCATCTCTATTCCAGATATATAATTGGGGAGATAATAGAAAGAACAGCAACTAACATTTGTTCTTATGAATTTGTAATTGAAATTCTCATGGAATCTTGTTCACATGATAATAACTTTTTCTAAGGCCTCAAATAATACATGATTTTAGAAAATCACTATACATTGAGTGATACATGAAAATAATTAGGAATTTAGAAACCTAATACATAAAATCTAGTAAAATATTTCATACTCTACATGGGATTCCATGGAATCATCATGTTTCAATCCAACTCTGAGTTCTAACATCACCATCTTCAAATATACTACACACTACACATTTATGTGATAATTATGTCATGATGGACAACCTATTCTAAGTACTGAAATTAAAACCTCAAAAACTCATGTTTCAAAATATAACCTGGTATATAATAGAATAAAATATTAACATCATGATAATAATATACTAATACATGTACGTGGTATCGACATCAAATACGGAAAAATAAGAAAATAAATACTCAAGGGATCAAGCCTTATAAGAAATAATTAGAGGATACAAAATCCCACATGTGAACATAATCATGAATGGTCATAATGGAATTCTAATAACAATAATTATAACTAGATAAAAGTGTATAAATGATTCGCAAATGGTAATGGACTTTCAAACTAATTGTTATCATCATAAACATTAAGGGTAAACCATAGTGTGTAGTTTGAAAGTTAGAGTGAAATCATCTAAATTAAAAAACTCATCCTCATTGTTTTTATATTTCAAGACGCATCAATGTGGAAGGGTAGTCAAATCATGCATCTCACCATGGATTCCTATATATAATTCTATTTTTTCTTTCAATAAAATAAAACTATACTTGGTGTTATATCAGTCTCTTTAGAGGATAATAGAATACAATCCTCAGAATTCAAAATTATCTCACTTCATAAGAAGATAATCATTCATAAATATTAATTAAAATTGAATAATTTAAAATAATATCCTATAAATAATATAATTTTTGAGAAAATATATATTAGTAATTTCAATGATTTTGAGTTATTATCAGTTCAAGGGACCATAAAAAATATTATTCTTAAGTGCCAGGAAGATTTATTTTATAAATAATATATGAGAGTATTTTAAATAATTATTACTCATATTTTATCCACTAGATATTAAGCACTCAGAATAAATGAGAGACGCTGCACATCCATGCAAGGAAAATGATAAAGTGGGTTAATTTTTTTAAGTATGGTTTCAACAAAATAGAACATGGGAAACAAACTATAGTACTCCGAATCATTTAAATACACAAAAAATACTGTATAGTTCTACTATTATAGAAAAAAAATTTGCAGAAATTTTTTACACATTAAAAAATAAATATATTCATATTATTTTGCGTTTATGAAATTTATAATAGTAGAGTATTTATTTTCATCAATAAATATGATTCATTTACATTAAATGATACATGGATTCCATTATCATGATTTTTGGTTTTTAATAATAGTCAAATATGAGTTTAGGGTTGTGATGATGTAGAAAAAGGAGATAAAACTGAAAAATATGTAAAAAATGTTACCCTTAAGTATAGAGTATACACCGTGTAACGGTAATATGGTTTTACACTTACATAGTGACATACAACCTTATAAAATGTTTATAAAACCCTATTGACCATTATAAATATGATAGATACCCATACATAGTCTTGGAAAACAATATATTATACCTGAAGACCCTTACATAGTGTGGGGATACAATTATGTGTTCTCCATCATACCATTACAAATTAGCCTTATGTGTTCCAGTACCATTATGAATATCCCATTATAAAAGCATGTATAATTACACATTCCATATTTTACTGATACATATTGTATAGAAAAACCAATATACCCTTACAAAACACATGGTTAATATTACACAAAGGTTATTTATCCTTACGTAGAAGCCTGAAATACACCCTTACCCTTATGAATCATGCCTAATCTCTTGTTAAACAAATGGAAAATTTATTTTACCCTTAATGAGTGTCTACTAATCTTACTTAATCCTTTTAAAAATGGGTTTACCCTTATAATGGTTATCTAAAACAACTTTTCACTTACCCAATTCCATAAAATCAAGATTAAAGGAAGATTTAAATAAAAAATTTATATTTTCACATGATAAGAGTAATAAATTAGATATAAATAGTTTTTAAGGATCAATTTCAAATAAGGAATATTACAATATTCCCATTTAATAAAATCAATTTCTAGAGATGTATTTCATGTCGACATTCAGAAAAATAATTCTGTTAGGAACAAACAACATATTTTCACCCCCATCCCTCCCAAAATATATCCATACTACCTCCAAATATAGATATGTCTTCCCATATTCCATTGAAATACCTTCTCACTCGAGTTTATAATTTTCACTAGATGATCTTAATAATATGTATCTAGCTCCAACACAACATCCTCACATTTTATAACATATGTCGTATCGAGAATGTACCTCCAGATCTGTGACATGTGAATCATTTCATGGATAAGCCAGTAGAGTGAAAGAATATCATGACAATATGAAAATTTACCCACCAACATGGTGATCCCAAAGGGTCTAACAACCCTATTTCAGTATTCCCATACATCATTAAAAAATGATTCCTCCATCGAGGTGTCATGCACAAGAAAACACCCTAACCAATAGTGAACACCAAATGTTACCTCCTCCCACATGAATATGATCAATGTCATCACCATGTGGAGAAAAACTGATTCATAATGAAAAAACCACTCTCTTTGGTATTATACACCATATTAGGATCAAAAATTATTTCATCATTCACAATATTCCAACATAGTAGTGAGAGGTACAATTATACAATAAGATCATCCAATGGCCCATTAATATATGTTCCTAGAATTGGTTTTCAAAATATTTCTAGATGAATACAAGGTGCTCATATCAATCTCCTCTGATGTCTAAAACATTATCATGTATAATATCCTATAATAGGAAAATACTCATCATAGAATTTATATCTATCTGGGGATGATTCCATACCCCTATACATCCATATAAACTAGAAAAGTCACATGCTTTAATTCTATATCTTCATTTTACAATTATCTAACAACCACCTAATGGTATATAATACCCTCATATTATCCAGAATAATATAAATTGAGAATACTTATCACACTTTTGTAATGATCACATCATTTTCAACTAACAAACACTGCTGTATTGGGTCACCTCTGTCTAGAAGGTCAAGCATTTCACACACCTTGGGAAAGTGTCATCTTCATCATTTAATCCTTAAATTAATGTTGATTTCACCACTATGGGGGAAAATTTCCCAAATAAGTATTCTTCAAAAGATTTTATCATCTATAAAATCAACAATATTGGAAAGATATGGCTCATTCCATGGTATTTCTATTAATCAATGAGATCAACTGTTTATTGAACATATGATGCACTAGTGATATGTTGTATTGATAAAATCCTTATCTGTTATTTGAAAAGATTATAATTAGTTTTAATATAGTTGGACTATTTTATTACCATTTACAATATTACTTTGGATTTTTTATATTTTTTTTATTTCATTGGGTTATTTATTGACATTTTATATATTCATTTTCAATAATAATTTTTATTCCAATTATGTATAATCCATTATATATGATTATTTCATTTGAATTATTAAGTTATGGATGAGAAATATCCTTATATAGAACCATAATTTTTCTATAGGTAAGGATAAAAAATTTATTATCCAAATAAGATAGTTTTTAACCACTAAATGAAAATTCATTTTGAATGGTCTTGAAAATATGTTTCAGAATTTTGAAATAATGGAATCCTTCATAATTAAAAAAATCATTGATTTTCAAGGTAATTATTTTATTTTATGGAATAACCATGGATATAATTCATGAAAAATTGAAAAATTATATATTATTATTTGGTATTTTTTTTTCTATGTTTGGATCAATATATTCATTAAATGGATGATTTTTCATTTATTTACCTTTATATGGTGATTATTCCTTGTTTATTAATAGATTAATCTCTACAAAATCCCTTATTGTGCATCTACTATCATCAATTCATTATTCTTATTTTCCCTATGTCACTAGTAGGTATTTTTTGATTAATATGAATGAAAATTCTAAGGGTAATATGGGTGTTCTCAAGGAAAACACTTGGGTATTTTCAATTTTTAAATTTAATTTGAGATTCAATTAATTATATAGTATAATAAGTCTACTAAACCTTACTATAACTTATGATTTTTTTTGTATAACCATTCAAATGTAATAACTTTGACACTAACTCTAAGCAACAAGGGTTAGTGTCTTCAATGAAGGAATCAAAGGACGCTGCATATAAATGACGGGGAAAAGATGATGGAAAACAAAAATTTGTGAATAATACCCAATTAAATAATTTATGAATAATTCTATGTACATTATAACATCTTCATATTTTTAATTTATTTGTTATGTGATTTTTCTAAAAATGCATCCCAATATTGATATAAAATATTGACATGGTTCTAGAACAATTTACCTAGTGGTAATAAATCCAAAAAGGCATGTCAGGCATGGGATGAGCATTACCTGGTATATGAAAACTGACCATATGACAAACATGGATACACACTTATAGGTATAATCATTAGTTAATTCAAATATTATTTCAATATAAATCAAAGTATTTGAGAATGTTTTTATATTTTAAATAATTCCTATTGAAAACTGGTTGTTTATTATGAGTTAATCCATGAAGAATTTTTTCAATTTATGTTATGCGACTAACTAGTTTCGGTATTTAACATTATGTTTCATAATTTTATGATCATGTGCATTATATTCCATTATATAGAATAAAAAAATTTATTGAATTGGAACCATATCAAGGCATGTACCTAATGTTGGGATTGTCGCCCTGAAAAAATAATGAAGTAATAACTGGGGCTGTCTCAAGAATATAAGATATTATAATGATATTTGAGTCAAATTACTAAGAGTATCTGAAATAATCATTACAATATGATGAATCTTAATGATCCAAAATGTGATTAAACATTTATAGACATATCTATGAATCAACATACTCTATCATTCAATGGGGATAGAAATCCATTTTTAGCTAATAAATGGATATTTTTTTAGAGAATGTATTTCTCATTAGGGGGATTAATATAAGGGAGAAGTTATTCCTAGATTTATATCACCTCTTATGGTTTGTAGATCAATGGTGTTTTTGGATTCAAAACACTTGTATGAGGAGGAAATGTCAATAATGAAATGGAATATTTTTTAGAACTTTTCTATGAAAATAATTTACCTTTTGATCAATGAGATGATATTGAATGTAAATTATTGAGTCTATGGAAAAATGAGGATAACAATGTTGTTAAGTGTGAATATAACATTAAAAGGTCATACAAGCATACTATATACTAAAAAAATATTCCAAAGTGTTGTATTTTATATTAATTTTATTTGTTAAATCCAATTACTCTATGGAAACAAGTATTAAAATCCCTACCATCATATGAGGATATAATATCATTTACAATCATTATAGAGAAATGATTCTCGAAGACATACAACATGGAATATAAGTATATGGAAAAGCGTATAATAGATAAAAAAGAAAAATGGGAATAATAGAAAGGATTATATTACCATATATAATAATTGTTGAAAGAAACACCATTGGACTTGATTTTGTGGAATGCTATTTTACTACAACTATGGAGATAAGGACACCAGGAGCTAGATTTCAAGAGAAGTAATTAATTTGTTGATATTCAATAATTTAGTAATAAAGATACGTTGAATGATGCAAATGAGTTACTCATGCAGCATGTGAATATTCCTCACCATAATATAATTGATTAGGGTCATGATTATGATATTAATATATCCAAAGTAGATTTATTAAGGGGATTGTGTATCCTGATTACATAATTATGATATAGATGATTTTTATTAATGATATTATCACTACAAAATTAATAAAATGAATAATTATTTTACCTATATAAATTTATTTTATGATTCCAAATAATATAATGACTTATACGGATAACCAAAACAAGAGATTATACTGAAATATGATATTTTTGGAAAACACATGATTGATGGGAGATGGCCAACAACATGTGGTTGATGTTATGATTATAATAATAAATTTATATTTATAAGATAGTACTGTAACTTTGAAATTGATTAGTGATTTATGTTTTCTTTTTTAGTGTGTACTATTTTTTAGACATGTGGAATATATTTGAAAACATGATATTTTATTCATGGAATAATAATCAATTTTTTATTGTATTATAGTGATTGATGTATTCAAATATTTGGAATGTCGCCTTAACATTTACATTTTATTGGTTGGGGAATGTAATTCGTGGTGTATTTTGGAATCATAGTGTCCATCCTTCTAAAATTTTCACACATATTTTGGATGAGTATTAATGTTAACAATGTATGGATTATATTATATAGGACTTTGGTTTTATCATTTAGGTATTATAGATTAATGAAAAATTTGGAATAACATGTGTGAACAATATATATTTCAGAAATGAAATAAGGAATAACTCTTAATAATTTTATAGATATTATGATTTGTGTAATGGTAATTTTAATGCTTCAAACATTAATATACACCATTAAAAGTAATCATTTGAATCACAAGATTATATTTTATTTTAAATTTATTAATGTAAATCTTTCAAGTAACCTTAGTTCTGGTATTCCTTGTATATATAGAAAAATAATTCCTGAACACTTGGAAAAAAATCAAGATAGAAAATGGATACCCTAGTACCTTCATTTCTGATGAATGAGTGATATTTTATACACATTTACAATTAATGGTTTTTAGGTCCTCAAGTTTTTATAAATAATTAAATTTCATTTACTTAATTATACATATCACACATCATATTTTTTTACTATTTTCTACATTTCAATGTCAGAATTTTCTACCAATGTTCCCCAACACTGTAACCTAGAAATGTGTTATTTCATATGATCATCATATTACCCTTTTTTTATTTTCTAGAAGTATTTTCTTAGACTTATTATGATGTGGGAATTCAAGGATGGTGTTATCAAATTTTAAACCCTGGATTACAGAGATCTTGATTAAATTATGAGGACATATTTTATTTAAATGTATTGAATTTAATACGATAAAATTTTAAAAGATGATAATCATGTTTAATAGCATAAATGACTTGAAAAATGAATAACACATGATATTGTAACAACAAGACTACACTAATATATATATAATAAATTCTATCTTTTCAATAGCTTGTGATGCAAGAAACATTGTGTTAAATAAAACACAATAACTTATTTAAATATAATTAATATAACAAAAAAGTTAAGTATGAGTTATAGATTAGTTGTTACTAAATAATAAAATTTATTTGTTTTAAACATCAAATAAATAAATTAAGTGGTTATAAAATGATTAAAATTTTACATAATAATCATTCAAAAGAAATAGGTAAAATTTTCAATAACTATAATTTTTCTAAAAAATAAATTTTCTCGCATATTGTGAATATATGATTGTTTTATTACAAAAAATATATATAATTTTCTTATAAATTATACTTACTTTTTAATTTGAATAATAAATTTATCATGTGGTCGTTTTTTTAATTTTTCTAGAAAGTTATATTTTTTTATGAAATTGGTAAATAATGACTAGTTTTAAAAATTTCCATTTCATATAAATTATTTTCAAATGTAGATTTTATATTAATTTTTTTGAATGATAAATTAGTTCATTAATTTTAAATTTAACTAGTTTAAGAAATTTTAATCAATTTAATATTTAATTTGTATATTATAATATTTCAAACTTATGAAAATATTCTCTTTAGAAAACTAATTTTTATTATGTCTAAATGATAAAACATAAATTGAATTATAATTAATATAGAAATTTAGTTTTAAATAATTGAGTTAATATTTTAATTCTTCATATCATATATTATTCAAAAATGTCACTTTAATTTTTTGGAATAACGAATAGTGGAATGTTTAAAAAATTAATAACCATTATTAGGTTGAAAATGAGTTTAAAAAGGGATTAACTAAAACTATATGGGTTAAAATGACACATAACATTATCATAAAACCATTGGATGGATGTATTTCAGCCTTATAACCACTATGGATCATTACTGACCCATTTTGAGTCTTCTGTTGTGATAAAAACATTGTTTTAATTGATTCTTTTCATAAATTCCAAGTGTTTCATCATCCCCACAAAAAAGAAAACCACTATTATGTCATATTGAAACATATTAAACCCATATTTTATATAAATTTCATAACCATATTATGTCATTAAATTCATACTAATATCATTGAGTGATTTTTTTACCATAAATATAATATAGTATGGAATTATGATTAACCTAAAAAGGTTGCCTGAAGAAGTTGTTGTGTTTTTAGATTCACATTTCCTTTTCTACATGTTTTTCCAAATCTTTATATTACATTCCAACTATGGAAAAATATTAACATAAGTATATCATATATACTGAGATTTTAATATATTCTTTTAATAAACAATATCTACCTTGACCACCATTAAAAGGGAATGGAAATCATCAATCAGGTTTACATTGAAATACCATCTTACAAAATAATGTTATTCATTTTTTCATCACCATCTACAAAGGATGGGTATAATAATGTATTTATCACATTTATAAGGTTTTGGATGGTATACTATTTATGTAAATCTAATATTATATATAAATTATTATGTTGAATTTAAGGGGGATTCAATAGCATTAATCATGTGTATGCTAGACTACCGCTACAAAAAGAGATGTGATTAATTTTACAATTATAATTTTAATGGAATGTAATATGGTTAAAATTATCGATAATATGTGAAATTTAATTGCTCTTCAGACATTTAGAAATATAATAACATATTTAAATTCTTACCTTCTGACCCATTTAAAAAAAATAACATCGCATGTGCATGTGTGTGGACTATTGCCTCCACGTAGCAATGATAAATATTTTTGATTTTATGTTTATATGTATGGAAATAATTAGTTATTTTATTAAAATAAATCTATATAAAATTATTTATGACTCTAAAAAGGTTAATTAATATTGAATTTCTAACATCCATGAAAAAAAATGGTTACAACATTCATATGTATGAACAACCTACCGTCTTGGTGAATGGTGTAATCCATTTTCTATATATACCATTTATAGGTTACCTAAAATAACTATATAATTAAGATATATATATAATATTTATATCATTTTTAAAATTTTAAAGACTATTTAATCATGATCAAAATAAAAGGACATAATTTATTAAATCAAAACAAACATGAAATTTTTTTTAAATATTACTTAATACAGTGATTTTAACAAACAGTTGTTTTTAAACAGCTGGTAAAATAATGTAAGAAAACCATTTATTTTATGAGTTTTATTTTTATTTTTTTATAATTGATTTATAATATAATAATATTTATTATATATGTGGTTCAAACACATACAAAGGAATTTAAACACGAGGTAAGTTTTAAATTTCTCAATTAAACATCAGTGATACATATCCCATATTCACAAAATCTTTTTTTTTTGTGGTTTATAAAATGAAACAATGATATGTCATATT
The DNA here is from genome assembly GCA_963277665.1 of Viscum album. Lineage (NCBI taxonomy): Eukaryota > Viridiplantae > Streptophyta > Magnoliopsida > Santalales > Viscaceae > Viscum > Viscum album. The sequence continues at coordinate 677,211,231 of OY728126.1, read as the reverse complement.
GTGAATCATAATGTTATTTATTGTTTTTTTGTTTTAATTATTTTATATAGCATAAAATTTAGAATTTAAATAAGTGGTAAGAGTTTCGTCTAAAATATCATCATTACATAGGATGGATTATGTTTAAGTATCCCTTTGGAAAATTATTTAGTATTTTCCTTGTAATAACTATAAATTTACCTATAATTAATTTGTTTATTAAAATTCCACGTAATTTTAACATTTTACACTCATTTTTAGTTTAAATAACTGAGAAAATATATTTAATAAAATCTGCTATTATTTATATCTTTGGTTTAAAATCTATTTCTTCCCAAACAATATTTTATAAAAATATTTTAATTTTTCTCAACAATATAAAAAATACAAATTTAATTCTTTTTTACCTATCTTTACCTATTTAATTTTTTTAAATGAATCATATTTTGGTTTTCCAAACAAGTAATATTTGGGTTTTATTGAAAATATGAAAGGAATCGTTATATTAAAGTATTTAACATGAATTGAATTTCCCACCATCATTACCACTCAATGATTTAAGAATTACTTTATAATTTTCATTGGTTATATTAAGATAAAATTATTTTCAATGTGTTTTTACAGATTTAACATTAATTGGTTATTTTAAAAAAGAATATCTTCAACAATATTGTTTCTAAATATATTTCCATGGTATTTCTATTCCTCAAAGGCAACAAAAAATTAATGTAGTTATGATAAAATAGAGATATTTTGTATTATTATTATCCTTAATCATTCCATGGATGTTTTATAGTTAGTTTGACTGAGGATATACAATTTTCCTACTGTTTACTATATCACTTTTGATGGTTTATGATCATGTTTATGTTATGGGAGTACTTATTAACTTTTTTTGTTTTTTTTAATATGTAGTTTTATATTTATTATGTTTTCCTCATTTCGTTTGATAAATTCATTGGAAATCCTAAGTGACTTGTGGAATCAATTCTAGATTGCCCTTTGAATCATCAACATGTATCACAAGACAAGTTAGTTGGCGAAATATTTTAGGTTATTTACAGACCGTTTTATAATGTCTTATACAAGGTCCTTATAGTATGTTTTAGACATCTAAAAGATTTAATTGCATCATTATTTATTATATTATTTATGATCAATGACATTATTTTATAATTTATAATATCCATGGATATTATTCTAGCTCATGTGATAATTTATATTAAATTATTTGGTAATATTTCATTTATGCAACATTATTGTGAATTTATTGATTAAATAAAATGGTTTTCAATTATTTAACATTCTCTATTTACTATTCCATGATTAATCCTGGATTTCATGATACCCTAAAACTTACTAAGCATATAATCTCAAAAATTTCATATGTTTCATTCTCCCTAATATACTAGGATACGTTTTACGATTTATATACATGGATACACTTAGTGGAAGAAAAATATTCTAAAAGAAAGAGCCAGTGTATTTTATGTTTTCAATTGTAATTTGAGATTTACATATTTACATACATTACAAATATTAAGAAATTATACCGTCATTTTTTATTAAATTATTTTTATTTAATTACAATGTTATACTGTAGACACTAGATCCATACCACTAGGGTTATGGTCTTTACATCACTCACATCATAATCTGTATAGTAATTCGTGTTCAGGATTGGGAGAAGTTTTAGATAAAATTTATCTAATATCCTACCAAGTCAATAAATTTCACAAAGACCGGCATGTTCATGGTATATATCACAGATATAACTACCTCTAAATTCCATTACTACAAGAATATACATGTCTATAGAACCACATTCCCCCATGAACATCACCTCCCAGATCGAGAATTTACTATTATAGGGTTTGGTATAAAGACCATTTTTCCTACATATACCGAGGATGAACTCAAGGAGTGTAACACCCCAACCCCAGTTACCCAGAGTCGGTGCATTATTGTGTAACATTGGCATGATCACAAAAGATCAAGTCTCGAAAGGCCGATTAGTTTATTAGTCTTAGAAACACTAGATACATTCATAAGTCTTACATTACATCATAAAGTGAAAAATCACAATAACATAGTCTCCATTTTCCACACTCAAATCCCCTTCAGACTATCCCTGCAGGTCATTCCTAAAATACTTTTTCACATCCTAGAAAAATTATAACATTGAAAGGGGTGAGCTTAGATGCTCAGTAAGGATAACAATATTGAGGAAGTTTTCATAAATAAACACAAACATTTAAGGCAATGTATGACTAAAACAAAAGCCTTCTAAACTAGAACTTCAACATAATATAGAAAAATTTAAATTAAATAATTCTATTTACATACTCACATGGATATTCTACTAGTCAAATATTTACATGCAATATCAATATCCACTTTCATAATGATGGAATGCATAATGCCAGACTATCGTTACCACGTAGCCAAGGCCTCATGCGAAGACTACAAATATGATTTTTTCAAGGCCTCGTGAAAAGACATTAGTTTGTCTCATGAGACCTATCGATGCATCGAGGAGCTTTAGCGGGCTCCACCAGTCACTTATTAAGTCCAATACATTCCTCATATGAACGGGTTTAAACATATCATAAACCATAACATAATCGTATCACATAAAACATGCATAAATGAAACATAACATTTCCACATTTCAATCACAAGATATCAATACAACACATTGATATAATAAAAACTTTATCAAAACCATTTTTAATACCAAGATAAAATAAAAGTAAAACATGGTATTTATTTTTCTAAAAAAAGTTATGGATTATAGAGGAAGCTGAAACTCAAATAATAGTCACGGCTACGGAGAAGTCGTTGTCTCCACATATGTAAAAAAACATTCCATTTGTATTTTAGTAAAAATGTTTCGTATAAAAAGATTCCTTTTGAATAAAAGTAAAAGTCAAAGAGGTTTATACACCGCATAACGGAAAGTTGTGTATAAAGCCAAATATGCCTCAATGAAAGGATATTGAGACGATATCCCTTACAAAGATCATTTTTTTAAATAAAATAGATCTATTATGTGTGTTCACTATAAGTACACTTAAATAAAGTACAAATAAAAGATAGGACATGATAATATCATTACATAATTTGAAAGTAGGAGATTAACCCAAAGAACGGAAATTGGGTTAAGAAGTTCCCTTACCTCGTGTCCGACATGACTCGATCGTTCTTTAATCTCATGAATAATAAAGTAGAGTTAATTTATATTTGATTAAAAACCTTTTTCATGTTCATTATTCCTTTTATATCACTTATTACCATGTTACGAAAATTATGTTGTCATTTATGTTAATAACGGTCGTTTTGTTGATCTTTCGTACTTGAGTCAACAATAAACTTCTTATAATTACAAGTTGTTTATGTGGTAGAATATCCATTATCTCCAGAATTATATCCATGATGTAGATATCATATATATCAAATATATCCAGTATATACCTTCATTTATAATATTACATAACATTTAGAGGTAAGAAATGAAATGCACCGTTCATGGAGACGGTAAGCTGTGCGTACGCATGAACGCTACTTTCATTTCTATTTCATATTTAATAGAATGTAATTATAATTATATAATGTTATACTATAATTCCAGTATAATATGATTTATAATACCATTTACTCCATCCATTATACATCCCACATACGACATTAACGATTCAAATCACTTTGAGGGGGCAGTAGTCCGCACTTCCTAAAATTAAATTATCACGTTTAGCCATAATGGAAATCGTAAAGGTATTCCATAAATGAAAAATAAAGAATCATAAGAAAACCAAAAACATAATATATATCATATAAAAAAGTAGTTTCATCATAATGGTCACCATTAGAGGTGTTAAAAGAATATTGAACAATCATTGTTTCGTGAGGCAGAAATTTTCCAACCACAGAAATAGTATGTTCGTTAACCATTAGATGAAGGTGTGTGTATGTTTAAATCAAATAAATATCATAAAAAATCCTATTATATTTAGGATACTGGTTTTTTTACAAAATTAAAAAATAAAAAGAGTTTAGGGGGTTGGAGAAGCAAAATAAAAAAAACAACATTAGAGAAGACATTACCATAAAATCGGGTAACTCTTTTTTGATTTGAGCCAAAGGCTTCAATGGGAAGACTTATGCCCAAGGTGAATCTTCTAGGAGTAAGGTAGGGAAGTTGGGAGAGTATTTTGGCAGAGGTTGGCCGAGCCAAATAGATTTGATGGTGTGAATAAGGTGGTAGTGGTGGGGGCCTTTTATAAGAGGAGAGGAGGGGCACTCTTGGAAAGTCATGAAATGTTACTTTATTATATAATGAGTTTCGGATTTTAAAGATCCCACACTTATATATTTAGAATATAAGGTGATAAGGGTTCTAAATATACTCATCCAATAGGCTTTGGACAAGTTTAATTCTTATATTTTACATTATCCTTCCATTTTATTAAAATTGTTAATTAATGAGGTAATCACTGCATCATCATGGTGTCATAAATAATTTATTTTATTTAATGTCTAAAATTAATAATAAAATATGATGATGTAGTAAATCTTTTTATATTTCTAATTAATGTTCATAGTCAAATATATGACTTGTATACCCCCATCTAAGAATTGCTTTAGTAAAACAACTCATGTTTGTGACATTTTTATTTTAACATTAAATAAAAAGTTTTTAATGTCATTTTCCTACCAAAGTGGCTCCATGTGGCCCCCAAGTTGACCCATGGAATGTCTTGGTCGGCCATGACTCATCCAATATGGGTAGGACAAGTGTAAAAGTATTTTCATATTTTTATAATAACATATATACCTTAAATTTCACTAATTGCCTTTAATTGCGATTAATTAATCTTAAAAGTTACTATTCACCAAAAAATTATTTTAATCCCATTGAACCACATTTTACATATTAATGAAAACCATGTATGTCAGATTTTTTAAAATCAATTCACAGAGGTTGTAATGTTTCATTTAAACGAAAAATCAGTTTTTTAACTACCACTTAGTGGTTTCATTATTCATCAAAAATTGAAGTTTTTCAGAACAATGCCAAAATTTCACCCTAAGCTATAATTGATATTCCAAATTCAAAAATAATTTATATTTTACAAAATTGAAAACATATAAGTTTAATTAATTAATTTTATAATTAATTCCCGCTGTTGCAACAAATATCGTGTTTTTAAGAAACAATATATATCAAAAGATTGACAATTGTTTATGTATAATTTCAATGTGAAATTAATTATAATGACCACCATTGAATAAAATGGTAATAATATATTCTAATTATAATTTAAAACCACTGAATAGTATAATTCATCACTATAAATAATTTTGATTAAAATAGTTGTATTAAGTATTTTCCCCTATTCATAAAAAATGGAAGTTCTCAGAAAATTACAAAAAAATCAACATATGATAATTTTGATATTATGAATAAAAAACTGAAGTCCATTTTGAAATATAAAATATATATAATTACAAAAAGTGGGTATTACTATTCATAATGGCCATTTTTTTGGTCGTGGTTTGTTAGAATCTCGAACTTGCCTACAATGCAAGCTATTGCATTATTGAAAGAGAAGCGTATCATGGAAGCTCGAGGTGTTTCATTCTCCCCTCCTTCAATAAATTGCGTCCTCACAATTTGAAATTTTTCTTTGAAAATAAATGGTTGAAGATAGGAAATACTTTTCTGGAAAACCCACATCAGAAATAAGGTTAATGAAAATATTACTTTAAAAGATAGAAAGATATGTACAAAGGTCACCCGAGATAGCCCATACAAGGATTCTTTCAAAATATGGATATGGAAGAAAAAACAACCATCAAGGTCTGAGGGAGAGTTGTAGAAAACAGGATTAGGATAAAGTTAACCACAAGAAAATCACAAACATGTGATTGGTTAAACGGTCATTGAATCCCCAGTTGGAAAAGTTAACCGATAACGTTTTTGTTTGAAGTTACCTTTTATAAAGTTGAGGAATTTATTTAGGAGATTTACTAAAAATGTAAGGAAATATACTTAATTGTCATGTAGACTTTTTTTCTTTAATAATTTTTTACCACAAACCCATCTTTCACTCTAAAAGGTAATATAACTCAAAAATATTCTATTTATCATAATTGTATAAGGTTCCAAATATTAACACATACCACTTATATTCGGAAAACTTTTTTTAAAAACCAAGGACTTCCTGTAGGCTAGTGGTAGGTAATAAAGGCATGTCGCACTATGGTTGTGGGTTCGATTCCTGCAGCTTTATCGGATGCGACGGGTTATCCCCCAACCTACAGGTTGTCGTTTTCCTAAAACTATAGTATTATAATATTCCAAAAATAATCATCATAAATTTTTTAACATTAAACAATACTATCCAAAGTTAAACATAATCCATTCCAACCTTTATAGTTATCCAAAATACCTTTGTCTAGACTTTCTCTAAAAGGTCTCTAATTTCCAAATTCAAATTTATCATCAAATTCCTCGAAAAAAGTAAAGTTTCTCTTATTGTCACATACAAAAATATGATTAACTTCATCATATTAAATTGTTAATGAAAACAACAAGTACTACAGTACAATCCTTATATATATCACATTATTATTATAACCAGAATATATTCTTTGAGTCCAAAAGCACCAATACATTAGTTATTCCACTTCAACTATAGTAATAACATAAGATTGTCCTTGATCCCTTGGCCTTTTCTGAGGTAAGTTTCCCTGACGCTTAGGACATTAATTTTCATAATGTCCCATTTCCCTATAATTGTAGCATTCAACATTGATAGCCTCTTTCTTTCCCTTGCAATCACGAGCCTCGTGACCTTTTTCTCCACATTTATAACAAACTCTAATTCATTTTAGGCAAGCACCGGGGTGATTCTTCCCACAATTATCACATAATGGAAAATCCTTCTTTCCCTTTTTCCCTTTATCCATCTCTTGTTCCACTGTTCTCTTCTTCTCTTGCTTTACTTTGTTGTCATAAGACTTAGAGAATTCTTTTTCAGTCTTGATTGAACATGAGAAATTATCTTTGTACGATAAGAAAGATTGTGACACTAAAGCTCGATGGAGAAATGGTTTTAACCCATCAAAGAAACGATCAATATTACTTCTTGGGATACTTATATAATCTGCAGCATGCCTCGCTAACCTTGCAATGTTAGCCTCTTAATTTGCGACATTCTCATCCTCCTTTTGTATCAGACTCAGAAATTGCCTTTCCATATCTACTCGATGGTCACAAGGAAAGTATTTTTCTAAGAAAAGATCTTTGAACTCTCTCCATTCCATACTTGATACTTCTTCATCTTCGTTTGTATTTTGAATCAATGACCACCATTGATTGGTATCTCCAGTGAGGCGGTAAACTTCCATGACAACATTCTCCCTTTCACTACTCCCCAAGGCGTTGAATATTTTCTCTAAGGAGTTTATCCATTGCTCAGATACTAATGGATTTTTACCCCCATTAAATGTTGGTGGTTATTGCCTCATGAAGCGGTCTAAAATTGATCCTCCACGTTGCGGATCAGGGTGCTCCATACGAGTAAGGTTATTATTCATAACCTGAGTGAGTTGTCCCAGTATAGAAATAAGTTCATCAGAACCAGTTGTATCTCCAGATCCACAATAATTATCTTGTGGAAGAGGGCAATCCCTACACAGAGTGCGTGCATTGATACGGTTTCCATTCCTTCCACTAGGCTCCATTTCTAAACAATGGCATAAAATAGATTAGTTTATGAATAAAAGTACATAATTCCATACTTGTAAAATACTTAACATAAATTGAACTATTTATGGATATAATTCATAATCATAAAAAAATTTCTTTGAGGAAGTATATTCTCATAACCCATCATAGTGGTTCGTAATGAAAATGAGGATTATCCTAAGCATATTCCTCAGGAGTGTCGTAACCAAGAGTACAGCAAGGCCCGTTGTCATGCACCGGTTCTCATTCGAGTCTATCCCAAAGCGGTGTTTTTGGGTTTTACCCATAGGTACATCTATGCCAGAGCCGCCTCTACCTGCTCGTATCCGGATGGGGATGTATTGCTCGGAAAACTCACAAAATCTCTATAATACCAAAATTCTAGGATGTTCTTATATACTAATCCTCAAATTCTATCTTCGAGCTATGTTCTCTAATCAGATTTTATCTAAATCTTGCTTCCAAGGTTAGTACTAAACTACCTCTGATACCAACTGTAATGCCCCGACCCCAGTTACCCAGAGTCGGTGCATTATTGCGTAACATTGCCATGATCACAAAAGATCAAGTCTCGAAAGACAGATTAGTTTAGTAGTCTTGGAAAAACTAGATACATTCATAAGTCTTACATTACATCATAAAGTGAAAGATCACAATAACATAGTCTCCATTTTCCACACTCAAATCCCCTTCAGACTATCCCTGCAGGTCATTCCTAAAATACTTCATCACATCCTGGAGAAATTAAAACATTGAAAGGGGTGAGCTCAGATACTCATTAAGGATCACAATATAGAGGAAGATTTCATAAATAAACATAAACATTTAAGGAAATGTATGACTAAAACAAAATCCTTTTAAACATGAACTTCAATATAATATGCCAAATGTAAAATTAAATAATGACATCTACTTACTCACATAAATATTCTATTAGTCGAATATTCGAATCCAATATCAATAACCACTTTCATAATGGTGGAATGCATAATGCCGGACTAACATAACCACGTAGACAAGGCCTCGTGCCAAGACTACAAATAAGATTTTGTCAAGGCCTCGTGCCAAGACACTAGATTGTCTCATGAGACCTGCCGATGCATCGAGGAGCAATAGCGGGCTCCACCCATCACTTATGAAGTCCAATGCATTCCTCATATAAACAGGTCTAAATATATCATAAACCATAACATAATCGTATCACATAAAACATGCATAAAGGAAATATAACATTTCCACATTTCAATCACAAGAAATCAATAAAACACATTGATATAATAAAAACTTTATCAAAACCATTTTTAATACGAAAATAAAAGAAAAGTAAAACATGGTATTTATTTTTCTAAAAAAAATTTATGGCTTATAGAGGAAGCTGAAACTCAAATAATAGTCACGGCGGCGGAGAAGTCATTGTCGTCGCATATGTAAAAAAACATTCCTTTTGCCTTTTAGTAAAAACTCTTCATATAAAAAGATTACTTTTGAATAAAAGTAAAAGTCAAAGGGGTTTATACAATGTATACAGAAATTTTGTGTATAAAACCACATATGCCTCAATGAAAGGAGATTGAGATGATGTCCCTTAAAAAGATCATTTTTTTAAATAAAATAGATCTATTATGTGTATTCTCTATAAGTACACATAAAGAAAGTACAAATACAAGATAAGACATGATAATATCATTACATAATTTGAAAGTAGGAGATTAACGCAAAGAATGGAAATTGGGTTAAGAAGTTCCCTTACCTCGTGTCCGACATGACTCGATTGTTCTTTAATCTCCTGAATAATAAACTAGAGTTAATTTCTATTTGCTTAAGAACCTTTTTCATGTTCATTATTCCTTTTATATCACTTATTACCATGTTACGAAAATTATGTAGTCATTTAAGTTAATAACGGTCGTTTTGTCGATCTTTGGTACTTGAGTCAACAATAAACTTTTTATAATAACAAGTTGTTTATGTGGTAGAATATCCATTAACTCCAGAATTATATCCATTATTTAGATATCATATATATCATATATATCAAGTATATACAATCGTTTATAATATTACATTACATTTATATGTAAGAAATGAAATGCACCGTTCATGGAGACGGTAAGCCGTATGTACGCATGAATGCTACTTTAATTTATATTTCATATTTAATGGACTGAAATTATAATGATATAAAAGTATAATATAATTCCATTATAATATTATGTATAATAACATTTACTCCATCCTTTATACATCCCATATATGGCATTAACGATTCAAATCACTTTGAGGGTGCGGTAGTCTGCACTTCCTAAAATGAAATTATCACATTTACCCATAATGGAAATTGTAATGGTATGCCATAAATGAAAAATAAATAATAATAATAATAAAAACATAATATATATCATATATAAAAATATTTTCATCATAATGGCCACCATTAAAGATGTTAAAAGAAGATTGAACAATCATCGTTTCGTGGGGCAGAAATTTTCCCACCACAGAAACAGTATGTTCTTTAACCATTAGACGAAGGTGTGTGTATGTGTAAATCAAATACTTATCATAAATAATTCCTATTATATTTAGGATACTTGTTTTGTTACAATAGAAAAGAATAAAAAGAGTTTAGGGGGTTGGAGAAGCAAAATAAAACAAAACATCATTAGAAAAGACATTACCTTAAAATCGGGTAACTATTTTTGATTTGAGGCAAAGGCTTCCTTGAGAAGACTTCTGCCCAAAGTGAGGCTTCTAGGAATAAGGGAGGGAAGATGGGAGAGTATTATGGCAGAGTTTGGCCGAGCCAAATGTCTTTTATGGTGTGAATAATGTGGTAGTGGTGGGGTCCTTTTATTAGAGGAGAGGAGGGCCACTCTTGGAAAGTCATGAAATATTACTTTATTATATAATGAGTTTTGGATTTTAAAGGTCCAAAACTTATATATTTAGAGGATAAGGTGATAAGGGTTCGCAATATACTCATACAATAGTATTTTTAGAAGTGTAATTCTTATATATTACATTATCCTTCCATTTTATTAGAATCGTTAATTAATGAGGTAATCGCTGCATCATCATGGTGTCATAACTAATTTAATTTATATAATGTATAAAAATTATATAAAAATTATCATGATGTGGTAACTCTTTTTATCTTTCTAATGAATATTTATAGTCAAACATATGACTTGAATAACCCCATTTAAGAATTGTTTTAGTAAAACAACTCATGTTTGTGACATTTTTATTTTAACATTAAATAAAAAGTTTTTAATGTCATTTTCCTACCAATGTGGCTCCATGGGGACCCCAAGTTGACCCATGGATTTTATGGGTCGGCCATGACTCATCCAATACAGGTAGGACAAGTGTAAAAGTATTTTCTTATTTTTATAATATCATTTTTACCATAAATTTCACTAATTACCTTTAATCGTGATTAATTAAACATAAAAGATACTATTCAAAAAAAATTAATTTTAATCCCATTAAACCAAATTTTACATCCTAATGACAACCATGTATGTTGGATTTTTGAAAATCAAATCACAGAAGTGGTAATGTTTCATTTAAATGAAAAATCAGTTTTTTAACTACCACTTAGTGGTTTCATTATTCATCAAAAATTGATGTTTTTCCGAACAATGCCAAAATTTTACCCTAAGCTATAATTGATATTACGACTTCAAAAAATGATGTATATTTTACAAAATTCCAAACATATATGTTGCATTAATTAATTTTATAATTAATTCCCGCTGTCGCAACAAATAGCGTGTTTTTAAGAAACAATATTTATCAAAAGATTGACAATTCTTTATATCCAATTTCAAAGTGAAATTAATTCTAATGACCACCATTGGATAAAATGGTAAAAATATATTCTAATTATACTTTAAAACCACTCAATAGTATAATTTATCACTATAAATTATTTTGATTAAAAAAGTTGTTTTATGTATTTTCACTATTCATAAAAAAATGGATGTTCTCAGAAAATTACAACAAATTCAACATAGGATAATTTCAATATTACAAATACAAAAATGAAGTCCATTTTGAAATATATAATGTATATAATTTCAAAAAGTTGGTATTACTATTCATAATGGCCATTTTGATTGGCCGTGGTGTGTTAGAATCTTGAACTTACTAACAATGCAAGCTATTGCATTGTTGAAAGAGAAGAGTATCGTGGAAGCTCGGGGTGTTACAAGGAGTATGGAATGAAACATCAATTTTAGTTAGTAGATGAGGAAGACATCAGTTAACACCAGGAAGAACGAGTATTGTTTTGAGTGCAATGTCTTGATCATGATATCTAAAAAATTATCAATGGATTCATCAATCATAATGTAATAACAAATTAATCACAAATCCCATAACTAATCTAAAGTTATATCTTCAAGATATCCAATTCTATAACACATAGATGGTGATATGTCATTTTAAGATCAATCACAAAGAACCACTAGGGTCAAAAAATTTCATCCAAAAGAGAATTGATCTTGAAAAATGTATAGATATTCTTAAACATCATTTGGATTATATAAAAGTAAATGATCAAGAGTTTTATAATACCTTATAGAATATTTTTTAATGACATAGTTTCAGAACTATTGAGGCACACATCTAGATTAATCCATTTATCTCTAATACATCAAGTTTCACATCATACTCCCTTAGTTTAGTTGGAAACATAAAATATCGGTGTTCCAAAATGGGTTTTCCACCCAGTATAATATCAATATTAAATTAAAATCCTATATTTGGGTAATTACTCTATTGTTTTATAGAATCCCATATTGAATGAGATATAAAATTATAAAAAATGTCTAGGGGTGTCCACTGATCCTTCTGTAAGAGCCATGCCATTTATCTATGCTATTATCATCATGATCTCACAAATCTATAGACCAACACAACCTAAAACAAGTTCCCACTTACTTATCACTATGATATTATCCCTCTTTAGATATATGAAATTAAACATGTCTCTGATAATAATCAATATAGACTCAAAATCTTGTTTTCTAGTAAATGATGAGAATCCCATTGATGATCATCATTTCTAATATCATGAAGTCCCATAGATTTTCATACCAAAAATAACAATATTAAACACTATGAATCACAAAATGTTGTATACATTAATTCCAAATGGAGTGATAAGGGGATGTAAATTAGATGAAAACATGATTAATAAGACATTTCTGGTAACTATATGTGAGGATATGAATGAAATAGAATAACTAATATCATACAAAGTAGTTAATAAAGTAGATTTGATACAAATAAGTCTTCATATATACTATGGATCATCACCACCATTTAGATTTTTTCAAATACTAGCATTATATAAACTACCACAGCTCTATGACCATGTTTAGGGATTAACTAATTTGTCATCATTTATTCATGATGTTAAAGACTTAAGATAGATCCATTGGATGATGATTGAGTCTGTCCTACACCCATAAAAACAACTACCTTAATTCTATAAGTAATAACATATAGAGTTATACAGGATTTCTACATTTTCTTAACATTGTCTAGGGTGTTATGCCGACCATGATTTTGTATATGAACATACCATAATTATAGCATTATGGTTCAACTCATTATGAATCAAAATAATCTAAACTATGATCCACCTACATAAAACAACTATACATAACATATTATGTCATCCAATTCCTTCTATACTAATATTTTTGAAATACACTAGTAGGAGTTGCAACCTCATATGAACTAAAGGAAATAATAAGACCAACTAGTTGACCCACATCAAATATCATCTCAATTTTCAAGACATTCAATAGTACATATGGTTTTAATTATTTATTGACTATATGATCCAACTATTTGATGTGGGGTTATGATTGATCTCCAAATAATTGGATATTTAAGCTACATTCTCAATAGGAAGTTGTAAAAAAGGTAACATGCTTTGTAAAATGAGTAATGTAAGTAGATATTATTATAGATCCCTATTGATGGTTTTTAGAATCCTACATTTTTTCTTAAATGAACTATTTCTAAATAAATACCTAAAAATTATCCCTTGTGGGCCTCCAATTTGAGAACATCCAATCAACTAGATTGTACTTGGACTCCTAGAAAACATCTGGTGGGTTCGTTATGCAAGAAATCACTTAGCGTCACATTAATGTCATATACTATCATGATACAGTCAAAGAAACCATTAATGATATCAACCCAATTCTCGGAATCATGCATTAAACATGTTCCAAAAAAAAGAATTTAGGATTTTAGAAATGTAAATTTGTAGGTTAGTCAAACATAGATCATAGTGGAAAAACACTATAATGTAGTGGTCATACAACCTGGACCACATATTTTGTGTGAGAAGATGTTATAGATTACCCTCCTTTTTAGTTGATAGTATTATAAGACATCTATGAGGTGGTATATTTTGTAAAAACATGGATCATTAGAAAAAAATTAAGTACCGACCATTCTATGAGGATCACACAAAGGTTTCCCTGAGAGTCTACCCACAACCAGATTTAAAATCCTATGGCCATTAATGAAATGCCTCATCCTTCCATATTAGACCAAATCCTTGTATATATGTAATAAGACTACTGCACGAACAATTCAATTAACTAATTACAATATGGATATATAATAACAATAAATCAAAACAACTATATCACATGATAGAGAATATATCCTAAAAGGATAACAAAACATCCCAAAATTAAATTAAATAATTAATATATTGAACAAAAAATGTGAATAAATGGGATTTTAAAATACGTTCCAATTCATGATGTGGAAATGATATTGATATCTCATAAAAATAGTAATAACAATCCCATAAATGGTATCTCAGATTTTTATTTGGCATTTTAGGGCTATGAACAATGAAACTCTCCTACGGGAGGTATACACATTTATCTACATTATATCATGTCCGATGATAGTTCAAAAAATAAAATTACAAATCTATCATTTTCTACCATATTATAACACCCAATCTCAAGCCACCAGGTTTGTACAAGACTGTAACATTAACTTATTCATTAATCCATATACAAAATAGGATTTTGACTACCAGGAAAGTAATATTTATATTAGTTGGGAGACTATACCATCCGTATCATGTCATATGACAAATAATAATTAAAAAATTATATAATAAATTATTATATAATCATATAGAAACTAAAAATATAGAGTATATTTTAGGCAAGTAATACAATTGATCCAAATTTTGGAAGATATCATAGGGTATTAAAACAAACAAATATGTATATAAATAGAACAACATGCTCCTCTAGAGACAAAACTAGTATCCTTCTAGTTCCATTATCCTCTCCATAGTCATTTCCTACCGAACCTAAACCAAAGTTAGATCCATAACCAAGATGTCTTCAAACACATCAAGATTATGATGTAGGGTGTTACATACCAACCTGGTAGGATATTATAAATCATTATTTTAAAAAAGAATACATGTAATACAATGTATACCATGATAATAAAAAATCATAAATATACATAACTATAGATTATCATACCGAGTGGTCATGTTATAATTGGAATACCACTAATACCCTATCATTCTTTGACTATATCCATGTTGAGAAAATGTAGATATGTTATATGAAATGAAAAGTAACCATAATTATAGTGAATCTGTTTCAGGGAATCTTTAGGGAATTCTGTGCCCACGTGACATGTATTCCCCAAGTTCTAAATTATGACATGCTACTCAAAAATAACCTCATATCAAGTGAAACTCAGAAACCAATACTAATAAAGAAACTAGAGACTTTATATCTTGGAATCATATGAATCCTCAACATGACATTACATGATATCATCATATATCTACCCAATAGTCTGGTCAATTATTGCAATCGTCAAAAATAATTCAGCCGCCCCTTATAAAGTAAAATATTTTCACAATGGTCTAAATATTTCGTAAAAATCTAGGTACCAATAGAATAATATTTTTTTCATATTTATATTTATTTTTGAAATAAATAACAAATAATTCTAAATATCTTAAATATGATATAGGTTTATTTATTGTAAGGTTACATTTATTAGATTAATTCTATAATTTTTTAGTTTGTTTTTGAAAAAATTAATTGTATGTTTATATTTATCTTGTTAAATTTATAAATGGTTGATGTTTTGTGAATTTACATGAATGTTAAATTTTTTAGTGAATAATGAAAATACCGATTTATGTAAAAAATTCATTTATCCTCAATAAAGTAAGAATGGTAAAGTGAAATTATGTCTTAATTATGATTTCAAGTAACTAATGTATCATTTATTTATATTTTATCCAGTCAAATTATTTTGAATATACTTTATATTAGATTTTGGAATATGTTAATTTTTTTAAAAAAATGAGTTTTTTTTGGAAATTTATTTTACATTAAATAATATTTATCATTTTTATTTAATTAAAATAATACCTAATGGTGAATTTTTTTATTAAATTATATATATTATATATCAATAAATTTTAATACAGTTTCATAAAATAATTATTTTTAGTCATATGGTATATTTATCATCTTTATTTTCATGAAAAATATATTTCTTGGAAAACCACTTTTTTCATCGCAGCTATAAGTTTTGTTTGTAATTTTTAAAAAAACATTCCATATAATTTGATAATGAAGATTATAAATTTAAAAATAGAAGATCCAAAATTAATATTAGGTTAATTTTTTATGTATAGAAAATTTACCATAGAGAAAAAGGCTTTATCGCTGTATAGGTAAATGAATGAAACAAGATAAATTTAAAATGAAAAATTATAAAATAACTAAATTCTAAAAAATTAAATGACAAGAATTTATTTTTCTAAGACATAAACATAAATTAAAAATTATTTATAAACATAATTCTTCATGATTAATTTCACCCAAATTTGGTTGGAATTAAATAGGATATAATCATTATTTAATCTCATTAAACCATGAATCATCATGTATAAATACTACATCTCATATCCCTATTTTAATAAAATACCCTTGAATCACCTTTAATATATTCAATAACATCTCATATACACTATCGTTACATTATGGAAATTATTTTATCATAAAAATACCAATTCCATGGTCAATAATTGATCCCTCAAAGAGGTAATATTTAAGATGTAAATTTCTCAAACCACCTCAAATAATTTATTTTCTTATTCTACTAACCCCACATTGACAAAATCCATAATATAATAATTGATATATATTCATGTATATACTATAATTTTATTTCTATAATATAATATCATATATTCATTACATTCATAATCTATTATTATTAAAAGGAACGAAACTATTTTCTAAATTATAGTTGTTAAACATCTATGTGAATAACTATTTTGTACATTTTCCATTACCACCATAAAATATGGTCAGAAGACAATTATTATGGTAAAATAAAATTTCAAAAATTTTATTTTATAATATTTTATATTTTAGAATTAATATATATAAATAATATTAAATAAAATGTAAATATTTAGTGATGGTAGGAAAAACTATCAAAAAGACAAAAAATTTATCATTAACATTTTATCAAATGAATCAATATATTGATAGAAAAAAATGATATATGAGACCATTTATACTTCTACAAGTGAATTATTTCAATTTGATATGCTTATTTATTTTTACTACCACGGGTAAAAAACATCATTTAATATATAGAAGTTAGCCAATCATGAAACCATGAAATGGATGCCTCTGGAATGATGAAATTGAACATTATAACTCACCGAAATAAAAATAATTTATGTTACACATATTCTAATAATTAATATAAAAAAATTATTTAATTTATAAAATTAGTAACTAATGAATCTAATTTTATTATCAATCATATTGAGATCATGTTTGGAACACATTCAGACATAAGGAAAGGGACCTTCGTACCCCTATCTCTTCATTTTCATTCATGGTCCTTATTGATTTTTGGTTACTGATTTAAAATTACCATTGATGGGGTTTTATTTTCCACATCCATATTACAATAATTTATATGTTAAAATATTGAGGGATTCCTTTTCAATCTCATTAAACCAATTTTGTTATTTTTAATACACCATATATTCTGTAAAACATTTGTTCAGCTTCATTTCCCTTGGTTAAGGAATATATTGATGTTATGAACCCATGTTATTTAATTAGAATTATATAATTACAAATTTACAAATTATATCATGATTTTTCAATTAATATGGAATTTAGTGTTTTTTTAATATTAATAACTCATGACTCATATTAGTCAACTAATTGGAAATTGGAGATTGAAATTCTGAACTAAATTTCAATTATTTAGGATAATATTCTACTTTATTGTTTATATAATGATTAAAATAAAAACAAAATGACTTTTGGATTATCTTATGTTATATTAAATTTTTTTATTTATATATGATACACATAATAATTATTATATCACATATCAATGATATGATATCTATATAAGGTATTTTTATATCAAAATGTGAATAGAGTTTTTAATATATTTTTTGATGAAAAAGTAAAAGAATATTAATTTATTATTCACAATATTTCACTATATAATTATACAATGATGTGGCCTAGATTTCATTAGGTGTTCCCATTATAGAATATATGATGGGGTAGCTGATATTGTGGTGGGTGAGGCTATCTGTACTGAGTAGCTTATACTCACCCCTGCACAGGCTATGCCCGCACTACATTATGTTGGTTGCTGAAGACGGACAGCTCTAATCATGGTTGAGGCTTGCGGAGCAGGACGGTACCTGGAGGTGGACCACTAGGAGGGACGTACTCAGAGCAGACAGCTAGACCCTCGGAGCTGTGGAGGCTATCTGTACTCACCCATCAGGTGGGACTTCCAGAGGATGGCTCGACGTTGCATCTTTAATTTCAGTTGTTGTCTTTCCTTTCCAATTGTACTTTACTTTCAGTTTGGGTTTGTATTCTTGCCCACTTACTGTTTCCGCACTTACTGTTGTACCCAGTTTTTACTCAGTATTTACTTCTACTGCTTACTTGCTCTGTGGTGTTCGTTTACATTAAAAAGGCAATTCCTTCCCTTTTTACCAGGATTTACGCCTTGGTGCTAGTCGCCAGCCCCTGGCCTATGGAAGGTGGGCTTGGGGTAGTCACGACACGGGCCCGAGGACGGGTCGTGACAAATAGATAAAATTTATATATGGTGGAGGTAACTATGCGTGTGATCATACAAGTCAACTATTCTGATATTTTTTAACATTGAATCAATTTATTGGACAAAATCCTATGGATTTTAGTGAAACCTCAGATCTAGTTGTATCCATAGGATAATTCAATGCAATAGAAAATATATTTGAAGTAATGGGATGTTTGGAAATACAATATTTAAAACATTTTTGTATATCATTTTAAAGTTAATTTTGATTGATGGTGGTATATGGTTAAGAATAATAGAGTTTCATAAGATATTGATTCCATAGAATGGGAACCATATTAGGATATTTTCCTTAAAAAACTTTTCCCTAATATTTTTCCACATCAGGTAGAAAAAAATCATTCTATTAAGTCAATGGGATGAAGATTATATCGACTTCTATAAATATCTTTTACGATATTTTCTCGATATGTGTCAGATTTCATTAAGAACACTTATAAAATAATTAATAGTTTTTACTCATGATTGAAACCAATATTAGATTGTGAATTGGACACATGAGATATAAAAAGTTAAGATAAATTACTAAGTTGTTCTATGAATTTGTACATGATTTTTTCGGACACATATGTTACTTAATATGAATATATTAGGAAATTTTAATGGTGATATTAAATAGAGATTCAAATAGATAATAACTATGAAGGTAAAACCCCAAATTAAGCAATGTGTTGGAAAAAAATTCAATTAATGTTGGAAATGATCTGACAAGTATTTCCAGTTTGTTCAGTTTGGTAAAAGAGCTCGTGATTGTAAATAATAGATTCTCAAAAAACAAAATTGTGGGGAAATGGAAAACCATATACCAGTGAGGTGTTTTATTTTACGTTAGATGTGTCATTGTCCTAACAAGTGTCTAATGCTAGTTGAACAAAATTAAAATGAACCTAATAAGAAACAATAAGGTGTAGTATGGTAATTTTTAACAATTATAGTTGATTTTGGTCTATAAAATGAATTTTTTTAAGGTATGATACTTTTTTATTAAAATTATAACAATACCATATTTTCTTATCGATATTATAATTAATTCATTTATAATAAATTAGAATATATACATTGAATATCCCATTATGAATTGATGATATAACATTTGGTGAAAACAGAATATGAGTGTATTAAATAAAAATGATATATATTACCCTTTCTGTGGTTATTTGTGAAATGTTATTTCCAAAAAATCTTATCGAACAACAAAAATTTGAGACTGAAATTATTTAGGGTACGGTATATTGTCCATTTTATCATGATAATATATATTTTATATCTAATAATTTCCTGTTCAATGATTTCATACCATTTATAATATACCAATAACCATATAATTTTTTATAGAAATAGAATTTAAATTTATATAGAAACGTCCATTTATATGAAATTTAATGGTTTATATTGGGGGTGTTTAAGAATTAATGAATTTATTTATTTTTTTCAACATTATTTCCAAGGTGATATTTTTTAATGGGATGTTGTGTTCAAATTTAAAACATTCATTGATTCTTATCATATTTGAAAAATGCATTATTTAATGCCACAGTAAGAACATTAGGATATAAAATTGAAATTGAAAGGGTTTCTAGATAAACTTTTTATTTGTCCTAAAACATCACCATGGGACTGTCCTATATTTAATTTAAAAATTAATATGTTCCTATGATACATGTTATTGATTTTATTGCTTTAGAAAATATAAATTTCATATAAATAATAATATTTTACTCATACCAAGGATTTGGTTGATCTTCTATTGGGATCATATTTATTTTCATTAATTAAACTCAATTAGTTACTTAATTAGTTGATCATGAATATAGAATATATTCTGATGTCTAAATTTTATACTATTTGTGTGAATTATGAGTTTTTTTATTTTACATTTGGGATGAAAATCCCCCATTGTATTTATGTATTTGATGAACTGAATTTTCCATGATTTGTTTGGAAAAGTATATGGTTTTTTTATTGATTACATTCTGGTTAATAAAAAATGTTATTAGGATCATGTTAAATTTCTGGGGATTTCTTGAATACCTCTTATAAAAATAGACAATAAAAATTTATAATATTGTGATTTTTTAATATAACATATTTCTATCCTTTAATTGTTTTTCTTATAATGGAATTTCAAATTACCCTAATAAAATAAAAGCATTTTGTAAATGTCTAAGGATTACAAATTCCATTTATATTTCTATATTTCTTGATTATTAGCATTATTATGAATTGTTTTTTAAAACTCTGATCTATTTTCTATCCCACTAAATTTTCTAATGTGGAATGGAGTAAAAAAATTCTGGAAGTAAGAATGTGATTATTGTTTTTAGGGACCAAAATTAATATTGGTGAATGATCCAGTTTTCCCATGGCCTTTTTAAATGGTGATTTTCTATCTTTATTTATTATTCACTATAGGTACTTGGATGAGTACAATTTAAGAATCACTAGGTAAATTTTTATGTATCATGGAAAATTAATACTCATGAGTTTAATTACAATATACATTATTTGGGATAACATGTTGGGGTTTCTTGTTTTCAAAATTTAGAGTCATAATTTAAATGGATCCAATTTTGAATTATATAATCATAAAAATAGTTAGAACTATATATTAACTCATAAGGAGTAGAGAAGAAGACATTGAAGATATATAGAACTTATTATGGACTGTGATTCCATAGTTATTTTCCAGCAGGAGAAGAAAAACAATGTACTTGGTTCTTTGAGATAGAAATATAATGCTACATTGACCATGTTATGTATTTGAAAAATGTAATTTGTTTAATGTATTTATAGATTGTGGATTAGAATTTGTGGATTCAGGTACACCCTCTATTTTGTTTTGGGTTTTAGGGATAATATCCTCGTCAGACACAATAAAGAATGATGATAACGAAGACTATGAGGTATAAAAAATATAATTGTTCAGAAGGTGTAAGTTTCATGAATTTATTTTAGATATATAATTTTTTTGAGATTTTGGAACAAGTTTTATGTTCCTTGTGATTAATATTTGAAAAAGCTAATTTTTAAATGAATCTCATAGTTCCACATTTTCTATTCTTCCCGGCAGCACTTTATGCATATATACAATTTTATATTTTACATATGGAATGGATTGATATGAAACTTTTCTAACATTAAAATCCATTTTTTGACATATAAAAATGTTTGTTCATCATGTAAACTGCTAAAACTGATTATTTAGCCTTTACCGATGCCAGATTTGAAAGGAAAAATATATCAATGGATTTCGTAATGGGATTCTGAATGGAATCTTTAGGTAACAATGTAATTTGGGATATTAATAATTGACGGAAAAATAGGAACATTTCATCCCTATAGGAGATTCTATTTCATTGGATCAACAGTTTCAATATTAAATAAATTATATTAGTAGCTTACATGGAGTCCCTTTCTATATTATATATTATTGTGATCCTAGATTTACCTCCAATTTTGGGAAAGGACTACAAATTTCTTTTCGAACTAAATTTAATTTCAACACATATTCTAACCATTAATATAATATATATTCCATGAAAAAATTTAATAATTTATAAACTATTCATTGAGATTGACAGATAGATTACCAGGGAAGTAGAGATCAACCTTTTCCTTTTTTGGCCTTATTATAATAACATTTTTCATTATAGTTTAAATATGTCACCTTTTGAGTCAATATATGTAATTAACTATTGAAATAAATATTTTTTGTGATGAATTATGTGAGAAAAATTAATGGGAACATAATCAGTGGAGGAATCAATAGAGAAGGTAAATAAGATTCACCAAAATATAACGACATCTTAGAGTAGGCCTAAATGTTTTATAGATAATTGGAGGAATGAATATGAATCGGATGTACTTGATAATGTTTTTATTTAAACATCTAAATAAAATAGTGTTGAGAATTTATTTATGAATGTAATGTTATAAACAAAGATCATTGGTCCATAAGAAAACTAGGAATAAATTGTTTCATTTTTCGACTAAGTGACTTTGTCTATGAGAATATCCCAACTATAGAATGTTTTCCTTGTTTTCATGTAAGAAAATTATGTGATGGATTCATCGTTAAGACCTGAAGTAGTTCATTTTGAATAGTTCCTTTCTTATTAGCAATAAAATATTGGTATTCATGACAACAAATTGAATGTATTTCAGAACATGTTATTCCATTAGGTTAATGATTTATGGTGAAACCATATAGTTGAAGAAGTGACATGGGAATATGAAAAATATATGAGGGAAAAATTATCCCCATATTTTTTATGTAAATAAAATATTATTTATTAACTTTATAGATTGGGTGAATAAGAAAATCCATGTATTGATTGAATAATGTTTTTCAAATTTATTTGTATTATTGAATTAAATAGTAAAATGCACTATAAATATGATATGTATGAAATTGTTTTATTACATTAGAATTTATATTTAAAAAAATACTTTTAAAATTTTAGAATCTTATTTTGTGATAAATAATTAATTTTTTTTATTAATCAGAATAAAATTATCCTAGGATAAATTTTTTAAATTTTAAGAAACAATTAATAATTTTTTAATATTAAATAAATATTTTTTTTTAAAAAAATTATCTTATTAAATTATATTAAGTATTTAAAATATCCCATTGTGTTTGGATTATATCTTAAAATAACATATTTTTTATTTATTTATATTATATCTATTATCTGTTTTCAATAAACTTTATATTTTATTTTAGAATTAGATTTTTTTATATTTTACGTTTCCAAAAACTATTTTAAAGAATATAATTTTTCTATTTTTTATTAAATTAAAATAATCCAAAATGTGTAATGTTTTTAATTAAATTAATATTTTCTATATAAATAAATATAAATTTATTTTCTTAAAATTATTATTTTTGTCCATAGAGTAAATATAATATCATTTTTTAAAAAATACACTTTCTAAATAAATGAGGATTCATCTTATCTATAGGTTCTGTGATTAATTATGAATATTACCTTAATTTAACATAGTAAAATGTATTACATATTTGGAATCATTTATTCTCAAATAATAATTAGGGATATTTTGTTATTCATAAAAATGATACATTCCTAAGAAAATACTTACCCTAGTATAGGTAAAATAATGATACTTGTTAATGTTAAAATGTAAAAACATAGTATAACTAAAAAATATTTAATTGGTTGTTACTGTGTATATAAACCCTTAAAATCCTCTAAAAAATAATTGTCACTCCAATTCAATGAAATTATTTCGACCAACATTTTATAGGGATTAAATAAAAATTATTATTTTCTAATCAAATAAAACCCCTTCTAAAAGTACTGATACCACTATTCACTACTCCCTTTTACATAAAAAGTATTGAAGCTCATAAAACCTAATAAAAAATAACTCACTTATACTCTCCTCATGTATATGTTCTTCAAGGCTCATCCAATGAACATTTTCAATGTCATTAATGGATCCTTCAAAGAGATGATTTTAAGGGGTAATTTTCTCAAACAACCTCTATTGATTTTTCTTCTAATTCTTCATTGTTGTCACCTCACAAATACACCAAATA
Organism: Viscum album; assembly: GCA_963277665.1. Lineage (NCBI taxonomy): Eukaryota > Viridiplantae > Streptophyta > Magnoliopsida > Santalales > Viscaceae > Viscum > Viscum album. Next base: position 677,186,725 of record OY728126.1, on the reverse strand, counting down.
ATAATAAAACAAATATCACATATATATATATATTCTAATTTTATTTTTCTATTGTAAATTATTATATCTCTTCAATTTCTCATTTATTATTATTAATGAAATTGTACCATGACCAAAATTATAGCGAATAACTGTTTATATGAATAATAATATTGTTTATTATCAAAAACTGCTTAAAAATGGTCATACAACTATTATTATTGTTATTTTAGGTTATAATAATAATATTTCATCTTATTTCATGTTATGAAACTAATATATATATATATATATATATAATATTAAAAAATGAAACTAATCTGTGATGGTCAAAAAGGCCTCTAAAATAAAAAAACATTTACTATTAAAATTTTGTCAAAGTAATCATCATATTGTTTAAAAAAATAATATATGAAACCATTAATAAATATATATGATAATTATTAATATTTCACTCAACTACTGTATTTTTATTTCCATTTAAGAAGTGAATACAGAAATATAAACAAAATTACCCACCATGAAACCAAGATATTAATGCCTACATAATGAATAAATTTAAATTTAAAACTTATATAATTGGATTTTAATAATCTTCATGAAATTATTATAATTAATGTATTTATGAAATGGGTTATTAATTAATTACATAATTAATCAAAATTTACTATTCAAGATATTATTATAAAGGGAATAAATACTTCATACACAAGTTAAGGGACCCATGTACCCTTTTCTATTCATTTCATTCATATCTCCTTTATTTACGTTGGTTGATTTAAAATTACAATTTATGGAATATGATTTTTCCATATCCCTATTTCAATAATTATTATTTTAATGTGATTAGAGAAAAATTTAATCTCTTATTAAGCTATATTAATCATCTTTAAGTACCTCTAATATTATATAAAAATTTAGTTTTTCTGAATTTCATTTAACTGATGAATGATTAAGTAAAATGAAACCATATTATTTAATGAGGTGTATATAATTACACATAAAAATATTATATCATTAATGTATCATTTAGAATTATATTTAATGTTTTCGTTAATTTTAATCAATTAAGGGGAATATGATTCAACTAATTATAATTTGGTGATAGAAATTCATAATTATGTTTCCATTCCTTGTAATAAACTTATATTTCATTATTTTTCTCATGATAAAATTATATGTGAAATGAAACTTAGATTATCATTTTTTTTATTTCTATTTCTATTATTTTTATTTACATATGATTAGAATAATTGATTCATTTTTTCAATATCAATTCAATGATTTGATATTTGTAATGTGTATTTTGATATCCAAAAGAGATTTATATTTTAAATATATTTTTTTATGAAGGATTTAAACAATATAAATTTTTAATTCAAAATATGGTACTTTAGAATTATAGGATGGGTGGACTAGATATCTTTATTAGAACCTATTATTGCTTATATGATGGGGTGGCCTAAATTGAACTAGGTGAGAATGTTAAATCCTATATGATGGGGTGGCCTAGATAATACTTGGTGATATTATTATATATTTGGTGGGTAAAAATATAATTCTCCCATTCATTCAGTGAAGATTATATTGGATGGATGTTATATGGTTAATCTAATTAAAAGGGGTTTGAAAGAGTTTTATATATGGGGTTATCTATTTTTTGAATATGATTTTATTTTTCTTTTGATGTGGTTTATTATTTTTTGTGCATTCATGTTTTTTAATTGACTAATAGATTACATCTTTTCATGTCTCTTTATATGTTTTTTTCTCAGACCAAATTTATAATTTTTTTCATAAGGGTAATAAAAAGTGCAGGGACAAGAATGTGACAAAGATACAAATTGTTATTATTTTACATTAAAATAAATATATTTCAATTTATAATGAATTTTGTTTTATAAAAAGGGATATTATGTATTATTTACCACTTATAATGTATTTTCTTAATTTATAATATTTAGACATAATTATCTAAAACTATAAACCAGAAAAAATCTTTGGAATGAAAAAAAATGAATTATATTTTCAAAATCACAATATTATGTAATGTTTGAGGCCATGTCCATACATGTTTTGAGAAATATGAAAGATACCTTTGATGGAAAGTCATTATTAAAGAAAATGTAGATCATATAATAAAATCATATCATCTTGATAATAATTTAGTAATACCTATAAATGAAATCATCTTCAAGCATGGCCATAAAAGCACCACCAATAATATTTGAATCAGGGATCATAAACCTTTCCCAAAACCTATACAAACACCCACGTGCTATCGTAATAAAAACTAATAATAATGGTATACTAATCAAAATAATTACACTAAGACATTTATATTATTATGATATCCCAAAATCATATGGATTTTTTAACATAAGGTCACTAAATTCATTGTGAAGGATAATCCAAAATCTTGGTTTGAATGTTGGAATCAAAACACCTATAACCAAGAACACCAACTCTTTGGTCATGTATTTTTAAACAAGTCAATGTTCAATGTTCGTTTGATTGCGTGGATCCCTAATGATTCCAATAATTGATTATGCTTTTTTAATTACAAAAAAAATAATCTATACAAAAGATATTATCATTATCTAATCTGAATATTTCAAAATAATAATAAAAATTTTAATACTATACCTCTTGATATTTCTAGATTATATCTTATAAAATAATTAAATGTCAAATTTGATAATAAAATAATATCTCCAAGAATAATATTACAAATAAGAAATACATTGGTTATTCTTTTCATTTATTCTATATAATTATTATTTCCATAGTTTTTCATCATTTTATTTAACAGGTTGAATTTAACGAATAAATTTAGAAACTTATTTTTAGTATATATAATTTAATTATTACATAGGATTTTCCCATAAAAAACAACCCCCCCCCCCAAATATAGGAGAAATTGTGTTTAGAAATGATTGAAAAAAATAAGATAATGGGTCATATTTGTTCATATATGATTTTAACTAAATAGGATCGTGGAAGAAAACAAGGAATCTTAGGCAGAAGGATCAAACAAATTTGAATGGAGACATCGTTTTAATATTTTGTAAAAGATTCTTCATATATGTTTTCCATAATAAAGTCCTCAAAATAAATATCATGATTTAATTTTTTTAATTGATTCATTATTTTTTAGTTTTTATAACATATAATAATTTGATTAATGTTAATAAAAATTATTTTAAAATTTTATGTTGATTTCAATAATTTTAGAAAGTAAAATATAATTTTTTTTTCAATGGTATAAGATGAAAAAAAAGATAAAAACATAACACTTACATATGGAGTATGTTATGTGTAATTATAACTTGGTATTATAATTATGTGGTAGAAAATAACCATAAGAACCCATAAAAATAATCATTTTACCATTAAATACCAGTTTTAACCCCTTATGTAGTTCTTGGTTATTATTGTGTGACACTCACCACCATTACGTACCACCTAGATGAAAATTTATAGTGCTTAAATTACCTTGAATCAATAACATTAGGTGAATGAGATAAAATAAAATAATCCCATTATGAATTTTGGTTTTCATACAATAACCATGGGTTACACTTATACAGAGAAATTGAAATCTAGTTTCCCATTTCACAATGCATGCATACCCGTACATAGTATTTATTTATCATTAAAAAGAGGCTGGGATAACACCCAATCCCTTACATGGTGCAATGGTACCATTATATAACATAGTTTAAGGGGATTTTACAGATAAATTTCAATTATTAACCACACATAATTCTTTTAAAAATGTTTTAACCCTTTTATAGGAGCTCTAAATTCCAAATTAACCTTGTATAATGCCCTAAAATCACATTAAAACGATATTTTTTTAGAAAAATTTTATTTCAACAAAATGATAATTATAATTTAGAAATAGAACTTCATTCAATCATTAATTAAAAATTTATAAAATTATAAGAGGATACCGAATAGACAAATCAATAGAAATGTCTGATGGATTGTTTGAGATTATTCTTCAAAATTCGAACAAATTAAATCTAAGGAATAATAAAAAAATAGATGTCCTTGATTTAAAGTTACATATCCATCATTTACATGAATCTTGTTTTTACGGACTTTATTATCATGGGATAAGTAACAAACTAACCTATGAATGTGAATCAATATCCACACCACCTAAAATATATGTTCTTTTGAAATATCAAGAAAAATAAAGGATTTCTTCCCCATATTTAATACAATATGAGTTAAGGTATCATTTACTAAAATAAATACTTTCTATAATGATTGAGTATAATGCCCCGAACTTAAACCTTACTTAATATTGAATTAAATGAATAATTCACATTGAGGATCTTTTCAGGTTTAGAGTTTCAGAGAAATAGAACATAACTATTACATCTCAAAAGATTACAAAGTAGACACTTCTACTATGTTTCCATAGAATAAAAAAATCTTAAAAATAAACATGTCTAGTTCCATGTTTTATATTGCATGACTTTCCCTTGATCCCATATTTGTCCTTATTCCACATTAAGCCCTACGAATAACCTTTCAAAAAAACCTGGGGTGAGCATAAAAAGCTTAGTAAGGGATACAGAAAGAATGAAAACTATTTGTTTATCAAAACAACAAGTAAACCATGTATACTTTATCAAAGTAATACTTTTCATCTTTATGAAGTAGTAAAAACTCTTCACTGAATAAAAGAATATTACTTACCATTTTGTAACCAAAAGATTACCATAAAACCCATATAAATATCACATAACATATAAAGGTAACATGGGACATAAACATACTTAAATGGAATAATCATACGGTCGACTTCCACACATATCACTTAATGGAATAGCCATACGGCCGACTTCCATACCAAATGCATTGGAGGTTATAACGTAACCACCCATCCTGGTATTCATGAAACCACCCATCCTGGTATTCATGACACCACCCATCATATGGTTTATCACATAACCACCCGTCAAATGTCCAAGTACCATTATAAAATCATAAGACATAAAATAAATATAATGGAAAGAAAACATTTCCACACTTTGATCAAAATATATCACATAAATATATTGACATAACAAATCCATTATAAAAACCATTTTCAATACCAAAATACATAAAAGAGTTTATGGTATTTATTTCATTTTAAAAACATTACGTCTTTTTGAGGAAGCCAAAGTCCAAATAATACTCACGGCGGCGGAAAAGGTCGTTGTCACCGCGTACGTTAAATGAAACATTCCTTTTTGTCATTTAGTAAAATGATTCCTAGAAAAAGATTCCTTTTGTATAAAAGTAAAAGTCAAAGGGTTTTATACACCGTATAAAAGAACGTTGTGTATAAAACGAAATATGCCTCAATTAAAGGAGATTGAGACGAAGTCCCTTACCTCGGATCCGACTTGACTCGATCGTTATTTAACATCCTGAATAAAAAACTTGAGTTAATTGCTTCTTGATTAAGAACCTTTTTCAAGTTAATTATTACTTTTATATCACTTATTACCATGTTATGAACATTATGTAGTCATTTATGTTGATAACGGTCATTTGTCGATATTTGGTACTTGAGTCAAAAGTGAACTTCTTACAATTAAATGTTGTTCGTGTGGTCAAAGGTTCATTATATCCAGAATGATATTCATGATTATGATATCATATATATCATATATATCCAGCATATACATGTATTTATAATATTACATAATCATTTAGAGGTAATAAATGGAATGCACCGTTCATGGAGACGGTAAGCCATAAGTACGCATGAACACTACTTTCATTTCTTTGTCATATTAATGGAATTAAAAATAAATGAGAAGTATGTATATTTTAATTCCAGAATTATATTAATCATTTATATGTCACATACATCATATATAATAACTTTAAATCCATCCTTCATATGTCCTACATATGGCATTAACGAATCAAATCACTTTGAGGGGGCGGTAGTCCGCACTTCCTAAAATGAAGATATCGCGTATACCCATAATGGAAGCCATGAAGGTGTGCCATAAATGAAATATAAATAAGATTAAGTAAGATATAAAAATATTATACATCATATATATATATAGGGACATCTTAATGGCCACCTTTGAAGGTGTTGGAAGAATATTGAACAATCATCGTTTCGTGAGGCAGAAATTTTCCATCCACGGAAACATTATATTCATTAACCATTAGATTTAGGTCTGTGTAATTGTAGCTCAAAATCTTCTTATAAAAACATCCTAGTATATTGAAGATACATGATTTGTTACAAAAGATATTAATAAAAAGAGTTTAGGGGGTTGGAGAAGCAAAATAAAACAAAAGGACACAAGTGAAGACATTACCTTAAAATCTGGTAACTCTCTTAGATTTGAGCTCAAAGGCTTCCTTGGGAAGACTTCTGCCCAATGGGAGGCTTATAAGAGTTATAGAGGGATGTGGAGAGAAATAATGGGCAGGGGTTGGCTGAGCCCAAGTCTTGAGAGGTGTGGGTAAGGAGGTAGAGGTGGGGGCCTTTTATAAGAGGATATGAGGGGCACTCTTGGAAAGTAAGGAAATGTTACTTTATTTTAGAATGAGTTTAAGATTTTGATGGTCCCACATTGATTTATTTCTAGGATAAGGTGATAAGGGTTCTAAATCCACCCATCCAATAAGTTTTTGACATGTGTAGGTCTTAGATTTTACATTATCTTTCCATTTTATTTTAATCATTAAATAATGAGGTAATCGCTGCATCATCAAGGTGTCATAAATAATTTAATTTATTTAATGTCTAAAAATTATAAAAAAATTTAATGATGTAGGAAAACAATTTAGATTTTTAATGAATATTTATAGTCTAACATCTGACTTGTATATCCCCATTTAAAATCGTTTTTAGAAAAACAACTCATGTTTGTGACATTTTTACTTTAACATTAAATAAATAGATATTAATGTTATTTTCCTTCAAAAGTGGATCCATGGGGTCCCGAAGTTGACCCATGGATTGTCTTGGTCGTCCATGACATATCCAATAATGGTAGGACATGTGTCTAGGTCATTCAATATTATTAAAACATTATTTTAACCTTAAACTACACTAATTACCTCAAATCGCGATTAAAAACTTAAAAGTTACTATTCACCAAAAATTATTTTAATATGATTGAACCACATTTTACTTCTTAATGAAAACAATGTATGTCAGTTTTTTTGAAAATCAAATCACGGAAGTGGTAAAATTTCATTTAAATGAAAAATCAGTTTTTATAAGTACCACTTAGTGGTTTCACTATTCATTAAAAATCGAAGTTTTTCAGAAAAATACCAAAACATCACCCTAAGCTATATTTGATATTTCGAACTCAAAAATGAAGTCCATTTTAGAAAATTCAAAATATATAAGTTGAATTAATTAATTTGATAATTAATTCCCGCTGTGAGAGCAAATAGCGTGTTTTTACGAAACACTATGTATTAAAAGATTCACACTAGTTTAAGTCCGATTTCAATGTGAAATTAATTCCAACGAACACTATGGGATTTAATGGTAAAAATATATTCTAATTTCACTTTAAAACCAACTCAAAATATATTCTAATTATATAAATAAATTAGATTAAAAAGTGGTTCTGAATAAAAATACAACATTTTCACTATTCATTAAAAAATGTACTTTATTGGAAAAATACCAAAAATTTACCCAAAGTAAATTTTGATGTCCCGATTCTAAAAAAAAATTTATTTGGTCCAATAGAATGTATAAGGGTGACCAAAACTATATTTAATGACGGTTCTCCATTAAAAGGCGATAAGTGAACCTTTTGTGAAAATTAGGGTATAAATGCCTAAAATTGAATTATTTTCGTATTTTAAGCATTTATCTTTAATAGGATAAATGTAAAAACATTTAAAAAACATATATAATCATATTTTAGTTATTTCTATCCATTCCCGCCATTACAATGGCTATGTGTTAACTACCATTTAAAATAATATTATTTTATTACTAGTGTGCAACGTAAGATTTCAAAAAAATCTGTTTGTTGCATATCAGGTACGCTATCGAACATAGCAACCCCTTTAAAGTAAAATTAGTATTTAATTCAAAAATATTAAAAAATATTAAAATGTATTATTATTTATTTACCTGGGATTTTACATCCTTCCCCCCTTTTGGGTATTACGTCCTCAAAATTTTATTCACTTATCAAAATAAGTAGGGGTATTTATCCCTCACAGCATTTTCAGATTCCCATGTTGCCTCTTCAACCATATGTTTTTTCCACAAAACCTTTATCTGGTGAATTACCTTATTCCGTAACACTTTCTCCATGTGGTCAAGAATCTAGACCGACTGTTCTTCATAAGATAGGTTCTCTTCTAGCTGAACTACCTCTGGACTCAAAACATGAGATGGATCTGGCATATACTTTCTCAACATCGAAACATGAAAAACATTGTGTACCTGAGATAAAATCGAAGGTAAAGCCACTCGGTAAGCAACTGATCCAACTTTCTCCAGAATTTCATATGGTCCAATGAACCTTGGACTCAACATTCCTTTCTTACCAAATCACATCACACATTTCCATGGAGAAACCTTGAGAAAAACATGATCACCTACTTCGAAAGATAGATCCTTCCTTCGGTTATCCGTATAACTTTTCTATCTTCTCTGAGCTGTTCTCCTGTGTTTTTGAATCAACTGAACATTTTCTACCATCTCTTCCACTAATTCTGGTCCCATCAGATTCCTTTCACCCACTTCATCCCAAAAAGCTGGAGTTCAACACCGCTTCCCATATAATGCCTCAAATGGTGCCATCTGTATACTGGAATGAAAACTGTTATTATAAGAAAAATCAAACAAAGAAAGATGTTGGTCCCAACATCCCTGATAATCCATAGAGCAAGCTCGTACCATATCCTCCAATGTCAGGATCGTTCGTTCTGACTGCCCATCTGATTGAGGGTGAAAAGTTGTACTAAAATTTAATTCAGTACCCAACGACTTCTGATGGCCTTTCCAAAACTTAGAAGTGAACCTGGGATCACGGTCCGATATAATGGAGAGAGGAAATCCATGTAACCTGACTATCTCTTTAAGATACAAACAGGAAAGTTGATCTAGGGAAAAATTATCTCGTATGTCAAGGAAATGAGCAGATTTAGTCAAGTGATCAACAATAACCCAGATTGCATTATTACCTCGAGGTGTCTTCGGCAATACCACAACGAAGTCCATGGATATATTCTCTCATTTCCACTCTGGAACTGGTAAAGGCTGAAGCATCCCTTTCGGTAACAACTGCTCTACTTTAACCTGTTGACATGTCAAACACTTCACAGTAAAATCAGCAATATCTCTTTTCATTCCATCACAACAGTAATACTCCCGTAGATCACTATACATCTTAGTACTGCCAGGATGAACTGAAAATAGAGAACTATAAGCCTCACATACAAACTTATTCTTCAACTGTGAATCACTAGGGACACATAATCTCTTCCTAAACCGCAAAACACAATCATTATCAATGTTGAATTCAGGCAACTTACCCTTCTGAAACAGCGCTACCTTTTTCTGAAACTCAATTTCTTCCCTCTGTGCTTGCTTAATTCTATCTGATAGGGATGATCTCACTGATACCTGAAACAAAACAGAAGAACTTCCTAAGCCAACAACTTATATGCCAATGTTCATAAAATCAAAAACCAAAGGATCTCGTTCCAAACGTAGCATGGTTAATGAAGCATTACTTTTTCGACTCAAAACAACGGCCACTTTATTTTCTTTTCCCCGATGGTAATTAATTGTACAATCATAATCCTTGATTAATTCCAGCCATCTCCTCTGTATCATATTAAATTCATTCTAAGTGAATATATACTTCAAACTTTTGTGATCAGTATATATTTCACAGATGCCTCCAAATTTTTAGAGCAAAAACAACAGGAACTATTTCCAAGTCATGTGTAGGGTAATTTACCTCATTAGTTTTCAACTGACGTGAAGCATATGCAATTACCTGATCATTCTTCATAAGGACACAACCAAGTCCCTTCAATGAAGCGTCATTGTAGATAACAAACTCACCATTCCTGGAAGGAAGATCCAAAACTAGATCATTCACCAATCTTCTTTTCAGTTCCTGAAAACAATCATCACATTCTTTTGTCCAAATAAACGTAACACCCTTCCGAGTTAGCTTAGTCAATGGACTAGATAACTGTGAAAAATTTTCAACAAACCTTCGTTAGTAACCTGCCAAACCAAGGAAACTACGGATCTTGGTTACATTTCTGGGTCTTGGCCACTCTTCACCAACTTTTCTTTTAGCAGGATCAACAGTTATGCCATTTTTTGAAACAATGTGACCCAGGAAAGAAATTTTTTGTAACCAAAACTCACACTTGCTGAATTTTCCATACAGTTTCTTTTCATTTAAGGTTTTCAAGATAACCATTAAATGACTTCCATGCTCCTCTTTTGATTTAGAAAACACCAAAAATATCATCAATGAAAACAACCACAATCATATCCAAGATCCCATGGAAAATTCTATTTATAAGGTCCATGAATACAGCAGGTGCATTGGATAACCCAAAAGGCATAACTACAAATTCATAATGGTCATATCTAGTATGGAACACAGTCTTCGGAACATCTGCTTCTTCTACATCCTTCCACCCTTTTGGGAATTGCATCCTCACAATTTTATTCACTTATCAAAATAAGTGGGGGTATTTATCCCTCACAGCATTTTCAAATTCCCATGTTTCCTCTTCAACCATATGGTTTTTCCACAAAAACTTTGTCTAGTGAATTACCTTATTCCGTAACACTTTCTCCCTGTGGTCAAGAATTTGGACCGACTGTTCTTCATAAGATAGGTTCTCTTCTAGCTGAACTACCTCTAGACTCAAAACATGAGATGGATCTGGCATATACTTTCTCAACATCCAAACATGAAAAACATTGTGTACCAGAGATAAACTCGAAGGTAAAGCCACTCAGTAAGCAACTGATCCAACTTTCTACAGAATTTCATATGGTCCAATGAACCTTGGACTCAGCTTTACTTTATTACCAAATCGCATCACACTTTTCCATGGAGAAACCTTGAGAAAAACATGATCACCTACCTCAAAAAATAGATCATTCCTCTGGTTATCCGCATAACTTTTCTATCTGCTCTGAGCTGTTGTCATGTGTTTCTGAATCAACTGAACTTTTTCTACCATCTCTTCTACCAATTCTTGTCACATCAGCTTCCTTTCACCCACTTCATCCCAAAAAGCTGGAGTTCAACACCACTTCCCATATAATGCCTCAAATGGTGCCATCTGTATTATAGAATGAAAACTATTATTATAAGAAAAATCAACCAAAGAAAGATGTTGGTCCCAACTTCCCTGATAATCCATAGAGCAAGCTCGTAGCATATCCTCCAATGTCTGGATCGTTCGTTCTAACTGGCCATCTGATTGAGGATGAAAAGTTGTACTAAAATAGGAACCATTATATTATGAAAAATAAATTTAAGTTAATTGGAATATATTTTCTGAATTATTTTAAAAGAAAATCATTTCAGGATTTAGATGATATTTTTATGGAAACAAACATTTCGTCATGTTGTTCTCCTTAATTTTTACATTCAATTCATGCACTTATGTGAAATAAATTTTCCAATATGAATTAAATATTTTTAAAAATATTTATTAATATAATGGAATATAAAGCCCTTATTTTTTTAGATTTTATGATATGTAACCATAGTAAGTAGATTTCAACTTAGTATAAGTTATAAAAATGTGTTAACCTCTTGTGGTAGTGATTTTAAATCCCTAGAAAATTTTCATTTATCATATTGAATGAGTTTTATATAGAAAGATATATCTTTACGGTGTAAAATAATTTATTTTAAGATGATATATTGATTCAGTGATCCCATGAATGAATTTTTTGGAGTCATGTTATATATTACATAAATTAAATACTTTTTTTAGGTATTTTAATAAAATGGTTTGGTTATATCATTATTTTTTCCTTCTCTAAAACAATAAAATAATTCCATTTTTTATTAATCGAATAAAAGAAAATGACAAAAAATTTATTACATTATTTTAATATAATTTTTTTTATGCTTAATTCAAGTATTTTCTTAAAGATTGGTTTTCCTGCATTATTTGATCTTATATTAAATCCAATTTTTTTAACTATATAAATTTAACCTAATAAAATATATTCCAAATTTGATATATAAATTTAAAACATTTTTAATTTCCCATTATATTATTTACATATAATTATGTTATCATTGAATAAATTTAATTTATCTCTATTGAGGATAAACTAGTTGTAATGTAATTTAAATTCATGAAATGCTTAAAATGATTCAAAAACATCCTTATTTGTGATTTTTTAGTATATTTACCATGTTATGATATTTATATATATATATTAATAATTTTAAAAATTTCTAATCTGTCTTCTCTCCCACTTATAAATAGAAACCCCATACCCGTCTCATATTATCAAATAATGATACTTTTATATAATACAATACCATATAAAATAGCATCCCAAAATCAATTAAAATATCCTAGAGGTCGTATTATGGTCATTATACCATCCCGATAAGGCCTTAGTTGTAAACTAAGGAATAGATTATGAAGATTTATGAATTAAAACCATGAGGTTTGGTTTTACTTATTCTTCTACCTCTTTCATATCTTATTAAACCATGATGAAATATTTACATAATTTTATTTCCCTTATTGGGATGTTATACTGTTGATTTATGACCTATATATATCTCAACTATAATAAAATGTTAAATGAATCGATCATTCTTATGTAAGTAGAACTACTACCATGAAAATTTAGGTAATTTGTAATCCCCCACTTCTTCACATGGTAGAATATGATGATGTATTTAATGTTATTATATTACATTCATGAAATAATTATGATTTTTGAAATATAATATATCAATTATCTTCTTACTTTTCTATCAATTTGAAAATTTTAACGTCGTTTGTGGTTAAATGTTGATTACAACCTCCGGGATGAGATGTGATTCATTTTAGATCACTACATCACATGGTTGGTATATCTTAGAGAATATTAAGATTTCTTATTATATTAAGGATGTAATTTTAATTAATTAAAGAAAAAACTAATTTTAACAAAATTTCAATCATGGTTGTTGAGAAATGTAAATGTAATCCATGCGTAAATATACCCCATAGTCTCAATGATTGAGACATAATTCATTTATTTATAAAATAATTCATCGTTGGAGTTATGAATTTAATTAAACAATAATTATTATTTCACTATTATTATTTGTAATATAATAGAATAATGATATTAGTTTCTACATTAGACCTACTGATGCTATTTAGGGATTATTAACTAGATGCCTTGAAAATATATAACGTAAACATAATGGATGATGTAAATAAATAAATAATTGTGATAAATGATATAAAATGGTAAAACATTATGTAATGAAAATGAAATCATTTCCTAACCATGTATATATTTATCATATGTTTAATACATAGGTAGATAAAGAGCATAATAGAAAATTTAGACTCAAGGTAATGTTCATTTTATTTTAAAACCACCCTTTAAATGTTTGGATGACTTACTTTCTATTTTCTCATCATTATACATTTTACTAAAATTATTTACTTCTTTTATTTCTATAGACATAAATGAGTTATAACAGAAAACTTATGGCTTAGTTCACATGCTTTAGAATGTTTTTAAAAGGAATATTTTTACATATTTTATATAAAATGTTTTGAAATTAATTACAAAAGGACAAAAATAATATCTTATTGAATCATATAAGAAAAAAGGATTTTAAAAACCTAATAAAACTTATACTATATTTTGATTACATTATAAGATTCAATGTTTTCATTAATAAAAAGCGCAATCCCATTATTTGGGGAAGTATAATTTTGGATATTTCATTTTAAAGGGATAACAAATAAAAATATCAAAAAACGTATTAGTTGTTCACTAAAAAGATTAAATATTTGAAATTGATAATGGAAATGAACAATATATATGTTTATTCCATATTATACTATATGTACATAGTTTATGATTGGGTGGACCTATTGAAGCTCCCTAATTCATTATGTATTTATTATGTTCAAATATGAATGATGCTGGATGTTTTACTTATAAGTTATTCAACATACAATGGTTTTTGTGATGATTATTGTAAAAAATCATTTGAGATGATTTCACAAGGCACCTAAGTGTATTTTAAATTAATATAAATGAGTTACAATTGAAATCATATAATTAGATAATATATTATAATTATTAAAAAATATTATTCATGTTCTTGGTGAAAGTAATATTTTTATGAATGTTTCTTATCATGGGTTCTCATGTTTTATATGAAACCACAATTATTATTATTTTCCATCATTTTTTCTCATAATTTTCTTAAAAGTAAAATTTCACAGTAATGTTCATTTCATGAATAATTAAATGACTAATAAAAATAACTGTTTCTTATGAAAATGCAAAATTATATTTTATTATCTTATAGTTTTGAAATGAATCATAATATTCATATTTTCTTTTATGTGTCCATTAATTTAAATTATATAAATATAGCATATTTTCAATTTATTTTTTATGTTTTTAATGATGATTTTGAATATTGATGAAATCATGTTGACAATATTTATATTTTTTCAAGGAAAAAGATTTTTTAATTTTAATTGTTATTTTATTTTCAAAAAAATGTTATGAAGAGGTTGTTTACTACGTATAATGTTTTTGATTATTAAATAAGTGGTAATGAAAAGTTTTTTTAAAAAATAAAAATAAAAATATATTCCGGATTCAATGTGATTTATTTATTTTTCAAAAATGGAATTATGGGATAAATAATGATTAATTTCTTGTAGTTGGTATTTTAGAAGGTTTTATAAAATTTTAGTTGATATGTTAACATAAATATATACCATAATGAAATAAAAATTAACATTTTTTAGATATATAACATTTATAATAACATATTTATTGATTTAAACTATATATATAGTGACACATGCCTTTTACACACAACATTGCGTCATTTCAAGCAAAATAAAACATCATAGTTCATGAAATGAATCATAATGTTTAGTGTCTTAGAAGACTATATAAATATAACCGAAAACCATGGACTAAATAAAACATTTATTTATTTATTATGCATAAAGATATACAAAATCCCATTGTGATCATCTGTTTCCATAGTATAACCTGGTGATAACAAGAACAAAGGGATTAGATAAATCCTAGTAATGGAAAAAAATATAAGAATAAAGCTTTAGAACATGGGTTAAAATAATGACATAATGATATAAAAAGTAATGTGGCATACAGAATAATGACATATAAATATTAGATCACATAAACACACATTAATACTAATGTTAGAGAAATATAATAACTCACATTATCATGAGTCAAGGCTCATTGCATGTAGAGTAGAACAAGTCAAGGATAACCCCCAAGATTGTTGCACATGGTTGTGCGAGTCAAGGAAAACTGCCAAAACCATTACACATAATGTCCCATGATACTCAAAATTACCTAATTAAATGGAATGGAATTTTGAAACACCCAACATAACATGTTCATGAATATTATTTCTACATATATAATCATTAATAATCAATCGTAAATAAATATAATGGTTACCCATTCTATGAATGGGGTATCATGATCATGTCATAAAGCATTAAAAATTGGATTATCATAAAAATGACCATGAAGGGAATTAACTGATTATAAATGGACAATAAATAAATATAATATTCATATTTAATAAAAAGTTATTTCATGAGATGTAATAACATGTAAAAATAATTCTTAAGAAACATTAAGCTTAAAATATTTTAGTGATGTTCAAGGAAAATATCAAAGACCATTTAAGACATAAAAAAGAATAACCTTTTATATTAAAATATAAGTGAACCAAAAAGTCCATCATAATAAAAATGGTGGGTCTTTTAAAATTAAGTTTGTCTTAAAATAGATGATTTATTGTACATAAAATTGGGGAAAATTTAAGAAGATCCCTTATAATGGCTTACTTATCAGGAATAATTGAGGTGAGAACCATTTAAAAACATGTATTTCCCCAAATGGAAAGATGAATTACTATTTAAACATGATTTTGGGTAATATTAAGACCATTTATATGATGTACATAACAATAAATTATAACATCAATTGTGTAGAAATAAAGATAGAGCAACATGAAAGAATAAAGGAGGATCGGAAAAAATCCCTTACCATAAGTCTGATGGTGTCCTTATATTGATCTTAATATACTAGATTACACAATTATATTCATTAATTAGTATTTCTTGAATCCCTTGTTCATGTAATTTGTTTATTATAAACTTATTATGTTTGTTCGTGACCATTTTGACACGTTAATATGCTTAATTTCATTTTTTGGAATAATTTGTTTCCTTGGTTTTCAAGATTGGTTTGTTTATATACTTGTAAGGATAAACATGTAAGATAAGAATGGTTTTCCAAAATTAAAGATATAATTTATTAGTTATCACAAATTAGATTACATGTTTATAAAAATCATTTGGTTATATGGAGTGAAGATTAATTATTATATAGAACTATAATGATAACCGTTTTGGTTAACTGGTAGGTTTTTGATCACATCGAATATATATTTATTTATAAATTCATATTGTGTCTTTCGAAGGTTATATAACCTTAAATTAAACATAATACATAAATTATGATAACATTTAACTAAAATAATTCTTTCATTACCATAATTTTGGACAATAATTGAAATTGAAAACATGTCATCCTTGAATGTTAGAAATTAACACATATCTGTTGGTGTTTTCATTTCTATTATAAAAGGAGGAGAAAGAAGAAATGATGATGAATTATTCCATTATAATAATAATAATATAGTACATGTATTTTAATGGAGTTATGATAATATTTTGATGAATAGAGGTGGGTAAAGAAATATTAAAGAATTAAACTTGAAAAAAAATTAACAAAATGAAAAGAGGAATGTACCTCTTGAACATATCTTCCTTGAGAACCTATTTAGGGTAGAATATTTGCTCTTTTTAAGAGACAGAAGGTTATTATATTTGGTATATGAGATAATGGGTAGATTTGAGTATAATTTAGACAAGGCACAAGGCTTGAGAATAGGGAAAGAAGAGGGGGGTGAGGTTGGTTTTTATAGGGGAGAAGTGGAAAATTTTCTCAATATTTCATTCATTATATTATTAATTTGCTTAATAAAAGAAATTCTAATTCCTCCTATAACCAAAAAACAGTATTATTTTTATATTAGTTTAACCCAATGGACATTTACATCATCCATGAATCTATGATGATTCCAAAAATCATTTATTTATAAAATTTCATATATTATTGAATTTAACTATTCAACACAGATTCATGTATTTCAGAAAAAAAATTCCAAAAAATCACCTTAACTATTTGTTAATATTTAGAATAAAAAAATCAACTCCATTTTATGAAACTAATTTTATAAATATGATATATTTATTTTTTGAAATAAAATCATTATTTACTTGAAAAATACTCATTTTAAAATTACAACTGATTGAAAAATAAACTGAGGAATCATAAAATTATTCTATAATCATAAGATATAAAAATAATAATTTATGAATTAAGTTTTTGAAAATAGATATTCATTTATATTATTTTATTACTCATTATATTTTTATTAAATATTATGATAATTTCACTTATAAGATGGATAATTTTATTACACATTAATTTGTAAGGTTACCTATTCACATGGATGATTTTCTACTCGTAAAGGTCGTATTAATATTTAAAAGTGTGAAATTACTATTGATAACATTCCATTACTATTTATTAAAATGGTATGTATGATTTATTGGACACCAAAAATCATACTTATCACAATAGTGTGTGTACTGTTTTCAAAATTCAAATCAGAGAAATTTCAATATAATGTTTAAAGATAACATTATACTTAATAGTTCATTGTTTTTTGACTTCATGTTATTATATAATGAGAAATAATTATTATAATCTAATTTCCATTAGTTAAACATTGTGTCATTTTTTTCTTCCGCCCTTATGAAATTTTTCCCTTGAAATTTTGTTTTACATTATATATCGTAAACAGGTGTGGGTAGTTTTCCTTCATTACATCCTCCAGTTCCCTTGTTTCCTCTTCTTACATATGGTTTAAAAATAGTACATTGACAAGATGAATAGTATATTTTCATAGAACATTATATCTAGAATCCATGATATTCACTGGATTCTCCTTGTAGGAAAGATCATTCTGGAATTGAACCACCTCTAAAGAAAGTACATGTGGAGGATCTGGTATGTACTTCCTTAAGTGGGATACATGGAAGATATCATGTACATTAGACATGGTAGGTAGTAGTTCTGGTCGATAAGACACCACTCTGAGAAGATCAACAATCTCGAAAGGGGATCATGTATAAGGGACATAACATTCCTTTCATCCCAAATATCATGACCTTTTTCTATGGATATATACCGAGGAATCCCATGTCTAGAATTTTAAACTCAAGGTCTCCTCGACAATTGTCACATGGATATTTTGTCAAAATACTAATTATATTATATTATCCTGAATGGCTTTCACCTTCCCCAACATTTCAGCAACCATTTTAGGCCCTTGAAGTATACACTCACTGACTTCATCCCAATATACCAGGGTTCTAAACCATTTCCCATAAAGGGATTCATAAGGTGCTATTCAAATGAACGATTGGAAACTATTTTTGTAGAATAACTCTACTAGTGGAATATATTAGTCCCAACCTTCATTGAGTTTCATAGAATAATCTATAACTAGTTTTCCAGTTTAAGAATAATTCACTCAGATTTTCCATTATTTTGACGATGATAGGTCGTACTAATGTTCATTTCGATGCATAGAGAATTTTTAAGATATTTTCCAAACATTGAGGTGAATCTCATGTCTCTATCAGATACACAAGATATTGGTACTCCATGATACCTTACCACTTATTAGATTGGTATCCATGCAAGTTTATCCAATAGTAATTCATCTTGATTTGGGATAAAGTGAGTTGTATTTGTATGAAGATCCCCAATGACCCATATATAATTATTTCCTCTGGATTTCCTTGAATGTCCAGTGAAAGATTTTATGGTGATGTTCTCCAACTTCTATCCTGGTATAGGTAGTGTTTAAATCATCACCTTCTACTTATTTCTTTTAGCCATCACTAGTTGACACAATAGACACATTAATGTATATTGAGGAATAGCCTTATTCTTATTTCCTGATCAAAAGATCCCTATTAGATCTAAATACATATCTGTACTCCCTAGGTGAACAGAGACGGTTTATCTATTTATGTCAATAAAAATATCCTTATTTATCATTAAATTGAATCGTAAACAAAATTCTGACCCAAATCACAAATCTCATGTTGCATCAATCTTGAACATAGAGGATCTAAAATTTAGAATAGTATCCATACTTCATAGAATTTCTTCCTATTTTCTTTGATAATCCTTTATTTTTTCTAAGAGGGAAGGTTGAGAATCCATTTGTGAAAGGATTGATGATCTTCCCCCCATTATTATTCCCATTTCCATCCAATGAAAATCTTTTAATATTTGTTCATCTTCCATTCTCATCATTAGTAAGGATGTTGGATCCTTCCTACGTAGAACATCCACCACCTTATTTTCCTTATCAGGGTGGTAGTGGATTGATATGTCATAATAATTGATGGGTTATAACAATCGTATCTATTACATGTTAGGCTCCTTTATTGTGAATATTTATTTTAGACTCTTGTGATTAGTATATATCTCACACTTCCCCCCAGAGAGATAATGCCTCCAGATTTTTAATTTAATGATCACACCATCCATCTCCAGATCATGTGTGCAGTATTTTTTCTCGTGGATTACATCAACCTTGACGTATATTCTATCACTTTATCTTTTTTCATCAGCACAAAACCTAATCCCTTCTTTGAAGCATCATTTTATACCTCAAATATTTCTACATTTATCAAGTGTGTGAGTATTTGACCAGTGATAAGACTCTTTTGGAGATCCGTAATGCTTTCCTCACATTCTTGAGTGCATAGAAACAACTCCCCCCTTATGCGTCCTTTCTTATTAGGTTTTAATATTATGAAATTTTATTCATAAAATGTTGATAACACCTAGATAGACCCAATATTTTTAGGATATCTGATACAAATGTTGTCTTGGGCCACTCATTAATGGCCTTTGTCTTGGATTGGTCTACACATGTCCCTTTTCTGGTGATAACATGCCCTATGAATGATAATTCATCCATCCAAAACTAGTATTTACTATAAATTTCATAATGTTTATCCATCCAAAAGTCATCAATATGGTATTCAGATACACATCATGTTCCACCTTACTCTTGGTGTATATATGAATATCATCAATAACAAATACCACAAATTTTTCAATCTATTCTCTAAATATTTTTTTCATTAAATCCATGATTATTTCTAAAGTATTACTATGTTAAAAGGGAATCACTATGAACTCATAGTGTCCATACCTTGTTCGAATAGAATTTATGTGAATATATTCCTTCCTCACCTTTAATTGGTGATATCAAAATCAAAGATCCACATTATAGAAATAACTGGCCCAATGAAGCGGATCAAATGTGACATATATCCATGGCTAGGGATACTTGTTCTTTATCAAGATTCAATTATGCCCTTGATAATCAATGTTGGTGTACATTATTCAATACTTTTTTTGATGAAGAGGACTGGTGCACCCCATGGTGAATAACTCGGGTATATAAAACAATTTTCTAGATTCTTTTGTAATTACATATTCTTCTCTTCTAGCACTAAAATGTAATATCTATTATGTGTATTTGATATTGGTAGAGATCGCGAAATATGGTCAATTGAGAGCATAATATTTCGATCATTAGGAAGACAATGAAATTCATCACGGAAGACATCAGTGTGATCTGTCATGATGGGACTATCTTATAGAATTGTTACCTCCATTGTATAAATAATTTGAGCTTGACATTCCAACTCATAAGGTATTTCTTTACACACTTGATACTGTAATTCTAAAGGGGATTCATCTTATTCCTTACACATGTAATGAATTTGTGATTGAATTAGGATGTGAATTCAAATCTTACTTTCCCGACAGTTGATGTAGGATTTGCATAAAGATATCCAATATATTCCCAATATAACATCAAAACCTACTAAAGTATGTATGATTAGATTTTCTAGGAGGATTTTTCCTCAATGATTAAATATGATAGAGTTATATACATTGGATGCAATAATTTCTCCATTTTAAATTCTTATAGATAACCCCATCCCTATTTTTGGAGGAAGTGTTTGAATATTTCTACTAAACTATCATGATATTAAAGAATTTTTAGAACATGAATAAAATAATATGTTATCTATTCCTGATTTAATAACTAGTATACCTGTCACCACATCCTAGTTTGGAACCACCGTAGAAATAGTTATAGAATAATCCCTTCCATGTCGCCTTATTTGTTTTTGCTGATTTCATCCCACAACCCTTGGGTTAGAAAAAATTGTATGCACAATTCCCATGATCCTTGAAGTTGTAACATTTCATTATAGGATGAAAATCGATCTAAAAGTACTTTTATTATTCTACATTAGTGGGATTCCTCATATCTATTCAGTAGTTTTTAACAATATTTCCCATTCTTCCACATTTTATGTTATTTTTGTATTGATTTAGACAGTTCGTAGGATACTTTTTTCCCACAATATAACAAAGTGGGATGTTCAATCTTCATTACATCCTGCAATATATTTTTTAACCATCCATACTAAACCCCATTTTCTTCTTTTTTTCAGTGGGTCCACAAGACCATTAAGAGCCTTTGATCCCCATTTCAAAATTGATAGCACAAATAATAATCTCCTCATTACTGTGGTAGTGAGAAATTTCAAATTCTATTTATAGACTCGAATTTATTCCACTAAAGAATAGATACAACTTTATTTTGGCCTTTGTTAAAAATATGGAGGCATATCTTTCTATCCTTGGAATGATGGCTTCATACGCCATGATTGACTCAAATTCCTTCCTTTGATTTCAGAGGAACACTTTTTACATCATAAGATAGAGAGTTTATGGAAAATAATAATTGAAAAACGTTTTATTGAATTAATCCCAATAAATATAATCAATTTCATCATGGGACTTCGTATTTTTTATCGGTGTAAACCACTAATCAGCTTCCCTATCAAAATGATAGACAACCACCATTAATTTCTCTTCTTCTCAACAATGCAATACAAATAGTATCTTTTCAATGGATTTAATCAATTATTATGTGAGGTGGGTATCAAAAGATCCAATAAACATAGGAGACCGTATTTGTGTGAAGGATTATATGATAACTCTCTCATTCTTCTGAGGAGGATGGAGATCCACACGATTCAATTTATTATTCGAAACATGATCTATGAGAGAATTTATTGTTATGAATTTTTGAGCACTAATTAATATCATATTTGGCATAAAATTAGAGTGATTTTCACCTTCCCTATCACATGCATTATGGGAACATGTTCATCCATTTCCCATCATTAACTATTAAAATTTTTGGACAATTAAAGGGATTAAATTCCCAACTATTATTCATAAGAAGGAAACATTAATCATAAAATGATAAAATATTAAAGGAAAATTATATCATAACTTGAGATTACCTATGTTTCAAAGTAAGATATCCTTGATCAGTTATATGAAATATATTTTTATGTGCTTATTTTTTTTACCTATTAATGGTTTTGACTACGAATATTAATTTACCAAAGGATATCACATTTTAGTGCCAACCCAAGAGTGCATAAAGGCCAGTTTTAGTGTACTAGTTCCCATTCAAGTATAACACAAAGTGGTGTTTTCATGTATTACCCCTACATACATCTATCCTAGAGATATCCACATGTTCGTATCTTTTGATCAATGAATTTTCGTGAAAAATGACTAACTATATACTCAATAAAATATAGTTATGTTTTCATAATCATAATAGTATCACTAAGGTTCTTACTAAAGTGATTTATTCACAATCTCTATAAAATAACTAGAACTTTCTCTGATATGATCTATAGAGACCCTAGCATATTACATATAACATACAAGATTTAAAACATAAAAAACATCACATTACAATCCAATGATCGAAATGTCCATTGTCTTGGAAGAAAAGGTACATAAAACTAAAAACATGGAACTAAATAAAATATTTCATAATTTATTCTTCATAAACTGATCATAACTCTTGTTGTGCTCAAAAATATTCACAGGATAACCTCAGATAACATGAACAAAGGGATGATTTAGAAGACTAGAAAGGGAATAATCATAAGGATAATGCTTTAGCACATAGGTTAGAAGTAAATACATAATGATTTAAAAATTCATAGAGGATATAGAATAATAGAGTATAAATATTGGATCATATAAAAATGGAGTCATATTAACATGTCAGAAACATAAAACAAGACATTGTAACAAGTCAATGGTTATTTCACATAGAAGAGCACATGTCATGGTTAACCATCCAGACAGTTGCACATGGTTGTACAAGTCAAGGATAACAACCAAGATTATTGAACATAACGTTTCATGAGACTCAACATTACCCAATACATTAGAGCACACTATAGAAACCCCACTCATAACATGTTCATGAATATGACTTCCACATATATAATCATACAAAATCAATAATACAAAAACACAATGTTTACCTATTCTATGAATTGGGTATCATAATAATGTCATAAAGAATAACCAGTAGGGGTGTTAAAAAATGACCATGATGGGAATTAATTTATCCTAGATGGAAAATCATAGGTTATAATTGTAAAATATACCTAAAATTGTTGTCACATGAAGTAATAACATTAAAAAATAGTACGTATGTAAATTTATAATTAAAACATTTTAGTGCGGTTAACGGAAAACATTAACGGTCCTTTAAAAAATAAAAAGATAATAATATTTCATATATAACAAAAAATTAACCAAGAAGTTTTTCATAACATGTTTTCTTATAAAAAAATTATGTATTCAAATGGATGATAGATTTTACTTTTAATTGAGAATGAATTCGAGATGTTACCTTAAAATGGCATGTTTATCTGAAAAATTGAGTAGGGAATCATTTAAAAGCATGTATGTCCCGGAAAGGGAATGATGAATGTATATTTATAAATGAGTTTAGAGAATATTAATAACATTTATAACATGTACATAAAATTAAAAAATAACTTTATGTGGGTAGACTAAAATTGAGAGCATCCAAAATAAAAAAGGTGGTTGGATAAAATCTCTTACCTTAAGAACGATGGTGTCATTCAGTTGTTCTTAATTACATGCATAACAAAATTAAATTAATTAATTTATATTTAAATATAATTTTATTCATGTAATCAATTTATTATATCATTTTTTATTTGACTCATGACCATTTTTGATGAGTTAAGAGGTTAAATTTCATTGTTTGGAAGTGTTTTTTCCTTGGTTTTTCTGATTTGTTTACCAATATACATGTAATGAAAAATATTTATGTTGATAAATTTTGTCTATAAATGGATTTATATGTTATTACATGTATTCTAAAATACTAATTGGTTATAAAATTAATTTTTTTATCTGTAATGAAGATGAATTATAATATAATGTTTTAATGATAATTTGTTTGTTAATTTGTATTTTCTTCATCACATCAAACACATTATTATTTAAAAATTAATACAATCTGTAAAAAAAATATTCTATAACCTTAAATTAGGAATAATAACTATATTATGGTTTGTTTCATCCATACTAATGGTTTCATGATCAGAATTGAAGATGGTAATAGAAATTGAAAAACTATCATCCCTGAATGTGAGAAATTAATGTGTCTCGGGTGGTGTTTTCATTTTTATAATAATATGAGGGAAAAGAAGAGATGATGATGAATTATTTAATTGTCATAAATTCAGAAAAATTTTAATGGTAATTTATTTATCATAACATTTGGATTAATGGAGTTGAGGAAATAAAAATTAAATAATAGAACATGAAAAAAAATAAATGAAATGAAAAGTGGAATTTAACTATTGAATTTATTTTTTTAAAAACATATTTAGGGGAGAGGAAATGGCTTCGTGAAGATACCATAAGATACTAAGGCATGGTAGAGGGGCTTATGGAAAATTTAGATTAAAATTTAGAAAAGGAATCAGGATAGAGTGGAGTGAAGAGAAAAGTAGGTGAAAATGGGTTCTATATTGGAAGGGATGATGGTTTTCTCAATATTTTATTCATTATATTATATATTTTCTCAAGATAATAAATATTAATTGGTATTGTAGCAAAAATTAGTAATACGTGCATGTGATAATGAATCAATGTCCATTTAAATCATCAATGACTCAAGCAGGATGCATAAATTCAATTATTTATCATATATCGTAAATTATCAAATTTCATTATTCACAAAAATTCATGTATTTCTGAAAAAATCCCACAAAATATGCATAATAATTTCTCAGTATTTAGAATCAATAAATTTAATCATTTTTATAAAAAATATTTTCTAAATGTGAGATATGTAATTTATAAATAAAATCATCATTTAATTGAAAATTTAATATTTTAAAATTATAACTCACTTAAAAATTAACTAAGGTATAATAATATTATCTAACAATCATAAGACATCATAAAAAACTATTTAATACATTTTTTGTACAAAAACTTTCTATTATTTTATTAAAAAATCATAAAATATTAATAAATTAATTATTACTTTTAAAAATACCAAAACAAGGATATTATCACTTATATGATGGATAAATTTTATATATACCTTCATTGGTATGGTTACTTATTCCCTTGGATGATTTATTATTCATAAAGGTTAGATTAATATTCATAAGAGTAACATTACTATTCTGAAGGTTCATTTATGATTCATCAAAAAATTATGTTTGTATTATCAGACTCCAAAGATCTTACTAATCGCAATAGTGTACGTTAGATTTTCAAAATTCAAATCATAGAGGTGACAATTTTTATGTTTAAAGGTCACATAGTACATAATACATCATTTCTTCCGATTTCATGTGACTCTAATATAAAACATAATTATAAGAAATAAATATCCATTGATGAAACATTGGGTCAATATAATTTCTATTTATGTTGGGTTACCATAGTGGAAACATGAAAGGTACTGTAGTAAGGAATAAAGAGGGAATTATCCTTCAAAATTTTAAAACTGGAAGGGTTAGAATTATAATATTGTTGATTTTTTTAATATGGAATTATTATCACATGATATTAATGTGGAGGGTATCACTGTGAGGGTGAAACTAAATTCTATATCGACTAACATGCCTATAATGGGTCATTTTATGGGACAAAAAAAATCCAATATTCAGTTGATCATCTAACCCTGTGATAGATGGATGATATGTTAACTCGTTTGATAATATATTCGATGTCATTAATTACTCATAAAAATAAATTTAAATTCTTATGTAATATTATTTTAAAGGTGAGGTTGATAGGTAAGGTAAAAATTTAACAATATTAGAGAAATAGAATAAATTTATCCTCTCTAATGGAATGAATTGAAGAATATTTTAAAAATAATATATTTTCATTATGTTTTTTTGACTCAGGATGGAAGAAATATTTTAGAATATAGGCTGATGGATAAAGATTAAATGGTGTTTTATGAATAAAACATCACATGTTCTTCTAGATATTATTAAAATTGTTTCTAGGATAATTTCATTAAAATTAATTTTTTTCCTACCCAATAATATCATGATATCCACGAGAATGTGATTATTGTGAATTTAAAATTATTGTGTTTCTTTTTTAACGATTCTTGAATTTTTATCATTATTTATTATATATCATGAGTCTAATTGAAAAAAGTAAAAAAATGAGATCTTGGTGGTTGAAAAATGGAAAATATCAATGATATCTAATGGTATGAAATGCATGAATCCATATTTTTATAAGATTTGTAAAATGAATCCAGGGGAATGACTTTAAAAATTGGAGAAGTAATTTATTATTTTTTATGTCTTTACATTTGGACCATGACATTAAATAAAAGAGTCATAATAAAAAATTGATACATAACGAATGGTTGGGAGTATGAAGTATTAAATATAATTATATGGGCCATTCTGATAGTAATTTTCCAATGATTGGAAAAAAGGATGGTTGTTTAAAAAATCACATGAATAATGGTGTACTTAAAACATTTTCAACATCTTCAGTAGATGTTGAAACATACTATGATTTATTATTATATACTATACTTTTTTATTCATATTATTTTGATTTATTTTTTGACTTATGTTATCCAAATTATTTCATTTATAAAAATCTTTGTGTTAAATTGGAAATTTAATCTTAAAAATGATGCAATAAAATTTGTTAATAATAATGGTGTTATGTATCATAGGGAAATAAAATTATAACAATATTTATGTTTTTTTCTATGAAAATTTATTACCTTAAATTCTTTTCATATTTCCCCTTATAGAGATTCAAGATTTAAATGGAATTTTTAGATTTCTATTAATCATACTATGATAGATTATAGAGATAAAAAAATTTGTTTTCAGAATTTATTTTAGAGAAGAATAAATTCATACCATTGAAAACATTTTAAGAATATAATAGATATATTAATGATGGAAATTAATATTATATTTCATATATTTTATAGAATAAGGGGATATTTCAATATTTTGTTTTTTTGTTCATAAAAGTTTTTTAAATGTATATAATAGTGAATATAATGGTAATATACATGATCAATAGAGATAATTTACAATTAAAATAATGTTTTTATATTATGAAAATATCAATAATAATATTATTTAATGGATCAAGTATAACTTTTGGAAATGAAAATTTAGTTTAAATAGTTTCCTTATAAAGGATTAAATCATTATTACACATGTTCTTGGGGTGATATTAATTTTTTTTCATTAAAAAAAGATAGGTTGATAAGATTTTACATTTTTTATTGGGCATCGAATAACATCACTATTAATAGTATGAATTAATTTCCATATATTTATGAATTCATTGATCAAATAAAGGAATTTTATTCTTTTTTAATGGTTGATCTATGTTCTATGTACCATAATCATATGTTTAATATGGATAATATCCCTATAATAGAGTTTCATGGTAGGAATGGTTATTATGAGTTTTTAGTTAATCTGTCGGGGTTTAGAAATGACCCAACAATTTTTAATAACCTTATAATCAGATTTTTAATTATTTATTTATTATAGTGAGTGATTTACTTATTAATTATATACTAATATATTTATTAGGTTATTATTATCATGAGAAATATTAGTTTTTTGTTTTGGAAATATTCATACTGAAGAAGATATATGGAATGTCTTAAAAATTTTAATTCTATTTGTGAGATATTTCATTCCATGGATATATTTTATATAAACATGTAATAACTATTGATCTATCTAAAACTATGGTGAATGAATAGTTTTTATGAACAAAAAATTTCATAAAGATTTTTTATTAAAAAAGTATATTGCTGCCAATTATTTGTTAAATACATTTCTAGGTTATATATCCCCGTACGAAATACCATATGAATGGAAATTAATTCCTCTTGAAAAATGAATGTTATTGATGTTTTGGGTAATTGATAAGAGCATCTATTAAGTCTCTAGTTTTAACCTTTCTAATAGAAATATAAATGGTTCGTATTTTATTATACATGATTTTGTTCAAATACATAATTATTAAAAAATTTACGATTCTCCAAGAAATTTAAAATAATTTCCCCAAAATATCACAAACAATACCAAGAACTGGGTCCTATAGTTTTTTCATAAAAAATATGGAAATACAAATTATATGGAATTAAAAATTAAATCAACTGTGATCATAAATATATTAACAATATATTAACTCTTAATGAGTGGAACTGGAGTTGGGGATGATGGTTGGAAGTAAATAAGGATTATAAAAACATTATTTAATATTATCTAGGAAAATAAAATAGGCATGATGATGCTTTTTCCTAATGATTATGCATAATTAACTATGTTATATATAGAATATTGTCTTTTGCTAAATGATTTGATGAATTTCATTATAGAAATTGTTCATGTAAGAATACATTTTGTTTTATTTTTTTTAGATATAAAATCATTTTCAGATAGAATTATGAAACCTTAGAAGAAGGATAATGCTTTAAATGATGATTTATAAACAATCATCAAACCCATGTTTGTGGTGTTTAATGTTATTTTATAATTCCTATTCATATTTGAAAATATTTTATGTGTGCCTAGTGGTCTTATTTTATGAGACAATTATTGATTGATATTTATAGTATCTTACATTATGTCCATCTTAGAAGAACTAATTTATATAAATTCCATCAATAAAATTTGAGGAGGTTGAAGTTTTAAAGATACAGGCAAATTGGGGGTGGAAAAATGATAGTCATGAATTCTAGTAGAGGCACGTTGTTAAGTTTGAATTGGGGATATATATTTTCATGAATTGTAATCAGTTAGGTTATATGATTTTGGTATTCCATAGGGGAGCTCCAAGAAATAGGTTATATGAGAGGATGAAAACTGGATTCTATTGCAGTGGATCACTTGATCCTTCATAGGAAGGATCATCCAAAAGGGCTAATGAAGGATAAATGAGATTTAGTCAAAGAGGATATCTTGGGTAAAAATGGATCTCTTGCTTACAATGAGACTAATTATATAAATTCAAGTGGTGTTTTGAAGTAAGTACTAGTGTTACCTACAATTCCTAAGGTGAATGAGTTTTTTGACGGTATGAAATGTGACAAGAATATTGTGAATAAGGGAGATGTTGTTGTCATAAGTGAATTCATGGAGGAGCTATTGTTTCTCATGAGGATGCAAGGGGTTTACATGAGATACTTATGTTGGATGGTCCATGGGGTGGAAGTGCTGAAAAATTGGAGTCCCAAATAGTGGTTGATGGATGTCCCCCTAGGGTTCTTAATATGGTGAAGTGGATTTCATAGGGGGAGGAAATCATTCAGGCCCCATGTCAAGTCCTAAAAGAGAGGTGGAAACCACAGAGTTGGGGAATTTCCTTGAATGTCTGCCTAACGAGTATTTATTTCACGATTTAGAGGTAGAACCTATTAGATCCTCCATATAAGTGAAGAAGGTTCCCATTAATGATTCATGTGATGTCTATTCATCAAGTAAAATAGTGGTTGATCATGGGGAAAATATTCCTATTTTGAGGAGAATTAGAAGCTGGAATGGCATCCAAAATGAGAAAAAGAACTACTAAATTTTTCCTACTCTAATGGAAACAAGTTCATAAAATAAACAAAAGGAGAAGAAGATGAACAACGATAAACAACCTCCTCCAATGGTGGATTATCAGTAGTGGAAAGAAGTTAATATTCCTGATCAAGCACTATACTCTCATATGAGTTGAGAAGAAGTGTCTATTGAACTTGTTCATTTACAAAATGCTATGGAAGTTAAAGATACCAATATTATGGTGATTCCATTGAGAATGACTCTCAATTTTGAGTATATTTCCTAGATAAAAAGACAAGATATGATAATAGTTGGGGTTTAAATAATTGGATGCTCTTCCATATGGAGTACGTCCAGGTTTGGGTCATGCTGGTGTTTTGTTTTGAGGATCTCTGAATAGATGAAACAAACACCCAGGTAAGTAACATATATTGGAAACCATTAGGAGAGACTAAATATAGATGACTAATGCTATACTTTAATGATAATACTATCTTCTTTTGTGGTTCATTTGTTGGTTTCTCACATTTTCCATAAAACTAATTGAATGAAAATAATTAATTCCCCAGCGAGTCTTCGTAATTCATTGTGTATTAAATTAAATTTCAGTATACAATTTTATTCTCAATATGATATATAATCGAATATAATAATTATTAATTGCTATTATATTAATTGATCATGTTTAATTGATGACTGAATAATTTATGATCAATGAATTTCAGTAGTTGAATTTCCTTATTATAACAGTCATCATTTTGGTATACACATAGAAAATTTTTAAGGCATCATATGGAATGTGGTATCAGGCTATATATTTTTGGGTTTAAGATAGGGATAGAATTGTTTTTGGACTAAAATTTGTAAATAATTTCATTTATATGGTGAATATTATTCAGAAACATGTGAGGATAGCTCAGATTAGGAAAACATTATGTGAATAACTGGATAAAAGCGCTTTTATTTGATGTAACTAATCAAGTAACTCATAAAATTTTTCTATGGAAAAGTGTTTCAATTTTTTGTAAAAATAGAATGTTATATAAGAGGTTCATTAGACCTTCTAAAACTATACACAATATTGGATTGATTTCTTACTGATTGGCCATGTTCAATGTTTATCTATGATACATGATGTGATTCGTGTTTCATTTTTAGGGAATCATGTTCGAGATTCATAATGTGTTTGCATCCCTAAGGTAGTTTGGTTAGATGAAAATCATTATTAAAAGGGGAAAACAGTACAGATTCATGAATACAGATATAAATTGTTTTAAATAAATTGATTTTATATGTCATAATTTTATATAAAGATAATATAATTGAAGAATAAACAGAGTAATTTCATAATGCTATTAAGAAACTTTATACCCACTAATTTTAAAAGTCAATAAAATTGGGATGTCTCAATTTAATAAATGATGGAATAAGAAAAATACCTAAGAAATTATAATAATATATCAATTTCATTCCATATTAATGTTACTTATTTTGAATTTATTTAGTCATATTCACTACATGAATATTATGTAATTTTTCATTTACAAAGGAAATAGAATTGTCCTTACAAAATTTCATTGCATATATTTTATAGTTTTCTCTAAAATAATGATATACAGGTTTTATAATTTTAATTTGAAAATATGTTATTAATTTTTTATAATATTAATTAATGAATATAATACTTCTTCTTTTATTTTATGAAATTTTACTTATTTTGTAAATAGATTAAAATACAAATTTCTGTTGAATAAATCAGTGCTTATTTCAAGAATTTAAAAAAGTTATATTATGTTTCAAAGAATTTTAAATGTAAAATAATATCATTAATTCTTTGAATTATCTTGTTATACATATTTGAGTTATTTTTTTTCTTTTTGATATAAATCATTTCATACTTATGAATATATTTTTTCTATAAAACTGACTTTTAATAAGTTTTCATGTTTATTTTTAAATTAAATTATTTGAATTTAAGGAATTAATATTTGATATTAGTAATAAAATATTTGGAATAATTATAACAAAAATAATTTAGTAATTATAACTTAATTATTTTCAATATCTATTGAAATCATATTAAATATTTTTCACCATAATAATAGAGGTAAAATTGGTTTAAAACTATGAATTAATGATTTAAAATCACTATGACATCATCATTTATCATATTGGATGAGCTGGATTCAACCAAATATATTTTTAATAATTAAATAATATATTTCAATAGATTTTCTAGAATTGGTAACTCAATATTGGCATCGTTTAGGAAATTTTATATTTTATTCAAACTAAAGACAATATATTTGTTTTTAAATTTAATGGTATGGTTTGATGATTACATAATGGTTTGACTTGATATGAATGTCTAAAAACCGTAATTCTCTTATTATCTAACATAAATATTCTTTGGATCCTATTTATTACTTTATTTCTTGGAAAAATAAAATCTGCATCAAAATCAGTTCTATTCCAAAAAACTATTTTCTTGTATTTTGGGTTTTTTTTAAAAGACGTTTTGTCGACCAATTGGGAATGAAATTGATATTCTGGAATCAAAATAATGAATTTCCATACCCAATTTCTTTTAATACTTATCCATTTTTATATATCTATAATGATTTTATTAGGATAATAATGTAAGCATTCATGTTTAAAGATAAAATGTGTTCAACGTGTTTTAACTTGATGATACAGATGAAAATGAATAAAAAGACCATATTAATTATATTGGATGAGTTTATTTCAACCATATATCATCTTATCATTGTGTAGGGATTTCCTTAGTGTATCATGAAATTATTATTATATATAAATATGTATTTTAGATTTTTTGGTAGAATTCTTAAACTTGAATTTTGGTATTATTTATTTTCTACCCTTGTAAAATATTCTCCAATAATGATGAAATACTAAAATTAGTTTATTACACAAACTCATTTTTTGTTATGTTTATTTAAAAATATATATCCATCTCTCATTCCATTAATTTGTGAATGATACCATCCATCGTGTGTACTATAGACAACCTCCACACTAACAAATATAATTCTTTTTTCCATCACTACCTCTCACGTAAGGATATGATGATTGATTTAAGATATATATATATATATTTGTGACAATCATCATGTAATTTTTATTCATTTATTATAACATAAAAATGTATTTTCTTATATTTTCATGAATTGAAAATAAATTATTTCTTTGAAATAAATATATAGATTTCCTCCCACAGAATGATATGTGATATGGTTTCACCAATAAATCACAATGATGGTATATATAATGTAATTTAAAGAGATAAATATATTTTTATGTTATAATAATATTTTATTAAATTTAATATAATACACAAACTCATTATGTAATGTTTTTCCAAAAATTTGAAATTTTAGTCATTCATATGAACAATATACCATCTTCATGATTGTGACAACATTACTTCCACTACCATCATTCATGTTTGTTCTGAAATGTATAAATTATAAAATTATAATACTTTTTATTTATTATTATTTGGGATTTAATTCAATAATGATCCCCTGAAACATGATCATACTACTAAATCTATTTTGGGATTATGATATGAATGTCCACAAAAAGACCTATGTAAACACAACTGATGATGTAAATAAATAAAAGAATTATAAATGATATAATAATCATAATTATAATGTAAAAAACATGAAAAATGTTGTTAATAATGAAAAAAATTAACATAAATTTTTTATTTGGAATATAATGAATATTCGTGATAAGTCAAACACATAGTATGAAAAAATAATCCTTAAAAACATATTTTAAATGTATTAATGATTAATTTGTTAAATATTTTGTTCGTATTTGTTTATTATAAAATTTATAATGTAGATTTATTTTTATAGAGACTAATTAATTGTTATTTATATTTTAATCATATTTTAACATTCATTCAACAGTTTTAAAAAGGATTCATTTTATATATTCTATAAAAAACATTCAACTTTCATTTCAAAAAGAAAAAGGTTTTTCAATGTTGACATATATGGGGTCCTAGGATTTCCCCACTGATGTAAACATAATTTTATGTTTGGATTACATTATTATATTTTGAGTTTTGTTTTATAAATACCGCTACAACCATTTTTTATATGAATTTTAGCAATTAAAATTGTGGTTTTGTGGAATGGGGTATATAAATATTAGGTTCTGTTTTGAATATGGGATCAAGAATAATATTTTCTCAATTTGATGATTAAAATTTTATATTTTATATGTATCATACATTTTATTATCCTTGGATATTGTTTATGACTTGGTGAACCCATTATATATCTATAATTCATTATATTATAATTATGTTTTCCATATAATTTTTTCGATGTTGACCATGTAGGTTATTCCAATTGAATTTGTTTTTTAAAGTGGATTATGAATATAATTTTCCAATGAACCTATATTATTTTTGTATTAATTATATAGATTTTTCATTAGAATATCTTTATTCCATAAGTTATAATCTTTTTAAAAATGAATAATTAATCCCTTTATAGTTAATAATATATTACTTTAAGAATAAAATTTTTAGGTTTTCTATGGATTTATTTGAAACCCTCATAATTATAATTGTTCATTTATGAAATTTGGATAACATTAATATGAATAAAGTGGGGTTTAAAGAAAATTTCATGAGTGTGTAAACAATTACATTAGAACAATGTTTATTATGTTTAATGAAAATTCTCTTTCTTAATTGCAGTTATTTGGAAAGTAAAAAATTTCTATTTTTCCATTTTATATGTCCCTTACTAAAATTTATTTTTTACCCAAAATTTTCAATTTTTATCTAGGGGTTTTGAGGTTGGTTTGGAATAATGATGATATCAATATGAAAAAAAATTAATCATTATATATGGATAAAAATATTGTTTCACTTTAATGATTTTATTATGGGAAAATGGATTCCAAGAGGAATATTCCTACATATAATTTATGGGCATGTTTCATAAGGGTTATTAAATAATATATGGGTTTTTATATAAGAGTTAATTTTTTAAATTATCATATTTAATGTGGTCAATTTTCCCATTTCACTAATTATATGTTCCATATTTTTCATATTTGTACCACATAATTCATTTATTAATCATTTACAAAATTTTCTCCCACTATTACTTGTATTTATTTTATAAACATCCTATATATTTATATATCTTATTCATTTTTATACTTTTATTGAAACATTATTTTTTCTTGCTGATCACAATACAATAGATTTTAAAATAATTCTCAGGTTATTTGTTTTTATTTATTATGCCAATATTCTAAAATTTAATGTTATATAATTAATTTCTATTTGTAATACAGTATTTTATTTTCATGAAAAAATAGCAACATGTTTTTAGATTTCATTCATGTTGAAAATTTTGAATACATTCTTTTACTTTAGTTTCATAAATAAATAACCCATTTAATCATTGAATAAATATAACTATGACACACACCCCACACAAAGAATTATTCCAATGGATCTCGATTCTAGTCAACATCATTCCCTTTTTTAATTGTTTAACCCTATAATTTATGAATATAAATCCATATATAATTCATTATGTATTTAATCCCTTAGAGATTGGTAAAAAATAGCAAATTATATTACAATTCAGAAAAAAAATGGGTGTCATATCTTGTTCATTGATTGATATAACCCTAATATTATTTCTAATGGTTTATGGTAAATGAATTTAGGAAATGGGTGTGTATTGTGCACTAGAACATTCAACTATATATTTTTTGGATTTTTCGTGTGATATTTACTAAAAATGGATATAATGTAAAGGATATTGTAGTAAATGTGATTCTACAGAGTTATGACTGTACTCTTTGAAAATATCTACCCCAATATGAATTTTTAAGGTAGTGATGAATACTATTTTTCAAAGAATCATGAAATATGAAAAACTTGTGGATATTGGATAATGATATTAAAATAGTTTTACTTTTTTCATAAGTATTAAAAATATATAGTTCATCCGATTTGGGTGGGGTTCAAAAAGGCCACCAGACTACTTTTTTATCTAAAATAACCAGTATATGATTATAATCATCTAAGGTAATCATGTTATTTTTTAATTTCTGATCCATACACTATCATCATCCCACGTTTCCCATTTTTTTATTTCAATATATGTTTTTATATATAAATCATCTACATATAGAATGGTAATCACCTGAAACATTGAATCCTCGTAACAATTTCATGATGATATCTGTGAATATTGTTCATATTTAATCATTATTTCAATCTATTTTATCCCCAATATCTACCCAGAATAAATATATCCTTATTTAATTTCTTTTAAATGGTTTTAAACATTACATTTCAAAAATAAATAATACCACAAGGGATAATACGTTAACTATGTTAGGAAATAATATATAACATATACTTATTTTAAAATTCTATTGATTATTCCTCCTCAAAAGAATTATACTGGACAATCATCTACTCATTTCATATATAGGAATCAACATGAAAAACTGAGGAAAGAAATCTTATGAAAGGGCGGAGCATGGAAAAATGGTATATTATGAATAAAAATTACTTTAAGGATGGTTTTATATGAATAAGTAAAAATATGTTCATGATAAAAATATAATAACATATTTACTGATAACCATAAGACAAATGTGAAACTCATATTAATTATAATAAATAACAAACCTCCTAAAATATCGATATAAAATCATATTAAGAAAATCAGGCATTAGAAACATTTATCCTATGACATTAACTATGATAGAATGATATAATAATTAATAACATCCATTTAGTGTGGCACACAATTTTACATATGGAAACATTAATTTCAGGTGAAAAAACATCAGTGAAACAGATTGTGAAAAAATAAAATTTATTTTATATTAATTATTTCATAAGATATTAAGACATTACCAGGTTTTTTAGGGAGATATAGGACCTCATCCATCATTAACCATAAACATGTGTCCCACATTTAAATCAGTCACTGTTTACATCATAATGATCCCTTAGAAATATAATGGTTTTAATAAAAAACCTAGATAGAATGAATTAACTTTTAATAAATTACCAAGGGAAATAACATTAGATTCTTAAAAGAACTAAATGAAAATCATTCAATATACATAAATAACACATGGAAATAATTATTTTTTGTTAAAATATCCATATGGTATAAAGTAACAACAAAAAATAAATCATTATATACCAAATATAATTTCATATAAAATAATAAGAAAATCGAAGAAAAATATATTGTGGAACAAGAATCATAACATAGTTGGATATAGATAATTTGAAATATTGATATGAAAAATAAAACTTAATCATAAATTTTTTTTCTAAAAAACATTAGGTATTCTTCGTTGTGAATATCACAGTAATAAGTATCCTTTCAGAATGATTCTTGTGTATTCTAAAAATATAAAAGAAACCCATTAATATAAATTTATTTGCATCAAAATTAATTTTTCCCTAATACAATATAAATAACATCATTAAAAGTATAATTTACTAAAAAGTCAATATTAAATGAGAAATTGTATATTTCAATGAAAAGAGATTTAATTTCCATGTCCCTTACAGCTACCCTTGTTTTTTATGGAAGTGATTTAACCTCGTACATCAAAAGTATAGTAATATTATATTCCCATCTCATAACAATTTTAATTAATATTTATTTATCTTCTAATTTAATATTAATTAAATCTATTTATAATATTTTTATAACCACTTTTCAATATCTGGTGTTAGTGATTTTAACCACTCCAAACATGGATCATAAAATCAATGTTTATATTACTTATTCTCAAAAGTATTAAATTTTTTAACCAATATTGTTATTGGATTTGATGTTTTCCATGGTATTATAATTTCACAATTACATTACATATGTCTTTTATTTACCTTTCATGTAGATTAACTTGTTTTTGGATTTCTTTTAGGTTAGTTACTAATATCAATTGAATACCATAATGTGATCGTTACATTTTTATTTAATCCCTAAAAACATATTCATGATAAATTTTAATTATATATATATCATATATATAAATAATATAAAAATAATAACCATCTATGATAATGGTATGGAAAAAATCTTGTATCATTCAATGGATATGGTAGTCCAAAAGTACGCAAGTGCGATGATTTAATTTTTTGAAGGGAGGAATAATTTAGTAACATGGCCTATCATTTAATGAATATAAATATGATATATATAGAATATATTTAGTTAATTCCAATTTTTTACCCATTGAGTAATGTAGTGAAGTAAAATGAAACATGATGCTCCATTACAGAAACAGTCCACAAAACACATTAATATTGATTCAATTGTTCATATTACAAATGGATAAAATGTAGTTATTCATTTTACCATAATTATAAAAACATTAAATCATGTTGATGATAATTATTCATTGAAATTATTATAGTGTAATAAAATTTTAGTACAATGACGCGCATGTAATGAAAGGGAAATTAGAGATGATTAATTATAAATTTATACATCACATATTGGATTATCTAATTTTTAAAGGCGTTTTGACTTTTTGGGATTCTTTTTTATGATAAACATAACTGTTGAAGGTGTATAATAATTATTTGGGAGTTTTGGGTTGTTTTGGTCTGAGCTAATTCAGATTGTGGGGTGTGGGGAACCGAGGAATGAAATTCCACATTTTATGAGAAAAGGAATGGAATTTTTTTGTATAATAAAAATTCCATAATTGTTGGAAAACAAAAATAACTTTATCTCCAAAACGTGAAATTTTGTGTGGCGTATTATTTATGGTCAATCATGGCCTCATCCAAACAATAATACACATGTTTTAAACTATTTTATAAGGATTTACTATTCATTTTTTAGTTTTAAATTTATTTTATTTTAAGATGGTAACCAATTTCTAAATAAATAACTTATCAATTATGATTAAAAAAATGATGCTTTCTTTATAAATATATCATAATTAATGATTACAATTTTGAAACAAATTTAATAAAAATAATTTTGTAAATGTTTTATAAATTAACATTAAAATACTATATGTATAATATGTTCATTTGTTTTTAAAATTACAACATCCATTATAAAATTTCAAATATTTGTATGAAAATTAGAATCAAAATTTTGCAAAATATAAATTATCAATTAAATTTCTTATTTTTATCTTATAAAATTGTTTCCATATTTTCTAATGCATGCTTATATTCAGATAATGTCATAATTGTCCTAATATGATAAAAATGTTATTTTTAAATATTCACCAAAAAATAAATAATTGTAGAAATATACCAAAAAAAATCATAATTAATTTTTTTTATTTTTTCAAAATTAATTAATATTTTAGAAATTTACATTGTAAAATTTATAAATTTAAATGTTTTATAAAATCATAAATTATTTTTAGAACCTTATTTTTGTATGGGAACACATTTTTTAGTGTAATATCTATACATATAAAATTAATATAAATTCTAAGTATATATAAGTTGATAAATATAATAATAAGAAATTAATACTTATTAATTATAAATATTGTACTAGGTATTTATGGGGAGTTATTGAAACTATATTAAATGTTACCTCTATTTTATATAATGGTTATAAATATCTGTAATCTCTAATTTAACAAATATCATACATTTGTCAATATATATTTTAATAAAAATAGTTTTTTTGTATGTTATATCTTGGGTTTTTCAATGGAGAAATAAAGATAACATATAACATTTTTAATTAGTAATATTTTAATAAAACCTTATCTTATACACTCTAACCCCATAAATAAACATCAAACATGAAATTTTATTACATGAAAGAAAAAAATAGATGGTATTAATCACCTATAATATCATCTAGAACCTATATAGACTCTGAAAACAAATGATTCCTCCGTAGTAATTTAAAAATATTTGTAGTATTTTCTTTAAACACATAATCTTTATGATGTAGGATCTCTGCTAGTTATTCTTCATAAGATATATCATTTTCTAATTACATAGATTCCATGATTTTCCCATATAAAGGATCTTGTATGTACACTCTAAAATGTTATACCCCAAACATATCATGTTATTGAGAGAGGATTGGATGAACTACTATGAAATTAAAATGATCTGTAAAATGATCAATGATATTTATAGAAGTAATTCACATACTTATCATCTATATTTTCTTCCAAAATATTATTGAACCATTATTTTTCTAATCAAAACAATTCTTATGAAAAAGTAAGAAACCATAAGTTTTATAAAATTCATCCAATTAAAATCATAAATGATGTTATCCAAGAAATTACTACTTGGAACTACCCCTAACAAGCAACTAAATCGCGATATCAAGACACAATGTTTTCAAGAATTCTTGGTTAGATATCCTGTTCTAGTTTTCATAGGCATTGTACTAATGGGAAAGCTATACCCTATCCTACAACAAAATCCACAAGAAAATTACTAGGTGAATTCTTCATTATATGATCCTTGTATAGAGATTATCCATGTAGTGTTCTAGTTGCATTCAGAATCAAAATTCAAAATAAAAAAAGTTCCAAACTTCTACCCCATATCCCACCAATTTCAACTTTGGAAACCTGAAGAGGTCATGTTTCTAGGACCTTCGATATCAAAAACGGGTGACACCACCATTGATATCCTACAACTGATCTCTCAATAAATCTTCCAAAAATACCATGATGACTGCCACGATGCTCCGATTCAGAGTGAAAGGAGGAATCTTGAAACCATATAAGATAAAAAACATAATATAGGTTAGATGAGTCACTGCGTATTGCCTATCTCAGCAACATCATGTAACCTTCCCCATCATATAAACATCATAATATCGCTATAATTAAGTCATCACCGTCAAACATGACACTAATAAAAAAAATAAATCAAACACATCACTGATTCCAAACCACCAAAATCACCATCTTCACTATTCAAACATAACACAAAAATGATGAAACTCGTCTATAGAATCCACTATCCGGAAATCTCGCCACAAATGAAGAAAATGTGAAAAAGATACAACCAAGGAAAATGAAAATAACAATTGAAGAGAAGACGAAAATTAAATTGGGGAAAACCCCTGAAAAAGGTTGGGAATAGAAACATATAGATGGATGAACATGAATCCCAAAAAGGAACCATGATGACTGCAAACCATATGGAAAAAAACCATGTGTACCCATTTCTCTGTGTCAATCCTAGAGGGATATTGTAGAGCACTAGGTTATAGTGGGATTAGGTGGTTGATGATGAAAGGCCAAATCATGAATCATCTAGAAACCCAACATCCACCAAAACATAATCCCACTATCTCATGATAACTCCCTATAATCCCTGACCCATATTGGAAAAAAGTATCATTAGTCCCAAGCTTGTTAAGGCAGTGTAAGGAATTGAAAACACATAACTTTTACAGAAGAAACCAAATAACTGTAGAAGAAATTCTACAACCGAAAAAACCATAGGAGAGGGGAACATTAGATAAGATGAGCCAAGAAAAAAATAGAGAAGCAGAGTTCAAAATTTTAAACCGTAGAGGAAATAATAATATGATCTTGGAGGGTTCCATCTCTGGAGAGCATAATGATTTCCCCCTCTCTTCTTTCCTAAATCTCATAATGCACTCCAATGTGATAATATGAGGAACAACATGTCACTAAAATACTTATCAAGCTAATGTTAATAGTAATATTCATAAATAATATATAAACTATTTATCTATTTCATATGAAATAATATATTTTTATCCCCATGATTCATTTATTGAATAAGGTCATATAATATCATCATCATTTCTCTAAAATCACCCCATGATGTCAGAGTCCATCACCTCTTACCATATAGAGACTCTTATAATAACATTTGAGTATATAATGGAACTATTATTACATGATAAATATATTTTGGGTATTTTTATATTCCAATAATAATGGAAATATATAAAATATGATATCATAATGTTCTTAATTGTTCAGTCAGTCTTCTCTGATTGGGCATTGGTCTGATGTTGATAATAAGTTATGAAACTCAAATAGTTCTTTAATACATTCAAAATACAGCTCTAGAAACTACAAATAAACCTCATACCATGAATATAAACATAATTTTTCAGTAATAATGTAACCATAACAACTTAATTATTTATATTATTTCTAGTGTTTCTAGATATAAATAATATTTTATTTAAATAAAATGATTTGAATCTGTAAAGAGATCAACTAAAACCCAAATAATTTTATAGCCTTTATACATATTGGGGAGTCCTTTGGTGAAAATTATTTTGTTTTTTTATTATTTATATACTAGTATGTGTATTGTTTACACCATAAACATTGAGTTTTTTTGATTAATCCTACACTTCATTAGGATACGAAGCATCAAGATATGTGTTATTTAATTTCTTTCTACATTCAATCCCAAAAGATTTTATTCTTTTGGTAAATATTAATCCACATAATACATATATGAAGGGAGAATAATGATAATTGTGTATCATATAAAATATAACTCATTAGTTATAGTTTTTAGGGGACATATATCAAGGTTCCAAACCTTATAACACTATCTTTATCAAAACTGAACTATGACATATTCACTACCAATTTTTATATCCCTACTTCCTAATTCTAGGATTCTTTTATCATAAAAACAATGTATAGTTGATAAATTAAAAGTAATATATAGTTTTTATATCTTAAAATAATTAATTCAAGATTCATCCTCAAAAAATCTATGACCATTAGGTCTTTTTCCATCCTCATTGAGGATAGTGAAACATTATATTTCCTTCTAAAATAATCAATCACCATACATTTTGTCAGATTTTTTAAATGTATTGGGAAGTAATAATATTGTATCAATTATATATACCTCCATTGGTTTTTATTTAAATCCTTATATATGAATACATATTCCAATATTGTTAAACATGTATATATTTCAAACATTTCACCATATAGGTGATGCTGAAAAATTAATTCCTGAAAATATCAATACAGGAAATTGTTATTTATGCATCAATAAATTTTGATCATGAACCCTAAATAGATATATGGAATATGAATATTACCACATCATTATAAATTAATAAATATCATAGTAACATTTCTAATAAAATTATATATATTACTAACCCTTCCCTATATTATGGTAATGTATGTATAGGTGTGGTCACAAACATCATCTTCAGTATCATGAAACATATATTTTCATTCTTATATAGAATGGAAATTTTGTAAATTCATGGTTAGAATGGTAATAGTATGTCATATATATGAAAAATTACTAAAAAAAATTAATTGTATAATTTTAAAATATGATAAAAAAACAAATCCCTTTTTTTAGGTTTCTCTATGTCACTTTTTTGATCATATTATTCTTTGATGTCCCTATAACTATATGAAATATGGTTGATAAATGGTCATGAAATTCTACATTATCAATGTAAAATTATAAATTTATAATGTTATAAAATAATTTTT
This sequence comes from Viscum album, assembly GCA_963277665.1. Classification (NCBI taxonomy): domain Eukaryota; kingdom Viridiplantae; phylum Streptophyta; class Magnoliopsida; order Santalales; family Viscaceae; genus Viscum; species Viscum album. The sequence goes on along the minus strand of OY728126.1, from coordinate 677,142,778 downwards.
CCTTTCTTAACAAGTTCATCACAAAATATAAATGTTCATCAAGAAATTCCTTTCTCTAAAAATAAATATGACTTTATTTTAGTAATATAACTATTAACAAATCTTGGAAATATATAAAGATTTAAATCATTATATCTATGATGATGACATGTGAATTAGTTAATATGAATGGAATTAGAATAAAATAATTGTTTCAATACCTTTTTTAGAAGGAATCCATTCAAATAACTTCAAATTTGATCTGTAAAAGATGATATCCATATCATAAGACATTATATGAAAAGTATTGAGAATTTTTTTCGAATAAATAATGTTGTCGATATAAGGGAATTTAGACTTTTTTTAATAATTATTTTTATAATATAATGTTATTACAAAAAAACAAATTATTTCATCCTTATTTAAAAAAAAATAACTACTTCACCTAATGGGGAGGCACATGGGATAATAAATCCTTTTTCTATATTTTCATGAAACATCATCATTAATTATTCAAATTAATTAATTTTGATTCAATATGGAATCTTTAGGGTATACATAGATCTATTTTTCATTTCAAATAACATCATACAATTGATGTACCAGTTAGTTATTCAAAGGAAAAATAATTATATTACCATACAATAAGAATTTAATCAATACTATCTTACCCTATCCTCATTAGGGAAATAAATTCCACATTGATGAAGTAATCAAACCAATTTTAGAGGAATTTCATTTAAGTAGAGATCATGAATAAATTTATTCATGTGAATAAGATGATCATGGATACAAATTGATATCCCATTTTACTAAAAATTGTTTTTGGATCTATATGGTTAGAATTGATACATACCAAAAAATATTTTAATGTCATCCAATTGAAGAATATCTAGATATTATAAAAGTACCCTCTAAAATTATAAATAATAGAATATTTATATATTGTAAATATGATCATTGTAGAACCAAGTGTTTTCAAACATAGTTATATATATTTTATCAAAGGTGATGATTTAATATTCATAGAAAACATACCTGATATGAAATAAAGTACTGGAAAAAAATACAAGGAACATTAATATCTAGAATAAAGTATATGTGTACCTCACATCACTTCATTATTGTGATATAATTCAGCGGAATTGATAAAGAATGACCTTCTTTGATCAATTTTTTTGGGGGTACATTGGAGATTTTTCTTCCTTGTCCTAAATTTTAGGAAGTTCATTCACATTGGATCCAAAATCATTACACATGAGTACTTTTAGTATATGTTTATCATAATATGGGGCCTTATTATAATATATTTTTTAATCAAAACATTATAATTATTATAGTTGTATTAGGATTTGTTTTTGAAAATAACAAATTATAAACACTTCATTGATCCTTTATGGAAATTACTCGTATATTTTATCCCACACTTTTTTCATTTACAGGTTTTAAATTTTTATACAAATGTAACTTAGAAATATGATTCCTTAGTATTATTTTTTCCATTTTCACTCTTTGGATTATTGAGAAAACTGATATTTTATATCCACCATTATCACAGAATATAAAAAATATTATTTGATTTAAAATTATAATATAGGTAATTCCTTTTTAAGACTAGGATTCAATATATTAAATATGTTAACAGCTACACTTTCTAGATCAGAGATAAAAAAATTTAATATCATATAATTCTTTTGATTGATGATTCAAATGTAAAAATTAATTCAATATCATTGTTATTCATCTAACTGAATAAAAAGATACAATGCTTTAACAATGGATTATCCCATATTAAAATTACATAATATATTTTAATCACATAAAATCACATTAAGAACACAATAAAATCTTTATAAATGAATAATGAATTAAATAAAAGGAATTTCTAGAAATTTAGGAATATAAACCAAAGTAATAATATCTTGACATTTGAAATTTTTTTTCTAACCCTCATGAATAATAAACCAAATAATGGAATAGTAACCACATCTATGAATGAATATGTAAAATTTATGTATCTTATAAATTTTAATATGATATAATCATATCACTGTATATGTTAATAATTGTTTGAAAATTAATTAATTAACTGTTGGTATTTTTATAGGTTATAAATATACATTAAACATTTAGTGATTAATTAAATAATTTAAATTAAAAGTTATTTTCAGAAAATAAATTATTAAACATAATTTTTGTAGAATTATGATTTTATGATAATTATATAAGAAATTAATTAATTTTTTAATGTTTTTTTAAAATTAGTTATAATTTTGAAATCTATATTTTCCATGTAAATGATGATTTTTATTAAATTAAAACTTATCAAATATAGAAATTTTTTTTCTTCAAATAGAGTTATTTTTTAATTCTACCAAAAGAATAACAGTTGGGTTAAAATTTTGGGATTTTTCTAAAATACATGAATTTGTGGTGAATATTAAAATTTGGTAATTTATGATAAATACTAAATACAAGAATTATGGATTGATAGATAGTGTGTGGATGATGTAAGCCCAACATCTCAACCCATTTTTCATTACTTTTTATATTTGATGATAATTTTCAATCAATTGATATTATTGAACATAAATAATAAAGTAATGAATTAAATAATGGGAAAACACCCCCTCCTCCACTATAAATGTAACCCCTCACCACCTCTTATACTCACAACACTCATGCCTTTTACCATGTAAAAATTAATGGATTGTTACATACCAAACCTCTATGACATGTCCAAGAGAAATATTTCTTAATAAAAGACCAAATCCATTTACCAAAAGTTATTCATAAGAAGAAGAAATAGATATGTAAAACCCTCTCCCATTTTAGTTTAATTTTCTTCATGTTATTTTCTTTAGTTATTCTACCACCAACTCCCCTCATCCAAATGGTATGATTACTCTAGTGACATACATGTATTGGGATTTTATATCCTGATGTCATAATTCATTATCATCATACATTACCCCTCCTTTTGTACTAATAATGAAAACCTCATCTGGGATGTGTTAATTTATCTCATTCAAAGAAAAAGGAGATTTAAATTTCCATTATCATATCCAAAGATGGTCATGATACTATTATAATGTATGAAACATATTATATTATTTTTATTATATCATATTTTGTGATATTGAATCATTTTTTACACATGATATTATTTTATTAAACAAAATGTATTTGTTGTGATCTAAAACCACCAAAATAAACCCAAACAATAATCATTAACTTTTTGTATGAGGATTAATATTAACTCTATAGAACCAGATGATTTATAAGATCAATTTAACCTATTTATGATAAAAAATAACTTATATATTCAATTTTTTATAATTAACACCACATTATACATCCATTCATATATGTATACAGGTAAACCATTCATGAAAACAAAGCCAACTAACTCCGTAGAATTATGAAATTGAACTTATTAATCCATAAAAAACAATATATGAAATGAAAAAGGTTAAAGTAAATAAAATACATTGTTATTGGGTTCTGGAATAATAAATTAATTAATCTAATTTGATTATGTTTTAGATTAAGATATTGTAGAGATTTGTTTCAGACATTAGGTAAGGGATTCTACGTGAATCTCTTTTATTCCTCATCGTTACCCATTATACCTTTTCACAATAATGATGTTATCATATATTTTTATGTAAATCTCATATATTATATTAATATGTTTCCAACTCATGTATCGATTTACATTCATCCATCCTTTTTAGGTATATAAATTTTTTTATTTGGTTCCCCACTCAATTCTTCACGATAAGTTAGAATGAAATAGGCGAACATATAGGATTATTACCCATTTTAAATTATGTTTCATATTATTTTTTATGGAACAATTATTTTTATAAATCACTCAGTTTTATCTGAAAACAAAACCTCTCTTAAATTCTGAATTTATACAAACAATTATGTCTTTTTCATTTTAATGAACATGGAACGTTTTCTCCCAAATCATACTAAATTAGTTTATTTCCAATGTTTGTTAAAAACTATTTTCACTTCATTTTGACATTAATTAACATGATATATGCCTATATTCCCTTAATAAATTTATATGTATGATTTAAAAAAGTAATTTCATGGAAAAGGTTATGATATTACCTTCTTTTATACCTACTGACATAATTATGATATCAAATTCTTTCCATGGGTTATCCTTATGTGTATTTTTTATTTCATATATATGATTATTTATGTTGAAAAAATTATCATTCACATGTTATGATGGGTTCAGAGAGATAGCTCACCAATGAATTTGGTAATGTTTTGTCTCATGAGTCGTTAGGGGAAATGGCCTTGGTGGTTATACCTGACTTGTGCCCCATGTACAACTGTATTAATGGTTTTCCTTGAATCATTATCCTATATATACAACAGGACATGACTCATGATCCTCTATGAGAAATTATCAATGACTCATACTAAATCATGTTTTATGGTTCTTTCATATTAAAATTATATCATGATTATATAATTCCATGTTCTATATTTTATTATTCAATCTTATAATCTTACTCAATGCTTTTATATAACTCAATGGTATCACTTATAAACCAAGTGATGTTCATTATTTTAATGTTAATTTCCTTACTGGGTTTTTAGCTCATCCCATTTTTCATGTAATCCAAAATATATCCTTTGAATATGTAAGGTCTCAAAGGAATATAGTAGCTAATAATTGATGATTAAAAAGGAAATGTTTTATTTAGAACCATGCTTTCATTTTTATATACATAGTCTCCCATGAAACTAGACAATATGATAATTGGATTATAATTTGGGATTTAATTATTCAAAAAAACATATAATGATATGTGTAAAAGTATAGGGTGTATATAATTAATTTCCTCTCAATAATCATGTGAAGAGTTCTAGGAAATTATGAGGTAATGTGTACCTTTTAGACTCATAATATTCTATATATCCTACATTGACATCCTTGAATATTTTAATAATCAGATTCCACCATTGGTCAACCTCACATTCTAAATGATAAAAAAACCAACACAATATATTTATTTTCTAACAAATAAATAATGGGAAATATCTCATCCATCATATTTATTAAATATTCAACTAAACACGGATACAAAGAGAAATTGAAAGGGGATAAACAATGCCACATTAATGGATCAATATAAAGGATAACATTTCTATATGAATGCATTAGTTCAATGATTTTGTGTTTAATATTTATATCATTTTATTGTTGAGTGGAAATTATTAAATTTTATTATAATAAATCTATCATTATATCATGTTATTTTTTGGTCAACCATCACATTTTCCCTCATATCAATTGTCAACTATGTTTTATATGGTTCAATGAATTACAAAAACAAAAAATGAGATACCATGGATAAAAAATGGTTAACATAAGTTGGGAATAATATGACAAAATTAATTCAACCATAAAATGGATGACTCTTTGACACTATCATCTCAGAAATATTTTCATTTAATTTAACACATAAAATTATTTTCTCAATGATAAGAATCATTGTCTGAAACATTATAACAAAATAACTAAATGTAACTGTGAAAGTAATACATTATAAAGGTTTATAAAGAGAATGTGTGCAATTCAAATATGTCACCTAAGAGTTTCAAATAAGGTATAATGTTGGGCCTCATTTTCATACACCAGCTGATGATTGAGTGAATACCAAACCCAACATTTTTAATGTCATGAAACCTATATTTATTTGTCATATATCCTTTACTACATTATAGTATAAATATTGGTCTTTAATTATATAGAGAACCACTATATAAATACATTACCTATAATTTTGAATATAATTCTACACATAGAATCATCTCCGTTTTTTTCATAAGGATTTATTACGCTATCTTTTATAAATATTTTCATTAATGTCGAAAAAGGAAAATAATATATCAAATAGAAACTATAGAGACCCATGATAAAAATTCCTATATTTTACATCATTTATATTATTTAATACATTGAATTTAAAAAATAACAATATACCAATGATGGAATGGTTAAATTTTATTAGATACTGCCTATATAATAAGATTAATTTAAAAAAACCTTGATCACATAACTTTAAAATAATAATACCTGGACTACTTTGTAACACCCCATGATTTTTATGAGATTGATTTTTATTTTATTATATTTTATTTATATTTTATTTATATTTATTTATTATTTTTTAAATTCAGTGATTTCTTGTGGTTTACACAATACCAAGAAACATTTTTCTACATGAAACATCAGATTAGCTTGCATTATACGGAAAAATATTCATGTCTTGTGTTATACACAATTTAATGTTATTTTGATAGAGTTTGTCCCACAGAAGACTATATTTAATAGAAAAACTAAATTTTATTTTTTTACATTATAACATATCCATTATAATGGTGGGTATGACCTATAAAAAATGAATAATGAAAGTTTTCTTTACACGTTAATATAAAGATAATTATATGCTGTGAAAATAATTATAACTGAAGATAAAACATTTCTTAAATAATTGGAATCATTTCTTTAGAACATGATTTAAATGAAAATAAGTTAGTTTATAAAGGAATAAAATCACCCATGATGGATTTTATTAATGAATGATATGTATAATATATAATCGTTTTATCTTTTGAAATTTATCTTATATAATTTTTAGACATTATATATGAACAAATTATAATTTTCATATAAAAGTTATATTTTTCCAAAAAATGTTGTTTTTTCACCCTTTGATAGTCCACCAATTTTAAATCCTATTTTTGAACTATATTTATATTCTATTTGAATAAATAAATATTTTCATTATAATATAGGTATAGAATTTTACATTGTATGATGTTTTTATATTTTTCTGATACGTTTCAATTTTTGATGAATAGTAAGATTATACAAAATTTAAATTAAAAACACAATTGTTTATCGAAATAATTTATATTGATAATTTATATTTTTGAAGATTATTATTTTATACATATATTATTTTTTTACTAGTTAATATAAATTTGGTCATTAAAATTAATATTCCCCTGAATTCCAATGTCATAACATTTCAATCATTTGTAATGTTTTCACTTTTAAAACATGTTTTCTCATTCCTAAAATGATATTTAGTCGAAATTAATTATCAAAATTTATTTGTTCTGAATTTTGAAAACTATATTAAATATTTCTAATCATTAGTTAAACTTTTTATAAATTTTTTTCTTTTGTTTTTTGGGTATTGTGAATAGAAACATTTAAATTTTTATTAAAATAGTAAATTTTTTATTATATAATAGGGTAAATATAATATGATTAAATTACAGTAAAACTTTTATAAATACCAATGGATGATTTATTTTTACTTATAAAATCATTGGGAAGAATAGGTATTCTTTCGAATCCACTTTGATGAGATTAATACATTTAAATTATTGTATTGATGAAAAGTTAAATATGGATTACTAAAATTTAAATAATTATACCGTTATTAATATTAGGTTATATGGAATAAAAATCAAACTCTAAACACTCATTTAAAATATGAAATGTTTTAATATATAATTTTTATTTAATTTTAATTTTTCAAAAATAAATAACTACTTTAATGGATTATACATTAATGATAGAAAAATTATTAAATTGACAAAATATTAAATAAATCAATTTTTATTATAATGCATATAAAAATTAATGGAGTAAAGTAATTGAAAAATATAATTGTTTTATTATATATAAATCATAATTGTCCAACAATTGAGTAATCTACCATTTACATCCACCTAGAATATATTACATCATGAATCATATTTTATTTCATGTAATAATAATGTTTTCACATTATTGTTTTAATATAAATTTCATTATTAATGTAATATTTCTGAGACGAAATATTATTCTATGAGTATTATTATGAAAGCTAAAATAATTATCTTCTTTGTGGTATTTAATATTTAAATTCTACATAAAAAATAGTTATATTAAATAATTAAAAATTATTGATGTAGAAATTAATTTATTAATGAAACTACCAAATCAATGTTATCAAAAATAATAAAATAAATAATATTTTGGATAATGAAAAATTATTAATAACTTTATATATTACCTTTACCCATTATGGATATATTTAAATATTTTTTGGAGTATAAGATCCTATCTTCATATTTTAAAAAATGAACAAATTGAATACATTCCTAATTGGTATTATTGATTGATGATAATAAAATAATGTTTTATTAAATTTTTAAAAATTCATAAAAACTTTTAAAAATATATAAAATAGTTATGATATGGTGGAAAGTTTTCTAAATTATTAATTTATAGTTTAATTTATTTCAAATAATTAAATATTTCACCATTTTAATACTAAAATATGTGTTTCCTTAGTTAAAAATTAAATAGAATAACTTTGTTTTAACAAAAAGTATAACAATTAAATTGATAGAAAACACGTATAAATTTATTGATTGGGGATAATAAAAACCTATATAATCTTATATTTTAATGTCTATTTTTATGAGTTCTTTGTATGAGTTTTAATTTTATTATAAATTGTTAGTTTTGGAGATTTAAAATATACACCTCGCCTAAATTATAAAAGGGAACATCCTCCCTCAAAAATTCACATCCCATCAAGCCTTCAAGCTCGATCATACTCTTATAATTTACCTTATTAAAATTCTTAGTCACACTTTATAGGTTTTGTCCAACTCAATAGTCCAACTCTATTACCATTAATAGGAGATCAAGAGGATGCTCGTCGAAGAAGATGTATACTTCTCTATTGATTCTTCTAAACTTATATCATCTTAATTAGTTTTATGCATTATAATTTAACAACATCAGTATATAATATAATTTTATATGTTATTATGGTTATTAAAATATCATATTTCATCTTATATCTATCCTTTGAAAAAAATGAAATCACCACATGTCACACCTGTGTTTTCATGTCTTTGTCTTGATCTGGTTCATTGGAAATATGGAACGTATTCATTGTTCTTGGGTAAGATTAATGTTGAGTTTTGAAGTTTAATCATTGTTTATTCACCATAATTTGGGCTTCCACTTTTCTTATTTAGGAATTTTGGGAGAAAGGGTGGTTACATCATTATTGGGGCCAACCATGAGGCTATTTCCAGATTATAAAAATTGTTTCTTTTATAACTCCATCATTTTTAAAGCTTTTCCAGACATTCTACTTCCCAATTGTCCTACACTAAAATATTAAAACTACCATATCATGCTTACCCAGTATAAATTTATAAGGATGGGGATGTTTGGTTTTTTATTCAGGTATTGGGCTAGCCCGAGGGCCCATTTCCACTTTTTTAAAAATAATTTTTTTCATTTATAGTGTATTCATTTTTTATAATTTTGGGTGATTAAACTTACCACTCTAGTACATGAACCCTAGGAGAACCTTCAAGTTCCACTACATGTATATGAATCTCATTAGTTCGCAGAATAGGGAAAATATTATCAATGTTTCTCAAATAGTCCAGATTTTCAAAAGGTATTTTGTCTCATTCATAAATCATTCAATTAGTTATATTTTTTCCCCAAATTTTCTTCCCCAATTTATTCCTGACCTTATAAGACTCTCCAAGGATTTTCAAGACATTCCCTTCCCTCTAAGGGTGAAGAGTTATTAGAATATGAAGAGTTTCTGTTTTTCCATGGTGATATTCCTTCTCATTTATCCTCTATCTTCTTCCTCCTTTCATTATTTCTTGGTTTTCTATTATACTATAGTTATGATATACCAATTTTAATTTCATAAAATTTAATTTAATAGGGATTTTTTTTCATTTTTGGTGTGTTGTTAAAGGTTTAGGGTTTATAAACCCTCAGATGGGGATATCAGGTGTGTGTTTCCATCACTCCATGGATTTGATGTAGGATATCATTTGTATATTCTTTTGTCATTTAAGTTTCATTATATTATTATTATTCGAACATGATATATATGTTTATTATTTTTTTCAGACTTTTAATAATTTTCGTGGTGTGCTAAATGGTTGTTTAAGCCTTGTTTTTGTAAAAGGCAGTGTTGTTTTGTCATTAAAGTTCACACAAAGTGTTTCTTTAAATGCTTCGCTATCTTTTGCCACTATTTTTTGGGGTTTAAAAACTGGTTTATGGTATTTTGAACATGTTCTATTATCTGGAATAAAACATGGCATGAAATTGGTGTTTATTCCTTGTGATGTCTATAAATTAAATTTTTTTGTTTAAAAGTGCATGTCAAGTGTTCGATAAATTTCCCGGTTGGATTTTATGTGTTAAGTGTGATTTAATAATTATTTGTTGGTATTTATAAATGCATTGGAAGAAATAAATATGGTATTTTTGTGTCCTTCTATGTATTTCCAATTTGGATTTGTTTTTACAAACAAATGGCTTTTGGTTTATAACATATTTTGGTCCGACTTGACAGAAAATGGCCTATTTCATATATTTATAGAAATTGTTGAATTTTGAATATGTAAACTGAGTTTTTAAGGGATTTATAAATGTAGTTTACATATATAAATGGTTTTTATACACCTCCTTAATTAATTATAAATTCATACCATTGTGACATGTTAGTTTGGAGAAAATGTTTAAAGATCCGTTTGGCCTTTCCTAAAAATGAAGAATTAGTGTTTTTCAAGTATATAAAATGTTTCATAAATTTGGATTGTTTTATGGTCCAGGAAATGATTTATTAAGTGTTTTAGGGCTTCCAAATATGGTTTATTATGGTTTTGTAGTGTTTTTATACTTAAAATAGTGTTTTTGAATGAGTTTTATGTGCAAGGACTCAATACACTACATGAAATTGTTTTACAAAAACTAGTAGTTGTTTATTGATACGTGAATGAAATGTGAATTATGTTTGTGGGATGTTTTGTGTTTATGTTTTGGGAATTTATTTTTTATTTGAAAATTTTATTTGATTGTATGTGTAACTTGATTGACCACTAAAGGGAATCCCGTGTATCTAGGTGGTTGAACATGTACAAGTATTCCTGTGATTCTGTCATGTTTGGCCCATGTTTCAGGTAGAAAGTTTAATGACAATAACACTAACTAAAAAATTATGTTGATTTTTTTGGGGGGACCACTAGAATATCGGTATTCTCCAAACTACTATCTCTTCTGCGTTATAACATATATTTATTATGGTTTCTTTCACTAAGATACAAGGTTCCTGGGGGTCTCAACTAAATAGTGTATAGGGGTGTTCCTGTGACTTGTGCTCATTAGATATTTGGTACTCATATTCGACCTAAATTTTGTTTGGTTGGTAAATTTATTAGTATGTGTGGATTATTTAAAATTTTACATTATTTAAATCATTCATCTTGAATACTATTTTTATTTTGATGTTGTACCTCTTTTAAAACTATTACTAGCATTCATGATTATAAAACATGAAAGTTATTGTATGATAATTTTTTTATATAATGGGACCACATTTAGAAAACCTAATGTTATGTAAAGTATTTAAATCTTGAAATTGATGTTTCTGTTATTTTCATGTATGTTCATTGTGAATAAAAAATTAAGCTAACCTACAATGTTTTAATATTCACTCTTATTGTCTTCTTATGTTTTTAGCCCTTTGTTGGTTTTAGCATGAGTTCGATCACCTTGGTAAATGTGTGATCATTGTGATGGAGAGTCACCAAAGGGGTAACTTTGAGATAGTTGGTTATCAGGTTTGGCCAGTTTAGTTTTTCGTTAAGTTGTACTTTCAGTTTCTTGTAAAAATAATATTCTTTTTAATTTTTATGTAAATTTATTTTGGGTGGTCCATTTCTTTTTGTTATTTTATTGATTGATTATATTTGGGAGAAATCATTCCCTTATGTACTTTATTTGTTCCCTTGGTTCTTTTCACTTTCTTGTGAGGATCAGGAATGCCTCTTGGGACTTGTTGTGTGTTGGGCTAGGTGACTGGTTGAGGATCGACTCGGGCTGGTTTGTGACCAAATGGTTTCAAAGGTGGTCTGCTCTTAAATGATATTTTTTTTAGAGTTCCCTTGTTATTTTGGGGGTGGCATGGTAAATATAGTATTATTTTTTTAACTTGAGGGGTATGTGCGGGAAGAGCGTTGCGATCTCTTGGTCGTTCTAATCCTCGAGTTTCTAATGGAAGTCTAGTTTTATTATTAGCCATTATTCATGTTGATTGTTTTGTGTTGGGATATAACAAGGGAAGTTGTAAAAATATAATCCATGAGCTCATAGGTCCTGGAAAGCCATTTCGAGCTGGTGCATGGTCCTAATGAGTCCTTATGTGTTTGTGTTGTGTTTGACATATGGTCGCCAACCGTATGGTCAAGTCACCCACCAACACAAGTTCCATTTTGTGTGTTTCTTGGACCTTTCTAGAATTATAATATTCTTTAATAAAAATAGTTATGTAAGAATTATGGAAATGGGTTTTAAAGGAAGGATTGGATTTTTAATAGTGGAAAGAGTTTTTAAAAATTATATAAAAGAATGGTTTTCGAAGGTTGTGTTTTTAAACAAATTTATAGGAAGAAGTGGAAATGATTTAACGGTATTTGATTTTCCCAAATCTAAACATGTGGGTTTTTCAAATAAAATGTTGTGAAAGTGTTAATCATTTTATGGTGATTATGAATCTATTTTTTAAATGGGGTGTTTTGGGATGGTTATAAGTGTTTGAATATGATGAATTGGTTTTGAGCGGTTGGTATTTTCATAGAAAGGGTATTGGTCTCAATGGATATTTGATTATGAAAAGATACCTTGAAAAATTTTAGAAAATGTGAAGGGGTAGTTTGGAGTATCTTGGTTGTTTTAAAAATTATTTAAAAATGAAAAGTTTTAGATTATTAAGAAAATGGTTCATGATGATATTCAGTTTGTTTTGTGAAATCTGAAAATGTTTTCTGGCTTGGTGGTTAGTGTTACATTGGAAGGTAAATGATTTTTGGAATGATGTTGTTTTTTTTCATTGGTGTTTTCATGGGTTCATAGATGCATTTTTTTATTGATATCTATATGGGTGGCCATATGTAATGGTGGTTTGGTTCCTGGAGTGGCATGTAAATGTGCATGTGAGTGAGACTTGATTAAATACCATTGGTTAATAAAGAAATCTTCCAAGTTAGTTTGTTTTTCAATTGTGTTTTGAGTTGAAAAATTGGGGTATTTGTTTATAAAACAATAGTTATGTGGATAGTTTTTTTCTTTGTATTTTAAGAGTTGTTTATTCAGTATGCTTCAGTATGATCTGGAAGTCATACTCTAGTTCTATCTTGAGACGGGATATTGTTGGTGGATCAGTTAAGGAGTAATTTTTAGTGGGTTTCTAAAGATGTGTTGGATGTTGTGATGTGGACCTAGATAGTTCACTATTTTCACGATTTCCAGTTGATCACCCAAATGATTCTTCTCATGTTTCAAAATCTATATCCAACTCTTCAAAAAAAAATCCTCGTCTCGATTGTTGAAAAGAAATCTCTTTGTTATAGATTTATATTGCCTTCATGAAATGATGGTTCTCTCGGTTAGAAAGGTTGTTTTCGGTGGTTCTTGATGTGTTCCGCCTTGTTCCATATTTATTTCACTACTCATTATATGTGGTTTATAATGGTGGTATGTATCTCCCTCCCTCTACTAGGTACTAGATTTTTGTTTAAGCTCGTTCATTTCACGAGATAATTTGATTTGTAGCTCCTAACTGCGGCGCAACAAATACTACAAACATCAGGGCACGAGCCATAGGCCCTGGATTGAAGCTTTTCACACAATCCAAAAATTTCTAGAGGTGTGGGGATCTTGAACAGGATCATGACTCCACCATTGTGGTAAGGTAGTTTCTATGTATATATTATGGTTCTTCATCACTATGAATTTCCTCTTTTCATAATGAGTGTGGTGGACTTACCCCTCACAACTTTTATATGGTTGTGCTTTCATAGATGTGGGGTTCAGATCAATGTATCCATGTGGACCTCTTGTGTAACTCTGGTGTGGTCTTGGTGCTACCTGTTCATAGGTGGATAATGTTGGGTAGTTCCTTTTTTTCATTTGTGGTTTCAGTTGCCCAGTGATTTGATCCCCTTCCATCCCCTCCCAGAGTTGGGGAGGTCTGGATCCATTCATAAAGTATAGGCCCAGTTATTTTCCCCTCTATTCAAGAGTGTGTGGTTTAGATGTTCATGTTGTAACCCTAATTACATGGGTTTTTATGTTTTGGTGAGAGAGGTTTTTTGGGCCTGTGAAGATGGGTCCCAAATCTAGTTCATTTTTAATTCATTTTATTGTTCATTTCTATTTGGTTTCTAATGGTGGGGAGACCCACTGCGGGTCTCTAAGATCTTCCTCTTAAGGATTTATTAGATGGTAGTCGTGATTAAATGTTGGGGAGAAAGTTTTGGCCTCCCACCCACCGAAGTTATTTTCTTTTGTGAGTGAACATTGATTTGGGTTATCATTGGGTGTATTGGTAGAGGTCCAAACAATCTGGTTCTTGGGGTAGTTATGGAGGTGGTGGCTTGATCTTTCTATTCATTCTAAAGCTGTGGTTGTGGGTTGTGTTTTGTTTGAGGTATAAGATTATGTTATGTTGATGTTGAATGATATTTCATAGATTTAGAGGCTGTATTATGTTGATAAAGAATCCTTAGGTGTTGATCAATCAGCTGGAATGTGTTGTGGCTTTACGGGGGTGGAAAACAATAATGGTGGGGATAATTGTCACACCCAGTTTTTCATGTCTTTGTTTTTATCTGTATCATTGGAAATACCAATACTTTTCATGGGTATTGGGTGAGATGAATATTGAGTCTTGAAATTTCATCTTTTTAAAATCACCCTAATTTGGGTTACACATTGATTGTTTAGGGATTTTTGGAGAAAGGGTGGTTACTTCATGATTTTGGCCAACCATGAGCCCAATTCCAGATTTAAAAACCCAATTCTTTTATTTTATAACTCCTTAATTTTTCAAAAAATTTCACACATTACTCAGCCCATTTGGCCTACACTGAAATATAATAAATACCATATCAATTTTTACCCTTTATAAATTTATATGGTTGATGATGTTTGGTTTTTTATTTAGGTATTAGGCCAGCCCGAGGGCCCATTTCCAGTTTAAAAAAATTGGTTCTTTTATATCGTATTCAATTTATTTATATATTTCAGTGATTACATCTCCCAATATAGTCCAACACACCTATGAGAACCCCCCATGTTCCATTGTATCTATTTGGAGCTCATTTTTTCTCAGATTAGTGAAAATATTATCATCGTTTCTCAAATAGTATGGATTTGACAATGGTAATTTTTCACATTACTAAATCATTCAAGTAATTATTTTTTTCTAAAACTATTCTTACTCACATTATTCGATACCTTATTATCCTCTACAATTATATTCAATCCATTCCCTTTCCTCTAATGGTGCATATTTTATGGAATATAAAGAGTTATCAAGTTTCCAAGGTGGTATTCCTTCTCATTTCTCCTCCATCTTCCACCTCCATTCATTATTTCATTTGTTTCTGTTATAATATTGTAATTATATAACGTTTTTTTGTTATACTATGAAATTTTATGGGGGTTATGGTCATTTGGGGCTGTTCATAAAAGGATTGGGGTTTATACACCCTCAGATAGTGATATCATGAGTGAGTTTCCATTACGCAAAAGATTTGAGGTAGGATATCCCTTGCAGTTGACTTTATCATTTTTGTTTTACCATTTTATAATTTTTATAACTTTATATATATGTTTATTACTGTTTTTATGCTTTGAATAATTTTATTGGTGTGCTAAATGGTTGTTTATGCCATGTTTTTTGAAATGTAGTGTTGTTTTTTCATAAAGCTGCAAACCAAGTGTTTGTTTAAATGTTTTGCTATATATTTCTACTATTTGTGAGGTTTAGAACCTTTTTTTGGTATTTTTAACAGGTTCCAGTACCTTGAATAAAATATATCATGCAATTGGTGTTTTATTCCTTGTCAAGTGCTTAAAATAAACTGTTTTGTTTAAAAGTGCATGACATGTGTTTGGTAAATTGAATTGTTGGATTTTATGAGTTATGTGTGATTTAAAATTTTTATTATTGGATTTATAAATAAATTGTAAAATGAAAAAAGATATTTTTGTGACATTCTGTGGCTTTCCATTTCGGATTTTATTTTACAAACAAATGGGTTTTGGTTTAAAACATGTTTTGTCCTGAGTTGCCGTAAAATGGCCCATTTCACATCCTTATGAAAATAGTTGAGTTTTGAAAATGTAACCTGAGTGTTTTAAGGGATTTATGAATGTGTTTTTATTCTATAAATGGGTTTTATACAGCACCTTAATGAAATTTAAATGTATTCCTTTGACAAATGTTAGTTTTGAGAAAATGTTTAAAGGCTCATTTAGCTTTCATTAAAAATGAAGAACGAGTGTTTTACATGTATATACCATGTTGCGTCAATTGGGATTGTTTTATAGTCCATTAAATGATTTTATTAATTGTTTTTAGGAATTCAAAATAAACCTAGTTATGGTTTTTTGGTGTGTTTTATCTCAAAAGAGTGTTGTTGAATGATTTTTATGTGAAAAGCCTCAATACACTCATTGAAATTGTTTTACAAAGACTTTTAGTGCTTTATTGATCCGTGATTGAAATGTGAATTATGTTTGTGGAATGTATGTTTTTTTATGGTTTGGGAATTTAATTTTGATGTGAAATGTGTATTTGAAAATATGTGTTAATTGATTGAGCACAAAAGGGAATTCAAGGTATCTATGTTGGCGGACGTGTACTAGTATGCTAGTGACCTCATGGGGTTTGGCACATGTTTCACATAGCATGTTTGACAATGACAACACTAACTAAACTATGATGATGATGTTTTGGGGGTACCATTAGGTTATTGGTTTTTTCCATACTATTGGCTCCTGTGCATTAGAATGGATATTTATTATGGTTACTTTCACTAAGATATGAGGTTCATGGGGCTCACAACTAACAAGCACCTAGGTGTGTTCCCGTGACTTGTACTCATGGCCAATTTTTTACTCACCAGTTTCATACGGTGTGTATGGTTATAAAATTCAGGAGTGTGTGTGATTTATTTAAATGTTTAAATTCTTTCAAGTATCCATCTTGAAAACTATTTTCATTTTGATGTTTCACCTCTTTGAAATTTTTTACTAGCATTCTTGTTTATAAATCATGAAATATTTTTACTAATATTTTTTTTTATTTAATGGGAAATAATTTAGGAAAAAATACCTTTATATCATGTATTTTAATATTGAAATTGATGTTTCTTTTATTTTAAAGGATGTTAATTTGGAGTAGAATATTCGTCTAAGAAGAGTGTTTTAATATTCACGCCTATAGTCTTCTTCTGTTTTTAGCCCTTGTGTATGTTTCAACTTTAATTCGATTGGCTAGGGAAATGTGTGATCATTGTGTTGGAGACTGACTATAGGGGTCACATGGAGTTATTTGGTTATTAGTTTTGTTCAATTGATTTGTTGGTTTAGTTGTACTTTTTTTTTATTATATAAATAATGTTCAGTTCCATTTTTATGTAAATGTATTTTGGACTGTCCATTTGTTACCGTTGTTTGTTTGATTATTTATATTTGGGTGAAATCATTCCGTTTTGTACACTATTGATGCCCTCAGTGACTTTCACCATCCCGGGATGATTGGTAATGCCACTCGGGACTTTTCATGGTCTGGCTTAGGTGCCCGATTTTGGGTCAAATCGGGATGGTTTGTGACACCATGTGTTCATACGTACGACTTAGCATCTCCACATCGTGGTGTTATTTGTTTTTCACCACCACAACAAATGGATCAGTATAATGATGGAATTGAAAACTAAATATGAATATTATAACAAAATTTTCATCATTGAACAATATATATACACAATGCGCTACTATTACCTTCTATAATTAAAGTAATGATATTGTCTCTTGTGCGTATGTTCACCCTACTGCACCCATGATATGATGTGATTCATTCAAAAAGATATTCATTTTAGTATGATTATATTTTGGTCTTGAATGGATAAATATTATATATATTACATTAATACCATTTTATAAATTATATAACAGTAGACAAAGAAAAATAAGATGTACATATTTGATAAAACATGAGTCAGAAAATAATGCAGTTAATATCCAATGCATGAGTAATAAGGTTATTAACAAATGGGTAATGATATGAATCTTTTGACATCATAAGATGAGTATGATTAAAAAAAATTAAATGTAATCCCATGATTCTTAAATTGGGTTTCATTTACTTTCTTTTCAATTTTTACATAAGGATATCGAAGAAAAAGAAGCTTATGCCCCATGTCTTTTCATGTACCAGTTGTGTTAGGATGGTTACTTGTTATATAATCCTAATATAGGACCATGTAATGGTTTGGATATGTCTTATATAGAAATGGTGTGTATTCTCAAGTACACATCATGTACTATTATAAAATTTATTAAATTAGAAAGTATCCTCATGTTTCATGAGATGGATAGAGGGATCATCTTGTTCGATGACCATTCATGCCAAGAGGTCATTTTGGCTCCCAATTTTTCATTAAAACTCTATTTTGTTCTCCTTCATATAAATTGGATCATAATCATTATTCTCACGATTCCATATGATCCATTCTGCATGATCTCTCCTCTAAATATATTTAACAAAGTCTGATTTTTTATTATTATTTAGAACTACTATGTTTTAGATGGAATCAATTCCTGACGCTAGATGACAAGAGTCTCATGAGTACAAGGATGTTGGTAGAGGGAATTTTGTAATTTTTTGGTAGTTTATATATTTTAGAGTTCCATGTTACCATTTTAGGGTGCCATAATAATCCAAAATTGTTCTATGATAGTTCATATGGATGGTTAGTTAATTTAAAATATGGTCTCATTCATGAATTTGATTTTTTACCTTGAATTAGTGCCACAACATCGGTGCGTTAACCATTGATGACCATTTATTACTTCTTAGACAAGGTTGAATAAGGTGCATGATTTGTTTTTTCTTCATGGTTGTCAAGTATGAATTATATTTATAATGGAATTAAAATTTGGATAAAGTTTCATTGAATTGATTATAGGTTTTTGTTAGGTGATATCACCTTTCCCCCTTGTTATATTTATGACTGTTTAGTCTTATTTGGAATGTTTTTATCCATATTTGAAGCTTCCCACCTTAAATAGTTTACGTTACGGCCTTATAAAAGTTTATATTACATAATATACATATTATGTAATTTTTTTTCTATGTGAGTGATTTATGATTAAAACCATGTGATATTTTAATTCACATGGTTTATTATACAATATGTTCCCACATGATTCAATATGTTAATGCCATGTAATATTCTAATTTAATTTTGGATTCTTGAATGAATTGATCAAGAAGGGGTAAAAAGCAATAGACAAGCCACAATCTTGGTCAGATGACAAAGTTAGAATCATGTGACAAAATGCACATTATAAGCATTGGATTAATCATTTTTTTGGTTAAAAGACAATGGATGGACTAAATAGGTTAATTATATGAATTCCATGAGCAAGCCACAAATGTGGTGGACATGCTCATGAGACTGATTAAAATTTTGAGCTATTTTTTATTCGATTGAGTAATTTGAATGTTAGGATCTATAGGAAGTGGTTATATGTCACGAGCTGATTTTTATCTTGATACATGTGGTTTTTGGGCCTAGGCCCGACAAAAATACTTGTTTATTCTTGTAGAATTGAATATTGGATTGAAAGTAATCATGATATTTCTGCCAATCCAATGAACATGTTTGGATTTGTTCATTACATATACTTGTTTGATGTTCTACTGAGACATCGTATTTGAAAACTTTTATATAGATTTCATTGAGATTAGGCTGTATCCCGAGACTTATATAATTCAATTCAAATGAATTAATAAATGGACCTAAAATTAATATAAATGAATACCAGTTCTTGTAGGACTGTTTCGTTTTGTTTAATTCATAGAAAATTTCATTCATTATTGTACATTGCCTTAAATTTATACTCACTGTCAGATTGGCATAGATCTTTGGTGGTTTTCTACTAGGATTTAGTCTCACACCCTGTTTGGGTCATGTTGTTTGGCCCAAAAGATTATATTTTTGTAGGTATCGATAAGGGTAAGAACACTTATTTAGGTACATGATTGTTTCTTGAGGACAGAAGAGCATGTTACCAAGCCAATGCATGTAATTATTTTGTGTTTTTTATTTATTTTCCTTGGTATTATATATTTTATCTTAATATAGTTTATCTAGTTTTTCATTTTGTCTCAAATAAGAACATGTAGTATCATTCATGTATGTTAAGACTTATGATTAATTTTATTATCATTATTCCACTATTTAATTTTGTTTTATGTTGTTTACAAATTCTTCTATTCTATTATAATTTATTATGCAATGGTAAACATTTCCAATGACGATATAGTTTCCCCTCTATCACACTGTATGCCCTCACTACTACTTTGTAGCCTATAGCCTTTGGAGAAATGCGCTTGAGGCTATGTGGCTAACCGGGTACGGGGAACTAGTTGATCGACACCCATATATGGTACATTACATTAACTAAATTATTTAAAAAATTATAAAGGAGGTTCAGACATGTACGATGTAACCCCGACCTATCTTGATGGATAATTACGTAATATCATTATTATTCATGATTTTTTACATTTAAGTGTTTACTTTGGTATATTTATTATCCATGTCGATGTTTCCAAATTATAAATTCCAAAATATTATTTAATCTCTTCTATAATTTTATAAATTTTATTAATTCCAATGATGATTGTTTGTTAAATTTTCTAAAATGAATATTTTTATATATTCGATTGGAGTAACTTATTGTGATTTCCATAAAAATTTGCGACGAATTTTCACTAACTAATATGAAATAAATGGATGTTTATGATTTCATAAAAAAAATATTTCAATGAGGATTCCCTAACAGTTTCTCATCATTATCTACAAATAAATTATTATTATTTTAAATAGTTTGGTGTCTTAAGATATTAGATTTCATGAAGAAGGAATGACATTTTCCTCAAAAATATATTTTACGTTTTTTATTAAAATTACTTTCCATCTATGATGATGTTATTTAGTAAGTATATTTTTCATATATATTATCCATATAATTATGTTGGTTTATTATTTTTTATGAAGGATATATAATTATTAAACCCCTTTATTTCTTATGGATTATTTTATATTTGAATGACATTTAAGGAACCCAATTTATATCTTCGATTCTTCTATGATGAATGATTTCTTTATGGGACATATATATATAATTTCATTATGAGATGGGTGGAACCTATATCTCACTCCAATGAATTGTGTAAATATGGATAACACATGAGTTATATTTGTTATGTGTGAAGTTGATTTCATGTTCACAATTTTATTTATGCAGTAATATTTCATGTCAATACTTTCATAAATGGACCATATTTTTCATGTCTATAAGTTTAAACAAGGTTTATATTTTCTGTTCTACATTTAATGACTAAACCTATTACTAATTATTAAATTTTAAAAAGTTACAAGTTTATCTATATTTGAAAATTTCATGTATTATGTTAATGTTAATGTATCAGGGAATATAATCTTTGATTCCCTTATGATTCATTTCATATGAACTATCAAATAAAATTCCATGTGTTTTCAAATGTAGGGTATGATCTTTTATTTTCATAGTCATGTTCTAATACCCACTTTCTCCTAACATTCATATATATTGCCTTTTTATTACCATATTGAGCATCCGATCCCACCTCAATATATGTTTTTCATTCCTCATATTAATATGATGGTTTTTAGGGAGGGGTACTATAGTGAAATATCCTTTGGGGAGATATTGAACATTGTACACAACACTAGAATAATGTGATCCATGTTTCCAAAGGCACTAAAATAATTTGGTTTTAGGATTTTATTTGTACAATGAATTTTTTATTCTTCAAATTTAATTTAATATTAATGAATTTCATTCTTTTGTATTTATAGTAGGAATTAGAGAGAGGTTTTAATTATCAATAGGAAACTGGGATTCGAAAACATTAGTGAGATAACAATATATGTTCATAAGGATATGTATTGGTATTTACAAATGGATAAGTCCAAGTAATAATATGATCCTAGTATTTATTAATGATCTTGGATTACATATTTTTAAACCTAATATGTTTCCTTTGATTTTTTGTTCATTCCAGTGTGATTAGTGTTGTTCACAATATTCATTTCAGTTTTAGTCAATATATGGAACCCAATAGAACCATGTTAAAGAGGAATTCAATGTGAAATGAAATGATTTTCCCTCTCATTAACTAAATATTATGGGAGGTGTAATTAAAAATCATATCTCTATATTCATAAAATCTATTAAACATGATTTAATTCCAAATGAGCAAATAATAGAACAAGTGACTATTGAGTACTTCATGAGTCAATGTCTTACTTATTTTAGTTATCCTTCTGATCCACTTTTTGATGAACAATGGATCAGTACCACTGGTAATATTAAGTTTTTCTTCAATTTTCTAGACATGAAAAAGTAATGTTGGCTATTTATCATTTGGAAGGTGATTTCAATCCTTGGATGACACTTTTTAAGAACATAAGGGATCTTTAATAAATTGAATCTATTGAATGGGAAGAGAATAATGGAATATTTAGTTACTAAGTAATTCCATCATATTCTATTAAGGAATAAGTATAAATAATTAATAGATCTTAATAAAAAGAATGATGAATATATTGGTGTATACGATGAAATGATTTCAAGACTTTAAAGGTATGATTTTGGGTAAACCATTAGTCATGAAATCAAAATTGAGAGATACATTCGTCACCCAAAAGACAGTCTCTACACAAAATTATCCATAAAGGGAATTTGAAATTTATGAAGATTTTTTTCATTGTTCACTAATAGAGGAAATGGATGTCTCTAACACTTATGGATCCAAGGATAAGAAAATAACCATCGAGATTAATGTAAACTCCAGTGATTTTCCATAGGGAGATAAGAAAAAGTATCAACTTCATACTTTCCAAAATTATGAAAATAACACATAGAGAAATTCTTAGAAGGAACAAGATAATGTTCCATGTTTGGAAATATTTTCCATCTAGTAAAAGAGTGTCAGAGTGATGTTAAGGGGCTATTAAATGGAGTGAAATCTTAAGAAGATGATCCACACACACTTCATTGCTAAAAGTGCGTGGAAATGATATATTATGGTATCCAATGCACTAACCCAATGTTATCTATGATGATTGACATTAGAAACCTCTTATGTCGATTTATAATGTAAAATAATATTTGATCACTGTTAGAGATGTAGAGTACAACAACTAAGTGGTGGAATGATTGAGTGTTTATATAATGGGATTCCAGAATAATGTTATTGAACCCATTTTATTATATCATGGAATAATTTTTATGAAGTGGTTTTTTCATACATATTTAATTATATATGATGAATATTAATGCTAACCATGAACATTGGATTAGATATTGTTTGAAAACACGTGATTATGGGATGGATAAGCCTTAGATTGTGTATAATGATGGGATAAGTATATAATGAGATATTTGATAATATTAATTTTCACGAGACTAATATAATGTCATAGTGGATTATAATTTTTGGATTTGTCGTATATGGGAAGGAAATTTATGATAAAGGCATTAACATATTTGGAATGTGACCAACAAGATATACATTTAGAGATATGAGAGAAAAATTTTAAGACAATTTAGTTTACCTCTATCTAATGTTTTTGATTTTTAATTATTAGAATGATTGTATGGTTATAAATTCATTGTTAGTTTAAGATAATATCTTGATGAACATTTTTTAATTTAATTTATCACTATAGGTGAACTTATGCATATTTGATAACATGTTCTAGAAATTTTGTTGTGAAAAAAGGAATATGGAATGACCATTCATTAAATTTATTGATCTAATGATGTACTAATTAATAGAAAATTAAAAATTCAACTTCATTTCATTGAATAAAAGATAAAGTGCAAATTCATCAAGGAACAATGAACTGAGGAGATTATTCTTAATGAAATACGAATTTCGTTTAATTATTCAGCTATATGGAAAGGACCATGAATCATAAAATAATATCCTAGTACCTTCTTCACCAATGAATTATTTGGTCCCTTGGATCATCACATATTTATGTCTTTTAGTTGTTTAAATTCCCATAATGTTGTTCTGTAACATTCTCTATTAGAACATGATTGTTCTATTTAACTTGCATATCCAATGTTTTAATTTCTATGCACATTCCCTTATGTGTAAGCCCAGTTATAAATGACATTGTATAACCATTATGTTTCTCAATTTATTTTTTAAGTATTTATTATTATTAATTTTTAGAAAGAGGAGTTCATTGAATGATCCCTTACATTATTAATCCTATTATAACATAGAATAATTTTTTTGGGTGAAATTTATTTTTATGGGGTATTATATAACACCCTGATAATTTTATGATATATATTTTATTATATTTTCATTGTTTATTTAATTATGTGTCTTTAAATACTTTGTGGACTTCTGTTGTATTCCACCCCAAGATAGGTTTTTGTTACATGAAACCCAATCTTATCTTTTAGAATATATAATAATATTCTTGTCTTGTGTTACACACAATTTCCTGCTATTTTGAACGATTTTGAATCACACAAGATCGAGTATATGTGAACAACTAAAAATTATTATGTCACCATGTTACCTAGACATTATAATGGAGGGTATGAAAAATAATATCTTAATTATGAAAATATTATCTTAAAATGATATATAATTGATTATTTTGTTGGAAATAAATAATAAATTTAAATTAAACCATTTTTAAATAAATGGATTTTTTTATGAATGTCTATTTAAATGTAAATAAGGGATTTTATAAAATAATAAAGTAACACTTGATGGATTTTATTAATGAAATATATATGTAATATATATTTTCTATAATATTTTAAATTAATATTATATTTTTTTATAGAAATGATATAAGAATAAATTCATTTTTTCAGATCAATGAATTAATTTTCAATAAAACAATTTTTGGGACCTTTTCATGGTTCTCGGATATTAAATTAAAAAACTCAACCAATTAATATATTATTATGGAAAAAATAAACTAATTACAAGGAATAGGGGTATAATAATTTACCATGGATGAATTTCTAATAATTTTCTCATAATTTTCTTGTTTTGATTAAAATAAAAATATTGTTTATTTAAATTGAAAACATGTTTTTTCATCCAAATAATTTATATTATTATCTTATATTATTGAATAGTTTTAATTTTTAAATAGACTACGTTTTTATTAATTAATAAGATGTAGGTCATTGAAATTAATTTTACATTGAATTCAAATGTAAAAACATTTCAATCATTTGAAATGTTTTGTCTTTTGAAACCCATTCTCTTATTCTAACAATGAGATATATTTCAAATTAATCAATAAAACCTCTAGGTTTTGAATTTTTAAAAATTTATTCCATATTTGGAATCATTAGGTAAAAATTATTTAAATATATTTCAATTTTTTGGGGGTATTATAATTATTCAATTGAGTAATTATTTTATATAGTAAAAGTCTATATTAGGTAATTAAGGGTA
The DNA here is from genome assembly GCA_963277665.1 of Viscum album. NCBI lineage: Eukaryota > Viridiplantae > Streptophyta > Magnoliopsida > Santalales > Viscaceae > Viscum > Viscum album. The sequence continues at coordinate 677,117,084 of OY728126.1, read as the reverse complement.
AAAATAATATAATACAATTACACTAATACAGTTTATCATATTATTTGATGAGTATTTTTTTGAAAAAATCATTCTTATTTTGAAATTTTATTCTTTGGAAAAAACTTGTATTAGATTAGGAGATTTCATTTATTTTATTAAATGAAATGATAACTATGTGTTACTCAAATATTAATAATTTTATCATTTTTAATATAAGGTTATGTTGAATCTAAATTAGACTATTAATACTCATATGAAATGTAATTTATTTCAATATCAAGGTAATTTATTTTTTAAATTTTGGGAAATAAATACTGTCTTTAAATTCTTATACATTGATTGTCCATAAATTATTTAATAGAGTAAAATTAAATAAAATAATGTTTATAAAAATGTAAATAACCATTAAAAGACTAAAAGACTTGTCCAAATCTTGTTGGACATGTATAAGTAGATCATTACTATAAAAGGGTTGATTTATTTTCCATTTATCTCCATATGGAAGCAATTATAAAACATATAACATATAATTTAATATGATGTTAATTTTTTCAGATTCATGTTTTAAAAAATATATCAATTTTAGTGTAGTATTTTTCATAAAGAATATTTAGCTATATGTGTAATTATTAATTCAATATGATTTTACTTTTTTGGTATTTTTTACCTAGAATATTATCTTATTAAATAATTACATAAAACTGACAAGTTAATGTTTTTAATTATTAAGTTATTAAATTAATTTTATCAAAAATATTAAAATAAATATAATTTCAGTCAATTAAGATATCCATAAATATTTTTAGATTCAATTGACAAATAGGTATATAATAAATTTGTTTGGTTCTTGTATAACATCTTATCTTGATATTTTTAAAAATCAATAAATTGAATTGTGTCAAAATTGGCATAATTTATTATTTTTCAAAATTAGGAATTATTAATTTATTTAAAAAAGAATTTTTAATATGTATATATATAATAATTATTATATACTATAAAATGTTATAAATAATTAATTTATGGTCTAATTAATATAAAATTTGTATATATTTTACCCCTTCAATATTGAATGATTTTTTATATTTGTTAAAAATTAAATAGAATAACTGTTTGTTAATTAAAAGGATAAGATTTAAATTGATAAAAAAAACTTGTATGAAATTTTTTTCTTCATGATTTTACAACCTTATCTATTTTAATTTTCTAAATGAAGTCATTATGGATATTTTTGTATGGGTTTTAATTTTATTATATATTATTATTTTTGGAGATTCCAAATGTGCCCCTCTCCTCAATTATAAAAGAGAACATCCTCCCTCAAAACTACACATATGTTTGTACCTTAAGTATTTAATAAACCCTACCAATTTAATTTATAAAAATACATAGTCACATTCTATATTTTTTGGTGTTGTTAAACTACCAATTATAGTTCCCTAAATAGGATATATAGAGTGAGCTCATTGAAGAAGAGGTAACCTCCTCTACCGATTCTTTCAAATTTTTTTCTTCTTCTACTTTCTCCTCATTTATTTTATCCATTTTAAAGTTATTAATACAATAAAACATATATTATGAGATTTTATTATTATTATAGAATGGCATATTCCACCATCTATAAGTCCTTTGAAAAATAAAATCACCACACATGCATACGTATGACTTATCATCTCCACCAACTGGTGTCATTTGTTTTTTTTTGACCTCCATAAATGGATGGGTATAGTGATGGAAATAAAACTATATATAATTATAATAAATAATATTTCTATTCTCTAACAATATATAATTATATATCATCTAATTTCATACCATTCAAAAATTAATGGAATAATATTGTTGTCTGTGAATATGTATTTTCAACCTTCTCCATGATTCAATGTGAATCATTATACATGATTATCATTAAAGAATGATTATATAAATGTTTTGAATTAATAAAATATATATATATATAATATTAATATAATTTTAAAAATTATATAATTATAACTTAAGAAGAGGAAGATGTGCATATCCAGTAAAAACATGTGTAATAAAATATAGTTAATACATGAAGGATGAGTAATAATGTTATTTAAAATGGATAATAATATGATTACTTGTGATATAAAAAAAACATGATTCTGCATGAATTTAATGACATCATATAAACCCTTATACAATAGGATAAAACATGTATGAGTGAACCTATACCAAAGGTAAGGGATAATTTCACAATCTCATTATTATAAATGATTGTTTATAAGTATGTATGTATTGGGTGTGTATTTATCATCCATGACCATGGTTCATAATTATTTATCCCAAATTAGTATTTCTTTTCTACTAATGTTGTTTAAATTTAGTGTTATCAATTGGTGAATTTTTATTGAATGGTATGAAATCAATCTTCTGTCGTTCTTGATAAAGTGTAGATTTTTTCATTTTCAATAAAAATACAAAAAGACTGATGTATACTTATATGGAATTAATGGATTTTTATACATTAATAATTCCATATTTCCAGGATATTTCCCTGTAGTGTTTTCCCAGTTATCTTTGATTAAATTCATTACATTTAAAATTAAGAAACATTTTAGGAATGGAAAATGTTTTTGAAGAAGAATGGATATTTAGTAAAGATTCAATTTCATGTGTTTTATCAAAATTATATAACATAAATGAACTTATTATATAATAAGGATATGTTTCTAGTATATTTTACCTATTTTTACTATGTTTGATTTTGTTTTATATTGGAAATATATTTATTGAGTACATTCAATTTCTATTGATTATTTTATGAGGGAATGTTGTTTGAGAAAACTATTTTATTTCATGGATTCAGATATGATGACTGATTTATATTTTTGTGGAACACATATATATGATTCACTTATGAGAAGAGTGGGACTGATATCTCATTAAATTTCACTAGGTAAAAATGGATAACTAATTCGGTATATATGTTATATATGAACCCGAATTCATATTCTCATATCTCTACATGTACATGGATTTCATTACCAAAATCTTATGTGTCGGTATAGTTTTTCAGGTCCATATATTTATTAAAATTTATGATTTCATGTCATAAATTTAATGAGTTAACCTATTTCAATTTATGCATTTTCAAAATGATACAAGTTTATGTGTATGCCAAAATTTTAGGTCTTATGATAATGTTATGATCTAATGGATTATGTTCTTTGTTAACATTAGGTTTTATGTCTTATGAACTATCAAAAATTTATTTAATTACTTTTTATATGTAGGTTATAATATTTTATTTTCATGATCATTTCCTTAAATACATATTTTCATGAAATTTATATATATATTTTGTATGTCCATAGAGAGCATATGATCTCAACTCTTTATAAGATATATTTTTCTAAATTTATAAATATTGGTTATAGGTAGGGGTACATAAGGGGTGGATCCTAATGGGAGATTTTCAATATCATTTACCAAATTAAAGAATATATTCCATGTTTTCAAAGGCACTAAACTGATATGGGTTTTTGTGTGTGTTTGTATAATGTATTAAGTATTCTGCAAAAGTAATGAAATATTTATATAAATAATGCATTAGTCATTATACTTTTCATTATATTTTATCAATACAAATTATACTAAATACTTGAGAAATAAATACATTAAGATTTAATGTTATCAAATTCATAGTATGTGGTGAATATAAATTTCATTTAAAAATCATAGTAATAAGAAAAAAACATGCCTAAGATAAATATCACAATATCATGAGTGATATCTATGATACTAAAGTGAGAATAAATGTATTTATATTTAGAACATAAATCCATACAATATCAAAATGGAAGCATTATGGAATTAAATTGACTTATGAACATTTAATAAAATCATTGAATAATAATATCAGAAAAACATAACGAATAAAATCTTCTAAATATATCATAATCATTTACCCAAGGAAATATTACCTTCGTAAGCCACACCATCAATACCCATTATTATGAGATACTAGCATATAATCTAAAATAATTATATCATGAGATATAAAAAATTAACTAATATACTTTCATGTGATAAATACCCCACCAATCATAAACCGTAAACATGTATACCTCTAAAAAATCATTCACATTATCATCATAAAGAACACATTGAAATATATAAGATATCCAAATAACAATCAATATAATTTCATAGGAATGAAGGATATTAAAAACGTTTTACAAAAAAATTAATATGAAACTAATATTATTTTCAAACTGAACACATCAATATGAAATTGTATTATTAAAAAATAAAAAATAGTTTAACCTAACATCCTAAAAAAATTTCTTTATAGAAAAGTCTTGATAAACAAACTATCAATTAATTATATAATAATATATGAAGAATGATTGAACATAAATCTATTATACAAATATTAAAATATTAAATTATAGGGAAATGAAAAATAAATCATGAAAAAATATTTATTGAAATATTTTTCATTAATCCTTGTTAAAAAACATATGAGTATATTTTAAAAAAGTTACCCTTATTTTATTATAAAAATAAATATGAAACAGATTGATAGAAATGTATTTGGTTAAAAAGAATTGATTCCCATATTAAAAATTTTAATGTCTTCAAAAATAAAATGCCATGGATGAATAAAGTTAAATAATGAATTGTATAAATCAATGAAAGGATTTAGAGTTACCAAGTCCCATATATTTTCCATTGGTTTTTATATGTTCTCTTTAAACTCATGTATAATATTGAAAAACAACTCAATTAACTATTTTAGTCCCATATTCATTTACCTTTCTAGTTATATATTTCCTTAATAATAATTACCTTCTAATATTTTTAATGATTTTATATGTTGATCCCATAGACATATTGAAATTTTTAAACAATCGATTACCCTCTTTAATTATGGGTATGATGTAACATATAACATGGCCCAATGTCCATATCATAAAGGAATAAATACACATTGAAAATTTACCACATAGCAGAGTCTTAGAAATTGTATTAGTATCCCATAATGCCTACAAGTATATCAATATACCACATTTCCAACATTATAATCCCTAAAACCTAAGTAAATGTCACATATTTTCTGAGCCTATGGGGTTTTTGAAGAACATCACCCAATATATTTAACCAATTTACCATTCATGGAACTCTTGATATCTGAGTTCGCCCCATGAATCATTAGAGGCCAATGCCTATATATGAATTTTAATCATAATTGAGTATTGTCTCCACCATACTCACACCGTCCATAGTTTTTAACTCATCAACTCATTTAATTAACAATCTTATACATGCATCATTGATGGAAGTCACTCCCATTCAAGACTAGGTAATCTCCTTCAACATCATTGTTCGCTTCCTCTCATTCTTCTAACATTTTAAATATATTCCCCCACCCAAAAAGATTAATTAGGGGGATAAAATTATGTGGAACTTACCATTTAAATTATAGTTTCCTTATGTACTCGGTGGTGTGTTGAACCATGAAACTCCAACCCCATGTTCCTTTTCTTGTATATCATTTCTATAATTTCATTCAGACATTAGAAGTTTGTAACCATGACTGTTTTTACTCGGATCATAAAATTTCCATCTATCCTTAATATTCTACAAATTTTAATTATTTTTAAATTATTAAGGTTAATTTTTTTAATATAATATATATACCCTTAATTATATAATTTCATTACATGGGTTTTTTATTACGTTTTTATGAAGATAATTTCGATGTTTGAATTTTTATAGTTTAATATACTTATATCAAGGGATGACGTTATAATAATCATTTGTCTTTCTCTGAATAACCATATTATTGATATTTATTAATTATTTATATCTTATTTTTTCTATAAATATAATCTAAAACCTAATATGAAGGAGATAACGAAAAAATGAATATTCTATAGTGGTATTAGTTCACACGTACTTAAGAATGATGGTCTAATTTTTTGATGAGATGATAAAATAATTAAAATGGTATTTCATTCATATAAATTGAAAATTGTATTTATAAATATACATATCTTATTTATTAAATTAATTCCATTATTGGACCATCCATGTTTTTTGGTGAAGGAATATAAAATCCATTTCTTCATGGTGTTGGGTTTCCACACAACACACAATTAACATTTTTGTTTTAATTAATAAAAATTCTCAGATGAAGGATATTTCTGGTAACTTAATAATTATATCATTAAAGTATATTAATTATAGTAATCTTACAATACTAAAATTGTGTATTAGAATTTTATGAAGAAGAATTCATTACAATGAAATAGTTTGGAGCAAATAGTTATTATCCACATTATTTTTTAGTCATGTATGTTCGAATATTTGACTTTTAATTTACTTTTACAATAGGTGAGTATTTTATTCCTATAATTGGAAGGAAAAATATACAGTTTATGTCATATATTATATCTATTTTACACTTTTCCCAAGCCTTTTTTTGTTATTCGACGCGATTTTACACATTGTGTAAAGGGTTTTCAGAACATGTACTGCTAGGTGAACTCATCCCATGAGTTAAATTCATAATGTGAGACATTAAATTTCATGTAAAAGTTACACAAAATTCAATTTAAATTTTTTTTATAATTATAATATCAATTTTTTTGTGTAACTAAAAAATAATTTTATTTACTATATATTAATGATTACACATCATGTATTAACCTACGATCTAGTTTTTTGGATAGTATGCTAGTGTTTAAGGAATCATTGGTTATTTCAAGGTCCTCCACTGATTAAGATCTCATAAAATAGGATATTGTCAGTGTATTACATTCATGTGGATTAAATTTTTCAGTGACTGCTCCATATGGTTTTGGGGCATCATCTTGTCAGGTCAGCCTTCCTCTTGGTTTCTCTCTCGTTGGTGGTTTCAAAATCATTTATTGTAGGTATTGGTAATGGGATTGTGTTTTTAGTCAATCCTTTCTATTATTTTTTCATGGCTTTCCTTTTCAAGGAAGATTTTTTTGGTTCCCATTCCCTGTTTACTATGTTGGTTATATTTTATTTTCTCATTAGGTATATGGATCCATTCAATTATTTGATTTTTTAAATTTCATATTGTTCTTATTGTTTTACCTGATATTTTAAATGACAATTAATGATATGAAATTGAATGGGACATGGGTTAATGTGTTAAAGGGGGTTTTCCCATGAAAATGTAATTCTCTCCATTCGAAATAGAAAATTGGGTTTCAAATGCATAATAAATTAGGAATTGACTTAATTTTTTTTATTAAAATAGGAGAATTTTGTTTAAATCATAAATTAAAAACATTTTAGAGTGGTAACCTATGGTAAATAGAGAGAGAGATGGGTAGACTTTGTGTGTTTGTAACCACTATGAGGTAACTAATTATATGGTGATTATCAATGGTTGGACTCGATTTTAGTTCTGATCCTTGTTTTTTCATTTATGGGATTTTGGGTGTCTTGTATGTATTTTCCCATAGGTTAGATCCCAAGTGGTGGGTGAATTGTTTTTTTATTACATGTGATTTTATTTTATCGATGTTGGATCAAATGCATTAATAATTTTTTTTAGTTTCATAATTTTTCTATGTAGTTGGATGATATAGAATGAAATTTGTGAATAACTCAAGGATTGTTTGATAAAATGATATCAAATTTATTTTATTATAAAACTGCATGTAAAACTAATTTTTTTTTAAATCCTAACATTAGTTCCTTCTTTTTTCCAAATCATTTACACATTATTTTGTGGAATCCAACTAGAATCTGTCACTCACAATATACTTATTCCTTTGATTAGATATGAAATTTGTTTTATTGAATTTATGTAAAGGGAGGAGCATTAATTGGAATAAAATATTCTCTTTATGTTTCTATATTTTTTGGGATTGTTTTTAGGTTACATTTGTTCACAAGGTGACATGATGTCCAGACTTGTCATTTTATTCTGTTTTATCAAATTTGGCTCAATTGTATAATTTATGTGTTTCTATATAGTTCTTTAGCTGTATGTGTTATTTTTTTGTATTTAAGACTAATTTTATTATCTATGTTTTACCCCTACTATGTAATGGGATACCTCAGTTTAATAGACTATTTGGAACGAGTTCATATATTAAAATTTGTTATCATAAAATTTAATCATCCAGAATCCATTTAGAACAATCTGAGTTTTTCACATTCCATGGGTTGGTAAGAGTAGGATCATCAGAATTTGGATAGTAGGTGTTGAAAAGGGCCATGTCTAGATCAATCTGATTAATGAATTGATGTTTCCAGGGGTAGTTGGAAAATAATTACCAATGAAAATACCAAGAATTAAGGTTTATTTGTACAAATTGTATTGGAAATTTATTTAAATTAGAATATACCCAATGTTGGGGGATATGGTTTGTGAGAGATAATTTGAATAAACTAGGTGGGGTGTTTAATAGTATGGACATGATAGATTAAGGAGGTGTGACCTTTTAGTGGTAGGATTTATAGTCGCACTATATTATTATTATTTTTAATCTCTATTTTATATTATCATTATTTATTTTATTGATTTGAAATTTTGTTATGGATGATTTTTTATTATATATTATTTAATATTAAATTCCTCCTAGAAGACATCTTAAAAATAAATTTGGGTAGCCACAAGGTAGGATTCATAGGTGGATCCTCTAGTGGACCCATATTTGGTTGATGTAGTTCAATGCACCATTTAGAATCTAGAGTAAAATGGAACAATGAACTTGAGATAACTAGTGGATGATGGATGGGAATTTACCTAGAAGAATATAATAATCATCAATGGTGAAAAGGGAACACATTATTTAGAGGAGTGTATTTAATGGATTGAGAGGATATTAAAAATTATTAAGACTCCTAAGGATTCTCATGTGGGGATTTACACATATATTCTCGAAGGACAATAAAGAAGATGGTGGGGCATAGTAGTCTATACTAATTTGCACAAAGGTCTTACATATTTATCTTTTAGGATTATCTTCAATCAAATGTTTAATCTTGATAATTTATGTATTGTAATGATTTAGGAGTTTCTAAAAATAGAGAAAGGAGAGCATACAATTATGGATTACTCTATAAACATTACTAATTTGTTGCATTTGGAATTAGATATTTTCACTAATGATTACTGGAATATTCCTTGGTATAGAAGAAGGATGAGGGGTTTTTTTGTTAGTGATTGTTCATTTTTTCCTTCCAAATTTTAACATCCCACCCCTTCTTAATTGGCTTGAGAAGGCTGTGAGATGCTACATGGCCTTATGCGATGTTCTGAAGGATCCAAATTCTATCAAGGAAAGCCATGGGCTTAAACAAAAACTGGGGAATGATTTTCCCATAGAAGAAAACCATCCAACCAGAAAAGTCATATCCAACTAGCAGTATATGATGCAGGTCAACAAAATAAACCATGATAACACATTACCAAGAGAGAAGAAAACAACCAAACTCTTTCAAAACATTTCCAAAACTCCAATACAAATAAATTACCAAAAATCACAAAATTATTTTACCAAGAGGATGACTCATCAATTATACCCAAAGGAAACCATCACACAATCCACAACAAGCTCTATTCTCCATGAAAAACAATGTCTATCAAGGATCATGATAAACTACTCAAAAATGAGATGATTTATCTTTTCCTGTATCTCGGAATACAACATCTATAGAAGAACCCAAGTGCCAAAGCAATGGGTTAGTAACAATACTAATTATGTTTTAGCATAATGAATTAGATATGCATTCTATTAGGATAGATCTATTATCACATTCATATACAGAAGTTTATATAAGACATCAAGTTGTTATTCAATTTCTAGCAAGACAAACACACCCATAACAAGCCATTTATCACCCAAATCCACACAATATAATAGAATTCCAAAAAAGTATCCATAATAATTTTTCTATGACATATTAGAACTATAATTAAATCATTCATAGCCAAGTTCATAATCAAAAAAACATCCATAATGATGGACACACTCAACCCAATGTAACAATCACGGTGGAACAGAAAGTCCATGACCATTTACTAAATTCATAATATTGTGAAACTTCACTCAAAATTATCCAAGATGGTGGCCCTTCCATAGACTATCCATACCATTTTTATAATTCTACACCATACTGACTGCACATCCATTTCAATCTCATGCATAAATACTTTACCAAAAAACAAGTATATAGTACACCGAGGCCACACCATTACGAAAACAATCATTTCCACCCCAAAAAATCCCTTAGGAAATTTGGAATAACGCATCACTCTCTTATAAAATGACACCATTTATTGAAAAAAAATCATAAATCAACCCAAGAAAACTATTTTGACATATAAATTACACAAATCCAACATCAAGAACATTCCACTCTAATACCCCATTACCTCAAAAATCAACAATTCATCAAAAACATTATTTACATAAATCAGTCAACATCATAATCCCCAAAAAATTCTGGAATAAATAATTAATTTAGAACAAGGAATATAGTTTCAGAAAAATGGAGTCGAGAGAGAATCCACCCACCTTAGGGTTTCAATTAAATTGACAGACAAGAGACATCACAAAAAATCTGGTTAAAATATCCACCAAAACCACCATATAACTTTTTCTTAACATAAAAAAGATTATATATATAAATTTTAGGAAACAAAAAACCTTTATGTACATGAAAAAATTTTAGACCTAAAAAATCAATAGAGAGAGAGTGGGGAACTACATCAAAGGAAACCCTGAAAGATTCAATAGTGGAGAATTAAAAAAGAATAACTACCTTCATCATTCCTTGAAACCCATTAGAATTGCCTCCAAAATGAGTGTTAGTTCCCCCATAACCCTTGAAAATAAATAATTCTTCCCTGAGGCACAATTTGGGGATAAATAGATCTGTTTATGGGAAATCCTGTGTGATTCTAGATTTAAAAATCCTATTTTTAATTCCACACTCGGTTAGCTCGCATGAAAATACAAATCATTCTCTTACCATGCTCCTAATAAAATCTCAAAGGTTACCAAATATGGTCTCCATTCATGGTTATATAAACCGTGTGTAAACTATTTGATGCCCACTTTTACAGGTTGAATGGTTACGAAGGTATGTTTCACGGTTTCCCATAACCGTGCCTAAATTGTACTCCTCTTAAAATCCTCCAAACTTCCCCAAAAACAAGGAAAACTCTCCAAAACATTACCCAAGAGAATTAAACACCCAATTTCGAATATTAATGGTTACATACCACAATTTTGGGGTGCTAAATTCTCCACACCATATGAATTGTTTTCATCATAATGTAGAGAACCAACAGTTTTCCTAAAGTTCTTAGGACATTCGTCGACCTTTTTATTCTTCCAATCACAATTCACTATATAAATCTAACCATGCTTTCAAAAAATATAACTATAATGATGTTTTTACCACACATTAATTTCTATTTCCTATCCACACATTTTAATGACATGTGCATCAACAAAGAATACAGATCTAGCTCAACATTATCCTATCGAATCACATGGCTAGGGTCTGGCTGATAAATCTCTAACTAAAAAACATGTAATACATTATGTACTTCACTAAAACATGGTGGATAAAATAATAGATAAGATACCTTTCCAACCCACTCAATTATCTCATAATCTTCAACATACATTTGAGATAATTTTTCCTGCTTCAAAAACATATGGTGTCCCAGCCTGTGATAGATTCTCAAGAACACATGATTACTCACCTCGAACAACAACAACTGTCCATTATGGTCCTCATATGATTTATAATTATTACGAGTCATCTCTAATATATTCCTATTCAACATGATATTCTACAATGTCTCCTGGAAAAATTGTGGCCCAACCATTGAGGTCTCAGTCCTTTCCACCCAAAAAAGTGGAGAACATCAAAGATGCTCATACAGTGCTTCAAATAGAGCCAAATTTGTTGGTGCCTGATAATTCTTATTATACGATAACTTGACCAATGATAGGTGGAACTCCCATGATCCCCAAAAATCAATCAAAAAAGAAGGTAACATATCTTCCGATGTTTGTATAGTCCTCTCATATTTCCCATATTTTTGAGGATGGTACGTCGTACTTAGGGTCAAATGGGTCCCAAGGGATTGCTGCATGGGTTTCAAAATATGCTATATGAAACTTGATTCTATATCTAATATAATAGAAACTGGATCACCATAAATCTTTACCACTTTATGAATATAGATTTTAGATATATCATCCAATGAATGATATTCATAAATAAGAATGAAATGTGATGATTTTGTGAGTCGATCTACTATAACCCATATGCCATCTAGATTTATAACCATTATTTGGAGACATCTAACACATTCCATCACTATATGTTCCCACTAAAATATAGAGAATTTTATGGATTGTAACATAACTATTGTCTGTTGATTCATTGCCTAGACTTTCATAGAATTCATGCATCTCGAAACAAACTCTTCCACGATCCTTTTCATACATACCCACCAAAATTGTGATTTCAATGATTTACAGAAATTCGAAATTACCACATGAACATCCTATCTCGAATTATGAGCCCTAATAATTTGGTCCTAAAAACCCACTAGTAAAACCATTTGATTAAAAAAACACAAAATTGAATTCCCACTTAATTCCCAGCGCTCAATGGTCTCCCCACCATTTAGTTTCATCCCCATTGTTATATATTCAGAATCATACACGTATGCCTCTTTTACAAAACCATCCTAGCTAGTAACTAATGAGACTCCAAATGGTACCACACTGTCTCCTTAATCCCCACAATCCAATAGCTTGTTTGCTATGATAGGAATCAACATCCTCTAATCCAATGCTTATTTGACCACCATAGCATATGGCATCCTACATAGTGTATCCATCACTGAATTTCCTTTACCCACTGCATGCATCATGTTAAATTCAATCATATAGAGATACTACATCCATGTCTTTTTCCTCATGTTCAAATATCATTGGGAGAAAACATGCTTCAAGCTTGAATGATCATTAAAGACCATGAAGTACCCAATAAATAGATAACTACACTTATTTTTCAAGGCATGAACCAATGTCACAAACTCCAAATCACATTTTGGGTAGTTCTTATCCTGAGACCCAATTTTTTGTGATCCATACACAACCACATGTTTCTCATGCATGTGAACACAACCTATTCCTGATCCTGATGCATCACAATACACCATGCACCATTTCCAAAGTTCTGTAAAAATATATATTGGAGTTGTTGTAAGGATAGCATTATGATCTTCAAATGTTTTCTGAAACTGATCATTCCATTTAGATGGAACATTCTTCCAACTCAAAGCTATCATCATTGAGGCTAATCAAGAGAATTCATGAAATTTTTTTTGATGATACCCATCTAAACCAAGGAATACATTTATTTCAAAAAATTATTTGGAGTTTTCAATGAGATTACATACTCTATATTTTATAGATAAACTGAAAAAAAATCTCAGCAATAAAATATATAAGAAAAAAGATCTTTGGTATCCAAAAATAACACATTGAAATTTTGGAATCCAATCAACGATCTCTCAATATCCCTAGCACAATTAGTATGTTATGTAAATGCACCACCCATGTCATGGAAGACACCAATATATCATAAATAATACCTATATAAATATCCATATATATCTAAAATAATTGATTCAACAATTCCATAAAATCCATTAGTGCATTCAACAGACCAAAGGGCATAACCACTAAGTTGTAATGGCCAAATATACTTCTGATGGATGTTTTCATAATATCATCCTTCAACACGTGTAATCGATAATATCATGATTTCACCTCAATATTGAGAACCAATGATATAAACTCAATTTTTCAAATAAATAATCAATGCATGGAATTGGATACCAATTCTTTATCATAACATGATTTAGCATAAGATAATTGACTCACACCAACAGTTTTCCATACATTAGTTTAAAAAAAATGTAACACCATAAAATTTTATGAGAATGATTCCTTTTTATTTTATTGATGTCTTTTCTTGTACACTAAACCAATATTATCTTTAACTATATGCAACACTGTATTATCTTGTAGTATATGCAACACTATTCTTGGCTTGGGTTGCACGCAAGAACGATCTTCCTTAATATCGAGCGTTGTACGCAATACCGAGTTTCACTAAACAATGATATATTGTCATAATATTATTATGAACTAGATGTTATGAATAGTATAAAACAAATTTAGAAATTTATAACATTATCATTCATCTTATATATATTCTAGAACAAGGTATGAGAACAATATTAATTTTTCATATAAAAGAAGTATTTTTAAAAAAATGATGTTTTGTCGCCTTTTGATAGAGGTCACATTTTAAGTCTAGTTTTTGACATTTTTATAAGATCAATTTGACAAATTAAACTTATTATTTTGAATCAAGACATAAAAATTTACATCGGATAAATTTTTGACATTAATCTGATAACCATCATATTTTTATTAATAGTAAAAATACACTAAATTTTATTTAAAAACAACTTTTCTTCAACGATATAAATTATATGGTTAAATAATACTATTGGATGGTTTGAATGTATAAATAGAATATATTTTTACAATTAAATATAATCTAGGTAATTATCCCTAATTTTTTCTTTCAATTCAAAGGTAAAAACATTTCAATATTTTACAATTTTAAAACAAAAAACTTGTTTTTTTTCGACAATTGGATTAATTTTAAATGAAGTACTTCTACTTATGTGTTTTGATTTTGGAAAAATGGATTCCAAATTTGGAATCATTAAGTTCAAATTCAGTTAATAGGTTACTTTTATTTTTTGGCATTATGAATAGTAACTACGGTACATGTTATTTAACAATTTAAAGGTAAATTATGTAATTAAGGGTAAATATAATATTATAAAATTTCTATAACACTTGTCTTAATATAATTGGATGATAATATTTCGTCTTAAAATATACTTGGGTTGAAATGGTGTCTATTTTAACCCACTTGTATGTGATTAAGACATTTGTTTTATTATATTTAATGAAATTTTTTATATGTCTCACTCAAACTGTAATAATAAAATTATTTTTAATATAAGTTTATATTGAATATTAATTTTATTAAAAATACTCATTCGAAAGATAAAATCATTTTATTTTTCATGGAAATTTATCAGTAATTTTTATGAAATATATAACTACCTTAATAGCTTATACATTAATGATGCAGACATTATTTACTTAGTGAAAAATATATAATATAATTTTTATTAAAATAATAATACTCATCAAAAGGCCCAAAAACTTGACCAAAACAAATTTTTCGAGTATATATACACCATAATCATTTAAATTTTTACTTGTGGACCATTGTTAGTCTTATAAAACTTATTAAGTCATTTTTATTATTTTATTTTAAATGATGTCAAAGTTGTCACCTTCTTAATTTAATAAAAATAACATTTTAGAAATTGGGGGTTCTAAAAAGTAAATTCGACTAAAAGTATTATTTTTAAATCTATTTGATTTATATTATTCATAGAATTTTATTTTAAATTTTTATGCAACAAATAAGTATATTAAATAATTATACAACAATGTTGTAGTAATTATTTTATTAAGAGAAATATCAAATAAATAATTTTAAAAGTATTAAAATATATATTATATGAACTAATTAATGTGATCCACGAATTTTCTAGAAGCATAATACTTTTTAAGAATATATTAAATAGTTTTCTTGATAATATATTTTTGTGTGGATTTTAATTAAATTCAAATAAACGAATTGTGTCAAAGTTAAAATATTGATATTTTTTGAAAATAACAAATTATTAAATTGTTTAAAAATCACAAAAATATTTTAAAATTACCAATTAAAATTAATATGGTATAAAATATATTAAATTATCCAATTATGTAATATTGACAACAAATAAGTTAGTATTTATAACCATTTAAAATTTATAACATTATTTACAAAAAAAAAATTAAATAGATTAAATAAGGATAAATCCAAATGATAAGGTTTAAAATAAAATAAAAACATGTCTAAATTTGATTGAATGATGATATTACAACCCTATATTATATCATATCTTAATTTGAGTCAATTATGAGTTTTTTTGTGGGTTTTGGGTTTATTGTAAATTAATATTTTTGAGGTTTCTAAAAGTGCTTCTCTCCTCACCTTTATAATGGAACCTCTTTCCCACTCCTCTTCACTCAATTTTGAGATTTCAAACTCGGCCAAACCTTTCTCATTTAATTTTTAAACTTACCTATCAACAAACTAGTGGTCCTGTTATTCTTCAAATTCCATCTTTTGTGCCCTAAGAGGAGGTTTAGAAGAGTCATGTCAACGAAGAGGTAATATACATTACCAAATCTTTCAAAATTATTTCTTCTTCTACTTCCCCTATATGAGTTGCATCATTATTAAGTAACAACTCAAGAATCAATTTTATATAGATATGTTATTATGAATATGAAACAACCAAATTCTATCTCCTACCCATCATATGGAAAATGAAATCACCACACGTGTGTACGTATGGCCTACCGTCTCCATGCCATGGTGTAGTCTGTTTTTCATCACCAAACTACTTTCATGGGTATATTGTAGAATGAAAATACAATATATGATTATTTTAAAGTGATATTTATTCTGAAATATTATACATCATACACTTAAATATGATTCCACAATCATTTGAATTATATCATCGCTCGCGCGTACATACGGCCTACTGTCTCCATGCTATGGTGTAATCTATTTTCCATCACCATCCTACTTTTATGGGTATAATGATGGAAGAAATTACAATATATTATTATTTTAAGGTTATATTGATTCTTAAATATTATACACAATACACTTCAATACAATTCCACATTCATTGGAATGATATCATCGCTCGAGCGTACGTATGACCTACCATCTCCACGATGTGAAGTGATTCGTTCTACATGATCTTCCTTGAAGAATAATTATATAAATGAAATGAATGAATTAATATGATATATATTATATTAATAAAAATATTTAAATTATATAACTATAAAATAATAAGTGGAATAAGAATTTATTAGACAAAACGTGCATAAAAACATAAAATAGTTAACACCCAAATAACGAGTAATAATGAAATGTTTTTAATAAACTGATACGAATATGACCATATATGAAATCATTAAAATAAATATGAATCTGGAAAAAGTAATTGATATTATTTAAATCATTATACATGATGTTTGGATACTTACAAAGTAATCAAACTTAAGGTAAGGGGAAACATTTTCAATCTCGTTTCTATTCGAGATTGTTTATTCGTAAGTATTTACTAGGGTTATATTTATCATCCATGTCCATTTCTTCTAAAACTGTTTTCATAAAATATTTATCATTCATATATGTATTTTTAATGATATTATTACCCTTTGTTGACTTTTACCACATGGTATGGAAGTAATCTTTCTTTTGTTTACCATATGGGGTACTTTTTTCTATTTCCTGTAAAAAGTACGTGGAGAACTTCTTTTAAACATTAACGGCCTGAACAAATTTTTACAGTTTCATATCGCCGTATTTCTATAAATATTCTTCTACAATATTTCATGATTATTTTCAATGAAATTAAATTCTTTTAAAACTTAAATTCATTTTGAGAAATGAAAATGATTTTGAAGAAGAAATGATATTTTCCTCAAATATATATTTGAAGGGTTTTATCAAAATTACATTTCCATCTAATTTGATATAGGGTTATGTTTCTATCCCTATTATTATTTTGATTTTATTATGTTATGATATAACTATTTTTATGAATTCCTTTTATCTTATATGGATTATGTTTTGATTACATAATGTTTTATTAATCACATTTTATTACATGGGAATGATATGATGTATGATTTATGATTTGGTGGAACACATAAGAATGGTGTCAATATGAGATGGTTGGGACCTATATATCCCTAAAATGCATTGGGTAAAGATTTATATCTCATTAGATAATCATTTCTGGAACGACTAGTAAATCTAGTTCATTAATACATGGATGGAATGACAAGTATACCCGGTTCAGTAACGGAATTGTTCCACTATGATGGTCTTTTCTGCAACGCCTTAGTTACTATGGAAATCATATCATGTGCTTAATTGTTTTCCACAATTACATGTTTTATTCCCATTTTATTTTTTCATGATTGATGTTCCTTTATGAACTATAACTTATGTACTGCAAATATTTAATTCACAACTCAAGATTTTTATGTTTAAACATTTTTTTCCATGTCTTTAAGTTCTAATGTACATTGTTTGATTTATTTTTTCCATGCTTACCATTAATAAGAATTTGAGCTCACCCATTTTATTTTTTCTTTTACCCAGGAGATAAATAATGTTTTTAGGTACGAAAAAAAAGGGTAAGATCTTTATGGGAGATGTTGATGATCTTTCACAATGATTAGAATATTATGTTCTATGTTTCCAAAGACACTAAACTATTATGATCCTTGGGTGTCTATTTTTGGTATGTATTATGTATTCCGCAAAAGAAATGTAATGTCCATGTATGTCAAGATTTGTGCCTCTATAGTTTGTATCAGTGTGAAGGTTTAGTCAACCTTTGAAAACCGGATGTGAAATCATTAGTGAGATCCCTAGAGATATTTCTAAGGTATGCTTTGGGATATCCCTAAGGTTAATTATAAGTATAGGTTACAGTCCTAGAATAATGATAACTATCATGAATAACCTTGGATTGAACCTTAGATGCAAGAGATTGAATGCACACCCATTGATTATGTTGTTTTCCTACTATGATTTTTTCCTATCACACTATTCTTTTTTGTCTTTAAATAACCGTTACAACCCGAATGAATCGTGTTACTGATCAATGCACTAGGATATGAAATTATTGTCCTCCTGAACAACCATATGTTATGGGAGATGGAGTGAAAAATCTTATTGTTATACTTACACAATCTATGAATCATTCCAGACATCTAAATGAGTATAAAAAGGAACAATATTCTATTAAGTCCTTCATGAGGAAACGTCCACCATCATTCAATGGGTATTCTAATAAACTTATGGCTACACAATGGATCAGTACCATTGAACTGATATTTTCCATACTTCACTGTTCAGATGATGAAAAAATCATTTTGGCTGTTTACCGTTTGGAAGGTGAAGCATACCAGTGGTGGCCTCTAATAAGAATACAAGGCCCCAAGATGAAATTTATTCATTGGATTTGGAAGAGTTCAAGAACTTGTTTTTCAATAATTACTTCCCTTGTATTGTTCGAAAAGGATGGATAAATAGTTCATTGAGCATAAGAAAAATTAATAAGAATCTGTTGGTATATATGAAGCGAATTTTAAAAGTCATGCATGGTATGCATGTGGATTTATCATCCAACATGAATGTAAATTTGATCGATTCTTCAGTGGATTGAACCCAATTATTCAAAAGGAATTAGCTATAAGAGACTTTAGTGTATATCAAGAGATTCTGTGTTGTTTAATCAAGGTAGAACTGGATGTTGGTGTTACATATCCATTTCATGGGTTTGACAAGAAATGAAAGATAGAGTTCAAGGAAAAATCTCAAAACTATGGTGAAAAGAAGACAAATATTTCGTTATGCTGATAGTGTGGAAAGAAGCATGGTGTATATTTTCTTAAAAGGACTAGAAAATGTTTTAAGTATAGAAAAGAAGTTCATCGCAGAGCTGAGTGCTGAAGTAATGGGAAAAATGTAACTAACGATGTGAATTGATAAAATACTATAGAGAATGCACCACCAACACTTCAATGCTACAAGTGTAGGGAAATATGACATTATGTTAATCAATGACCTAATCCAAGGGTTAATAATGATCTACCTCAACAACCTCTTAAGGAAAAGGACAATGGGAAGTCAAATGCAATCACTATTGGTGATGTTGAATATGAAAATGAAGTGGTGGAATGATTATGTTTTTATGTAATGGGATTCCAAAATAGTGATGTGGAATCTCATTTATAGTATCGTGGCATTTTGGAATATCTATGTATTGGTTTATTGTGGTTTTGAATAATTATATGGTGCAGGTAACCATGAAAAGTGATTGAAATATTTTTATAAAGCAGATGATATGATAATAATAAATGGATATGGATAAAATAATATGTTGGATATTATTAATGAGCATATGACTGATATAAGGACAATGTGATATCATGATTTGAGTATGTAGAATTTTTGGGATTTTGGTATGTGGAGAAAGTTATCTTTTAACAGCATTCGTGTTTTCAATAAGGTTATATGGTAATTCATGTTTCAAGAATACATTCTTAAGGTACTCACATGCTTCTAATGTGACAAAAAATATATATGTTATGATATATGGGGGATAAATGATGGTATTTACATGTTTGTTATATTACCTTTCTAGTAATCATCTTCACTATAATGTGAGTTTCGACAAAAGTATTTTCAATCAGCCTGTAGGATGGAATAGATTATTGTAGATATCAGATAGTATTTTTTAAGGATAAAACTTTTTCCTAAAATTTTATTATAGTATAGTTTTAGAAAAGGATAACATGTAGGACGAGTGATAACCCATCACATCGGACAATGTTGCAGGAATAAAACCCAAAACCGAAGTGTGACAGGCCTTTATCACCTAACACTAGCATACATGTAGTTTTTTGTTAGTAGAAATTAGTTTTATTTTATTAAGCGGTATGGTAGATGAAGTATAATTCCATTTTTTGAATCATATATGGTTAATCTCACCATAGATAGACTTATGTATATTTAATAACTTTATATAACATTTTTTTTGAGACAGATGGAGTAACCTATCATTCTATCGCATGATCTGCAGACACATCAAGAATGAAAAATTCAAGTTCATTAATTTAAATAAGAGATGAAGTGGAAATTTTTCGGGGAATGACCAACGATGATATTACATTGAAATCATGTAATTATTTCTCCTTATGCAAAAATTAATCAACATTAGGGAAATGATCTTGAAAACCAAAAATATTTTCTAAGTAACTGCATATCCGATTATTCAGATGGTACCTTAGAAGATAACAAATATATAGATTTTTGATAATTGGATTTTTCATAGCCATGTTCTGTACCACTCTCCATGAGAACATGATCGTTAGATTTCTCATTCATGTCCATATTTTCATCTATGGTCTCCTATGTAGAAACCTAGTTATGAGTTAATTTAGGTAATCATTATGTTTCATACATTATTTTTTAAAATTAAGTTTTATTATTCCTTTTTACAATGTGGTTTTCTATGAATGAAACTTTTATGCAGTAAACCATTTATAAACCTGACGTATTTTGAGGGTGAAATTCATTTTAAGGGGGTAGAATGTAACACCCCGAAATTTTATGAGAATGGTTATTTTTATTTTTATTGATGTCTTTTGTTGTACACTACACCATGATTATCTTCCAATATATGAAACACTGTATTATCTAATAGTATATGACACACTATTCTTGTCTTGTGTTGCACGCAAGAGCGACCTTCCTCAATAGCGTGTGTTGTACGCAATACTGAGTTTCACTAAACAAAGACATATTGTTATAATATTATTATGAAGAAGCCATTATGAATAATATTAACCACAGTTTTAATTTTATAACATTATCGTTCATCTGACACATATTCTAGAACATGGTATGAGAACAAAATTAATATTTAGGATAACAGAAGTATTTTTGAAAAAATGCAGTTTTGTCGCCTTTTGACAGCGCACCCATTTTAAATCGAATTTTTTACAATTTTATAAATAAAATGTTACAAATTATACTTATTATTTTGAATAAGGATGTAAAAATTTACATCGGATAAATTTTTGACATTATTCTGATAACATTTATATTTTGATGAATAGTAAAAATATGATAATTTTAATTAAAAACAACTTTTTTCATCGTGATAAATTATATTGTTAAATTATAATATTGAATAGTTTTTAATTATAAATATAATATATTTTTACCATTATATATAATTTATTTCCTTATCATTAATTTTACATTGAATTCATAGGAAAAAACATTTCAATATTTTTCAATGTTTTATACAAAAACCCGTTTTTTCGACAACGAGATTAATTTTAACTTAATCACTACAACATCTATGTCTTAAATTTGGAAAAATGGATTTAATATTTGGAATAATTAGGATCAAATTATTTTAATAGTTTACTTTTAATTTTGGGAATTATGAATAATAACTATGGAAAATTTTATTTCTCATAGTTAAAGGAAAAATAGGTAATTAAGGGTAAAAATAGTATTATAAAATTACCCTAAAATATGTATTAATATAATTTGAGGATTATATTTCGTCCTAAAATATAATTAGGTAGAAATGGTATCTATTAAAACCCACCTGTATGTGATTGAGACATTTATTTTATTTTATTTAAAGAAAGGTTAAATATTCCTCACTTAAACATTAATAAATAAATTATCTTCAATATATAGATATACTAAATATAAATTAGATTATAAATTCTAATTGAATGATAAAAGGTTTTTCTATATCATGGTTATTTATTTATAATTATTAAAAAATGTATAATTACCTTAAAAGCTTATACATTAATGATGCATAAATTATTAACTTAGTGAAAATCAATAATATAGTTTTTATTAAAATAATAATAAACATCAAAAGGCCAAATAACTTGCCCAAAAAATATTGGTGGAATATATATATACACCATAATCATCATAGTGTAGTCTTGTAAACCATTTGGGGCCTTATAAAATAGATTATGACATTTTCATTTTTTTTATTTTAAATGATGTCAAAATTTTCACCTTCGTAATTTAATAAACACAAATTTTTAAAAGTTTGATTTTTTTAAAATAAAAATTCTACTAAAAGTATTTTTCAAAAATATATTTGATTTATATTTATCATAGTATTTTATTTTCCATTTTATGCAACAAATTAGTATATTAAATAATTATACAACAATGTTGTTGTAATTATTATATTAAGGTAAATATCAAATAAATGATTTTAAAAGTATTAAAATAAATATTATATGAAATAGTTAATTGCACCAAGAATTTTCCCAATGAATATTAATTATTAGGAATCTATTAAATAGTGTTTTTTGAAAATATATTCTGGGTGTATTTTATTTAAATTCAAATAAATGAATTGTGTCAAAATTGAAACTATTGATATTTTATGAAAATAACATATTATTAAATTCATTAAAAATCACAAAAATATTTAAAAATTACAAATTAAAATTTATATGGTCTAAAATTTTATAAATTAACCAATTATGTACAATTATAAGCACATTAGTTTTTATTTATAACCATTTAAAGTTTATGACATTATTACCACAAATAAAATTAAATAAAATAAATTTGGATAAATCAAAATGATAATGTTTAAAATAAAATCAAAAAAAGTATAAATTTGGATGGTTGATGATATTACAACCCTATATTATCTCATATCTTAATTTGAGTCACTTTAGAAGTATTTATGTGTGGTTTGAGTTTATTACAAATTAATATTTTTGAGGATTCCAAAACTACCCCACTCATCTGCTATAAAAGGGAACCTCCTTTCCTCTCCTCTTCACTCCATTTTGAGATTTCAAACTCGGCCAAAACCTTCCCATTTACCTTATAAAATTTTCTATAAACATACTATAGGTCCTTTTTTCCTTCAGAGACCAACGTTATTGTTCTAAGAGGAGGTTTAGATGGGTCACGTCGAAGAAGAGGTAATATGCTATACTAAATCTTTCAAACTTATTTCTTCTTCTACTTCTCTATATGAGTTGCTTCATTATTATGTAATAACTACAATATCAGTTTCATACTGATATGTTATTATGAATATGTAACATCCATATTCCATATTCTACCCATCCTATGTAAAATGAAATCACCACCTGTGCGTACATACAACCTACCGTCTCCACGCCGAGGTATAATATGTTTTTCATCAACAAACCTACATTAATGGGTATAATGATGGAATAAATTTATATATATTATTATATTAAAGTCATATTGATTCTGAAATATTATACACCATAAAATTTAATAAAATTCCACAATCATGGGAATGATATCATCGCTCGTGCGTACGTACGACCTACCATCTCCGCATCGTGTTGTAATCTGTTTTTCATCACCAACCAACTTTGATGGGTATAATCATGTCAGAAATTACTATATATGATTATTTTAAAGTGATATTTAATCTGAAATTTTATAAATTATATTCTTCTAAACAACTACACAATCATTGGAATGATATCATCGCTCGTGCATACGTACGACCTACCGTCTCCACGATGTGATGTGATTCGTTCTATATGATCTTCATTGATGAATGGTAGTATAAAAGTATTTAATGAATTAATATGATATATATTATAATAATATTTTTATTTAAATAATATAACTATTACCAAAAAGGAGGAATAAGAATTTATTCGACAAAACATGCATAATAACATAAAATAGTTAACACCCGAATAACGAGTATCAATGAAATGTTACTAATAAATAGATAGGAATATGAACACATATGATATCTTAAAAATAAATATGATTCTGAAATAAGTCAATTACATTATTTAAATCATTATACAGGAGGTTCGAAAATGTACAAATAAAGCATACATAATGTAAGGGGTAACTTTGTCAATCTGGTTTCTATCCGAGATTGTTTATTTGTAATTATTTACTGGGGTTATATTTAGCATCCTTTTCCATGTATTATAAATTTATTTTTATAAAATATTTACCATTTTATATGTTTTTTTAAATGAATTTTTACCCTTTATTTAATTTTACCGCATGGTATGGAAGTAATCATTTTTTTGTTTACCATATAAGGTACTTTTAAACTTTTTTTGTAAAAAGTACTTGGAGAATGATTTTTAACTTATACAGCATGAATGGATTATTACTGTTTCATAATTCCTTATTTCTATTAATCTTCCTCTATAATATTTCATGATTACTATCAATTAAATTCTTTTCTTTAAAATTTATACTGTATTTCGAGAAAATAAAATTATTTTGAAGAAAAAAGGATATTTTCATCAATATTTCATTTCAAGTGTTTTATCAAAATTATTTTCATTATATGATTATATAGGGTTATGTTTCTATCCCTATTATTATTTTTATTTGATTATGTTATGATGGAATTATTTTTATGATGACTTTTTATCTTATATAGATTATGTTATAATGGAAAGATGTTATACGAATCCAATTGAATAACATGGGTTATGATATGATGTAAGATTTAGGATTTTGTGGAACACATAAGAATGGTTTAAATATAATATTGGTGGGACCTATATCCTCCTCCACTATATTGGGTAAATATTTTTATATCATGAGATAAACATGGCCGGAATGACAAGTAAATATAGTTCAGTAATATATGGCTGGAATGACATGTAAACCCTGTTTAGTAATGGAATTTTTCCACTATGATGGTCTTGGCAGCAATGACATGGCTACTATGGAAATCATATCATCTGCATAATGGTTTTCCAAAATTACATTTTTTATTCCCATGATATTTTGTCATGATTTATGTTCATTTATGATCTATTCCTTACTTACTAACATGATTTATTTCACAACTCACGATTTTGATGTTTAAATATTATGTTCATGTTTTTAAGTTCAAATGTATATGGTTTGTTTTATTTTTTCAATGTATTCCATTAATGAGAATTTGAGCTCACACATTTTGTGTTTCTTTTTCCCCATGACAAAATGAACGGTTTTAGGTAAGAAAACAAAAGGGGAAGATCTTTATGGGAGATATTGATGATACTTCAACATGATAAGAAGATTATGATCCATGTTTACAAAGACACTAAACTATTACGATCCTTGGGTGTCTGTTTTTTTATGTATTAAGTATTGCACAAAAGTAATGTAACCTCCATGTACGTCAAGGCTGGGTATCTATAAGAAAATACTTGTGCTGCCAATGGAGATATTATTAGATGAATGAACCCTTTTTTCCAACTCACATACCCACACATTCAATTCACTGAATTCTGTTGGTTCCATCCGACAAGATGGATGTGGGATAAGAATAGTCCTCGAAAGGGGAAGAACCATTAACACCTCATTTCTCGTTTGTATAATCCCTGAGTTTTTTCAAAAAATAATTCTAGAAATAAATCGAAAACCCCTAGAAAAAAACAATGATAAACTTCATCCATTGATGCTAATGAGAATTCTATAAACTAATAAGAGATCATACCATTATCTGGTACCAACAAGCCTATTGCACCCATGTATTCATCCTTCCCTCCTCTAAATAGATTTTTGTCACCGTAATTTATAATGAAACTACCTGTTCACACCTAATAATCAATTTGAGCAATAAAAAATTCTATCTAATGCATTCCCGTGATTATACCATTTGCATATATCTCATGAACTGAGAAATCCCACATCAACTCAAGCCCATTCAAAACAATATTTTATGCTCTACATACGAAGGCTTTACACTATCATTGACCTAAAATACATTGATGTGTTAAAACTATAGTAATCGTTTCCATAGTTAAACATATCAAACAAATGAAATACGATGAAATCAATCAATGTTTAGTAACCATATAAAATAATCCCCTCATCGTGGTAGAGTTTAAAAGAACCATAATTATCATTGTGGATGGTCCCAAATGACCATCCATCACAATATGATCTTCTCCAAACAACTACATTATTTCTATAACCTACTATTTCTTTCACCGTTGAGGAGTGATTGTATTCCATGAATCAAAATGAAAACTTTACTTTGCTGATGGGGATTATGTTATTTCCCCTTCCATGTCGAGGAATAGGGTTCTTATGACCCCTGAGGAGTATCATGATCACACGACCTCAGAGCATTATTTTAATAATGCAAATGATGACCCATCTTGTTATAGTTATTTCATGATCAAGGTTCTTCCATATAATCCCAATTGATGAGTCCCATTGAGCCACACCAAAATCAACCCGACTTACTCTGAGACAAGGGAGCATGATTCACTTATCCAAATGTCAAATTACAAGCCATAATCCCACCATGAAAATAATTGTCCCTCTTCCTATTTATCATAGCATATGAGTTCCTACAATTTTCTTATGGGAATCAACATTCTTCACCCTCCTATAGTTCCCAAATTATCTCTTTTAATAATTCATTCCCTATTTAACATTTCCATGTAATAACATGTACATAATAAAACTATATTATATAAAATTTAATTCCTTAACCAAGCTTCAAATATATATGCCTTCAATGATGTATTACCTACCAACATGGGTTAAAACCATAACAATTTCAAATATATAGCCGTATAATCTATTACTGAGTTGTTCTCTTGATTTAAACGAATGAAATCCATTTTGTGCAAAATTTTTATCATATGAGGGAAGAATTATTTGTTAAAAAATTCATTAAAAACCACCAATTTCATATCTAGGTACGTTCAATTAGGGAATTCTATGTCCCAACACTAAAGGGTGAGATCTTACAACAAGTACATTGGTAACATCACATTCAGCTCCATTGGTGTTCCGAGGAATTAAAATGTTATATTAATTATATTCAACTATGCCTCAACATTTTCCGATTTCGAATAACCCTTAATGATTAGTGGATTATACTTCTAAAACTGAACCATATGATCCAAATTTTTTGGCTCTTCAGGTTTATTCCCACTTCCCACATCTGAGAAATAGGGCACTATACTCTGCACTAGCAGCCGGTTCACCTGGGGAATAGGTGCAACCACATTTTCAGCAACCTTCCCTGGTTGGTCTCTAGGACAACTACCCTATGACATTACTATTAGTACAAAAAACCACCATTAGTCTCACCCACATAGCAAGAAAATGAATATAATTTCATATTCAAAAATCGTGAACTTATCACAACCATGTTGACCATAAGATCACATTTCACTTATTGAACCATTTATAATAATCAACAATGTTTTGAAAATTGACCCATTTCAAAATACCACAACTATCCAGATATCAATTAAAAACATTTGAAAATAATTTTTTAACATTTTAAATTTGTATATATACATGCCAAATCATAAGACATTATGTCAATAAAATATGCATCATAGTATGAAGTCATTTCTAACATGAAAACCATACTCATCTCATTTTCTACACCAACAATAATGATATTTCAAAATCATATAAGTTTCTCTATAAAAACAAATTTAACAAAATCTCTGGAAACATTATTTTTATCACAAAAGGGTTATCTAAGACCTGTTATTCTATACATTTCATGTTCTTACAATCCTACACCTTTCTACCAGCATGAATAATGTAATGACCAAAGAACTAATACCAACTCCAAGACCAAAATCGAGAACCAATTCCAAAGGATCAAACAACTTATACCAATTATAACGTCTTTCCCTTCTTTATTGGATTGAAAAGGTGGTGATATAATACATGGCCTTAGTTAATGTTTCCAAGGATCCTAATTATGGAAATAAAGGCCAAGGGATTCAGGAAAAGTTTTGGAACAATTTCCCTTTGCATAAAATAAACCAACCAAACAAGGCATAACCAATAACCACTACATGATGCATGGAAAGAATTTATATCATCATTACACATTACCAAGATAAAACCAAATGTCCAAACTCATCAATAATAAATATTAAAATACAATAAAACTAAATAACCAAAAATACCAATATCAGAGTACTAAGTGAAATACTCATAAACAAGACCCAACCGAAACCGGGACACACTCCACATCTCCAAACCAAGCTCCACGCTCCAAGAACGACCATACCACTGATGCATCAATAAGAACTTCTAGAAATATGAGATGATTTACCTTTTCATGTGTCCCCGAATACAACTTTTAAAAAATCACCCATGTTCCAATGAGAGGGGTGAGTAATAATACTCCAAAGATTTTCCCTAATATCATTCCCTATAAACACCTCTAGGATAATAATTTATCTCATTTTTATAATGTATTTTTTTATATTAAATCATATAATTCTACAATTTCTATTAAGTCAAACACACCCTTAGCAATCAAATTTTCACCCAAACTCACTCAAAACAGGAAAAATCCCAAAATACCCCAGAAACCATATTTCCATCTCAAATTATCACAAATAAAAAATATTTATTTACCCACATAAAATTAATACATATCCATAATGTTTCACAAACTCAAACTAGTGAAGTAATATTGGTGGAACCTCCTATCCAATCTCGTTTACTACTTTCCCAATATAGTGGTACTTCCTACCCACTTATTCTTGATAGTTCTCCTTACATCCTCTATCCAACACATTTTTATAGTGGTACTCCCCACCCAATTCACATACATTTGAATAAAATTTGTACATATTAAACCAACAAATAGACATATAGCACTCCAAGGCCACAACATTTTGTAAACAACCATTTCCACCAAAAAAATACCTTTGCGCATTATCCATTCCGTATTTCCGTTGAGTAACATGATACTATTTATAAACTGTTTTCATAAATCAGCCGAATAAAATGATTATAAAACTTACATTTTGTAATCCAACATAAATAAAATGCCACCACAATAACACGTTTTCCCCAAAATAAATTAATCATCCCAAAATAAATCTACACCAAGGTTATCACATAATAATATCAACCAAATTCAGGAAAACCCAAATAATTGAAAATAAGACTTCTAGTTCTATAAAATCATTGTCGAGTGAGAAACCACATGCCTCAGGGTTTTGGTGAAATTTACCAACTCAAGACCACACAAATAATTGGGCTTAAATCTCCACCCAACCCACATTAGATATATTTTCCCGATACCATAAATAATTATCTCCCAATATTTATGGAAATAGATACCCCATATCAAAATGAAATGTTTTTAGATCTACAAAACTGAGAGAGTTGGAGAACTATAATTAATGAAATACAATAAATTTCTAATAGGGGATTATTAAGGAATAATAATCACCTTATATGTTCTTTGAAAACCCATATAGTCACATATAAAATGAGATGCAAAGCCCTTAATTCCCAATATAACAAAAAACAATGAGTGAGGTGAGAGTTGGGGTGGAAATGAAATTTTTAGGGGAAATCCTAAATGATCACATATTTAAAAATCTAATTTTGTATCCCTCAAATGGATAGCTGGCACGACTAAACAATGCATGCCCTAACTGTTCTCCTTCAGCTATCTCTAATAGATACCTCCATGGTCTAATTTCATGGTTAGACAAACAATGAAAAACCATTCAAATAACATGGTCCCAAGATGAATGGTTACTAGAGATTTTTACATGGATTCACAAAACCATATCCAAAATGTGTTTAGAAAAAATAATCATTTCAAAAACCGTCTTAAACTCTACAAAAAATTAACCAAAAAAATTTAATGACAATAAAACGAATAAAAAAGTAAAAAATCAATATAGGGGTGCTACGCAACCTTTCTGGTGGTATTGGATAATGTATATTTTGAATAGGATAACTTAGTTTGGAGGTTGTTCTTTGGTAGAGAAATAGTGGGTGTAGCTGTTAGTCATGTATTTTCTTCTAGTCCAAAATAAAAGAATAAAAGTGATTAGTTATCTATAGAATTTGTTTTATAAGATCATATAAGGTATAAAATAATTATTTTCTACTAATGTGGGAGGTGTGGTCATATTAGGCCTCATTGTATGGTGGCACTTAGAACATGTCTTCATTTTGGTTTTTCTATCCATCTGAAGTGTTTTTGGGATAAGATGTCCCCTGGATGCAAAGTTTAATCTACCTTCACCCTGAAGTTATTTTTAATACATTAAAGGGTGGTGGGTCTCCTTTTATGGATAATTAGGATTTGAAGTTAGATTAGTTTGAATGAATTTATGTTTTCGGTTGTGTTCCATAGAAAAAAAGCATGGCCAACACCATTATGGGTTCGGTGTTTATTTCATATTCAATGGTGGAAGCATTGTTTGATATTGGTGCTATAATATATTTAAAATTGGAAAAGTTGGATTACATGTTGGCCATATTCTTGGATATTGTTTCATTTTAGTTGGATGTTTTTAATCCTTTGGAGAAGATGTCTGATCAAAGATTCAAATGTATTGTGCGACAGGTGGTGATCGATGACATTGAATTGGTTTGGAATTTATTTTTTCTTGATCTTCAAATTATTAACATGATCATTAACATCAATTAAATTATAAGTGTAAAGCACTAAATAAAATATTATAAAAATTAGGTATAGTTATTATCGACCTATGGTGTCACTCATGTTTTCTATTGTGAGTGGGACTCAATATCAAGAATGGTAGGGTTAGAAGTTCCTTGTGATTGGTTAATCCCATTTCATTTAATATAAATTATTCTAGATATAGTTGAACCAATATTGGGAGCTAAAAATATACTATTGATTGTGCATACCCTGAGGTATTTTCACATGATTTTGTAACGTCTCAAATCAGAATTCCACTAAAAGGTACCCAATACCCAATTGGCCACATGGCCTCAAGTGAATTTTCTCAAACTCTAAAAGCTTATAACTTACATTGATGGAAAATGTGTGATAGTGGGAAAAAATATGCACTCATTACTAGAGTATAAAATAGCGGAATAAAATAATAAATTTATAGAAGAATTTTTAATACAATACAATATAAGAAAATAGTCGAAGACTGATAATATAAACAACCCGATGTCATAACAAACAAGAATGATGTTAAATATCCCATTTTCTAGGAAAACATCAAAAAAAGTTAAAGTGTAGTAATACATGATACAAGTAACAAATGATAAAAATGAAAAAATGATCAAAGAGGCATCACAAGCCTCGGCATAGTCCCATTCACTTTTCCTCCTAAGTAGCTCTTCATGTAACTGTATAAGGGTTGTTACCCTTATTGACATAGGCAACAATATAGACTATTTCAGCTAGAAAACATGACCCAAATAGGATTTGAGAATAAATACTAGTTGGAAACCTACCATGGTATGTGTGAATCTATCAGTGAATATAAATAACTGGTAGTGTAAAATAA
This sequence comes from Viscum album, assembly GCA_963277665.1. Classification (NCBI taxonomy): domain Eukaryota; kingdom Viridiplantae; phylum Streptophyta; class Magnoliopsida; order Santalales; family Viscaceae; genus Viscum; species Viscum album. The sequence goes on along the minus strand of OY728126.1, from coordinate 677,084,988 downwards.
TAAAATCTATATGCTAAGAAGTACTCAATAGTAAGCATGACTACAAGATTTGTTATTAATTTACATTTATTTCAAGCCCAATAATCAATTCAACTATATTGAATTGTATATGTTTTGAGATCTGGCCTAATCCCATCACCCATATAACATAAGCACATAAGATACCTCAAAAGTCTATCTAAAAGATTATAAGATACGAATGAATCCAAGCTTGTGATTTGGCTTAGAAAACATGTCAAAAGTCATCAAATTTTTATAAAAAATCATAATCTATGCCAAACCATGACATTACTATGTTGGAATTCATGTATCACTCCAGGTGCCAATCTATACACAACATAGATGTCCATCCTATCAAACTAATCAATAAGCCTTGTAGCAGTCATTGTGCAAAACTACCAACATCCTACAAGCCCTTAATGGCAAACCTCTTTAGAATTCTAGTATCACTCTAGGTGTGGTTCAATTTCATGTCAACTAAGAATGTTAGAAGTACTCAAATAAATAATCCCGCAATATCACTCATGAAATTTAACCAAAGCCAATATAGTCTATACATGGAATCCCTAAATTATCCATTGTTTCACTCCACAAAATTAAATCCTCCATGATCCTGATTGCTACTCTTATTGCTCGCTCATGACATGAAAACAAAAGCCTAATAAACCTTCCAATGTTTATCCTTTCAATAACTTTTATGGGTAAAACATACAATAAGAAACAAATGTAATTTAATCTATTACAATGATTTCACTATAATAAACAAACATTAGAATTTCATGTAAAAGGCCTATGATATAATTTAATCTATCACATGGATTAAAAATATTACACTCACATGGGAATTAATATAACAAGTCAATCATGTGACTTAAACTATCACAAGGTTAAATAATAATACATTAATGTGTAATATTCACGGAATATGTCTATCACGTAATTTAAACTATCACATGTTTTAACAATAAATTTTTCGCAAAATGAGAAAGTTCACAATTTTAGTTATACATTTCAATCAAGCATAAACAAGATTTAGAATAAACCTCAGTTAAAGAGAAAACAATTCCAAAACCCTTAACTAAAACCATTATAATTTGAAAACATTGTAATTACATCAATAAAATAAATTCATATTTAACAACCCGAATGATGGGGAAAAAAGATTTCTCATAGGCATCCTAGGCCAATCTAACCTAAATGGTTATCCAAGGGAAACATAACTATGTGGTCACCCTTAATAAGTGAAAACAATGAAAAATATTATTTTAATCACTTATCCAATTACATAAAAAACCATAGACAATAAAATCGATTAATTTTCATTTTAGGTTACACCCAAAAATGGTCACACGGATCTCCGACACATATAGTCCACCTAGAATTTAACGAATGGCCTGAAACAACCTAAATTTTTGTTTTATGACTATCATCATCAACCATTGACATATAATTTTACCAAAAATAGGTAGATCTACAAAAATTGCATAATATCTCATACTTTGATAACTAGTTCATGATAGTAAATCACAACAAATGGTTCAAGAGGAATCAAGATCATAGAGATTTGGTTCCAACACATTTGGTGGTGTTCGAATCAGTGTTGAGATGAAAAATTGTGATTTAAAATGATCCTTTGGAACTATTGTTCATAAACTCAGAATGAGGTTTCTTTCCATATAACAATAAATGATCCCACTACACATTTTTTAACTAAAAAAATACCCAATGTGTACTTAAATATGAATTCCATGTATATGATTACATTTCCCAAATTTTCCAACAAGCCTCACATGTCATGTCTCGGACATTACATGAAAAAACCATTACTCATCGTGTTATTGGATTACATGACGTTTTACCCCAAGTCATGTTTTTTAACAGCGTTGTAGCTACTTCTTTTCATGTTTCCTACTCTTTCTATAATAAAACCAAAATAGAAAAGTTATGTACCTTAAAAGAAGAGTTGGGTTCTTAAAAACATCCCTCCATAAATAAAAAAGACCATGAATGTCCCTTCTAAGGGTAGGGATGAAATTTCAAAGAACAACTACAGATAATATGATCATTCATTATCCTTAATCAACCATGTCTTGTCTCATACTCGATTGTGATGAAATTACACTCTTACTTATGGAATAGACCTACCATGGATAACCTTTGAGAAATAATCCAAAATTCAAATATGATGCTCCTAAAAAGACATATATACTTGTATCTCAACATCCTCATAAATAAAATCAGAAGATGGGATTGAAAACATTTTTTTAAAATTGATAAAAGTAGAGTACATCATGCATAGCCCAATACCTCTGATGTATCTAGAACCGGTAGGCAACCGGCCTGGCCCAATCTTAAATCTCAAATGGCCTGATGTATCTCGGTGAAATCTTACCCTATCTCATGATACTTTTGTGTCCCAACCATAGTGCAACATATAGGAAAACTTGATCCCCAACCTCAAACACAAGAGGTTGTCTGCGACGATTAGAATATGATTTTAGATGAGACTGCACAGTATCCACCTCTTTTGAATCATCTAAACATTCTAGTGGTCTAACGGACAAGATGAGGTTCTTGCACAACTGCCTCTCTTGGCTCCACCCAACATAGGTGTTATTGGCATGGTATAGTATAAAAATCCACATATGTCACCATTGTAATATTAACTATAAAGATATTGTTAGAGGAGAACACAACCAGTGGTATATGTCTCTCCTATGAACTTGAAATCGAGGACACAAGCCCGTAGCATTGACTCCAGCACGTGAATTATTCTCTCAGACTAGTCTCTTATATGAGGGTGGAAATATATGATTAGATGAACCTGTACGGCGAATACCTTCAATATCCCATTAGAGAAACATGAATTAAACTGGCAATCCCTATCTAAAATGATAAAATGATGAACAATGTTTAGTCGTACAATCTCACAGATGTATAACCTCCACAACTCATCAATATTAAGGATTTCATTGATGAGTATGAAATGTGAATCCTTTAGGTTCTTATCAAGAAAAACTAAGACAACATTCTTACCATGACAACACCTCCATAGGAATACCTGAAAATAACAGAATTGAGAATTCGAGTGATGCTACTAGAATGATTTTTTCCTTTAATTGGCGACCCAAACACAATAGAGGATATAACAGCAGCATCACTGTAGAGTACAATTAAACCCTGACCAAAATCATAAAAAAAGACACACAATATTTTCTTATATGAAATTTCTTAAATTTGACATCAATATCACCTTAAAGTGGTATAGTGTTTAAATAGTTTACTTGAAAACACATGAGGAACAATAAGGATAACAAGTCAAACCATAATTGGATGTCTTATCCCTGAAAACCCTGGCTTGATAGGATAGTGTATTGAAAAGAATAATGCTTCTACCAAGGCACCATGCCCCCACAACGATCCCATTCACAGAATCCCATACATACATCATGGTGATGCTTCATTGTCAAACCATACTCATACCATTATTATGTTCATGCCACAATATGAGAAAAATCATAATCTAGATCCATCCCACCATATTCATTACCTACTTTATGCTTCACATCCAAGACTGACTAAAAGTATGGGATAACCATAGATTCATCAAATAGGAGTATGACGAACCGACCAAGGTGGTATATACTATCTGTTATAAGATAGATGTTGTTACCATTACCAAATTATAAATATAGACACTGACTGAACCCAGCGCGACATTATCCTGGCAATCATGTCAAGGGAAATGGAAGGAATCTAGATTTTATCTATGTTATTCCTACACCAAAACCAATATATCACCTTATATTAACCAATCGTCATCAAGACCTCACATGTAGCACACAACAGATAAAAAGATCTTGAACAAGACTAACGACTTCCATCATTATCATTGTATTGACTGACACTCTCTTAGTGCATCCAATATGACTTCAATATAGCAGACATGCTCATCTATTAAAGAAGATCACATTGACAATATTTCATGGATTACCTGAAATGGAATGTCAAACCTCCCCATGTTGACCTCCTAAAATAAAATTATCTTCAATTTCTAACACATAGTCATTTAACCGACCAAAATTCCATTCTCCCATGGAATTTCTATAGTAGCTCATGCTTAACCACCAAGACCCACCAATGATCATTGTTGCCTCACAAGGGTAGCATAAATAGCCAACCGCACCAACGACATACTTACAAGAAAGAATTAACATAATCAAGAGTTATAATCCTTAAAGGAATTCTAATAGAATCAACCATTTCAAAATGGTTCTTGATTGTGATCATTATTCCTTGAAGGACACACTTAAATAGAATTGACATGATTCTCCCCACCATGGAGGGTCTTGGACGTCGAATTAAGTATCATCCTCTCTCAAACATGCTAGTCTAAAACCAACTTAAATGAAAATGTTTGGTTCCATTAATATTGATCACCACATATTATATATTGGCATGAAATACAAAATTAAACTATCTGGCATGTCAAAACACATGTGTTCGAGAATTTCCTCTTGAGAAGTGGGATGAACATGGTTCCACAACACTCTGGTCACACTTCTTTGGAGATAACCCAAGAACAAACACACTATCTCAAATCTCAACAATTTAACTGATCTCAATAACATTGTTTATCATTTAAAACTTGATGAGTACCACATTTTTCAATATATACTACCCATGTTTACAAGAGAAAACGACACATTTTAGGTACTATTCATAGGATGTCCACTATATGGATCCTAGAATCAGATGGATCACACAGGAATAGGCTGAAAATCATATCATATACACAACCATTTACAATGATGATGATGTACTATGTCACACAAAATTTATGGAATATGAGGTTCACATGACCTCCCAAGTAGCTATCCAAGCCCCGGGCATGTCTAACTTGTGGAACAAAGCATTCCTCAAATCCCACTCCCATATAATGGATAAATATACAATAATAAATCATCCAAACAAGAGTGTTCACATTAAAAACATAACATACTACTAGGGACAATGACATCTGAGTGGAACCTTTAGGTTCTGGGAGCAGTGGAAGAGCGTTTGTGGGTGTACCAAACATTTAATTTCTTACTAATAATGATCAATCTGAGATACATCATGATAAAAAACTATCAAATATTCTTGAATAGAATGAATAATGAACAAAAATAAGGGAGTCTCAGAACCATAGAGATGATCATAATATGTTCGTTATAATTAATTTAATTATAAGGCGATATTTACCTTCATAGAATTCTATCTCCGTAGATATTACCAGTCACGATCGGATGTGATCATTTGTTATGACATAGAAGCCACATATATGATTCCTCTAGCGGTGATCCACAGATATTACACATATCTCTAGATGGTGATGAAGAGATCTCTAGGTGCCTACGTAGAAGAGCCTTCACTTGTAATGTATGGCATATATCGCCTTGAGAGCTTATTCCAAAGCGCTCTCTTTAATTTGGTGGATGACGATCTCTCTTGTACCATGAGATCATTCTTGGAAGAAAATAACAATCTCTTGGATTTAGGTATTTCTCAGATCCGTTGTGCATAAAAAAACAAATATCCAGGCTAATAAAAATAATATAATTGGTATTTTAATTACATAGAATAATAAAATGAATTGATAACCTGAAAAAATTTATTCATTTTATTTAATTCTTAGTACGACTCCATGTCTGACAATAATATTTGACAATTATTATAACATGAAATGCACCAAATGAATTACACATAATATTATATAATGAAATAAATAATATTATTTCTCACAAATCCCTAGAAAAATGCATGTAATGTATATTAATACATGAGGTGTACTTTTATTTTCTCATTTTTCTTTATTTTCTCCACCACATTTATTAGATGTTCAATAATTTCAATTTATTTCTCAAATAAATATCACAACATTACAAACTAGTAAATATATTATTTTACCCACAAAATATTATCTCGAATAATTAGTGTTGAAAAAAATGTGATCAGAACCCATGGAGTAATTATTAAACCACAATCAAGTATAATAAATATTCTACTTGTTAAATGAATATTTAACTACGACACTTCGAAACACATAGTGTGTGGGCCTCTTGGATTATTTCTCAGTGAAATTAGGTTAAAACTACTTGAAGTACAAGGTAAACATCTAGAAACATGCCAAGGAACCCATAGAGAAAACATTTAACACATAAATGATGCATCAAATCCTACGAACGCTTACCATTTCATTAAATCTATTTGTCTCAATATCTCTAATCATGTGGATTGCCTGCAAGTTACATCAACCTATGTGGTCGATTATTCATTATTTGACATCATGGAATTGAGATAACCCATTCTTTACCATAGGCATGGATTTATTTAGGCTATATAAATTCTATCAAGGGGTCTGAGATATCCACATCTATTATAGAATATACTGGAAAAATACTTTCATTCATTTTTTATTAATGCAGTATTACTCATGACACACCAAACATATCCTACCTCACTGTGAATAGTGTGTCGTCACAATTTTTGGAAATAGATCTATTTTATTTAGTTGTAATACCCATTAATAATAATCATAAATTCTAAGGACAAATACAAAAACTTACAGGTAAGATCATCTAATGACATTATACAATTTTATTTCCTACAAGTGGGTCCTATTTTCAAAATATCCTCCTGGATATTACCAAGGGGTCTCACCTTGAGAAGGTGCATAAATGTTTTATGAGTCCCCATCCATAATGGATTGTATTTTGTTTCCTGAAATAATATCAACCAACCATAGAACATATGTTCAAGAATACTGTTATTGAAGATACGTGTTCTCATACTAAAAGGGGACTTTTATAACCCTTTAGTGCAACATCTACCCTAAGGATATTATCACATGAATTGTCACACAAAATAAAAATCAACATATGATATGGTATTTATTAATAAAATAAGTAAAATTTCGTAGGTTCATGAACATCAACTCCAACAAAATCCCACATGGACTAGAGCCAACTGCTAACAACCTTTAACCTACTATCTCTCACATGATATTCATTCTTCTTATATGATTGGACATTAGTCATGGGGTCTTCCATGTCCACTTTTGTGCACACTCTGCTCACTCTAACATCACCACTTTGATAGATATCCTTCAATATTTGATACTTCTAGATAGTGTTCTTTGTCCATTGATGTGACCTTGATTATTTTGCAATAACCACCACTGTAATATTATCTGAATACAATGTGATAGGGTATCTACATATAGGAACCAAGTCACACTCATTGATAATGTTTCTAATCGAGATGTCTTCCTTGGATACATCAAGAATCTCTATATATTTGGAATCCATTATAGAATCAGAGAAAACTGTTTATTTGACCTCTTCTCACACAAAACTCCTCCTTGAGATAGAAAAATTATCCAGAATGCAACTTCACCTAATACTGATCTGTCTAAAAAACAGTATTAGCATACCCTCAAATGAAAATATCCTCATCACTTCAATACACCATGAACATATCTTTAGTTCTTATCAGATACTTAAGGACAGTCTTAAGAGTAGTCCAATGTTGTTCTTGTGGATCATCTTGATATCTACCTACCATGATCAGTGCATAGGCAAAATCAGGCCTGGTAATAACATGGAATACAATATTGATCATATATCCAAATAATATGAGATATTAATCATCCTATCAATCTTATATTTGGTCCGAGGACACTTTTTCTTATAAAGATGTAGGCCATGTAACACGCAATCTAATACCCTTATTTATTCATCCATAAAAAATATCTTTAGTATTTGGTAAATGTATGTACCTTGACTTAGTTTATGAAACCTCTTGGATCAATCCCAAATGATCTTGATCCCTAGAATTTTGGATGCTTCACCCTATTCCATCTTGGATGGACACATGTTCAACTATTCTTTAACTGAATGTAAGACTGGTATATTGTTTTCAATATGTTATATGTAGTCAAGATATACTACGTGGATTACAACCCCATTCCCATTCAACTTATTATAAACACATGGTTCATATTCATTCTTAATGAATCCAAATTCCATTATGACTTCCTAAAATCAAATTTTCCATGACCTACATGGTAGTTTTATTCCATAAATGGATTTATGATACTTGAAAACCTATTTGCATATACCTGGTGTCACAAAACCCCATGGTTTTATCATATCGGCATCTTCTTGAAAATCCCAGTTCAGGAATTCTATTCTATCATCCATCTTCCAAATATCATAGTCATGGTAAGCTAATATGGAATTTATGATTCATATGGACTTAATCATGAAAAATGGGGAGAAGGCTTCATCATAGTCAATTCCTTGATGATGTCTGAATCCTCCAGCCATTAGACTTGATTTATAAGTGCTAACATGACCTTCCATGACCATATTTTTCTTGAGTATTCATTTTCATCCTATAGTATTTTCATCAACTGGATCATCAACCAGAACCCAGACATGGTTCTATTACATTGAATCTATATCAAAATTCAAAGCTTCTAGTGATCTTGTAGTTTTTGAGATCTCTAATACTTCCTTGTAAGAGACAGGATCATAAATTTATAACAATAATGATTCACCATCATCAGTGACTAAGAAGCATAATTTCTCTAGTTCCATTACCTATTTTTAGGTCCTAAACAATACATGGGTTTCTGGAAATTCTCCCATGAGTACCTGTGGAACCTGTTCTTATACCAACTCTCGTGTCTCTTAAGCAACAACTTCATGGAAGTCAATATTTATACCACTATCCTTTTGGAGAATTTTCCCCCTATCCAAAAATATGGATTTTCTAGGAATAATTACTTTTTTATCTGAATGGTTATAGAGGTTATATCCTTTAGTTCGCTTGGGATATCTTTTAATGATACACTTTGTGCCATAGAGTTATAGGTTGTTTCCTAATAAGATCTTATCAAACCCCTCGCATCCCCAAACAGGTTTGTGCAACCAAAATGGTTTCTCTCTATTACATATCTCATAGGGAATTCCATTTTCCTCTTTAGTTGTTACTCATTTTAATGTGTATGTTATAGTTTTTTTTTCATATCCCTAATAGTACAATTGAAGATATGCATGACTCATCATCAACCTCACCATATCCAACAAGGTGTGGTTCGCCATTTCTCTAACACCATTCCACTGTGGTGTATAAGGGGGAGTGATTTGAGATAGAATATTAGACTCTCGTAGAAGATCGATAAAATCTTGGATCAGATATTCCCCACCTTGATCTGATCAAGGATTATTTATCATCTTACCAAGCTGATTCTTTGCATCATTCATGAATTCCTTAAATTTCTCTAATGACATTGAATTATTCCTCATTAATTATATATATCCATATCTACTCAAATCATTAATATATGCGATGATGTAAAAATATTCACCTCTATCTTGTATGGTAAATGGTCCACACACATATCTGTGTACCAATCTTAGATGTTATGTGGACCTTTCACCATGTCCACCGAATGGCAACTTGGTCATTTTACCATGTAAACAAGAGTAACATATATTAAGTGGTTTTAGCTCTGTAGTGTCTAAATAACCATATTGGAATTGATTTTTCAAGCGCTTCTCATTTACATTACCAAGGCGGTGATCCGAAAACAGTGTGATGTATGAGTCCTGTGATTTTTTTCATTATTGATTCCCAACACATGGTTTTCATAATATAATACAAACAGATAGTTATCTATATGAGCTATACCATAACATATGTTGTTCTTATATATAAAAAACCCTTATTTTAAAACCTTAAAATAAATCAATCCATATCTATACATGATACAAAAAGTTTGTTCCTTGTAACACGAGGAACAAAATAACAATTATGTAAAAACAAAAGCATTCATGTTGGAAATGATAGATGGTAATTGCTAATGGACAACACATCCATTTTAGCGTTATTGGAAGCTCAAAGATCCACCTCTCATATTTATATCTTTCTATATCTACATGGGTCCTTCATTTAAATATAGATGTGAGCCCCAAAAACTGTATCAAATACACAATGTAAAGAAATGGAATGATTACACTCGATAATGAACACACCATTAGCATCCCCATGATTCTAGGTGTAGTTCCTCTTCCAGTGTTCTGGAATTCCATGTGAACAACATGCATCCTCCCTATTCATTTCCATGCCTCTAGATCTTCCCCTTCATGGAGGTATATTGATCATGAGATTTTGTCCGTTTAGGAATCCTAAGACCCGTTTCCTTGTCCTTCCATTCCTTATTCACCATAAAGATTATTTGTATTTTATTTCCCATATCATTATCTACCATGTGAATTAAGGTCAGAAGTTCTGATAGACTCTTCTCATTGTTTCTCTTGTTATAGTTGATAATAATGCTAGAGATGGTCGTGGGAAGTGATGATAGGGAGAGATCAATACCCAACTCATCCAAGAACTTAATCCATATGATGTCCATGCATTCAGTATATCCAATAAGCTTGAATACATGAGGCCCAGTTGGAAATGACTCCCCATGCTAATTTGTGAACAAAGCTTTAGAGATCTCATATCTCTCCATTTTATCCTTCTCTTGATTGAGATCCTTAAGGTGAGACGTCATGATATATGGATCAATGTTTTCATGTTTCTTTATGAGCTCATTAGACATTGAGGATAGCATGAATAATTTAAAATCATTAAAATCATTAATATGTTATATATAGAGAGATTGTTTATATTCACTAGCATCTTTTCTAGGCACAACTTGAATAGTCTCCTCCAACACATAAAATTTCCTCTCGTGGAGAAGGATGACATGTAAACACCTCTTCCCTCCAAAAATTGATTCTAGTGAGATGGTTTCCTTTGTCGAGTATGGCTCTAAATGATATGTTTGAAATCCTTTTTCTTGTCATTTTTAAAAATTATGATGAGAAAATATTTTAGTACTTTATCAGGTTAAAACTTAGACAAGTAAATATTGTAATATTTATTTGTCTCCCATTACTTTATCAAAATCCAATGGCCCTCACCATTGACTTCTGAATATTACGTAGACAAATTATTCTAGTGTAATGTGTCAATATTTCCCTTCTCATTGCCACAACTCAGGTTGGTCAAGAATCTTGATGGGTTTTATGTAGGCTTTCTAAATTCCATCTTCATTAACTCGCAGTTCTGGATCCGCTGAGTGGACTCCCCTAACCAGAAATCCATTTATTTTTGGATTTCCTCAACCGTTTCCGCTTGGTCACCCCAAGTCCTACTGTGGTAGTCAACCCTTCATCTGATCAAAGTCATGTCAACCCAAGACCTAGAATTAGAATACATCGATAATCGAAAGCCCCCCCAACTAGGATTTTTCAATCTCTTTAAACTATGGTTCAATTCTAACCATGATTATGGAAGGGAATACTGACTTAATATTAACTTGAGTAATTTTATACATATCTGTACATTTTTTTATTATATTTATTACATGATTTTTTATATTAATTAAGATATAAGTATGTGACTAACCAAGTATAAGATAATAGTTAGGCATATGTCAGTCTCATTTTAGTTCCATCATGCATGCTGGTTTAATTAATTAATTGTATTATCGCGACAATGCTCCCAAAACAAATAAACCATGCAAATGATAAAAATTAATTGAATGTTATGATCACGAGATTGTTCAATTGGTTAGGCAACCCAATGGTTGATAAACTAACCCAAGACATAGGGGAGAACCACATTGAACTTTTTAGGGTTCATTTTTATTGCTTTCCACCTTCCCACCATTGTATCTCCTTGGATTGGTTTAATATTGGCTCATAACATGGAAAACCACTACTAAGATGGGAGATACATCCCTTAAATATGCTTTTACGTCAAACGAATGTGATGGGTAAAATAGTTTTTCACATAAACGAATGCTTGGGAACGCATTCACGACATATTAATGAGGATCAGGATGACATGCTATCAAATTTAATTTTAATAAATAAATTAATATTAACCATCCACATAAAATGGGTATTGGCTTGCTCATGATCATCCATCCATGAAATTATATTTAGACATAAATAAAACATTCATTCAATTCGCTAATAATTCTACTTTAAGAAAAATAAAGCTCGAATCAATTAATTATCATTAATTAGTCAATCCATTTTTCATAAACCCTTTTTGGAATTTTTGTTGAGATTCTATAAAATCGTAATTTAGAAAACAAATCATGTAAAATTATATATGTATGTAACATGTACCTTGTATAAAACCTAGTGAATTATAGTTCATAACTACCCAATGATTATAAATGAACATTACATAGATATTAAATTAAAAACATATATATATATATACAAAACCTATTAAATGTTGGTCCTTAAATGTACGCCCTCACCATGGCACACCTCTCAATAGTTTGTATAATTGAAAAACGAATTTTAATAAATATGCATAATTTGGATGAATACATGGTGTGTAGTTTTGCGTACACATCGTGTAGTATCGTTCACCATCCATCCGAAGTACCCGCCTTGGGACAGGGGTAGTTTATGTACTTTTGACATCATTGGAGTGCGTGGAGTGTCCACTGGTCCACATGCCATGTAGTTTCGTGTTACATGGTCTCCAACTAGGAATACCATGTACGGGGTACATGATCGAACCCCAACCCAAAGAGACTACATTTTGTGTCCAGTAGTCCACATGGCATGTAATCTAGAAACCGCGTGCCACCTGTTCTTGGTAAACACATGGAGTCATTTAAGACCAAGATAGACTCCATCTCACGGCTTTGTTTAGGGGAACAGTCCTGGTTTATGGAACCTAGACTACACAGCATGTACTTCCGAATACCCTCCATGTGTTCTGGTGTTGTATGAACAATATTCTTTTCACCTTTGGATGAGATTCCCTATTTTTTTACAATAAAAATTAATATAAAATATCGTTTCTGTAAGGTGAACGAGAAATTAAAGAGGAAGAAAACATGTCGAGATTTATATTTTTTGAAATAAAAATGTGGAACAAAACTACTAAATTATTAAATTTTTAAATTTTTAAATTTTTAAATCATCAACAACAAACTAAATAATTATTATAAACTATATGACCCCTCTAATACCATTGGTAGGTTCTGGGAAGAATGGAATCACATTGGCGGGGGTACCCATCATTTAAATTTTCACTAACAATGAACAATCTTAGTTCCTTCATGGTAATAAAATGCCAGATCATTAGAATATAATGATTAATTAAAGAAATGAAGGGAGTCCATAAAACCTAGAGAGGATCATCATATTTTGGTTATAATTAATTTAATTAAAAGACAAGAATTACCCTGATGGAATTCTAACTGTTTTTGTTTCCGGTCATGACCTGATGTGATATGTTGATGTGTCGTAGAATAAAAATTTTGAAATTCTCTTGCAGTGATCCACATGTGCTCCATGTATCGATGGATTTCCCCGAAGGGATCTTTGGGTGCTACCATAGAAAATTCTTCGCTTGCAATGTCCGCCTTCAATCACATTGAGAGTTTCTTCCAATGTTCTCTCCTTGATCCGATGTAGGAGGATCTCTCTCAGAACTTGAGATTGTTATTGGTAGAAAAAAACACTCTTTTGGCGTGAGATATCACTATGATCTGTTGTCCAGAACCACAAAAAATGGATATTCTAATGAGAATAATATAATTGGGATTTTAATTACAAATAATAATAAAATGAAATAATTACCCAAAAGAATTTATTCTTTTCATTTAATTCATAGTAATAACCCATGTCCAACAATGACATTAGACTATTATTACTACTTTACGTGCACCCAACTAATTACACATAATATTATTTAATTAAATAAATAATATTATATATCACAAATACCCAGAAAATTACATAGTGTGTATATTAATACATGGCTTGTACGTTTGTTTTTTCATTTTTACTTATTTCCTCCATGACATTTATTAGACCTTGAATAATGGCTATTTATTTCTCAAATAAGTATAAATACATTACACACTAATAAATATATTATTTTTTACAAAATATATTCTCTTAAATATCATGTGTCAAAAAAATATTATCAGAAACCAATGAATAATTATTGAACTACACTAAGGAATAATATTTATTCAAATTCTTAAATGAATATTTAGCTAAGATACTTGACAAACTTAGTGTGTGTCCATTTATGCCTCTTTATCAATGGAATTAGGTGGAGACTACCTAAATTCCACTGTTATCATCTAGAAACACGCCAAGGCACCCATATAGAAATAAGTTAACACCAAAATGGTGTGTCACCTCCTACGAATGCTTATTATGTAATGTAATCCCTTTATCTTGATAACACGAACCAAGAGGGTTTCCTTAAAGTTAAATCATCCTATGTGCTCAATTATTATTTCTTTGACTTCCCGGAATTGAACTCTCCCATTGATTACCATGCAAAAGATATATTTAGGCTATAACAATTCCATAAAAGGGCCCGAGATATCATATTTTGTTATTGAATAGATATAAAAAACCATTTCATTCATTATCTATTAATGTAGTATTACTCATGATGAAACAAATATATCCTACATCACTATAAACAATGTGTCATCATAGTTTTAATCATTAAATAAATGTGAACTTTTTTTCATCCTCAATAATAATAACCATAATGTTTGAGGACCAATACACATGTCTGAAGATTGGAACATCCAATGACAATATGAATTGTAGATTTACTATTAGAGGGTCATTTCTCATAGTATCCTTCTAAATATTACCAAGGGAACACACCATGAGAAAGCACCTCAATTTTTTATGAGTCCTCACCTCTAATTTTTGGTATCATTTGTTTCCCTCAAAAAACATCATCTGACCGTATAACAAATTTTCATGAAAAGTTTTATGGAATTACCGGGTTCTCATCATAGAAGGGATCTGTTATGACCCTATAGTGCAACAACTATCCTTATGGAATTATCACATGAATTGTCACACATAATTACAATCAAGATGTGATAAGGAATTTATTAATTAATAATGTAAAAAGTTGTTGGTTCTAGGCAACCAACTCCAATAGAACCAACTTCAGAAAGGTTGAAGAAGAAAACAATGACAACAAGATCTAATGATTATACCTACCATAGTCTATCCACTTATGAAGAATAATCATCAACCCCCATCACATGATCATGTGGAAGTAAATTTACTAGGCTCAAAATACCAAAACAATTCAAATAATATTAACGAAAAATCTCATGAACTATTAAACAATACAAGGAACATGAAAACTACATTAGCCAATATGTCAATGAAAAACAAATTAGTCTCATAAAACTCTATTTAAAACATTCAAAAAAATTGGAATTACATCACAAACAAAAATTTAACATTTATGTTCTTTTTTAAAAAAAAGGGGCCTACGAGGGTCTCATTAAACCAACATGTGTCATAAAAAGTCAACCTAATAGGAGTAGTATACCAACAGAAAGGATGATCACATAAATAGAAGATTTATAGAATGGATCCATGAAAACAAACGATCTCAGGCCTCATATCAAGAATGGTGCATCTCACAAGGGAGATATCTAGAAAGCATAGATCATAAGAGATAGCTTATATATCATCTGAGATCATATGACTCAACTAGGATAGTCTGAACACCCAACTGATTATTCCCACTCTGGACTCACTATTAGGAGACAACTGATGATGTTTACAGGTGAAAGAAACATTCTTTTTATATAGAATATCCAAAATTCCAATTTGGAGTTCAAAAAATGATCCATGGGTTTCACTATCGTGATCTATGAAGAAAACTAATAATAAAGTACTACACGCATGTCCAAAATTGAAAAAGGAGGATAAAACAGGAAAATAGCCTCAAAGGCTAGCAAAACAAGGTGTACTCAACATGTAGAAACCATACACGATTTGTACCCTAAATCTCTCACAATGTCATGTACTCCTGCTAGCCCGGATGTGTAAACACACAAATTACTCAGTGTGTAGGAGAGGTACATGGCATGTACCCTTTTACCCCCTCCTGGCCATGTAATACTACATTGAATGATCCAAAAGGGGTCTAATTGTGTTGAACAACATGGTGTGTACCGATATTTCACAGTGTGCACTATCCAAAACCAAAATTTCATGTTCTCTCTCACATGGCTGAACACACAGTCATGTGCCACACAATGTTTACTTAGAATAAAGGACATGTACCTAAGAAATTGTTTTCTTCCCGAGAAGTAGAACACATGCCATGTATTTAAAGAACCCCACACCGTGTTGTCTATGCTTTAGAATAGAATGTCTAGTAACTTTAGGGAACATCCCTAGAACCCCTGTTTTTGAAATTTAAACCAACGGTATACCATCATCAGATCTATGGGGGGCTTACTCCCAACGAAGAAATGTTTTCCACCCACATATATCACATAATAATATAAGTTAGTCTAAATAATCTACATGATCACCCAAATTCTGATCCAAGGGTGCCCCTACACCTCAAGGATAAATGCTGGACATCCATCTACATCCTACCATATAATGATTTAATACGAGGCCAAACCATGATCAACCAAATATTGATCCAATAGGGCATGTACACCTCAGGTAACAATGTTTTTTTCCATACCACTTGAACCATAAAACGTACCAATACACATATCACAATAGTGGGAATACCTATCAGGATACATATCAAAACAACATAAAATTAGTAATGGTCCTAAATATCATGGAATTAATGCACGACATGATATTTCAAACAGGTTCTTATTTGATGCATGAGATGGAATATTTTCACCTAATCGGTTTTGAGAAAAATATATCCACATAAATATAAATAATCAATCTAAGAAATGTGTGAGTCAGAAAACGATGAAATAAAACCTACTGTAACATCTAAAAAACCCAAAAACATAATTCAATCGGAGGCAGTTTGGAATTTCCATGAATGCATGGTAGCTACTCCCACGAACCATTTAATACCAAAATCTATTTTAATCCAATCCCTAACTAATGTATAAATACAATAATAAAAACTAGAAAGGACTCCTCTAAAACGAATTTGTTACATCCCTGATCCAGATTCCACTCAATGGTGCCTAATACTAGGTGGGTCACATGGAATCAAGTGCATTTCCCAAAATTCCAAGGGAAATCGACTAGTAGTGAGGGTGTTGGAGTGAAAATGGGAATAACATTACCTCATTGGAAGTGTATAACATATTAGAATAAAATAATAAATCAATATATGAAGCATTAGTACTATAGAATAGATGTAAACAATATAATACTCATAATATAAATTACCAGATGTTGTAGCATACAAGGATGATGTTTCTTGTCACATGTTCGAGGAAAATAGAAAAAACAGAATACATTATACCCATATATGACATAAGTACCAAATTTACAAAAATTAATGAACATAGATTCATCACATGCCTTGTCTTCGTCATATTCCCTCCAACTTCTAATCACCACATCATGTAACTATTGAAGGGTACTTACCCTTATCAAAACCTGCTAAAATATAGTCTTTTTGGTCCAAAAAACATGACCCAAATATGGTTTGAGACTAAATCCTAGTAGGCAACCACCCATGGAATGTTTCAATGTGTCAATGAATATATATAACATAAAATCTACAATAATGGAAGAAGTAAGTAAAAAAGTACTCAAAATTAAAGAGTCATCGATGAACTAGTATTCATGTACATTCATTTCTTGTTTATTTATTATTTCAATTACATTGAATTATATATGTTTTAGGGTCTCACCTAAGAATAAAAACCCCGATGTAAAATTAGTACAGAAGATACCTCAGAGGAATATCTTAACAAGTAAAAGTGATCACCAAATCAAGGATTTTGGTTTGTCATGGAAAACACATCATAAGTCATTCAATTTAAATATTCAATTTATAACATGAGCCCATCCATGACGTTTCTATATTGTAATGCATGTATAAATCCAAGAACAATTCTATCGGTACCTACATGCCCATCCCAAAAAACATGTTAAAAAAGCTGGTATCACTGAAGGTGCATATATACCAACATTCTACATGCCCATCTCAGCCAAACTCTTTGAAATCCTGGTATCACTCTAGGTGTGCTATAAATAAATGTAAAATTATCCCACTAATGGAGGTAATATAATGAATCCCCAGGTATCATATATTAAAAGTAAACAAAGTAAATAGAGATTGCATATGGAATCCCTGAATGATCATTCTTACACTCGACAAAAGTAATGCATCCAAGAGATTGACTGCTACACCCATGGTTTTCTATGACTTGAACATAACATCCTGACCAACCTCATAAGGCTTGGACTTTTAATTACACACATTGGTAAAATAGTAAAAAATAAACACATCTAATTTAAACTATTAAAATAGTTTAACAATAATATAATCACATGGGAAATTCATATAACATGCCATTCATGTAATGTAACTATCAAAAGGCTTATTAATAATAGACTCACATTGGTAATTCATATAACAATCTTATCATATAATTTAAACAATAACAAGGCTTAAGAAGAGTAAACTGGCATGGAAAATTCATATAACAATGATGTCATGTAATTTAAACTATGACAATGATTATCCATAAATTTATCTCACACAAGAAAGTTTATAATTGGAGAAATACATTCTAAGAAAGCTTAAATAAGCCCTGGATTAAACATGGGCCAAAGTGAAAACCATTTCAGTACTCTAGTATAAAATAATTATAGTCAATGAACATTGTAATTTCATTAATAACATTAATTAATTTTTAAAACCCATAAATATGGAAAAAAATAAATTCCCATAGGCATCCTAGACTAATCATCAATAAAATCTCACACAATAGAAACACACCCTTGGGGTATCCCTTAATCAAGTTAAAACCAAAATACATGCATTGAATCACTTCATAAATTAGCTAAAAATTCATATGAAATTACACAACATAATTATTAATTTAGGAGACACCCAAAAATGAGTTTGTGGAACTATGACATGTATAATCAACTTGAAAATTAACAAAAGGCCTGAAACCACTTACCCCATATTCATACTACTCTCTTTGTCCATTTTTGGCCTCTAATTTGACCTAGAACGGGGTAGATATACATGAAGATCATAAAAGATAAAACTTTTATATCTAGATAAAGAGAATAAATCAGAAAGAACTACTCAAGGGGAATCGAGAGAATACATATTGGGTCCAACTCATCCAACCATGTTCAAATCAAAGTTCAGAAGATGAATCAAAAGACAAAACTTCCCTCCAGTACTATTTTCCATGAACCGAGAATGGATTATTTTTCAGTTTAACAAAAAATCAGTCTAATTACTATTTAAAAAAAGAAAATAATGATGTTTACATCAATATACACACCTTTTATATTCATTTGTACACAAATTTTCTAACATGAATCACACATCATGTTTGGTATATTACATAGAAAAACCATTACAAGACTTTTTCATGGATTACACAGCATGTAACCCCAAGTAATTTCGTGTAACAGGTTTATAGCCAGTGCCCATCATGTTTTCTTATATTGTTTGAATACAACCTATATAACAATTTCATGTACCTTAATAAATGAATTGGTTTATTGGAAATTTTTTAGGTTTTCCTTCACCAATTGAGTTCAAGTTTATAATTGACATGTTTCTAGGAACAATATGCATTTTAAATCATCCAATTAAATGGTACCTACTATGTTTGTGGAAGTTAATTTAAAATTTGAGTTTATGGATGGTGAGTGAAATATTCATCCTAGAATTTCATAATGGTCTTCACTTGTACTATTTTCTTTTAAGGAGGACATAAGTCTAAGAATCTAGGTTGACTACTGAATATTTAATAGGTTGATTGTTAAGAAAAAAGTTACTTTTTCCCATAATTATTGATCTCATTGATCAACTGAGATGGAGATTATTGTTTTTATAAGATTGAATTATGGTTTAGGAAGTACTAGTTGATATTCAAAGAAGTGGATATAATCACATTAGTATTTCAGAGTCAATATGTTCATTTTGAGATTATTGTTATGCCATTTAGAATCACTAATTCCTTTACAGTGTTCAGGGATTTTATGAACTGATTTTTCATTGATTCATGGAATTTTTTGTTTTGTTGTTCATAGAGGATATCATGGTGTACTCTATATTAAAAAAGGATCAAAATTTCCATTTTTATATCATTATTTGAACATTGAGGGGACATCATATGTATGGTAATATTTCCAAGTGTGGATTTGGATCTAGAAACTTATGTTTTTTCTACATCTGATATCTAAGACAGGTGTCTAGGATAATCCTGATGTTGTAAAAGATGTTATGTCTTGGGATAATCTAATAAATGTGATTGATATTCAAATCATCTCTGGTTTTGAAGGTTATTATAGATGGTTATATTGAGACATCCCCAATATCACATATTCAATGACAACATTATCACATAAGGGTGTAATGTTTGAATGGAATGTCAAATGTAAGAAGTCATTTGAGGATTTAGAGGTGGGAATTAATTCAACACCTTTTTGGATTCTTTTATACCTAGGTTTGGTTCATGATATTTTTTATTATGATTATGGAATATGATTGGGATGTTTCATGGTGCATGATAACCATGTTATGGCTTGTGGAATATGTTATTTATTCCCTCACGAGAAGGAAAACCCCACCCATGATGTTAATCTGGTAGATTCTTTTCTCTCACTCATTATTTGGCATCATTATCTATTTTGAGTGTAGTTTATAGTGTATTCTAATCTCAAAACCCTAAATTATATTATTTCATAGAGATATCTGATCTTACAAGAGAGATGATGGGTTGATTATCGTCAAACCATTGATTTTGATATTTGATATACCCCTGGGAAAATAAATGTGGTGGCTAATAAATTGAGCAAGAAATTACCAACACCAGCCATGACAGAATTAGATGATCATTATTCTCTGATGAGATTGTTTGCTGAGATGATATGAGGAGTATATGTGGCTGGTGGACTGTTTTTCCTAGAATTGATAAAGCAGACTCATCTTTTGAGGAGTTATTTTTACTCGATCAAAAAAAGACACCAAGATCATAATTATAGGATAAATTCATAATTCTGGTGAAAACACATACATTTTTTCATGTTCTACTAGTGGGTATTTGATCTGTCATAGCATAATAGTTATTTTTTCTCTTGAAACATTAGTTTCTAGAAAAGATACAGTAGTCTAATCTTTCCATGAAACATGTGGCTTCAATGATGTACCGTGATTTTCAACATCAGTCATGGTGGTTGTGAATCAGTCATTACATTGATTATTTTGTATCATATTGTCTCACATGTCAAATAGATAAGGCGTGAAATCAGATACATGTCATTTTTTATAGCCTTTATCCATTCTGATATTGAAGTGGGATGCGATTTCCATCAATTTTTTACTAATTTACCGCCTAATCCTAGAGCGAGGTTGTGATTTGGGTGATTGTTGACATAAAAACTAAAATAGTTCATTTTATTCTGATAATGTAGATGTTGAATGTATAATAGTTTAGGGACTTATTTTTTTGAGAGATTGTGAAGATTTTAAGGGTTCCCTCAGTAGTTGTTTCTGACAGGGCCCCAAGGCTAACATATAGATTAAAGAATGATTTGTAGGATTCTATGGGGTCCCAATTGAAATTATGAATCGGTTATTATCAATATATGGATGGGTTCACAGAGAGGGAGAAGGAGGTTCTTAAGGATATGATTCAGGATTGGGTTCTTCATTTAAGAATATATTTAGATAGAAATTACCAATTTTTTGAGTGTTCCTACAGTAATATTTATCAATATTTGATTAGTATTATACTCTTTAAGGATCTGTATGGGAATTATTGATGATCTACATTATGTTTAGAAGATGAGGGATAGAGTTACATTATTGAGTAGAGTGTTTTTTTAGGAGACAACATAGGTAGTGAAGCTGATCCATTAGGTTTTGATCAAGGAACAGAGTCAACAAAAATATTATAAGGACCAACAGCGGCAGCTGGTAGATGCTGAAGTTGGAGATCAGGTCATTATGAATGTTTCACCGCACATGGTACATCATCTTCTTAGTAAGAAGGGTATGTCAACACTTAGGCAAATCGTCCCCTAAGATAATATTGAGTGAGTGGGGGATGGAAGCTTATCAATTTTGTTACCATCTACATTGATATATTTACAAAATGTGTTTCATGATTCCAATATTAGGTGTTATATACTTCATCATTCCCACGTGATTTAATGGGATGTTGTTTTCCTTGACGTGGATAAAATATTTGTTGACCATTTAGATAAAAATATGTATCTCTATGATAAGGTACTATATTATAAAATGACTCACCTAGTCTCAAAACGAAGGAAATATAGATAAGAAATCCATGATAGGTGGAACATGTATAAGGCCGCAACCATAAACATGTGTTAATCTATATTTAAGTCAATAATTCACATTGAGTGTTTTTTATGGTTTAGAGTTTTAGTAAATTAGTCCATAACAATTACATAAAAAGTAGACACAACTAAAAAAATATCATTTTCTTCCAAAACATAAAAACAATTAATGAAAAAATGATTTCCTTTTCTTGATTAAAATCTTATTTACTTATTCCATTCTCTTACCCATCCTTATACCCTATGAAATTTTGTAAAGACATTGGATGAGCACAAAAAACTCAGTAAGTGTTATAAAATAAGTAATGAAAACATTAGTCTATAAAAATATATAAACCCATGAAATAATAAGAATACTATAATAATTCACTAAAATAATAAATCCTAATGGTAAATCGTGGCATCCATATCATACATACATTGGACATTTCATAGCTACATAGGGATTACCACTTTTTGTTATGTTTGGAATACACATCATAGTAATTTCAAAAAATCTCTTATGAAAAACCTTATTATTTAACATTGTCTCATTACCCAATGTTTTATAGAGATTTAATCAAACCACCCACCCTCAGATTATCATGGAAACACCCATATAAATAAAAAATTCCCAATAACCATAACATAATCATATCACATAAAACAAGCACAAACGAAATAAAACTTTACCCAACATAGTCTCAATATATCATTTAAAGATATTGAAATAATCTATCCTTAATAAAAAACATTTTCAATACAAAAATATATGAAAAACTTATATGGTATTTATTTTAGATTTAATAACATTACAGATTGTTGTGGAAGATAAATATCAAACAATGGTTGCAGCGACAAAGAAGTCATTATCACTACAAACATTAAAACACTTAATTTTCCATTTAGTAAAATTATTCATAGAAAATGATTCCTTCTAAAAACCACCAATTAATATTAAAATTAAATGGGGTTGATTCTACACCATCTAAATAAAGGACATTTATAAATCAATGTATTCTGCACTAAAAGTAGATTGAGACGAAGTCCATTTCCTTGAGTCCGACTTGTCAAGTACATTAGTTATTTTATTAAATAGTAAACATAGGTTAATTTATTCTTGTTTAATAGAATTTTTGAAGTTTATTTTTAATTTTTATATCACTTATTATAATTTCATAACAAATTACATAATTATTTATGTTTATATCGGATTCTTTGTCAATATTCGGTACTCGAGTAATAAATAAACATGATTTGATGAAAAATGTATGTGTGGCTATTATTCTATAATCTCTAGAATAATATTCAAGATTTAATTATTATATTTATCCTTTATATGTGTATTTATTGTAATCCATAATATTTGATGATAATAAATGGAATGCATCATTCATAGAGACAATAGGATGTACGTACGAATAAACCGTGCTTTTATTTATGTGTCATATAAAAATTGTAATAATTAAATGATATAAATATATTTTATAATTCAAGAATTAAACTAATTTGATATATGTCTCATAATTTGATTAAAACCACCCATTATATATTCCATGAATAGAGGTAATGAGTCATATCTCTTTGAGGGGCCGTTATTCCACAATTCTTCAAATGAAATAATGTAATTTTCACAATATAAAATTTTTAAATGTTTGTTTTAAATAAAAAAATTAACTATGAATAAATACAATATAAACCTAAAAAATATCATATATAAATACATTTTCTTTCATAATGTATAAAAAGATAGGTGGTAGGGTACATTTGAACAATCATCATTTTGTGAGACAGTAGTTCACCAAACACAGAAACAATATGTTTGTTCAACATTAAATGAAGGTGTTTGAAAGTGTTGGTCGAATATATATCATAAAAAATCAAACTATATTTAGAATACTAGTTTTTGTATTTATTAATACAATAACCGGAGTATAGAGAGTAGATAGTGTAAATGAATCAAAAAAACATGAGGAATGGAATTACCTCAGAATTGAGTAACTTCTTTTGGATAATACAAGAAGGCTTCCTTGAGAGTCTATCTTCACTAAGGGATGATTCAAAGATTGGAGGGGGATTATTGAAAAGGGGTTTGGAAGGTCCTGGCCAGAACAAATGGTTCATGAAATGTAAATAAAAGGCAACGAGATATTCCCTTTTTGAGGAGATGATACAGGCACTTTAGGACAAATTTGAAATATTAATTTGTTATAAATTTATTTCAGGTTTATAATATCTCCATAATGATTTGTTTCAATTTTAAGATGAGGATATTTATAAATCATCTCAACCAATTAATTTTAAAACTTTTTTATGTTAGAAAAGAAACCTTATCATCTGGATTTAACCCTTAATTAAATAATTTCATTTTCATCATGTCTTTTTGTATTTTAATAGTATATGGTTAACATCTTTACTGTAAAATCGGAAAGGAACATAAATCGGATCAGTTATGACACTATTCATGTTCTTTGGACAATCCTTATATTTTTAGTAATTTTATATCCTTTAATAAATTATTATTTATTATAAAATATCATTTATCTCAATTTCTACACTATTCAGATTATTTAATTTAAATAAAATCCAAATATATAGATAAATTATAATAAAACAAATATAATGTTATTATAATGTGTCATGTAAAACTATAAAATGTATGGATGACATAATTTATGTCAGATAAAATTTATTTTAACATTTATAGTATCTTTTATTTGATTCTTCCATTAATAAGGAAATCACTACATAATCAAAGTGTCATAATTAAATGGAATTATTTAATTATAACAATTATGAATAAAATAACATGATTTATATAATCATTATATATTTCTAATGAATATTTATAGTTAAGGATATCACTTATATAACGATATATTAATTTTTTTTACTAGTAACAGTCATGTTTATTGCTATTTTTCCTTTATGTTAAATTTAAAGTTATAAAAATCATAATCAAACCCAACTGTATTTCCAAGGAGTTTTTTTCTTCTCAAGGGTTGTTGTGGTCGGCTATAACTCATCCAATAATATTATGACAACTGTTAGTGTAGTTTTATATTATTATAATATTATTTTTACCCATATTTACTTGATTTACCCATTAACCATGGTAAATAAAATATTTATGTTACTATTCACCAAAAATGATTTTGATTCTATTCAACCACATTTTCTATAAAAAATACAACAATGTATATTAGATTCTAGAAATAAAAATAAAAAATTTGTTAAAATTAGGTTTAACACTAATCTCGTTGTCTGATTGAGAAAACATGGATTTAAGATGTAAAACCCATCAAACGAACTACATGTGTT
The DNA here is from genome assembly GCA_963277665.1 of Viscum album. Taxonomy (NCBI): domain Eukaryota; kingdom Viridiplantae; phylum Streptophyta; class Magnoliopsida; order Santalales; family Viscaceae; genus Viscum; species Viscum album. The sequence continues at coordinate 677,059,273 of OY728126.1, read as the reverse complement.
CATAACAAATTGCATTGTGAAATTACTAAAAATGAAAAACATTTCATTATATGATAAAAAAATGTACTAAATATACATTAAAACTAATTCAAATTAAAATCTAAAAATACAAATAAATCAAATTAAAGGGATGTTTTGTATTAAAAGGCAATATTTTTCAATAATAATAAAAATATGTATCTTACCAGAGAAACACCAAAATTTCAACCAAAGAAAATTTTTATGTCCCACATCCAAATATAATGTTTATCTTTCAAATAGACCATATTATATTGAAAAACAAACTGTTTTTAAATAGGGTTCTCCATATAAATTTGGTAACAGTCTTTTTTTGACAAATAAAGTATCCTATGCTTGATATTGTATTGATTCAGTTTTTATGTATTTAAAAATGATTGATGAATGTAAAAACATTTAAAAACCACGTATAAAAATAATTATTATTATTTATGTTCATTTTTTATAGTACAAAATCTAGTAATTAATGATTATTTTAAATAATAATAATAATAATAATCAATTATATTATAGTATAATTTTATCTTGTGTGAAATGAAAGATTTCATATAAACGTTTTGCTGCGTGTCGAGTATGCTACCAGGTATAGCATACATGTTTAAGTAAAATGACTATCTAATTTACAAATATTAATAAATAGGAAATAGTATATTTCTGTTATTTAATGTTCCCTTATATCTTTCCCCATTTTGGAAATTATTTCTCCACAATTTAAAATTTGGACTCAGTGTAATGGTTTCAAATTTCAAAATAACATCATTGTAATCCCACATCGAAAAAAATATGTAAAAAATCCAATTTTAAAAAAATAAATTGATGTACATAGGTCGTATGAGGTAACAATTTTTGAGGAACCATGTAGGGAAATATGGATATGGAACAGAAACTAACCATCATTTTCTGATGGAGAGTTATATAAAAGATGATCATATGAATGTTAAAAATTAGAAACCCATAAACATTTAATGCGTTAAATAGTATTTGATTTCATATAAGGAAAAATAAATGGGAATCATTTTTGTTTTATGATCTTTTTCATAGTGTTGTGGAATTCATATACTATATAGACTATGTTCTTAGGGAAATATACTTACTTGATAAGTATTGTTTCATCGTCTAATCAAATTCCATTGCATACTCATAAATTTTTATAAATGACCATAATTTATGTTTAATTTTTCTCAAATGAAACACTAGAATCAAATTCTAGAGAATCACATAATCTACAAAATATTAAAAATATATTTATACTGTCATAAAACATTAAAAAAACTAATATAATTAGGATAATTGAAAAAAATTACCCACAAATAAAAAATCTTTAGATAAATAAAAAATACTTTTAAACTCAAAAATTCAATTGTAATTCCATCATTTTAAAATAGACCAATCAATAAATAATTATCCTCAAAATCCCTAAAAATAATGAAAGAAAATATAGAAACACAGACATTAGAAGGATTTCATTACATAGTCTCCATGATAAATTTAATAATTTTTCTCCAAATAACATCAACCAATCATTAATTCTCATAATAAAAACTAATTCACATATTCACATATCCTTTAGTATAGGATAATAATTTCTATAAATTATTTATTTCCACAATAGTCATTAATTAAATATCACAGATTATCCCCAAATATAATTCAACCCCTACCCATCAAATAAAATCCCATAGTATTCTATATGATATAGTAAAGTAGGATTCCTAAAATAGTTAAAGTCCTCCAAACTAACATTTATCACTTCATCCACAAATCATTTTCCAATGCCAAAGATATCCATTTGATAGAACAAAATGTACCAAAATCAAATTATTCTTACTCCATAAACATGTATAACAAAATTTAAATGCCAAACTAACTAGGGACATCTCGTAGGATAGTGTTAGGTGCTAAATCGATGTCACACATCTATTCGGGGTTCGATCCCCAAGTCCTTGTCTAACACGATAGGTTGTCACCATTTCTACGGGTTATCCATTTTTTAATCTATATAATTCATATATAATTCCCAAATGAGATAAAATCCTCAAAAATAACCATAACATATTTAAATATCATCATTTATCTAATGTAATTTGTTTTAATGAAAAATTGTAATATCCCATAATTAACTCAAAATCAATGATCCTATAAAATTTACATTATAATTGGTTCGATGAAATAAAAGTTAATTATTTATGAAATAAACATTTTAAAAAACAATAATTAGGGATACACATAGTAGAGAAAGTATTCCAATGTAAAGTCATCCTCAAAAGAACATTAATAATTTTAAACATTTCATCATCCTAATATCTACCATAACTCTTGAATCCCTTATACGTTAACTTCTAAATAATTCACTACTATTCACGATTCCCTAACTATGACATTCCATATTATTCCTAATAACTTATTTCCAACAAATTAAATACACAAATCATGTACTAGGATTCAATTTGAAAACACAAGACAAGAAATAATACATATATTTCTTATGTAATTTTCAGTTTCATTATATTCAATTGGAATAGAATTAGGTATTTGTAAACATATATTTAAAGGATCATGCTGATGCCATTCCTAAATCTTCTTCGTCATAAATTTATATTCACAATGACAACACTACCCTTATTAAAAACATTCAATTGCATACTCGAATATAAATTCATTCCCTTTCATGGATTATATTGAACACTACCAATTTTCAACGGAAGGTTATTTCTTTATGACCCTCATTTACACACCTATAACTTCTAACCATCCCATTCAAATATTTTTTAGGTGTTTCTTTCCACATTCTTGACACATATGTCATTGAATATACATAGCTTTATGATCAATATTACCTGAACATTGATAGGGATTTATTTATCTCATGTACAATGCATAAGAACAATATGAAATGTTCAAGTGGTAAATAATTACTCAGAATAGTTGGTTTAAAATAACCAAGATAGTTCTCATTTCATCTCCCATTTTATTTGGTTGACTATAAAAAGTACTACAACATTTTCATTCTCATCTGTAGTTACTTTGGAACTTGTTGGAAACATCAAATTACCTATGCAAAAAAGATTAATTTTAGTATAGTAATAAAATCATCACATACAATCATATGAGGAAGATAAATACTAATACATTATCATTAAATATAACTCAAACTCATTCAAATTAAAAAAAATCCTTAAAATATAATATCAATTTTAGTTACATATATATTTTAACTTAGGATTAAATAACACCATAACATATAATGTTATTGAAACCAACCTCTAATACCAACTTTGAGGCCCCATCCTTAAACATTTCATAATCTGGATTTAATCCAATAATTCACATTGAGTATCTTTTCTAGTTTAATTTTTTAGAGAATTAGACCATAGCTATTACATACAGTGTGGGTACAACTAAAACAATACCCATTTATTCCATAATATAAAAGAATTATAGTAAACATGATTTGTTTTATTTATAAAAATATTCTTGAATTCTTGCATTCTCTTATGCAACCTTATATAATGTGAAAAAATTTTATTTACAAGGGATGAGTTCAAAAACCTCGTTAAGGGATATAAAATGTGGAATGAAAACGTTGGTCCATGAATATATATATAAACCAATTAAATCATAATAATAATGAAAAACTCATAGAAATTTCAAATCATAAAGGTAACTTGTGGTATCCATATAATACATACACTCTATCTTTCACAAATACATAGGGAGTAACCTTCATGGTTACGTTTTGATTACCCATTATAATATATTCCATAAATGTATTTTAAAAAACATATATTTTGAACTCTATATCATTACCAAATGAATCATAGAGCTATCACAGGCTCACCCCCTAGTTTATCATGGAACCAGTTGTATACATAGGCAATGCCCAAGAACTATAACATAATCATAAAAAATAAATAAGTATGAAGGAAAAATAACACTTCCCCATTGCAATCAGAAGATGTAATTTGATGATATTGACAAAAAAATTCCATTATGAAAACAAATTTCACTACAAAAATAAAATAAATTGTTATATGATATTTATTTTTCTTTTAAAAACATTACCGATGGTAGTGAAATCCAATTATCAAATAATGGATGTGGTGGCACATAAGTCGTTATCGTTAATGATATAAAAAACATTACATTTATTATTAAATAAAAAACTTCAGATAAAAAATATTCATTTTTAAAACAATTAACTAAAGTTAAATTAACATTGTTTGACTATACACTATAATAAATAATGTCTTGTGTAATTCAAAATATACCTCAATGAAAAGAGATTGAGAAGAAGTCCCTTACCGAGGGTCCAAATTCTCTCTCTTTTTTAAATTTTCTTGAATAATAATCTAGGTTTAATTTTTATATTATTAATATTTTTTTCAAGTTTTATATTTATTATTAAATCACTAATTTCCATGTCATAAAAATTACAAAATTATTTAAGTTTATGTCAAATTCATTTTGAATATTCAGTACTCGAGTAAAAAATGAACATGTTAGGAGGAAAATAGTCCTTATGGTCATAAGTCTATAATTAATAGAATAATATTCCCAATTTAAATATAACATATATCCAGTATATATGTATTTATAATAATCCATAATATGTTGAGAGGGGAAATGAAATGCACTATTTAAGTAGATGGTAGGTCATAAGTAAACAAAAAGACAACTTTCATTTCTTTTTCCAATTAAAAGAAAAATAATTAAATGGTATAGATTTATATTATAATTATATTATTATATTAATTTCATATATTTATAATAGTTTTTATAAAACCATCCATTCTACGTTCAAGGTATAGCAAGAACAAGTCATTTCGCTTAGACTTGGTGGTAGTATACACTTCCTCGTATGAAATTATCATAATTATACTACATGAAAAGAATAAAGTTGTGTTATAAATAAAAAGTAAAAAAGAATAGATATAATATAATTATTATATATGATATGTAAATATTGTTTCCATAATAATTTCAATAATGATAGGTGGTATGGGAAAATGAAACAATGGTCGTTTCGTGAGGCAGTAGTTCATCTTACACAGAAATAATATGTTCTTTACCAACTAAATAAGTTTGTGTGTAATCATTTGTCGAATCCTTATCTTAAAAATGAATTATTATATTGAGGATTCATGTATTATTTGTAATCATTTAATAAGAATATTATAAGGAGTGGTGAATGTAAATGAAACAAACAAAACCAAAGAGAATGAATTATGTCTAAATCAGGTATCTTATTTTGGTTAAAACCAAAAGGCTACGATGAGATTATTTCTATACAAATAGAGGATAATGGAACAAGGTAAGGTCTTATAAAAAAAAAATTTATAATTTCATGGTCTTTCTATAGGTTTCATGAAATGTAAAAAAAATAGAAGAATAAGTTTAATTTTATTGTAGAGGTGGGGACACCTAAGGGAAGTCCTGAAATATTAATTTTTATAAATTATTTTTTGGTTACAAATATATCCTAATTGATTTATTTATAGGCTAAGTTGAGGATAGGTCGAAATAATCCAATAAATTTTTTTAGTAATTATTAGTACAAAAAAAATAACCCTATCCTTTGGAATTAACCCGCAGTTTAATAATTTAATTCATTTAGTGTTTTCTTTAATTTTTACTCTATATGGTTAATATAATTACAATAAAATTCTAAACGAAGCACATTTTGATAATTTATGTTAATATTAAAACTATAATATTTATTTATCCATATATTATATTTTTATTACTTTTATATCATTTAATAAAAAATTATTTATTTTGAAATATCATTTAAGTCACTTTTAACAGTATTCACATTATTCATATTAAATAAAATCAGAAATGAATGAAAACATCAAAAACCCCAATTTAATTGTCTTATACCAGGTCATATTAACTAATAAAATTCATTAATTATATAAACTATGCCAAATAAAATTTATATTAAAATATATAATATCAATTATTTGATTCATTCATTATTAAGTCAATCACTACAAAATCATTGTGTCATAATTTAACATAATTATTTAATGTCTATATATTATAAATATAGTACCATGATTTTAGTAATATTTTAAGGATTATAATTAATATTTATAGTCAATGAGATTGCTTATATAGACCCATATTAATGTTGATTTTCTAATAATAGTCAAGTTTATGATAATTTTTCCTTTACATTAAATTAAATGTTATAAATGTCATAATCATGCCCATGTGGCATCCAAAGGACAAATATTTGACACAATAGTGGTTATGTTCATAAAATAACTAGTAAAATAATATTTGTATAATTATTAAGGTTGTTTTATGTTATTATAATATTATTTTACCCTTATTTACCTAATTTTCATTTACCGATGCTACATAAAGTACTAATGTTACTATTCAACAAATATAATTTTTATCCAATTAAACTAAATTATTTATAAGGATTACAAAAATTCTTTATAGTTTGTGAAAATTAAATTCATAGAAGCAATAAAGTTAGGTTAAACACTAATCATGTTGTTAGATATAGAAAATAGTGTTTTAAGAATTATAACCCATCCATGAAATGACATATGTTTATATCAAATTTAAATTGTAAATTACATCAAATGACCGAAATTGGATAAAATGATAAAAATATATTATAAATATATTTTAAAACTAGATAAAATTGTTATATATCAATAGTAATAAAGTAGAAGAAAAGGATTTTGCGAATTAAAATGCAATATTTTTCACTACTCATTAAAATATGAATCATATCAGAAAAATACCAAAATTTCAACCGATGTAATATTTTTTGTCCTATATACTTGGAAGATGTATAATTTTTAAAATAGAACATATAAAAGTATAAAAAACATGATTTACAAATAGTTCTCCATCTAAAATCGGTAAAAATACATTAAAAAAACATTTTATTCTTGAAATTTGATTTATTCTCATTTAAAAAGTATGAATTTTTTGGGGAATGATAAAACATTTATAAAAAAATTGTAAACATAATATATTTAGTTATTTTAATTCCATTTAGTACAATGGGTATGTGTTATATACTATTTAAAATAATAATATTAATGATATATTACATTATGGAATCATTCAGTCGTGTGTGAAACGTAAGATTTTTTAGAATCTCATAGTTTCATGTTAAGTAAACAAAAGAATATAGAATTCCTATTATGGTAAAACTACTATCTAATTCATAATATTAAAAAATTTGAAGATATATTATTCTATAATTACCAAGGATGTTACAAAATAATTCTTTGATGAGTTAGCAGTGGCATTTTCGTTTTGATGATTCATGATCTTGATCTCTTTTTTTGAAAAATTAATTATATTGGTGAGATTTTATCACCACATTACCATTCATTCATGTATGTTTTGATATTATTCTATGGATTACCTTTTCTATATAATTATTATTTTCAATCCTGAATTGGGAGGATGCCTACAATGATTAAGTTATAGATTTGTTGTACATTAATCTTTTCCATGGATTTTTTTTCCTTGTTGTTGGGTAGTTACCAAAAAATTAATGTGTTTTCATGACGTGTATTGTCTTTCTGACTCATCCCTTGTGCAGAATGTTTAGTGTGGGTTTCTACACGTCATGTATGTGGTATCAACCATTTAATTTAAAAACTATTTTTTAAATTAAAAAGGAGATGTAATTTTTAAACACATAATTAAATGGATTTATGGAACCTAACTAATTACACAATATTTAATTACCAGATTATTAGTGTTTTGGTTGTCTATCATATGTTTGTGTGATCATTATTTTCTCATTTCTCTATTCAGCCATATTTTTTACACTGAGAGATTTTGTTAGTCTTCCTTCTATCTGAATAAAATTTTTCAATGATTAATCTTCATGGATGGGTGATTTGTCTCTCTGAGTAATAATTCCTCTTGTTTTATCTCTGTTTAATGGTTGTGACATCATTTTTGTAGGGATTGGTAGTGGTATTGTGTTTTGAACAAATCATTTTTATTATTTTTTCATTCCATGTATTTCAATGGTAGATAATCGATTTATGGATCCCTACTGTCAAATTTGTGTAGATTTCATATTCTATTCAGTTAGGTGGATCTATTCAATTATTTTAATTTTACATATTAGTTATAATTTTTACAGTTTTACGTGAGACTTTAATTGGGAATGTATGTGCTGAAATTTAATGAGGAATGAATTCATGTTTTGAAGGGTGGTTTTTATTGAAAAAAGAATTGTATTTATATGAAATAAAAATGGATTTTGAAACCTTGGATAGGTTTCTCATGGCCTTGAAATTTCTTTCTAAAAATGATACAATTATTTAGTAGAAATTAACAAGCGTTTCACAAATGGAACCCTATTTTATGTTGAAATAGAGATATGAGTTGCCTTTGTGTGTGTGAAACCATTTGGAGGTCACCACTTTTATGGAGAAGGTCTTGTGCAAGACTTTATGTTAGGATGGATTCAACTTTACGCTTTATTTGGTATTTTTAGTAATTATAACAATTTTTCCCATAACCTATAGCCTATATGGTAGGTATATTTTTTCTAGTTTATTATTACATGATTTGTTTTCGAGGATGTTTGATCACATGTCATTTTACTTTTTGATATATTTTCCATATTTTTTTTCTATGCTACATATAGAAAGAAAGTTTTGAAAATATAAAAGACTATTTGAATAAGGGATTTAATATTTATTTGATTATAAAACAACTTGTAAAATATTTTTTGTAAATAAATTATTTTTTCATTATTGTTATTAGATGTTGTATAGATTATTTTGTTTTATCTAGTAGATCCATAAAGATCTCAAACTAATTCTACTAAAAGGTGGATGTAGGCATTGTTTTTAGGGTTCAGGTGAAGGGTGGTGCTTTCTGTTTCATTCATGTTTCTCATTATGTTATTGTTCCATTTTGGGATAGTTTTAAAGAGTTACTTAGACATAAAGAGACTTATTGTAAAGCTTTTTCATGTTATTATGGTTTAGCTGGTTTCACTCATTTGTATACTCATGTTTCTTAGTGTATTACTTAGGTTATATGTCTTTATTTACATACATTTAATCATTATTTGTTATCTCTCGTTCACCCCCACCTTATAATGGGCTAGCGTAGGTGATTGGTCTAGTTTTCATGGATTTATTTGTTATAGGTTATAAATTTATACTTTAATTCATCAATTATATCATTTTTAAAGGGGGTTAGACCCTGTATTAGTGTAGGATGAGAAGAATAAGACCTCATTAAAGTGGATTGGATTGTTGAGGCGGGTATTGGTCATGATTTTATTGATCTATGATTGTTTTTTATGAGATTGAAAGAGGATATGAAAGAAACTTTAATGCTTTATATGTGAATAATCCTTTTTAAATGGGAAAAACTTTTGAATGTTAGTATGCCAAGATAAATAAAATTATGTAATGAAAAATTCGGAGTCAAACTGAATAATCACCGAAGAAATAGTATATAGGGCCCAAAGGGTTTTCTCGATCACACGTAGTTTTGAAATGAAATTGGTGTACCAATGTACATAACCATGTGAATAATCTTATAGTGAAATAAAAAACCTAATTACTCAAGTATAATAGTAAATGTAAAATAATTATACGACCACACATGAGATATGTATTAAACCACAGGACACAAAAAACCTCGCCTAAAGGGGAAACCGAAAAACTATCCAAGAAAAAAGTATAGAATCTTTGTGAACATCCATGTCTCTAAAAAATACATTATGAAGATGATATCAATAATGATATGATGATGAACAATATGAAACCCATCCATTTAACACACATAATGAAAAAACACTACATATTTTCAAATTAATATATAGGATGTGATGTAATTCCTAGTAGAATGCCACCAGGAATATATAAAAATCCTTTAAATAAGAAAATTTTATTTCTAATTGTAAAATAAATCTATTTTAATAAAGAATTAAATTAAAAAAAATCATTAAACATTTAATTCACCATCCTTTTTAATTATAATCAATTAAATAAACCATGAAAAAATGTATATAAAAATTGTTTTACCAAATTAGTGGAAATAAAAAAATGATCCATTCATTTAATAAAATGGCATGTAATGCTCACAAATCTGTGTAATGGAAACTAGTAATAATAAAATTTGCTTCATGATGGAGGATATGATATGTGGACTTCCAAGGACCTATAACCAATATAATGATTAAACAGTAACTAGAAGACTCATATCATATGGACTTTCCCAATATCCATATTTTACAATTTTGTCCTAGGGAATCTAAAAAAACCTTCATAATTTACTTTGTAGTTTTTCACCAATCCCTTAAGATAATTGAAAAATATTTTCTGACATCTCATGTCATTATCAATGATTGATTAAAAATAACATATATCAATTAATTAATTAATAACATAAAAACATTAATATTCACAAGTCAAAATAAAAATATATTAGTGGAATATTCACATTTTAATTTAGAATTAATCAATTTTAATGGTTACTATGAACAATCCAATGGAGGAAACCAGGACACCATTAAATTTAATGATGGTAAACAAAGAGATAATTTCTTCCAAATATTTTATCTAAAATGAAAATAATAAATTATCATATGACATCCCTAGAACCGCCTATCACCGCCAATTTGGGTATTATTAGTTCAAGGGAAAGAGATATGGATGAAATATCTTGAGAAAATATGATAAATTCATTGTATATTAACACATATCACAAAGAGATCATCCATACTCTTTCATCAATCATTTTGAATCATGATAAGTATCATATTATGTTTGATATAGGGAATATTTTGATATAATGTGGGATTATGAGAATATTACAGTAAAATATGCTAAGGTAATTGGGGTAATTTCTCATCTTAACAATTTTGGTTCGAGACTCAGGCATTAGTTGAACTATTGAAAACAATGTGTAAAAATAATTAGATATATAGTATAAATTGAAAACCAAAGTTCACAGTTTCTTATAAATATTCAATATGACATAAAAATCATCTCTATGTAGTTTTAAATCCTTTAAACCGAATTCAAAACATCCACACTATATTCAATGATAGTTAGAGAGTTAGGAAAATAGTGATCAGAATGGAAAATTACTATTAGAAAAAGATAAGACATATCTAATGGTAACCACATGATTATAACATAAAATGTTCAAAAAACAGGGAAATATTCTTATTGCCCAGAAAACTCTAAATTTCCAAACCTTGAATCCTTAAATCCTTAATAACCATAGAAAATATAAACCAAACAAAATTAATCAAACATGTGTCCCAAAGGGCATAACAATGTAGATCCAAATTTAGAAGATAATAGATATTTATTTTGATAAGGTTGATAAAGGCCTTGACCAAACATTTTTAAAAATATTTGAATTGTTTAGGTTATTTAACATTATTATTTTATATTTCACACTATTCCATTTACCATAGAAAATATTTTTTAACTATCATATCAATTTTTATAAAAAAGTAACATTTAATTATTAAAACATTTGGACATAATGATTCAATATTTGAAGAAAAATTATCATATTAATTTTAGAAAAGTGATAAAAAAACATTTTAAATTACTAAATGCATAATTAATTAAAAAATATATTGATAAATATAATTTATGATAAAAAATTTCATATATGAGATTTTAGATTAATATTTTTAATTATAATTTCTCCTATAAAATATATATTTGACCATAAAAAGGTGTTATGAATTTAAAATTCATATATATATTGGAAAAAATTCATAAGAGTCATGTTTTTTGTAAAAATGGTCTTTTTCACTATTCACTTTAAGATCAATCCTTCTAAAAAAATACATAAGATTAATATTTAGTTATTATTGTTATTATATGTTATAAATAGAATTTATTTATTACAAATTAAAATAATAAATTTAAGATATTTATCATTAATATAAAATAATAATTTTTTTTATTAAACTACTTTTATTGGAAATTACTTTTATGCTTATTAAATATTCTTCTGTAATTATTCATAATAATAAGTATATAAAATTTTAAAATATTGATTTCATAAAAAAAATTTAACAGAATGAAAGAATTTACTAGATACATGGATTAAATTGATAAAATAGTATTAAAAGGGGCCTTTTTCATAATTTTGTTATTAGTATATGAAACCACTTTTTCAAGAACTATAACAAACTTGTCAAAAATAATTTTTTTCAATAAGATTTACGGTCTATTAAGGTGTACTGTAGAGTTTTGATAGATCTATAGAACATAGTATTTATTTATGGAGGAATATTTTACAAATATATGGATCCTTACATTATTTAATGAAATATTAGTTATCATTCCATCCAAAAAGATACTTATAATAATAATTTAATTTTGAATCAAAATCTTATTGATATTATTGGTATAAAATCATAAATTAATAGTTCATATTATAAAACTAACACACAAAAATAAAAAATTACAATCAATCAACAGATTGATGAACGAAAATTTGAATTACCATTTTCTATAGATGATTGTCTTCACAGTGAACATTTATCCCATAATGGTGTGTCATTGACTCATATTGGGATTAATAATTTAACATGGGGAACTAATATATGTGTTTTATGGAGGATTATTTGATACAAAATCATGTTTGTGATCTATAAATACATGTTCATTCAATTATTTTCAATAATAAAGAGATTATTAAACAATATTTAAACATGTAATATTTTTTGAATCCCCACGTATTGGTATTTTGGTTGGAGATGAGGTAGTGGACTCTACACTAAGATGCAGTGAAAAAATAATCATGAATAATTATATTATGTAAATTTTAGATTTCAAAAGGATTGTTGTATTAATATAAAAGATTTTATATCTGTATTGCTGAAAATTTGATCTCTTTAGTGATTAAATGATGAAATCTAGTATGATATGTTAAATTAAAATAGAGAAAAATATAATATAGTAAATAATATTATTATTGATTTTGAAGGATTTATAATATATTAATATTATATTTTTTAACATTAACTGATGTATTTAATTATTCAAAATATAATTATGACTACATCTTCTGATTAATATATTAAATTTGGGATAACAATAATTGTTCTCTTAAAAATATAGGTAATTAAGAAATGTTTGTACTTCTTAAATTTAAAAAATTCTCTTTCTTAATTAAATAATATTGTGTATTAAATTTCTATGTTGTATGTGGAATAAAAATTTTCTATTCATGAAATTGATGATGATAAGAAAAAGTGGAATAATATGATATTCTTCTTTGAAGTAAATTTTAAAATTTTAAAATTATGGATCTCCAAGAAAAGATAACACAAATTAAGTGGAATTAATTTACTGTGACTTAGTTTGTTATAGGGAGTATGGGGAAGGGATGTGATTAATGAATATTTGAAGAACCCCATTTTTTGTAGTTATATTACGTAATATTGTATATTTATATCGATAATCACATCTTCATCCTATAAAAAATTAGTGTATTTTTTATTGTATGTTCAAAAGTTATTTTTTTTCTATTGAGGTTTTATAAATATATTTTTATTAAATTTAGAATATAGAGTTATAATATGGACTTCCTCAATAATAAACTATGTTTTATTATTTTTTTCTCATGAATAAAAATAAGTGGATATGTTATTAAACTGTAATAAAAAAGATAAATTTAATTATTACCATCATATATGTTTAATGATTTTAGAAGATAAAAAAATTGATATTATTGAATATTAGGGAGCAATTTTTTCATCAATAATTTGTATGATTAATGATCATAGTACAATTCAGTACCATTTGGGGTCATTCTAGGAAATTAAAGCTATCCAATACACATAGTAGCACATTTTATATAATTTCATAATCAAGTAATAGGGAATATTTAAGTATTTGTTCTGCTTCTCAATATGTCATTGTTATAATTATAGGGTTGGGGATGAAGTATAATTATTAAATGGGAAGCTAACATAAAGGGTGATCTTAATGGATTCAGGAGTTTTTTTTCATATTATAAATTAAAGATTTTCTCTTTTTTTAAATGAATAATTTTTTTCTATAATATAGAGATAAAACCAACCTTATTGTTAGTTCAAATTGGGATTACCCATGTGGATCTAATAAGTTACAACATGAAATATTCTAGAGTCTACTATTTTATATCATGATTCTAAATGTTAAAATTTGATCATCAATTATAATGGGAAATTGTTTTATTCAAATCTATCTAATTTGGTCCACAATTTTTTTATTCTTCTATAATTTTTTTAAAATTAATGTTATTTTCATTACTTAAGTTTTTCATCATGAGTAAGATGTTGATAAAATTGATGGATTAGTGATTTCTATTATTGGTACATTTGAGTTGAAATTGGTAGTGCCATAATGATACTTTTCATTTGAACATGTAACATTACCATGCCACGTAAAAATCATTTCGGGTTTAGTTACTCTTTTTATTGAATTTCCCATACTCATCCAAATCAACACGGCAAGGAAGTGATATCAGGTGGTTAACAGGTTATTTCAAGTGAATAAAATTAGAATTTTATTGTTAGTTTTGTGTTGAAAAATATAAGATATCTTTCAAGAATTCTGTTGTAAATGAACTAAATTATAACACATGAAGTAATTAATGTTTTAAAAATATATTATTTTTATTTTCTTCTACATAAGGACATTTAAATAATATAAACCTTTATTTTCATTTTTAATTGGATAAAACTACATAAAAAGAACTTATAGGTGTATTAGGACTTCGAAATAGAAATTATATGGTCCATGTTATATTTCATTTTAATGAAATTATCAATTATATTTTTTTAAACACCATGAATAATCACATAATTAATCAAATATATCTTATTAAATAACTTTTATTATATTTTATACTAATCTATTTTCATGAATTCTAATTGGTGTATTCTCATAAAATGAAAAAACACTTATAATTCTAGGATTGTAATGGAAAATTCATAACATGTTTTTTATTTCAATAAAATAATAATAATAAATATAATTTTTCTTGAATATATTTTTCTCTTTATAACAAAATAATTTGTTATATTGAATGTAATTTTACCACAATAACACAATATATATATATTATATATAATAGGAATAATTTTTTTAGAAAAAATAATTTTATGAATTAAGGACATTACATATGATATATACAAATAGTAATTTGGGGTTCCATTAATATTTGATCATTTTATGGTTTTTAAGGACATTTCACTAATAGAATCCTATATAACATTTCTATGAGTAGTTTAATATAATTATCTAATACAATTATTTAAATATACAATAATAAAATTGTTGAGACTAATTTTTATAATTGTATTTTCATATAATTATGACAGAAAATCCAATTATTGAACATTAAATTTTTTAACTATAAACATTTGAAAATTATTAATCATCATGAAAATATTATGAATGAGAATAATTAGACTTGGTCATAATTTAATATTTAATTATATATTTATTATATATTTATATCCATAAAACATACTTCTATTTAGGTGTAATAATATAATTTATGATGAAATGTAGACATATTTCATATATTTGAATTGTATCAATCATGATGATTACACAAAAATTAAATGGTGGAAGAAATATTTTTTCATTTTGTAATCCAACTAAAATAGTTGTATAAATATATATAATTGAATTATTGATAATACAATAAAGTCAATTTTTTGGAGTGTCCAATGAAATTATTTTAATACTTTAAATTTTTCACATCATAATTATTGTTATGCCAACCCATATTATATTCTCCAAAATAAATACAAAGCATAGGGAAATGGATCAAATTAATTATATAACTAACTCACTAGAATAATCCATAGATTTTTTACTCTTGAAATATTTATTAAAAATAATATGTAAATGTAAAATATATTATTTTGTTTGGAAGTAATTTAATGGTAAAATAAAATTGATTGTTTTAAAATATAATTATACTGACTTGAATAATATAGAAAATTTATTTTGTAAAATTTATTCAAAAAATTATGGCTATTGGAAAATTAAAATTAATATTAGATATACAAGGAAATTGTTTTATGTTTTTTAGAAATTAATATCATGTTTCATAAACATATTTACATAAATTTACCACACATTGATTTATAAATAATAAAAAAATAAAATAATCATAATGATAAATATTGAAAATAATATTATCAAAATTTAAATTTCATTCTTTATTTTATTGTTTATTCATTATTAATCATTCACTGATTTTCAAATGTATCAACAACTTCCTTCTAAAAAATAACCATGTAGATTTTTTAGGTAAATTTACCTCTTTTTTAGTCACTATTGAAAATATAATTTTTAATATTTACTTGATTATGAAAAAAATATTTCTTAATTATAAGATAAATAATATATTTATTAATATAATATAATTTAAAAAAGTATATGTTGTATAACATCCTGCCTTTTTGTCACATAAACTTTCATTACATTATACAAAATTGAGGATCTTTAAGGTTTAGTGTCTTGGAAACCAGGAACTTAATACATGAAACAAAATAAACATTCTTCTTAAACACATGAAAGGCTTATCCTTATGTTCATCCTAGGTTCATTACTACATCTCATAACCTGGGTACATACATCAAATTAAAGGGTGAGTAGAAGGCCCAGTAAGGGAAACAAGGGAAACATTTAACATGTGAACATGAGATACATCAATAACGTCTTGAAAAGAACTTTAAGGCATGAGAATGAAATCATGAGGCATATCATAATAAAAATAAAGTATTTCATAATTTGTATATGTGGCTACAAAAATTAACAAAGACAATCATTTCCATTTCACCAAGGTCCATCCCCAAGGTGTCAATAAAAATTACCAATGTTATTCACCAAGGTATCAGTCTAAATGGTCATCTCTAGAGATTAAGTCTTTACCCAATGTATTGGAGCGCTATCAGGGCACACCCTTAAATTTATATTTATTATCATGTTATCCCCACATATCATCATCAATAATTTCATAAACAACCCATATAACATAAAATAAATGGGTTTCATTTCATAATCATAATGTTTTATAAACTTCTTTAAAGACATGATCATTATGTCACTTTAAACCCACGGAAAGGGAAAGCGGGTCTCATTTATGTAAATACCAGACTTTAAAATAGAAAATTTTGTTATATGTTTTAATACCCATTTAGAAGATATTTCTTTGATTATTCACTTAATAAAATAAAATTTCAGGATAAGAGAGATACATTTTGAGATGGAAATTCTGTAGCATAATGACTATGTTTTGGGGTTTTAGAAAACATTAAAAAGAGTGGGTACATGGGTCACCCACACATAAATGATCCATAAAACAGTATACGGACATAATATAAATGTTATAAGAACATGTTAATGAATTTTTAATGATATACCATATGAAATAAAAAACATATAAGGAAGACAAAAATAAGATTTCGCTTATGAAAATTTGGCAGCCTAAAAGCGTCACTTAAACATCAAAAAATGAATTGATGAGACCAAATTGGGTCTCTCATCATATTAACATAAAAGATCAGTATGATAGATATAGATATAATACCCCAACATAATAATATGGAACATGAAAGACATTACATGAAAGTAGAACTTTGAAAAAATGAGAAAGGTGAACGAATCCCTTAAAATTTTGGCAGCCTAACGGCGCCACATAAAACTTCAAAATACTGAATTGAAGAGATAAAATAGGGTCTCTCATAATATTAACATAAAAGATCAGTATGATAGATATATATATCATACCCCAACAAAATAAAAAGGAATTTGAAATACTCGACATGAAAGAAGAACTTTGACAAACGAGAAAGGTGAACAAATCCCTTAAAAATTCGGCAGCCTAACGGCGCCACATAAAACTTCAAAATACTGAATTGAAGAGATAAAATAGGGTCACTCATCATATGACCATAAAAGATCAGTATGATAGATATATATGTCACACGCTAACATAATAAAAATGATATTTAAATACTTGACATGAAAGTAGAACTTTGAAAAATGAGAAAGATGAAAGAATCCCTTACAAATTCAGCTGCCTAACGACGCCACTTAAAAATTCAAAATACTGAATTGAAGAGATCAAATAGGGTCTCTCATAATATGAACATAAAATATCTGTATGATAGATATAGATATCATACCCCAACATAATAAAAAGGAACTTGAAATACTTGACATGAAAGTAGAACTTTGAAAAATGAGAAAGGTGAAAGAACCCCTTAAAAATTCGGCAGCCTAACGGCGGCACTTAAACATTCGTAAAACGAATTTATGAGAGAAATATGAGTTCTATCATCATATGAACATTAAAAGGGAAGTAATAGAAATATAAAAGAACATCCTCCAACATATGAACATGGATCATCAATGAAATGACATAGAAGATAGTACTTGGAAAGAAAGAGAGAGGTAGAATCCATTACCTTAAAACGTAACTCTTAAAACTCAAAGTATGGGACCTTGAGTGCTTGGGGGCACCTTGGGAGGACACCTTGGGAGGTAGTGTGACCAGAGCGTTGTTGGGGGAGATTTGGGAGTCGCATGGATGAGAGGATGGCTTGTTATTTATAGGGAATGTGAGGGGACAAGTCATTAATTGCCAAGGGACACCTCATTGGTGGTTTTGGCAAAACCATGGGCTTTCCAATGGTATTTGCCCATGGTATTGGCCACATGCGTCCCCCCATACAATAATTCATCACCTTTTGTCATCCAAACATTAAAATATCTCATGACATCGTCATGAAAAAGTTATGTTGTCATTAAACATACCGAAACCCTAAAACTGTATTTTCACTATTCATCGAAAATTCAACATTCTCAAAAAATCCCAAAAGTTAACCTTAACTAAATATTGATTCTCTGATTTAAAAAATGAACTTCATTTTATAAAAATAATTTTCTAAATATTTTTAATTTAAATTTTAAATAAAAAACACTATTCACCAGAAAAAACTAATACTTGACTAATAATTTATGAGACCGTTATTTTACCATTTTATTGAATCACATTACATAATCAAGGTGCCAACATTATATTAATACTTTCTTTATGTGAGATTACTAAACCATTTGGTCACATTACTAATCCTAAGCATAAAATCAGTATTAATAATTTACTATTCATCAAAAATTTAGTTGATCTTATTAGACTCTAAATTTCGTACTGAACATAATTGTAGAAGACCATTTTTTAAAAATGAATACATATTTTTAATTATTTAAGGTTTACATAAACATTTTTAAAATATCCTTTCTCTAAAATTCATAAACAATATGCATACTATATTTATCCGGATATTTGAAATTTCATAAACATCATCATAAGAAAAAATCAAAAATTTTATTTAAAAAAATGATAACAAAAGGAAGTTATGATCTCATTACATAGCCCCTAATCACACCAGTATAGGACCTAAGTGTAAGGTGTGCTAAGGTGAGAGAATCCGAGAGAGGCTCGACCAACATCGCATGAGTAGTAATTTCTATCAGTTTGATCTTCTCGCGAAGGTGATTCTATTCTAGCTTCACACTATGAAGTTCGGCTTGGGTTTGGTCCAGAGCAAAGCCCAGCGGTGATACCTCCTTCCCAATTTCTGTTGATGGGATCCGATTGGCCCGAGACTGCTGGATGAGGCCACCGAATCTCCTTTCTATATTAATTAACCAAGGTCACTTGTATTTAGAGAAAAAAGTTGCAACATTTAGTTTTCAATGGTCATACTGACTAACGGTAATATAATAGTCAAAACCCAATAGTCTCATTTTTATTATACTCATGTTATCAAATTAAATAGATTTGTTGAGTATGAAAAATAATATAACACACAAAATTAGGAAACAATATTTATTCAAAATTTCTGGTCGTTACAATATTCCCCCCTTACGAAATTGCATCCTCGCAATTTTTAAAATTGGATTTTGAAATTCCATTGAATGTCCCTCATCGGAAAATGAGTCAGTAACACTATTACTTTAAAAGAATGAAAAGGAATTACAAAGGCCACCCGAGTTAACCCATACTAGGATTCCATGCAGGAAAACATGGATATGGAAGAAAAAACAAAGGGTCAAGTTCTGAGGGAGAGTGATAGAAAACATGATCCAGAGAAAGTTAACAATAAGAAAATCACAAACTTATGATGTGTGTAAATGGTCTTTTATTACCCAGTAGGAAACGTTAACAGAAATTTTTTTTGTTTTAAGTTCCTTTTCATAGTTTTGAGGAATTCATTTACTACATAGAATAAAACATAAGGAAATATACCTACCTTCAAGTAGAGTTTCATCCTTTATTAGGTCTCTATCAAAACTAATCTTTTCTCCAAATGATGAGCATTCAAAACTACATGGTCTCGTCAAAGCAAAAGAATCATCTTCTAGGAAATCAAATAATCCACCAAAGATTAAATATATATTTCTTCTATTATCCCAAAAAAATAGAAAGGGTAAGATAAAAAAAACTCTTCAAAAATAAAGAATCCCATAGGAAGGGAAACTTCTTTAAATCTTCCAAATTCCATGGTACTACCCAAAGCTCATCATAGACCATTCCATAAATAGTTGTCCTTAAAATTCATCAAAATAAATCAAACTATGATTGAATCCCAAATACAAGAAGGATTTGATAACATAGTCTTCCAAAATAAACATCATTGTTCATCTCCAAACAACATAAACCACTCCTAACATCTTATAACAAAGTTAGCTAACATAAACATATTTTACCCGAGATAGGTTAATCATCTCCATAAGTAACCTAAATTACTATAAATCTGCATTAAATTCATCAATTCTTCAAAATATATGTCAACCTTTACTCCTCAACAAAAAATACAGTAGTAATCTATTTACCTCGATCATATAGGTTCCCCAAAATAGTAAACGTATTCCAAAATAATAATCATCTTTTAATCCCCTAATCATCTCTGTCATATTAATACAGAAATCGTCGCATTTCCTATCACATTGGTTGTTGGGGCATGGTCTTCCATTTTCCACCATTTACTAAGAAAATAAAGTATAATTAGGGGCTTAAATACTTAGCCAATAATAATGAAAAGGAACACAAATCATATAAGGATAACTTGCAGAAGAAAATTATACACTAACTTGTGATCCCCAAGGTTTAAACTAGGTTATCCATGATCATATATTTTTATGTGAATCTTTATTTTATTTTATCTTTGTTCCTTTAATAATGGTTCATACTAATCTTATGAATTTACCAAAGCATATCCACCGTGTGTGTCATAACCAAGAGTGCAGCAAGGCCTGTTGTCGTGTACCATTTCCCATTCAAGTCTAGCTCAAAGCGGTGTTTTTGGGTTTTACCCCTATGTACATATGTGCTAGAGCAACCTCTACCTGCTCGTATCCAGACAAGGATGTATTTACTTGGAAACCGTTACTCAATACTCACCAAAATACTAGGAAGATTTCCTATATTTAAACTTTTCTATAGGATTCTTCCTAAGGTTTTCATATCCTAATTTCCATAAATAACTAAACCATACTTTGATACCAACTATAACATCCCGCCTTTTTGTCACATAAACTTTCATTACATTATACAAAACTGAGGATCTTTAAGGTTTAGTGTCTTGGAAACCCGGAACTTAATACATGAAACAAAAAAAATTCTTCTTAAACACTTGGAAGGCTTTTCCTTATATTCATCCTAGGTTCATTACTGCATCTCAAAACCATGGTACATACATCAAAAGAATGGTTGAGAAGAAGGCCCAATAAGGGAAATAAGGGAAACATTTAACATGTGAACTTGAGATACATCAATAAAGTCATGCAAAGAACATTAAGGCATGCGAATGAAATCCTGAGGCATATCATAATAAAAATAACGTATTTCATAACATGAAGATGTTTCTACAAAATTTAACAATGAAAATCATTTCCATTTCACCAAGGTCCATCCCTAAGGTGTCAATAAAAATCACCAAGGTTATTCACAAAGGTATCAGTCTAAATGGTCATCTCTAGAGATTTAGTTTTTACCCAATGCATTGGAGCTCTATCAGGGTGCACCCTTAAATTTGTATTTATTATCATGTGAGCCACATATATCATCATTAATGAATTCATAAAAAACCCATATATAATAAAAGAAATGGGTTTCATTTCATAATCATAACATTTTAAAAACTGCTTTAAAGACATGATCTTTATGTCACTTTAAACCCACGGAAAAGGAAAGTGGGTCTCATTTATGTAAATACCAGACATTAAAATAGAAAATTTTGGTATATTATTGAATACCCATTTATAATAAATATCTATGATTATTCACTTAATAAAAGAAAATTTGAGGATAAGAGAGAGACATTTTGATATGGAAATTCTGCAGCATAACGGCTATGTTTCGAGGTTTTAGAAAACATTAAAAAGAGTGGGGACATGGGTCACCCACTCATAAATGATCCGTAAAATAGTAGAGGGAAATAATATAAAGGGTATAAGAACATTGTTATGAAATTTTAATGATATACCATATGAAATGAAAAACATAGAAGGAAGAAAAAAATAATATTTCTCTTATGAAAATTCAGCAGCCTAAGGACGCCACTTAAACATCAAAAAATGAGTTGACGAGATCAAATAGGATCACTAATAATATTAACATAAAAGATAAGTATGATAGATATAGAGATCATGCACCAAAATAATAAAAAGTAACGTGAAAGACTTTACATGAATGTAAAACTTTGAAAAATGAGAAAGGTGAATGAATCCCTTAAAAATTCGGCAGCCTAACGGCGCCACTTAAACCTTCAAAATACTGAATTGAAGATACCGAATAGGGTCTCTCGTCATATGAAAATAAAATATCAGTATGATAGATATAGATATCATACCCCAAAAAAATAAAAAGGAACTTGAAATAATTGACATGAAAGTAGAACTTTGAAAAATGAGAAAGGTGAACGAATCCCTTAAAAATTCGGCAGCCTAATGGCGCCACTTAAAACTTTAAAATACTGAATTGAAGGGATAAAATAGGGTCTCTCATAATATTAAAATAATATATCAGTATGATAGATATATATATATCATACACAACATAATAAAAATGAACTTGAAATACTTTACATGAAAGTAGAACATTGAAAATTGAGAAAGGTGAAAGAATCCATTAAAAATTCGGAAGCCTAACGGCGCCACTTAAAACATCAAAAAACTGAATTGAAGAGATCAAATAGGGTCTCTCATCATATTAACATAAAATATCAGTATGATAGATATATAGATAATACCCCAACATAATAAAAAGGAACTTGAAATACTTGACATGAATGTATAACTTTGAAAAATGAGAAAGGTGAAAGAATCCATTAAAAATTCGGCAGCCTAATGGCGCCACTTAAACATTATTAAAAAGAATTGATGAGAGAAAGAGGGGGTCTCTCATCATATAAACATGAAAAGGGAAGTAATATTAATATAAAATAACATCCTCCAACATAAGAACATGGAGCATAAAAGAAATGACATAAAAGAGAGTACTTGGAATGAAAGAGAGAGGTATGATCCCTTACCTTAAAACATAACTCTTAAAACTCAAAGGTTGGGACCTTGAGGGCTTGGGGGAACCTTGGGAGGACTCCTTTGGAGTTAATGTGACCAGAGCTTTTTTGGGGGACAGTTTGGAGTCGAATGGATGATAGTATGGCTTGGTATTTATAGGGAAAGTGAGGGGACAAGACATTAATGGCCAAGGGACACCTCATTGGAGGTTTTGGAAAAACCATTTGCTTGCCCATGGTATTTTCCCATGGTATTGGACACATGGGTCCCCCCATAAAAAATTCATCACCTTTGGTCTAAAAACCCTTAAAATATCTCATGACATCATCATGACACAGTTATGATGTCATTAAACATACCAAAACCCTAAAACTGTATTTTCACTATTCATCGCAAATTCAACATTCTCAGAAAAATCCCAAAATTTCACCTTAACCAAATATCGATGATATGATTTCAGAAATGAACTTCATTTTATAAAAATAATTTTCTAAATATTTGTAATTTAATTTATAAATAAAAAACACTATTCACCCGACAAAACTATTACTTGACTAATAATTTATGAAACTGTTATTTAACCATTTTATTGAATCACATTACTTAATAAAGGTTCCTAGATTATAATAATACTTTCTTTAAGTGAAATTACTAATCCATTTGGTCACATTACTAATCCTAAGCATAAAATCACTATTCATAATTTTCTATTCATCAAAAATTAAGTTGATCTTATTAGACTCTAAATTTCATACTGAACATAATTGTAGAAGACCATTTTTTGAAACTAATTACAAATTTTTAATTATTTAAGGTTTACATAAACATTTTTAAAATATCCTTTCTCTAAAATTCATCAAAAATATGCATACTATATTTATCTGGACATTTGAAAATTCATAAACATCATCATAAGAAGATTTCAAAAATTTTATTTAAAACAATGTATTACACAAGGAAGTTATGGTCTCCTTACATTTCCCCTTATCACACCAGCATAGGACCAAAGTGTATGGTGTGCTAAGGTGAGAGAATCTGAGGGAGGCTCGAACTACATCGCACGAGTATCAATTTCTATTAGTTTGAACTTCTCACGAAGGCGATTCCATTCTAGCTTCACATGATGAAGTTCAGTTTGGGTTTGGTCCAAAGCAAAGCCCAATGGTTCTACCTCCTTCCCAAGTTTCTTTAGATGGGATTAGATTCACACGAGACTACTAGATGAGGCAATCGAATCTCCTTTATAAATTAATTAACCAAGGTCACTTGTATTAAGAGTCAAAAGTCACAACATTCAGTTTTCAACGGTCATACTGACTAACAGTCATATAATAGTCAAAACCCAACAGTCTCAATTTTATTATTCTCATGTTATCAAATGAAATAGTTTTGTTGAGTATGAAAAATAAAATAACACACAAAATTTGGAAATAAGATTTATTCAAAATTTCGGGTCGCTACATGTAGAAAACTGAATTATTCATTTATATTATATCAAATATATTAAAAATAATATTTTAGTAAATAATATAATGGCTTCACATGATTCATAACTTCATATAAATACTAATTTGAAGCAAAAATTATATGAATATAATGGTAGGTATGTGGTTACCCTAATATTATTTCTCTATAATAGAATTAATTTCATTATTACATTGTTCTATAATTGATATGAAATAATATGAATCAATTAAGTCTTTACCAAAATTGTGTACATATTTAATGTCAATTATGATAGGTTACTTATTTACTATATTATTGTTTTTGTCTCCCTCAATAATAATCAATACTAATTCAATAGAGTAGTATTATAAATTTAAATATTTCTTTATGTGTTTGTAA
The DNA here is from genome assembly GCA_963277665.1 of Viscum album. NCBI lineage: Eukaryota > Viridiplantae > Streptophyta > Magnoliopsida > Santalales > Viscaceae > Viscum > Viscum album. Next base: position 677,033,828 of record OY728126.1, on the reverse strand, counting down.
AAATTACAGCATCAAATTGAAAATCATGTTTCCTACCTACAAGTTTTTTGGAACTATTTTCTGTTCCAACCTCATTTCATATATATAATAAGTATTATAATTTACATCAATTGGTTGTAGTTTTTAATTTTATAAATCAATAAATTTTCTTTCCATTATCATATTATTCCCATTTAACGTATATGACACTCCAATGATGTGACTCAATGGATTGTATCCTCCATTATTACATGGTAATTAATCATTGACATGTTTTTGAAGACTTCATGAAAACATTTAGCATTGCTCATATAGATTCAAACACACCATCATCTTATTCTCAAACACGGAAATAACATTTTGGAATTTCACATCCAGTGATATATTTTTGAATATATTTTAGATTCCAGTTCAATTTCCATTTGAGGTAGTGAATGACATTAGTAAACATTTTAGTTCCCTTACACCAATATATGATACTAGAGTTTGATCTATTTTTTATAAATAAAAACAGTAATGTTTTATTATAATACATTTTATTCTCATAGGTCCATATTAGATTTCAACCATCCTTATTATCAATAAACCATAAATTTATTCTTTAAATAGTAACATTTCCATTTACTTCCATAATAGTATATGATTCACTATATTCATCACTGGGGAGAAAAAACATTAATTTTTTTAATGAAAATTCTTAGTTTAATCTGGAACATAAATTCCAAAAAAACAATTATAACCCCATCATACAATCATATATAAAATATTAATATTTATAAATTTCATGTATTGAACACACCATAACTATATCTACCCTGACATACAAATCAAATCACTAATTATTGAAAATATGATTATTATTTCCATTACTATAAAATTACAGTTATGGGAGGTGTTAAACATTTATAAATCAGAATACCAACAACATCAAGTTATAAATAAGGATGTTATATTATGGAATACTAGTTTCCACCAATATAACTAATGAAAATATAATACATGATATTATTCCACACAATATAAATAATTTAACATCACATAAACTATAAAAAAATAATTTAGAAGTATTTTTTATACTCCGATCATTCTATCATTAGATATATTACAATGTGAATTAGTTAATTCTTCCTAAAAAAACTTCTTAAATAAACCTACTGATTAGAAAACAGCATTCTGCAAGTGTAATTATACTTAATCGGATCAACCTCTATCTAATCACATGTCTATTGAGAAAATATAATTATGAATAACTGAACGATAAAAACACAAACCCAACACTATTACTCTTAAAATGAAATAAAATTAAAATTAATAAAAATCATTGATGTCCCCCAATAACTTAAATTATATCTCATTCCATGGATATATATGTTATTTTTAATCATGGGACACCACACCGAAAAATTTTATTTATAAATTAATAGGACCCTCATAAAGAAAATATTATTTATTATTTACCACATCTTGTAATGTAAGTTGTTCAAACTCTATCTGAAATATCACAATTCCACATATATAATTACATCATATTAATCTCATCGTTTGATCATATTTTTCATGAAAACATCCTTATCATCATATCATCATTATCATCAAGTCATATTTATCAACATATAATGGGAGAGTGAAGGGATAATTCATTATTCAACCAATGTTATTAAAAACTATCAATGGTCGGTGTTGGATTCAATGTTAAGGATGCTACAATTATTTTAATATGATAAATTATATTAAATAATTATCTCACAATGAGGGATTGTATGTAATAAACTATTTTAAATCAAATTATTTTTTTGTCATTTTCAAAATTATCATTCTTTATCGTATATTTTGTCATCATTGACTCATGTATTATCAAAATATAATGTCATCAATATTATTATCTAAATTTAAAATATCATTTACTTAGGTACTATAAATATGATAATTTTCTCTCAAAACAATATTAAAAAATTAATAATCTCAAACATACATCAGGTTCTATGAAAATATATATCAATTTTATATAATAAAATATTATAATATCATTTACCTAGTAATAAGATCATTTGAACAAAATTCATCTAAAAATTTATATTATAAGTATATATCGAACATAAAAACATTGAATACAAATTAATTAAAATAATAAGAAAAAGTTACACCATAATAGCTGAAGGTCCATATAAAATTATAAAAATCTTCCAAATATGTTTCATTAACATTGTGAAAACCACATGAATTTAGAAAACTAATATTCTTATAATATCTATATCATATTAACCTTAATTTTACAAGGAATCATTACGTATAATATTTATCATCATAACTCATATAATAATAAATCACTTATACAATATTTATCTTACATCAAATTATTATAATGATAAAAATTGAATTTTAATGTTCCCCATCAGAATTTCATAACAATAATAAATATAATTTTAAAAAAAATGTTTCCCATCATATAATACAAATAATCACCCATTATCAACTAATATATTGTAACATATCTAGTAATTTATTTGAAATTTTGAAACCATATAACAATATAAAAAATCATTATATGCCAAAATTGAAATTAATTAATAGTTTCAGTCATCTATAATTTTTTAACAATATATAATTTAGTATTTTGATCAAATAAATGTCAATATATGTGTCATAAAAATATATATAATCAATCCATGTCATAAAATATTTATCCCATGATATAATTAATTAATAATTTTTACATTTCATATTTTTTACATAGATATGAATATATGTATTTTAACTTTTCATTTATCATAATAAATTTGAATTTTATATATTTCGTTTATTAATGAAATTAATTTATTATAACTAATTGAAATATCATTGAAGATATAGATTAATGATAATTTCTAAATAAAATATTCACAAGGAATAATATAATATAAATGATTAAATATATTTCCTAATGAAATTTATAATATAAACTAGGTAAATTACCGAAGATAAAATATTGATCTCTGTGATTAAAATTGATATGAAATATATATATTATCCACATTATTTGGATTGAAATCATGAAGATGGTTCACATTTCTAGTATCAAATGTTGATATTATCAATGAATTATTTCATTAGGAATCTAATAGAGTTTAATATGATAACAGAAGATAAGAGATTGAGGGATTCAAGACATGATATAAGTGTGTTTGTATTTTGATCATTGTTCACTATGTGATTGAGAATATGGGCCATTATTTATATATAAAAAAACTATACACATAATACCTAATTATTTTTTGAATAAATATATAATACTTATATACACAGACACATTAACACACACCCACACATATAGACACACACACATTTGTCAACATAAATCATATGTTTGTTTGATTTAGCATAAGTGAACAAAAAATAGATATATTTAATTTTTTTAACCCTAACATGAATATGATTTCCCACCACCATGAATCGATATTATATAAATATATAAAATATAAATTTACACTAGTACATGTTATATATAAATAGTTAAAAAAAGTATACAGGGTAACAAATTATCCTTGATATTCTGTTATACCAGAAAAGTGGACCATAAACAAAGAGTACAACCTCCAATTAACTCTCATTTGAGACCTATTTTTAAAGTCATATAGTTATCTCAGGGACTTATTTAACATTATTTTGTGTCTAATTAGGTTAATTCTATATGATTTTGATAATATTTTATTACATTTCAATAATTTGGACATTTAAAAATTGAAACATGTTCACCAACATACACATATCACATGGTTACAATAATAATTATATATATATATATATATTTGTGAATAGAATCCAAAGAGTTGAAATATAAAATGATTTCCTACAAAATATAGTTAAATTATTTATCTAATTTGATAAATTCTACCCAATTCCAACATCTAATATTGTCTTATTTCACTCTATAACCAAGAGAAGTTATGATATACAAACCATATAGTGGCCCATATTTCTTGATAACATCTATCATTTTGTGTTTTAGGATATTTTTAATCCCTCTTTATGTGAATGGTTGAATAAATGTGGCCTCCTGATGAAAAAAATAGATGGACATATGTCACGACCCGACCTCGGGGCCCGTGCCGTGACTACCCCAAGCCCGCCTTCCATAGGCCAGGGGCTGGAGACTAGCACCAAGGCGTAAAATCCCGGTAAACTGGGAAGGCATTGCCTTTAAAAGTAACAACCACCACAGAGTCATCAAGCGGAAAGTAACTACAAAGTGCAGAAAAGTAAAGGGGGCCGGAATACAAGCCCAACTGAAAGTACAACTGAAAAGTAAAGAACAGCAACTGAAGAAAAGACGGCGGCCTCGTGTCGTCCACTGGCAATCCCACCTGAAGGGTGGGTACAGATAGCCTCCAGGCTCCTCGGGTCCCACATCCGCTCCGAGCACGTCCCGCCCAGTGTTCCACCTCCAGGTACCGTCCTGCTCCACGCCCCAACCGTGATCAGCGATGTCCGTCGTCTGCATCCAACACAACAAGGTGCGGGCATAGCCCGTGCAGGGGTGAGTATAAGCTACTCAGTAAGGACCCCGAGACACCCGAAGGTCTCCCGAAATCCACAAAGGATATAGCACAAAAGAAAGATGCAATCACGAAGTAACATCTGACTCGACTTAGGTATATGCCCATACATATACCTAAGTCCCCACTTCTAGCTCTGCTCACGAGCTCAAGAACAACTCAATCCACACAGGAAAGGAAGACTCAGATCCACAAGAAGAGTAAACAGTAAATCCACAAAGGATAGTTCAACACAATCCACAAAGGAGAGTAACATAAGATTCAGCTCAACCAGGTATACTTTTTCAGATGACGTCAAAGATGATCACTGATCCATCTAAGTCGTCGGACCCACGAAGGATCGATAGGTACTAACCCCCGCAAAAGACCCACGTAGGATAGGGCTCACACAGAACCTGTAGGCAGTGGCTCACACAGAACCGGTAGTAAGGACCCACATAGGATCGGGCTCACACAGAACCTGTAGCACTGATCCACGTAGGATCGCTGAGTGTAGTAGTCGACGCAGTCCACTGAGGATCTCTGCACAGTCGTCGCCGCAGTCCACGAAGGATCTCTGCTCTGCCGTCGTCGCAGTCCACGGAGGATCTCTGCTCTGCCGCCGAAGTCACAGCCAGCGCTAGGGTTCCCGCACATAGCGAGCTCGTTTTGGAGGGTCCGCTCCACGAGCCGAGAGGCTGATACATCAACTGACACGTAGTACGAAGTTGATGTATCCAAAAGTTCCGTATCGACAACAGGATCTCAACGCAACAGACGGCGCGTCAATCGGACGCCCAGTCTGAGAGTTATTGGCATTTTCGTCCCAGGGGCCCGGTTGGTTTTTAGGGCAAAACCAACCCGACCGTACTCCGCCTGTGTCCGATCCTCGGGCGGAGTATGCCAAAAGTTCTGTCTCACTTAGAGGAAACTACGACAGCTGACGGTACGTCGATCGGACGTCCGCAGCTCAAGTTATGAGCGTTTCCGCTCCGAGGGCCCGGTTGGTTTCGTGTACGAACCAACCCGGCCGAACCCAAAGTCTTCCAAAACCTTGAGTATAATATACCGAAACGTTCGTCTCAATCCAAGGATCGCTTAGCCGCTGACGGTTCGTCAATCGGAGGTCCCAGGCCCAAGATATGGGCAAAAGAACGAAGAAGGCCCGAAAACGGGGGTTCTGGGCCCGGGGCGACCCGGCCCGAACCCCCCCTGGGTCGGCCGAACCGGGTCGGCCCGACCCGGCGAGGCCGGGTCCGGTCCGGCCTGGGCGCGGCCCGGCCGACCGGACCGGCCGGCTCGGCTTCGGCCGACCGGCCGAATGAGCCGCCGCGGGTTTGACCCGCGGCTTTGGAGAAACGCGGCCCGCGCGGGCCGCGTGCTGGGTGGCCGGACCGCGGACGCGGTCCGGCGGTTCGCCGCCGCCGCGGCTCGGCCGCGGCGGACTCCTCCAGCGGTGCGCCGGGCGCCGCCGCACCGGCAACCCGCGCCGCCGCCACCTTCCGCGGGCCGCCGGAGTTGCTCCGGTGGCCCGTTTTGCCTCCCGTCTGCGCCGTTGCTCCTCCCGGGGGCCGACCTTCACTGCGGGATCAACAGATCGCCCCTGCCGCGCGGTTCGTCGTCGTCCGCCAAATCCGCACAACAAAAGATCGGCGGAGGGTTGCCGGGTCTTGTTCGTTAGACCCGCACCCTCCGCGTTAGTCATAAACTCAACGGGGGAAAAGGAAAAACCAATCAACAATTTTAAATAAATTAAAATTGTTTCGTGATCAGGTTCTTTATTTCAAAAGAATAAACACGGGAAAGAATTATCAAGAAAATAAACCCCTACCTTGTCGTCGTCGGACGTGAGGTCGTCGCGGAATCGCTCGTCGCGGAAGGGACGTTCGTCGCACCGCGGGAAAAACGTCGCGTCGACGATCTCCGGATCTAGAACAAACGGATTTAATTAATTAAATCCATTGTTATTGAAAATAAAAAGGGAGAAATAAACGATTCGTTTCTCACCTTAATTGCCGAACGAGGATCGGCCGCGGAAGAAGAGGCGTCGCCGAAGAACGTCGCGGGTAGAGCTCGTCGACGTCGCAGATCACGGTGTGCGTTGTCGAATTCCGGTCGCCGGCATTCTTCGCGTTCTTCGCGTTCTTCGCGTTCTTCGCGTTCTTCGCGAGGAGGGGAGATGATGAAACAAAGGTCCTCTCAAATCCTTTCAAAGGATTTTTAGGTTGGTCTTATTTTATAAACATGCCAACAAACGCAAAAGCGTAAGTAACGACCCATCAGTTCGTTGAATTAATTCAACGAGCGAAACAGCCCATTTAATTCACGAAATAAACCGCTCAATTAAATGGTCTGTTAAGAATTAAAGAAAACGCGTCGGTTGACTTTTCAGTTACTTTTACGGGTTTTCGCGGGTGCGTTACTTAGCGAAAGAAACGGCGGGGCTCGTGCGGGCCCCACCTCACAAATATCCTACCAAGGGGGTAGGATATTTCTGGATAACATCCTATCCAGTTCAACTCAGTTCAAGCCGTCTTTAAGTGGCTTCAAGTGGCTTCAAAGCAGCTTAAGTGAAATAAAATAAAGTTGCCACACAAACTTTATTTTATTTCTGACTTAAAGCCGCAAAATTTAAAAACCACGTCTGAGCAAACGCAACTCCGGAAGAGGCGTTTCTAAGCAAATTCCGGCGCTGCGATTTCATCGGTTCCCTCAGAATTCGATTCCGGGCATCGGTTCAAAAGATAGAAAAACCCGCTCGTCCGTTCACTGAACGTACCCGAGCCAATCTTCGGAAATTGATTCCGGGAACACCGGGACTCGGAATCAGGTTCCGTATGAAGCTGCGCTCTTGTAAAATTCCAAAGAAACTTAAGAAAAAAATTTCCTTGAAATTTGCGGGTCTTTACATTATTCCCACCTTAGGGCTTTACGTCCACGTAAAGATACATCAAAAACTAGGGGAACAAATGGGGGTACTGAGCACGCATATGAGCCTCCCGCTCCCAAGTGCTCTCCTGGAGGTTCCCGTGCTGCCATCTGACGCGCACAAGAGGAATCGACCGCCCACGTAGGACCCGCTCCTGTCGATCCTCGATCTCCACTGGGACCTCCGCAAAAGTCGCCCCATCGTCCACGTCCAGCTCCCCAAAGTCGATGATGTGCGTCGGGTCGTGCACGTATCTCCTCAGCTGAGACACGTGAAAGACGTCGTGCACCCGGTGCAACTGAGGTGGTAGAGCCAGGCGATAAGCCACCTCTCCTATCCTGCTGAGGACCTGGAAAGGCCCGATGAAGCGTGGAGACAACTTGCCGCCTCGGCCAAATCTCCGTAAACCACGTCGAGGTGAGACACGCAAAAATACGTGGTCGCCATCCTCGAACTCTAGTGGCCTCCGCCTCCTGTCAGCATATGACTTCTGCCGGCTCTGAGCTGTCCTCATCCTCTCCTGGATGATCTGGACCTTCTCTGTCGTGGCTCAGACCATCTCTGGTCCCACGAGTGCTGACTCCCCAGGGTCTGTCCAGCACAACGGTGATCTGCAGGGTCTGTCGTACAACGCCTCGTATGGTGCCATCCCGATGGTGGAGTGGTAGCTGTTGTTGTACGCGAACTCCACCAAGGGTAGGTGGTCCTCCCAGCTGCGACCAAAGTCGAGAACACATGCACGGAGCATGTCCTCGAGTGTCTGTATGGTCCTCTCCGTCTGACCATCCGTCTGAGGGTGGAAGGCTGTGCTCAGATGGAGCCGCGTCCCGAACGCCTCCTGCAACCCCTTCCAAAGCCGGGAAAAGCAAAATATTTCAATTCAACCCTTACTTTCTTCTCGTCGCGGGGCCATCCTGAAAATGAGAACAAGAGCACCATAGTCAGAACAGTATACCTGGTGAGCTGGCACAAGTAATCACAAGGAAAACTTGAGACTTTCATGAAGCAGATCAGTATACCCGGTGAGCTGACACAAGCAATCACAAAGAAACTTGAAACACACACGCAATAAATGTTTTCATGCATTAAGTCGGAAATCAGGAGTCAGGGTCCTGGTGTATAGATACGTCGGCCGCCGCACCAACACTGGGCTCCCTGAACTGATAACCACACTCAATACACTAAACATTATTGCTTCATATGGAAAGAAAAGACGATCAGAGTCTGCGGTAGAACCGACCACCTCTGATACCAATTTGTCACGACCAGACCTCGGGGCTCGTGCCGTGACTACCCCAAGCCCGCCTTCCATAGGCCAGGGGCTGGCGACTAGCACCAAGGCGTAAAATCCTGGTAAACAGGGAAGGCATTGCCTTTAAAAGTAACAACCACCACAGAGTCAGCAAGCGGAAAGTAACTACAAAGTGCAGAAAAGTAAAGGGGGCCGGAATACAAGCCCAACTGAAAGTACAACTGAAAAGTAAAGAACATCAACTGAAGAAAAGACGGCGGCCTCGTGTCGTCCACTGGAAATCCCACCTGAAGGGTGGGTACAGATAGCCTCCAGGCTCCTCGGGTCCCACGTCCGCTCCGAGCACGTCCCGCCCAGTGGTCCACCTCCAGGTACCGTCCTGCTCCACGCCCCAACCGTGATCAGCGATGTCCGTCGTCTGCATCCAACACAACAAGGTGCGGGCATAGCCCGTGCAGGGGTGAGTATAAGCTACTCAGTAAGGACCCCGAGACCCCCGAAGGTCTCCCGAAATCCACAAAGGATATAGCAGAAAAGAAAGATGCAATCACGAAGTAACATCTGACTCGACTTAGGTATATGCCCATACATATACCTAAGTCCCCACTTCTAGCTCTGCTCACGAGCTCAAGAACAACTCAATCCACACAGGAAAGCAAGACTAAAATCCACAAGGAGAGTAAACAGTAAATCCACAAAGGATAGTTCAACACAATCCACAAAGGAGAGTAACATAAGATTCAGCTCAACCAGGTATACTTTTTTAGATGACGTCAAAGATGATCACTGATCCATCTAAGTCGTCGGACCCACGAAGGATCGATAGGTACTAACCCCCGCAAAAGACCCACGTAGGATCGGGCTCACACAGAACCTGTAGGCAGTGGCTCACACAGAACCGGTAGTAAGGACCCACATAGGATCGGGCTCACACAGAACCTGTAGCACTGATCCACGTAGGATCGCTGAGTGCAGTAGTCGACGCAGTCCACTGAGGATCTCTGCACAGTCGTCGCCGCAGTCCACGAAGGATCTCTGCTCTGTCGTCGTCGCAGTCCACGGAGGATCTCTGCTCTGCCGCCGAAATCACAGCCAGCGCTAGGGTTCCCGCACATAGCGAGCTCGTTTTGGAGGGTCCGCTCCACGAGCCGAGATGCTGATACATCAACTGACACGTAGTCTGAAGTTGATGTATCCAAAAGTTCCGTATCGACAACAGGATCTCAACGCAACAGACGGCGCGTCAATCGGACGCCCAGTCTGAGAGTTATTGGCATTTTCGTCCCAGGGGCCCGGTTGGTTTTTAGGGAAAAACCAACCCGACCGTACTCCGCCTGTGTCCGATCCTCGGGCGGAGTATGCCAAAAGTTCCGTCTCACTTAGAGGATACTACCACAGCTGACGGTACGTCGATCGGACGTCCGCAGCTCAAGTTATGAGCGTTTCCGCTCCGAGGGCCCGGTTGGTTTCATGTACGAACCAACCCGGCCGAATCCAAAGTCTTCCGAAACCTTGAGATTAATATACCAAAACGACCGTCTCGATCCAAGGATCGCTTAGCCGCTGACGGTTCGTCAATCGGAGGTCCCAGGCCCAAGATATGGGCAAAAGACCGAAGAAGGCCCGAAAACGGGGGTTCTGGGCCCGGGGCGACCCGGCCCGAACCCCCCCTGGGTCGGCCGAACCGGGTCGGCCCGGCCGACCGGACCGGCCGGCTCGGCTTCGGCCGAGCGGCCGAATGAGCCGCCGCGGGTTTGACCCGCGGCTTTGGAGAAACGCGGCCCGCGCGGGCCGCGTGCTGGGTGACCGGACCGCGGACGCGGTCCGGCGGTTCACCGCCGCCGCGGCTCGGCCGCGGCGGACTCCTCCGGCGGTGCGCCGGGCGCCGCCGCCCCCGGTTTCCGGCGCCGCCGCGCCGGCGACCCGCGCCGCCGCCCCCTTCCGCGGGCCGCCGGAGTTGCTCCGGTGGCCTGTTTTGCCTCCCGTCTGCGCCGTTGCTCCTCCCGGGGGCCGACCTTCACTGCGGGATCAACAGATCGCCCCTGCCGCGTGGTTCGTCGTCATCCGCCAAATCCGCACAACAAAAGATCGGCGGAGGGTTGCCGGGTCTTGTTCGTTAGACCCGCACCCTCCGCGTTAGTCATAAACTCAACGGGGGAAAAGGAAAAACCAATCAACAATTTTAAATAAATTAAAATTGTTCCGTGATCGGGTTCTTTATTTCAAAAGAATAAACACGGGAAAGAATTATCAAGAAAATAAACCCCTACCTTGTCGTCGTCGGACGTGAGGTCGTCGCGGAATCGCTCGTCGCGGAAGGGACGTTCGTCGCACCGCGGGAAAAACGTCGCGCCGACGATCTCCGGATCTAGAACAAACGGATTTAATTAATTAAATCCGTTGTTATTGAAAATAAAAAGGGAGAAATAAACGATTCGTTTCTCACCTTAATTTCCGAACGAGGATCGGCCGCGAAAGAAGAGGCGTCGCCGAAGAACGTCGCGGGTAGAGCTCGTCGACGTCGCCGATCACGGTGTGCGTCGTCGAATTCCGGTCACCGGCATTCTTCGCGTTCTTCGCGTTCTTGGCGTTCTTCGCGTTCTTCGCGAGGAGGGGAGATGAAGAAACAAAGGTCCTCTCAAATCCTTTCAAAGGATATTTAGGTTGGTCTTATTTTATAAAAATGGCAACAAACGCAAAAGCGTAAGTAACGACCCATCAGTTCGTTGAATTAATTCAACGAGCGAAACAGCCCATTTAATTCACGAAATAAACCGCTCAATTAAATGGTCTGTTAATAATTAAAGAAAACGCGTCGGTTGACTTTTCAGTTACTTTGACGGGTTTTCGCGGGTGCGTTACTTAGCGAAAGAAACGGCGGGGCTCGTGCGGGCCCCACCTCACAAATATCCTACCAAGGGGGTAGGATATTTCTGGATAACATCCTATCCAGTTCAACTCATTTCAAGCCGTCTTTAAGTGGCTTCAAGTGGCTTCAAAGCAGCTTAAGTGAAATAAAATAAAGATGTCGCACAAACTTTATTTTATTTCTGACTTAAAGCCGCAAAATTTAAAAACCACGTCTGAGCAAACGCAACTCCGGAAGAGGCGTTTCTAAGAAAATACCGGCGCTGCGATTTCATCGGTGCCCTCAGAATTCGATTCCGGGCACCGGTTCAAAAGATAGAAAAACCCGCTCGTCCGTTCACTGAATGTACCCGAGCCAAACTTCGGAAATTGATTCCGGGCACACCGGGCCTCGGAATCAGGTGCCGTCTGAAGCTGCGCTGTTGTAAAATTCCAAAGAAACTTAAGAAAAAAATTTCCTTGAAATTTGCGGGTCTTTACAACATATGCTATATTCAATGAATATATAGCCTGTAGCTTGAGGTTATGTATTGAATCATTGGGATTTTACTATGTTTCATTCATATTAATTGATTTTAGGATTCATATTAATTGATTTTAGGAATTATGGGTTTATTTTTTGTAATGTTATTAGTCGTGTCAAAATAAATTTTTCATTATGTAATTGATAGAAATTGTTATTTTTTATGCCTTTAGTTTTACATTATTGTTCATTACATCAAGAATGTTTTTTTGAATAAGAGACTCAATTTGAGTCAGAATTAATATTATGTTATATATATTTCATGTTGATAAAATGGGACCAATTGTTTTTCCTATATAATGATAATAATGTTTGTGTTTGAGTCATTTGATTTTGTAGATGAAATATATGTCTTTAATCATTTCGATATGGATGCCTTTTCTTTTCAATGACCTTGTTTATTTATATTATATTTAGAATATTTAAATAGTATAATATTTTGAGAGATCATGTCACTGATTTTCAATACATTCTCCTAAGTGGGATAACTAAATCCATTAACACAACTTCTTATTATTTAAAACAAAAAAAAATTAATTTTATTTCGAAGTTGAATTGATTTAACGTCCCGAAGACCTAAGTACTATGTGGTTATTCTTGGGGGATCCTCAGTTATACATTAATTCCACCAGGACTATAGATTTATATAATTTGTATATTATTGTATGAGGGGAGATTATATTCCATAATTATTTATTCAACTCATCTATTCTCTTCTCATAAGTAGTTGAAGCTATCAATGACATGGTTAATGAATGTTTTTGGATTGAGAGTGCATGTTGAGTATTACATTGTTGATTTTGACATATTTATTATGCTTTAAATAGTAATTTTCAATATGCTTCCTTTTATTCATGGTATTTGGTCAATTATGGTCAAATTATGATAGGGTAGTTAATTATTGTCTTTTATTATAATTTGTGAATGTTTAATTTATTAATAATTTATTTTCCCTGAAAAATTAAAGTCAGTTGTACATAATAATATAATTTCCTAAATGTAATTAATTGGAATAGAATAATGTGTTTTTTATATATTTTAGTTTCAGTATAGAATTTTTTATATGATATATATTTTTTATATAAAAATATTCTGATTTATTTATAAATTTTCACTGCATTAAATTATGATTCATTCAATAACAATGAAAATATATAAAAGGAAAAAATCTCACGTTTGAATATGAAGAAAATTATTTTTCTATTATTAATTTTGATTATATTGTATCAGAATATGTAAAAATTTTATAATTCAATAAGGTAATAATTTTTTTTAATAAAGTTATTATTATTATAAATAGTCTATTTATAGGAATATAAAGGTAGTAGTGTAGTTGGTTTTTGTTTTAGTGGTTGGTTTCATAATGTATTGTTGTTATAGAGGAGATCAATAATGGATATTGGTGAGGTTGTTATTGAGTAAATTATCATGGGATAGTGTATATGCTATTTATTTTTGTGTGGTGGTGATGTTATAGTGGGGCTTATATATATTTATATTGTGTTATATATCATTATAATTATATTTTTTATTATATCTCCTGTTATTAAATGGTAATGAATTAATTTAATATGCGATTAGAATGCATGCGACAATTTGAATTAATTTGATGGATATATTAAATGAAAAAATAAATGAACTTTTAATAAATCTTTTTGAAATTATTTAATAATGATATGTTATGTGAGAATATTTTCATAGACATTGTAAAGTATAGAGTTTAGTACTTTTGAATATTTCATGGTTTTGGTAGTGAGACACTATTTGTTTAACATGGCATGTGATTTCCATAATTTATACTAGCAATAAATTAAAATATTAAGGCCACTTGTAATCTTATTAAAAGAACATAATCTAAAAATAAATACAATGTGACATGGGAATGATTCCATCTTAGATTTAGCAATGTTATGTTTCGGTTCTTATTTTGTTTATCTAGTATTTTATTTTAAAAATATCAAGGGATGTTGAAGAATAATTATGTGAAAATATCAAAATGAATCCACTATACCTTGTCATTGGAATCCTCTTTTGTCATTTAAAATATCATATGTTGTAGAAATTCTACTAAGGTCTTGAGTAATAATGTTCACTATGATTATACCAAAAAATTATCCAATTTTATATTGATTAGGATGGCACAACATGATAACAGTTCATGATTTCTATCAATAAATCATAACAAATTATGATGGAAATATTTTTTTAATATAAATAAATATAGATCGATGATGGAAATATAAATCACTATTAATATAATCCATATTATAATGTAGAATTGTATTTTATATTCAAACTCTTATGTCTTGGAGGTGGCAATTAGTAGTGGGTCTTCTTTCTTTGTGATAATGTTGAGTGATATGTTTTTCTAGATATCTAATTATTAGTTTTAGTTTGAGTTCCATTATTTAATTATAATGGTGTTGTGATAGTGAGAATTTATTTATATTCAATAGGAGATCTCTTGAAATTATATGTTTTTTATTTTCGTCAAATACATTTTTTTTATGATTCTAATAAATTATTTGACAACGAGATTCTAGAAATACATTTTTAAGGCATGATACATCCAATGAAAATATATGGCATAACCCCATTTATATATCCTACATATCGTTACATTCTGAAAAAGTAATAGTTCATAAAAAATATACGAGAATAGATTACATTTCCTCAATAATAAATTTTTTAGTACACCCCCATTGGATTGATGTTTGGAAAATTATATATAGATATTTATGTAGTTGATGCCTTAATTAGAGTGAAATCAATCCCAGCTTCATCCCTACATCCATAGATCGTGAAATTCTCATGTTCCTAAAATGATCTTATATGTGTATTTTTTTCTATTGTCCATCATAAAAAACTAAATATTGATTTTCACACTTCCTAAATTCATTATATGGTTCTAGTTGACCTCTTCATGTATAATGTATTTTTAATTTTTCATTTCAATCATTAGGAGAATCAGTGGTACATTTAACTAAATTGTATATAGGAATGGGGAGTTCGAGAAGTCAAAGGATTTCAAAATAAAGACTCATTTCCCATGGGATATAGGTCTGAACATTTTCACAATGGTGGATATTATCAGGGTCAATGAAAGATATGATCATGATAAGGATAAATTCATTCAATAAACATTAAGACACCAGGATGATTGCAAACTATTCATCTATCACATTTTTTTCTTTTACACTGTTTTATAATTTATTGGATTAACGATATTGCTAACCCTTCATTATAACATTATTGGATTGAGTTATAAGACTTATATTTAATAGTGTTAGAGATCCCTGGTTGTTTACTATGAAAGATAAATATTTAAAAATCATGTAACATATATGTTTAAATTATGACTTAATGATAGAGAATCATCAATCATGGGGCTATGTCCTCTATTTATGGATATAGCTATATTATTCAATGTATGAATTAGAAGGATTATATTTGATGCATTAATAGAATGAATAACTATATAATAGATTTTTCATTAATTTAGATAGAAAAAAGTTAGTGTTTGATAGCGAGAGTGAGAATCAGATATATTGTGCGCATGTGAAGCTTCTTACTTTGGAGAAGGAAATTATTATGCTAGGTTAATTTCTTGTTTAAAGATCTATGTTTCAAAAAGATGTGGATAATTTAATGATTTTTCCCTTTCACAGGTTATGGAAGTACAATAGAGATATAATATCATGTTATGGATAGGGATACAACATGTTTAATCTCATATTTTGATATGTCCATATAGTATATTGGCTTCTATGTTTCATGATGTGAATAATTATACCAATGAATAGTTGTAGAATGGTAATATTTAGCGTTTTGTATCACCATGTAGTGATATTTTATTATTTTATAAAAAGTATGATGTTTTTATATAAATGTGATTCTTTTACAATAATCTAAATCATGTTAAATGAAGAATGATTACATCTATTAATAAATAATTTATTATTAAAACATTTATTTGAATCTAGTTAGTCCTAAAATATTGATTTTCCAGTACTGTGACATTAGACGCATTCAAATGAATAATATTCCATATTTACATCCCTCTTGTGTCATTGCATAAACCTTGAGTATATGGTTATGATTTTTGGTGTTATAATCTCCCTGAATATTTTGATGGGGATGATGATCTCTAGGATTCACTTGTTCATACATCATATTAGGGTGGTGTTCATTGAAAACATTCATATGTAATAAAGATCATTGGATCATCATGTTGATATGTTAAATTATATATATTAGGTTCTTAGAAAAAAACATCTCCATGGGATACTATCATTGTTTCATTTTTTTTAAATGAAATAGGTTTATTTTATTAATAAATACAAACATCAACTGGGAGTGCATTGAAAAATTTTGATGATCGACGCAGTTTCCTCTTAGGTGGATTCCATGAATAATGCTATTGTTACTATATTCCTTCTTCTAGAATGATATTATTATAGGTTTCAATAAAATATTTTTAATATTCAGTTACCCTTGATAGAATTTACCAAGAATAATCAGTCCTAAATAAAGATACACCAATTACATGGAGATTTTGAATTCTTGATGGGAAAGATGGTTAGGGTTCTTGTTCATCAATTTCTGGAGTACGAAGTAATGGTTTTTGATTTCAATGAAAATTATATTATTTGAATAATAATTGTATTAATTGAAAATAAAAAATAAATATTCAAGGGGTCTCATAAGCTATGAACTCATAGAAAGAACATGATATTTTAGAATATACATTTTCGTTTAAACAATTATGTGTGTGATATGTTTCTTCATTCACACTCAAATTAATGATATGATTGATTTTTTAAATATTATAGAAATATTTAATGGATAATTATAATAAAGTATTATTTATCGAAATATGATATAATGTGATAATAATTTTTAAATTATAATATTGGTATGAAATAGTATTCCCAAAATTCAATATTTAAGAAGGAATTTTTAATGAAAATAATTTTACGAAATATTTTGTTATTAATTTTAAAATATATAATTTTTAAAAATTGTTCTAATTATAAATAGACATATTTCTTAATAAGGAATAGAAAAATCATATTGAAATTGTTTTATTGGATTTTTTTTTAAATAATTAATTTTTAGGTGAATAGTTAAAAATATAGGTTTTTGTTAATTTTGTCACTAAATGCTATGTTATTGTAAAATAATTATGGATTAAATTTTTAAGAAAGGTTTCTTCTTCAAAACCATATATATTTATATTTTATTTTTTAAATCGTGTTCATAGATCATTGATTAATATTTTTGATCATAAGTGGTATTTAATTATGAAATTTCTTTTTTGATATATTATACATTTTAATATAATAATAAATTTTATATTAATTAAAATTGATTTGACTAAATTAGGGAATAATTCATTATAAAAAAATAAATTTTCTGTATAGTGGTTAGTCTTATAATTTAGTTATAATTTTCCTATCATTATTAATATTTAATTAATACTAATTACTACTTAGGAGGCTAGTCCAATGTGGCTTGAAATTAATAAGTTTAAATGAATTATAGATCATTTAGAAAAAAATTTATATTGTAACTCCCGACCTAGATTTTATAAGAACATTCCCCCACCCACCTCACCTAAAATTCATACCATTTTATTCATTCCGCTGGGAAAACATTCTATTCCTTGAATAGAAAACTTGTCTTCACTTATAAAAGGATACCACAACCACCTATCAATAAATCATATCCCATTAAAATTACAAGGGTAAAATCAAACCATTTTTTCATCATATGACCCTCTACCACAATACACATCCTTTTTGAACCCTTTTTTTTATATTCATATCCAAGGGTAATTCCAAGGAAAATAAATGTTCCCCACTTGAGAATAACTCTCTTCTCAATATTTTTTAATTTTACTCATCATAATATTCCTTAAAATTGTAAATATAAATAATGTAGTACCATTTATATACTTTAATTTTATTATATTAATCTAATATCACTTAATCATTATTTTCATAACAACTAGTATGAAAAAATGGCATTGATCGTGTGTATTTGAGGACTACTCCCTTTATGACATAATGTCGTTTTTTCATCAAAGTATCTTAAGGACGGTATAATAGATGTTTTAATGAAAAATAATGTGTTTTATGATGGTTATAAAATTATTATTTTACCACATTTTACATTTAACTTCATTCCATCCATTCTTTAATATATGATTTTATTAATTATGTGTATGTGTCCACTAACAAGTCCATATAGGTTGTGCCTCACTTATCTAAACCTTCTTACATGGATGATATTAAAAGTATAAATAATGAAATAATTCTATATATATATATATTAGGAGTATTGGATGTGTACCTTTTATATTATTTCACATCATTAATTCATTGAAAAATGAGTTTATTAATTGTTTTTTTGTGCGATCTACCATTTCCACGAATAGAGAATTTCTATATTCAACCCCACCTATCATTAATGGGTATTTAAATATCTTAGTTCAATATATATGATATATATTACATTCTTATAATTATAAAAATGTTATATTAACATTATGTAATTATATATTCTTACTCATATGATCATTACAACACATATTTGTTTTTCTTAGTTCACCACCAACATAAGAAATGATGTAATGATTGTATAGTGAATGATGAATGAATGTTATACACTATTAATTAAAATTAATATAATGTATTTCATTATATTAAAATGTTTAATTATTTATAATATTCATATCTTATCAAAGTGATTATATATCATCTCATTTTATTAAAAACAACAGAAAATATTTTTTCACAAGAATCATCTTCATGAGTCATAATTAAAACTGTCACGAGATAAAAGATGGAAATCTTAAATAATCAAGGTATATATTATAAAACATTATCTATGTAATGAATTCTGTACTTATTATCAATAAAAAGGATTATATTTTATATCCCATTGAACAAGATAGAAAACTAAAATTGTAAAAACCTAATGTTTAATAAAAATTATATAATGAACCAACATATTCAATGAAAATAGTTTTAAAATAATTATATATGTAATGACCTGGAAATTTCACGGTAATTTTTTTTTCTTAATTTTTTTTTGAGATTTTACGAGTACGCAGTTTCTGACGGCGCCTGATTCTGAGGCCCGGTGTGCCCGGAATAATTTTCCGAAGTTTTTCTCGGGTACGTTCAGTGAACGAACAAGCGGGTTTTTTTTCTGACTTTTGAACCGGTGCTCGGAATCGAATTCCAAGGGCACTGATGGAATCGCAGCACCAGTAATTGCTTAGAAACACCTTTTTCAGAGTTGCGTTTACTCGGGTGTGGTTTTTAAATTTTTGGGTTAAGGATTAAAATAAAAATGGTGCGACCCGTTTTTATTTTTACTTGAAGTTGTTTAACCTAAGATAAGTGATTAGAGTGGGACCCACAATATCCTACCCACTAGTTGGGATATTTGTGAGTTGGGACCCACACGAGCCCAATGTTTCTTTTCTTCCTAAACCCCCTGCTTTAATAAGGTAACACACCCGCACCCCCCTTTAATTGGAAGTCAACCCTTGTGTTTATCTATTATGAAACGCCTCATTTAATTTGTCAGATTAAACATTTATATTAATTAATTTAATTGATGGTTTCAATTTTTGAATTTCTAAAACTTTTCCATGTGTGTTAATAAAATAAGACAAGTCTTATTTTATAAGAGGTTGGTTGTGCAAGAGGGTTTGGGAGAAATCACTCAAGCCGTGAAACACTCCTTCCTCGATGAAGAATGCAATGAAAGCGAAGAATGCGAATAACGCCGACCTCCGTTGAAGGTCGACAAGGACTTCGGATCCTCGGAGATCGACGACATGATGCCAACGAATCCTTTCTCTGCGACGCGACGATCCCCCTTATGCGACGCCTTATTCCTCGACATGAAATTCCGCGAAGAACCCTCGCTCGATGATGTTTGAGGTAGGGGTTTTGGTTCAATTAAATATATGTGATTAATAACCTCGGCATGTGTTTAAAATTTTTCAGAAGCCATTTAAACCGCAAAAGTGGTGGGTGCGGACCTACGAACAAGTCTGAACACACCGTTTCTTCGTTCATGATGTGCGGATCAGAAAGATATGATGAAGCAAGCCGCAAGGGCATTTTGAGGTCTTCGTAGTGAAGTTCTGGTCTCGAGAGGACCGCTGCCAAAGACGAAAAGAAAAACGGACCACCGGAGCACGTCCGGTGGTCCGGGGAAAACCCAGTCGGCCTGCCTCGCCGGCGGCCGGAGGCGGCGGCGCCCGGCGCGCGGTTGGGAAGGGCCGCCGCGGCTAAAGCCGTGGTAGAAAGCTACTGGTCTCACAACCGTGCAGGACTGAGGAGGAGGGGAAGCGGCGCTAGGCCGCATCCGTTGGCGAGGAGCGGCCCCCACGCTGGGTCGTAGTTTCTTTCAAGGGGGTAACCGCACCCCCTGTTCCGCTCAACCGGACAGCCGAGTGGCCACGCGACCGCGCCAGCGCGGCAGGCCAACCGGCCGGGCCGGGCCACACCCATTGGGCCGGGCCACGCCCTATTAGGCCGGACCCGGTCCCGGTTCGGGCCGACCCTGGGGGGGGGTCTCGGGTCGGTCCGGGCCCGAACCCCATATTCTCGGGAAATTCTAATTCAAACGCCCATATCCTGGGCCACAGAACCCCGATCGACTCACCGTTGTTTGCGATGCGAGCCTTGGATTGAGTCGGTCGTTTTGGTATATAACACTAACGGTTTTGGGGAACTTTGAGTACGACCGGGTTGGTTCGGATATGAAACCAACCAGGCCCTCGGAGCGGAAACACTTATATCTCGAGCTCCGGACGTCTGATTGACGTGTCGTCGAAATTTTTGATTCCTCTTGATGAGACGAATCTTTTGGCATGCTCCGCCTGAGATTTGGATGCAGTTGGATGATGGCCGGGTTGGATTGTACCCAAAATCCAACCGTGCCCCTAGAACGGAAAAGCTGATAACGTTCAGACCGGACATCCGTTCGACGAACAGTCCACAACGTTGGTGATTAATTTGAGAAATGGTCCTTATGAGCATACACTATGAGAGTTCGGGGTACAGTCGAGATACGGCCGGGTTGATCGCACACGAAACCAACCGGGCCCCTAGGACGAAAAGTCTAATAACTCACAGACCGGGCGTCTGAATGACGTGCCGTCTGTTGCGTTGAGACCCCTATGACGAGGCGGTACTTTGAGATACATCTTCGTGGAAGTTTGTGATACTTGGAGTATCGACCAGTAGATCGTGGAGAGGACCCTCCCGGTGAAGAGCTAGTAGAGTGCAGAGACCTAGTAGCTGGCTGAGACTTGACGACTGTTGATCTATCGACTCGGTGTGTTTCGAATAGCCCAATGGGGAGCGCATGGTTGTAGCAGCAGCCGACGGAGGAGGAACGCTTGGTAGTAGAGGCAAACCCGCGGTACTCAACAGAAAGAGTACCTCTAGATGCTATGAGGGGGAGCGCTTGGTTGTAGCGGCAGACCCACGATGGAGGAGCGCTTGGTTGTAGCGGCAGACCCGCGGTACTCAACAGAAGGAGTACCTCTAGAGCCTATGAGGGGGAGCGCTTGGTTGTAATGGCAGACCCATGGTGGGAAGCTGTTGGTTGTAGCAGTAGGCCCACAGTACTCAACAGGTGGAGTACTACAGCAGTCCAAGGTTTGTGGGGCGTTCTTGGTTGTAGCGGCAGGCCCACTGTACTCGACAGAGGGGGAGTTCGGCGCGCATGGTTGTTGCGGCAGGCCACTTTTCTCGATAGAGGAGGGGTTCTTCAGCACCCGTGGTTTTAACATCATTAACAAAATCCTAGTTGAGATGAGTCTATGACCATTGTGTTTCCTCATGATTGAGATGGGTTACTTGATAACATGGGTATATGTATGGGCATATACCTAAGTAGAGGTTATCTGTTCATATCTTCTTTGTGGTTATCATTGTTGGATTTTGTGAGACCTTGAGGGTCTCGGGGTCCCTACTGAGTATCGTTATACTCACCCCTGCACAGGCTATGCCCGCACCTCGTTGTGTTGGTTGCAGATGACGGGCAGCGCAGATAGAGGCCTAGTGTTTGAGGACTCGACGGTACCCGGAGGTGGACCTCACGATGAGACAGTATTTGGTGGTGGACTTCAAGATAAGGTGACACTCGGAGGAGGTTGACAGGCGAGAGCGTTGTGGAGGCTATCTTTTCCTACCCTTCAGGTAGGATACGTGGTGGACAATCCAGGAGTTGTGCTATCTGTACCTACCCTTCAGGTAGGTTCCTTGGTGGATGATCCAGGAGCTTCTTGTCACCTTCCGGATGTTTTATCTTTTTCCTTGTACATTACAGTTGGGGTTGTATTTCCGGCCCTTTTACTTGAAGCACTTCTTGTATAAAGTTTTACTTAGTGTTTACTTTCTCTTGTACTCTGGTTGGATGTATTTATGTTTTATAAAGGCAATTTCTTCCCACATAATGGGATTTACGCCTTTGGTGCTAGTCGCCAGCCCCTGGCCTATGGAATGCGGGCTTGGGGTAGTCACGGCATAGGCCCCGAGGACGGGTTGTGACAAATTGGTATCAGAGGAGTTCAGTTCTACCACGGAACTTAGGACTCTGATACTAATTCTTTGTGAAGCAATAGTGTTAAGGGTATTGTGTGTGGTTATCAGTCCAGGGAGTCCAGTGTTGGTGCGGCGACCGACGTATCCGTACACCAGGACCCTGACATCTGATTTCTGACTCAATACACAAAAACATTGATTGCATGTGTGTTTTAAAAGTTTTCATTGTGATTACTTTGTGTCAGCTCACCAAGTATACTATATTAACCGTGGCACACCTGTTTCTTTTTAGGATGGCCCCATGATGGAAGCCATCTAGGGTTCTGAGCATTGTGTGGGATGACAACCCACCGAGCGATGAGGCCTCGGTATAGGGCCCTTTGACAACAGAGGCACCGGTGGTACCTCTAACTGTCGAGCCACCGATGCTACCAGCCCCAGCCGCTGACAGTGCATGTCTCCATAGTGCACTGCATGAGTTTTAGTGTTAGTGACCGCCCAGGTTCCGTGGGGAGAAGGACCCTCAGGAAGCCGAGGATTGGCTGGAGGCAGTTGTGTGAGTTTTCAGGTTAGTGGGGACACCAGATGACCTCATGGTGGTCCTTGCAGCGAGCCTCCTGCATGCGGCAGCAGGTAGATGGTGGATCTTGAAGCTCCTGGTGCATGACGAGACATCTCTCCTTTGGACTGACTTTGAGAGCCTTTTCCGCTCAGAGTTCGTCTTAACCTCCCTCCGTGCAGTGCGCATCCAGGAGCTACTACAGTTGCGGCAGGGCAGCATGACAGTAACCCAGTACACGGCAAGGTTTACCGATCTCTCGCTCTATTCCACGGACATGGTATGGGACCCATTCTTCAGGGCCCGAACCTTTGAGCAGGGGCTCAGGCGAGAGATCAGAGCTTCAGTTGTTTCTCATAGAATTCCGACATAGATAGGGGTGTTGGAGTGAGCCCTCTTAGTGGAGAGTTTCCTTGCTGAGCAGTCTCCAGGAGCAGGACCCACCACTATCCGGCATGTGGCAGATTCTTCTCCCGTGGGCAGTAGACAGATGACGCAGAGGTATAAGAGGACTAGACCTACAAGTGGTCGAACACATGACACCAGATCGATTGTGTGAGGCACTTGGGGTGGACGAAGACTTACCATGAGTGGACATTGTTACTCCTGCAGTAGGGTTGGTCACATGGATCGTGATTGTCCGACCCGCCATACAGATGACCAGAAGATGAACGAAGGACCTCCGAGGCAGAGGCAGAGGTTCAATCGAGGCAGACCGCATGGAGCGGGAGACCGAGGCAGGGGAGCTGGCCATGCAGCTGGGGTGGACGATGCTTCGAGGTGTTGCCACCACCACCACCAGGAGGTCCACCCAGACCGCATGGAACATGTGGACACGGTAGTGCTCAGATTCAGGCAGCTGAGGCCTATGATCATGGAGCTCCGGGAGCAGATGGACAGGAGAGGGACTAGATCTAGACCTGGAGACTTTTGGTCATGTTGCTTCTAGATTTTTTGATGTTTGTTTGTAGATGCATTGTGTCTTTTACTTGGAGCTGTAGTGATAAAAGACACCTTTCTTGTGGTGTTTACCTTCCTTTCCTCTACTTATGTTGTCACTAAGAGGTTCTAGTTTAAAAACCATTGACATGACCCTCACTTTGAGATACCTACTGGAGGAGACCCAGTGACCACAAAATGATGCCAACATGTGACTCAACCCTTGGAGGTGAGAGTAACGGTTGGATCTCTTGGTAGTAGCATCGAGGCCTTTCGACGTCATCCTTGGTATGAGTTAGTATCATCAATGTTGGGATTGACTGTATTAGGCGAAGAACGTGGTTTATCAAGGGGATGAGACCAGATCTCTCTTATTGGCATAGAAGAAATCTCAGCAGATCTTGTAGGACCAAAAAGGTCCAAGTCATCCAAGAGCGGATAAGGACAGCTCAGAGCCGGAAACATTCTAGTGTTGATAGGAGGCGGAGACCACAAGAGTTTGAGGATGGCGACCATGTTTCCCTACGGGTCTCACCTCGACATGAGTGACGTAGATGTGGCCAAGGCGAAAAGTTATCTCTGAGGTTCAATGGACCTTTCTTGGTGCTCAGCAGGGTAGGTGAGGTGGTTTACCACTTGACCCACCCACCTCAGTTGCACTAGGTGCACGACAACTTCCATGTATCTAAACTGAGGAGATACAATCTCGACCCTTCGCATTTCATCGATAATGAGAAGCTGGACTTGGGCGATAGGGTGAACCTCATAGAGGTTCCAGTGGGGATCTAGGAACGATAGGAGTGGATCCGATGAGGACTGGTCGATTCCTCGGGTGCGCATTCGCTGGCAGTACGGGAACCTCATGGTGAGCACATGTGAGCGGAAGGCTCATATTCATGCTCAGTACCGCTTTTGTATCCCTAGTTTGTGTTAAAGCTTTACGGGGACGTAAATCCCTGAGGTGGGAGTAATGTAAAGACCCAGAAATTTCATGGAAATTTTTTTCCCTTAATTTTCTTTGTGATTTTACAAGTATGCAGTTTCTGACGGCGCCTGATTCCGAGGCCCGGTGTGCCCAAAATCATTTTCCGATGTTTAGCTCGGGTACGTTTAGTGAATGAACGTGTGAGTTCTTTTCTAAATTTTGAACCGGTGTTCGGAATCGAATTCTGAGGGAACCGATGGAATCGCAGCACCGGTAATAACTTAGAAACGCCTTTTCCAGAGTTGTGTTTGCTCGGGTGTGGTTTTTAAATTTTTGGGTTAAGTAAAGGATTAAAATAAAAATGGTGCGACCAGTTTTTATTTTTACATGAAGTTGTTTAACCTAAGCTAAGTGATTAAAGTGGGACCCACAATATCCTACCACTAGGTAGGATATTTGTGAGGTGGGACCCACATGATCCCCACAGTTTATTTTCTTCCTAAACCCCCTCCTTTAATAAGGTAATGCACCCGCACCCCCCTTTAATTGGAAGTCAACCCCTGCATTTATCTGTTATAAAACTCCTCTTTTAATTTGGCGGTTTAAACGTTTCTCTTAATTCATTTAATTGATAGTCTCAATTTTGGAATTTCAGAAATGTTTCCTTGTGTGTTAATAAAATAAGACAAGCCTTATTTTATTAGAGGTTGGTTGTGCGAGAAGGTTTGGGAGAAATAACTCAAGCCGTGAAACACTCCTTCCTCGACGAAGAACGCAAAGAACGCGAAGAACGCGTAGAACGCGAAGAACGTGGAGAACGCGAAGAACGCGAAGAACGCCGACCTCCGATGATGGTCGGCAAGGACACCGGATCCTCGGAGATCGACAACGTGGCATCGACGAATCCTTTCTTCGCGACGTGACGATCCCCCTTTCACGACGCCTTCTTCCGCGATGTGCAATTCTGCAACGAACACTCGCTCGACGACATTTGAATTAGAGGTTTTGGTAAAATTTAATCTATGTGATTTATATCCTCGGCACGTGTTTAAAATTTTTCGGAAGCCATTTAAACCGCTAACACGGTGGGTGCGGACAAACGAACAAGTCCGAATCCACCGTTTCTTCGTTCTTGGTGTGTGGATCGGCGGGCGATGATGAAGAAGGCCGTAAGGGCATTTTGAGGTTATCGCAGTGAAACGTCGTTCATGGGAGGACTGCTGGCGAAGACAGTAGGCAAAACAGACCACCAGAGCGCGCCTGGTGGACCGCGAAAAACCCCGTCGGCGTGCCTCGCCGGCACGGCGGCGCCGGCGGCCGGAGGCGGCGGCAGGCTGCTAGACTTGCGACTGTGCGGGACCGAGGAGGTGGGGATGCGATGCTAGGCCCCTTCCGTTGGCGAGGAGCGGCCCCCACGTGGGGACCACAGTTTCATTCAAGGGGGCGACCACACACCCTCTTCCTCTCCGCCGGACAGCCGAGCGGCCACGCGACCGCGCCAGTGCGGCCGACCAAACGGTCGGGCCGCGCCCAGGCTAGGCTAGGTTGCACCCACTGGGCCGGCCCGCGCCTTATTGGGCTGGAACTGGACCCGGTTTGGGCCGACCCTGGGGGGGGGGGGGGGGGGTCTCGGGCCGGGTCGGTCTGGGCCCGAACCCCTTATTCTAGGGAAGTTCTCCTTAAAACACACATATCTTGGGATACGGACCCCTGAACGATGCACCGTCAGTTGCGATGTGAACCATGGATCGAGACGGTCGTTTTGGTATATTACACTCATGGTTTTGAAGAACTTTGTGTATGACCAGGTTTGTTCGGTTACGAAACAAACTGGGCCCTCGGAGCGAAAACACTTATATCTCGAGCTCCGGACGTCCGATTGACATACCGTCGACATTTTTGGATTCCTCTTGATGAGAATAATCTTTTGGAACGATCCTCCTGAGTTTTGGATGCATTTGGATAATGGACGGGTTGGATTGTGCCTGCAATCCAATTGGGCCCCTAGAACGGAAAAGCTGATAACTTTCAGACCGGACGTCCGTTTGACGAACCGCCAGCGGCGTTGGTGATAACATTGAGAAATGGTCCCTATGAGAATGCCCTATGAGAGTTCTGGGTACAGTTGAGATACGGCCGGGTTGGTTCGCACACGAAACCAACCGGGCCCCTGGGACGAAAAGGCTAGTAAATCACAGACCGGGCATCCGACTGACGCGTCGTTTGTTGCGTTGAGACCCGTATGACGTGGCGGTACTTTGAGATACTTCTTTATGGAACATTGTGATACTTTGAGTATCGACCAGTAGCTCGTGGAGCGGACCCTCTCGGTGACGAGCTAGCAGAGTCAAGAGACCTAGTAGCTGGCTGAGACTTGATGATTGTTGATCTATCGACTCGGTGTGTTTCGAATAGCCCAGTGGGGAGCGCTTGGTTGTAGCGGCAGACCCATGGTGGAGGAGCACTTGGTAGTAGCGGCAGACCCACGGTACTCAACAGAAGGAGTAACTTTGGAGGCTTGAGGGGGAACGCTTGGTTGTAGCGGCAGACCCATGGCAGATTAGTGCTTGGTTGTAGCGGCAGACCCACAGTACTCAACAGAAGGAGTACCTCTGGAGCCTATGAGTGGGAGCGCTTGGTAGTAGTGGCATAACCATGCTGGTAAGCGCTTGGTTGTAGCAGCAGGCCCACATTACTCGACATGTCGATTACTACAGTAGTCCATGGTTAGTGGGGCGCGCTTGGTTGTAGTAGTAGGCCCACTGTACTAGACAGAGGAGGAGTTCGGCGCACTTGGTTGTTGTGGCAGGCCACTATACTTAACAGAGGAGGATTTATCCATCAATCTAGGTTTGGACATCATGAATAATATCCTGGTTGAGCTCAGTCTATGACCTTTGTGTTTCCTCATGATTGAGATGGGTTACTTGATAACTTGAATATATGTGTGGGCATATACCTAAGTAGAGGTTATCTATTGATATCTTCTTTTTGGTTATCCTTGTTGGATTTAGTGAGACCTTGAGGGTCTCTGGGTCCCTACTATGTATCTTTATACTCACCCCTACACGGGTTATGCCCGGACAATGTTGTGTTGGTTTCAGACGACAGGCAACGCAGACAGAGGCCGAGTGTTCAAGGACTGGACGGTACCTGGAGGTGGACCTCACGACGAGACAGTATCTGGTGGTAGACATCACGACGAGGTGAAACATGGAGGAGGTTGATGGGAGAGAGCTTTGTAGAGGCTATCTGTACCTACCCTTCAGGTAGGATCCGTGGTGGATGATCCAGGAGCTGCGCTATCTGTTCCTACCCTTCAGGTTAGATCCTTGGTGGATGATCCAGGAGCTTCTTGTCACCTTCCGGCTATTTTATCTCTTCATTGTAATTTATAGTTGGGCTTGTATTTCTAGCCCCTTTACTTTCATCACTGCTTGTATTCAGTTTTACTTAGTGTTTACTTCCTCTTGTACTCTGGTTGGATTTGTTTATGTTTTATAAAGGAAATGCCTTCCCACATAACGAGATTTATGCCTTTGGTGCTAGTCGCCAGCCCCTAGCCTATGGAAGGCGGGCTTGGGGTAGTCATGGTACAGGCCCTAAGTACGGTTTATGACAATATAATAGTGTTAATTATATGAATAAGGATCATGTATATATTAATAAGAAATAATTTTTTTTATTTTATGATAGATTGTGATCCACAATGTAGAGAAAAATGTCATGAGTTTTTTACCAAAAAATACCTTCATTGAGACATGTTTTACATTATACACAAATTTAAATTTATATTATGTATATTCACCCGATTAATATATTTTAATATAATATAATTTTTCATGGAATTAGATGATAGTTTTAAATTTAATCATCCTATTATTATTTTTCATTAAAATTTACACACGTCTTGAATCAAGATCTACTTCAATGTGTCATGAATTTTCCTCTTGATATTTATCATAAAAGTATCCATAGACATATTTATTAACTTAAAATATAATTTAATTCCATTTTATTAGAATAATTTATTTCCTTAGATTAAAAATTTTCTTTTTAGGGGATCAGATTATCTATCAAAATGCATTAATAAAATTATTGACCCCTCATCCTTAGAACACATCTCATATTTTTCCAAATCTATAGTTTACCTATAAATGGTGAGAAATATAAACCAAATATATCTAAAACATGTCATATTAAAAGAAATTATCCTATTTAAAGTGAATGTTTTTTTATTATTAGGTTGGCGGGTTCACAAATTGTTCTTAAATGTATTTTAAGGTTTTCCACATTGGTATTTTATAAAAAAAAATATCCATTCTTATGATATAATATATTTTCTAAAACACCTTCCAAAAATATTGTTTTTATATTATTTTAACATACATTTTCTTTTTTAATAAATTATTTATGATTATATCTATTTAACATTTTGCACCTGAATTATTTTAAATATATTAAACATATTTTCCATTTTCCATTGGAAAGTATCTTTCCACATAATTTTTCATTTTATAAGAGTCTTAATCACTACACATTCAATTATAAAATGGCAATTTATGATTATATTGTTTTATAAAATCATCAATTTAATTTTTTTTAATGTGAATGGGAAATTATTATTTTCAAATAAATTTTCATAATTATTATATGTTTGTTCTTTATCTATGTTATATTCTATAATAAGGGTATTCTTAAAATTATTATTTCAAAAATATTTATGCGGATAGATTTTGTAATTTTCTTTTACCTAAATGGTGTGTTACATCACTACATTTTTTGTTCATAATCATAACCATATATAGTAATGATTTACATTGTCCAACATTCCTCTATGACTTCCAGGCATTATTATACATAATTGTAGGGTGATAATCTATACGACTAACACATTATTTTATTGATGAAATAATTACTTACATTTATATCCATTTATTATATAGTGAACATGTGATATGTGCAATCATATTTATTGTTTTTATTTACATATAATTATGGATAAAATCCATATATACTAATTTATTATCCGTGTGTGGATCATGATATGTTTTGTGGTTAAATATTTAATTCTTTATTGTATGAACTATTTTTAATTGTTATAAAAATCATTTCATTTTATTGGTATTTAATGATAATTTTATTGAAATAAGGAGGAACACATATATATGATTTTTATTATGTAATAGGCAGGGCCATTATTACATATCTATTCATTAAATTCATTAGTGTTTTCATATAATGACTTTCAATAGTTCTTAGGTATTTGGGCTAGCCAACTATAGATGTAAATAGTTTTCCTGCACATATTTTTTATATTAATGTGGAGGGGAATTTTTTATATGATTAAGATATCAAATTTATTATTTTAATATTTCATATGATTCAATTCTCTTATAATATGAAAATATTTTTTACATGATCTTATGTAAACATTTCTAATAAATTTATTGATTTCCCATTATGATATATTATTATGCATGAAAAAATGATTATGTTTTGCAACCACCACGATTTACATTGATTATTTCCTTACCTAGAGTATGATCTATCCCCATATTTTGTTAGAATGACCCCAAGTTATGATGGATATATTAAGATTTTTATGAATAAAAAAATATCTTTTATATTGAATTTATGGACCATCTTAATGAGTCATTATAAAATAATTAGCTTATTATATTGTTATTTACATCATTTTATTGAGAAGAATTTATATTTAGCATTTTTCTCTCCACCCCAAATATATAAAACCATGATTTTCACCCATTAATGGTTTATGTTAATAGTTAAATTTTCATTACATTTTACAAAGACACAAATGAGGTCCATAAATTCATAGTTTTTATGGAGAGTAGATAAAAAATCATCAAATTTCCTGAAATTTCATCAAAAAATACCAACAATATCATCCCTTGTAGTTATATTGATTGATATTCCAAACATAATACCTTTTATTCGCAGAATGGCTAATGTAACCATAAAAAATGGTGTGATTAATTTGTCATTAATGGTAAAAAATGGATATTTCATTGAACACATAGTAATAAAATGAGCATATGTGTTTGATAATCTGATGTTAACATTTTAAAACCATAGTTACATATAAATTATTATAACTATGTGTCATGGAATTAATTTTCACATTTCATAATGCATTATTAACAAAAGAATCAATGAACACGAGCAAAGATAGTACAAAATTGGCATACACTAGTGCATAAAACATTAATTATGTCGGTTATTTTTCATTTTTTACGTTATATTTTAATTGAAGTTAATATAGATGACGTTATAAATAATGTTTTTATGTCGGTTATTTAAAAACCGTCGTAAAAAACATAACATCGTAGTGTTTATCAAATCGGATAATTAATAACCGACGTGCAAAAACCGGGGGGGGGGGGGTTATAACGTGAGTTATTATATAACCTCCATGATAAACCGGGGGTGTATCACATCTGTTATATAATAACCGACGTTATAAACATGTGCGGGGGGAATTTATCACGTCGGTTATTAAATAACCGACGTGATAAACCCCTGGTAAATGGTTTATCACATTAGTTATATAATAACTGATGTGCTAAACTTGTCTGGGGGGGTTATCAAGTCGGTTACTAAATAACCTACATGATAAAGCATTTCCCAGGTCTTTTATCATGTCGGTTATTAAATAACAGACGTGATAAGCCATGCCATATGTGTTTATCATGTCGGTTATTAAAAAAACCGACGTGATAAACACTTCTCGATTTCATTATCATGTCGGTTATAAAATAACCAACATGGAATACAAATTTTTTTTAAATCGAATTCAGTCCTCTGCTCTCCCCCAGAATCAACCAGAAACCAACTCAAGAATTCATACCACAAAAACAAAAGGAGATCAAAACAAGAACTAAATCAAATTTAAGCATTTAAATTGATAACATATAAACCTTACCCCACTTGACATCCCCCATCACACCACTGGACTGCACCCCAACCTCCTAGACATCCCCAAACACCCCAGGATATCCCCAAACACCCCAGGACAACCCCCCACCCTCATGTATACCGCTCACACCCTGGAAAGCCCTCCCCCACCCTATTGGAGCCCCCACCACACCCCTGGACTTCCCCCCAGCCCCATGGACATCCCCAAATACCCCCAGGAACCCCCCTGCTGAATATCACCCCTCACCCACTCACCCCACATGAAAGCCCCCACCACACCCCTGGACTGCCCCCCGACCCCCGAGACTACCCCAAACACCCCGGGACAACCCCCCCCCCACTCATGTATACCCTCTACACCCTGGAAATCCCTCCCCCATCCCATTTGAGCCCCCACAACACACCTGGACTGCCCCCCCCCCCCCCCCCCCGCCCCTCCCCGACCCCCTAGACATCCCCAAACTCCCCAGGACAACCCCCCAACCTCCTCAACAACACCCCCTCACCCCACTTGACAGCTCCCACCACACCCCGGGACTACCTCCCATCCCCCGGGACAACCCCAAACACCTGGGACAACACCCACACCCTCATGTATACCCCCCCCCCCCCCCACACACACCCTGGACAGCCCTCCCCCACCCCATTAGAGCCCGTACCACACCCCTGGACTACCCCCGACCCCCTGGACATCCCCAAACACCCCAGGACAACACCCCACCATCCTGAATAGCACCCCCTCACCCACTCACCCCTCTTGACAGACCCCACCACACCCCTGGACTTCCCCCCGACCCCCTGGACATCCCCAAACACCCCGGGACTACCCCCACCCTCATGTATACACCCCCTCCCACACCCTGGATAGCCCTCTCACACCCCATTGGAACCCCCACCACACCCCTAGAGTGCCCCCCCCCCCCCGACCCTCCGGGCAGCCCCCAAACACCCCTGGACAGCCCCCACCCTCATGTATACCCCCCACCCACTGGACAACACTTCCACACCCCTGGACAGCCCTCCCACACCCTTTAAATAGACCAAAAAGTAACTAAAAATATACCAGAACCCCCTCACCCTACAAGACTTCCCCCAACACACCCCTGGACACTCCCCCACACCCCTGGACATCACCACCACCCCTGAACATCTCCCCACCCTCCTGTAGACCCCCCACCCCTGGACAACACTCCCACATCCCGGGACAGCCCTCCCACACCCTTGAAACAGATCAAAAAGTTAACAAAAACATACCATAACCCCCTAAATCCACTAGACAGCCCCCACCACACCCCTGTACTGCCTCCCCCTAATCCCCATGTACACCATAGACCCCCCCCACTGGACAACCCCCCACCCCTGGAAACCCCCCTCACCCCACAAGACACACCCAGACCCCTGGACATCCCCTGGATAGCCTTCCACTCCCCTGTACAACCCTTCCACCCTCCCAGAAATGTTCCCACCCCCTGGAATGCCCCCCCCCCCACCCCACCCCACCGGACAGCCCTCCCAGACCTGTGGATATACCCAACCACATTGAATACCCCAACACCCTTGGAACCCCTCCCTACCCAGACTAGAAACCATACCAGAAAAAACCATCATAGGTAGAACAAATCAAGAAGTAGTGACAAATTAAACATTCACATATATAACATTTCAAAAATTACAATATCAACTAAAAGAAAACTAAATCCAACCTAAACTACTACCAAATACACAATTACAAAGACAATATTCAAAATTATATTTTACATTACAAACAACTATAATTCAATCAAACCTGTAAAATAAGATGACCACTCCACTTGTAAGTGTTTGATGTCTTCAGCAGTATAGGGTTGAGGGTCATCAAAAATATACAAATGAAAAGGATAGTAGTTAACTTGTATAATGAATAAAAAAAATTGAAATATTATGGCTACGTTTTAGAGGAAATCTTACGAGGTCAAAATTCACAACTGTCGCAGTTGTTATTATTTCATACATAAATCGTATCATATAATATCCTTATTCGATGACCCCTTTTTGTTCATGACAATTCTGTTTAAATGAGTGTAAATTAAATATATTATTTTTATGTAATAAATCAAAATGTAAGAATTATAAATGGATATTTAACATCACAATTACATATTTGATATTTGGACTCATTTTCTTTGTATTTTTTCTAAAGTAGACCCATTCCTTGTTAGAAAATAATTAGAATGGGGTAAATTTAAAATTCATTATAATATATAAAAATATTGAGAAATTGAAACCTAATTTTCCAATATATTCTTAAAACATTCCCGCACATCATCTTGGACAGAGCACATCCAATAAAGTGCTTTCTCCCTTGGAAAAAAACCCCCTAACATCCAATGATCACTGGTAAAAGGAAATTTAACGTTAGTGGTTTTTTATATTAAAATATAATTAACTCTTTGAGAGAGATGTGTTTTATACCTCTCACAAAAAGGCATCATCCAACATTGTGTGACTATATTCTTTTCAAGTATTTAAGAAATATAAAGCATTCTTTTTTCCTCATCCAATGCACATGCTTCAGGGTAAATCAATTGTGGGTCCATGAATTTATATACATCATTAAGCTCATTCCTCTCACATATTTTATAAAGATACCTAATAAAAAATATAAATAAGTAAACATTTTTAATAAATATAACACAAGGAAATGGTGTTAAGACTTACATGGAAAAACTTGTCAACACATTGATGCCCAACTTATCTTTAGTAACAAGCTCCAAGATATCCGTTTTCGTAATCCCCACACTTATTTCACGTCCAAAAACATGATCTTTCATTGGAAACTCATAATGACCGGCCATCAAATTTGAATGTCTTGACAATCTATCATGACTACTAGAATATGTATCTGATGTCATAGCCATTTTTCTTTGTTGTTTTCTCTACAGTATTTCTTTACCTTTGAAGTATTCCTGTAAAAATAAATTGAACAATATATTATTTTTCAGGTGGTAAAATAACCTTAATAAAAAAATAAAATATATAACATCCATACCTCTATGGTAATTAGTTGAAGAATTCTGTATGGACAAATTAAAAAATGGCCGATATTCTTTCCAATTGTCATCACCACATCTGTAGGTAATGGTACCTGAGCTGATATATCTATAATATATTGTATAGTGACCCTCTGATTCTCTACCTCTAATGGTTGATGATGAACTGTATCTTTTATACAATATAGAAACCCATATGAAACTATATGTTGTTGAGAATCATCAAAATACAACTCGCAATAAGTAGGAAGCTGCGGCGAAAAAGTAGGATAAAAAATGCGGTCTGCAGGCTGAGGTGGGGGAGTGTGAGCTATTGGTGGAGGTGGAGGACAAATGATGGGGTCTACTGGGGGAGGTGGAGGAGTGGGAGCTGCAGTCTGAAATTGTCCTTGCATGTCTGCAAACTTAGACTGTACTGACGCTCTAATCTTTTCCTCCATCGTCGCATTAATATTATGAACTTCAGCCTC
This sequence comes from Viscum album, assembly GCA_963277665.1. Classification (NCBI taxonomy): domain Eukaryota; kingdom Viridiplantae; phylum Streptophyta; class Magnoliopsida; order Santalales; family Viscaceae; genus Viscum; species Viscum album. The sequence continues at coordinate 676,998,328 of OY728126.1, read as the reverse complement.
CAAGTATTCTATTTTTTTATATACCCCCTCAATTTTAGAATTTGAAGAACGTGGCAACACTTTTATTACCGATACACCGGCCAGATATCCACATACACGACCAGGATGTTCGGGATTTCCCAATGTTACCGATAAAATATCTTGCCTCCCAGTAGCTATAAATGTCCCCTGTGAACTCTGCTCCTCAAGAGAGTCCTATATTAATTAATTGATCATTTCTGTAATGATTGAAATTATATGAAGTAAATAGTTAACTTAAATAAATAAAATAGATATCTTACAATCCTCTCAGCTATGATTCTTGATTCATCCAAAAGATATTTCCCTTTTTTCCCTTCCGAGATCTCTTCCATTTTTCATGTATAGATAGAGGGGATGGAGGGGCCACCTCTCCAGAGCTTGAAGACTCATCTCTTTGTTGTTGAAATTTTTTCACCATCATTTGTTCTTCCAAAAATGCATACCCTCCCTGAGATAAACAATGACTGTATACATTTTTATATTGGATCTCCTGATGATATTTCCTTGTTTTTTTGCAAATTTAGAATAAGAAATCATTAGAAAAACATTAATAAGATCATTTAAACAAGAAAAGTTATAAATGATTACATTGCCCTTAACAAAAATGACTCTTTTCTTATACTTTAATAAAACTATCTCCATGTTTAATCATCTATAAAAGGATATATACGACATGGATTGTAAAGACTCCTATGACCATAAATGAAATCAGATGAGAGGATTGATTTTAAATCACTCCATCTACTGGCAGCCAACAACAAGAATTTCTTGTTGACTCCTCCAGTGTACGGAATATAAAATTTCATCTGATATATAAGAGGTTAAACATTTTATATATACTAGAAACATTTAAATAATAGTGAAACAATAGCAAAAGATCATACCAAAATCATCTCCCACAGATGAGAGATTATCGCTTTACCACACATCTCCAGTCATCTTGAAAAATGCTTACATTGCTCTTATCCTGATTTGATAAAAAAACTCTTATAATATTTTGCATTTGGACCTCTAGGAATATCATCATAATCAAAGTCAACGACTATCCTTTGATCCTGCGTACGGGAAATTTCTAATTTTGGTAAACGTGTGCACCCACGTTTACCAACCTTTAAACTCTTTGTCATAATCGGAGCACATGAGGAAGATTGGGGAACATCAAGAGGTGCATGTGAATGTTCCTCCCCATAGGTATAACCAATATGCTCATCTCCAGAATCATGTTGTTGATCAACTGAATGATATGTCATTATCCTTCAAATAAAAAAACAAACATTAGTTCACAGATATGCAAATTCAAATATTTCAATACAACTGTAATTAGAAAATAGAAAAGTGTACTAAGTTACGTAATAGTTATCATTGGTAATATGGTAACAATGTTAAACAATGGAAAAGATGGTAAATATGGTCAAGATGGTAAACATGGTAAACATTGTAAACATGGTAAACTTGGTAAACATTTTTCACTAAACAGAAATAATAGATATATAATTCATGTAATGGTAAACATGATAAAGTAAACTAAATAAACATAAAACAAAAAAACCATATACTTATTTTGTTTTCATTCATGTTTTAATAAATAAAATACTTACAATATCTAACATTTTATGAAAAAAATAAATGTAAACAAGAAATAAACATATGTTACTTGTAATTTTAAGAATGTAAAAATGGTTTCTTTTCCCAAATTCCTTCGTTGTGATCGTTATTTATGGCACAAACCATGTCTTCAACATGCTCATCATTATGTTCTGTTAATCTTTACATGGAAGTTGGGATCTCACATAAATCAGCATCTTCATCAAGTTCATCCTCACCAACATGTTTTTTTCCCTTGTTAAACAAAAACCCACTGCATATCTGATTGATCTTCTACATAGAAATTTTTTTTTCAAGTGTTTCCAGTATAAAAGAATCATCTGTGTCATCCAATCTATTCATATTAACATGTGTCATTCCAAATTCATCGTGTCTTACACTATTGTTATCGATAAATCATTTACAGTTAAAAACATGAACATTAATTTTAATGTAATCAACCTCCCATATGTCTTTAATCACTCCATAATATTCACTTGATGCAGAAATTGGGTTTTTGTCCTTAGCACTCGAAAAATGAATTTCTTCTGAAATCACCAATCCACCACTATTCTAAACTTCACTTCTGTTGTCCTGAGCTTTTGTATGAAATGTATAGCCATTAATGTCATTACTAGACCATGCTATCACATTTTAGACATGGACCACCCGCTATCCATTTTAATGTATCTGATACATCTGATCTACCATGCAAGGTCTTTTTAAACCATGACAAAAAAATTTTGTTGTGCTCATTCAAAATCCACATTTCTTTCTTCTTTGGATGACATTGTTTCAACTCATTAATTTGCAATGTGATATACAGTTGAGCATCATCTATGTTATTCAAGATGTATAATTCTAAATTATTCATCTGTTCAGCTGACAAGGATTTGACTTTCAAGCCATGAATCCCCTTTCCCTCATTATTAACTCATTCATGGTGAGATGGAGGAAAACCTGTGTGTTGCGCCGCAGTCAAGTAGCTCATACAAAACTGTTCTACCTCCTCAAAAATATACTTATCAATAATGGAGGCTTCAGGTCGATATGGATTTTTAACATGCCCCTTTAATATTTTCATATAACTTTCAAAAGGATACATCCATCCAAGATATACAGGTCCACAAAGCATTATTTCTTGAACTAGATGAATCATTAATTGTACCATTATATCAAAAAAAGTTGGAGGAAAATACATTTCCAATTGACAAAGTATAAAAATTGTATTTTTTCCAAAATGTTCAAAGCATTCACATCAATCACCTTGTTACAAATTTAATTGAAAAAATAACCCAACTTCATTATAGTCTTTCTGACTTGAATGGGAAATATTCCACGCAATGAAATTGGTAAAATTTGTTGAATCATGACGGGACAATCATGTGATCTCATACCTATCAACATCAAGTCCATCAATGAGAAAAAAAAATTTACATTTGAAAAATAACCTTGAGGCACTTTGATGTCATGAATACACTGACAAAAGCTAATTTTCTCCCACTTCGATAATTTATGACAAGACGAGGGAAGAAATGTTCGTCTTCTTTTAGGAGTGGGAGAAAACTCCAAATGTATTCCCATTGATAGTAAGTCTAATCTTGCATTCAACCCATCTTTTGTCTTTCCTTTAATATCTAACAATATTTAAATCAAATAATCACAGATATTCTTCTCCACATGCATGAAATCAATATTATGTTTAACTTCATGATACCATGAATATGGTAGCTCAAAAAATGTTGACCTTTTCATCCAAATATGTTTATCATTACCAGATTTCTGTGTCTTTCCCAATGTCACATCATGGTTTTTCACCCTCTCAAAATACAAATCAAGGGATGAAGGTTTTGGAGCAGTATAAAATTCCTGTGAGCAATTGAATGACGTTTTTAGTCTTCTATAAGGGTGATCCATAGGCAAAAACATTCGATGACCCATGTACATTTTTTCCCTCCAAAGATGCAATTGGCAATATGACGTCTGTAGTTTTCAAATTGGTCATGATGTATGCCCTTTAACACTGTTTCCAGAAAAATTTACATACACTGGGAAGTCATTTATAGTGAACAGAAGCACTGCATGTAGTTGAAAATATTCCATTTTATAAGAATCATACACCCTAACACCATCAGCCCATAATTGTTTTAAATCATGAATCAACAGTGACAAGTATACATCAATATCATTGCCAGGTTTCTTTGGACCATAGATTATTATACTCAACATGTAATATTTGTGCTTCATACAAACTTCAAGAGAGAGGTTCTAAGCTTCCAATAATGTAGGCCATGAACTATGTGTTCTATTGAGGGTTCAACATGGATTCATTCCATCTGTGCACAACCCTAGTCTGAGATTTATAAGTTCATTTCCAAATGTAGAATAATGCACATCAATTTTCTTCCATTGTAAAAAATTAGCTGGATGACGTATTTTTAGATCACATACCTTTTCATCAACAAGCCATCTTAACCTTTTTTCATCATGTGAATTAGAAAATAAACATTTGAAACGATGAATTATAGGAAGATACCAAAATACCATTGAAGGGATATTTGTAATCACTACATCATCCTGTGATTTTTCCTTCACATTATACTGTGATGTCCCACATTTAGGACACTCTGACCGAAATTCATATTCCTTCTTATATATAATGCAGCCATTCAGACATGCATTAATTTTCTTGTATCCCAATCCCATCAGGCATACTATTTTTTGGCCTTATAATGTGAATCTGGATGGTCGTTATCTATTGGAAGAATGTATTTCATCAATTATAGAAGCTCTGTAAAACTTCTTTCACCCCATCCATGTTTCACCTTCAGGTTAATCAATCTTAACACCACCGACAAAACCGTAAAATCTGTACAACTAGGATATAATGGTTTTTCAGGATCACCATATAGACGTGCAACTGTTGGATCTATCTCAATTTGTTCTGCTATAATATCGAGAATCATTTCTTCAATTCCATCAGAGTTACCATTTTGCAAATCATCTTCATCTGTAAAATTCCATCCAGTTTCAGCATGCCAAATACTAGGGCTGTAACTCGGATTTAAACCATGAAAAATCAGATGATCTTTTATCTCTATACATTTCAACTTCTTCATAATCAAACATTTCAGGCATGGACAGAAATAAATTTCACTACTTGGAATATTTCGTTTAGAAAATTCCAAAAAGGCATCAACACCTTCCTCATATTCATTACTAATTCGATGTGTCGTAATCCAACATAGACTCATTATGAACTATAACAAATATAAAATATATATATATATATATAAGATAAGAAAAATATATATTTAAATGAAAAAATCATAATTTGAATGTAAAACAATTTTGAAATATTAAACAAATATATGGGTATTTAAAAAAAATATGCATGAATATTATTTTAAAAACAAAATATAGTTAGATATAATAGTTTTAAATTACATTTAATCAAAGAAAACCATGGGGTCTACAGTGGTTGATAGAAAATAGGAGAAAATAGAGTAAACCTGAGAATAAAATCATATTTAAAATGAAAATTCAGATGTAGAAAATTACAATGTAAAGCCAATCATCACGGCACAATCATCATATCATAATCTCAGAAACCACGATGCATTATTCAATCCCAACTAACACTTATCCCTCACCCCCTTAGACACCCCCTGGACACCACAACCCCCTTGTACAGCCCCCACCCCTGGAAACCACCCCCACCCCCTTGGACACCCCATGGAAACCACCACACCCTTGGACAGCCCCCCAACCCCTCCTAGACAACCCCACCCCCTGGACAGCCCCCCACCCCTCTAGACAGCACCCCCTCCCCTCTTGGACAACACCCCCCACCCCCTACCCCCTTGGACACCCCCCTGGACAGCACCCCACCCCTCTAGATAGCACCCCACCCCTCCTAGACACCACCCCACCCCTACCCCCCTGGACACCCCCTACCATCTGTACAACCCCCACCCCCTAGAAATCCCCCCACCCCTCTAGACATCATCCCCACCCCTCCTGGACACTACCCACACCCCCTACCCTCTTTGACACCCCCTGGACACCCCCAACCCTCAGGACAGCCACCCCACCTCGGAAAACCCACAAAACCCTTTGGACAGGCCCCACCCCCTTGGACAGTCCCCCACACCCACCCACCCCCTGGGACACACCCAAGACACGCCCAACCCTCTGGATAGCCCCCCACCCCTTGGACACCCCCACCCCCCTAGACAGCACCCCTACCCCTCCTGGACACCACCCCCACCCCTGCCCCCTTGGACACCCCCCTGGACACCCCCAACCCTCTGTACACCCCCACCCCCTCGAACAACCCCCAACACCCACTAGACAGGCCCCCACCCCCTTGGACAGCCCCCCACACCCATCAACCCCCTTGGACCCCCCCCCCCAACCCTCTGGACAGCCCCCCCCCCCCCCCCCCCCCCCCCCCGAACAACCCCTAAAACCCCCTGGACATGCCCTCACCCCCTTGGACAACCCCCACACCCACCCACCCCCTTAGACACACCCCTAGACAACCCCCAACCCTATAGATAGCCTCCCACCCCCCGAACAACCCCCCAAAGCCCTCTAGAAAGACCCCCACCCCCTTGGTTAGCCCCCCACACCCACCCACCCCCTTGGACACCCCCCTGGACACCCCCAACCATTTGGACATCCCCCACCACCGGACAACCCCCAAAACTATGGTTTACATATAACAACTAGGCATGGTGAACAACTAAAAACACATGAATTTAATATATACTTCAATATTAAATATATGGAATTAAATATTATTGAATATGGATACTAAAATGATCGTATGATAATGATAAATAACCATTGATATTCAACTAGTCAAATGATCACAAGTTTTCTTGATAACTAATATCATAATGAGGTAATGGATAATTCTAGAAATCTTAAACATATTGTAAAGGCCTTGGACAAGGCCTTAGAAAATACTAGGGTAAGCCCTCAGCAAAACCTAATTCTATTTGGAATCATGAGGCATAGCGATGCATCGAAGGGCCATCAAGGTCAACAACCATTAAATTATATGTGTAATAGATTCTCATATAAAATATGATAAACATAAGAAACAACAACACATGAAATATCCTTTCCCAATTCAAACATTAAATCAATAACCATTCTATGTAGTAATATTGGTGAATGAGATCATTAGTTGTTGATGACAACAAAAATTACCATTAATGACTTTCATTCGCGAAACAAAAAAAAATAAATAAAAGTAGGTGAGGATTATGTGAATATTGTGATTCAATCTAATAGATATAGGGATAATAAATAATATGATGATGGAAAACGAGGTAAGAGGGTTAGAAATCGAAGAATCTTACCTAGTTTAAACAAAAAAATCACAAAACGTAAATATAGACTATCCGAAAAAAATGAACGAATTAAAGTCATGGTAGGCTTACCTGAGTGTTTTGAGTTGAGATGATAGATCCGAGGAGGGTAAAGATGATAAACGGTGATGGAAAAACAAGTTTAACACAATGATAATGACGATCCAATTAGGGTTTACCGCTCAAGAGAGAAGAGTCATCGGACTGTCGATTGAAAAATCGTAAATGACAATCCATGAGGCATGTTGATTTTTTAAATGTTTTATAAGGTCGGTTATTTTATAATCGACGTAAAAAATCCGCATGTTGGTTTTTTACATTGGTTATAGAATAACCTATGTAAAAAATACATCAGAAATCACTGTTTTTTACATCTGTTATTTTATAACCGATGTAAAAAATTCTACAGGTTGTTTTGTTACATCAGTTATCAAATAACCGACGTCAAAAAGGCCTCAAAAGACTCTTTTTTGACGTCAGTTATTTTATAACCGATGTAAAAAATTCGTAGATAGATCATTTTTTATGTCGTTATCAAATAAACCACGTAAAAAACACTGCTCTTTAGTTTTTAACGTCAGTTAATTTATAACCGACGTAAAAAATGAACATGCATGATTTTTAATGTCGGTAATTCAAATAACCGACATTAAAAATTTACTCACTGCATTTTTTTCGTCGCTTATAAAATAACCGACGTAAAAAACCAAGTTTCATAGATTTTTATGTCGATTATATATAACCAACGTAAAAAATGGTGACGTAAATAACGTTTTCTACACTAGTGATATGTGCAATGTTTTTTTTGGAATGAACATAATCATATAAAATCATTTCCCTTTTATTAATGGTTCACTTCATTGAATTTCATATGGGAGTGGGTTCAATCATCATTCTTGAAAATTAGTCAAATTTATATCCCAAGAATATCATAGTATAAAAAGTCACTTATTTAACTATATTGATCCCCATTCTATTAGTGTTTGTCTCATTAGATATCCATTTTCACCAAATTCATTATAGTTCTATATAAATCAAGGACTGCCCATCACATTGTGAAAATAAAATATATTTTTTACCAAATATCATAAAAAATTACACATATCATAATCCATGAAGAAGTAAAAATTTTCATAGGCATTTATTTGTTGAATAATATTTTTAAATGAAATGGGCCCATAAAAATTTCAATAATTTATCCTAGGATAAAGAGTTTGAAATTTTCTTATATTATAATAATATTTTCCTTATAAAGAAAATAAATCTTAATAATGACTAAGGATTATATACATATATAATATACCAATTATTTAATAATTAACATTATATGATTAATCATAAATTAAAATTCCTTGTAAAGAACACTTGGTTTTTCTATTTTAGATTTTTTTATAATAAATAAAATCTATTTTTCATAACAAAATTCTAAAATATTATTAATAAAATTTTAATTGAAATATCACATGGAATCGTGTATTATATGAATCAAATAATTAAACTGACATGATGATGGTAAATTCCATTCATTGAAAATATGTTAAAAGAATACATTTACTTCACAATTTGGAAAAATAAAAAATAAAAACCCACCTAATTAAAAACATAAAAAAGTTTTCTTTATGTAATTTTTTTAAAATTTTTATCATGGATAAAAATGTGTTTATAAAATTATTGGAAAATATTAAAAATAATATTAATAATATTTTGTGAAAGAATATATTTGGAATATAATGGAATTTATAGGTAATAGAGAAACAACGTTATGTTTCCATAAAGATGTTCTCCGGTTTCTTGAGTATTTAATGTGAGTGAAATCAAAGGAAAGAATTTAATATACAGAGTAAGATAGTGTATCAGTTAATTCATGTATTTATTGAGAGATATATCATTCCATTTAATCATTATATATATAATTATAAATAATCTTGATAAATTATGAGATTGTAACATAAAACCATTAAACCATTGGTATCTATTGAATCATATACCCGATGAATGAATAATTTCAAATAAAATTATAAATATAATTAAAAAAATAATAATCAACACATAACATGTCAAATGGGATGTATATACACGTTATAGTTTTAAATATGTTTATAACATCATGTATTCCACAATGAAACAATTTGGAGATGAAGAACAGTTTCTACTTTGTTAATATCATGATCAAAACCTAGTGAAAGAGTGACAATAATATTTATTTCTAAATAAAAATTATATTTAATGAATTATAATAAAATAAATACATTATAATATATACACCAAAAATGTTATATGTGTTGAATGTGGATTATTTCTAACAGAAAGAAATGTGAGATGAGAAATCCCTTAACTCAATTATTTCCTTGTATTATATACATTCAAAACACCTCTAAAATAAATATATATTTAATATAAATAAATTACATAACAATATTCACCTATAAATTAGTATTTTCCATCCCTATTATTATATATAATAATCCATTCATTAATTATTCTCTCTTAATGCTGACATTTGGGTGAAAACCTTTATGTTTTCATTATATATATTTATTTGAGGATTCATTTCCTTACACATTCATTATTATTCCATCTTATCCAAATAATTAATAAGGATTTTAATTTCTTATATATATTAATTATGTAATATATATTCATCCATAATGGATACAGGTAGAGAAATAAGTTATATTGTTCATGGAGGTGGTGTGTCATATATTCGAATAAACAATGTATTGACTTTTTGATAGATGTAAAAATAGAGTGGTAAATGATAACTCAAATTTAAATATGAATTACAGTCCCATATAAACATCCCATATTCTTTAATTATATTCATATTCTCACCCACATAAAATTAATGCAAAAAAATCACATCACATTGAGGTGGTGAAATTCCACAGGTAAGCACAAAATACCATATCATTTTCCAATAGATTGGAATGAATGAAATAATATACGATGTAAAAATTAAACAATATTTATTGTTTAAAAAATTATAACATAACTTTTTGTACACCCATCATAAAAATCATCGTTGAAATATGGTAATGGAAAATTAATTATAATGTTTTATGGATACTATAAGTCATATGCACAATAATATGATACTTACACTTTCCATTTGATGGAAAATAATTGAATAAAGGTTTTTTAATAATCATAATAGTAGTTCATAATATTGGGGATAAATAATTTATTATTTTATCAGTAATATAAAATATTTATAATGATTTAAATAAAGATAAAAATTAAAATAAGTTGGTAGGATGATTACCTATTATTCGGTAAGCCTTCTTTAGTTAACATATTAAGGAACTTTGGAATAGTATTTCCTGAATAACATAGCCACTTATTTGTTGATAGTTTTTTTATTAGAGTTATTTTCCTGGTTTTGATATATATTGATCAATTTAGTGTGGAAGATATAAATGAGGGATTCCCTTTTTAATTGAGGGAAGGCTCACTGTTGGAGAATCATAAAATAAAAAAAATATAATTAATTCGATAAACATATAAATGATTACAAATGGAAAAAAAAATTAAACAATGTAGTATACAGTTGAAATATTGTTAAAACAAAAATCATGGTTAGGATTATGTTCAGTTTTAAATAATATCATTTTTTATAAAAACCTAATCAACTAATTTCAAACATAACCGGGATAACAAATTTACCAAACATCACTGGTTATAATTTTAAATATATAGAGAAAAATGGAAAATAAATTGTCAATGTATGAATAATTTTGATGATATATAATCCACCATATCCCACTACATTATTATTTTTATATAATTTGATAAAATATTGAAATCATTAAATATCTCTAATTTTATTTTTCAAAGTAAACATTTATATTGAAATTAAAAATAGAAATAAAAAGAAAGAATTTCAATATAATACATCCAAACATCCAAAATGTGTTCTAAATATTAAAAAAATTTAGTGAAAACAACCATTCAATTAAATGATAATTCATAAAATATATTTTAAATATATTATATAATTTATCTATTAGTTGAATAAATACCATTTGAGTATTTCATGAGAATATATGATTGTTATATCATCAATAAGAATAAAAAAGAAAACATATTTATAAAGAAATAATAATTAATTTCCTGTTAAAATTTTCTATTCATTACGTAATTTTATTTATTCTCATATTTGGAATGAAATGTTATTACATATGTTATTTTGACTTTTTCGGCATTGTGTATTAATTATAGTAGAATTTTTATAAGTAAATTTTTATTTAACTAAAAAGTTTACATATATATCCATAAATATAATATATAATTCATGATATATAATAAAAATATAGATAATGTAATTCTTGTTTATGAAATATTATCCTTAGGTTACCAAATTTTCCTTTTACAGTGTTGTGTATGCCCTACATTGAAATAATAAATGATTATATAATTGAGGTAGAAAATAAATTATAATTTAATTTTCCGAAGAATATTTTTATATTATTTTAGTATATTATCATCCATTATTATTAATAAATGTTTTATACATCATTATATCATGACTATGTATTGTAAATATTATAAAAGATAATGTATTTCATAAAAACTGAACAATTTATTATTTATCAATAATATAACATCATCAAATAAATGTAAAAAAAATATTTCAAGGATAAATTTTACTTAGGAACACCAAAAATAAAAAAATTCAAATAAAATTCATATATGTCACCAAAATTAATTTTAATATAACATCATAAAATAAAATTAGAAACTGTTTTTGGAAAAAATGAAAATTTAATCCAAAACAGAATTTATTAAAGAATCTTGAATTTTGTTTATTTAATTTTAATTAAATATTAATGTATATGAATTAAATATATCATATTATAAATTAATATCATATAAAAATAATAAAGGAAAATTTAAATGAAAATGAATGAACATTTAAAAAATGTATAAAAGCAGTATATAATGCACAATCTCAAATAATTTCTCGAATGGTTACCCGACCATACCCATCACACACTCGAAGGGTGTTATCAATCCCCATGGATGACAGATTAGAAACAGAGATATAAAAAATTATCATATTGAATGATTCTTCTTATCCTCATGCAACAATATCTAACATATGTATAATATTTACAACAATAGAAATGAAAAATAAATTCTATAACTAAAAGTAGAGAATCAAATCCAAATAACATAAGAGTTGAAAAAAATCTAATATTATAATTCCAAGAAGAAAGTAATCAAAATATGAAAAAATACTCCATTTCATATAATGTTAATATAACAACCATATCACTACCACCTACTTAACTCAGATGATATAAAATCTCAACCCCTCAATATAAAGCCTTTCTATTCTCTACATTGAAATATATAAGTATGTTAATGAACCACCATAAGGGTATGTCGGGTGTGAGTTAACATGCTCAATAGGGTCTCACACAGGTGTTCAATAACAAGTAATTATATAAAATCTCATGTATTTGAATTTTAAATAATACATGAAATGATATGTAATAAATAAGTTTTATCAAAAGCATTAAAATATATAACTTTTCCCAAAAAAACTCCCAAACAATTGTAGGTATATAAATTTAAATAATAATTTAAATTATTATTTATCTATATACAATGAATTCATATCAAATAAAATATAGTAAAAATTAAGAACATGTAAATCATGGAATGGCAAACAACATGTTAGGATATTAGAATACTCGTACCCCAATAATTACTTTTGTAAAACAAGTCCCTGGAACATGGGCATAAGGAGCATAGGAGCACCACATGACATAACACACTATCAATTTCAAAAAAACATTAGCATGAATGATAGTCATATGTATCAGTCAATGTACGCATGAGTTAACATCCTGATAGTAATATAATAAATGGTCATAAGACACACATTCAACCATTATTCCAAAGGCTTCCCATGTTTATCATTTCAAAAATAATTTCTATGCATTGAAAATACCCCCTTTTCAATTTACCATGACCTAGGGTAAAAAGTTATTCCCAAAATAATTTTATACACAAATATTAATAATTTAATATTAATTTGTAAATAAACCTTTAAAAAATTACGAAATATAGTTCATTAACACAAGCTAGAGTGGAATCACCCACCTCAAACATAGTGTTGTACATTCTCACAAAGACTCATCCAATATAAAGATCATGACAATTAAAATAGAGGACCTAAAACAAATATACACATCATTTGAATTGTTTCGATTTAATAAATATGGTTGGTAGAGAAGATGAAAAAAAAAATTGTTAAATAAAGCACACTCATTACACCAAAATAGATAAATGAAATAGACTTCTAAACAATATCAACAATTGTATCTTTAGATAAACAATTTGAAACATCAATATGGACCAATTAATCCAAAAAAATGTAATGGTGTTTTAATGATCAAATAAATGATGAATCTGAAAGGCTTAATCAACTCGATATATGATAACCTATCACACAAATTAAAAATCGTTGAACATATAAATTTGGATCAATTCGATACTCCCAATATTGCCAAAGAATGCTTATCGGTAGAGATGCAAAGGATCTATGGAAGGATGAAATTAATTTCATTAGAGAAGCCCCCAAAATGATCATTCTTCAATATTTACATGAATATAAGTCCATTTATATAATGTTCAATCCTTTGGATCAGATATGATGAAAAAATACATCCTTTTATTAAAAACCTAACATCTAACCATAGAAGGTAGTAAATCATTACATGAAATGTAATATATTGTATCATTGTAACAATTTCCTGACATTTTTCCTATATAAAATACATGAATTATACTCGCATTATATATATATTATTTGACATACAACCAAAATTAAAACCACATATTTTTACATGAAATATATAAACACCTCTTATGTTCTCAAAAAATTGGGAAACCATGTAATAAAATTAACAATTTTATATCACGAATCCCTTAATTAATGAATAAAATACAACCCTAATCATAAATATATTTTCCTATATGAATTCACTCTGTCCTCAGGAGTCCTAAGACAATCCCAAATAATTGTAAAATATGTAATGATATGGAATTACTTGAAAAAATGTAAAAATTTGTTACAAACTTAGAAAAAAATTATTTCTGTACTAAGAATGTCATGATAAAGAATTATGTTTGGTGAAAATGTGAATCCATTTCGCCCTCATAAACATGATGCACTGCCAATTATTAAGAGTAATTGATTCATGTTTCCGTAACACACAAACAAAAAAATATTCTTCTCACACAAGACCTTCATATGAGAGTCCCTGTTCTCTATTGGATAATAAAACATTGAAACATATGTCTATAAAACAATCAGTAACAAATTTTGAACATGAGTGGTGTTGTGATTATATTTTGTGAGTTATGATACATGGAAAACATAATAAATTTACATCAAATAAACCAAAATTTCTATCCAATAAAAAACAGACAATGCGTCTTACTGACCTAAAACATCATATTATATGTTTGAGAAAAATTTATCATTTTTCCAACCCTACTAAGAACCATATAAGGAGAAACATTCAACATTACTCTGTAACCTAAGAAAACTACAAATGACTACCCCAATGATCTGCATAATACTTATTATGACTATGGGTTGTAACCAAAATATAATATATATCATTAATCTTCATGGATGTCTCATAAAAAAATATAGTCCCCATATATAATCATCCCCAGCTATTCCAAAAAAAGAGGTGGCCTGCATGGGAGACCATAAAAAACCTTAAAAATAGCCAATATAATTAATTAATAAGCAATATTTTTAATAGATAACTCAATATTTCCTATATGGTTATACCATGATCCAATAAAATCCATGAAATAAGCATGAAGAATATCCTATATGATCTAAATAGAACACTCCCTCTGACCGTATTTCTATGGATGTTATGTTATACTAATATGAAAAGATTTCTCATTAACTATTGGACACTTCTTTAGAACCATGATGTATATATAGGATCTCTATTAAAAACAATTGTAAAAGGAACCCCATGTTTCCTTTAAATTACATTTACATACAACATACCTAGATATTCAACATACATAGTATCGTTGATATAAATTAAATGATGTGATTTTTTTCAATTGAACAACCATCACCAAGACGGAATTCTAACATTGGGGAGTCTATGATAATATAACAAAAAATTTCTGAGGTACTTCATCCCTTTATCAAATAGGCACCCAAAGAAGCCAGAGAAAACCAAAATGTTTAATATTCTGCACCTTTATCTATTATAAGGTGTAACAATGGGACACATACTGAGAAATTTCATTCTTCAAACCTAACCACCATAATTACAATCTCATTTCATAATAAATCATCATAGTTCCCAGATTAATGACCTACAATGAACTCTTAAAGTCATGCAAAAAACTTTTTCTTACGAGTTTTGGGATAAAAATCTAATCACCAAAATGGTTTATACCATCTTAAGAGAGGGACCAACCTGAATCATTTACCCACCATAAAAGGTGACTCAAATTCCCTTAAATAGACATCATGGTACACAATCAAAATATTATAATGAAAGATATATCAAGATAACTAATAATTGGTCAAAAACATAAATTAACCATTCTCTGGAGTATCCATATGTAACTAAACAAAAAACCCCATATGGTTCGATTCATCTTTCAATTTCACTATAGCTTATGATTGTTCATTCATGTTATTATAATATAAAACGACATTTCAAAATCCCAAAATGTAATAGATAACTAACATAAATGACTGATGGTATTCTAACCATTTTACATGTTTGAGATTGATTAATTTCAGAAGAAGATATCAATTAAGATATTTTGATATAAAAAGGTTGTGAACCTTTCCCCAAAATGATAACGCCGGAAAACAAAAGTGAGTACATAACTATAGGAAGACCAATATCATGAATCTTGTATTTATTGTCATTCTGTTAAATCTAGCAGGGACAATAATGTACAACATGATATTCAAATGTGATCACACTACCCAACCATGTTCTATAAGTATCATTGAAAACTATATACCCCTTACTAGGATTTGGTAAGATCAAAGTAGGTGTCGATGTCAGAATTCATTTTAACTCATCAAAAGTGGTATGAAAAGATTCATTCCATATGATTTTACACATTCCTTTTATGGGTTGTCAGAGGTGAAACAAACGTCAAGAAAACCACAACGTACCATTTATAGTAGCCACTATATCAAAGTAAGATATTAATTTCAAATACATTTGAGGGGTATTTAAATAAAATGATAAAATTTACCTTCTCATGATAAACTAATAATATATTTTCACTAATCATGTACGCCATGAACATCACTTCATGAATCTGGAATGAGAAATATCAAATATTTTTACACAGACGGTGACTTCTCAATATTTCTAGAATGAAAACATAATAGTGATTATTCTCATGCATATATATTGAGTAAATCAAAAAAATTTCTAGGAACACTACCAAAAATGTGTGATGATACTAATATCAAATTCGTGAAATCTCTATGAGAAATAGTCATACCAAAAGGCATGAAAATTTATTCCTAAATGACATACCTACTCTGAATATCCATCTACATTTTATGAATCCCCAAAACTCTGAGTTGATGATAACCCGGCTGATGAAAAACATAAACAAAAACATTTCCCCCATTAACTTGTTTTATAAATCAACCAAAAAAGGAAAATGATACTAGTTCTAAAAAATTACTCGATTCAACCTTTATAGACCATGAACATTTGGAGTGAACCATTTTCCTTCTTGGAAAATTGAAATAGGTATTCCATATGTGAACCACTAGGGTTAAAAAAATCGTTCACCACCAGATCATTCGACTAATCCTTGAGTTATTTCATCTATACTGGTGTTACACAATTAAAAGGTATTAATATCGGCTATATATCTAGAGATAGGACAATTGAGACATCTACCATCATCTATAGAGTAAGCTAGTTGAAATCACATGGGTAAATTTCACCAACATCTACTTGCATAGCAGACAAAAAAATATTGAGCTCTTGGTGGGATAGTCCTACATTGTTGGACATCAAATACCACTCTCCCATAAACCCCCTTGATCTATAATCGACAACATGAAATGAGACACTCAAATCATAAAAATAAACCATAGTATGATTAGTATCAATTCAATCCATACTAATGAAGATATAAAACACCTCTAAATGAAGAGAAAGAAAATTCAAAACTAACACCAGAATAGACTTTGACAGCACAAATTAAATTCACTAAAACGCCTACTCTTTCATCTTCATAAGAGGATTCAATAACTACATTACAATGGGAAGGAGTTCCATTTGATATTTAAGAAGATAATCAAAATGTTCTAATATAAAGGAATATTATGAATCATTGACATATAATGAAACCTTTACTAATGATACAATTAAAATGGTACCTCTCACTATCATAAGACCTATGTATACCACCACCAGAAATTATTCTACTATATGTTTGTTCTTCACTCACACGACCTATGGTCAGAGAATTGTAGTAATTGAAGAATCTGACTGTGTAGCCTTTAGAGATAATTTTCCATGATCATATCGAAGAGTAGACATGGGCTAAATGAAATGACTTAGATTACAATAACACCCACATATATTACACATATTTTTAGGTGATAGACAATACCATTTTCTGTTTCTAACCTTGCCACACTGATAGCTTGATAAATTCAAACTAGTTGCTACAAATAGAGGCAATGAAGAGCAATTCCAATGACAACCACCTCCAACACTCCTGCGATTATCCCAACACTTCCAAATTTTTCCTATTTCACCACTGAATCTTCATCATGGTGAATGGGAAGGTGAAGAATATTAATATTTTCCTACGATATTTAGTTCTTCTATCATATCCATGCACATAAGATCCACACTGGTCGAATGCTTTCGCATATACACTTGTGATCTGATAACATGTATCAAACCCAAAAAATACTTCTGAGACATCAGAAAGTCATTGTTTACAACATTTGGTAAAAAATAATCTAGCTTAGTAAAATGATCTGTGTATTCCGACACCACATGATTTTTTACCCAATGATTGGAACTCCAAACACACCTTCATCATCAGTAGCTCTATGAAAAATTGATAGAATATGATCATCAATTAATTTTTCCAGTGTAACCCCACATTCTTTTCATCCTATACCATCTAATCCCATAACCTCTTATTTGGATTTTTAATAGATTGAAGATGGATTTTAAATAATTGATAGGTATATTTTTTTTATTTTCTACCTATATTTTACCTATACAATACATGTGTTACCCTGGGATGTTCGGATATATGTATCTGGTTTTGATTTCATGATGTTAATAAATATCAAATGAAATTACCTAAATACCCTCCCATACTAGTACCTAACCCAACCCATCAAATACCTTAAGAGTATTCCTGATCCTACGAGCTAGTGACAAAAACTAGAACATAAAAAAATAACAAATGTTTTTTATTTTTCCTGACGTAAAGTAACCACATGTCACATATATACAACAGAAAAAAAGAAGAAAAGTTATGTACATTCCATAGCTGAAAGCAGAATGTCAAAACAAAAAAAATAGTACAAATAATCCCCAAGTATAAGTCCAAAAAAAAGTAAAATAAATAATAAAACAACTCCACCATATTATAGTGTGGGTATAACCCTACAATATCTCCACAAACAACTCAAATAAACCGATAGAAATGCTCTTCACAACATAGTTTCACCTTCAATATCCCTCCAACGGATGTTATAATTTGGGGGTACATTAGGGGTGAGATTAAAAGCACAGTAAGATCTCAAAAAAAAAATTATGACATGTATCTATACAAAATTTCATGTATAAAAATTTTAATTATAACATGGAATGATAATAAATAAATAAGTTTTATCAAAACCATGGAAAATATTTACATTTTTCTTCAACTCCCAATAATTATTTCATTGATATCAATTTTAGTTATTATTTCCATTATCATTTATGAAGATCCAAAGCATTCATATCAAATAAAAAATAATAAAATGCCTTGAACATGTAATATTTTCTAAGGAACTCAACAAGTCAAGCTAGAAGACAACTTATAACACAATAAGGACAAGTGCGCACAAAGTCCCTAGAACACATGCGAACGTATCACATAAACACCCAATGAGTAAATTATCCATGAAAATAAAAAAAAATAGTTCCTAGAATGACGACCATTTGGAGATGTGAAAATACCGATCAGCTAATCACCTAATAGTAATATGGATGATGTCACTAAGACAAACTTTCCACCTACGTCCCTAATGATTCGCATTTAATTCATTTTACATATCATTTAAATAAGTTTATAATTTCCATTATTATATTTACAAATAAAAATGAAAAACACATTTTATCAAAAATAAATTTATACACACAAATAAATCATTCCAAATTTATTCATAATTCACTTTATAAAAATAGTAGAAATGTATTTTATCAAATATTGCATGATATAGAATGGCCTAACTCAAACTATGGGTCATACACACCCACATTATAACCTCCATGAGGAATATAAAAACAAAAATATAGTCCCTAGAACCAATCTGCACATATTAGAATTGATTAGATTTAAAAAAAAGGGTTGTCAAAGAAGAATAAACGACACATACCTCAAGAAAACACAAATTTCACATGAAAACAATCAAATGAAACAACCTCTAAATCGAGATAACAAAAATTGAACGTGATAGAAACAAAAAAAATCACTACAAAAAATGGATCCAATAACACAATGCAATGGAACTATGTCAATCAAAGCAATAATGAAGCATAAAAAATTACTACACCAAAGAGAAAATAACCAACTAAAACATTGATCAATTACTAAATAGATCAATTGGGATCAAGCAATGACTCCCAATATCCTCACATAAGCCTTTTAGGTCAAGAGACAAAAGATTTTATTCATTTAAGAAATTTCATTTCATCCAATTATCACATTAAAACCCATGTCCAAGACATTGTCATAGTGTATAATCCTTTTACACATCATGTAATCCTCAGGACATAGATATATCCAGATACATGTTTCCATTTTATTAAAAATTTACCTTTTAACAGAAATCATCATGTAGTATTTACATAACATGTAATCCATTAATGATGTGTGAAAGGTTCATGATATCATCATTGTATACAATACACATTGTGTACTCACATTACATAACTTTTATTCACCTAAATTATGAAAAACTATATATTTATAGATGAAAATTATAAACCAATAAGGTATCCTAATAACATAGGGAGAGTCCTGAAGTAAAATTAACAAATTTATACATCAACTTGATTAATTCATGAAAAAAAACATCCTTGAACATTACATAATTTTCTCGAACATTTTTTACTTATCCTCAATAATCTGGATATGAAACCAGTTATAGACGAAAACATGCAATGGGAAGGTAATTACTAGAATGTAGCTAACATGTTGTCACATAGTATTTTCAGTATTCATTGAATAATAAATCCTTTTAGAAAACTCATAATAAATATCTCCCAATGAATATTTTATATAATTAATTAAAAAATGTATTACATTTTTTAAAAATACATTTCTACAAATTAATAATATTAACTGTATCATTTTCTCATAGAAGTCAATAAAATAATTTTTTTTATATAAAAAGGAATTTACTAAAAATTATGTTCATATATCATATGAATAAATCAGAACATTTTTTCTGTGTATGACCTTTATCTATATTTATTAATATGGTTACATCTACTAATACATACCAATTCAATGAATAGGTTATAACTGTAATTTTTAAATAATTATATTTTTTCTATTTTATTTAATCATGATGTTGCATGTCATATATTTTATTGAATTTAATGTTATTATTTTAAAATATATCGGTGTTACATTCATCCCTTATTAATAAATTCTGTCCTCATAGTTTGAATTTTTAACTTTAAATCCAGGGTTTGATAAGGGTTAACTTCATTGAGTAAAACCCACATCATATAAAAGGTACTTAAAACAACATCATAAAAATGGGAAAAGGGAAATATGAAGGTTATCTACAATAAAAAAAATGGTATCAGTGTAGTAGATCATTATTTTTATGTTACAATATATAAATCGATTAAAATAATTTGTCTATAGATAAATTGAGAGTGGATGAGTTCATAGTCATGATAAAGGTAACGACCTCAAATCCACAAATCTAGGATGGGTGAATACCATCAATTTCTTTTAAGTGAAGGTAACACTGTAAAATTTTTATTTATATTAGCTCACCAAAATATGTGGGATTATGATAAATTAAATATAGAAAAAATGAGAAAAAATACATAAATTTGTTTCTTCCCATATAATTAGAATAATTTCGTCATTTTTTGTGATTTGATCAATTTTCACTTCATCACTTACTGTATGAAATGAATATTAAATGTTAATATTTGTTATAGTTAAACCAGATCTTAATGAATCTTAAGATCTATATAATAATGATATTTTATAACTACTATCACTAGATACTTACAAAAAAATTATTAACATAGATTATACCATAGGGATAAACCATAAAATAATATATAATCATCACCCAACATTCAATATAAACCATTAACCTTAATACACATCCAAAATATCAATGAATAAAAATGTCCAAATAATTATATAGAAGGAAACTATAATTTAGAATGGAGTTATAATGAATCCACAAAACAACCTAAAATATATCTTATTATCATATACAAATATGTGAATATCTTAATCTTATATATTCAAAAAACATGGTAAAAAATTAAATTACAAAAAAAATATCTTCCAAATACTATCACATTATAAATTCCTTAAATAAAATATAAGAATATTGGATATATTTATTAAATATAAAACATGTAGCGAGCTAAATCAAAGATAGCATAAATAACATTTTCATCAGATAACTAAAAAATTAATTTTCAATAAAAACTATCCCATTTACATTATCAATATCAATTTTCTTTTTATATAGAATAAAAATTATTATCTAATCATTGGGAACATATTCATTATTACCGTCCTCTTAATCCATTGATTAAAATAATAAAAAAGGTTACAAATAAATACAATTTCATGTAATTATTATCACTCAATATATTAATAAAATTACATTAAGAAAAATATATATAGAATAGCCCTTATGTTATTCATGAATCATATTACATAATACCATGGATATGATAATTTTAAAAAAAAATTAATACCAAAATTGTAACTATTAAATCCTTTTACATAAATTTGTTCCATAGAACTTGTCCCTCCATGATCTAGGAGATAATCCATGGACTACAGTATAAACTTCAAAAATACCCACACTCCCCACTCATAATACATTAAACTATAAATGTTACCTTATGAATAAATTCATATCCCTACATAAATCTATTAACTATTAATTAGTAATTACATGATATATTCCCTCATTTTCCACATATAATACATCTTATCATTTCATTAAGGCATTCCATTGAGTACTTATAAAAATCATGATATATTAGAAAATGAATCATATTCTCTCTATGTTATCCATCAAACTATATTTTTACCTTATTAAGTGTGTTAGGAATGTCACCCTTGCTGAGATTTAAAATTATTAAACAAGATATCTTATTGGGCATAATCACATGGTTTTATATTAGAACTTTAATTTAATTTTGGTTATGATTTAGAAAATCATTACCTTTTATATAATGTTAAAGGTAAACATAATATATATTAGAACTAATCATTGAATAAACCCAAAAAAATCATATAGTGATAAATAAAAATCATATTGGAAAACCAGTTACCATGAGAATTTATTGATAAAAAATATTAATATTGAATAATGGCTTTTAATCAATGATATAATAGTTTGGACCTAGGTCTTCCCTAATAATTATATATTCAAATCCTTCTTTAGGCTATGTAATAAATGAATTTAAGCAAATAATATCACTTAACAGAGTAAAACTAGGTGTAAAATAATGGATCCCTCAATAGGTAAAAGATTGATGGATGAGATATGATCGAAAAATATTTTAATGGTTTTTACCAGTTGATTCATCTAATCTAAAAGAGACCATATAGATGTTTCATTTTTAAATGGATGTATTAATATGAAAATAACACAATCTATTAATAATGAGAACATTAGGATGTTATCGTAAACAAATACTTGTCCATAGGGGTATCCTAAATGATCTATACTACTAATATATAATAAAAGTTAAATCATTATATAATATACAAAAAATTGAGACCATGTATTTTAATACATGGATAATACATCTCAAAAAATTAATATTCGTTACATTTTATAAATACACACATGCAGAACAAATAGGATTAGTTTAATCAGATAATAGATATATGATCTTCTTATTTTATAAATGGTATTAAACATCTCCAATATAGATATTCTCATATAGTACTATTCTTAGACATATCCTACATAAAAAATATATTCAAAACTTATGGGAATGAAAATTATGAAATGGATAGATCAGATGCTCAATAATGCTAAAAAAGGGAGATATTAATGACCACTTCAACCAAACATAAGGATAAGGTAATGATAATATTATATTAGCATTTTCAAACCATATTCATCATTTCAAAGATCCCAATATTATGTGGTGGCTTAAATATTGATTATTTATAATATAAGAATCAATCATTAATGAAATACAATCCATGAGTCCAAAACATCATCACAAAACATAAGATTTTATGTAAAAATATGCTTATAAAATCATTTTCATTATAATAAAATATCACTAAATTGACTATTGATGATTCAGTCCTAATTACATATTATTATTATTAATGGTTCAATCCTGATAAAATGATAGGGGACAAATTCCCTAACTGAATTTAGTTCACTCCCCATTGTATTAATATTTATATCATAATATATCAATCTTTACCCAATGAATTAGAGGGATCAACAATTTTGTTCCTCCTATAACATATTTAAAATCATAAATATTTGTTCATAAATATCACAAAAGAATTAATTATATATGAACACGTGATGAATAAATATTTTTTAATTTTTTCTTCATGGTAAAATATTTGTAAACAAAATTAGTTTCATAAACATTCGATAAATTCATCATAGCATATCGCATAGAAAAGGTACATGATTCATAAATATAATTTCCTCATAATCAAAATCCATCATGGGAAATATTGAAGAATTTATACATATACAATATACCCTGTAGAGAATATATAACATCATATGATTATTTCATAAATAATAATTTTGTAAAATGATCACCTGAAATATTTATCAAAGAAAATAATTGTTTCAATTTGAATGAAATTATTTCAAATTCAAAAATATTTCTAACTCACAACTATTTTTTATGAATATAATATTGGTTACACAAAAATTAATATTCAATTAATTTTTTTTCATAATGGAATAAAACTAGGAACATGTTTTATTAGATAAGAGAAATCATTCCATTAAATATTTTTTCAAAAATAAATAAGTAGACCCTTCCGAAAATTATAAAAATATGCTTTTAAAATAGTTTTTATTTTCATTATAATGGGTACAAATGAAATTATAAAATCATAATTTAACATTACAAATCTTCTTGAACAAATTTATATTAAATATAGATAAGAAATAAAAAGGTTTTTCATCAGAAGTGATAAATAAATTTATTTTTACTTAAAAATGATCACTTTATCTATGGTGTACCTAAATTTAAAAAAAATGACTAAAAAAAGTAATCTACCTAAAAAACATAGTATAAGATAATTAATAAGTTTATGGATTAGTAAATCATTAAATATAACTATTATAAAGATAATAAAAAATAATACTAATGAACAATTATATTGTAATATAAAACTCTTTCCACATTGGTATCTTTTGAATCATAATCCCTGTAAATGAATGACTAAATATCCTGAAAATATACAAAATAATGATATAATATAGAAAATATGAGGTTCATATACATGATCTTATAATTAAATATCATATAATATTGATATTTATCTCAAGAAATATTTTTCTAACATTTTTGCTTTTTTCTAGTTTATTATTTTGTAGAAATATGTCATAAATTAGAAATAAAAAACTACATATTACAAAGTGGTAACAATAGATAAATATAAATTTATAAAATAATATCTAAATCTTAAAATAAAAAATGATTTCTTCTCGTGAAATATATTAACGACTTCTAACATGACTTATTCATTTCCCTTACCCATCATTAATCTGTGTATCAAAAAACGTTTTAAAAATTTTGAATGTGAACAAAAATAATATTATGGGACATAAAAATATTCATTGTAATATCCTAATATAATTAATAAAAACATATAATTAATCCATTTCATAAAAACATAAATTTTTACCCTAAAAGGGAATCATTTTCAATCTAAAAAACATTATGTTACATTTTAAAATCAATAGATTTCTCTGATAAGTCATAATCAATAGTAGAAAATTCAAGAAGGTTCCTTGGGACATCATCCCACTTAACACATTTATTGACCTTATAAAACCCATAAAAATTATAATAACAATATTGAAAACATATAATATTATTTTTTTTAGAGAACATAATCATTACCCAATGCATTGAAGGAATATCTAGGTCCATCATTCATATATGATATAACGGGATCACCCATTAGTTATATTGGGGTTTAACCCTTAAAAAAGATTGATTATCACTATATCATGGGTAAAAATAAGGTTTTGACTTTTTTAATACTAGGAAATATTAAATAATCCTTTAAACTCCTATGAAATCCCATTTTGATGCTAATATATTCATTACTTTTTAAAAACACATATTCAATAATAGAATACAATTTTCTTTTAATAATATATTTTCAATACAATATTACTTATTTAATTTATAAACCCATTTTCAATACCAAAATATACATAAAATGGGATGAAAGTTATTATTTTAATACCAAATGAATGCTTTTAATGGAAACCAAGATTAAAATAATTGTTATGGAATTGGGAAAAGTCATTTTAACAGTATAGTTAAAAGATAGAATTTTCACTAGTAATTAAATTAACACATTTCAAATAAAGATTATGTTATTTTTTGAAAAAAATAAAATAAAGGTAAAAAGATTCTTTACAATCCCCTCATTTACATAATAAATTAATTTTTAAAACATTTACACAGAATAATTATATATTAAAGCATAAAACCGTACTATTATATTGTTTTTTATAAAAATCCCCTTATAAAATTGGAAAATTTTAAATCATAATACCCATGAATGAATAAAATTCAATAATTAGTAATACATTATTCATATATTTTAATTATATAACATGAAAAATGGTTGGTATATGACCTTCATAAAACAATAGAGGTGCATAATATCAAAATATTCTTCAATGAAATGAAATTGAGAGGGCATCCCTTACATCGTGTTTGATTCATCACATTCAATGTTTGTCATCATAAAAAATAAATATATTTTATTTTATTTACATACTCAATAAAACATTACATGTTTATTTTACCTTTTATTTCACTTATTTTCATGTTAAATACAATTACATAAACAATATTGTTTAGTTTATGTGTTTTTATGGTATTTGACACGAGTGTCAACAATTAAATGGGTAGGTTGGCCCATTTCCAAATATATCATTATTCAAAATCTCTATAATAATAATAAAGTAGTTATAACATTTAATGATAAATTATTACTTTAAAACTAATCCAAAAATACAGTTATGAAATATGAACTCTGTTATAAACATAGAGATGGTTTTTCATACGTTTGCATGAGTAATGTAAACAACTTTATATAATAAATATAAAAATAAGTAATTAATTATATAACCATTAAATATTGATAATAATATCATAAATAACATATTATTTATTAAAATAAACTAATATATGTCATCAATGAGATATATTGATGAAAAAATGTCCACATCATTACATGGAGGGCGTAGTCTACATTTACACACAAATGGTATTATCATTTTCTAATGTATTAAATGTATTGATATATTATATATTCATAATGATAAATATTTAATCAATATCATAATTTTATTTTTTATATCATTATTTTTAAATTTTTAATCTCTATTAATTTTCATATAATATGTTACTGAAAAATGAATTATATTCATTTTCGAGGTGGTAGTTCACCATAAAGATAAGTGACATTATCATATCCCTAATGGAATTTAATTTAATAAGGTATATTTGATATTATAAATAAATATGTATAAATATTATATAAATATAATTTGCATGCATTAAATAAATAATTAAAACAATCTATAAGAGTCATCGATTGAAAATGAATGATATCAGTTTACGTGGTGGTAGTCCCCCATACACACAAATGATGATCTCATATTTAATTTGACTGAAGGGGATATGGATATCGGTAATTACATTAATAAAATAATTACAATTTTTTTAGAATTTTATATTTATATTGTCTCATATAAATTATTAATATTTTAATGGGGTGGATGAAGAAATGTTATAAATATTCTCTACAAAGAATGAAGCCTCATTTTTTTGGAAAACCAGTTGGATAAGATAAAATTATTTCATAAAATAGAATTATGATATAAAATGTTTTTTATATTGTGTGAAAATAATTATGTAATATATTTTTTGTATTTCAATACTGAGTAAAATTTATTTTACGATGTAAATAAGAGAGGATAGGGGTGGGTTTTTAAATGTTTAGTGAGTGGCCCACCTGTAGGTTTTAAAAATGAAAAGGTGTACCCATGTTTTTTTCATTCTTAAAGGAACTATAATTTTTCATTATCTATAATTTGACATTATAAGTGTCTCGAACCAACCCGGGTCAACCCTGAACTTAGTGCCTTAGCCCGTCTGTAACAAGTCTCGAGGGACATTCCCAATCCCCCCGGGATGTCAACTAGTGTCAGGAATAAAAGTATATATGATGGAAAAATTTATGCCAAGGATTTAAAATCAGGACCACAAAAATAAATAGAACAAATAGAGAACCCAACAAAAAAACAATTGAATCTTAAATAAACAATGAATCGATCTAGATACAAAGTACCAATAAAAACAAAACTTTAAACAAGACCCTGCTGCAATGATCTATGTGTGACCCCTGGGTCACATCCAACCACAAACCTAAAACTGCCCCCACACATGAAAACACTACAGAAAAGCCTAAACAACAACAGTACTTATAACTAAAATGGTAAAGGGTAGACGTGAGCACAAAATTGCTCAGTAGGGATGCC
Source organism: Viscum album (assembly GCA_963277665.1). NCBI lineage: Eukaryota > Viridiplantae > Streptophyta > Magnoliopsida > Santalales > Viscaceae > Viscum > Viscum album. The sequence goes on along the minus strand of OY728126.1, from coordinate 676,970,059 downwards.
AAAAGTAAACCACTGAATACAATTGTTTCTTTACCCAAAGTTGTGTGATGACACAAGTTTGGAAAAACAATTATAAAAATATGGTTTTCATTATTAAACAATATAACTCGTCCTTCCCACTCTGAGAACCAACTCACACAATATAATATTTATAAAAATAGTTTACCATTTTATAAACCAAACCAAACAAGTAATATCAGGGTTATAAAAAAGGGAGACAGTTAAACAATAAAAAATAAAAATAAACTTGTGTACCAAAACAATAAACAATAAATACAAGTTGTAACCATGGGATATCCAGAACATTCCTAGACAACCCCTGGATGAACTCGATTCGAAACCACATACCAACGTATGGTGAAGCCCCATAATCTATAACCCACTAATTGACCTCATGAAACAATCAGCAGAATATCCCACATATACTCTCTATCTACCAGGGGTATGAACCCATCTAATCATGGATGGTGAGTATCAGTCACTCGATGATCTATAAGATGCTCTAGACCCCATGTTTTTTATAGTAATATTATGTTCATAGGAGGCCCTCGCACACATTACTCATCTAACCATACCTGGCTACCCCAAAAACGGACACCAATATATTATAACCCCTGAGGGATATCCCTCATATAGAGGGCCCCAATATTTATATACATACATTTCATATCACATGAAGGTGAAAATTGGGCTACTATAACATATAAAAATTAAAAAATTTCTGAAAACGTTTAACGTTTCCAATAGGGCACAATCAATTATTCGAAATATCTTGCAAATAACACTACTACATTTACAATTATAAATGGGCCCTTATGTTCTAAACTAACATTAAAATAAATCATAATTATCAAACATTATTTCACCCTTTTCCGACCAACACAAAAACATGTTTCAAACTGAATGGACAAATCTTAAAGAACAAATTATTAACCATGATTTCCAAAACACATAAAGCCACAATTTAAAAAACCACATTTAAAACACTCTTTGGAAACCACTCAAGGGGACCAAAATTATTTGGAAACTAAAATAAATTTAGAAAACTAAACATTCAAGAAAACATTAATTACAGTAAAACCATAACTGGCCGCAAACTATATTTATATAATATAAAATAATCAAAATAAAACATTAAACCCCTTCCACCACATTTTATCACATTTATATTGATATAAGAACCTCATTCCATACTCACCCAAAACACACTTTTTAAATCAAACACACACCAAGAAAACATTTTAAAGCCATGTACCTAAAATCACCACTTTCCCATATTATTTTAATGGAACACAAACTAGTAACATTGAATACATTAAAACATGAGAAAAGTGTTTTAACACAATATCCAAGCAATAACACAACCAAACCACATTCATTAATATACAATGTCATTACAATATAACAATGATGATACATTTCGTAAGGTACAAATTCATTATTAACGAAACATAATAAATCCTAACAAGTATTGAAGGTATCATAAATCTTTGTAATTTACACAAAAATCCACTTAAAATCTATTTTTAACAAGTGAAATAAATTCTTAATTTCTATAATAATTTAGTTAATGGAGTCATATATCTAAGAAACTATTTTATAAATTTCTTTAAAATGGAAAGCATCAATGGAAAGGCTTTATGAAAGAAAAACATGGAAACACCAACTGAAACCTTATGCGATTGGAATGAAACATCAATGGGAGGAAGAACGACGCCCTACAGACAAATCACACACACTAAATCCAAAATAAACCTAATATACACATTAAACCTAACATTTAGGGTTCAGGAAACCCGAAACCCCATATTAAAACCCTTGAAATTGAGTGAGGAGTGGAGAATAGTGAAAAAGAAATCACCGGAAGGAACTATCGGAGGGAGGAGTTGCCATCGGAAAGAAATCATTAGGAGAGGAGGCGTTCAAGAGTGTGTAAGGGGAAGATGGATATGTGAGGGATAATTGGGGAGATTGGGGGAAAAGGGAATGTGGGGTGGTGCATGGGAGATGAAAAAAAGAAACGAATTCAAGTCGATATGGGTGGTGTGTGAACGGTAAAAGAAAACGGGGGGTGTGATTGGAGAGAGGTATGAGTGGATAGAGGGATTAAAAACAGAAATAAGTGGGTAGATAGGGGGAAGCATGATAGATAATGGGGAGATGGGTTTTTAGAGAGAGGGAATTAAAGAATAGTACTGAATTAATTGTATAAAGATGGGTGATGTGTAAGGATAAATGAAAGTGGAGATTTATTATTGGAGAGAGGGAGATAATGGGAGTAAAAAAAATAAAAAAGGAGGTAGGGAGAGAGATGTTGTGATGTAGAATATGGAGAGTGTGGGTGAGGCATGGAGGAAAAATGATGGATTAAAACCCTTAAAAAATAAAAATAAAATAATAAAAATTAAAAAAAAAGATGTTAATAATAATAATATAGATAATAATAACAATAATAAAAAATTTAAAAATAATAATAACAAAAAAAATTAATGACATATTTTTTAATAATATTTATAATTATATAATCATAACAATGTCATAAATTTTATTAATAAAAATATTAGTAATAACAATAATAATATTAATAATGAAAATCATAATTTTTTTTAATTTCTTTTCAAATATTAATCAAATTAATTACAACTGAATAATAATTACATTTATATCCAATTTAATGCTAATAATATCATTAATAATTTTAAATTAAAATATATATATACAAATAAAATTTATTATTATTTTTATGTCATCAACATTTAATTTATTTCATTCTCAAAATGTTTTATTGTTTTATTTAATGTGTAACCATAGGGGAATCTGGGCCGACCGCATGGTTACTGTACACAGTGTCATGCCAACGCACTGATCTGAAAACCTCCAAAAACATCAAATATCGAAAAAAATATTAAACATGTATTCAAACCGCAACTTGATGAGATTAACCGAATCCAAGAAATAATTAAATAAAATAATTTAAAAGGTTAGGGTGTGGAAATTCTCCCCTCCACAAAACATTCTGCCACCAGAAAGTCACCCAACACAATGACAAACAAAAACTCATGTGATTTTTTGACCAAAATTGTTGGGAAACAGATTATGAGCCTCGAGATCACTGTTCACTCTACAAGTAACACCCAACCAACTCAAAGAGAAATTATAGCAAAAAACAAGGGGAGAAGATGATTGGGTTCTCCCCACCTGAAGAATTTCCATATTGTAAGAAATAGAACTCAAACTCCATACACCGAGGGGGGGTGGGAATGCAGAAACTCCCAACCGAACATATTGATTTATCCACATGAGTTAAATAGGACCGCATACATAATCCACTACAAGGCCACCCGACATACCGGGGCACAAGAATAAGGAACTCACTATCAGACCACCATCAGAACTAAGAATTCCCCAAAACCAATCTAAAACTACCCAACACCTCACAACTACTATTTATCACTATAAAAACCAGGACTGTCCCACACAAGGGCCAAAATCAATTTTAAGAAAAACTAACTATTCTTGAGGTCACATTCAGAATAATGAAAATACAACGATCAAAAGAGGATATGTTCATCGCACATTCACCTCAATAGATGAACATATAATTGTAGGAAAATAAGAACAATGGAACCTTGAATGTATCTATTCCAAGAAGAAAAAAATGAACCATGAAAATGTCTCACATGGCTATGACACGCTGACTATGCATGAGCTTCACCCCGAGACATGAGGCTAGGGAACTGTTGGATGATGCATCTTATGACTCACAGTTAGACTCTAGAATCCCCTAATCAGAAATCCTTCTTAGAATAAATCTTCACACTGAACATCCCCTGGTGATCCGAATAACAACAATAATGACATGACTTAGGAGAGATGTATCCCAACAACTTGGAATTCCCAAACCAGCCACATAGATGGAATTCCCAAAGGAATACGAGAAAACTATGTGCCAGGATCAACGAAGATAACCTCTTAGGGAAGGTTCCTCCTGCCCGCACTCCTTTCCTGGTAGAGAGCCATTACAAAAACCATCTATCGCCATATAATCTTTAAACTCAAAAGACAATAAGACAACAAGCCACCACTAGTCCTTTTGTGAAAAATTAAACAATCCCAAAATGGAATTAAACATAACAACCTTGGGAGTTCCTAACCACCTAACGACACAATCCACATCCCTCAGGTCATTTGACCACCTCTAACACACCTCCAACACCTCAAAGGTAGATGGAACATAAAATAACTAAAACACGGGCCTGACTCACCATAATGACTAGGGACCTTTCTAGGTGGATTAATCTAAATAGCATAAGAAACAAAAAACAAAAGCATCCCTCAAGAAAAACACAATAAAAATTAACACTCCAAACTAAGAAAATTGGCCCATCATCTTATCAAATATAAAAAAAACCAAAACCCTCTTTTCAAAAATCGCCATTTTAATTTAAATTTTATATCTTCCTTATCCCAAGGGAATTTTTAAAAGACCAGAACAACTTTTCACAGGCCAAAAAAATACACTCCCCATGGAAAATCAATTTCCAAAACCTTTATATTTTAAATCACACCCATGGTATCCTATGGATAATAACATGTGTTTCCACCCATTTTAATCCCCATCGCCCATAAACAAGTTCCCCCACAGTCAATTTTTACACACCAAGACACATGTGATCATCCATATAGAATACCAAGGGTCTCTTCATTTCCTCATATAAACCCAATAATTAACAAAAACAGTTCTAATTTTAAAACTCCCTTTAGAAATTTAAAATCATTTTGAGGGAACATATTCATTTCAAAAAACCCAATTCCATTTCGAAAAGAAAAAATTAACCAACTAGAACCCAATAGAGTACAACTTACAATGAACCATCAGAATAAGGGACTAGCAGTTACACTTAACCCGATGACATGGTAGCGAGCCATCCCCCGAGTAAGCGTCAAAAACTAAGAGAAACTTAAACCGTTCACTCGAACAACACAGGGGTCACAAATCCAAGTTAGGTCATGATGTGACACTGACTTGCCTCAGTTGTTATCCCCTAATCATGAAAAAATATACAAGACTCAAACGCCAAACTACCCCAGGAAACTCAAAGTTTAGTATGAGGAGGTGTTCATGATGCCCATCCAATACCTACCTATCGAGTCACGATAGTCCAAATCTCCGTCTACCAAACACCCCAAATTACAAGGTCCTCATATGATACCATTTTGTCACGAACCCACCCAGGTTAACCTTGAACTGGTCACTTGAGCCAATCTACAACATGTCTTGAGGGGCGTTTCTGATCCCCCTGGGATGGAAAATAGTTTTGGGCTTCAATGTATACACGAGGGAATGATTTAAGCTCACAAAATAAAATCCAGACCATATATATAAATATAAAAAACATATCACACTAAAAAACGACTACTGAATCATAAATAAACAAAAAATCAATCCAGATACAAAGTATATATAAAAAGGACAAAACTGGAAATAAGAACCCACTGCAGAAATCTCTGTTTGACCCTTGGTCGCCTCCAACCAAAAACCTAAAACTTCTCCAACATTGGCGAACACTAATGAAAATCTTGAACAACAGCTGAACCTGTAAATATATTGGTAAAGGATATGCATGAGCTCAAAAATGCACAGTAGGGATTCCAAATGTAAACAACTAAATCCATGTGTTTCCATACAAAAGTTTTCTGATGATACAATTTTGGAAATACAATTATAAAAATAATGTTTTCTTGCTTAATCAAAATAACTCATATTTCCCACTATGAGAACCATCTCACATCACATATTAATATAGAAAATAGTTTACCATTTTATAAACAAAACCAAACATGTAATATTAGGGTTGTGCTAAAGAGAGACAGGTAAATAATACAAGCTAAAAATAAATAAGTTTAGAAAAAAAATAAACAAACAATAAAAGTTGTAACCATGGAAGATTGTGAACATACATAGAAAACCCCTAGATGCACTCGGTTCTGAACCACCTACCGGAGTATGATGAAACCTCATAGTCTATAACCCACTGATCGCCCTCACATCTAAATCAGCGGTAAATCTCATATAGCCTCTCCATCTACCAGGGTCACCAACCCGTCTAATCGAGGATGGTGAGTAACCGTCACTAGATAATCCATAAGGCACCTAGGACCCCATATAAGTTATAGTAATAATTTGTAAGTTGAAGTCCCTCACACACATGACTCATCTCATTACACTTGACTACCCCAAACATGATCACCAATATACAATAACCCCTAAGGGATATCCCTCCTATAAAGGTGCCCCATATTTATATACATACAATTCATATCACATGAAGGTTCAAACTGGGGTTCTATAGCCTATAAACTTTAAAACATTTAAGAAAACGTTTATGTTTTCTAACCAGGCACACACATTTATTAAAAATTTCTTTCAAACACCATTCAAATATTAGAAATGATAAACGGGACCTTACATTCTAATCCCACATTCAAACACATCACAACTATGAAAATTATTTAACCGTTTTTTGACCCACACCAAAACATGTTTCAAACTATATGGAAAAAACATAATGATCACATTATAAATAATTATGTCCAAAGCAAATTAAGCACAATTTACAAAACCAGATTTAAAATAATCTATGGAAACCACTCAAGTTGAGAAACTTTATTTGAAAACAAAAAACCATTTAGAAAACTAAACAATCAAGAAAACACCAACTACCTTAAAAACATAACTGGCCATCTACATTATTTATAGAACATAAAATAATCAAAAAAATAAACATTAAACCCTTTCCAACACATTTTAACATATTTATCATTATATACTAACATCAAACCAAACAGACCCAAAATCTTCTTTTGAAATAAAACACATACCAAGAAAACATTTTAAAGACGAGTCACTAAAATAACAACTTTCCCACATTATTTTAAAGAAACTAAAACTAAAAACATTGAATCCATTAAACCATTAAAAAGTGTTTTAGCACAATAACCAAGCCATAACAAATCCAAAACATGTTCATGAATAAAAAATGTAATTGGAACATAATATCGACGATAAATTTCATAAGGGCTCAATTTCTTCTTAAAAAAATATAAATAATTTAATCATGCTTTCAAGGTATCATAGAACTATGTAATATACACTAACAATCATTTAAAACCTATTTTAACCAGTCAAATAAAATCCAAATTGATATAATAATTTAATTAACGGTGGCATAGATCTTCAATACTATTTATAAATTTATTTTAACTGGAAATAAATAATGGAATGGATTTAGGAATGAAAAACATGGAAACACTTATCGAAACCCCATGTGATTGGAAATAAACTTCAACTGGAGGAAGAAAGATGCCCTATAGACTAAATGGACTCCCTAATTCTAATGGAAAACTGAGATACACGTTAGCCCTAACATTTTGGGTTTGGGTAAAAAGATACCCCATATGAATACCCTAGAAATTGAGTGAGGATAAGAGAATAGACCAAGATAAATCACTAAAAAGAACTGCTGGAGGGAGGAGAAGCTGCCAAATATAGCGCAGGAGGGGAGGATGCATTCTTGAGAGTATAAGGGTAAGAGGGATGTGTGAGGGAACATAAAGGAGTGAGGGGGTAAGGGGAAAGTGGGGGTGGAGTGTGGGAGAAAAAAATAATAAATGAATTCCTAGTGATAGGTGTGGTGCATGGTAAGTAACGGAAAAAATGGGTATGAATGGAGAGAGGTATGACTGGAGAAAAAGGTAAAATGAAGGAAATAAGTGGGGGTAGAGGGGGAATTTTTTATTGATAATGGGGAGATGGGTGATTGGAGAGTGGTAATTAAAAATAGAAATGAATTAATGGTATAAAGAGGGGTGATGCATAAGGGATAAATGAAAATGGGGAGGTGTGATTGGAGAGAGGGAGATAATGGGGAGTAAAAAACAAAAAAAAATAATGTTGGGAGAGATATGAGCATCATATTGAATAGTGATAGAGTGGGTGATTTATGGTGGATAAAAAGAGGGATTAAAACACTTTTAAAAAATAAAATTAACGATAATATCAAATAAAAAATATGTTAATAATAATAATAACAATAATAATAATAGCATCAATTTAAATAAAAAAATTAGAAAACAATAATGATGATATTTATAATAATATTAATAATTATATAATCATAAAAACGTCATCAATTATCTTAAAAATAATATTAGTAATAACAATAAAAATAGTAACAATGATAATCATAATTATATAAATTTTATTTTTAAATAATAAAAAATTAATAAAACTGAATGATAATTAAATTTATATCTATTTTAATGATAATAATATCATTAACAATTTTAATTAAAAACATTTATCTATACAACAATTTTATTATTATTATTATTCTGTCTAAATCAATTTTTTTATTTCATTGTCATAATGTTTTATTATTTTATGTAATGTGTAACCGCTGGGGCATCCCGGCTGACTGCATGGTTAATGCCAATTGTGCGGTGCCTGTGCACTAATCTAAATCCCACTAAAAACATCAAATATCAAAAAAAATTAAATATTTATTCAACCCGCACCTTGATAAGACTAACCAAATCCAAGAAATAATAAAGACGTTATTTCAAAAGATCAAGGAGTGACAATAAGGACTCAAAATTGCCATTAAATATATTTTCTGAGCAGATTTATGTCTTTTTATACCTTATCTTTTTAGTTTAACGCCCCGGTAAGTCAATGATTACCTTAGTAGTGGAAATTAATATTTAATGTTTTTACTATTAATTATGGTAAAAAATTATGTTAACCATATTAGATGATAAAATTATTTTTAATCCAAACATGGAATCCATTTTAAAATATTCAATTAAGATTATATTATAATTTCAATTTAATATTAAACTAGTAGATGCGATTAAAAAATATTTTTCTCATGAAGTTTATTTTATTGGAAATTAATTATAATATAAAATCACAATGTCTAAAATTTATTATCAATATAAATTAATATTTATTTAAACATAATATATAAATGTAAGCCAAATAATTTATCATTACATATTGTTTTAATTATTTATTAATGATAAAACATTTAGGGACATTAAAATTAGTTTTAGAAAAACAAAATTAATAAACCAATAAAATAAACATATAATAATATATAATATCAAGTTAATTAAAAAATTACTGGGTATAAATATAACTAAATAATACTTATGTTATTTCATATAATATTAAAAATATAATTTTACTTCTAAATTAATTAATTTATTAAATAAAAATTACATTGTTATAAAAACAATTTATTTTCAATCTTCACTATTAATTCCAAAAATTTTACCATATTTTTTTCTAGAATACTATTTAAAAAAATGGGTCTACTTTTATAAAATTTAATTTATAAATATTATATATTTTATTTATAATATTTTATCACAGATATAATCAAAAATAATAGTTGATAGAAACATATATTTGGAAAAAAATCAATTATAAAATTTTTAGTTATTAATTAATGATGTTTTTTATACGTTTATCTTCAATAGGAAATTTATGCATTTAATTAATAATAGTGTTAATCTTATTCATACTATCTAATTTAATAAATATTTTTTAATGGTCATATATTTATCCAATCATTTATGATTGGTGTTTCAAGTTGAATATACTATCAATCATAATGTTATTCTTTTAAAATATCAAGGTGTTACATCCTCCCCTATTAATCTATTACCTACACAATCTAATATTATCTATAATGGATTAGTATTCAAGTAAAATATTTTAGGCCTAAAGCTCTAAAATAAATGTATAATGAATCACATAACCATCAAAATATATCCCTCATTTCCATTGAAATTAAAAAATAAAAAATTTGGTTTCCCAAGATATGATAACTCATATAAAAGAATGAAACATCATATATTTAAGTACAAAATTATTATTCAAGATCCCAAATTTTAACTTTGATAATTTTATGAATAACCAACCTCTATATTTTAATATGTTTTCTAACTGAGATTGGTACCAAAAAAATCATGAGTATTTGATCACATATTCTTCCAATATTAATTTCTCATTTGTATCTAGTCATCAGTAGTCTCCCATAAAGTCATATATTCAAAAATTCATATACAATAATCATATAATCTCCAAAATAAAGTAATTGTTCCCATAAAAATAGGAATCACCTTTTATCAATTTTAAAAATATATATGTTTCTAAAATGTAATTCTAACAATATTACTAAAAATAATCACATAATGTTCACCCTACCATAATAATATAAATGTTATAACCATTGATGTCTTTTGAAATATCATTAACTATCTAACCTCTAATTAACCATTAAATATTGTGGTTATCTATATGGAAAAAATTATTTTCCAAAAAACAAATTAATTCTTATACTTAATATAAATTTATTAGAAAAATATATCATACAAACCAAGAGCTTGCATTTGCCAATGGTCGGTGTTTCGCCATTATTTCCCTTCTATTTTTGGTTTAATCAGCATATCATTTTTATATGTGAAATATTTTCACATATAATGTCTATTTTACTTTTTCAAAATCTATATATGTCATATAAAATTACATTAAATAATTATGAACATACTTAAAATAATACCCATAACAATCAAATATCATATAAATCCTAAAGGTTTACAATATCATTACACTTATATCCTCAAAAATAAAATATGAATCTTCCCAAAATAAAATTTTCAAATGATACAATTAAGGGTTACACATACCTAAGACTACTATAAAACATAATAACTTTCCCCTCTAGTATAAAAATCACATAGAGAAATAAAATTGTATTTGTGATTTTAAAATTGTGAACTACCATATATTTTTCTCTATATCTATATTCTTGAATCCCTATATGACGTCACCTTTATAATTCAATATTCATCACAATACATTATCCATTCATTCCGTCTTATTCCAAAAAAAATCCCTCCTAAAGAAGTTACATGAATCATGTACTAATACTAAAAATTATAAATATAAAATCCCTGATATGAACCATACCATTTTCATGTCATTTTATCCTTATCTTTTAAAATACTTGAATTTGGAATTTCTAAACATTTATCTTTATGGTCTTAATGATACCATTCATGATCATTACCCCTAAGAAAATTATTATCTTAATTCTTATACTTCATACATTTAAAACATAACATTACATTACCATGGATGGGTATGTTTTTCCATATATATCCCAATTACCTATTAGGTTTCATGTCCATATCTTTTTATATATTTTCTATAGGCTCTAGAGTAGTTACACGCTATCTAACCATTTTACATGCATTTTCATGGATGTTGTAGGCATGTCATGATAGACAACATTAATTCCTATAGGTGTACATGTCTTTACCAATTCATACACAACATGAATTGTAAAAATGTCAGTTTTTAACATGAGGCAATGAGTTTTTTGTCATGGTTAACCTGTGTGGACTTCACAACATGACCAAATGTTACATGTTGTAACTCAACATGTGTCCCATTTTAAAAAATGTTGAGAGTCTGTTTTGTAATTAATGCTTCTCTAAACACCATGTATCTCAAACTAGAATTCAACCTATGTGATTTTTAGAGGTGAATTTCTCACAATATTTATCCTTTCAATGTTAGAACTCCATTGAGATGGTGGTCCCTCTCTTTGAGAAAGTGATATTTTCGATTCTTTATTGCGGTTGATCACAATTGAACCCTTACATTGTAGAACATGATCCATCTATCTTATGTGGATGTTCATTCTTGTCTTATTCTATATTAGTTATGGGATCTCATTCCCGAGGACTTTTCCAATATTGGTAATGGGGCGATAGGTTCTCATCCTTGAGAGATGTGGGATTCCTCTCTTTTTCATACCTCTTGTATTTATATTTGGATCAATCATTTGATATGGGGATTTTATTCTAGGTCCTCCGTTGATTTTGTTGGATTTCATTGATTTAGTATTCTCATGCATGTGTGTGTGTCTCATGTTTTAAGGTAAGTGGTTTTGTCTCTAGTCTGCATTGTTGAACCTGATTATTTTTCTTTTTAAACTATTCGGTATATTCAAATTATAATGGATGTTTTATGTGTGTTGAAATTGGTTTTTTAGTGAATAATGGTCCTTCCCTTGATATTGATAAATAGAGTGAAAATGGGTAATTTCAAGCATTCAAATGAAAATTGGGATGTGGTTTTGAAATGTTTTTCAATGAATTGAAATAATTATTGAGAAAGAGTGGATATGTTTCTTAGGTTACATAGTTGGATGGTTTTGAATGGGGCCATCTTCCATTGATTTCGTATTTTCAAGGAGGGTTTCCTTCAGTATTTTCTATGTTTTCTACGTATATTTCTCTTGGGACCGATATTGATATTTTGAGTGGCGTACTCATGGGTCTTTCCACTGCTTATTGTCCCTTTGTTTTATGATAAACTTTCTACACTTGATTATTGTGGTACGAGTAGTCTGCAGCCTGGACCTATAGTATTCCTTTGGGTTGTGAAACCCATGTTTCTATTTTCTATTTCTTGGATTTATGGGTAAGCCTTTATATTCATGTCTATTCTTGTGGAAAATTATATATATAATGTTCATTGAAATTGATATACGTGCTTTTGTTTTGAACTATGGAAATAGGGAAATTATTACCATTTTTTTATAAAACTGATGTACTACACATATAATTCCATGTTTTTATTCAAAATGTGCATTCATATATTTTAATACAATTACTGGTTATGGAATAGGAGTGTTGGATCCTACTATGCCTGTTAGCTCTTACCATGTTCCCCTCTTCGTTGGTGAGTATGATTATATTTTTCTTCTAATGTAGGGAATGGAATGGAACCAGAGTGAGGAAAAGGGGTTCAAGACATTTGGTTGGGTAGCTAGTTTTGATGTGGTGGGAGTACATCTGTACCATCATTTGGAGTAGATTTGTGGTTTATTGTCCTTATTTTTTGATTGTATGGGAGTTTTTTCCTACATTTTTTATCTCATGCTTTCACTGTTTTCTTATGGTTTGGGATTATATATTCTATAGTAATAAATTTTCTATGTATTTCATTATATGTATATAAATTTTTCCATGACGATTTTTAGGTTCGATGAAATATTTCCCTTTGTTGTCTTTTTTGATTCATGGGTACATGTTTCCATGTAGTGGGGATCAGGAACGACCTTTGGGAATGTGACAGAATAGGTTGAGTTTCAGGTTTGAGGGATACTCAGGTAAGTTCATCACAATATGGTTTCATATAGAAGTATGTCCTCAAGATTCCTTTTTTGGGACATATTTATACTAGAGAGTATTTCTAGGATGTGGGAGGTATGTTTCCATAAGTGCATGGATAGCTCTTTTCTTAAGGAGACTCTTGCTTCAATGGGTCGTTGGGTTGTGTGTCTGTGGTATTTTTTTTGTTTTAAATATAGTAGTTTTTTATTATGGGTTTTCAAGTTTGAGATGTGATTTATTATGTTTTCTGATAATTATTGTGTTTCAATGTACATCATTATGCCTCTAAGACTTCTTTTGCGAGTTCCTCAGTAAGGTGATGATGACGCTTTTCAAGAGAACCCATCAATAGATCTGAACGTCATCGAGAATATCATACGGTAGGTCCATGTTGTCGATCTAGTTATGCCACAAGTTTAAAACGTAGTGGTTTAAGTACAACCATGAGATGCATGAGAGAAAAATCGATCATGAGAGTTCTTGTACAAGAATCCATCATCCATTAAAGGAACGTCTGATCCTCAATGTGTATAGGATTTTATGGAATGGTAAAAATTAAATCATCATCTTCTTCAAGGCATGTGATAATATCGGAGTGAAGCATGCAGCTTTCATTCTTAAGGGATCTAACAAGTGATGGTGGGATTCTAGGGTCCATGTAGATAGTCATGTAATCCAGAATTTTAAGGGTTTTAATAACATTTTATTAAAGTTTTTTTAGAAGATTTTTATATGCTGATGAAGTTTCAGGAGTTCATGTTATTGTAACACAGAGTGATTTTTCTATTTATGTACCCCAACTGATTTACTGAGCCTCTATGTATTCCTTAGGACATTGTAATGAATGACCAGATGAAAGCGTATAAGTACCTATATGGTTTGAAACTAGATATTAGATCACACGTGTTTAAAATGAACATTTTATTACTATCAAGAGATGGTGGATATAGCTATGATAGATCAAATAACTATGGTAGGAAGGGTTGAATTTTCTTCAAATTATCTTCCATTGGGTTTTAGTTTTTTTGGTTTGAATGGGAAGAAGAGGATATAGATGAATCATAATAGAAGTGATGGAGGTGGGACTTAGCAGTGATAATCCTTTGCACCATCCATTACTGAAAGTATTCTTCTGACATACTTTTAGTGCGACAAGGGAGGACACAATTGATTTACTTTTACTATTCCCTAGAAGATGTGAAATAGTTGTGGATGTGTTTGTCATCTAAAATGAATATGTTAGGATATGACTAACCTAATTATAGTCAAGGTTCTTCTATTCCAGTGGATACTATGGTGCAGTCAGAAGCATCACTGACTATAGGGCTCTAGCCATAATCCTTAAGAATGAATCATTTTCACGTAGTAGATATGTGTCCTGCAGAATATAATTCAGGCCATAAAACAGGGAGTGTTTATATACATATTTAAACATGAGTATAACTAGATTTGTTTGATACTATCACCTCAAAATATTGTATATCGGAAATTTTTTTGGATGTTCATAAACTTATAATGGGACTTATGTCATTTAAATTGGATTTTGTGCCACCTCATTGAAAAAGGATAGAGTATGGGTTTCAGTGCTCTTTTTCATTAATGAAAGCTGATACACTAACGGCCCAGACCCACATGCCACTTAATGGGATCCCCGCACTCGGTGGGCCACATGGACTCAAGCATATCATCTCAAACTCAAAAGGTTTCCAACTAGCAGTGAGGGTCTAGGGTGTGTTTGTTGGAAAACTATGGCCTCATTAGCATCATGTAGCACAAGAGATGGAATTTAATTGAATAATAACAATGTTAGAAATAGAAATAAATAACATAAGAAAATTGATGCAATTGATAAACTAGAATAATAATAACTATATGAACTGGAATAGTGATGATGTAATTTCATGTCACTAGAAAACTGGAAAGCATGGATTCAAGACAATAGGCATAACATGTTCTATAAGGTAAAAATAAAAAATTTGAATCAAGGATTCCCGAGATCCTACTTGTTCTTACACTATCAATATCAATCCTATCAGCACACAATCAAGTATTAGAAGCTACATGATTCCCTTTTTCAATACTAGCAACCATGTAATCAAATCTGGGTTCTAAACGGTGCCCAATGAGGGTGTGTAATAAATCTTAGTGGGCCACCACCAACATTTTCTATGAAATTTGGTCCATGTAAAAGAATATTTCAGTGTGGAGTCATGCATATATAATGTAAATAAAACAGTACAATATAACTAAATAACCAAGGACTTTATTCATCCCTCAACAGGTGTCTGACCACATAACAAGTTAATTAATTAAAAACATTCCATATAATGTTTATAAGTCACGTGAGGCATATCCAACACTTACATCACCTCATGATAGTAAAAGTTGTGAAGGTCCTAAGAAGTAATAAGGAAACTAGAAAATGATATATAGTGATGGTGTTCTAGGGAAGAACCAAGGTATCATAAACTAACAAAAATCAAACTAAATTGTATCCGAGTCTTTCTAAGTGGTAAGAGTGTAATCCAAGTAGTGTAATACAAGTAATTCCTCAATATGTTGCATACTATGTCCAATGTGATAGACCAATGTAAAACGGGGCTATGCAAAGACATGGAACTATGGCCATTCCCCATGGCACCTACTTGTAAAAGATGGATCCTATGAGTGTATTCGAGGTATCATAGAATAAAGAAAGGGACCCGATAATAGTATATTGGGAATCCAAGGAATGGAAATAAACAAGCTTCTATGTGGGAATCAACCATAGAAAACCGTATCCTTGAATCAAAACAGGGTTCCTGGGACCAAAGTTATTCTCCTATAAAAAACCAGGATGATCTTGAGTTTGTCTATTCCTATTTGATTTTGTAATCATGTAGTAATAAATTGGGTTCAAGTCGTTTTTCAATTATTATAGACATTTCAAGTAGATTTGAAACCATTTATTTATTGTTCAAATCCTTTTCTTCCATTAGTGTGGATAATCCATCTAGTGTTGTAACCATTTTATCAAGTATTTTTTATCAATTAAGGAATAATCAATTATTGAGGTTCACACCTCTACCTTCTATAAACATTTAAATGGGTGATATTGGAATGTAACCCTTATTCAATATCTTTTATTAAGTGTATGTTATATATTTAGTATACCTTCCATTTCAAATTTCACATTTAATAATTACTTGAAATCACATACCATAGGCGGGTTAAGTGGTGTTCATACATTGTACATTCCAATATAAAAATCCAAGTAATAACAATCCATTTAGTATAATAAGTCTCACCTATAGTAATTTAATGTAAAGACACACCCAAATGGTGGCTAAAATATTCCAAAACACTAAAACCGAATTATGGAATAACATTTAACATGAGGTTGATTGAGTAGTGGGTGAAACCACAAACAACTAATCACATATTTGGAAATAGAAATCTGTATGATTCTAACGAGTATTAAAGTTTCATGTTAATTTAAGAAACATTTTCCATCAAAACCAGTGGTCCCCACATGAACTTCCCAAAAACAACGAACATTAGGTATTAGTTATAGACACCCAGGTTTGTGTTGTATGAGCCTTATCCTTCACTTTTGACCATTGATTTACCTCAAATCAGAGTAGATCAAGGAAAATGTGAAAAAGGACCACATGGAAATATATTGGTTGAGAGTGAAAGAGAATAAGTATGGCTAAAGAGGACTTGAGTAATTACCATTGCATATTCAACATGATGAACATATGATCGATTGGATATCGGATGAATGAGATCTATTGATCCCTATAATTGGCCTTCAAAAATATCAAAATGGGTGAACAACGAGGAAAATAACTTGGTTTCTTAGATTAAGTGGGAGGAGGAGTATTAATAGATCATTAAGGGCATTTTGAACATTTTATATAGGTTTTTAGCCTGCGCATGATTTGTCTTCATAGTTTGTCTAACTGTGCCTAAACCATACAAGATGGTTCTGCATGAAAAGTATTCCTCTGCATGATTTGGTCAAACTGTGCGCCACCCATGCCCAATTAGATAAAAAAAGGGGCATTCACATGGTTTGGCTTCACGGATGTGCATCAGCCGTGTGAGGTGACACTATCTGAAACAACATCTTCTGCACGATTTGGAAAACTATACAGAAATCCCTAACTGTTTAATCTAAACCGTGTGTAGAGTCTGTTTCCTCCAAAATGATTGGTTCAGGGATAAGAACATTCCCCAGAAACCCTTTAAACATTAACTATCCCATTAAGAATCTATATTAGGTACAATTTAAAGATTTAGATCTAATTTTTAAAGGATCCATGCCTGAGAGAAAACTCATATTCTTACAGTCTTCCCCCATAAAAAAACTCACCCTCATGTTCCCTTTACAAGGGAAACTAAATAGTATCTAAGAACAGCTCTGACATTAGGCACGTGCATCGGCTTCCCTCCCCCAATTCTCATCATGTACTCGGTCAGGCTGCCATATGACCCATATGATAGGGGAAAACATTCCTCAGATATCGTTTGTGCTTTGGTCAATGATGTGTACTGTATACTCCTAAAAGGTAGCATCGTCTTTTAACTTTTCTTCCTCAATATAAGAGGTATGAGATGGGTCAACGTGATATTGGAGAAGATGTGAGACATGAATGACATCGTACATGGAATAGTACCTCTGGGGTAGTAGTAACCAGAAAGCTAGCTGCCCGACACACTCTAGAATTTCAAAAAACCTGACATGATGAGGTGACATATTTCTTTACATATGTAACCATCAATTTCCAACCCTAGCTGATACAAAACAGATCCCCAACCTCAAACTCATGATTTCGTCAATGGTGATCTACATTTGATTTTTTCCTAGACTTATCAGTAATCATATGCTTCCTGATCAGTTGTATTTGTTCTGTAGTTTCCAAAATGAGATGAGAACCTAGAAGGGATATCTCACATGCATCTAACCAGTACAAGGGTGAATGGCATGGCTCTATATAAGGCCTCAAAAAGATCCATCTGAATTGTCACCTAGAAACTATTATTATAGATGAACTCTATGAGGGGGATATGCTTCTCCCAAAAACCACTGAAATCAAGGATGCATGCTCATAGTGCATCTTCAAAAAAAAAAATTTCTATTATGATTATCAATTAGTATGTGGGTGAAAATCTATTCATATAATAACCAGAGCTTCCATAGAATTATATAAGCCTTGCCGGAACTTTGAAGTGAAATGATCAACCCTATCCAAAATGATAGTATGTTGAACTCTGCATAGTGATAAAATATTATAGACGTATAGTTTTTACATATTATAAACTGATAAAGTCTATATAATATGAATGAAATGAATGATTTTTTCAGTCGTTCAATGAATACCTGGATTGCATCGTTACCCCACAAGGACCTAGGTAAGCCGACTATGAAATTCGTTGCAACATTATCACATTTCCATTCTAGGAATGGAAGAGGTTGTAACAAGCACACAACTCTCTGGAGCTCCACTATTACCTACTGACAGGTGGACCACCTAGTGATGAACCCTAGATTCAGGCATTTCATCCTAGGACACCAATACTGGCGTCAAATATCTCGATACATCGTTGAGATTCCTGGATGAATTTCCCACTAGGATGTGTGGGACTCTTTCATCAACTCCTCTATCACATCAGCTAGAACCCAAATACATCTAAATAGACGAAAGATTCCATCTCTATCCACAGACCAATCCCGATGTGGGTTATCTCCTGATATAATCTCATAAAGAAAAAACCTTCAGGATCTAAAAAATGCCTCCTCTCCACCTTCCCAGGGAGGGAAAAGGTAACTAACAAGGCTGAGATGTTAGACTGCTTGTCACTATCATGAAACTCTTTATGAAGTTTAGAAAATAGATCCAATAACATCCATTCATCACTGGCTTCCTATATGTCCTAAATTATAGTTTTCAGACACAATACCTCTACAACCACATTTCCTTTTCCAGGCATAGAGGCAATTAAAAAATAAAAGGATTGTATATATTTGACCTCACTTCCCAGTCGAAGGATCAAATCAAGGTGATAATAGATATACTTGAGGCTCCTTTGATCTGTAAACACCACAAATTACTCACCCAGGAGAAAGTGTCCCCTGCAATATAAGGTATGGAAAACCGATGCATGCTCGATGATGTCCATCAGGTAATTTCTCTCGTGAGGCCTCAACTAATGTGATACGTATGCAAAAAAAAATCATTTTCCTAGATCATCACCACTACTAGGCCAAATAATGATGCATCGTAGAAGATGTTATATCATTTTCTAGGTTCTTGAAGAATTAGAATAGCAGCTGAGATAATCCTCCCTTTCAGCTCCAAAAAGGATTTCTCACATGCTTGTAACTATAGGAAATTAACACCGATATTTGTACGTCTGGTAAGAGGTGGAGAAAGATATGGGAAGTCATGTATGAAATGCATGTAATATCCAGCAATCCCTAAGAATATTCTAATATCAGACACTTTCATTGGCTACTCCTAGAAGACTATAACACTAAACTTTTAAGGTCAATAGATACTTCTGATTCTAAAATAATATGACCAAATAAGTAGACCCTTCCAATCTAGAAGTTTTATTTAGCAATATTTCCATAATTTCGATGCCCTCTCAGTGTACTAAGAACTATCTCAAGATGTTTTTCATGGCGGTTACGAGGATGAGAATACACCAAGATTTCATCCACAGAGACCACGACAAAAGTTTCCAAATAGGGATGGAAAACCCTATTCATCAAAGCCATGAAAACAGCAGGTGCATTCAAAAGACCGAAGCCCAAAACCTGATAATCATACAGAACATACCTGTTATGAAAATCTATAATATGTATGTCTAATGGTATGACTTATACCTAATGATAACAAGATCTCAATATATTCTAGGAGAACACATTTTCTCCTCCAAGATGTCAAAGAGACCATATATTCGAGAAAGTGGAAACCATTTCATGACAGTATGTTGGGTCAACCTTCTTTAAACTACGCATAAATGGAGAGATACATCCTTCATATTAGCTAGAAGCAATGGTGAACCCCAAGAGGATATACTGGACCATATTAATTCTTTTTCCTCTATGTCCTCTATCTATAGATTGAGATCCAAATGTATAGAAGGTTCCAAAATGTACTGAGGAATGGACACTAGAGGTGGTCCTAGATCACACATTATTATAAAATTTACCTCTCCCTCATGAGTTAATATAGAAAAGTCATGAGGAAAGAACTCCATGAAATGATAAATTGCTGGAGGAAATTTTTTTTGAAGGAAATCCTGATCCACTATAAATGATTTTCAATCTGGGTAGCCACTCCCCCAAGCCTATGATGCTTCTGTCCGGCTCTCACATCCTGGACATCCCACTCTCCCAAAAAATATCATTGTTGCCTTATCGTGATGTAAAAGAAACCCATTGATGATAATTGTATACAAAGAAGGGATAATGGAAAATAATGTCCATTCCAAAAATGTCATTGAAGCCCTTCATCTCTAGAACAAATGGATTCACCATGAAATGGTAATTACCAACCTCAAAGTGACAGTCCATGCACTATTGTATTCCCTCTATCAGTATTCACAATAGTGTATCAAGGGTCATCACACTATAGTGATACAGTATTTCTAGTTCGAGACTTTCTATAATAGATTCATAAATAAATGAGTTTGAGGTACCTGTATAACAAAAGTAGATACACTAGTAGAGTCTACTAGAATAGTAACTTGTACTATAGATAGTCCTGCAGCCTAATTCTCAGGTTTCTGGTGGAAGACATGAAACTGACTTGATCCACAGCCCTGTGCAACCTATATACTAACATGATCATGCCTATTATGTTGGTGTTGTTGGTTATCATGGATCAAACTACCACGACCACGACCTCCTCCTCGGCCAGACCAGCTGGTGCTTCTCCAAATCCTCTCCTTATGTGGTTCAAAAGAACCTGCACCTGAAGGTGGAAGTAAAGATGATCATTTTCCACTACATTCTGGTGGAAAGGTCCTACAAAATTGTTGAAGATTTCTCATAGATCCACATTCCTGACACTCTATAGTGTCTCTATCACACTAAGGCATCATACTCGCTATTTTACCAAACTGATGAAACACTTGGTAGCTATCAAACTGGTTACACTGTGATCCACTACCCAGAGAAAAATCCTCAAGGGAATGTTTCCTGCCACTGGATGAACTACAGGCCTGACGTGACACTAAACCTTTATTCCTAATACCCACTCTGTCCCTCATGTTATGCTTATTGATAAGGGCCTGATCAAGTATTTTAGATAAGTTGGTTAGGGGAAATACATTCACCTGAGTTTGGATGGCGTAATGGAGCGCATCTTCATATCTTTTAGCACGCGAGATCCCATCCCCAGCTAGAAGTGGTAAAAAAAATTGTAAATCAGTGAAATATTCAGAATATTCCATAACAAAAATAGAACACTCATCGAGATTCATGAACAATACATCTCTATCAGTTCTAAATGACTAGGGAATGAACTGATCAAAGAAGGTTGTCTAGAAATCAACCCATATAATGCCCTGATGACGTTCTTCTTCGGTAAATATATCCCACAAATGCTTAACTTAATCCCAAAGCATGTATATATCAATCATGACTATCAACTATAGAGGAATTTCTAGATGATAAACGATATAAAACATTGACTCTATCTAAGACTCATTAGCCTGAGATCCACCATCGCTTGAAAAATAATGAGGATGATACTACTGGAACTCACGGGTCAGATCAGCCATCAAAATTTCAACCCCTGGAGCACCTTGCAGAGATTGCATAAAATGTAGGAAACTATCATAGATATGGGAATTAGTTCCAAGATTAGTTATAGTATGAAGTTCCTCAAGTGGAACTCCTCAATGTAAGGCTGGCTGCTCAAGGCCCACCATGACATTATCATGGTTTTCACCACCTTCATGGAGAACAACACAAGGATGTGAAACGTCATGTCACTGGAAAACTGTAAGAGCTCCAGTATACATTTCACATCATTTTACAATTAATTATTAGGGTCACTCATTTACCTTTCATAAACATGAACTGGTGAGATAAGGACGTGAAATCAATTTATTCTTGATTTCTGTATTAACTTTATAATGGATAGTCATTTATAATAAATAAGTGCTCATACACCTATCACCCCAAATGACACCCATTTACTTATAGAAAAATGGATTGACTCGGTAAATTACTCATCCCAACCCATGAGGTCCCATAAACCTCATGAATTGAGACATGATATCACTCAATCAAACCCAAAGTAATACAAAAAAATGAAACTATCACAACATCAATCAACAATCCCAATAATATCAAGCATTTAAATTTAGTGAAATTCACATATACGGCATAATAATATGTATAACATGTGAATTCAAGGTTCTTATAACGATGAATGTTGCAATACTCTTTTCTCTCATATCTTTAGGTAAGTAATTAATTATGTTTCCAAATAATATCATTCAACAACAGAATATAACATGTTAGTCTCCTAATAGTGAGATAATATTAACACGAATAGTCAAAATAGATCAACATTTTCATTTTTGGGTAATAATGATTTTACTCTGATCATGTGTTTATGATGGAAAATCATAACTTATGGACATCTCCCAAGAGTTTACATTATCCAATCTATTTTATCAAAATAGTCATGAAAGAATAGAAACCACCTATTATACCATATTGTCATATCCCAGACCCGGATGCCACTTAATGGGTGCCCCGAGCATAGTAGGCCACAAGGCCTCAAGCGCATCTTCCCAAATGCGAGAGTCTTCTGACTAGAAGTGAGGTCATACGGTGTGTCCGTGGAAAGACTATGCCCTTATTGACATTGTGTTTCACCGAAGAAGAAATACATTAGAATAGTAATAAACGGGATAAATATATATAAATAGAAAAATAAATCGGATGCAATAGATAAACACGAATAACAATAATTTTATCTACTAGAACAGCGATGATGAAATGTCATATCACTGGAATACTAAGTCATGGATAGTAGATAATCAGCAAAACCTGTTCCAAAATGTAAAATTAAACAATGTTTACTCCAACCATCCTGAGATCATAGTCAGTCATTTTCTATCATGATCGATCATATCAGCACATAATAATGTATTAGAAACAACTTTCTTCCATTTTCCAATACCTACAACCATTTAATCCACTTTGGGTACCAAAAGGCGCCCAGAGATGATGTGAGATAAATATCAGTGGGCCACCACCAATGGTGTCTATAACATTTGGATCATGTAATGGAATACAGCGGTGTGAAGGCATGAATATATAAAGTAAATGCAAGAAGTAAAATAAAACTACACAATAATGAACCTTCCTCATCCCTTGGGTGGTGTCTGAAAACATAACATGTTCATTAATTTAAAAATTACTATTTATTATTAATAGTTCACATGAGGCATATCCAACACTGACATCAACTCATGATTGTATAAATATTGAAGGTCCCAAGTCATAAAAATGAATCTATCAATGATATACAGTGAGGGATTTCAAGGGTAAAAAAAGGTAACGTAAAATCAGGGACAACTAACTCAGTGGTATTTTAGTCTATCTAAGGGGAAAGAGTGTAATCTGATGATTCTAATCCAAGGCATTCTGCAACAAGGTTCCTACATTGTCTATGGTGATCATGCAAGGTAAAACAGGGCAATGAAATGATAAGGCCCTATAGGCTTTCATCATGGAACCTACCAGTCATTGCTGGATCCAAGGTGTGTATTCGAGGTATCCTAGACTAAATAAAGGGACCCAATGGTTGTATACCAGGAATCCAGGGAATAGAAAAGAACCAAAGTCTAGGTGGGTATCAACATAACCAAATAGTATCATTGAATCAAAAAGGGGTTCTCGAGACCCAATGTATTCTCCTCTCAGAATCTAATGTGAGCCTGTGTCTGTCCATTCTTATTTGATATTGTAATAATGTAGTTATTATTTTGGTTCATGTATTTCTTTCCCTTAGTGTGGATAAGTCATGCATATTTGAAACCAATTATTTATTGTCCCTATCCTTGTCTTCTATTTGTATGGATCTGCCGAGTAGCATCTCAACATTTTAATAACGTCTAAGTTATCCATTAAGGCATAATAAATTATTGAGGTACACTACACTACCATTAATCAACATATAATGGGATACTAGAGACATTTAACATTTATTAAATCTCATTGATTATTTATGGTTTATATACCTAGTATATATTCAATTTTCAATTTCACATTTAATAATTATTTGATTTAACTATCCTTATGTCGGTCAAGTGGTGAGCATATATGGTACATTCTACAATGAAATTCTCAGTAACAAAATGCCATTTATAATAAGAAGACTCACAGTAAGAAAGGTCATGGAAAGGCACACCTGAACAGTGGCTCCAATATGCCAAAACACTAAAAACCAAATTATACATTACCATTTACATGAGGTAGATAGAGTTGTGTGTGAAACCACTAATAACTAATCACATAGTTGTAAATATAATAACCATATGATTCTAACAAGTATAATCATGGAATGTTAATTTATGAAATGGTTTCCAACAAAACTAGTGGGATCAACATGAACATTCTAAAAACAACAAACTTTACGGATGAGTTATAGAACACTCAACTTAGGGTTGTACAATCCTTCTCTAACTATATTCGCCCTTGATTTTCATTGGATCAGGGTAGATCTATGAAAAGTTGAAAATTCTCACACAACGATATCTAGGTCGAGAGTGAAGTAGAAGAAGTATGTCTAAAGTGGACTCGCGTAATTACTATTTCACATCCAACATGATAAATAAAAGATCATAATATGTCATAAAAAGAGATCTCTTAATCCATAGCTTTGGCCTTCAAAAATCTACAAAACGGTGAAAGAGGAAGAAAATCCCACTTGTTCTCAGATAAGGAGGAATGATGAGGATTAATAGACCATTAACGGTGTTTTGGACATTTTACACTGGCTTTTTAGACTATGCATGGGTTTTTCACACATTTTGCCAAACTGCATGCAAATCGTGAAGGATGGTTCTTCCCAAAATGACTTCATCTATACGGTTTGATCAAAATCTATGCCACCCATGAATTATTACCAGGAAAAAAGTGGTGTTCGCACGGTTTGGCTTCATGGTAGTGCGTCAACCGTGCGAGGTGCCACTGTCAAAAAAACATCTTCGACACGTTTTTGAAAACTGTGTAGAAATCCCTCAATATTAACTCAAAACCATTCATAGAGTCCATTTCCTCAAAAAAGATTGATTTAAGGCCTTGAAAAATCCCCATACACCTTAATATCCTTAACTAAAGAATTTGGATTCTATATTAGCTCCAAATCAATGATTTAGACTAAACTTTATATTTATCCATACACAAATGAAAAACAATGTACATAAAGATATAGAGTTTGTCTAGGATTTTCACATTATTGATAAGGATCTATATGATTTCATCAAAATAAAAGATTGGATTGTCACTCATCATTATGAGGTTTATTAGTATCATTAGAGTGTTTCATTTCTTTTTGTTTATGGGAGATCTCATATTATTCAAGGAGAGTGGGACAAGGGTTCTGGTCATGAAGGGACTTCCCACCCAGAGCTAAAGTATTTTTTATCTTCTGTTATGTTTATTCCCGATACTATCTGCCTTTTCATTAATTTTACTATTATTGTTAGATAATTTGATAAGTTTTTCCAATACGATTTCTACAATACTCCCACATATAGAGAGGTAGAGTTTTTGGATGATCTGGTACTAGGTAAGTAGTTGATAATGATACTTTCTTTTCATATGGAACTAGAAGGGATGAATTATCTAATCATTCCATTAAATGGCCTATTAGAAAATGGTTTTGTCCACCCTAGAATTTCACCTTTCATAGCAAGAGTACTCTTTTCCATGGAATCATATGTTTGAATTCCTTTATGAGTGGACTATAATAATTTGAACTGGAAAATGTTTAAGAAAAAATTTACTTTTCCAAATGTGGATGACATGTTTCATTAGTTAATGTGAGAAAAGTTGTTTTCAAATATTATTATTTTTTTGGTTTATCATCTGCTTAGTCTTCAAGAGTCTAATATACTAAAAATAGCCTTTAGGAGCAGGTATGGCCATTATGAAAATAATGTGATGCCTTTTTTATGGATAAAACTTATATATTTTTTATGGCTTTGATGAATCAAATAATCCACCAACATCTCAACATAGGTGTTGTAGTGTTTGTAAATGATATTTTGGTTTTTTTTAAAAATTTAAGAGTGAGCATGAGCACCATCTATGTCTGGTTATAGAAATATTGAGAAGTCACTTTTTGTACAGAGTGATTTTCAAATATTGTTTCTAGAATCATGATGTGATGTTCTTGGGGCATATAATTTCTGAGCATGGCTTAACATTTGACCTAGAAGATGTAAATTCTACTTTTTCCAAGACGGAACCACATAATTCCTTTAAGATACAAAGATTCCTCGGTCATTCTAGATACTACCAATGGGATGTAAATGATTTATCTATGACAGTGTCACCTTTTACATCACTTAATAATAAATCATTGAAATTCTCCAAGAATGAAAAGTTTCTAAATTATATTGTTGAACTGAAATGACTTTATAAATCATCTCTTTTACTGATTTTACCTAAGGCTTGGAGAGGATACATGGTTTTGGATATGCATCTAGTGATATTTTGGGATGCATGTTTATATTTGATGACCATGTGGTAGCTTACAACTCTCGTAAGCTTCGAATGCATGAGAATAATTATCCCACAAATGATTTAGAGAATATCGCGGTCATGAATGAACTCAAATATTAGAGGGACTATATCATTGTCGAGATGTTCACAATCATTTTGGATCATATGATTTTGAGATACATCATTTCACAAATGTACTAGAATCTCATATAATGATGAT
The DNA here is from genome assembly GCA_963277665.1 of Viscum album. Taxonomy (NCBI): domain Eukaryota; kingdom Viridiplantae; phylum Streptophyta; class Magnoliopsida; order Santalales; family Viscaceae; genus Viscum; species Viscum album. The sequence continues at coordinate 676,942,838 of OY728126.1, read as the reverse complement.
GGGTATAATGCCTTCATATATTTTACATTGATATTAACTACAACCAGGGAAATGGAAATGTTGTTGTAGACACTCTTAGGAAGAATGTAACATCATAGTATATTATGGAATCAAAGGAAGGGTGGATCCATATGGGGATCATCACTCAAATGCACCTAGATGATCATTATGATGTTTTAGGCCTCGTTTGGGTTAGTGTTTAGTTACCATCATCTATGTTGGAGATTATCATGAAGAGTATGTAGAATAATGATTAGTTTCTAATGACTTGAGAAGTCCATTGTGGTAGAGATACAATTTTGTATTGGTCACTTTCATTATATGGTATACTTCATATTGGGAAAAGGATTTTAATACCAAAAATTTTGATAAGTTCAAAATTGTTTGATTATCACAGCTCATTATGGGATTTAATTATAGGAAATATGAAGATGTATTATGAAATGAGAAGCAGATTCCAGTTTCTAGATTTGATGTGTCACATCACAATGTTAGTGTATCTCTATTACACTAGCCAATGGATAAAAGCACTGCACTAGAAACCCTTGGGTTCACATCAGAAACATCCGGTGCTAGTTTCGAAATGGGATGAGGTATTTACATTTTTTTGGTATCACCATAGAAACCCTACGAGAATAATTCTATATCGGTGGTTGTTGATTGGTTAATAAAGTCTGATCATTTTATTCCAATAAAATATACTAAAGAGTTGAAGGACTAGTGTAATATATATATATATGTTAGAGACAGTTTGGTTTCATTGGATTACTTCTAACATTTTCTGAGATAGGGATCATAGGTTTACCTAAAGGTTCTTGAAAAGTATTCAAGATAAAATGGGAACTCAAATCAGGAAGATCATATATTACCATCAATAGAAAGAAGGGTAGAGATATCATGTAATTCAAATCCTAGGGGATATACTTCATTCATGTGTCTTGGAATTTAGTGGGTCATTGTATTGTAATCTGGTATTGATTGATTATGTTTATAAAAATTGTTATCAGTCATTGATTGGAATGGCTACCATTGTGGTGTTGTATTTTCTCCCATGCTAATAACCAATTTTTTGGGAAGAGGTGGGGGAAGTATGTTTAGTTGTGGAATTTTAGGTTTAGCATACATCTAACATGATATAAGACATGCAACAATATCTGGTTATAGCCCATAGGTGACAGAAATTTTATACATCTCGACGGCAGCATCCTTTGGATTTTTCCATAGGTGACTGGGTCTTCCTAAATGTTTCTCCTCATTTGGGTCAATGAAAAATTGTAATATAGGGAATGTTGTATCTTTGATATGTTGGACCATTTGAGATCACTAAATAGATTCAATATTTTTCTTATCAGTTACCATTGCCGGTTTAGTAGGAAAATATTCATGAGATTTTCAACAAATCTTAGCTCAGGATGTATCAACCTTATCCCTCTATCATTCTAATTTTGGATAAAATTGATTTGGTTTTAGATGATTGTATTTCAGAGGAAAAAATTGACATCATGAACTCTCAAATGAATGCCTTACATGGGAAGTTTATTTCATCAATCATAGTTCTATTGAAACAATAATTAGATTCTCATGAGATATGGGAATGTGGATCATTAATCCGGGAGAAGTTTCCGTATAAATTTATGGGGATTAAATTTTCCACACAACTTCATGGGGAATGAAGTTTTTTATGTCATGGAGTTTGTAACATCCCATTACCTCGATCACGTAATATTTTCCATATAACTAACATCCCTTTTAGATCAAATTCCATAGATTTTTTTTAGATTTTATGTAGGCTACATAGCTATTGGACACCATGTATCAATTTTACATGCCATATAATGGATTCTTGAGGAAAATTGGGATAGGTCGTAACATTCCATGAAAGGGTTCACGTCATGAATAGGGATTACATGATGTGATGGTTAAAATTACAGTTTTATCCCTTGGAGAAGGGTTTTTTGGGGTATATACCCATCATGGAAATCATGGTGTGACCAATGCTTACACGTCACGACGTAGCCCAAGTCTATTTTTTAAAATATTTGAGTGACTATTTTTTCACAAATCCTTCTCCATACCCCCTGTATCTCTAATTTCAACACATCATAGTTTATTTTTAGATACTATTTTCTCCTAGATCGTTCTTTTCTGTAATCAAAGTTCATTGATATTATGGGGTGTCTCTCTGGGTATGTGATATTTTCAGTTCTTCTTTATAGTTGATCACAACAGCACTATATATTTACAGTAATAGATTTCTTTAATATAGTTTGGATGTTCATTCTTGTATTCTTCTAAATTCATTCTGAGATCATATTCTAAAGGCCTTTACCATTGGTGGTCATGGTGCAACAAGAATTACTCCTCTAGGTATATTGGTTTCCTATATTTCTCCAACCACTTGTATTTAGAGTTAGATTAATCCTAAAATGTGATGTTTCAATTATAGGGTTTTCATTGACGTTTTATGGTTTTTATGGTTTTGTATTTTGTTGTAGTTATTTGTGGCCTGAGTTTTAAGGATGGTGGTTTTTTTATCAAGTCTATGTTGATGAACTATAATTTTTTTCATTGTAAATTGTTTTGTATATATAAATATGTATGGTTGTTTTGTTAGTGTTGTAAATGGAATTTAGTGAAAAATGGGTTTTCCATAGATATAGGTAAGTAGAGTGAAAGAGGGTATTTTGAATCATTGAAATGAAAAATATGAAATTTTTTTCAAATTTTTTGGAAATGGTATTCAAATAATTGAAAGGATCTAGGAAAAAGATAACATGGAATAGCTTGGTTACTTAGGAGGAATGTTTAACTTGTTGGAATCTTATTTTCTTTTGTAATTATCAGGGATGAATGTAATAGGGATTTCCTCTATTTACCAGGCCTATTTTCCTAGGGTACCAATATTGTCATTTAGGGGGGTTTACACCTGGCGTATTCCATTTCTTCCTAGGTCCATTGTTATCGGATCATATTTATGAGGTATATTATTGTGCTACATTTTTCATTCATCCTAGACCTATAGTCTTCCATGGTGTAGTGATATCTATTCTTTTAATTTGTGTTTGAGAATTGTTTAGTTATCCTTGATATGCATGTCCATGTTTGTGGAAAATGATATGAACAATGTTCATTGAAATTGATAACGAAATTTGATTAAAACTGTGGAAAAAAGGAATATTTACCATGATTTATATAAAAAACCATACTAATTAGAATTTCAAGATTTTATTTTAAATAAGAAAACATGGATTCTTAAATAGTCATTGGTAATGGAACCCCTTGGTGGGATCCTAAAGAGCCTATCACCTGACACCCTTCCTACCTCTTTGGTATTTTGTAGACCTTTGTTTGTATTTGAATGAAGTGATAGGAAATGTGTCGTAGTGAGGTGGCTTGGATCGCGTTAGCTGGTTGGATAATGGATGTGAGATGGTTGGAGCTCACCTATACCATTATTAGTAGTTGTCTTGTGTTTTATTCTTTGATGTTGGACTTTTATTGGTATTTTTGTCTACTTTTTTTATATTTCTATTACTTTTTTAATGTTTAGGGATATATATATACTAGTATTATTATATTTCGTTCATTATTTATATATCTATATTCCATGAGGTTGTATAGGTTGGGTCACATCATTCCATCTAGTAATTTAGGGGATTCCCGGATGCATGCTGCCAACATAGGGGGGTAAGAAACGCCATTCGGGAATGTGAAGGAACGGGTTGGGTGCTGGGTTTGAGGGTATCCAAGGATGATTTTTCACATTGAACATTAAAATTCTACCTTGGTTAGACTGATATTTGACATCATGGTGTAAAAATAATGTTTCCTGGTTCATTGTTATATTATTTTTTTAATCCCTCCATTACGACATAGAAAAAATATTACAGTTATCTGGAGAAAATTTGCTAGATTCTCTTTCCCACATTATTTTCATATTTTCCATCGAATCATTTTACCCTAGTGATATCTGTCACTTGAAATTCAACATAAGTCCATTTTAAAATAATTTTTATATTAGTAAACTCTCAGATGTTAATTTTTTCGATCATAAGTCATTATAGATGGTTAGGAATAACCACATGAGTTTTTCTACAACTCCCATGACATTAAGTTAATTGTTCAAAGAACCACTACATTTTCCTTTACATCCATTATTAATTTTGTTCCAACTAGATTTTTCTATTTAATAAAATAGAAATGGTTATTATGAGCATAAATATAAATAATGATAAACCATCACATGTTGAGGGAGAAAATAAAATGATATCATTAGCCATTCCATCCTATATTATACTCTGAAAATTTATCCAAAATAAAAATAATTCTCCATAAAATAAAAACAATTGTGGTTTTGGGGATTATTTAATTAAGATAAAATACCATATAAAACTCTAAATCTATCCATTGATACATTTGATTCTAAGAGTAAGGAACCATCAATAAATATTACATTGTATACAGATTTATGTTAAGAATTAAATCAATTAAATTTTAGAATCATTTAGGGCTTATAGTTTTAGAGAATTGGGACAAACCACATGAATAAAAAAATATATTTCAAAGTGTAAATATTAAATCACGATCCATATTCCCCATAATTACAAACATTTCATATAAAATATGTTTTATATTCCTGAATAATCATCCCAAATTTAAATATGACCACTTTGTTTCCTTTACCTATAATTTAACAATAAATTTAATATTTGAAAAATATTGGAAGTGAAATAAACCTTATTTTGGGAAATAAAAGACACTAAGTTAATATTTCTAGTACAAAATAAGAAACTCCATGAACATACATTTTTATTAAAACAAACCTTTTTCACCTAGAAGGGAATCATATTTTTAAAAAAAATATTTATTGTACCTTCTGATATGAAATTGTTTCTATGAAAACAAATTATTTATCATAGAAATTTAATATATGTTTTTTGGGAATTCTATCAACGAACTCTTCTAGAACAGTATATTAACCCTAAAAAATAGAATAATCAGATGACCATCTCCATAAATAATACGCATGGAAAAATACTCAATACCAAATGCATTGGAGAACAATATAAGAAAAAGAAATATAAAATCAATACTACGCTCACCTAGAAATATCTTGGGACACCCATCATATATGTTATAATGGGTCACAAGAGTTCTATAGTGAGAGTAAAAACATTATAAACAATGTACAAGGTATATAACATTAATGAAACATTTTATTTTTTTGATTTTTCATCATAAAACATTTTAAAAACACATTAAAACTAATATGAAGACAATTTAAAATATAAAAATTACATTTTCTTTAAAAATAAAATTTAATACAAAAATAACTTTTTCTATAAAGACTAATTTCCAATAACATGATAACCTTTTATTTAAATAAACCCATTTTCCACAAAAAAAACTAGAAAAATGTAAAGATAATTTTCATTTAGAAAACATGAAATATATTAAAGGAATATAAACTTCAAATAATAGTTATGGTGGTGGAAAAAGTCATTGTCATTATATATAAAAAAATAGAGAATTAATTTGTTCATTTTAATGAATGAAAAAAATTTATTAAAAATTTTCATTTATTAAAAACATAAATAATTGCAATAATTAGCATTTTGAAACTATCATTTATATAATAAAATAATTTTTTAAAACATTGAAATGGAATGAAAATATAGTTATTAGGAAAATAATTAAATATATTTTCTGAATGAAATGTCACATATAACATTGGAAACATTTGAATAATAAGAAAAATTGAATAGTAAAATTTAAATAACATTAAATATATTTTGAATAAATAATTTCTTCATATGAAATTCCAAATGGGTTTTATATACACCTTATAGTATCCCAAATGGAATGAAGGCCTTATTTTCTATTTTTATTATGGATAATCCCCCTTTTAAGGGTTGAAGGGGAACCCGTACATGACCTGTAGGCCCAAGGCACAGGGCCTGACTTACTCGCATTACATAACCCAAAGGCCCAGAGGCATATATGCCCAATACATGACCTGTAGGACCAGCCCACTAGAACTTCCCCTCCTTAGATATTACGTAATTAATCACCTAGATCCCCACCTTACATTACTGATCGGCTAGCATTGCCCTGTACAAAGTTGCACGGTTCCTGGTCCCGATGGTGGCTGTCATACCCTCTCATTCTTCCAATCTGGTTAGCTCTTCATCTAGTGGATGCTACTCTTGTTGCATTGATCCTATTCTAGGGAAAGTTCTATGTGAACTGGGCTACTAGATGGTCTTTTTGATAATGAATCAAAATATTCCTCAATGAAATGAAATTGAGAAAATTACAATACCTTGAGATAAATTTTCCATATTTATTCTTTATCAGCCTAAATAATTAACTTATTATATTTATCGTGATAAATAATATATATTATTAAGTTTATTATTCCATTTATATCACTTATTACAATGATAAATACAAAAAAAATAATTTATTAATATTATGATGGGTGTTTTATGAATAATTAGACAATGTTTCAATGAGGATTGTAATTAACATCTAAAAAATAATAATCATGAATTAATTATAATATTAATAAAACAAATTTAAAATTGAATCAAAAAAATGATCATTTTTATTAATAATTTACCATCTTATAATCATAGAGATAGTAGGACTAACGTACCCATTCATAATGTTTAAAATTTTAAATTATCATTATATTAAAAAAAGAAATGAATTATTTTACCATTAGATATTTATTATTATATACTAAATACCATATTATAAAATTAAATATACATATATTTATATCATAATTGTTATTTAGAGATGAAAAAATGGTCACATCCCTTCACGGAGGCAGTAGTCCACAAGTACACAGATAAATATTTATTATTTTTTAGAGTAAATAATGAAAATATATATTATCTAATAAAAATTATTCATATTTAATGAATAAAAAAATTATTTCATATATATCAATATAATAATTATTATTATATTTATAACCTTCCATATATATATTTATGGAAAATGAATCAAATTATTTAATGTAGAGATATTTTACTTTAAAACTAAGGAACATTATCATGTCTCTCATTAAATAGATATTAAGAATTTATATTTGATAAAATAAATATATAAGTATATAACATAATAAAATAGTATATATATGTTAAATGTCTTATTATAACAATATGTGAGAGGTTATGAGGCAAAATGAATGACATTGGTTCATGAGGCAGTAGTCCACCATTAACAAAAATGATAAGTTTATATCAAATTTTCAGGAAGAAGAAATATTTTTATGAAATGAGATTAATAGAATAAAATATATTTTAAAATAAAATATTTTTTATATTATGTTAACATAATATATTATTCATATAATTGGTGGATGAAAAGTAAAATAATAACAGTCGATAAAGAACGATATGTCTTCTTTGGAAAAAAACCATTGTTAGGATCTATATTACATAATATATAATATTTATGACAAAAAGGGGGCCTTAGGATACGAAGATATTTGAAAAGAAGATATTTGGTTATGTATTTTCAAATTTTATATATTTTAATGTTTCAGGAGGAAAGAATAGGGGTGACCACTTATATGTGAGGTGAGTGGCTGAAATGTAATTTTTTAAAAGAAAAAGTTTTAGCAAGGTATAAAACATGAAAATATTACCAAGAACCGATAATTATAGCATATTAGTAATAATAATTTGAATATATTTCCAGATAATATATTTTAATCAATTTTAGTCTATTTTATCTCTTCTCCTTTAAGTATAACCACTATAAAACTATTTGTACATTAACCGAGGTAAATAATTTTTAATTTTTTCATTATTAATGATTTTAAAATTTTAATTTTCCTAGAATATAACATAAAAATTATAAAAATTAAAAATAAAAAAAATCAATTTTACAATATTTAATTCTCATTTGTGATAAAATATCATTTAAAATTAAACACACACATGCAACAAAAAATTGGTTTTCACCAAGTTTATACATATAGAAAATAATGTATTTATACTATCTTAATGACTAAAATAATAGTGTATGAAAATAAATCAATATTTATTGAAACATATTCTATATATTTTCATTAAAGTATTCTCCATTTGATATTTTTTAATTATTGAAAATTTATTATGTAATTCACATTAAAATATTGTTTAGAAAAACTCATTTTTTAATCCAAAGAATAAACTTATAATAAAATAAAAAAATTGTTTTTTAAAAAGTAAATAATTAGAAATTTCATGAATAAATATTAAATATTTTACATAACAAAATATTCATAACATAATTCTACTTTATTGATATTTATATTTTGAAATGAATTGATATTTCAACACCTTTATTTTCATTACTCACCAAAAAAACAATATTTTTCCTAAAAATATACAAATGTCACCCCATGATAATTTTTATTTGATATTTATAAAATATATTTATTTTTATGAAATATATTTTGGAATATTTCTATGAATTATATATAATATTTTTTTAAAAAAAATAATTATTTTTTGGGAAAACATATTTTATGTCACATCCCATCCCCTAGGGCCCATGTTCTGACTTCCCCTAGCCTGCCTTCCATATTCCATGGGCTGGAGACTAGTAACAAAGGTGTAAATCCCTAAACTAGGATGAAATTTACTTTAAAAATTGAAAACACACAGAATAAGGTACGAGCAGGAATAAAAACACTAAGTAAAAGTGTATACAATGAGTGCTGAAAGTCGAGGTGCCGGAATACAAGCCCAACAAGAAAATACAAGTACAACTGAAATCAAGTACAACTAAAAAGAAAAAAACTACTGAAATGTGAAGAGCGGCTCTTGGATCGTCCACCACGGATCCTACCTGAAGGGTAGGTACAGATAGCCTCCTCAGTACTCAACATCTGTCGGTCTCCTCTGCATACTGACACGTCTTATGGTCCACCTCCAGGTACCGTCCAATTCTGGTTCTCTCAGCATCAGTCAGCATTGTCTATCTTCTGCACCAAACATAACAAGGTGCGGGCATATCCCATGGAGGGGAGAGTATAAAAATAATCAGTAGGGGCCCCAAGACCCTCAAGGTCACTCAAAATCCAACAAGGATAAACCACAAAGTGAGATATCAACATATAACCCGACATAGGTATATGCCCATACATATACCTAAGTTATCAAGTAATCCATCTCAATTATGAGGTAAATACATAAATTTACTCACTCAGCTCAAACCAGGATTATAATATAGGGGTAGTATCAATTAACATTCCATTCACATTGTCAAAACCTAGTCTACTAGAGAACTCAGTCGTCGGGTAACCCGCTGCCCAGCCCAGCTAGAGGGTAAACCCAAAGAGGTTGTCGTGTAACCCACTTCCCATCCCAGTAGGAGGGTGAACCCTAAGAGTCAACGGGTAACCCACGGCCCAGCTTAGTTGGAGTGTAAACCCTATGATATTGTCGGGTAACCCAATGCCTAGCCCAGCTGGAGGGTAAACCCTAAGAGTCAATTGGTAACCCACTGCCCATCCCAGCTGCAGGGTAATCCCTTATAGGATGTCAAGTAACCCACTGCCCAGCCCAGTTAGAGGGTAAACCCTAATAGGACATCAGGTAACCCACTGCCTAGCTCAGCTAGAGGGTATACCCTAAGAGTCAACGGGTAAACCACTGCCCAGCCCCGCTAGATGGTAAACCTGGAACTCATCTGATAACTCCACACTAACGCTCGCTCGTCTCCAAGAGGATCCACTCCGTGAGCTAAAGTTCGATACTCCAACTATCACAAAGTCTCATGTAGATGTATCTTAAAGGTCCACCTCATCACAGTGGTATCAACACAATAGATGATGCCTCAATTGGATGCCTGGTCTGTGAGTTATTATTCTTTTAGTCAAAGGGGCCCGGATGGATTTTTATACGATCCAACCTGACCGAATCTCAAATTTACCCCGAACTATAGTTGGGTATATTCAAAGGGATGGATACATTCCAAGATTTCAAGACCCACTGATATTTACTACTAGAATTTAGAGCTACCACCATGGAGCTATACCCACAGACAATAGGAACTGTGGCTATATCCTATGTACAGCCACAAAAATTTTGTTATTCGTGGAAATTAACCCACCCCCACTCCCCAATTTATTTTAACCCTCTCACGGCCCTCATCCTAACTCCCCTCCTCCTCATGACTCTTCTCCCTGATGTTCTGTGATCCTCATCCTTCGATGGGCACCCAACCTCCCCACGATTGTCCTCCTCTGGTGCGGCCACTCCACTTCCCCGCCATCGCATCTCCAATATGGACTCCCCACCTCCTATGATGACGTGCCTCCGATGCAGCCACCCCACTTCACTGCGATTCTCTTCCTCGGACGCTACCACAAAATGGCTTCGACGCTGCCCTGACCGGCTCAGACGCGGCCACTCCACCTCTTGGGATCCTCCTTCCACGCAACCACCCCTAATTCTCCTCCTCCGACGTACCGGCCCCACCTCTTCTCACCCTTCTCGATGCCTCCCTGACGCCTCCTCCCCAAGACACCTCACCAACAGCCCTCAATACCCATGATGCCTCCTCACTGTGACCCTCCTCCCCACGATCCTCCTCCACCAGCGAAGCTACTTCGAGCGGCCTCCACACCTCCTCCCATCCTTCCTGATGGCTCTCCCCCAAAACCCTCAACACCCTGGACGCTGTGGTTGACACCCCCCATGCCTTATCATCAAGGTATTTGAAAATGTATTGGATTTCATATGTTCTTTCTTGAATCTGAAACTAATACTGGATGTGGACGAAGCTATGGTAGATGGTCTTGTTCATTTTCAATTAACGACTCGATGGTGCTATTTATTTGTTAAAGCATGTTTCCCATTTTGGGTTCATTCATCATTCAACACGTTTTGGTGCAATGGTAGATTATGATAGAGGGAATTGAGAATAAATTTCACACGTTTTCTTTTGTGAGATGAGATTCTGGATTATTTTATTGATGGAGTAACCATTTTAGATATTTTTCATCCTTATAGGTTCTAACGATAATTTGGTCATTTAAAACAGGTTACATCATTACCTATAATCAATATTTAGAGATAATATAACCCATTTTTCTTATATGAAATGTGGCTGATGATGATGCCTGAGGATTCTGACATAAAAATTTCATTACATCTTGAGAATGGTACAAATAATAGGCCAAAGAAATCTTGAAGACATTTTTCCTGATGTAATCTCATAACATGCCAATGAAATACTCCTCAATTGGGGTAATTATAAACACAAGCACACACACACTCAGGTACATTAGTGTATCAAGCCTCATTCCTTCAAATTAGCATTGTCAAACCAGCAGGAACTATTTATAAGAATTTGAAATGCCTCTAAGGATTAGATGATGGCTTACCAAAGGACCCTAGATGAGATTTCTGGATGTCCTTGTGGCACAAAGGCCATAATTTATATATTTCTCAGCTCAAGCTGCCATGGGGGTCAAATGATGTGCCCATGCCCATGAAACCAGGGCCTAGGTCAAGTATCCCCCAATGGGCCCGTCAGGCACCTACGTTTCCCTCACCAATTCCCCCTTCCTTTTCCTCGTGAATGCCACACCCCATGCATTCCCACGCTCACCCCACGCTCACTCACACTATCGCTCTCCATGCTCACACATGCCCTCGATTGATGGAATTCCCGTTAGAGTGCTACATCAATCTAGAGGAGGATTTCATTAGAGATTTTGTGGAAGGTTGCGGCTGGACATGGCGTGATTCAAGTGCCTTTGGGTTTGGATGAAGATAGTCCATTGAATCATAATGTGAAGGAGCCCTATAATGTGAATGTTCAAGATGATTTGAAGGATAACCATATCTCTTACGCTCGGATAGATATTTTTTAACCTTAGAGATATTTTCGATTCATAAAATAAAAGAATTATGATAAATGGTACTTTAGATTTTATTGAGACGAATGCTAAAATTCCTGAAGAGCTTTTAGAAGAATGAAGCATTTAATTTTTGGATGTTTAATATTGAAGAAGAATAATAACCCATGTAAAATTGAAGATCTCCTAATGTGGTTCCATCAGATTTAGGGCTTCGGTGGATGGTTCATGGTGTCGATTGGTACGGTATTTTTTCTTTATCTCCCCATAGGATGAATTAAAATCCAGAACACTGGGCTATAGTTTTGTGTCCCTCAATCCTGGAATCTTGAGGTTTCAAGATTGGGAACCTCTCATTGATATAGCTTTCCTTAAGAATTTAATTATTCACACTCGTATTCTCTTTCAGGGCTTACATTGATTTTTTTGGAACTATCAAATCCTTTTGGGTAGTGAATGAGTTGTGGGAATTCCTATCAAATTCAATGGGGAGACTAAGCATGCTTGATATGTTCATTTTGTAAAATTTTCTGTTGAGGTTGATTTTTTTCCCTCTCATTGAAACTATTTTCCTTGTTGTTAATGGTTATAAGATTGAATTTTCGTGTAAGTTTGAAAGGTCACCTTAATTTTTCAGTAAGTGTAACTAAATTGGGCACTAGAGTGAGAAGTGTTTTAGAAATATTAGATTTTTCAATTACAAGAAGATTGGTAATCTGATTGATCAATGTAATTTTGAACTACCTGTGAATGATGTTGCTACCATGGATGGGGAAATCCTAGATAAAAAGCTTGAAATTCATTAGGTTGGGAATGTTATGTGGGGATACAAACAGGGTAATGATTCTGGAATCTCCTTTCCTGCTACGGTGGTTGTTAATCAACCAACACATATTTTTATGGATACAGAAACTACAGTTAGATCAGTTGAGGTTGGTCAGGAGGATTATATTACAAATAGAAAATCATGTAATGATACTACCCAAGATGTTGGAGAGCTTAGGACTCAAGATCCATGGTTATCAGATAATGAAACTGAGGTGGATACAATGGATATCCAAGTGGACTATTTTATAAATTCTAGAGATAGTAAAGGTAATAAGAACACTGCTATAGTTGGTGTTTATTCATCAGTACAGAGGAAACAGAAGAAAAATGGTGTTTCAATTAGAGGTAAAGATGAATCTGCTTCCCCCATGGATACAGAATAGGTTCATGTTTCAACATGTGCTCACTAGGAACTGAGCTAGGAACAGGGAAAGTTCATAATGAGGTAGTGGAACCTAGTCTTGGAAACTTTGATGTACTAACACTGGTGGACAATAAGTAAATAGTTAAGTGGGTGAAACAGTCAACCTTGGCTGGTGCAGACACTTCTATTTTCGATGATGTTCGGGAATCTCCTTCTGAAGGAAAATATAAATCTACTTCTTTTTTGAGTGCTAAGCTGGATATAAGGAAATAGAAAGCGAGTCAATAATCATTGGCTATTCCAATTGATGGGGTTAATCTAAGCAGTGGTAAAGGGTTTTGTGGTAACCCTCAGTTAGAGATAACACCAGTGGGAGGAAATTTCTTCTCTATGTTAGATTCATAAGTTATTTTACAATGGTTAAAGCTATCTGGTGGACACTAAAAAAACTCGAGAGAAGGTTATAAGTAACTTCAAGTTGGCTGCTAAATATATTGTTCCTGTTGCTATACAGGAGAAAGTTGTGCTAGGCACTGATGCATCTGTTTCTTCAAAACATGATTTAAAGGAAACAGTGTGTTTCAACACTACTAAGAATGTGGAATGTCGGGACTTGGTACCAGGGGTAGACTCACTGAGTATCCCCAATAAAATTCTTAAGGAGGCTCAAAAGGATTGGGGCAAGGTCCGAAGCATTTTAATGCCAGATGATAAAATCTGTATTCCTATTATACAATAATGGGATGAGAAGGATATAAATTCTTAAGATAAGTAGTCAAAGTGTGGGAAGGACTTGATCATGCCTCTTGTGGTTGATTCTAGGGAGGAATAAGGAAATACATAGAAAACTGCCAAATCATGGAGTAGGGGGGAAGGGGCCAGGGGCAGGGGGCAGGGGGAAGGGGAAGGGGGCAGGGGGCAGGGGGTAGGGGGTAGGCGGCAGGGTGGAGGGGGCAGGGTGGAGGGGGGAGGTGCAGGGTGGAGGGGGTAGTGGGCAGGGTGGAGGGGGCATGGTAGATGGGGCAGGGGGCAGGGTGGAGGTCTTCAGGGGAGGGGGCGGGGGCAGGGGGCAGGGGAGGGGGAGGGGAAAGGGGTGGGTAGAGGGTGCAGGGTGGGGTGGGGAGGTCTGCAGGGCAGGGGAAGGGGGTGGGGCAGTGAGGCAAGGGGTGGGGCAGGGGTTATAGTTAGTCACTATTGGTTTCTTTAATCTTAGATAAGGTTGAATAACCATTACAATCCACATCTAACTCCCCCATTTCTTCATGATTAGGTTTCTAAAAATATGCCCTCATATTTACAACTGATTGCTTTCACAAAATCATGGCTTGATATTAATTGAAACAAATCATATTTTGTATGATACCAATAGTTTTTATTAGTATGGGTGTAACACCTTTTCTTATAAAAATCCAGGCCATTATGTCCACAATTTTTAATTATAGCTTATAAATATACATTTGGATCTTGCAATCTGTCCTCCTTTTGGTGGGTTGATTCGACTACCACATTGCATGAATTTACCTATACATAGCTAGATTCAATATGATATTTTAAATTAAATTCACTGGTGGAAATCCCACTTATACCAACACCTGCATACCAATGGTTCGAAAAAACTGTTGGTTTAGGTAATAATTTGATGTGTTTTCGCAACGGTTTCATTAAACCATTGGGAATATATTACATTAGACAATAGTTTCCTGTGGTTTTTAGAAATCTTAAGACCCCCAAATAATAATTCATGAAAATAAATATGAAACTGGGATATGTGATTGATTTTGGTTTTCTCAAAACATAAATAATTATCATTGTAGTGTTTGTAGATATAAATCATTGGAAGTTCTCATAGAGGATACCACGAGAACATTATTTCTTTGCGACTTAGGTGAAAAATATATGATGTTTTTCTAGTTTCATAAATAATATCATATTATATGTGAAATCATTTGAAGCTCATAAAAATGTTAAGAATATTTTATTTGTAGAATTATTCATACCATTGATTCATTTTGGATGCAGTTGTCATGTGAATGGAGTGTTATAATTTGCAAATGAAAATGTAATCTAATGCATACGGTTTTAATATGTTCATGATGCATGTGAAGGGAATTTGGTTATGCATAAATGTGTTATTCTTTTTGGATTCACATACAGTTTAATGGGTAACCATATTTTATTAAATTATAAATTGTTATCTAATGAATATTGTTTTAATATGTTCTCAGACCTCATGTATTTAGGGATTTCAGTGTTTTTGACTCCATATTATGATTTCAGTAGAGCATTGGATCATTTCGTGTTGGTTCGGGTGGATTTGGTTCTACCAATTGAGGTAAGGCTTTAATGTCATTTGTTGGTTCCTCACTAATTATGTAACATCATTTATGTGTTTTAATGTTTATAATATCCTTTGTGTAGTGCGTTGATCCCTGCCCATTGGTATCGAGTAGCCAAGTTAACGACGACTCGCTTTTGTGTGCATAGTTAAGAAAGTATATGTATATGGGTTCACCTGTTATGTGTATAGTCAAAAATGGCTATGATTATGAACATATGGGGTTATGTGTGCCCATTTATATATATATAAATGCATATGCTGGTTTGGTTCTATGCATACAGCATTAGCGGTAATCCATGCTATAATTTTTGGAAATTGTTTCTCAAGATGGTCAAATTGATTGGAGTCTAACAATATAGAACTTTATTATTTTTTGGTTACTCTAAATTCCAAAATATCTATCCCATATTATCCCCTTCTCATTTTCTCTAGGTAAGTTGCTTTGATCATTAGTATATTCTGAGAATGTTCTATAGCACTTCTTGTCTTGTTTTTTAAATTTTTCTCATGTGGATCCCTCTTTGGTTCTTCCAATTTTGGCATCTAGATTCTATATGGATCTTGATTCGATTAGTAATTCTTCTTCCATATTCAATTATCAAATAGTTAAATGATTTTTTCATGTTATTTTAAATCCATACATTAGAAATTGTAGCCATATAGCTTCTCCTATATTACAATTACTCAATAGTTGAAAACTCATGTAACATAAGTGGCCTTTTCTGGGAGATCATATTTCATCTCTTCCTTGTATAATTATTATGAAAAGTTAGATAATTCTGTTATTGCTGATGCATATATTGATCTCTTGACAATTTCATTATCCAATTCCTTGCTTGGTATGGATGCCAATGATCCTCCTAAATCATTAGCAACCATGAAATTTATTGGTTCCATATTTTCCAATGTAAGAACAAGCTTTCATAACAAAACATGATATATGTGCTTTTACATGGAGAAAAAAACTTATATTTCATTTGAGCATTGTTATAGATAGCTGCCCTGGAAGATGACAATGATGGCTTATCATTCATTCCAATGATCCATTTTTCAGAATGGCTGGATGAGTTCTCGTGTCATCTATTTTCTTTACTTCTACACTTGGAACCAAATAGTGTTATGTAAGTGTTTATGCCTCTCTTTTTTATCCCTTTATTCAATCATTCATGTATTATTATAATATTTAGTTATGAATTTTCTCGTTTTTAAGTAGTTTATGGTATTGCATAAGTTAAGGGCTACACTCTTCATTGGTTTTAGGAACGTTCCTCATTGAGGATGGTCCCTATTATTTTTTCATTTTCAAAATCTTTCTTGGGAAGCTTTCTAAAAGTCTTTATAGTCAGGTATGTTTTGTAATTGAAGGTTGTTCAATCTAGTAGCTTCAAGAATCCATTTTTCATCATTTTTAAAGATGATTTAATCATTGGAAAATCTGTATAATTACCTAAAGCGTGTAAAATAAGTCCTTTTTTCTGTCTACAGTTGACACACTAATCACACATATATAAGAAGTTGTTATATCTCATTTCTTTTCCCACTATATTCTTATATGTGGTTTCTTATGATATGACTAGTTCTATCTGCCACCATCAAAGACAATGAGATCAAGATTTGGGTAAGGTTTATTCTGTTTTTATTCTATGGACAAATTTTAATTATGGCCTTTTTTATTTTTAGGTTATTTATATTTTTGTTGTGTGTTTTGGATTTCATTGAGGTGGATTTGAGTCACCATTGACGAAGGCTTACTTGTGTATGCATAGGTTGGCATATTCATATATAAATTCCCCCTTTATATATATTCACTCATGGATGTATGAATATATATATATTGGGGCTAGGTGTGCTTATATATAGATATGAAAAATGCTTAGGTGTGCAAGTGTAAAGGGGTATATGCAAGTATAAAAATATATCTAGGGACTCCATTGTGCATATTTTTCCATGAAAATATGTACATAGGGTCTAGGTGTCCTTATATATACATTAAGTTGTATATGCATGCAAGCAGAAAAAATGAAGATTCGAGTTGTCGTTGTAAAAAGAAAACGCGCCTTGAGGTTGAGGTAGGGTCCCTCTCCTAGCCTATTTAATTTAAGAATGTTTTAAATTTTATTTAGTTGCCTTTTTAATTTTGCATGTTTATTTTAAATTTATATTCTTGAATAAGTGTTAGTTAAGATAATTGTTTCTTTTGATAAATAAGTCATAGTTTTGTAATAAAACCCCTCCAATGGAGGTGTGCTGTCTGTGAAAACTCATAGTGGTATACCTTGCTTAACATTATTGCATTGATGTTTTCCTTATACTTGATGTCGTTGTTATTCATAAAGCACACATCGTACTTGACCATTTTTATTTCCCTATAGGGGGTTTCCCTCTTTTTATTAAAATGGTTGTTTGAACCAAGACACTCTTTAAGTGTCTTTATACATTTAAGATGGGTCTCATGATGTGTGACCATGTCACATATCATGTGATATTTAAATCCAACCAAAAGCCCAGTTCCACTGCCCAGGGTTCCCACAGTACCAGTAAGGTCATATTACATGTTATGTAACCTGTGATTTTCTTGATCCCATGGGGTATTCCTCTAGAAATTCCTGTCCATTTCTAGATATCCAAACCTCGCCGAATTAGGTATATCAGGAGTCATCCAATCCTATAGTCATCACAGATTAGCATTCATTTATTTAAATATTCTTAGATAACATCCTTGCATGCCATCCATATCATCCTATTTGAAACAAAGTGGAAGTTGCTGCCCCGTGGATGTCGCTGGACCGGGCCAACACGCTGCGGTCACGCCGCGGTCACGCCATGGTATTTCCATGATTTGGACCTACTCCAGCCACATCCAGTCCTCAGTAACCCCCTTCCACCTTCATTTCAGCCCGCTGCCACCAACATTCTAGCCCGCAACAGCCCCCCCTGCCACCTTCGAATCTGCCTGCACCATACCCCCAGCACCTGCAACCAGCCCCCTTCCACCTGCATTCGAGCCCTCACTAAATTAGGTATATTAGGGGTCATCCAATCCTCTAGTAATCACACATTATCATTCATTTATTTAAATATTCTTAGAAAACATCCTCACATGAAATCCATATCATCGTATTTGAATCTATGTGGAAGATGCTGCCCCGTGGATGTCGCTGGACCAGGCCAACATGTCGTAGTCACGCCGCAGTTTGGCCCTGCTCTAGCCACATCCAACCCACACCATACCCCTTCCACCTTCATTTCAGACCGCTGCCACCAACATTCCTGCCAGCAACAGCCCACCTGCCACCTTCGAATCAGCCCGCACCATCCCCCCAGCACCTACAACCAGCCCCCTTCCACCTGCATTTGAGTCCTCACCGAATTAGGTATATTGGGGGCCATCTAATCCTCTAGTCATCACAGATTAGCATTAATTTCCATTAATATTATGAGAAAACATCCACTCATGCCATCCATATCATCTTATTTGAAACTATGTTGATGATGCTGCCTCGCGGATGTCGTTGGACCGGGCTAACACACTGCGGGCACGCCATAGTTTGGCCCTACTCCAGCCACATACATCCCACACCAGCCCCATTCTACCTTCATTTCTGCCCACTTCCACCAGCATTCCAGCCCGCAACAGCCCCCCTTCCACCTTCAAATCAGCTCGCACCATCCCCCCATCACCTGCAACCAGCCCCCTTCTAATAGCATTCGAGCCCTCACCGATTTAGGTATATCATAGATCATCCATTCCTCTAGTCATCACATATTAGCATTCATTTCTTTAAATATTCTGAGAAAACATCCTCTCATTCCACCCACATCATCCTATTCGAAACTAAGGGGAAGATGATGCCCCTCCGATGTCGTTGGACCATGCCAACACACTTCAGTCACGCCACGGTCACGCCGCGGTCACGCCGAGGTCACGCCACGGTAATGCTGTGATTTGGCCCTGCTCTAGCTGAATCCAGCCCACACCATCCCCCTTCCACCTTCATTTCAGCGCCCTGCCACCAGCATTCCATCCCACAATAGGCCCCCCTGCCACCATCGAATTAGCCCACACCATCCCCCCATCACCTAGAACCGGCCCCTTCCACCAGCATTCCAACCCCCTTCCACCTGCATTCGAGCCCGCCCAACCCCCAACCACCTGCAATCCAGCTCACACCATTTAGGTCATGCCCTTTGGATTAAATAATGATGACACTACATACCAATACTACACACATTATATCATTAATACCTTCTTAGAAAGAATGGATGAATTATTTTCTTAATGACATGGTTATCAAATATCAATAGAGATGTGATTATTTGAAAGATCATGAAACAATATTTAACATTTTGCAGTAGCACAACCTAAACATAAATCTTGTAAAATGTATTTTCAGGGTAATTCTAGAGAAATTCAAAAGATTTGCGCAGTGATACCCTGAAATTGAGTTTGAATATAAAAAAACAAGTTCAGTTTTATCATTTTCACTCCCTCATTATTAAATAATTGAGGGGGATCTAGGGGAACCTTTCTTACGTTTATATTTTCATAGCTAACCTGGCTGGCATGTCTATACGCTTCAACATGTTAATGAAGAAGTAAGTCACCTGCCATTTTGACGAGGAATTCCATGACGCCTTTGAGATTATAAATAAATACTTACTGTACTGACCAGTATTGATTCAATTAGAGGAATGAATTCCACTCATCTTATTTATGGCCTTCATAAATTGATTTCTCAGTGTTCTAATTTCACATAAGAATTATGCGGAGAATGAAACAAGTGTCTATTACATCAGTAAAATGATGTTAGGAACTAAGAATCAATATTATGATGTTGAGAAAAACTACCTCACACTCATCATCCCAATTAAAATATGAGGGTTTACTTGTATCCTTACAAAGTTCACCTGGTCACTCGTATTGACCCGCTCAAGTACATCTTTATCTACCCTATGTTGACTGAGAGTTTTTCCCTATCATCAGTCACTTTAAGAAAACATGATATCCAGTTCATATCACATAAGTTAGTGAAAGGGAAGACCCTATCTAATTTTCTCATGGCACGTCCTTCCCAAGAAATTATACTACTAGAAATAAAACATCTAGATTAGAAGGTTTTCCATTCCCATGAAGCTCCCCGAACACAACATATGTATTTTTTTCTACCTCCCAGAGTCCTACCAACAAAAGTATGGGGAACCCAAAGATTATCTGTTTATGTCCAGGGATTGTATTACTTTCTCTAGACAATGTAAATTTTCTATACACTTTCTCACTATCTGATGGATGGACAAATAATTAGATAGAATATGAAGCCCTAATTTCTATATTTGAACTGGTATTATAGATGAAAATGGACTACCTAAATATCATAGGAGATTCAAAGCTAGTGATAAAATATATGATGATGAATATGCAATAAAAAAGGATGAACTGGCCCCTCTCACTGGCTATGATTGAAGATTGATGGAAGATTTCCATTTTGAACCCACATTGTATCTTGTACGCTATCAAAAAATGATTTTACTGATGTAATGTCTAATGAAATCATAGTTTTAGCTGACCCTGATCAGTATGAGGTTTCCTACCACATTACGCATCAAAGGATGGTCTCATATATCATCATCTATGACCTGTAGGAAATCAATCAGATCAAAACATCCCTAGTTCCTGATGAACTGATATCCACCCATAGATGGCAGGTGCCCATAATTGATGATCTTCAAAATAGGACCATCTTGATATAGGGAGTTGGAAGGGAATAAATTTGGCATCAGGCATAGAGCTCTATTCTTCAGGATGGACCAAAAAAAATCCTTCAACAATATGGAAAATGAGACCAACTTCTTCTATAGATAGTTAAAGATAGTGTACCAGGAGTATACCATTGAGTCTAACTAATAGAAGGTAACAGATGCTGAAAAGTAGGCTGCTATGAGATGCTGTTTGGAAGGGGGAATAATAAAAGGGGGATATAGATTTTTAGAAAATGGATCTGCTATGTGGATACAGGGGCATCAGCCATCGGCCTCGCGGTGCGACCATGGGGAGTCTTTTCTTCAACTCCTCTTCTTTTTTCCTATTGTAAATTCTGCTCGTTATTGTATTAGAAATAAACAGATACTCTTGTTTTTCATCTCTCTCTAACTTGAACACCTATCACTAACCACTCATACCACTATCATGTAGCAACAAATGGAAAGATTCAGGCCCCCAATAAGTCTCTATCGAATAATTCTTAGAAGATGGTTGAAAATTACAATAAGTCCTAAATGGAAAAGCTCATATATGATTTATGGGCCTACCATACCACCATGTGAACTACTACCCAAGAGACACCGTACACAAAACTGAGCTAGTTTTTCCCATTGATGTCCAGTTTCCATCACTACAAATAGCTATCTATGGAAAAATCTACATTTGGGCCAGACCTATATAGGGAACACCCCATTCATGATCTACATATGGGTTTAATTCTACAATGACATGATACATAGTGACACCCATATCTATTGTCTTGGTTCCAACCACAATATTTCATTTTCATGCTATGGAACCTAGATCATTTATGCATGGCATTAAACTACATGGTTTTTAAGAACTATGTGTGGTTTGATTCCAGTCATCACACGATATGTAGTGATGCACGATGCTACCATCCTTGGTCCAGCTACAAAAATCAATAGGATCAATATCCCCCTCTACATATGGGTTACACCTACATAGATAGTTTCCCATTCATGAACTATATGTGTATTTATTTATGATATCACAGGATATAGAGTGACATCCAAATCTCCAATCTCATGTCCAGCTACAATAATTAATGGGAACAATCCCCCTCTCTATGTATGGGGAAGACTTTTATAGATAGTTTCCCATTCAAGAACTTCATGTGGATATATATCTTATATTATAAGATATTTGGGTCTGATTGGATCTCTAATCCTGGGTCCATTTACTACAATCAACATGAAAATGATCCCTCCCTGCATACGAGTTAGACATGCATAGGTATATTTTATACAAGAACAACATAAAACATTATTACTTTCATCATAGGATAAATATGGAAAAATAAACCATTAATAATGGGTTCAATCACAACATGTAAGATGATAAAAATGTATCTCCAAACATCATACGGACAGGACCTATGTAGTAAGCCATCTGAGACCCACTCTCGCAGAACATAACAAACTTCCTAGTTTTCCCCTATTTCTCCCAATGATCATTTATCATGTGAGATCACGGAACCTGGTTTGCTAAGGGTTATTTTATCACACCCAAATTGATATCATGTAGAATGATATGAGAGGTGAACCAGAACCCAAGATCCCTCTTAAGAGAGGCCTTGGAACTTATTTATAGAGAAATATAATGATGAAAAAACACTCATGTCCAATGTGGAACACCGACTCCAATAATGAAAATAAATTGTTAAAATTTTTATGATATATATTATTAAAACATATTATTTTAATAATAACTAGTATAACCATGGTTTGATAATTGTATCTTTAACAAGTGCTTTAGCTAGTTCGTTGTTCAGTCCACTTCTGAAAACATTGGACAAATGAGAGAATTAAACTATCCTCAGCTAAACATCACAACACTTAATTAAAATTACATTCTGATTCTAAAAAAATAGGTACATATATCATTCTAGAGATTATTACTTAAATGAGTGATAAAAATACACCTTTTAAATAATGTTAGGACTCTTGCCTAAAAATGGTTCTTGATTAGGTTGGAAGATAAGAACAAAAATATGGAAGAAGTTGTTATATCTAGTAGAAGTAATTGGAACAGAGTTAACAAAAAACTAAGAAGAAGAAAATGAAAAAGAAAATGAAGAGGGAAGAGAAGAACATATCCTAGAAAGACCACTTCTCAAAGGGCCTCCCAGACCTCCCAAGGATCGGCTCCTAGCCACGCCGTTATTTAATACACCAACCCAACAACTATCCACCCCTACCTACTATTAAAAACACCTAGTAACTAATAAAAGTAATAGAAAATGTTTCCCATAGGACATCCTACCAGCCACACCCACATAGGGACATCCCTGCCATGCACAACTGACTGCCACACATCCACACTCCTAGCATTTCCACCCTTACAAAAACCCACCTTGTCCTCAAGGTGAATATATAGAAACCGCTAACAGATATTGTTTCCTGGTTGATTGAACATGCTTCAAAGAGTCTCAAATCATGAGAAAACTTCATCTTCATCAATTAAACCATTGCTTCTGCCATCACCAGCATCATCGTCACCACCACCGTTGAATTAATCTCTTGACAAGGAGAGAAAGGCCAACATGTTTCTTTGCTATTATAGTCAACATATTTAATGTTGTAGTGGCACTAGAAACCATTTCTTATTTCTTATTAGCCTCTAAAAGAAATAAATGGACAATGTTAGACTTTAAATCATCGTTGATACCAATAGTAGTGATAACTCAAACAACTATAACCTTGTGAAACATTGGTTTGCACTCTTCATTCCAAACATCATATTGTCTCATTTCATCTTTAAGATGGTTGTTGGATATAACTGAAATATCCTTCTCTCCCTCCATAATAGAATTATCTGGAACATGTAGGAGATCCTTCTTGTGCAGTGCTTCTTGAACCTTTATCTCCATTCATCCACCAACATCCCGTGTAAAACCAAATAGTTTCAGCATAGATAGCCCAGCTGTAATGGCATCCCAACTATAGACATTATTTACCATTCCAAAAACCAAGTGAAGCTCATCCATAGTCTATTTGGCCCACCTATGAAAACCATTCAGTACTCTAACAGGATTCTGATGTGTTGCTACTTTAAAAAAAAATCCAACATATGTACACCAGGGGTTGTCTAGGTAGAGGGACTAATAGGGGGCATGGGGACTAGTAGGGGAAGGGGGACTTGCAGGGGGTGGCAGGGGTAGGGGGACTGGCAGGGGGACTAGCAGGCGCATGGGGACTAGTAGGGGACTGGCAGGAGACCTAGAAGGGTGCAGGGGGGACTGGCAGGGGGACTAGCAGGGGTCAGGGGCACTAGCAGGGGCAGGGGGGACTGGCAGGGGGCTCGAAGGGGGGGGGGGGGCAGGCAGGGGGACTAGCTGGGGGCTGGTAGGGGGGGACTAGCAGGGGCAGGGGGACTCACAGGGGGAGGCAGGGGGGACTAGCAGGGGTGGAATGGGGCAGGGGGGGGGAATAACAGGGGTGGTAGGGGGGACTAATAGGGGCAAGGGGACTAGGAGGGGGTAGGGGGGACTGGCAGGGGGTGGCATTGGGGACATGCATGGGGGTGGCAGGGGAAGGGGGGGACTGGTAGGGGGACTAGTAGGGGTATGGGGGACATGCATGCCTGTTGTGTTTTTTATTGAACATTGATATATCACCACAATTTCTAACTGTGCCTATAAGGCTTGTTTGTGTTTTACCTTCTACCACAGTTTGAAACCATGGCTATAATTCTTTAGCCATGGTTTGAAACCGTGGCTATAGGGCTATAGATAGGGTTTGAACCGTGGCTATAGGCTTTATCCAGTGTTAGAAACTGTGGATATAGGAGTTGGCCTATAGCCATTCCAATACCATCCACGGTTCATTTAACAGTGGCTATAACCTATAGAAGCAGTTTTTGGGCTTATAGCCACGGTTCGAAACCGTTGTTATAGCATAAATTTCTAGTAGTGAGTTCGTCAAATGGTTGAATGGTGCAAAAGATATAGAAAAAAGAATGTAAAGGGTGGTAGTGGGCCCAGGTCCAGTCCTACCTGGTCAGACCGACTTGGCCCGTCTTAGTGTGGGCCGACCCGATCTAGGTTGACCCGGTCAGACCAGTTGGGTGTGGCCCTGCCCATTGGGACGACCAGCCTGTTAGGTTCAGCCCGGCCTGCTAGGCCACCCTAGCTGGCCCAATGTACAGTTCGGCTTGGAGGTCACCGTGAGGGGAGCGGCTCAGCCCAGAGGGTGCGGTCGGTTCGGTTTGGCCAGCACTGTGAGGGGTGCAGTTCAGGTGGCTCGGATCGGGAGGTCGAGCCGGTTCGGACAGCGGCGCTACGAGGGAGGCTGCGGGCCGGCTCAGGAGGCCAGAATGGCTCGGCCTGTTCGGCCGAGAACTAGGGTGCGGCGTGGGTAGGCCGGTGGGGTGGCTGGGTATTCAAGGCGGCGGCCAGGACAAGTGGACAGGACGGCCAGGCGGCCGGGAGGGCGCCGGGTAGGCCGGCAGGCAGCCGGGTGGGGGGGGGGGCACCGGGCAGGGAGAGCCCAGACGGGCCGGCAGTGCAGCGGGGTGCGCGGGATGCATGGAGGCCACCTCGGTCGGGGCCCAGCATGGCGGGGCCCGGTTCGGCCGGAGCGCCGAGAGGGCAGCACTGGTTATGGAGGCCATGAGAAGCACGACTTTTATCCTCGCCTCCTTCGTCGTCTACTTGCTTCGTCGCCATACAGAGGATCATCTCAAACAAGAATGACGAAGGGGTCTGGCATTGTTGGTTTGTCCCACACCATTCATGTTTTGGGTGGTATCACATGGTTCATCAAAAAAAGAATATGAACAACAACTCACCGGAAAAAAATTCATTTCCAAAAGTTGAAGAAGATATAAAAGGAATAACATCAACTTCTAATAAACCCCCTAACATTGTTCGTCTTTTATCATTCGTTGATGGAGTTGTCGAAGGTAGATGAATAAGTTCTTCGTTTATCGTGTCCACCACACTCTTCCAAACCCGAGATGCATCGGCTCATGGAAGATGCTCCACGTCGGTATGTGTCTAAGTACGAAGTTAGAAGATGATTTGAATTCATCATCGGTGGAGTGTTGTTCATTCTTCGTTGGGATCTTCCCTCCCTAACTCACTACTTTCCCAACTGCCACCCAAATTCTTAAGTTGTGCCAAATAATATATTATAGTATCTATAGATTCTTTGGAAAAAATTCAAAAAGAATTAATTAATTACATTTCACCACCTAATTAAATGTGAAGGGTTGGCACAAATTATTTTGGGGAGTTGGGATAATTGAATTAAACAAGAAGGGCAAGAGGGTCTACCTCATTAATGAGGGAGAGTTGAGAGGGTTTACTCTCTTCCATCAAAATTGGGATTGAGCCTCATGTGGTCACCACATCGTAACCTCTCGCGGTGGGTTATTATTAGGTGGGACCCATCACTATAACCACTTATTGGAGGTTAGGATGTGGTGGTCCCACCTCCAACATCCATAAGGTGGTTTTAACCACCGAAGATCCACATGTAGGCTCAAATAAAATAAAGTGAAGCACAAATTATTTTATTACCATCCACGAAAACCCAATAATTATCATTTAAACTAGTCCCACTGTCATCGAAGTGAAAGTCTTCCTTAAAAACTATTGGCGCTACGAGTTCAATGGTGCTCTCAGATTTCAATTCCGAGCACCGGTTCAAAAGATATAAAAACCCTTTCATACATTTACTAAACGTACTCGAACAAAAGTTCATAAATTAATTTCGGGGACACCGGGCCTCAGAATCCCGAGCCGTCAATTTTTGCGGACTCGCAAAATTCCCATGTATTTATGAAAAAATAATTCAATAGAAATTCCAGGTCTTTACATTTTCCCCATCTCAGGGCTTTACATCCCCATAAGCTACAACTCAAAGAAAAGGAACAAATGGGGATACTAAGCACGCAGTTGAGCCTCCCGCTCCCATGTGCTCTCCTGAAGGATCCCGTGCTGCCATCGAACACGAACCAGAGGTATCGACCGTCCACATAGAACCCGCTCCTGTTGATCATTAATCTCCACTGGAACCTCCGTAAAAGTCGCCCCATCGTCAACGTCCATCTATCCATGGTCTATGATATGAGAAGGGTCGTGCAAGTATCTCCTCAACTGGGATACGTGGAAGAAGTCTTGCCCCGGGGAAATGTGGTGGAAGAGCTTAGCGGTATACCACCTCGCCAACTCTACAGAGGACCTGGATAGGTCTGATGAATCTTGGAGATAACATGCTACCTCATCCAAATTCATGTATACCTTGTCAAGATGAGACCCGTAGGAAGACGTGGTCACCATCCTCAAACTCTAGAGGCCATCATCTCCTATCAGCATAGGACTTCTTTCTACTCTATGAAGTATTCATCCTCTCCTGGATGATCTAAACCTTCTCTATGGTAGCTCGTACCATCTCTGGTCCCACTAGTTCTGACTTCCCAGGGTCAGTCCAGCACAAGGGTGATCTGCAAGGTTTCCCGTACAACGCCTCGAATGGTTCCATCCCAATGGTGGATTGGTAGAAATTGTGGTATGAAAACTCCACCATAGGTAATTGATCTTCAATGTTTCAGCTGAAGTCATGGAAAAAATCACGCATCATGTCCTCAAGGGTCTGGATGGTCTGCTCAGTCTGACCATCCGCCTGAGGATTGAAGCCGGTGCTCATAAAAAGCTGTGTCCTGAAAGCCTCCTACAACCCCTTCCATAGCCAGGAAGTAAACCATGTATCATGATCGGAGACAATAGAATAAATTTATCCATGTAGCCATACAATCTCTTACACATATATTCGTCCCAAACTTTCTATTGAACCCTGCTCTCTGATCGGTAGAAAGTGCGCCGACTTGGGGAGTCGGTCAATGATCACCAAAATCGAGTTGTGACTGCTATTTTTATGTGGAATTCCTTTCATTAAGTCCATGGATATCTCATCCCACATCCACTATGGGTCCTCTAAATGTTGTACCAAGTCTTCTGGTACCTGTAGCTCTGCCTTCACTTGCTAATAATTGATGCGCCGAGAGAAAAACTCCGCTACATCCATCTACATATATAGCCACCAGTGCTTTCATCGATGTTCCTGGTACAACTTCTCCACTCCTGGATGTACCGCTAGAGGGGTTGTGTCAAACTCCCTCAACACTTCATCCTTAAGTGATACGGGTACAATGGTATATCCTCTAAAAAGGATGACATGCTCCCCACCTTCAGAAAATTGATCAGTTGTATGCCCTGTGGATATCTGAGCACATCATGTCTCATAGTCGGTGTCCACATCCCGTGCCTCACTGACTCACTGAAGAAGTGGGGGAGTGACTGTAAGAGACTGAAGGAAGAATTCTACATCTCTATCCAAAAAAAATATTGGTAAAGTATCCAACTGCTCTATCGCCTCGCCTAGCAGCTGTATACCAGACCTCCTGCTGAGTGCATCTGCAACAACATTCCCCTTTCCAGGAGTATGGACTATCTCGAAGTCATAGTCCTAGAGAAACATAGGCCATCATCAGTATCTCAGGTTCAGGTCCTTCTGAGAGAAGAAATACCTAAAACTCTTGTGATCCTTGCACACAGTGAAACATTCTCATATAAGATAGTGATGCCACATTTTCAATGAAAAGACCAGTGCTGCTAACTTCAGGTCATTGGTAGCATAGTTCTTCTCGTGTTGTCTCAGATGTTGAGAACCATATGTGATCACTTCTCACTCCTGCATAAGAACATGCCCGAGTCCGGTCCCTGGTGCATCGTAGTAAACTACATACCCTACGGCTTCCCCTGGAAGCCTCAAGATAGGGGCACTAGTCAGCATTTTCCTCAGCTCATGAATTCTCTACTGTAATATATCTGACCACACAGAGGGTTTTATCTTAATTGGAAATGCTGATAGTGGTTCTGCAACTCTGGAGAAGTCTGGAACAAACCTCTGGTAGTATCAAACCAAAGAAGAAGTCCCTCCCCTTTGATGGGGGGGGGGGGGGGTAATCCTGGAAACATATATTGAAAAATGTCCCCATGTTCTTTCACTCTTGTTTGGAACTGAAACTGCAAACTCCTGCTACCACGGGGGTAAGGATGGACAAATTAATATTGATTAGTTGCACCCTTCTATGCATGTGTTTTACCTAAGCTGGTAGAGTTTAGTTTTTCACCGACTAAGGAAAACCTCATCCCAACATTGTAGATAAATGACAACCTTTTTTCCTAATAAAGTCAATCTGTGTAGGAATTGTGGTTTCCTAGTCTATACCAAAACTAACAACATAAGTCCTCGATGCTTCCACGAAGAGGATCCAACCAAAATCTCACCTCAAGGGCCAGATCACATCGTCGGCGTAACTGTGATTATCAAGTCTCCACCAAAAGGTATCTCCCCATGTGAGGTTCAAGTAAACTGTTTAACCGGAAATTCTAGGTCTCGGACAAGATTCTTGGAAGGAAGGAATGATTGGTACCTATGTCTATTGATATAACCGCTAATAGTAGACATAGACCATACATAAAATCATTCCTAGAGCCCTTGGGTCACACTCCTTGACCACATGGAGCTAATCTCTTCCCCTTCCCTCTAGCTCCTTGAGCTTGGCATGGACTACAATGGTAGGTGGTTGTAACATGTTGAAATATACACCACCTCATGCTACTCTCTTAGCTCTGCTTCCAAGTCTGCTGCCCATCAGATTCATTTATCCCTATCACATCCTCTTCCTGAAACTTCTTTCATGCCCAAGTCTCTGAGACTGGCACTGGTTTCCAGTTTTCCCACAACTAACATTCACTGGCTATATCTGCTCAGTCAAATAACATTCATCCTCAATTGTTCACTCTAGATTCTAGAGAAATGGTGCGGGCTCGGATGTCCTAAAACACACCTCGCTCGGTAGTCCAAGCCCCAAAGCACTGATTTTATCATACTCATCATGTACTGAGAATGATCGGTATGCCTTGATGAATACTCAGCTACTGACATGTCATCCTGATGAAGATGTACCAGCTCTACAAAACTCTTATCCACCTCCTAAGGATAGTCCTCAACCGTCTGTGTGTCGGGATCGCCTTGGAACCTGATGGGTATCTGATGCTGAAACAAGGGTAAGGAACTATGCCTAAATGTGTCATCTACCGGTACTGCAATTTGTATCTTCTAACCAATAGGCATTGATATATCTAACACACTACCTGAAGGTACAATATCGGGAAATGGTCCATGTACTGAAGCCTCATCACTATGCGGACCAACCTCTTGGTCAATCACTAGAAAACACTGGAAGATAAGATCATTATCTTCTCTACAGGTGTCTCAACTAGGTGGAGAACTCTAGCAATCTCCACCAGCCAGTCCTCTACTTCCTACGAATCATTCTTGCCTCATTACCTTGGAGGCCTATGCCGATGGAACTCATACAATGTGCTCAGTTGGTGTGCACCATCTTCCAGTGCGGCTGGTGGGATCTGCTAGCCAATAGGTTGTGGTGATGTTGGTGCACCACCCAATGGTGCCAACATAGAAAGAGGGCCATGTACTGGAGCCTCATCGCTCGGTGGTACGTCATCGTGTAATCTCCCAGAATTCTAAATGGCTATTTGCGAGGAGTCATCCTGAATAGATGTGACACGGTAAAAAGTTATACCTGGTGAGATAACCTAGTAGAGATGACTTAAAGAATACTATTGAAAACACCCACACAATAATTTTTTTCATGCACTGAGTCGGAGATCCGTAGTCAGGGTCCTGATGTACGGATACATCAGCCGTCTCACAAATAATGGACTCCCGGAACTGAGAACCACACTCAGTACACATAACACTATTTCTTCACAGAAATGAAAGATCATAGTCCTATGTTCTGCGGTAGAACCGTCTCCTATAATATCAATTTTTCACGACCCATCCCCCAGGGGCTATTCCATGACTACCCCAATCCCAACTTCCACAGGCCATGGTATGGAGACTACCACCAAAGGCGTAAGTCCTTAAACTGGGAAGACATTGCATTTAAAACATGAAAACACACACAAAATAGTACAAGCTGGATGAAAAATAGTAAGTAAAACTGTATACAAAGAGTGCTGATAGTAGAGGGGGCAGAATACAAGCCTGATAAGAATATACAAGTAAAATTAAAACAAGTACAACTGAAAAGGACAAAACAACTGAATGGTATAGAGCCTCTCCTGGATCATCCACCATGGATCCTACCTGAAGGGTAAGTACATATAGCCTCCTCAGCACTCCCCGACTGTCAGTCTCCTCCGCGTAACGACATGTCGTGGGGTCCACCTCCTGGTACCATCCATTCCTGGCACTCTCAGCCTCAGTAAGCGTTGTCTGTCGTCTGCAACCAACAAAATGTGGTGTGGGTATATCCCATGCTAGGGTGAGTATAACTATACTCATTAGGGACCCCGAGATGCTCAATGTCTCACAAAACCCAACAAAGATAAACCAAAAAGTATGAAATCAACAGATAACACCACATACGTATATTCTAATACATATACCTAAGTTATCATGTAATCCATCTCAATCATTAGATAAATATGAAAAGTTACTGACTTAGACCAAACCAGGATTTTAATCTGGGGGTAGTATCAAATAACATCCCAGTCACAATTTCGAAACCTTGGCAGCTGGAGATCTCAGTCGTTAGGTAACCCACTGCCCAGCCCTATTGGAGGGTTAACCCTAAGTGGTCTTCTGGTAACCCATTGCCCATCCCAAATTGAGGGTAAACTCTAAGATTCAACGGGTAACCCACTACCAAGCTCAAATGGAAGGTAAACCCTAAGAGGTCATCAGGTAACCCATTGCCCAGCCCAGTTGGAGGGTAAACCCTAAGAGTCAATGGGTAACCCACTGCCCAGATCAGCTAGAGGGTAAACCCTAAGAGGTCGTCGGGTAACCCAATGCCCATACTAACTAGAGGTAAAACTCTAAGAGGTCGTCCGGTAAGCATCTACCCAGCTCAGCTAGAGGGTAAACCCTAAGAGTCAATGGGTAAACCTCTTCCCAGCCCAGCTGGAGGGTAAACCCAAAACTAGTATTATAACTCTACACTTATGCTCGATCATCTCTGAGAGGATACGCTCCACAAGCTACATGTAAATAATCCAAATGTCATGAAGTATCATGTAGAAGTATCTCAAAGGTCTGCCTCATCATATGGGCCTCAACGAAACAGACAATGCGTCAATCAGATGCCCAGTCTGTGAGTTATTAGCATTTTAGTCCCAAGGGGGCAGTTTGATTCATATATGATCCAACTTGACTGTATCTCAACTTTACCCCGTAATATGGTGGGGTACACTCAAAGGGATGTCTATGTTCCAAAATTACTAGCGCACCTGACAGTTCGTCAAATGATTGACTGGTGCCAATGATTTGTCCTAAAAAAAGTAGAGGATGGTTGTGGGCCTGGGTCCGGTCTGACCCGGTCAATCCGACTCAGCCAGTCTTAGTCTGGGCTGACCCATTCTGGGTCACCCCGGTCAGACATGTTGGGTATGGCCCTTCCCATTGGGTGGGCTAGCCTGTTAGGTTCACCCCGGCCCATTGGGTCCAGCCCAGCCGGCCGCGTGGGAAGTTCGGAACATAGGTCGCCGCAAGGGGCGCTGCTCGGCCCATAAAGCGTGGCTGGTTCGGTTCGGCCAGCACCGCGAGGGGCGGGGTTTGGGCTGCATGGCCCAGGAGGCTGAACTGGTTCGGTCAGTGGCATCGTGAGGGAGGTCGCGGGCCGGCTCAAGAGGCCGGTGCAACTCAGTCGGTTCGGCCGGGAACCTGGGTGCGTCTTGGGGAGGCTGGCGGGGCGGTGGGGCAGGCCGGAAGGTGGCTTGGCCAGGCCGGCAGGTTGTCGGTAGGGTGCGGGGTAGGCCGGCAGGCAGTCGGGAGGGCGCCAGACAGTCCCTCGGGCGGCCGGGAGGGCACCGAGTAGGGCGCAGCCAGGCGGGCCGGCAGCCAGGTAGGCCGGTTCGGTGTGGCGTGGGCTGGCAGTGCGGCCGGGAGCACGAGACATGCAGAGGCCGACACGGCTGAGGTCGGTCCGGTAGGAGCGTCGTGACGGCAGAACAGGTTGCAGAGGCCGTAGGAAGCATTATCATTGTCGTTAATTAACAATTGTGTCCCGGGACTGCACAACCACCCCGCCTTAACATGACTGTCAGGTCCTTTTCCACCAGTTGCCTCACATACACATGGGACCCACCCGAGGGTCCACCCACATGCCCGAACAGATCATCTGAATAATGAATTTCTCCACATAGCAACACATGTCCTTTCTAGTGTTCTTTGTCCTCACTCGCACACATCTTGGTAAACACTCCAGAAGGCCACCCATCCTAATCACTAATCCAGGCCAAGCACGCTTAACTGTGGAGTTTTAACCATGTAGTCTCTTGAAAAGGAAGGTCCTCCCTATTGACATGAGTCATATCATTTAGTCATTTAACCCTTTATCATTCTGTGGTGTTACAATCCCCCCCCCCCCGTTTTGAGCACCACGTCCTCATTGTGGGCCCCATATCTCAACCCAGGCAGTGCACCGCACATAAGGATAGGTTCCTCCTCTTATAACAAATGTAACAACTGGGTCTAAGTGACTACACAACCACCCCACCTTAAAATGACCATTGGGTCCTGGTCCACTAGGTACCACCAATTGCCCCACAGACACGTTGGCAACACCATAGGTTCTACCCAATGCCTGAACGGATCATCTGACTAATGACAGTCCCCACAGGCCAACACATGTCTTTTCCAATGTGCTTTGTCCTCACTCACGCACACCTTGGGAAACTTCCCAAAAGGTCACCCATCATGATCAGTACTTCATGCCAAGCACACTTAACTGTGGAGTACTAAATAGGTAGGTTCCTGAAAAGGAAGGGGCACCTTGTTGACATGAGTCATATCAATTAATCATTTAACACTTATCGTTCTGGGGTGTTACAATTTAAAATAATAAAATGTCACTAATAAAAGTCCAATCATTATCTAGTAACCATTTAAATAGTCATTTGCAATGAGTATGAAACATATATATCAATTTCATATTGTATTTAATCATATTCACTCCCTCCAATTTATTGTTAAATTTATAATGGTCATATATTTTTTGGGACATTTATCCTCGGTGTTGTGTGTCTAACAAACTATTATTCATAATTATCTAATTTAAAAAAATTATGTTTTTATATCATCAATCATTTAATATATTTCATCCTTTAAATTTGAACACAGTCTTGAAAATCAATTATTTTAAATTTGAAAATACCATTATTGATATCCTACATCAAAAAATCATTAATAAAACATTGTTTGAAAAGGGGGAAAAGAGAATATGATGATCATATAAAATAATTAATAAGTAGGATTCTTTATAAGTATAAAATTTCCAAAAATTGAAAACATAAATTTAAAATGATGTACTATTTAAGAGATAACATTATATTTTTTTGAGAGGGTAGTGATTATCAATTTATAAAATAGATTGTCACTTTTTATTTCAGGAAACCATTCTTAATGTTGATAAATTCTGTTACTATTTTGATCATCAACATAAGTAAATATACCTATAGGAAAAGTAAAATTTCATCCCTTAATAAATTTCCTCCAAATTATTATCTTTTATTTAATAAATTATTATTCAAGGAATATTTTTCAGGCTTGAAGAAAAGAAAATCTTTTAAGAGGTCACATAATTAAACAAATACATTCCTCATATCTATATACATTATCCAAAACCGAAATTGAATTTTTTTTGATAATTCCCAAAAAACAATAAACAATAATATGGAGATGTACTATAATAATACTGAAGCACTCGAAGTTCAACATTTATAATTTCATCAATTAATAATTTCTTAATTTTCCAAAATGTGTGTCCCTATGATTGAAACCCAAAAATAAAATCGATGTGCTCATATATTATATCATGATTAATTTACCATTTACCAAAATTCATTACTATTATTCCATTAATTCATATATTCTAAAATTCATATTCTCTAATTATATAATCATAAAAAATACTAATAGTATTCATACATAACATAAAATACCTATATCCTATGGTAAAATCATATATTCATTAAAAATATAATTCAGCATCTATTCATCAACTAAAAGAAATAATATTATATCTTCTATAATCATATAAGATTAATAATGTTGTGAAATTATTCCAAAATTACAATTATTACGATAATTTAATATCACTTTCTAATCCCTATGTTTCACAAAAATAAAATCAGTTTCCCAAAACCAAAATAATCAATATCTATCAAAATCATTGAGTAAAAAATATTTTCATACTAAAAAGGATATCACGTAGGAGAGTGGTATTAAATACCCACTTTACACCCATCTTTTTTGGGTTCTGTCATCATATCCCTTCTATATGAAACATTTTCTCATGACCAATGTTATTATATTTTAATAAAAATATATAATTCTATGGTCATTCTCCAACATACAGTGGACATCAAAAAATAATAACATTAATAATCAATTATCTTATAAACCCTGATTTTTAAAAATATCATTAAAATTATACCCACAAAAATAAAAGTCCATTCATCCTGAAATAACTTTTTAATAATTCACCATTAAATGTTACATATCTGTCAAAAATTTATCAAAAAATAATAAATTTATCCCAATGTATTTACACCACAAAAAATATCAACAAAGTATTCATTATACTAAACTTATCATCATCATTAAATCTACCACTATATCATAACAATTTAGTCCTTATATGTAATGTCCTGTGTTTTTTGGGGTCTATTACTTTGTGAAAATCTCATGTTGGGTGTTTTGGGTAGTCTGGGAACCTCGGTGAATTTTGACCCTAACGGTAGGCCTACCGGTAGCCATATCCTTCCGGTAGCAGGCCTACAGGTATCTCGGCATACCTGTAGTTGCAGCCTATAGGTATCTCTCAACTACTAGAAGTTTTCTGCCACCGGTAGCTCTCAACTGCCGGTGGCTCTCGCCTACTCGCATGGGGTTTTCCCAGTAGCGCTCCTTTTTGCTAAAATTGTGTTTTAAACCCTATTTTGACACCATTAACTTTGTTTTAAATCCCAGTAACGCCCATAAATGTCCTTTAATTAAATAATTAATGGATTAAGCTGGTGTGTGCACAGGTTTAAACCATCCAAAGGGCGAGGACCTTTAATGACGTGTGGGGTCGTGCGGTCAACCCACGACCCTGCTCTTTACGCGGTTTCGTGTTCTTATCTTAACCATCCCCGGCCATTATAACCTAGGGGTTCTCACTAGGTTACATTTCATGACCACCCAATCCTAGGAGTACCCTTCGTTCAGACGATCCACATCGGTATTCGTGGAATTCCACGCCCCGGGCTTAGCGTCGATCGTTGACTAACAAGTAGAGAATTTTTCTCTTTTGTCTCTCCAATTTTGGGAATCATGCGGGGTGGTAATGGTTTTGATTTTGTATAATTGAATGAACCAAACCAAAATAAAGATCATGAATGGATTTTATAAAGAACGAAGGGAGGGCTGTGATCGATGATGCTGCTTTGTTTTATGATTCTTTTCTGAATTGTGTGGGCTTAGGCCTTCTGAAAATCAAGGTTGTTGGTGGTCTTTTTCTGTGTGCTAATGTACCCCTAGTGATGTTTTAAATGGAATGTTTTGTATTTGTGAACCCGTGTTGTGAAAAGGAATTTGGTTAATCCCGTATATCTGGCTAAATAAATTGAAAGCACTGGGATCATCCCCTTTTTTGATAACCCCGGTTAAAGCACGGAAATTGAAATCATGGAGTGTGTTAATTCTTATAAGTCAGAAAATAAATGCATGGGTCTGCTTTGTGTTGGTGGTGGTTTGGTTTTTTTCTTTCGTGGGCCATTTTCTGGGTGATGTGGGTGGGTATGGGATCCCCTATTGATATGGATTTTGTGGTTGTAAATTTTTAAGACAGGGTGGTTACCTTTTTTATATCACGAATTGGGGTGGGATCCTATGTTGATGAGAAACCATTTGGGAGGGGACACGAGACAGTGTCTCATGTTTTCCTTTTCTTCCAATACTTCAAGGGATTTCACTAGCCCCCTTGGTTGAAGGACGTGTAGGAAGTGTCTTGGGGTTTTCGTTGGTTCTGGTACTTTGAGGGATCTCACTTATCCCTTTGTTTTTGTGACTTTACAAGAGAACAAAGTGTGTATGTTGTAGTTGATGCTTGACTATTTTCTTTCCTTGACTTGTGATTATGATTACTAGTTTCCCAAGTAGGTGCAAAAACTTATTTAAGCATCATTACTGAACCTGAAAATATGGATGGGAAAAATGGGTTATGGCGTGGCGAGAGTTATGACTCAGACTTGAGTGTTGTTTGTGTTCTTTAGGCTGGCTGAAGAAAAACCTAAACTTGGGTGAATGATTGTTACATATATATATACTTTTAGTTTTTGTGTTTCTTATTCGTTCCCCACCCAAGTTGAGAACTTAGTGTCGAACACCCCCATTTCATGGGGGAGGGTGTTTTTTCCAACACTTCTATTAGTGGCTGGTTATTAGCTTCTTTCTAATCCCTTTACCGGATAACCGAAGTATCTTCGAGCAGGTTGTGACGGCCTGAAGTCCATTATTAGCCCTAGAACCTTTGGGAGGGGTAGTGTGGTGGTTGGCCAAGGTGAGTGCGGGCAGGTGGTTTCCCATGTGTCTTCGGGATGAGGCCCAGGTGTCTTCGGACATGAAAGTGGATCTTCTAGCCCAAGTTTCTTCAGGCGTAGCGGTGGTTGTTCTGGCCTAGGTGTTTACAAGGGTGGTTACGTGTGAAGGTTGTGGTCCAGTTGTGTATGGGTGGGGTTTGGCAGTGGGACTGCGGTGAGGTTGTAGCCCAGGTCTGTGCGGGCAGGATTTGGCAGTGGGACTACGGTGAGAATGGCAGGATTGGTTTGATGTGTAGGATGTCTTCAATAACTAGTGGGAAAGTGGAATGGGGTACCCAAACATCGATGTGCTATTACTATACATTACATGACTTTCGTTATTTGGGGAGTGTGCCTTGGTGAGGCTTGGGTGGATAGTTTACCTCGTTAGGTGTTTGGTTTACTCCTTTTCTCACGGGACTTTAGTACGTTCCCCCACTTTTTCACAAGGGCCTTTGGTTTTCCTTACTGAGTATACTTGTATTCTCACCCTAAGTATATAAAACTGCTTTCAGATTTCCAGGAGGACTTTGGGGATCGCGCAGGACCATACTAGCTCAGACCTTTGGGGAGGTTACAGTTGTTGTTTTTCTTTATTTGGTACTTTACCCTTGTAGTCCCTTTGTACCTTGTGGATTTTACTTTTGTAAAATGCATTGGGAATAGTTCTTGGATTTACTTTTACATTTCTCTTTTGGTGTTTTTGGGATTTACCATCTTATCTCCCGATATTATTAAAAGAAAAATGGTAATTCCTTCCATTTAGTATGTGATTATACACCCTTGGTGCTAGTCACCACTCCGGGACCTATTAAAGGTGGATTTCAGGGGTCATTATCTATCCTTCAACATAAAGAAGGAAGGTCCTAGCAATCTGGTGACCCTTCCCTCTTTTTGGTGAAGGCGGGTCATGGCAGAATGGTATCAAAGGGGGGGTTGAGGGATAGATTGGGGTCTGGAGTAAGGCATAGTAGGTATTTCATGGGATGGTAGGGAAACAGCATTGGGTGTCCTTGGTGCGTGAATTAGGCCAGGGAACACTTGCTAGGAAACAGGATTTTAGGGCCCCCCATGATCCGACGCAAAGACTTTGGACCTACCAAATGACTGAGTGAGGCCACACTGATTACTGGGTAGAGACCCTAGGGAAGATACATTCATCATAATTACTTGTGTTCTCGTGTTTCTGGGTTGTCTTGGGAATTAATAATAAATAAAAAGTTTATGAAGTTTTAAGAACAATATTCTGCACTACTTGGGCTTAGGCTTTCCTTGTTTACCTTGCAGCTATGGCACCTGGAAGGCGACCATGTTTGGTGCGGGCGATCGTGGCCCCAGATACTAACTTGGCCCATCAGTAGAGAGATGATCGAGAGGAGGAGGACGAACAGTGGAAGAAGACACTTCAGGCCTTCCAGCGACATACCATCAAGAAGTATGATGGCAGTACCTCTGATATGAAGACGAAGGGATGGCTAGAGGAGCTAGTGATGGCCTTCGGCTAGATCCGGGCTCCGACCGAGTACTGGGTTCCTCTGGACGTCATCCAGATTCGGGGAGCGGCGTGTCAGTGGTGGACGCTTTACTTGGGGGAGAGGAGAGAGGCCGAGGTGGTATGGGCTGATTTCGAGAGGGAGTTCCGGGCAGAATTCCTCTCTTTGACGATGAAGGCAGAAAAGAGACAGGAGATACTCTCCCTCTAGTAGGGGAGTATGTCAGTGAAGGATCTGGGAATAATGTTCAAGGACCTCCTAAATTTTTATCCGGACCTCTTTCTCGATGAGGAGTCTCTAGAAAGACGTTTGGAGGATGCGCTTCTACCCTACATCCAGTATGTTGTTACCCCCTATACCATGTCGATGTAGATGGAGGTCCAGAAGAAGGCCGAAGTGGTAGAGAGGATGCACACTCTATGAGGTGTTCCATGAGAGGGGATTCAGCTGGGACCATAAAATGGGAAGTCCATCAGCACCAGGCCTCTAGCATCAGGACCATCCAGGTTATGACCATTAGGGAGCAAGCCGCATTAGTTTCAGTTTCGATCCCCTGGTCCTCACCCTTTTCCTTCGGGCCCAAGACCGCAGTGGTTCGTCTGTGGGAGCCATGTACATCTCCAGAGTCAGCGCCCGGACCGGGTACAGTATAGCAATGGTGGATGGGCCAAGCACCTGCCCCAGCAGCATATTCTATCTAGGCCTTTCCAGCAGTAGAAGTAGCAGGGGCAGTGAGCTCCCACTCCTCCGAGGGTAGACGTAGCAGGAGGAGGCTGACCTCAGGGATCTCCTCAGGGACCTCGACTAGGGCAGGGCCGAGGAGGTGGCCAATAGTCGAGGGTAGAGGAGCTGGGTGTGGGTAGTTTCATGCCTCGGAGGCAGTAGTTCCAGTAGGACCAGAGGTTTTTTGATGTACGATTAATTTGTTTAGCAACATTGCTGATGCCTTGTTCGATACTAGAGCTTTTACATCTTTTGTTGCACCCATTCTAGATCGTGCCTTGGGTCTAGATGCCGAGAGACTTACAGTGCCCCTGGTGCTAAGCACACTAGTTGGAGGTTAGACCGACTTGTTATATGTTTGTTGAGGATACAGACTGATGATAGGGCCACATCAATCAGTCAGAGATCTTCTTCTGCTACAGATACAGCCATACGATGTCATCCTAGGGATCCACTGGTTGTTCTATGTGTGTGCCGTCATCAACTGCATCTAAGGAAGGGTTGAGTTCTCAGACTTGGGCAGCCGGCGTGTTACCTTCACCAGTGAGTGCAGCAATTAGAAGGGCAGCAGGCGAGAGGAACCACTCCTCTCCTTGCTAGTTGAGATGTCAGTAGAG
This sequence comes from Viscum album, assembly GCA_963277665.1. Classification (NCBI taxonomy): domain Eukaryota; kingdom Viridiplantae; phylum Streptophyta; class Magnoliopsida; order Santalales; family Viscaceae; genus Viscum; species Viscum album. The sequence continues at coordinate 676,902,161 of OY728126.1, read as the reverse complement.
ATAGTAGATGTCGAAATGGTGGAGGTTCCAGAGATCGTCTATGAGTTTATGGACGTCTTTCCTGAGGAGGTTATGACTCTACCCCCTCGAAGAGATATCGAGTTTGGGATAGACTTGTAGCCTGGTGCTCGGCCGATCTCAATGGCTCCTTACCGGATGGCACCTTCGGAGCTACGAGAGTGGCAGATTCAGATTTACGATTTGATGAAGAGGGGTTATGTTCGACTGAGTTCGTCACCATGGGGTGCTCCAGTCTTGATCGCAATGAAGGCAGATGGTGGTCTCCGGTTGTGCATAGACTACAGGAGGCTGAATTAGGTGACGATTAAGAATCACTACCCTTTTCAGTGGGTAGACAATCATTTCGACCAGCTGAAAGGGGAAGGATGGTTCTCGATGATCGACCTGCGGTCTGGGTACCACCCGCTAAGAGTGAAGAAAGATGACTTCCCGAATACAGCCTTCAGGTGCAGATATGGACACATAGAGTTTTTAGTCATGCCTTTCGGTGTTACGAATGCCCCGACTGTGTTCCTCGGGCTTTTTAACTCCATATTCCCAGAGTACCTGGATCGGTTCATGGTTGTGTTCATCGATGACATCCTGATCTATTCAAGATCATACGAGGACCATGTGAAGCACCTAAGGATGGTTTTGGAGGTCCTCTGACAGTACCAAATCTGTGGGAAGATGTCAAAATGCAAGTTTTGGATACGAGAAGTGCATTTTTTTGGGCACATGCTGCCCGAGCAGGGGGTAGCGGTGGACCCATCAAAGGTTTGGGCAATTGTTTCTTGGGCGGCACCCAAGAATTTCGCAGAGGTTTGTAGTTTCCTTGGGATGGAAGGTTACTATTAGAGGTTCGTACCCAACCTCTCCTGAGTAGCAGCCCCTATGACAGCCTTGACCAACAACGACCAGGTTTTCATGTGGAGTGAGTAGTGCGAGGCAGCCTTCAGCTAACTGAAGGAGAATTTGGTTAGTTCCCCAGTGCTAAGGATACCAGAAGAAGGGGCGGCGTATGAGGTGTTTTGTGATGCTTTAGGGAAAGGCCTGGGATGTTTGTTGATGCATCGACAAGGGGTGATCTCTTATAGGTCTAGGAAGCTATGCCCTCATGAGCGTAATTATGCCACCCACGACCTAAATCTTGTAGTGGTCGTTTTTTCACTGAATTTATGGCGACACTACCTCATCGGAGAATGCTTTATGGTCTTCATAGATCACAAAATCATGACGTATATCTTCTCCCGGTGGGACCTAATCTTTCGGAAGCGAAGGTGGATGGAGTTCCTCCAGGATTACGACTTTGAAGATTCCTACACTTCAGGGAAGGGGAATGTAGTGGCTGATGCCTTGAGAAGGAGATCATAGAATGATGCGATCCGAGAGTCGTCAGACACCTTGATGGAAATGGAGGAGTTGGTTACCTTACACCTGGATACGAGGATGGATAGCGGTAGAGGTTTCCTGTATCAGATGGTAGTACAGTCATCTCTATTTCAGCAAGTGGAGGAGTCTTAGTGGGGAGACCTAGAGTGTGAAGTGATGTGTGACCGAGTTGACCAGATCAATGCTCCGGAAGGATGCACAGAGGACGGCCATAACCGGATTATTTTCTAGGGAAATCTATTTATTCCAGAGGCGATGCATGGAAAGGTTCTCAGTGAGTTCCACAACTCACCGCTAGCGGTACACCCAGGTGTTTCCACGATGTACCAGGGACTAAAGAGACAGTATTGTTGGCCCATAGTGAAGCGAGAAGTGGCGGAGTTTGTGGCCAAGTGCTTAGTGTGTCAGCAAGTGAAGGCTAAACACCAAGTTCAAGTTGGCCTACTAAAGTATCTAGATGTCCTCGAGTGGATGTGGGATGACATCTCGATGGATTTCGTCACGGTACTACCCCAGGACCAAGGGGGATACGACGCAATCTGTATGGTAGTGGACCAGTTGATGAAATTGGCTCACTTTTTGGCGATCGAGGAGTCGAGGGCAGTGGATGATTTGGCAGAAAGGTGTGTGGATGAGGTGGTGTGGTTGCATGGTGTTCTGAGGTCCATAGTCTTGGATAGGGATGCATGGTTTACCTCACAAGTCTAGAGAGGATTGTATCATGCTTTTGGAAGCCAGCTACGTCTTAGCACTGCTTTCCATCGCAAGACAGATGGGCAGACAGAGTGAACCATCCAAACCGTGGAGGATATGTTGCGGGAATGCGTTCTATACCTAGGAGGATCATGGGTGAGACACATACCTCTGGTAGAGTTCACCTACAATAATATCTATCACTCTACCATTGGTATGGCCCCATTTGAAGCCTTTTATGAGAGGCCATGCCACTCACCTGTGTGTTGGACCGATGTCGAAGAGGCAGGCATACTTGTCCAGGAGGTGGTGCAGAGAACGACAGAGAAAGTTTAGCTTATACGGCAAAGGATGAAGGTGGCCTAGGACCGACAGAAGTCGTATGCTGATACCAGGAGGAGGCCCTTAGAGTTTGAGGTGGGAGACCACGTGTTCTTGAAGGTCTTCCCTTGGAGTGAAAAAAGGAGGTTCAGCAAGGAGAGTAAGCTTTCTCACAGGTTCATCGGACCCTTCGAAGTGTTGTGGCGGATCAGCAAAGTGGCTAATCAATTAGCATTACCACCATCGCTACTTAGGATACATTATTTCTTCCAGGTGTCCCCGCTCCGTTGGTATCTGCATGATGATTCACACATCCTCGGCTAGGGAGAGATGGACATCGAGGAAGACGTGACGTTTGTGGAGAGACCAGTGGGGATCGAGGATCACAAGGAGAAGGTGCATTGTGGGAGAACCATTCCCTGGGTTCATGTGTTATGGAGACATGGTGGGATTGAGGAGAGTACATAGGAGAGGGTAGAAAAGATGAGTGCCCAGTACCCAAAGTTGTTTGGAGTTTTGAGATGTACTTTTGTACCTGTTGTGGTAGAATTTTTTATCTTGTTGGCTATGAAATACATGGTTTTCTTCCCTCTGAATGTGTGTGAGAAGTTCTGGCTACGGGAGGGGAGGACCCGACCCCTAATAAAGTCCTATTAAAGTGGATGTGATTAAACCCGTGCAGGCGAGTCAGTGCTGCCCAAAGCGGATAGTATCTTGACATTGGGAAGGAGACTCCCCAACCCACACTATTGGACAGTTGACATGGTATATTGCTTGGTTCCTGACAGGAATGTGTTTTTAGTTTACAATGAGGTTCACTCCTGAGCTGTATCTTTTGAGGTGGTTGTTTGGAACCTCTCTTTTTCTCTTGTTCTTTTTTGATTCTTGAGGATTAGAATCGGGTGAGAGGTATCTGATGTAATGGACCAGGTTTTTGGGGGTCTATTACTTTGTGAAAATCTCATGTTTGGTGTTCTGGGTAGTCTGGGAACCTCGGTGATGTTTGACCCTAACGGTAGGCCTACATGTAGCCATAGCCTACATGTAGCAGGCCTACCGATAGCTCAATCTACCGGTAGCCGCAGCCTACCGATAGCTCTGTTTACAGTTACCTTGGTCTACCGGTGGCTGCATCCGACCGGTAGCGCGGCTACCGGTACCTCCAGCCACTGGTAGCTCTCAGCTACCGTTCACTGGCAGCCATAGGTAGTTCTCAGCTAGCAGTGCCTCTCGCCTACCCCCACAGGGTTTTTTCAGTACGACTCCTTTTTTCACAAATTGGGTTTAAACCCAATTTTGACCCCTTTAACCATGTTTTAAAGCCTAGTAATGCCCATAAATGTCGTTTAATTAAATAATTAATGAATTAAGATGGTGTGTGCGTAGGTTTAAACCGGCCAAAGGGTGGGGACTTTTAATGACGTGTGGGGCCGCACGGTCAACCCACGACCCCGCTCCTTACGCGGTTTTGCATTCTTATCTCAAATGTCCCTTCCCTTTATAACCTAAGGGTTCTCCCTAGGTTTATTTTCTCGACCACCCTGTGCTAGGAGTACCCTTCGTTCAGATGAGCCACATCGGTATCCATGGAATTCCATGCCTCGAGCATAACGTCGATCGTTGAATAACAAGTAGGGAAATTTTCTCCTTCATCTCTCACCTTTTTTGTATCATGCGGGGTTGGCATGATTTTGATTCTGTAGAATTGGATGAACCAAACCATAATAAAGATAATGAATGGATTCTATAAAGAACGAAGGGGTGGCTGTGATCGATGATGCTTATTTGTTTTACGATTCCTTTATAAATTGTGTGGGATTACACCTACTGAAAATCATGTTCGTTGGTGGTCTTTCTCTGTGCACTAATGAACCCCTGGTGATGTTTTAAATGGATTGTTTTTTAGTTGTGAACCCGTGCTATGAAAAGGAATTTGGTTAATCACATATATCCGAATAAATAAATTGAAAGCACCAGGATCAACCCCTTCTATGATAACCACGGTTAAGGCACGAAAATTGAAATTATGGAGTGTATTAAATCCTATAAATATGAAAATATGTGCATGGGTGTGATTTGTGTTAGTGGTGGTTTTGTTGTTTTCCTTCGTGGGCCGTTTTCTGGGTGATGTGGGTGGGGATGGGATCCCCTATTGATATGGAATCAAGGGTTGTGATTTTTTAAGACCGGGTGGTTACCTTGGTTATATCACGAATTGGGGTGGGATCCTCTGTTGATGAGAAAACATTTGGGAGGGGACACGAGGAAGTTTCTTGGGGATTCCTTTGCTTCCATTACATCAAGGGATTTCATGAACCCCTTTGTTGTAGGAGGTGTAGGTAGTATCTTGGGGTTTTCATTGGTTCTGGTACTTTGAGGGATCTCACTTATCCCTTTGTTGTTGTGACTTTACAAGAGAATCGGGTGTGGATGTTGTAGTTGATGCTTGACTGTTTTCTTTCCTTGACTTGTGCTTATGATTACTAGTGGACTAAGTAGGTGCGGAAACTTATTTATACATCATTACTGAACATGAAAATTAGGACGGGACAAATGGGTTGTGGCGTGCATGAGTTGTGACTCAGACTTGAGTGTTGTTTATGTTCTTTAGGTAGGCTGTAAAAACACCTAATCTTGGGTGAGTTCTTGTTACCTGTTTATATACTTGTAGTTTTTTTGATTCTTATTTGCGCCCCACCCAAGTTGAGAAAATAGTGCCGAACCCCCCCCCCCCCATTTCATTGGGGAGGGTGTTTTCCCAACACTTCTATTAGTGGCAGGTTATTAGCTCTTTTCTTCTCCCTTTCCCGGATAGCCCAAGTATATTCAGGCAGGTTGTGATGGCCTGAAGTCCATTATTATCCTAAGAACCTTCACGAGTGGTAGTGTGGTGGTTGACCCAGGTGTGTGCAGGCAGGTGGTTTCTCAAGTGTCTTCGAGATGGGGCCCAGGTGTCTTCGGGCGTGACAGTGGATCTTCTAGCCCAGGTGTCTTCGGGCGAGGCAATGGTTGTTCTGGCCTGGGTGTTTGCAGGCGTGGTTACATGTGACAATTATGGCCCAGGTGTGTGTGGGAAGGGTTTGGAACTGGGAATGTAGTATGATTGTGGCCCAGGTGTGTGTGGGCTGGATTTGGAAGTGGGACTGTGGTGAGAATGACGGGATTGGTTCGATGTGTAGGATGTCTTAAATAACCAGTGGGAAAGTGGCGCAGGGTACGCAAACATCGATGTTCTATTACTATACATAACTTGACTTGCGTTATTTGGGGAGTGTGCCTTGTTGAGGCTTGGGTGGATAGTTTACCTTGTTAGGTGTTTGGTTTACTCCTTTTCTCATGGGAATTCAGTATGTTACCCCACTTATGCATGAGATCCTTTGGTTTTACCTACTAAGTATACTTGTATGCTCACCCTAAGTATATAAAACTGCTTTCAGGTTTCCAGGAGGACTTCGGGGATCAAGTGGGACAATACTAGCTCATACCATTGGGATGGTTACAGTTTCTGTTTTTCTTTCTTTGGCACTTTACCTTTGTAGTCACTTTGTACCATGCAGATTTTACTTTTGTAACATGCATTGGGAATGGTTCTTCGATTTACTATTACTTTCCACTTTTGATGTTGTTCGGATTTAACATCTAATCTCGTGATCTTATTAAAATAAAAAGGGTAATTCCTTCCATTTAGTATGTGATTATATACCCTTGGTGCTAGTCACCACTCCAGGGCCTATTGGAGGCATGTTTCGGCAGTCATTATCTATCTTTCAAAATAAAGAAGGAAGGGAATGGAAATCTGTTAACCCTTCCCTCCTTTTGGTGAAGGCAGGTCGTGACATTATATGAAGACAACATAATCAATAGTCGTTTTTAATAATCCATTAACCATGGATTCTTTCTTATTCCTTAATACTTCTTTCATATAACCAAAATGTGAATTGTTTAATAAAATTAATCTATATCTGAATAATATCAAATATATAACACATACCATTCATGTTTAATTTTTGGTTTCCTCATATAAAAAATTAAATTAACTATTAATTACTATAAATTTATTTATATAAATTGGATAACACTATATTATATCATTCCCCTATGATATAGATTTTTTAATGCCCATAGTCACTTAATTTATATCACTCAATTGATATATTAGAATTTTTTCCCTTTTATGGTATAACAGAACTATTCCGTTTTATTTTTTATAATATTTCATTATCCCCTCATATCCCACATATAAAAATACTTTCTTTCCATTCAAAAACTATCCTTGGTCATTCATCCCACATTTTGAAAACATATATCATTTAATAATTTTAACATTTGGAAATCTATCACTTTATCTTTTATATAAATATATTTTTCAATATTTGGTCTGTTAGGAAACCCACATAATTTTATCTTTTCAATCATAACATGTGATATATCGTTATGAATAACAACAATATCATTCACTATATCTCCCATTCCATTTGGGTTTTCATTTATTCAACAACAATATTTTCCTTCACATCTATTATTAATTTGGTTCCTACTGTATTATAGGATTTTATAAATAAATGTTAGCCTGAATATATCAAATAAAAAACAATAAAGCATATTATTTAAAGGAAATAAAAAATAGGACATCCATAAAGATGTAATACTCTCTTCAACTCTTTATATTTATCCAATGCTACCATAATTCATCCTATAATAAAAACAACATGGGTGATTAAGAGTTGTTTAATAAGCTGAAATATCTTCCTAACCTCTAATATTTTCCAAACTGAACATTTATACAAATTATAAGTACCCAGCATTAAATATTACATATTAATGATATATAAGTCAATGATTATTAAACTAGTATTTTAGAATACTTTTTGTTTTAGAGTTTTATAGAATTATTTCACAACTCAATCATAAAAAACTATGTATTACAGTATAGGAACATTCAATTAGTATCCAATTTTTTCATAATATAAATCTATAACAATAAATTATGACTCATCACTTGAAATATCATAATATATTTTTATTTAAATTATTTCATTACATTAACCATCCATATACCTTAAAACGTTTTTAAAAAAAATTATTACCACAAAAACTCAGTATGAGACATTAAAAGTGAAATAAATATTAAAAATGTAGAGTGAGAAAAAAATATTATTATGGGATTTAAACAAAATAAAGATATTAGTTGAATGAAATATATTAAAAACTATAAAAACTATTTATAAAACAAAATCATTTTACCAATAAAGAGCATCATTTTTCATTTAAAAAATCATATCTTACCTTTTTAAATTAGAATATTTTCAGGAATAATCCTTAATAATCATTGAAAATTTAATTAGTTTCCTTGAGACATAACATCAAAAACCCCTTACTAAAACCTTACATGATAATTAATAATTGTAATAAAGATATAGAAAAAATAAAATATAAATATCTAGAGAACATAATCATTACCCAACACATTCAAGCAATACAAAGGACAACCAATCACATGAGTTGTAACAGGTTCACAACACATTATCTTGGTGTACACATTGTATAAGCAATTATGATCTCAGACATAAGTTATAATGGGGATAGACTATCCTAAATAATTTCCAAGGACCATATGAGTCACAAATAATTCCATTTTATTCACAATTTCATCATTAAACATTTTAAATAATCTTTTAAATACATATTAAAATCACATTATAATATTAAACTACATATTTATTTTAAAACCCATTTTATATACCAAACTATGATTTTATTCCAAATAACTCATTTTCAATACCAAAAATCATTTAAAGATTAAAAACCATTTTCAATAGAAAAATATTAAGGAAATAGATTTATTTTTCTTTGGAGTAATTATAAATGATTATAATGGAATAAAAACACAATAAAATGTTGACATCTGTAAGAATAGTTATTGTCAAGTTATACATTAAAACATTACAATCATTTTGTTTCCCATTTTTAAGGAACATTAATCATTCCATACAAAGATTCATTTAATTTTAAAAATATTTGAATGAAATAAAAAAATATTACTTTATTAAAATTTAATGTCTATAATATAATCATATTAAAAACATAAAAATTTCATAATAATAGATTTACATAGAAAAAAATAAAAGTGAAATGTGTTATAAATAAAATTCAATTATCAGTTGAGAAATATTAGAAACCTATTCCAATTGAATTAATAATATAAAAATTTATTTAATTTTATTATAATTGGGAAAGTCAACACATAACATGTCAACATGGTTTTTTATAAACCTCATTAAAGAATATAGGCTTATAGCATCAAAATATTCCTCGAGGATAAGAAATTTTGACGATGCCCTTTAACTAGAGTTCAATTCGTCACTATAATTATTAATATTCCATGAATACAAATATTCTTTTATTATTTACAAAACTAATAATGTTTTTAAGATTATTTCTCTTTTTATTAAACCAGTTATCGAGTTAAAATCCATTAATTAATGAAATACGTTCACATAGTGTGTTCCAATGAATTTTGGATTATTATTCAATAATGTCCTTTGTTGGTTTAAAATTAATCAAATAGAAAATTATTATACATGCCCAAAAAATTATCATGAAATGTGAATTATATTTATATTTCAATAATACATTTCAATATAATCAAGAATGATGGTTAATAAAAATGAATTTTTTTAGAGTCATGGAGATGGTTGGCCAGACAAACACATGAATAACTCTTCAATTTTAATATCAACATTTTGTAATGATGTTATAAATTATTTTAAAATAAAAAAAATTTATAAAAAAATATAATAAAAAATATTTCTATAAATATACTTCTATTTATCTCCCATATTATTTATCGGTCAAAAAAATTGTTTCATTGCTTTTTGGAAGCGTTAATAAGGATTTACGCCCAAACAAAGTTATAATTTTTTAGTGTAAGAAAGAAAAGGATATGTTATATTTTAAAAATGAAAAATATTTCATTAATTTAATAAATATTTAATGTATATCACTATATTAATTAAAACTATATTTATTTCATTCTATTGAAAAAGTTAGTGTAAATGAATCATGTTGCCTTGGGAGCGGATAGTGAAATGTAAACCCAATCGACATTATTGTATCCCACCACTGAATGATGTCTAAGAAGGTATATGTAATATCCACACTTAAGAAGAATAAATATTTTACAAATATCAAAAAATTACATTGCATCCAACATTATAACAATCCATGGGAGGAAGTGATGGAAAAAATTGATATCAGTTGGAGAGGAGGTAGTCTCGTGTGCACACAAATAATGATTTTGTATCCAATTTTATGAATGATAATATGGATTTTGGTTTTGAAATTATCATAATAAAATATATTCATAATTTATATAAATGTGTTATTATATAAAAATAATTGAACTATATTTTTTGTATGTGGAATAATAAATAAAAATGCAATGGTCGGTTAAGAATGACATATATTCTTCACAAAACCTCATTATATAAGAAGATGAAGTCCTCATTGAATGTATTTATCATAGGAACATGGGATAAATATTTTGGGAGTTATTTAAAGAAATATATTTTTGTACATATTTAATGATCAAAAATTATTTGATTATAAAGACCCTATTTTTCTGACATTACTATAACATCATTTTATGATAAACAACATAATAGTGTTGGAAAACATACATCCAAGGGTTTACTGTATTTTGAATACTAGGGACAAATATAACATATATATAATAAAACATAAAAATTATTTATATCATTTTTATCTATCTTTTTAGTGGACCTTGTGTCTTCTTTAGTACAAGTTATCACCGGATTACATATATTAATGAATAGGGTGATCAAAAATCATATTGAGAGAATTGATAAGAGCATTAATAGATATAACATGGAAGAAAACATAATAATGTTCATTATATAATTATGGGATTATAATAATAATAAATATAGGAATAAATAGATAAATGTGCATAATGATGCAATCCTTAAAATTTAAACATCATGTCTTAGTGGTCAAATAAGACACATAGTATTGAATAAAGCCAGAATCGTGTTCACTGAAAACATATGCACATAATCACAAAATACTTATTGTGAACAAATATAGAATCATTTTCTCACATATTTTATATTATTTCAACGTATTTATTACATTACTACATGAATTTTTGTGAGATATAATTCTGGGAACATCCGTCACTTCAAAACATTTACATAATAATGCATGTGACATAGAACATATAACAATCATAGATATAAAAACACACATTTTATGAAAATGGGTAATAATTATAATTTCATAAATCAAACATCAGTGAATAAACATGGGAGTTCCATGAATAAAAATGCTATAACAATCAGGGTATAATAATAATCAATCAAGATTGAATAAGAAAAATACCACATGATGCCAAATGTGTGTTTTTTTGAAGGAATATTTATTTTGGAAAAGTAATTTTAATTGTCTTAAAATAACATTGGAAACATTTATATATAATAAATGAAAATTTTATAACAAATAAATTATATTTAATGAATACTAATGATCATTCACATTATAATTGGGCATGAAAGTGGATTAACCTGAATAATGGAAATTTGGTTTAAAAACACCCTTACCTTATGTCTGAATGCTTCCTCTACTTTAATATCTTGTATAATATGTTTATAATCATTATTTAGTAAATAAAAAACCGTTTTTAAATGTATTTAATTAATTATAACTTTATTATGTTTTATTATGTCCTTTTTTTAAGTTGTAATGTTTAAATTCTTCCTTCTAAGAGTGAATGTTTTCTATCATTTTATGATAATTTCCCATGTGTACATGTATAGATTATTTTTTTAAATGGTGATAATTATACTAAATTTATATTTGATGTTATTTATTAATGTATAATAGTTTAATTATTTTTATATATTATTTTTTTCTAGTGATGATGATGATTTATTACATAAAATTTTAATGATAATCGTTTACATTGGTTTTGCTGTATTTAATTAGAATTAACATGTTTTGTTTTATTAGTTAATGTTATGTATATGAGTTTGTTATATAATATATAAGAAATTAATATTTATTTTGAAATATTTTTCAACAATTATAATTGTTTTCAGACCATCCTCAAAGACTACAAATGAAAATGAAAACTTGTCGCCCTTGATGGCGATAAAATAACACATCAAGGTCGACGTTTCCATTTTAAGAATAAAAGAGAGTGGATAATATGTTTAAGGATAAGTTGATAAATTATGATAATAAAATAATAGTACTTGTATGAAAATTGAGTTATCAATCCACAATGATAAGTGGATATTAAAAGAGAAAAATAATAGAAAATAAAATTAAAATAAAATAAAATAAAAGAAATATTATATTACCTCTTGAATTCTTCTTCTTGGTAACCTCCACAATTTGATTGGTTTTTTAGATTTTTGGAGAACAAAGGATCCTTGATGGTGAGAATTTTCTTATGAATATTATTGTGGATAAATTTTACATGTTTTGTGGCTTGATAGTCTGAGGAGAAAAGGTGGTGAGGGGTGACATTTTTAATGTAGAATAGATAGGTGTTTTTTATTATTTAACTCATTTGATTATTATTTTCAGTAATGAAAATGAATATTTTAATAATTATAAATAAATATATTAAAATAATTAATTATATTTTTATATTATAGTTATTAAATAATAAAATACTACAGAATTAGTGTATATAGAAGTCTATGTATATATACCTTAAATTACAGTATTAAACTATTCACAAAAAATTCAGCTATTTTAGAAAAACACTAAAATGTCAGCCTAATTTTATTCAAACATAGAATTAAAAACAGAACACCATTTTGTTGAAAAAAATAAAAAAATGAGATAATTAATTTTATGTTTAAATCAGAATTTATTATAAATATATTGATTTGATAATAATAACGAATTTTATGACACATCGAAAACTTACATAAGGTCTCATTAAATTATATTATCATACTAAGACAGTAATGAATAATTTATCAATACATTTTACAAAAAATTTCCATTAAAATAAATATATTAGTGATACAAATTTATATAAATATTTATAACATTCAAAAATAAAAACACAAAATTTATCATTTCTAAATGTTTAGTAATTAAACAATAAATTATATTTATAATATTTTTCATTAATATGATACCTAAATAATATTTATTATTTCATAGGTGGTTTTACTGTTCTATTATCCAAATTATTATTCATAGTTGTCACATTACTGTTGTAATCGTCAACTTAATATTCAACTAGTATAATTTCCATAACTTCTAGAAATACCTCTTATTCCATTCATTAATAATTTATAAATTTTATATTGTTTCATCTATGTGATTTTAAATTATTTATACATTATGGAATAATTATAATAACTAATTTTCTATAAATTAAATTCTTTGTTGTTACATTCATCCCCCCATTATGAAATTGCACCGTCAAAATTTCTTTATTTACATTCTATATTGAAAACAGATGACGATAAATCTCTTTATCACTTCCTCTAGTTCTAATACTACATATTTGTAGTTATGGTTTCCCAAAGTACATTGACCATGTTAGTCGTCATATTACATAGAACATTATCTCTAAGGTCCAAGATCTTCATTTTCTGATCCTTGTAAGAGAGAACATTTTCAAATTATACAACCTCTAGACTCTGTGCTCTAATGTTATCTAGTATATAAATTCTCCAGATGCATTCATGGAATATATCACGTACATGAGACATGGTATGTGGAGGTGCCAATATATAGTCCACAACATTGACATAATTAAGAATATCAAAGGGGCCAATGTACCTATCAAATAACCTTCCCTTGTTTCCCAGTCTCATGATATAATTACATTGAGATATTTAGTGGAATTCAAAGTCTCAATAAAAAACTATATGTCCCATTGATTATGGTTAGAGTAGATATTATTTTTGACTTTGGGATTCCATGATGTGATAATAAATGGCTTTCACCTTTTCCATAATTTCTTCAACTATATCATTCCATAAAAGATTACATTTGTTGAATTCATCCCATCATGTTGGTTTTCTTAATATTTTCCAATAATGGGCTTTATTTTGAGTCAAATAGTTTCCCAAGTGGAAATTATTATTGTAAGAGAATTCATCCAGAAGAAGATGTCGGTATCATCCACCTTTGATGTCACTTGAACGTAATCTCAATAAGTGTTGTAGTTTCTAAATAGTCTTCTCTAATTATACCTTAGTTTGAGGATGATAAGCCATACTGATGTTCATTTTTATCTTTATAGAATCATCGAGTCTTTTGGAGAACTTGAAGGTGAATCTCAGGTCTCGATTAGATATAATTGATAGTGGAAGTATGAAATCCTTACCAATTATCTAATTTATATCCTTAAATTTTGATCTAGTGAGATGTCCATGTGAAATGTGATAATGTGAGTTATATTCGTGAGATGATTCACAACAACCCCTATAAGATAGTTTCTTACTTATTTATTTGAAAGGCCGATGGAAAAAGCCATGGTGGTGTTTTCCAATTTCTATGTTTTCATTGGTAATGGAATCATAATCCAAATAGAATTTTGTTTTTAAATCTTCACTTACTAAAATATCTCGAAATATTATGTATATTCAATGATATAATTTTTCATTTTGTCATTTAAATATTGATTTTTGGGATCCTGATGCATTTTTGTTCTACCTAGGTGAATATATATGGTTTATCTATGTGCATCATTCAGTTTCACCTTCTTTATATCTGGATTATATGGTACACATACTTTTGTCCCAAATCATTAAAATCTATCCTCAACAATTTTTAACTCTTCCAATTTCCCACGTTAGATAGCATGCACTTTTTTTGAATTTTCTTTTCATTAAATTGAAAATCCTTGGTTTTTTAGATGGTATTGTTGGTAAATAAATTGAGAATGGACTAATGATGTACCATAATTGGTGATTATTATCTCTATCCTCTGAAAATAATTTAATATTGGATCCTTCTTAGTTATTATCATTGATAATGTTACTAGATCATTTATACATAGATCAGCTTCCACATTATTCCCTTTTCCTGGATATTAGTGTATTGAGTATTCTTAATCATTAACGAGATCAAACAATCTTAAAGAGTGAATAATAACCCCCTTTAGGTGAATATATATTTAAGTCTCTTATAACTAGTATATATTTCAAATATCTCCCCATATAGAAAATTCCTCCATATTTTCTATGTAATGATCATAGCTTCCGTATCTAGATTATGTATGGGATTGTTTTTTTATGAATTATGTTTTTTCTTAATTAATATCCCTTAAATTTATCATTTTTCATAAATATACAAACTAAGACATTATTTAAAGTATCACTATATACTAAAATGGTTCCCCACATGTCTGTTGTATGAGTACTCGGGCAATGATAGTCCTATTTTTCTACTTTTTGTAGATGTATTCAAATTCATTGATATAAATAATCATTTCACCATTATATGTTAGCATGGTTGGTGGGGTTCAAAATAATTATTAGTTCCTAACACATTTCCTGTAATAACCATCTAGACAAATGAAATAAATAATCTCTATTATAAATATCATCCAAAACCACTCTTTGATTACCATTGTCTTAGTACGGTCCACAGATATTCCTTTATTAGTTATATAATTTCCCAATAATGGGACTTCTTCCATAAAAAATCGTATTTAAAATAATTTTCAAATAAAATCACACTTCAAAAGGTCATTAAAAAAATATTGAAATGCTCCTCAAGTTCCTACTTTATCATAGAGTTTATCATAATGTCATATATAAAGGCAACCAGAAAATTGAAGAGGTAATGTATAATGTTTACATTCAATATGTACATCAATATTTCTTGAGCATTAGTGTGTTTAAAGTAATAATTGTGATCACATAGTTTCCAGAGATCATTCTAAAGGCATTCATATGAATATCTTCCTTCCTCACACATAATTATTTGTATTCTGACCAAAGGTCCACCATATAGGAATTATTGGACCCAAATAGTTAATCGAACATTTAATCTATCAATGTAAGGGAAAATTTTTCTCTATAATTTTTTAATTAGATCATTATATTCATTTAATAGGCTCACTGATCCATTATTCTACATTACAAAAAAAACCTAGTGAAAACTATAATGAGTCACTTGGGCATATGAAACACTTTTGAATGTTATCTTATAAATGCTTCTATAGTTCTACTAATTCATAAATGGACATTATATAATATTTCTATGATATAGGTAGATATCTAAGAATATGTTCATTTGAGAACTCAACATTTTGTTTAGGAGTAAGACCATGTAATTTTTTAGGTAACACATCAATCTAGTCCCTCACAATGGGCATGTCTTCAGCCATGATTATCTCCTTTTTCTCTATCATTTTAGCTAGGTATTATTTATCATATGGAAATAATATACACATATGACATGATGATTCTGCTGGAGTCTCATACTCCTCCTTAAACTTTTAAATCGTTGGGTAATGCTTCAGTATGTGAATAGAAATATACCTTTCATTAATGTTGATGTTGGATTTTTATAAAGATAGGCAATCCATGGTCAATATAGTAAAAAACTACACTAAAGTATTTCAGAAAATATTATTGGAAGGATCAGTCCAAAAACATCAAACTGGGAGGAGTTATATTGTTTGGATGCAATAATTTAACTATTTTATGTTCTCATAGATAACTCAACATCCATATTTGGAGGCTGTGTTTATATATTTTTAAAAAACATTCAGGATATGATAGAATGCGTAGAACCATAATCAAATAGTATGTTCACTATTATTGAATTAGTAATTAGAATACCTATCACCATATCATTACTGGTATCCACCTCATTAGTAGTGATGTAATAACATTCAACATTATCCATTGTATTTGGTGGCTCTTAATATTTATTACCCTTAAATAATATAGGGTTTTCCACTAGATTTCATTGATCCCTTTCACCCTATAAAAGACGCATTGAACCATGTCTGTTTTGTCTTTTTTCTTCGACCAAATTATCATTTTTCATCACATCTCTTAAATTTTCATGAGTTGGGTGTCTTTTTATCCCACATTTGATGCATTTCCCAGTCCCATTGAGTAAATTACAATGACAGCTCTCCCAAAACATTTTACTTGTGAGTGGTTGAGTTTTTGTCCAACCTTTTTTATTTGATCCCACATATGAAAAATCCATCTTTCATTTCATATCTCCATATCCCTCATACCATTATCCATACTCCATAATATATTTGAGAGTACATCAAAAAACTTCTTCAAAAATTCCAATGTCTAAAATCGCTAAAGCATTTTGATATTGTGGATTTACACCAACAAATAATCTATCAAATTTTCTATAATTTTTTCTTATATTATTATAGGAATAACTTTTAATTCTTGTGGAATTTTCTGCATAATTCCTGAAAAATTCACATTCCTTTTTCTTAAATACATTGAATTATCTCTCTATATATCTAAAAAGATTTTTAGGGAAATATTTATTATGAAATACTTTTTTAATGTATTCCCACTCCATATTTGTAATTTACTTATTATATATGGCATTTATAATTTTCAGCAACCACTGATCAGCCTCCCCATCGAATCGATAATCAACCAGAGTCACCTTCTTCTTATTAGAACAATGAATCCGGAAAGAGATATTGTCCATTCTTTTAATCCATGATTCTATGACTAGGGGATCAGATGGGAAACTAAACGTTGTGGGTCATTACTGAATAAAACAATTGAGATCGAATTACAACCTCTTCAGTGAAGGTGGATGTTCTAAATTATTCAGATTATTTTTCATTACATGAGATATTTAGGTAATCAAGATCGTGATGTTTCAAAAACCACCACCCATGTAATTGGGGATGTTGTTTGAGAATTTTTTTCATTATCCCTCACATGGGTATCTCTATCGATTACTCTGGGTTCCTACCATTTTCTAAAATAAAATTGGTTTTAAGAAAATAGTATTCAACAACCTGTGAATAAATAATTTATTTGTTTCTGAAATTTACCCTAAATGTGTATCTTATGAGATCCCTCTATTTATAATTTCTCAAAAACAATGATTCTTAAGTGAATATATATATACTTAGTCTCACTAATAAGGTTTTTACTAATGTACTGTAATCCCAATTACAAAATTAACTAATCCATTCTATGATACAAACTATAGAGACCATATTTTTCTTATGTTACTATTACATCATTCTAATCAAAAAATATTACAGCGTAACAAAACTAGTATCCATTGGTTTTTTTCATTGGAAAATTTGTACAAAACATATAAATTAACATTAAAAACATAAAAATTATTTAATTCAATATTCTATATCTTCTTATCTTCCATTGTGTTCTATATTGTTCACAAATCACTCAAGAATATACATCAAATAAATGGGTGAGATAAAATCATAGTAAGAGGATATATAATAACCCGAATCAATATAATATGGGTGATTATTATCATGATAATCATCATATAATAATATTGAGATAAACATCATAATACTGATAGGAAGCATTAGATAAAATCATGGAATGATATAATCCATAAAAATGGAATATCATTTCTTAGTAGTCAAATGCCAAACAAGGTTGTGAACTAAGACAACATCGGGTTCATTCATTGAATATTTCCACAATAATTACATAATTATAGTGGAAAATGATATCATAATGATCATAGATATTTCATAGTATCACATGAGACACATCACAATAGCCAATGCATTAGAGAACTATATAATATTTGGTGGGTTTATAAAATCATTCCAATAAAATAATCATCCATTACACATAGGATGTATTTTAATCATATGAATAAAATAATCCAAGGAAAGGAAATGAGATTCAAAATAATTTCATAATTCATATATTATTGAATAAATATTGGTTTTACCTAAATAAGGAAGTAATAACATTGATTATATAAGAATCAACATTTAGTGAAGAAGATACAAACTCAAGAGAAGTAAAATGTGTTTTTTTAAAGAAGATTTATTTTTAAAAATTCATTGATGTTGTCAAAAAATCATATTGCAAACAAGTATATACCATAAAAAAGTTAATAAAAATTAAATTATATTTGAGGAATATTAAATAACATCTATATTGAAATTTTTCATGAAAGATGAATAACCTAATGAAAGGAAATTGGGATTGGGAATCCACATAACATATGTCCAAATGCTAAAATAACTTAACTATCCTTGATAATAAAATTAGTAGCATAAATTATATAAATATGAAAGATATTTAAAATTTATTTTATATATTATTATTTTATTTTATATTTATTTCAAATTTTAGGATTTATGTATAACAATTTTGTCATTTAAATAGTGTTCGTTTTCATGGTTTTCATGATCAGTACACTTGTATACATTTGTGTAAGAACATGAAAAATTTGTATAACAGTATATAATTCATATTATATGTTATTAATGACCTTGAATATATTGAATTGGTATTATATATTATTTTTTCCAGATATGTTTATGATTTAAATAATTAAATACTAATGATAATCGTTTAGATGAATTTGGCTGCTCTTCAAAAATAGGAAATTCATTTTATTTTATTATCTATTATAATGTATATATGATAGTCAAGAGAATAAAAAAAATTATAAAATAATTCTTAATATCTAATATATCCATTATAATATTTTTAATTCCATCCTTGGTGGCCGTAAAGTTAAATGAAAACTTATTGTCCATGAATGCGATAATACCACACATCACAGACGACCTTTCCATTTTTTGAATGAAATGAAGAGAAGAAGCGGTTTAATGATATATTAATTCTAAAAAATAATAAAAATAAATTATAAAAATTATACTTTTTTATAAAACCACTTGGATAAGGGTATATGATGAGAGAAAAGAATAGAAAATAAAGTAAAATGAAATTTAATGAATAGAAAGTTGATTTTACATGTTGAATTATTCTTCTTGAGAACCACTATAGAGAGTATGTTTTTGAGTTTTAATGACACAAAAAGGATATTGAAATAGTTTAATTGTATGTTTTCTGATTTGGAAAAGATTTAGGGCTTGGAAGCTATGGGAAGAAGAGGTATCTAGGGTTTGTATTTATAGTGGTAGAGAGGGGTTATTTTTTATTACTTTATTCACTTTTTTTTGTTTTGCTCAAGAATATGAATATTTTTAAAATTATCACTATAAATTTAATATAATGATGTAGGGATTTATATTATTTTGATTACATTAGAAATGAGTCATGTAATAGTGTATTTAGCATATAATTTATATATATAGTAAATTACCGTAATAAACTAATCAGTAAAAGTTAAACTATTTTAGAAAAAGAAGAAAAATTAAAAAAAGATTTTTTTAACGTCTAGAATTTAAAAAAAGAAATCAATATTATGAAAATAATTTCCTAAATATGATAAAATTATCTTTTAATTACAATCATCTTTTATTAGTGAAATACCGATTTCAAAATTATAATAGATTTCATTACACATTTTAAACATATAAAAGGTATATCAAAATTATATTATAAGAATAAGACATAAACTTATAATTTATGAATACATTTTATGAAAATATATTTTATTTTATGTAAATATACAATGTATATATTTGTAATTAAATGTTTATAAATAATAAAAATACAGACAATTAATTTATCATTTCTAAAATGATTTTATACTAATTAAATGAAAAGAATATGTCATTTATTCTTTCATAAGATATCTAAATTTAATTTATACATTCAAACGTGATGTTACCATTTAATTGGACAAATTAATATTCATAATGGTGACATTACTATTTAAAATTTCATGTTACAATTCTATTTTTATTGGTTTATTAACTTCTATAAATTCATATTTTTCAATTCATTCTTCATTTATAATGTTTATAGTATTTCCTATATGATATTATATGTAATTTATACTATATATAACATTAAAAATAATCTAATTTAAAATGACAATATTTTAGAGCATTACATTGATGGTGTGAATATGAGGGGAGAGTCGGTAGAATTATATAAGTAAAGTGAGTGGCACGGTTTAAACTTTTAAAAATAAATGCATCCACATTTTTTCCCATACCCAACACTCTGTAATTTTTCATTATTTATAATTATAAATTATAATGTAAAAATATTAATATTAATTTAATTTAATGCATGTTTTTATGAAATAAAAACACTAAATTTTTTGATTGATGCCCTAACATACATGATTTTACCATAACCATTGTTATGTTTTTTCCTATTTTCATATTATATAATCAAATAAATATAAGGTGAAATTATTAGTTAGTATAATTTGTCCTAATTAAAAATATGCAATCAATTTTAAAAATTCTGTTTATATATGTGTGAAATTTAAATTTAAGCTAAAACCCAGAGATTCATTGAAAACAAAGTTGTAAAAAATTTTATTTTTCATGATAATATAGAATTTATATTAACCTTATAAAAATTAATCATTTTATGAAGATAATTTAAAATTTATATTTATATATATATAGTATATTTTATTTAAAATACTCATAATTAACAATTATGTTTTAATGTTATCGATGAAAAACATTATGTAATGTAAATATGTACTTACAAAAACCCTTTTTTTGAAAACATATAACCACAAATTAATATCCAATAAAAATTTTATTCAAAATAAAATTATTTGAAATAAATATAAATAATTAATAATTCTGTTAAATTATATAATAATCAAAATATATTGGGTACTATAAATTATTTAATTTCTTGAAAATAAATTTTATCTTAAAAAAATAGTAAATTTTCTATTCTCCCTGAAAAAATTAATATTTTAAAAATACCACAAAACATAGCTCTATGTTAATTTTGTAATTATGAATATATAACTGATATTTATTTTATATAACACCTTTTATAAATATTATATAAATTATTTATAATATTTTTCCACAAAAATAAATAAAAAACATCTATGATGAGAACATATGATTAAAAAATAATTTTATATTACGAAAATTGATTGATTATTTAATAACTATAAACCAATAAATTTATATTGGTTAGGAAATATATATATATATATATATATTTCATAATATAGTTGATCATATTTATAAAATTCAAATATATAGATAGGTTATAATGATTATACAATTTACGGGTCATTTAATCATTGTGTTGCATGTCAAATTATATGTATATCATAATGTTCTTATATTGAAATATTAAGGTATTAAACAATAAACCTCATAAACCAAAATAGTTTTATATAATCAATAATATAACAGTTAAACATTTTTTACAAGAAGAACCCTTGTCATTATTTTAATCTATAAACCACAACCTAATGAGATAAAGATCCTCATATTGATTTTAAAATCCTAATACTTTTCTTTTAAATAATCATAAAATACATTCACATATAATATATAATCATCAAAATATAAATAAGTGGTGAATTTGGAAAATTTATCAAAGAGATGAAACTAAGATGAGAAATCTCATACCTCAAGTCTTGTCCTATTTTGTATGTTTTAAATCCTCCTATATGGTAAACATATATTGAAGATATATCATTAAAAAACTCATATTGATTTATAAATTAACATATTTTACCCATTTTATAATTTTAAAATTTTTGATTAATGAAAAGCCTCTCTTGATATGGACATTTTTGTAAAAACCATTCAGTTTTCCATGAATGTTTTAGTTCGATGATTCTATTATTTGTACAATGATTATTTTTAAATAATTTATATAATATTAATTATTATTTTAATAAAATATATATATTACACACACACACAAATGTATATTTTTATTCATCCATAATGGTTTGAGAATTAAAATTTATTTATATCATTCATAGAGAAGATAAGATATATGTACACAACAACGATGATTTCACTTTTTGATGGATGGAAAAAAGGCTGGTAAATAATAATTCATATTTTAAAAAATCATTATTATTTCATATATATATCATATTTATTCATTAAATATATTTTTATCAATATACAAGTTAAAAACATTTGAAAACCAAATTACATGTCTTTGTGGATATAATAGTATGTATATACACCCATGTGTCATTAACATCTTCTAACAGATTGGATGGAAATAATGTATATATGATATTATAAATAAATAAGAATAATTATTTCCAAAATATCATATAGAAATATAAAAACTATAATAATAATCAACCTTGAGATATGGTGGTGGAAAATTATTTGTATCTCTATATGGAGATGGTAAATTATAAGTATACTTGAGTGATCCTTTCTCTTCACATTTAATATAAATGGGCAAAAAATTGATTCAATAATAATATTGATATATTATATATTTTTGATAAAAAAATCTTTTATTTTATGAATATTTTTATGTATTTATAGGTGGTATAAGAATAAAAATTTTCAATATGGTTAGGTAACATGATAAAGAATTATTCAGTATGCCTTCTTTTGTTCCCTTTACAAGGAATCATATAGTTATATTTTAAGAATACATAAATAACTATTTTTTGGAAATTTACATTTTGAAAATATTTATATATATATTTTTTAGGATAGATGGCATAGATGGTCTAGAGAAGAGAAAACATGAGTTCACTTTTATATGTGAGGGGAGGGGAACTATTGGAATTTTATAAATGAATAAAATATAATAAATTCATACCTACTAAAAATGTATCCAACTGCACAATGATTTGAAGATAATATAGTTTATGGATAATATAAAATGTCAAAATAAAATATGTATCATTTTATGTTCTATTTTGAACCATATATTCAATTACTTTTTTGGACATAAGCACTTAATTTTTAGTAATGTTTATTTATTATTCAAAAATATATTTCATTCAAAAATTATTTTTCTTGATATTCTTGTTCAAATATTATAATTAATTTCTGGAACATTAAGAAAATTTCCTTCTTGAAATGGGAATATTTTATAAATTATTATAATAAATTATTTTACGGTGATATTTTGAAATCATTTAATTGAAATCTAATAACAACTGAATATGAAATAATATAGGTTTTATTTAAAATAGTATACTTGTTTCAAGAATGTATTAATTCCCATAGTGATTCCAAAAGGATTCTAGTTACTATATACCCTCAATATTATAAATAATTTAATTATATTGAGTAGAATCATTTTTATTTTTGAAATTGGTGTACAAAAATTTTAATATTCAAAAACACAACTAAAAAAAATTCATTTATTTTTCACATTTTAAATAAAATTTCCAACATGTATTAGAGGAGAATCCTTAAAATATTTTCCCATTTTTGTAATTAGGATTTCAAAATTTTGAACAAAATTTACCATTTATTTTTAGGCATTATTAATAATTATAGTGAAAAATTCTTATCCCCTCAATAAGGGTAAATTGATTAATTATGGTAAATAATGACGTGGAATGTTAATAAATAGTAATCTAATACTAGATTGAATTTATTTGGCTGAGTATATTTCCTCTATATTCATTCAAATTAGAAATCATGACTTTTTTTCAAATTGGATATGATTTTGAATATTATAATATAGATTTTAAATACAATGATAAAAACAACAATTTTATTCATTTAAAATATACAATATTCTATTTTAGGTATTTTTTTCATTTGTTTGGTGTTTTCTAAATGATGAATTTTTTATCATGTTAATTTATTTCTTATTTTAAAATTTGAATAAATATATTCAACTATTCTACAATGTGGATGCAATAATTTTTAAAGAAATTGAAAAATTAAGTAAATGATAATAAAAAAATATTTCTTGAGTACGTTATAGTGTTCCATGAATTTATTAGATAATTATAACATTTTATTTATTTATTAATCTATTATATTCATTTTAAATATTTTTTTGTTTTTTTTAGTGTCAAAATAATAGAATATTGTTCAAGTAGAGTTAATTATTTTTTTGAACATAATAACTTATTAAATTGTTCAAAATTAGTAATGTCATAAACATGGAAAAAGGGTAATATATAATCTACAATTTCATCAAATATCTTTTTATTGGATATTTTTTTTATTACAGCAATATTAATGATCAATAAAGGTAATTAAATAGTAATGGTGAGATACTTGTTAGAAACGTTAATGTGGGGATAAAAGGATATTTTTAGGGTGAAAAAATAACCTATGATGTTCTGAATATCATTGGATGAGATGATTTAGACTTTTAAAAATAGTATGATGTCATTATATAAATTATGGAAACTTAGGATAATATAATTATTTTATCTTAATTAAATACATTATTTAGTTCTATGAATGTGACTCCCCACAATAATAAAAAGACACCAAGTAGCCTATCCTCCCAACACATAATGTGCCTTTTGATTTAGATAATAATTATAAAATTTCATTACTAACTTACCTAACAATTAACTAGTGTCTCTATTAGGATCATAAATGTAATGAACCTAACCCCATTATCTTAGAGCCATTGCCCACATTAGTATATTGGAATAATATGAATGGAATCACATCTCGAATGTCTGGATAGTTTACTAGTCTTGGTAAACCATATAAACACATAATGAAATTTTACATCAAAAAAAAATGTAATGCACAAAAAATAAAATTTTCACCATCCTTGAAAACTCATTAAATGTATTCGTCTTTATAACTAGTGGATGTGAAACAAAATAAAGGATATCATAAATTCAATATAATGGTTATATATAGTGAAACTTATCATTAATCAATAATAATAATCATCATCATTTGAAGGTAATTAAAACAAAAATAATCCATTATATAACAGTAATAATATAGTAATATAAGGAA
This sequence comes from Viscum album, assembly GCA_963277665.1. NCBI lineage: Eukaryota > Viridiplantae > Streptophyta > Magnoliopsida > Santalales > Viscaceae > Viscum > Viscum album. The sequence continues at coordinate 676,876,915 of OY728126.1, read as the reverse complement.
TAATCAATATGGAAATGTAAATAATAGAAAACAAATTTCATTTAATCAATAAACTAGGAATGAAATGAATCTATATATTATATCACAATGAAACTATCATGAATAAAAATAATAAAAAAATCATTTATCAGTGAATAAAATGATTAATTATTGAATATCATGTTTCCATCAAACATCATAAAATTACCATAAATATCTATCCTCCATACAGTTTAAAAATACTTCATAAAAATACATCAAATATTCTCAACTATTCCCCTATAACAAATATCTATCTTCCAAGGAGTTTAAAATTACTAGGTAAAAATGCATTGGGTTTGGCCAACTGACATTGTTTAATGACCCTTATCGATCAATCGTGGGGATATCTTAAATAGGACACACACAAATCATCATGTATAAATTTGTTGACATATATCAGATAATTGATATAATTCCTGAACAATATTCCTTATCATGAAATATATATATTGAGTAGAAGATATGGATTTATAAATATTTACCTTGTTATTCAACAAAACCATCAATGTAACCACTATATTTCAAAATGGTACATGGAACATGAAATAATAATATCTAATATTCAATAATATAGAAATTTCATAAAAACTTAATCTAAAATGAAAAATGAATACAAGTTAGAGATTATTTCAAGAGTATGTTAAAAATCACAAGTGAATGGGATATTGTTACAAAACATTTAGATGAAATAATTCAAATTGAATATTAAAATACAATGAATTAATATTTAATGATGATATAACATGACATGAGTTACAATATAGACCACATAAAAGTTAATTGGGTTATAATAACAAATAAGTCTCAATTGATTGTAAATTTAGATGAAACACATTACTTCAGGATTCCTTTTGGATAAAAGTTATTTCATATCCTATATATTAATTTAATGAAATATACTAAATAAAACTATAACCATATTGATATTTATAATATCATATATGTTACATTATAATATATTATTACATGATCATCAATAGCATTTCATTATTTTCATTGTTTTGTGTGTTACGGTCCTCATTTTTATATGTTAGATTCATCATTGAATATATGGATCTTAACGTTATTTTATGGTCATATAATATCCAAAATCATTATTCGTGAAATTAATATCATATGAATATATATTTATTCTCTAAAAACCAATCATAGAAAATTTTAATGAAAAATGAAGTATCTTGCGATCACGGGATAATGGGTCGTACGAATGCATGGGAAACATTTTTGTTTTTCAATGATCATTATAAAAAAGGATAAATTATGGTTTTATCCATAAATAATAGTAAAAATATCTTATATACCATATAATTTCATTAAATTACTTATACATATCATCCATGTGTTGTGGTGTTGAAAATAGTGTCACATTACTTCATAAATATGGTAGTCAACAAGTACCCACACGATGTTATCATATTTACGTGAGTGAAAATGTAATATAGAGTATGAAATATGTTATATTCAACAAATGAACAATATGTATTTATACTCATTATTATGTCATTTACATCACATAAAATCCTTAACATTATTTTTTTTAAATTTCATGTATTGTGTTAGTGAACGACAAATCATATCGCTCATGACACGTTAGATCGCCATACACTTGATCAAAATTGTCACATCCCATATGGAATGGAATATAAAAAAATGATATAATGGAATAATAGGTATAAATATTTTATTAATGTCATATTTTTACATTATATGCATTACCATATCACGAATGGTGGAAATGGATAAGGAATAACATCAGTCCATGAGGTGGTAGTCTAACGTACACATTAACGATGGTTTTGTAACCAATTTGATTAAAAATGAGATAGTTATAGATTATTGTGTTACTATAAAAACATATAATAATATTAAAATACTAAAGTTATTATATAATTATTTTTATTAATAATTTAAGGGTCTTTAAATAGAAATAATATAAAAATGCTCAATGAAAAACACTATATATTCTTTGGCTATCCTCCTTATGTTTGTACTAGGTCATTCCTAGGATGTATATATTTGAAAAATATGGGTTATAAGAATTTAGGTGGGATTTGAATGTTATTTGGGGGTGTCTATGCTTATAAATTTGAGTTTATGGTTTGAATAAGAGAGGAGATGGTATCCTTTTATAAGTGGGTGAGAGGACAAACATGGTATTTTATAAAATAATTTATTGCTCCATTGATTTTCATATTTCAAAAGGGTTTAAACTGGGGAATTCAAGATCCTTATATGAATAATAGTGAAAATATAGGGAGAAATATTTTTCAGATAGTTATATTGTTTATTTTCCACCTTTTCTGTTTAGTTTCTCCCCTGATACATTTACATACATCTTAAACACGATAATTACTTTATATTAGTTTCAATAATAATTTTTATTGAAACATATGTTAAAATTATAATATATTATAAATTATACTTAGTATTAAAAATTTTATTCAATTTAAATTCTTATAATTGTATATATTTATTTCAAAATTTAACACACAAACATGACTAGAAATTTGATTTTTAAATTAAAAAGGTTCCAAAAATTACAATGTTTTTCATATCAAAATTATATAATAAAAGTACTCTAATGTGAAAAATTCTTAAAATATATATATAATTATACTAATGTTACATTAAAATATTCAGTATCTAAATTATCCTTCTAAATAATTTAATAAAAAATTCAACTTTCAATTTGAATTAAATAATTTTCATTCTTCAACAAAAAAATAATCTGTTTAGAAAATATCAATGATTCGCCAAATGATAAATTTGGTATTATTATTTAAATAATGAATTTATATTTTGAATTAATATTTTGTGGATGTTGAAATTAAATTTCAATTATGTTTACAGGTCACCAATAATTTTTCTTTCAAAAAAATTAAAGTAATTCAGAGATCATTTCATTTTTATCTTATTGATTTGTATTTTGTTATTAATTGATAGATAACAGTTTATTAATAATTTAGTTACAACTATTCATACCCCAAATTTAATTTCATTGTTATAACTATTTTTTAAAAAAATTATTTTAACAATATTTCACATTTCTTTTAAATGTTTCATTGCATTTAATACAAGAAAAATTCAGTGTTGTGTGTAAGACAAGTTATAATCAATGAAATTTATAACGAAAGATATTAAGTATATTGAATTTAATTTAAAATAAATATATCATAAATTATCTATGTTTTATTATATCATATAATCATGGTTTCTTGTGTTGGATATGTGGTCCAATATAATTTCCCATTATAGAATTTCATAGTGATACATTATCCTTTCCTTAAATAAGTCTCATCCTCTCAATTTAAACATGACCTTGGTACTCATGGGTTTGATATTTTAAGAGAATTTTATTAAATACCACATTGAATAAGGTTAAATAAAACATTCCCTTAAAAAGATAAAAAAAATATGAACAATTATCGAATGGAATAACAAATAACTAGGATTATACATATGAGAATATATGCGAAATTTTATGAAATGGAATTGGAAGAAAAACACAAATAATTATAGACAGTGAAAGAGGTCATTGATCAAAAGAAATTAAGCCGTCAATATAATTTTATAGTCCTCAATACCAATAATCTGTTATTATTTAAAACGTCATTATTTCATAATAATTGATTGTTTTAGGAAAGTTTTTTGATTCAATGTCATTTTCCAAGAGATTCATAATTATTTTTCTATATAATAATATAAATAAATATGCTTAAAGGATAAATTTCTATTTTATAACAACACATTTATCCTTTATTATTGATTTGATAAACAAAAAATTCTTCTACTTCGATAATAAATGAATATAATAAAATTATGATTTAAGAATGAAATATCACTTTCAACCGTTTGTAATATCGATAATTGTTTTTATGTCTTTCTGTTTTTCTCAAAAAATATTCTATAAAAAATTTGGAATTCATAATTTATCCATTTTGAAAAAAATCACTAGATGATTATGAAATAAAAAAAACTCTAAAAATCCATAAAAATTAAAAATATATCTATTCATAAATTATAATCCTTATGATATATTAAAAAGATAATGACAAAAAAATATTAGAAAGAAGGTGACTAAATTTTTAAAAATTATCATTCAATTAATGACCTAAACAACATGAAGTGTATCTTAATCATTACATACCTAACATTTAAATACCTCAATCATTTTGTTCTCTAAAACATCGTAACAAACTGAATTACTGAAAAACCATATGGATAACATGCATGCTTCTTTATCCTATAAATATAAAATAGACTATGAGATATATTTTATTAATCCAAAAATTTCATTAATTCTATCAAATACATCATAAATCACATTATTAATAAATCTATAAAAAATTATATTGTAGTTATTATTATAAAATCTAATTAATCCATATCTATTATCCCTTTATCCCATCATTATTATGTCATTATCAATAATATATTATTGGTTAACATTCTTTTAATCATGTTTTTTTTCAAGAAGTTCAAATAGTTAAAGTATTATTTTTCTTGTTCATCATTGACATTGAACATATTTTCTCAAATGATTAAAGAAACAATAATATCTTACAATATTTAGATTTTTCATAATTATGATGATGATAATATCATCAATAAAATAAATTTCAAGCATTTATCTTGGAACCAAATAAAGAATATCATTAATCATTCCCCATAGGTTCTATCGATATCATAAACAAAATCACCATCCCCACGCTTCATCCAAGTTATTATCCCGTGACACTAGGGATATTTGTGGGGTAATAACCCAACATCTAATAGTTGAAGCATAGTATATTTTAATATTTTATTACCCTTTAAATAAAAATCATGATGCCCTTTCCCTCCATACTTTTGAAAAATCGTATTCCCTTAAAGCAGTTACATTGGTGTTTTTTTCACAATTATAACATATATGATAATAATTATTCTCTTTCTATACTTTATCTATGATTTTTCATTCCATCAACCACTTTTATATCATACCATTGAGGTAATAATATATATGTATATAATTGTTCCATGTCCTGTTATATCATGATAATATGTTCTCATATGATGAGAATGTTTTTGAGTTTAGTTCCCTTCAAAACATGGGTTTATGGCCATCAATGAAACAATAATTATTACTCATTGAATTGCATTCACTAATTTGGTTCCAATTACATTTTCTATTTATCATTTGAAAATGGTTGAATACACATTATTATATTATATAAGTATGAATCATATTTTATTGACCCATATCTCATGAAATACTCAACAGAAAAGTTAAAATTAATATATATATATGTAGTCATGTAATCATAGACTATATTTAATTAGGGATATTAAATTTTCATAACCTTTATAGTGGGAAACAATGAAAATGTAAATTATCCTTAGAATTTTTCCATGAGTATAAAACTACGTGCATATAAAGTCATGTTTTCATGAATGAGGTTATGATAGGGTAATGCACATTGTGCATTTGTTATGAAGTTATTACCCCATGGTACCTCTCTACTATAAACATTTCCACTTATAATATACATACAAGGATTTTTTAATATAAAACACCATATAATATCATCCTTACTAAACTTATGTATGTTTCTCTATGCCTAATATAAAAGTATATGGTATATTTATATTCAACAATATATGTTTTCCATAATCTATCTATCGAAGTTTCTACTGATCTTTCTTGAATTCCAATAAAATTATTATTTAACCTAGTTTCCCAAAGACGGGGATTTATTTATAAAATTATAATAAAATAAAAGGTTTCATATCTAGAAGGTTTGAATCGTTTACTAGTTTTGGTAATCTAGATATATAAAATATTACCATTTTAAATTTGGAATCAAAAATAAAAGATAATACATAACAATATAAAATGACCAGCATTATTGATATCAAATTTAAAATATTTATATTTATAATATGGGGAATCGGAAAACAATTGTCGGAAAAAATGATTCTTAAGGGATATTTACAGTGAAAGTTACCATGAATCAATAAACATAATAATCCTAGAAATGTAAATAAAGGAACACACATTCAATTATTTTAAATCTAGTAGTATTGTAATACAATAATGAATCAATATAGAAAGGTAAATATATTAAATCTCATTATTTTTAAACAATGATATTAAAATTAAATGAATCTATTGAAAATATCATAGTTAAAATCGAATGGATAATAATTACAAAATTTTTTCTCACATTGAGGAAAATTTTTAATTGTTGGAAATAATGTTTCCCTCAACCATGATATGTTTACCGTCATGATCTATCATCAAGATACTTTAAAACTCTTGGGAACATACCCATTATCTTTGGCTAATTATACATCTAGGTTCATGATGAATCTAGAGGATTGTTGAAAACTACTTATCATTAATGCATAGGGTTTATAAAAAAATTTCTCATGATAGATATAGTTTTACAAAGAGTATATCTATAATTCGTCCCCTTTACATCTTAATTTCTAAGAAATCCAAATATATACAAAAATTAATTTAATACATTTATAATGTTCCTTATTATAAAATATCTGTATAGAGTAAATGATACATATTTATCAATACATCACTAAATATTCAAAGAAGTATAAAATTAATCACTATCTATAAAAATTGTTTAATATTTATAAATAATAAAATTAAATATATAATAATTATTAAATTTTAGATAAATTTGATGTATAAAAATTTAAAGTTGTTGTGATTGTTTTATGAAAATGATGGCAATTAGAAACGAATGTGATATTTTAAATTAACATACAAAACTTGATAATTTTTTAGTGAAATACACTTAAATGAAATAATTGAAATTGAAACATAAAAAATAAACTATGTTGAATAAAAATATTAGGTACCATATAAATTAAATTGGTGCATCATAACAATCATGTTTCAATAGAATGTAAATTGACGCGTAATCCCTTACCTCACACTTTAATTTTGATTGAAAATTAATTACAATTTTAAATAGTTGTTTTATAAATTATATTAAATTACACTAGGACAATATGAAGATTTATAATAAAATATTTTATCCATTAATAATTTATTCTTACTAATTCATTCATAATATTTTTAGTATTTTAATTTTTTCATGTGTTAATTTGTTAGATTTCTCATGTTTGGTTCCTCATGGAATGTTCAGTTCTCATAAAAAGTATATAGTTATACATTATAAAGAAAAATAACCACGGTATAATTATCATATTTTTATACCAATTACACTTTTAAAACCAATCATGAAACACAATTATAAAAATGATGTATGATATGATCATGGAGTTGGTAGGATGTACGTATGCATGCACAACATTTTAATTTTTCAACTATCATTATGTAAAAGAATTAAAAAATTATTTTATCCTTAAATAATTATTATAATATCATATATAACCTATTATTTCTTAAATATACTTAATTATATAATTAAGGTGGTGTTGTTTTGAAAATAGAATCACATTACTTTCTGAAGGAAGTTGTCCACAGTTACATGAATGATGTTATCATCTCTGTGTGAGTAAAATGGTAATAAATAAAATGACATATATATTATTTCAATAGGGATAAATATTCCATGAATATAATAATAATTTCATGTCAATCAATTATAATCCTTAACTTCATCCGTATTAAATTCCATATAATGATTCATTGAATGATGATTCACATCGCTTTGCGAGGTAGTAGTTTGATATATAAAAAATTGATATTATCATATCTCCAATGAAATAAAAAGTAACATTATATATAGTATGTCCTGAATATATAGGTATAAATATTTTACAAATGTCATATATATACATTATATCTATAATGATACCAAACTATGAATAGTGGTAATGGAAGAATGAATAAGTTATGTTTACGAAGCAGAAGTCCTCTGTACACACGAATTACGATTTCATAAACTATTTTATGGATATATATTTTGTTTAATATAATTATATTATTATAAAAAAAATCATATTTTGTGTAATCAATTGAGTTTATTACATTATAGTGGTTGTATTATATTTTAAGAAGGTGGAGACATAAATATTATAAAAACTCTAATTGATGAATTTTAACTCTTATTTGGGTATCCCATATAGGTTTGCGCTAAATCATTAATATGATATATTTATTCACATAATAAAGATTTTTGGGTGATATAAGGGAATTTCGAAAGTGATATGTTTAGTTATTTTCTGATCCAATATGGTATGTATGCTTGAATAAGAGAGGATATATGTTTTTCTTTTATATATGTCTGAGTGAAAAAACATGGTGTGTTTGACAATAACTGGGTATGCAAAAAATTTCATATGTAAAAGGATTAATAAATTGTCCATTATAAACCCTTATAGGAGAAATGGTCATAATTCAACAATAAAATAATTCGTTGAAAAGTATAGAAATCATTTTTATCTGCCTCTTTATTTTTTAACCCATAGTAAATCCATTAGTACCATAACCATTTTAATTAGTTTTTAATATTTTTAATACTTATGTTAGTAAAAAATTATGTCGAAAAAATTATAAATTTTATATTCTAATGATTCAAAATATGAAATTAATTTATAAAAATTAAATTAAAAATAATTGTAAATCATAGTTTAAAATTAATCTTATATGCGTGTGGAGAGTGAGGGGTTTTAAACAGAAAATGTTCAAATGGATAAAATGTATTTCTATGGGATTACATTAAGGGAATTATTCGAGTGAATTATGTTAGATTTATTGATATATAATTTATTTTATTAAAACAAATTAAAAATATAGTGTAACATTATAAATAATTTAATCAAAATAAGTTTTTTATATAAAAATGACTATTTTTTTACTAGTATTCCTAAAATAAAACCATTATGAAAATAAAAATAAATTTAATATATGTTATATGGGGAATTACTATTTTAAAAATTAAGTTTATTCTTTAAAATAAAATTTTTCACATTCATTAAATTTTAATTTATATTATGTATGGAAGGAATGAATAATATTTTTTTGATGAAAAAATAGTTTTTAGAAATCATTTCCTTTTTCTACTAAATTATTTTTATATTACTAGTAATCAATGGAAAACCATATTATTCTTAATTTTTTAGTACTATTCATAAATTCCAATTTAATGACTATGTTACATATATTATATCAAATAATAACATTTTAATAATATTTCACATTTTTTTAAACTCAATGTTGTGTGTAACATATGTTAAACTAGGAGTTATTTTTAATAGAATATAAACGTATATTTTTCATATAACATAAGCTATTGAATAACTTTAATTTATCTAATGTAATTTATCACAATGTTTTGCGATGTGAATATAGATACCTATCTTTTAATTACATATCTTATTATGTCATTTCAAATAAAAACAACACAAAACTAGGTCACAAAGTGGATACCAAGGTTTTTTGTATTGGGAAAATTATGTTACTACATAACATTTAACCAATAAAATATAAATGATTATTTAATTCCTTATTAACTATCATCTTATCCGATCTTGAATTAGCCATAGTAAACGTAATCACATTACTATATACATAAAAAATCTGTTGATCTAAATGACATTTATGGGGATAGATAATAATATGATTAGTATAACATGTGGTGGGCATAATCAGTATCATCATAAAATAGGTTTTGGATCATAATCGAATATGAAGCATTTATAAAAGGCTTGAAATGAGTAAATTCATAAAAATAAAAAAATCCAATCATTGTGTTCAACTACCACAGATATTTTTTAACAATGATTCAATCATGTTCACACATATATCACATTTCCCATGAAATTTATCACATTAACCAATGCATTTTAGTGCTATATAATCCTGGGGGCACCCATCACATCAAAATATTTATATTATAATACATGCAACATAAAACCTACATCAATCATGATCATAAAATTACACATGGAAATTAATGGGTTTGATTTCAGAAAATATACATACATAAACATCTAGTAACAAAATTAAAGAGGTAATAACATTCTAGGTATATGAATCATCAACCTTGTGTGATGATGAATCGATCTAATAAAGTCAAACGTGTATTTTTTGAAAGAAGTGTTTTTTTGGAAGACAATATGTTGTTCATAAAATCAATTAGAAAACTTGTATATCCCATACCCCGTAATATAATGATTAATAAATTATATTTATTGAATACCTATACTGAAAATATGGTAGAGTGTAGAAAACAAAAAGAATGAATGTTGGGTTTGAGAATTATCCTAACTCTCCGACTGAATACTTCCTTCCCATTAATTTACACTAAATACATATTATATCGATTAATTAATAAATAAATAAACTTTTTTAAATTAATTTATATCTTCTAGGTTTATTAAGTTAATTTATTGTCTTCTGAATGGGTTTTAGAGTTTCATTTCATCATTCAAGAGAATTAGTTTCCATGGTTTTGATGATTGGTTTTCTTTTATACATGAATGGATGATTGTGTAAAATTTGTATAAAAATAAATAATTTTTATTATTTATAATAATGGATATTCCATAATTTTATGTTTTTTTATAATTAAATTGGTTGTATATTATGATGATGAATCATTAGACAAAAATTAATGATGATCATTTTAGAATAATTATAGTAGTTTTTTATTATGAAAAACCTGTTTTGTTTTAACATTTAGTGTTATGTATAAATATTAGATCTATGACATTAATATTGTTGTAAAATATGTAGTAATATATTATCTAAACCATTTAATGTTATTATCAACAATCTTCATATTGTCCAAGAAATATAAAAGTCAGTCACCCATTATGTTGGTGAATTGACACATCATGGGAGACGATATCATTTTTACAATAAAAGTGTGAGAGGGAATAGTTTAATGTTTTATATTATATTAAATGATATAATTTCAGTATATATATTTTATTAGTGTTATCATACCATTTTGAATAAGGTAGACTATAGGAGAATAAGAAAATAAAAAAATTTAATGGAAATTATACGATAAAAGATAGACGATTTTCCTCATGAATTCTCCCCTTGAGATCCTCTCCAAGGAACCACGTCTTTAACATATGATGATACCAAGATCTCATAGGCGTGGTTGTGGGGCTTGTGATGAGTTTTGGGAATAATTTTGGAAAGTCTCTAAGAATAAGATGTGTGAGGAGAAGAGGGTGTAAGGGGAGGTATTACTGTAGAGGAGAGGGGTGTTTTCTCATTATTTAATTCATTTGGTTTTTATTATTCTCAATATAAGAAATAGTGTTGATTGATGAGGCTAATAATTGTAATTAGATATTTGAGTTTGAAACAATGGGGCTTATATAATCAACAACTCATTGAATAGTTTATTTAGCTTATGATATCTATATACCGTAGAATACTATATTTTACATTTCAAAAAATTTAAGTAATTCAGAAAAATCCAAAAAAATTCCCCCCAAACCAGTTATAAATATTTAGAATTAAAAAAATTGAATCCATTTATAAAAATATTTTTTAAATTATGAGTGACTTAATTTTGAATTAAAATAATCATTTACATGGAAAATAAATATATTTAAATTATATATGATTTTATAACACATTAAAAAATCACAAAAGTTATATGAAAATTTCCATAAAATAATAAGACATAAAAATTTATGTTAATTAATTCATTTTATTTAAATTAATTATAATTTTATTTATTTATTTATTCAATAAAATTTAATTAAATATTTATAACTTACGAAAATGAAGTACTTAATTGGTAATTTTTTAAAAAATTATTTACACATGCAATGAAATAAATTTACCTTTATTTAATTAATTAGATTCATAGACTTTACTTTTAAATTCATTGGTGAAGAAACTATTCAATTATTCATTTTACTTTTCATAAGGGTTATAATAGTATTCTTAAGGTCATGTTACTATTTATTTGTTATTGGACCCTTAACTTCTAGAAATACGTTTTATTTCTTTAATTATTCATTAATAATGTTTTTATTATGGCCTCTATTTTATTTTATGTGTTTTATACTATATTACATTATGATGGAAATGGAAAAATCCATGGATTATACTTTGGGTAATTATATTCTCCCCCCTTTAAGAATTTTACACTCAAAATTTCATTTTATATCAAAACATGTGAGAAATTATCTTTCATTTCCTCCTACCATTCCTATGTTTCTTCTTATTAATTATAGCTCCTCCAAAACACATTGAAAATGTGGGTTGTCTTATTGAATATAACATTATATATCTTATCCAGAATCTTTATCAAATGTTACACATAAGAGAGATCATCTTTTAACTATACCACCATTGTGTTCACTACATGTGAGAGATATTGTATTATCTTCTTTATGAGTTATACATGAAAAACATCATGAACTTGAGCCATATATAGTGGAATTTCAAACATATAGGCCACATCTCCAATGTTATCATGGATATGAATGGGGATAATTTACCACTAGATTAGCATACCATTATTTCCAAACCGCATGAATCCCTTTCATGGTGATACTCAAAGGAAGACTTTCTCTCAAACATCGAACATCGAGTACCTTCGATGGTTGTCAGCATATCTCATTTTGAATCCTTGAGTAACATTGATTTTTTGTTGGATGGATTGATCCATCTCTATCATCTTTTGAACACGATTATGCCCATGTTTCTTTCTTTCCCCATCTCCTTCTTTATATGTTCGATTTCTATATCGATTTCCTTATAGTGTGTCATATGGATCCATTTGAATAGTCGAGTAGAAGCTATTACTATATGAGAAATCTTCCAATGGGATTTTCTGATCCCATAATACATTTAATTCTAAAGAGAATTATCCTATCATATATTCAATCATCAGAATAGACAATTGAAATTGGCCATATGTTTGGGAATGATAGGGAATGCTGAAATTTAATTCACTAATCAAATAATGTTGAAGAATCCTCTAGAATATAGATAAGAACGTAGGATCAAGATCAGAGACAGTTGAGATTAAAACCCCATGTAGTCTCACCAAGTCGTTCACATATATTTTATCATGTTTATAAATTGATATTTCTTCCTAAAAAATGATAAAGGGGGAAGTATTGGTGAGTCGGTCCGGTACAACCTATATCACATTATTTCACTTGGATTTCTTTGGGAGGCCCATGAAAATTCCCATTGTGAAATTATCCCATTTACTCATTGGTATGGGTATTTTTTTCATCATGTTCGACTTATTTCACTATTCATTACCAAGATGATATATCAAGAACCTTGATATATACTCAAAAATCTCTTTCATCATGTTGTCCCACCAAAAGTGTTCTTAGAGATCACGATATATATTGTTGTTAATATTATGGATACAAAATATTAATATATTTAAATTATCTAATAGATCCATATCTATCCATGGATAAGATAAAATATAGCCAAATTACAAACCAAATCACACCATTATCATTGATAAGGAACACTTACAGATACCATTTAATTATATCATTCACCTTATTTTGTAACTCTGTAATATACCTTTATTCCTCCTCAATCTTATGTTGGATAGATTTATGGGAAATAATTTGGTAATGCATGGATGTATTCCCTTCTATGATGATTTAAAATTCCATCCTCTGCAAGACAAAAAAATGGGGGTATTTCTCAATTCACAACATTGATAGTGTAGAAGGTTCATTTCTGATAAAGTATCAAATACATTTATTTCCATACAAGGATGATATTGAATATAGAAATCATATAATTTTATTTTCTCTAACCATCTGATTTGATTCATGTTTATATCCTTTTGTTTGAATATATACATTAGGGTCTTGTGATTAGTACAAATGTCACACTTCTCCCTATAGGGGTAGTGCCGCCATATTTTCAATGAAAATTACAACACCGATAGCTCTAGATAATGTGTTGAGTAGTTCATCTAATATATATTAAAATTCCTTGGGTAATATTATATCTTGTGAACAATTTTTTGGATTACACATCCCATGAATATCATTTTAGAATCACTATATAGCACAACACATTCTTCACAATTTAATAATGTGAGTACAAGTGCAGTAATTAGCATCTTCTTTAGTTCCATGATTATTTCCTCACAATATTACATCCAAACATTCCCTGACCCTTTACTTATTAAAATTGTTAGAATTCTTGAAAATCATGAGAAATTTTTCAAGATACACTAATAATAGACTTCTAAACCTTGACAACTGTTAAAAACTATGACACTAGTTGGTCTGACCTATTCCTCAGTTGTCTTTTTATTTGAATGATCCATAGAAATTCCCTCAATTTTTATAAAATGTCCCATGAATGTGACATTCTGTATCCAAAAGTCACACATGTTGAAAATAGATTACAACTTATCCCCCCTTAATTTCTTCAACCTAATCATTATATCTTCTTGACATTCTTCCTTGATATTGGAGTATATGAGAATATCATCTATTAATACTATCACAAATTTGTTGAGGTTATGTCAAAAGAATCTATTCATCAAATACATTAATTTCACAGGGGAATTAGTAAGTCTGAAGGGAATCCACAGATATTCATACGACCCATACCTTGTATAGAAGTTATTTTTCTTAATTTTGAACTTATTGAAATTTAGCTGATGATATCATGAATGGAAAACCATCGTTGAGATGTACTGAGATAAAGAAAATGACCAATTATGTCATCAATCATTGACTTTTATGGGGATCACATTGAGTTCCTAATATATGATACACAGTCGCACTGATCCATCATTATTCTTAATAAATATCATTGGTGTAACCCAAGGTGATGCACATGGGTGTATAATCTATTTTCCCAAATTCTCTTGAAGCAGCTTATTAACTAATCTAGTTTGACAGGATCCAACCTATAGGGAAAATTTGACATAATACTAGCTCTGGGTAAGAGCTAAATTGAGAAATCTACCTCATGGTCCAGGGGGATTATGGGAATATTATCATGAAATAAATCAATGTGATCCCTTGTGATTCCAATTTCCCCTAGGTTAATAACATAATTTGTCTCAAACTTTTGATCGAGGTATGATTCTTCGCATGGAATCAACAACCACACCATTGAGTTAATTTGAAAATGAGATTCATGATCTTTCTCCCATTTTTAGAGGAGCATATGATGATTTGGAATATGAAAAGATATTTCCTTTTCTCTACAGTTGATATGGGATCTATATAATGTTACCCAATCCATCTCTAGTATATCATCATATTCAACCGAGGATTTTATTGTGACATTCGATGGAAGAATCTTCCCACAGACAGAAATATGAGAAGACTCTAATGCTTTGTCTACAATGATTTCAACCCATGGTGTTTTTATAGATATCCACACATGATGGTTTTGGGGCTTCGATTAAATATATATAGAGAACAATCATGATATAAAAAAATGTGTAGAACCGAAATAAAATAATAATTTTTCATTTCTTGAGTGAATTGTGAATGTACCTAGTATGAATACATTCTCCTACTCTACTTCAAAAGTAGTGATGGAATTTTCATTTCTTTAACCAGTTGGATATGGTGCTTTCTAACTCTGACTACCCTTGGGGACAAAAGGTTTAGTGAAATAGTTTTCATATTTCCTTCACACCCTAATGTTGTATCATTGGACCATTAGTTGTGTTATCCTTTCATCCACCACATTATCCCACTTCCTTATGTCTTTTTTACATTCTTGAGCATGGTGGAATTCTCTACCACATATGAAGCATTTCCCCATCCCTTTGTAGTAGTTACCATGATACTTCTTCCCACTTTTTTTACATGTGGGTGGTTAATATTTCTTTCCAACATTCACAATATACATATGGATTGAAACTATATTTTATTTTTATTATCACCATATCCATGGGGAAATTTTCCAATCTCTATACCCGCATGATATAAAATCAAAAAATGTCTTCATAACTCCTAAATTATCAAATTTCATGATCCTTTAGAAGGTGTGGTTTTAAACCAAATATTAATCATTCAATTTTTCTATCATTTTTTTCAACAATGCACGAATCATACCTTGCATGCCTTATGAATTTTTTAGTGAAGGTCTTGACAGATTCACCTTCATTATTCATTAGCTATATGAGTTATCTCTCCATTTTTATTAAGAGTTCTAGGTGAATACTTGTTATGAAACATTATCATAATGTCTTCCCACTCATTATCATCAGTTTTATCCTTTGACATGGTGTTCTTAACCAAATACCAACATTGTTCAGACTATCTATCAAGAAAACAAAAAGAAATATTCACATTCTCCATCTCATAATATTTAATTATAGAAAATATCATCTCCAATGATTTGAAACTCTTTTGAAAAATTTATGGATCTGAAGATCTACTAAACATCGATGGGAATTGTGGCATAAAACACTAGATATCCAGTAGTTTTATATTAATATAAGGCAGATATTCCACCGTATTCCCGTTATTTTTATAACCTCAGATAGTTTGGTAATAATCACCCTAATATTTGGAACTCCATTTCCTGAAGCATTGGGGATATCATATGAGGAATCATTTCATTGTCACGTTCATGGGATTTTGGATTAATTTATATTTTTCCCCACCATTTCCTAGAATATGTAATGTTAAAACAATATATAAATCAATAATTAAGGTATAAATAATTTATTCATTTGTTCATTGAAGTATATATGCATATTTTGTGGGAACATTATGTTAATAATTTTCTGAATCATAGATTCTTGCTTGCTCACATATACATAGTCTCATAATGTTTTTATAGGTTATGTAATTATAATTCCCAAATTAAATAAATCATCAAATGATACCAACTATAGAGACAATACATTTTTTTATACATATCATTACATACTATTAATGAAATTTAACAAAAAATAATTACATAAATTAGGATCCAATGTTTTACTGTCTTGAGAAAATGAGTACCATAAATAGAATTTAAAAAATAATAGAAGACATTTAATTAATTAATTATTCTCAAAATACTTATTAAATATTTAGTTCACTTTAGTTGAGGTAATCCCCTAAGGTCGTAAATAAAAATGGGTTGGCTAAAATCCCAATAAAAGGTTTGGTAAGAACATGGAAAATAAAATTTTGGTGAAAATAGTCATTATAATAATAACATAGATATAGTATCATAATCATAGAAGTAATTTTTTATAAATTTCTTGAAATGTGGCAATGCATAAAAATGAACCATCATTTCTTAGTGGTCATATACCACACATTATTATGAACCAAGATTGCACCTTGTTCATGAGTATTTCATCGTTCTCAGAAGATTAATCACATTAGAAAATGAATTTAAGTTCTATATAATTTATTGTTCACTCGTCACATCAAAATATTTAATTTGTGCTATATAATTCCAGACACACCAGTCACATCTTAATATATACATTATCATCCATTCCATATAGAATGCACATAAATCTTTAACATAAAATAACCAATGGTAATTATTGGTTTTAAATTAATAAAACATAAATTCATAAACTATTATTTCCCCAATCAATGATGTAATAACATATATGATATATGAATCATCAACCCTCACTAAAGATGACCAAATATTGAGAGGTCAAATGTGTGTTTTTTGAATGAAAATTTATTGAGGACAACATTTTTTTATCATGAACACATGTAGAAATAATTGATATCCTAGAAAACATATGATAATTATGAATAAATGATATTATAGGGTATCCAATACAAAAAATGGGGTGAAAGGTTGAAACCCTAATGAAAGAGAGTTGTGTTTTAGAATTCCCCTTACATAGCGTTTGAATTATTCTGTTACTTTAATATCCAGTATATTAATAATAGAATCATTTATTTAAAAAGAAATAATATTATATACATGAATTTGTTTAATTATGGTTTTATTAAGTTAATTAATGGTATTTTTATAAGCTATATTTTTTAATATCAACATTCTAGATCATTCATTTTTATGGTTTTTCAGATTAGTTTTCTTGTATATATGACTTAAAGTTTTATTAAAATGAGTATTAACATATAGAATTTTTATTATATGTTATTAATGATAATAATATATTTAAATGATATTATTTAAAATTTGGCTATATTTTATATAGAATAAATTATTAATTAATAGTTAATGCTGACTATTTTAGGAAAATTGTGGTTGTTTTTCGATCACAACGAACTCATTTTGTTTTATAATTTAGTATTATGTTTAAATGTTAGTTAGAAAACAAAAAAGTCAGTTGTATGATTAAATTTAAAATTTATTTAAACCATTTAATTATTTTACTAATATCCTTGAAGGTGTTATGCTAAATTAAAGTGCATCACCCATGCTTTCGGTAAATTGACCCATTATGGCTGAAAATTTGATTTTTATAACAAAAGGGTGAAAATTAAAGGTTTAATGTTAGATATTATATTAAAAAGACATAATTACAGTATATGTATGTTACTAGAGTTATTATTCCATTTGGATAAATGGTGGTGAGGAGAAAATAAGAAATTAAATGAAATTGAATTTAAACTAAAAGAAAAAGAGATATGATTTACCTCATGATTTCTCCTCTCGAGTTCCTACTCAAGAAACCTAGGCAAGGTATTTTGATGCAAACAATACCTCAGGGATTTCAGGGAGGATATTGGGAAGAGTGTTGTGTTGAATTTCGGAAAGGATAAAATACTAAGTGGTGTGAGTATAAGAGGGTGTGAGGGGTGGTAATTATAGTGGGGTGGATTTGTGTTTTCTCTTTATCGAATTCATTAAATTATTATTTCACTAAGGACAAGAAAAAGTGTTGAATCTCAAGTATATATATAGTAATTAGATCATGTGAGTTTTAAATGTTTGAAATTACACCAGCATTGACTTGGTGAATATTTTATTATGCTTATAATGTTTATATAAAATAAATTACTGTATTTCACTATTAATAAAAAAGTTTTGTAATTTACAATATTATCAAAAAAATAACTCTAACCATTTTTTGACATGTATAATAGAAAAATAGACTATATTTTAGTTGACTAATTTTCTAAATATGAGTAATTTAATATTTAATTGATATCATCATTTACTTGGAAAATATAAATTTTAAAATTATAACTAATTTTATAATAAAACTATTATTAAATATTTGTGACTTACAAAAATTGAAATACTTAAATAATTGATTTTAATAAATTTATTTATGTAGACTATGATATAATTATACAACTATTTCGTTTATAATATGTATAAACATTACATTTTCTTTCATGAGTGAGGATAATATTTATTTGGCTTGTTTACTATTTATAATATTCAAATTACTATTCATAATGTCATGTTTCTATCTCATTGTTATTGGAACCTTAACTTCTAGAAATACATATAATTTATTAAAATCTTAATTAATAGAGTTTTTGTTCTGGACCCTAAGTGATTTATGCAGTTAAAACTATATGAAATTACTATTATAAGGGAGTAATTCCATTAATAAAACATTGGGTCATTATAGTTACATTTCCTTTAATATTTTTGTCATTTTATTCCTTCTCTATTAGATAAAATGTTCTCATATTAGAATTTAGGGGTGTGACAATGAAACCATCATAGGAAAGGTATAGGTGTGAACATAATGATGTTGTTTGAATAAGAGTTATAATCCTTATTCACGATTTTTTATTTTATTTATTCTTCAATCTCCATTAATTAATATTCAAAATACCATGTTAAAAACTATTGTATAGTTCATATAGTAAAATTTTTTTTAATGGAATTTATTTTGTCCATATCTTCTTCTATAAATTGGAAAAATGAATTATTCATTTTTGTTTTTGGTGGACTACCTCTGTGAGAACCAATGTCATCCTTTCTCCATCGACACCACCGAATGAATTTTATAATGATTAATTTAATGTATATATTCATGATATTCATGAAATATTAAAAACTTAATTAAATTATAATTTAATATATTTTCATAAATTACTATTCCTTGAATAATGACAATTTCATTGTTTCACATTTGGGGATTTTCTCCTTCTTGAAGAGATTTCATTCATTTTTCACAATAGTATCAAATTTATGGTATATATAAGTACTACTAAAATCTAATATGTTAATTATGACATCATTATGATTCAATAAATAAAAAATAATACATTCATTCTTTTTATCATGGTAATTGAGAAATAAAAACATATTCGTGTATATGTATGACTTATCATCATCATGATTGTAATGTAGTTCATTTTTCATAAATATATTCATTTATTACTTTAAAAAGTATAATTAATATATTAAAATAATAATTTATTATTATTATTCTAAAAATGATGAAACAAATACATTGTTAACATATTCAACCATCTAATATCATTTTAGATATATGAACCAAATATCATAAAAACACACAATCTGAATTATTTCATTAAAAAAATTAAATATAACATGATAATAAATAAAATATATGGAATAACGAACCTGAAAAATGTTTCTAGGCGTCTATATAATGACATTATATATATTATTATAAATGATACTGAATTGATGTGACGATTCACACTAGTAGAAAGTGGGTCCTTCACATAATTTTCATTAATTATGTTATAATTAGACATTTTATAATGTGTTATACCATTATAATGTGTAAAATTCTATATGATTTAATTATATTTTATATCAAAATTCCATGTGTGGATTTATATTTCTTACACATAATAACTCAATTGATTTATTTTTACATCAACGATATGATTTTTGTAAGAGATTCTGTTTCAATTTCCAATCAATTGAAAGGTTTTTTCTATATAGAACATTTACCATTTCTTAGTGTATATAGTTCCATCTTTAAGTATATAAATAATTTCATCCATTATGTATTAAGATTAATGATTTATTTCATGTTTACACATTCAAGGGGATAAAAATTTAAAGATACCAAACATGGTTGAATATTTTTTACCATCATAATTTTTGGCATTTCTGAAATTTTCATTGAAGGAATTTTACAATCTATCGATTAAAAAAATGAAAATTTTATTATCCTATAGAAATAAAAATATTTGGAATAATTTATTACATATTTCCATCCTATTATTACATGAGTCAAGAAAACAAATTCGAAAAATAAAATATAATCATATTTTTTTGGATTGAGTATATATTTCTTCCATGTAAATATTTTTTAAAATTTTATTATAAAATTTTATTTTTCTTAATAAAATGATTTTTTAAGAACATTTAAGTTATGCATTAATTTTTCTTCATTTTGAATGAATACATATAATTTTTTTAAATGTTCATTTTATAGATTTCATTATAAAATGATAAAATGAATGTGTCATTTTTAATATAAACTATGTGAATCTATTTTCCCAGCTTTGTAATAATTTTATACACAAACTTATTCTATATCCTTCCAATGGGTTTTCAAATAAAACTTCATAATGAAAAATTATTTTAATTTTTTTATTCTATTATTTTAAATTTTCTAAAAGACATGATTTTTTTATAAAATATTATTATTTGATGGTTATCTATCAAATAATGATTAATTTTATAGACATTAACATTCTCTTGAAACAATCAATATGTTATGTGATTTTTCAATTAGATTTTATATATACATTAAATAAAAATATTCAATGTATCAAGGATATAATAATTTCCTAATCTATATCTGGTTTATGAATATCTTGTTTAACTGTGACTGTTACATAATTTTATAAAAAAATTATAAATCTATATTAATTACACTAGAATGATATTTTTTTTGATATGTCATATTTTTTATGAATTGGAGAGATAAAAAAATATATGTCGAATGAGTTGGACTTGAAGTGATGGGTGGGGACTCATTAAAACTATCGCCCAGATTAATTGATAAGTATCACAAGAAAACCCCATCAGAAAACATTTTATAATTCATTTTTTGGTGTATAGTTAAAAATAATTTAAACTATCTTATCTTAAGGACTTGATATTATATATATAATTATGTATGTCATCATGTAATCCAATTCCTTCAATTTTAACCATTTAGAATTAAATTATTATTATTCATGAAATTATTTAATGTGATATTATCCACGTATGTATTTCATTCCCAGATTATCGATTAACTAAAATAGGATTTAGTTATATACCTTCCAATATAGATTATTAAATTTTGATTCATGATAGATTATTCTATAATTAACTCCTATTAAGCACCAAAACTAGAATTTTTTTTTTCATTTCCTTAGGTTTTAAAGATGGATATTTGGAATAATATCATGGATGAAATAATGTTTTTATTCTCTGCATTTTATATTTCAAATGTAATAAAGAAATATTTTATGTATCTGGTTCTTCAAAACTAAAAAGCCAATCATCCATTCAGGATGTGATATTTTATTTCATATAAAGTTTTAATAATTTAGCCACTTGTTTTGGGTTACTAATGTTATAGTTGTTATAGTCTCTATCAAATCATATGTTGTATAATATTTGTGTACTATATTTAGTAAAATAAATATTATGAAGAATTATCCTTTGAATGAGATTTAGTATAAGTTGATGTATAGGATGTGAACCAATTTTTTATAGTAGATATTATATGTTTTCAACTCCTATCATTGTTGTCCATACTAGAATATTTTGTTTATTTTATGCTTATAACTGTGAGTAATGATGTAACTATCGAATGTGGTGGTTTGTTCAGTGATTTTGAAAAACTGAATTATATAACAACATGAGTGAAATATTTTACTATTATTTGTAATTATTTATCATTATATATGATTGATGTTATATACCAAAAAAAACTCATGGATTGACCAATTAAGATTATGATAGTTTATATTCAATGTTTATGTTGTGGATACCACAGAGGAATGAAATATCACATTTCATCATTCCAGAAGTGATGATAGAGACACCCTATAGAATGTTTCAAAATAATGGTAAAATATTAAGATCATAGAAAATATGGTATTAAATAATAAATTTCTCTATTAAAAAAATGAATTGTTCGATGAAGGGATGGAATTTATACATCATAGAACAATATATAGATGAATACCTTATATAAGGAGAAGATGGAAATTGTCTAAGACAATTCCAAAATTCATGGGTTAACTCATATAACAAGAAATGACATCTCTTATTGAAATAATTGATGTTAATGTACTTAAGTGATTATGAATTAGTATATATGAATTTTATTTTCAATTTTTATATTAATTATATTATTGATATGTCATTCAAAATAAAATCCTAATAATTTACCATTTAATATTTTTATGGATTAATGATGAAAGGTATCAATAAAAATGGAAATTAATTTAGAGGTAAAGTAATAGTTTGTAGTTGAAATTAATAGATGATTTACATTAATGAAGAAAATTGGATATCATTGTAAATATTGATATTTGTAAGTTATTTAATAACAGTGGGATTTATGCCATATTTTATTTTTTTTCATTTTTTATTTATAAATATATTCTATAAATTTAGTTGGTGAATAAGGATTGTGTTAGTTTTTGAATAAATGATAGATTTTATGGGAGACGCTTTTAAGACTTATAGATGACATCATATATTAATATGTTTAAGGCTGATTAAATGTTAAATGGTATAGAAATAAATTTTAAATTTTTATGTAATAATTTTTTAAAATAAAAAATTCTATTTTGGGGGGTGTTTTCATTGATTGAGGTATATTCAACCCTTAAGATTAACATGATGGATTATTTATGAAAAATTATATAAGGAATTTCGGGTTGTACGATAAATGGTATGAGAAAAACATAAGTGTTAATACATTCATTAATTTTGTGGTTATTAAGGTAATTTGGGATATTTGAATTTTTATTTACAGAATGATCAATTTTGAAACATCAATCATATTGTTAATTAGATGGATGAATTATTAGGTAAATTTTTCAATCTAGTTACCTTATTAATAAATTTTGGATTTTTATTTTGTCATTGATGTATTGTAGGTGACTTGAGCTTATCTTTTTATAGAATAAAAGAAAGAATAATTTTATGTATTCTTGGATTACCTATTCTATGCATTTTTTGTTTAATATTTAGTTATGATTTATTTTATTTTATTTTATTGCGTTTTAACCATAAAAATTTTCATCATAAATAAACAGTTTCTAGATTAATATATGATGTGTAAATTGATCGAAGAACATGTATATGATGTGAAAATCCATATAAAATTTAATGAAATCATGTAAGTATATTTTCATGACATTATTATATAGATAAATAAAGAACCTACAGAAAATTGGAATAAGATAATGAAATTAAAATATTATATATTTAATTTTATTTGGTTTGAATCAATCTTCATTTAAAAAATCAATGATTTTTTGTTATATGGGGTTTAAAATTATAATTACCTTGTTTTATTTCACTATATACTAGTCACTGAGTGATAATTTTCTCTTAAATGTCCACATTTCTACATACTATAAATGTATTCCTATTTGGAATCCTAGATATTATTTATTTTTGGTAACCCTTACATCTCCCTTTCCATTTTTTCTAGATGTCATTTTATTAACCCATTTTATGATATGGGGATTCTATATAAAATTCTACATTTAAAACCCTTTATTAACACAAATTATGCTGATCAATTTTATTAAAAGGGGGAGAATATAACATCAAATGATTATAAATTAAGAACATTATATTCAATATCATATAGGGAATGCTACACAAAATGTAAAAAATGTAAAAATATTATTATTTAAACATAAAACTCAAAACCAATTTTACAAAATTGAGAGTATGAATGGGAAAACAATTATGAATTATTATAAGGTATAACTAAATAAAAAAAAATAGTAAATTCTTTTTATAAAATTAACACTAAATTGTTCGTAATTTAATTTTATTCATAAAAAATATATTTTCATTAAAATTTAAATTTATTAACCTAATGAAAAAAAATTATCAATATTGTTTTTTATATTCCGAAAATTAATTTTTCAAAATGTTAATTAATTTTTTAATCATAATTTTAAAATTATCATAGTTTTAATATTTTTTATTATTATAAAAAAAATATTCTTTTGATTATTAAAAAGTACTTATTTTATTAAAAATAATATTTTTATTTCACCCAAATATAATGTACCATTTCTTTTCATAATATATATAATTAAAATAACAACATTAGTATTATATATAATATAATTAAGTCTATTAGAAGAAATATTATTATTGAATTTGGTAAAAAATATATTAATATTCTTAAAAATGATATTTACTAAATAACTATTTTTCATTGTGATTTTCACATAAATCTTACACTAATTTATAAAACTTCTAGGAACTGGATCTTGAAAATTGAACCCCATGATTTTCATGATGTTTTTATAGAAAAAAATAATTATTTTTAAAAAAAATATCATTTTTTATATAATGATAAAAAAAATATTTTATAAAATTTAGTATGTTTTATAAAAATGTTTAACTATGATAAATATAACACCCCCATAATTCACAATGTGAATTTTTCATTTGATTGTGTTTGTGAAACACAACACCAAACATAGAAAATATTTTTACATCTCATTAAATTATGGTATATTTAATATATTAATTATATTCTATGTATATTAATGCTTCCGAAACTATGTTATCTTTCATCACATGAAACTATGAGTGTCTTTGAAAAATTGTGTCACATGAAATTCCATGTTTTAGTGAATAACTAAATATTACTAAATTATAATTATTTAAATTCATAAGAAATAAAATATCTATTAAGTTAACATTTATGAATATTATTAACTATCTTCAAGAAAATATATGTATTTTAATAACATAATATAAATCAATTTGTTACAAAATATTTAAAAACAATAATATAATGAAATTGAATATAATGGAAATATTTTACTTTTATACTGCCAATATGGGTTTCCATTAATAAATTAAATTAATAAAATAATTGAATTATATTATTAAAATATATGTGTTATATATTCAATAAAAAAATATTATATCCATCCAACATGTTTTACAGAAATAAGATACGATTAAATCTAGTTTTACGCTTAAAAATTGTTTACTTTCTAATGATAGATTTATCATAATATAATGGATGATAAATTTTAAATATAATTTTTTTAACTTTTATAAATTACATATATGAAAATAAAATTTATTTTTAAAATTTGTACATAAAAATTATCTTAGTAGAAATTTTGGGTATTTATCATTATATATTTTGATCAATACTAGAAAATAAGAATATTAATTCAAAACAACATTTCCATATAATTTATGAATAAGATTAAATTATATTTTTCATTTTTTTAATGATTAGTTAGATCATTAATAAAAAAAATTAAAAAATTATATAATTAGAATAAATTTCTCATTGAAATTGGACATAAACACATTTCATCATTTTGAGAAAATATACTATAAAAACAGGCATTGTCGTCCCATACGAGTGATTAAATTTAAATTAATTTATATAACTTATATGAATGGAACATGGAAAAATGGATTCCATATTTTTAATAATAGAAATTTATAATAACTAATAAGGTTTTGTTTGTTTTTTTCAAATATATTATATAATGTAATTAATATTAATTAAAAATAATAAGAGATAAATCTGTATAACATGAGACTAAACTATAAACATACGAAATAAAATGACCTATATAATTCTAAAAAATACATTTTATGAAAATATTTGAAAAATATCATTCCTTTTATATAATTTTTATCATTATTGGAAGCATATGATGCATCAGTGTCCTCTAAATTGTGTTTACCTTTTCATATTAACAAGAATTACATTCATCCTCCACTAGAAATGTTACTCATCCCTCCCACATATTGTAACTTCTCAAGAAACTTTTATCTCACTATATAATCTCATATAACCTTCCAAAATCCTTCCATGAAACCAAGAAGACTTAATTTGGACATAATTCCCACTAAGGAGGTCATTTTCAATAAATCAAAAAATGTTACCCAAAAACGTGGTCACATTATTCAATGTGCATTTATGTTCTATTTGTTATTACACTACATCATTTTTTATTATATTATTATATAATAATAAAATTATACTCAATATATTCCTATTTTTCATTATATTTGGTTTCTACCTACACCTACTCATAATCGCATCAAAAGAGTAATGAACCTACTATTCGTGTGTGGTGAACTACCACCTCATGAAATGATGTCTCTTTTTTCATCAACACATATCATTGTAGGAAATAATGATGTAAAACTAGATTTTATATTATATATATGAAATTTATATTTTATTAATATCTCTTTAAATTTTATATGTGACATACTTTCATGATTTACATTCTCTATAAATTCAACAACATTTTTTGTGAATGTGTCGACTACCACCTCCACAAAGCGATGTGTTATGCTCACACTATACATGGTATATATTAAATATTATTTTAATAAAAATAAATTAAATATAATAAATATATAAGATATATTAATTATAATATAATTATAGCATATATTTATTTATATGATTTCTTTTCATTGATGCATCCATTTCAAGATTAAAAGGTTAATTTTTAATTCTTTTAAATGTACATTTAAATGAAATTTTTTTTTTATATTTTTTTCAATAATAAAAAATTATATTTCCATAATGAATTTATATATAGGATAAATTTATAATATTTTCATTCATTAGTGGAAAAACCCCTTTATGTTTAGTTCACATGGGATTGAGTCTATTGATATCATCCTTGCACTTCCTTTGGATTATTAATGATATATTTTGACAAGGATGACATTGAAATTCACTTTCAGGACTCTAGTATTATCCAAATTAAAATATTTAAATATATATGATCATTATTCTATTAAATTTACCCTAATAATCCTTATCATTTATCATTAATATGATTATTTCATAAAACATATATCATTTTTATATATGGAGTTTAATGAAAATTTTATTTTTTTATCTGTGGAAATATTGATATATCTGTATTCTTTATTCAATACTGATATTTTACAAGGAAAAAGTTTTATTATTTAAATTTATTATTTTATATGAGTGATGTTTTATGAATGCATTATCGAGTACTCCTAGAAAATATATTTTCCCTCTATGTACTGGAAGTTTACCAGGAGATAAAATAGTTGTGTAAATTAAACAGGTGTCTGATAATATTATTATACTATCTAGAGGATAAAACATTACAGTTCCAGTTTTCATGTACATGATACGTGATGTCTAATGATTAATAATTTCAATATTTTTTTATTATTTATTTTATGTTGGATTTTCACTATGAAAAATTTTATGGATTCATTTAATTTTTAATAAATTAATCGATACAAATTTACTTTCAATTTCTTACATTGTCCTATAGACTATTAATTAAAAACATTATTCTAAAAGAACCTATTTTCAGTCTTTTACCATTCCATATTTTTTATTGACTTTATTAAAGGTTTATTTATTATAAAGCATTTGTGTTTACATATTTACCTTTCTATAATTATTATTCTCACTATTGATTATTTCACCCAAAATATTTTACCCTTATAGTGTTTTGAGATAACACTTGTTTACCATATTATCCATGATTCCATAACTGTACTAATAAATATATAAATTGATATATTAGATGGAATAATGTTTATATTAATGAATTTGTTTTTTGAAATTAGTGTATTCATGTGTAATACAAGAATCAAATATGTATCTAATTTAACAAGACTATTAAACTCTTTAGTCATATGGGATTTGATTTGTGGTAATAATTCCAATGTAATGGTAGTAGGAAAATGAATTATGCCTCTAGGGTCGAGTCTCTATTGTTATTATCAAGGTAATATTAGATGATAACATGTAATCTAGATTTAGGAAAACATAGATTATGGAATATTACAGAAAGGTATAAATTTTGGATAACTATAGATGAACATTGTCACGAACCAGGCCGGGTCGCCATCCGACCTGGTGCCCGACCCAGTCCACGGCAAGGCCCGAAGGGCGTTCCTGATCCCCACGGGCTAGCACAAGTTCCCGGGTATCAAGAGTAACATGTGGGAATGGTTTACCCGAAATGGTATAAACAAAAACTATCAAGATAATAAAAATAAAACTTGGAATCAACAACCAATGATACCATAAAACTGAAATCAAAATTTAATGGTTTACAACTAGAACCAATGTCCAAAAATAAACGACAAAAAAAGAGACTAAAACTAAAACTCAAACCCCCAAGCGACAAGAGTGGTGTAGAATCCGCATGCCACAACACCAACCTGCATGAGAAGGCCACTAACAACTCAAACCACCATCGCTGAGCATGATGTCACAACCTGGAATACACAAGAAACAAAGTCTACATACACCCACAGGTGTATGCAGGGTGTGAGCGAAAGTCCCAGAAGGACGTCACCCAATTAAAAGGTTTCATGCCACAAAATAAAAAGGACAATTTAATGTGCTTATTCAAGATATACTTTCAAAATGATCTTAAAGAAAACATTTATAAACCAAATGCTAAAGGAAAACACTAAAAAGAACTCATTTCACAAACACTATTTTAAAGAGGAAGAGGAATGTTCATTATGGGCACACACACACACACACACTCACACACACACAGACACACACACAAACAAACAAAAGTGGTCCTCCATATGCCGACGGAAGGAACCACACCATAGATGCTAGAGAACTATAGGTAAATCCCCTAAGGATCATCTAGCTCGAATGGGACCCTAGAACCTCGTGTCTCGGGGAAACGTTGCTTAGAATGCCACGACCCTTAGAAAACGTGTCTTAGAAGGCCACGAACCTCAGAACACGTGGCTTAGAAGGCCACGACCCTCAGATATGATATGTTTAGTTACTGTTGCAATCATCAAACCAGCTAAGTGAAACAGGGACAACACCCATCTGGTTCACTAGCACACTAGTTCTAGTCCACCCACCTAGATACCCAGGGTTTTCCCATGTGCTCAGTCTTGTTTCGCATTCACATAGTATATTTCTTTCTCATATCACAGACCAAACAAGATATTGCACACAAAATGCACCATTTTCATACCAAAGCACTATTTCAAAGACACATGCACACTACATGTCTCATTTTATAAAAATACACCACTTTAAAAGTGAACGCATATTCAACTCCTACAAAGAACCATATTAGCGTCATATAAATGTACCAATAAATCATTTGAGTTATCATTAAAGTCATTTTAAGAAAATCCCAGAAGACTTTACACCAAAAATAGCTTCATTTAATATAGAGGCGTCACTTTAAAACTTGATACATGAGGTAACCTTGTCAAAACTTGTGTTCCACTATTCAAACAATTTTTCATTCCAACATCAAAACTACACAACAAGGAAAACACACCAAAAGTGATTCATATATTTTGTAAATGCCTATTTAAAAACACAAACACCTAATGTGACTTGAAAAAACCTTTAGCACCTGCCAAACAACCTTCAACAACCTTTTAACCATGTTTCGCACTCAAAACACCACATAAATGAACAATTCCTCAATTTATAAAACATATCGCATGCAAAAGAAACCATTACAAAATTCATTTTCACAAATTTTCCCTTCTAAAACATTATTAGCACTCTATTTAAAATTATTAAACACTTCTAAAATTGTCCACAATAGGATCGAAAGGGAAAATAACATTACAATTTCTAAAGAGAGTGCAATTTTCATCATGGACACATGTCCAAAAAATTTTAAAATGCCTTTCGCACAACCTATTAAACAAAAAAAAATCATTTATACAACAACAGGGATATAGACAACAAAAGCATACTATTTCGGAAACCCAATTTTCATCAAACGAACATGCCAAAACATTATAAACATAGATCGCACCATGAAAATAATTCCTAGAACATATTAAATTAAACTAAACAACCAAATTAAATAATCTAAATGATGCAAGCGCATGGAACCACCTACCTTAGGTGTTAGAGACTCCACAACATTTAGGGCACGGCTCCAACTGCTTATCCAACGCACTATAACAAATGCAAAATAACCTTCATTTGACGTAGAGACATCCAAGATTGGGTGTGAAACACCAATTGCAACCAATTCGCACACAACCAACTCAATTTATACCCTTGAAAACCCAAAGCAATCCTAGACATCAAATCCCAGAAATGAATTAGCATATTCCATTGACAGATTTGGAATCCGCTTCGGGAGGGAGCTGCGGAGGCGGTGCGTAGTAATCTGATGATATAGTGTTTCTTTCTCTCCTTCTTCTTGCAGCAAAGGAAGATCAAACAACTCAACACTAGTAGGATCAGTAAAGCAGCCACAATGATTCCAATCATGAGACCAGTGGATAAGTTAAAAGAGGGAGACGTTGTAGAATGGGAGGAAGAGTCTGAGGTTGGGGGATGGCGGGATCCCAGCTCCGAGGCAGGTGGCATCGAATTTCCACTACTGCTGGGATGAGAAGGCGTGGAGGGTCAATCAGGAATCGAAGAGGGTGGAGAGATTTTCCCCGCATGCGTCGATGGAGAGCTAGCAGAATTCTCTGGAGGAGGCTTGTTCCCGGGGGACGACAAAGTCGGCCGTGTCGGAGAAGCTGACGGAGGCTTTGTGGGGGGCATGGAATTAGGAGGCGAAGGAGGTGATTTAGCAATGACCGGAGAAATGCGCGTTAGGGTCGGAGGCGCCGTGATGTTGGTGGACGGAGATGGCGCGGCGATGGTGGGAGCTGGCGGCGGTGCTGTAGAGTTTATCTTCGGAGGCGATGATTTGGAATGATAGACGGGTGGCGGTGTCGTGGCAAGCCGAGGGAGATGGGTGGCGCAAGGAGACCAAGGGGGAAGGGGGGTGCCGCGAAGGGGAGAACAGGAGGAGGCCGACGGTGCACATTCTGAGGAGAAGACCTGGCAGTGTGGCCTAAGGGGAGACCAGGTCGCGGCGCACACCAAAAAGAAAAAAAACGGGGAAGAAAACCCTAACAAAAAAAGAGAATAAATAAATAAAAAAACTTAAAAATAAAATTTAAAAGAACTAATAATAATAATAATAATAATAAAACTACCACATGAATAATGATGTTAATATTAATCAAAATAATAAAACCAAGTTGATAATAATAAAACCAAATAAAAAGTTATATCAATTAAAATAATAATACTAATAATAATAACAATAATTAAATGGTAATGATAATATTAATAACTTAATAAAATTTATATTCCCAACACTATCAATAATAACAATAATAATAATATTAAAATCCCCCCAATATTAAAACAAACCATTAAATATTTATCACATTTCTTATTTAATTTTATTTTCATTTTATCTCCCTTAAAATTTATTTCTTGATTATTAACTTCTTTATTTAATTGGTTTCACATCAAGAAGGCGTGCGGAGAACCGAGCGAGGTCGCGGGGCGACCCAAGCAAGGTCACACGGCTTCGACAGTGGCGCGCTGAACACTGAAAAGGCAAAAAAAAATGCGTTTCAGAATAAAACTCAGAAATTTTAAGTTCGGGTCTCCACCTGAACTATCTGATTCCCAATAAAAATAATAAAATAATTAATATAAAAAGTTCGGGCCTGACAATTCTCCCCACCATAAATCTTTCCGTCCCCGGAATTCCACAGCTATGGTTGAGGCACAAAGAAGAAACTGATACCCCAGTAAAGTTCAAAGAGGATCTCCAAAACAAACAAGTGAAAAGCAGCAAAAGCAACGTGCTCAGAAAAAGTGACTCAAATGACAACCTCAAGAAGTATGTAGAAAGACTTCCTGATATGTGTTTCCCACCCCAAAGAGCTTGAATGCCTCCAGTTGACTGACTCAGGAAAGCAAATCTCGCACCTACGGAAACAAACCTCACAACCAAAACACCTCAAGAATCATTTAACGAAAAGCACACCATTTTTCTAGAACGGAGATACAAGACCAACCCACATCCAAATAATACTTCAATAACCTACCACTAGACCATCTCTAGGAACAAAACTGAATGGCCCACCACGGGAAATCCCGATGGGGCTCTCCACTATTAAAAACTTTCTGACGCCCGAGACGAGACTAGAAAATTGACAGGAGGAGGCCTGGGCGGACTCCCCACCATAAAAGAAGAGTCCAACTTTGATTCATTCCATTGATATTTGTATGAGATCCGATTTGGGTCTCCCCGCCATTAGAACTAACAATAGGTATAAAACAATAGAAAAAAGATTCTCGATGGTGACCAAACACCCCGCCACAAGGGGCGGGTAGGGGGGAGGCGACTACCGGTGTGTCAAAAGCATGACCCAATACAAACCATGATTTCCACATTCCTGGATGAGAATTATTCAGATTTGATATAGATTTACTCAACAAACCCCATAAGGCCACTAAAGAAATTACATCTAGTGGAACACGACACCCAAGACTTTAATGCACGAGACAAACACTCCTCCACATGGTCACAAAAACCTTATGCAATCAGATGGCTCGTTCGAAATGAAACAACCATAGAAAATATTTAAACTGACTCCACTCTTAACCCCGATGACAGAAATAAGGTTGAGGTCTCATACACTCTTGGGGTTCCTAACCACGCGCCATCTTCACTCCAGGGTCTATGGCTGGAGCCCTGATGTTTGAAGCATCTCCTGCCTCGCAGTCAGGCATTGAAGACTCCTGAACAGAGCTTCTCCTTTTGGTGTCACATACAACCACACAGCAACAGAGGCAACACCAACAAACACGACACATTACAACATCTGACTGATCATACTAGGAACATTCACCAACACCAGAGTTGAAATGGTGCATGCGCACCACCCTTTGTCACACTGTATGAGAACACGACACCACAAATCATCACCTGAACATGATCATTGCTGTTGAGAGGAACATTACGCTGGTATAGACTTTAAACCATGTCTTGAGCACCACATGATTCCTGTAAACAAACATAGTAGCCTCATACGACTGGGTCTGCCACACTAGTGGCCTATCATAGACCCTTTCTTAAACGAAACCAACAATGGACTAGAGGTCATTTATAATAGTGGCCTACACCGACTACTATAGGATGTTTCCACCTCTCCCCACTGGAATCTCCTTCACCATTTCAAAACATAACTTTAAAATTAATGAGGTCAAACTTAACCCTTGACAATAGAAGAGAACTTACACTGTATGACGTCGCCGAACATGACCCTTGCAACTGATGAAAATACTACAAAGCCCTACAAGACACTAGTCAACACTGAAAATTCTGAACTGCCTTCACCCTTCCCTGCTAGATTTCCTTTTTCCTTTTCTAGGGGAAACCTTCAAGCGCAACGACGTCAAATTTCCATACCCGACGACTCAGACAACTCAAAGAAACAAAAACATTGTTCAACTCCCCTCGCATCTGTCATCCCGCTACGAGAGGATCCACTTAGTTGTAAAAAAGAGAGGTGGGTTCAATTCTAGAATTCAAAAATAGAGTCCTTAGATAAACTGGAGTGCCGGCCAATGGGGAATTCCTCGTAGTTTTACTTCAATCAGATGCCAACGCTTTATGGGGGGCCATACACTAGTCAAGAAAGAAAACTATGGACCCAACCAAACTGGTCCAACGGTCAAGATATACCACAATAAAACACAAAACGTGCATGGGAAACCATTGCAAGGGCTCCCCAATGTACTCTTCAAAGGAATTCACTAACCACACGCTTGCATACCAACTTACAAATAAGAACTCAAACTCGGGACACAAATCATTTAGAAAGGATCAACAGCTCAAAACGCCTCACATCCGACATTTCCTAAAGACAAGGACATTCCACACAAACATTATTTACCAAAACACCAAATTTTTCCTTTAACAAATCATTTTGAAAATAAACAAAGCCAGCGGGTTACACAAACACCAATGGTGTCCCATGGGCCTCGCACATGCCTGCTCTCATGCTGCACTGGCACCCAACTCATATCCATCCAAGCACACATCCACTCTTTCCATTAACCACTTTTTCCCATATACACTCATGCATGTGGTTCCCCACAAGAACAACAAGGGTCAAAAATAAACCATTCCATTTTTTTTCAAAACCAAAACATCCAACCCACACCTTTAAAACCTCATACCTCATTTTCTTTTTAAAGCGCTTAATTTAAAAATCATTTTCCAAGTCCAAAACATTTTTACTTAAAAACCAAATTCTCACGAATCCAAAGCAAAGAGACGAGAAATGACGCAAGAGAAAACTTGTGTCAGCGGGTTACTGGAACGTATGGTTGGCGGCCATACACCAGTCATGCCATTGCCACGGAGGGTATTCTAGGACAGCGTCCCTGGCTCCACATGATTTTCCAGACCCTGCGAGCTCACTAGGAACACTGACCTTACCGATTTTCCATTTCACATAGACAAGATTAACCATAATGACCAAAAACACGGACAAACCTCAACACACTTTGGTAACTCGAGTCCCGCCACGATGTGTGATGGCGAGGCACATTTCTCATAGCTAGAACGCTGAGTTCCGACAACCTTAATTTTAGTCCACTCTGACACTATCTCAAAAGAAAACGACTCAATAGAGAAAACCTGACTCTGATACCATTTTGTCACGAACCAGGCCGGGTCGCCATCCGACCCGCTGCCCGACCCGGTCCGCGGCAAGGCCCGAAGGGCGTTCCTGATCCCCACGGGCTGGCATAAGTGCCCTTGTATCAAGAGTAACCTGTGGGAACGGTTTACCCGAAATGGTATAAACAAACACTAACAAGATAAAAAAAATAAAACATGGAATGAACATCCAAAGAGACCATAAAACTGAAATCTAAATTTAAAGGATTACGACTTGAACTAATGACCAAAAATAAATGACAACAAAGGAGACTAAAACTATAACTCAAACCTCAAAGCGACAAGAGTGGTGTAGAATCCACACGCCACAACACCAACCTACATGAGAAGGCCACTAACAACTCGAACCACCATCATTGAGCTTGATGCCACAACCTGGAATACACAAGAAACAAAGTCTACATACACCCAAAGGTGTATGCAGGGTGTGAGCGAAAGGCACAGTAGGACGTCACCCAATAAAAAGGTTTCATGCCACAACATCAAAAGGACAATTTAATGTTCTTATTCAAGTTATACTTTCGAAATTCTCTTAAATAAAACATTTATAAACCAAATCCTAAAGGAAAACACTAAAAAGAACTCATTTCACAAATATGATTTTAAAGAGGAAGAGGAAGGTTCATTATGGGCACACACACACACACACATACTCACACTCACACAAACACACACACACACACACACACAAGTGGTCCTCCATATGCTGATGGAAGGCACCGCGCCATCGATGGTAGAGCACTATAGGTAAATCCCCTAAGGATCATCTAGCTCGAGTGGGACCCTAGAACCTCGTGTCTTGGTGAAACGTGGCTTAGAAGGCCACGACCCTCAGAAAGTGTGGCATAGAAGGCCACGAACCTCAGAACACGTGGCTTAGAAGGCCACGACCCTCAAATATCATATGTTTAGTTAGTGTTGCAATCGTCAAACTAGCTAAGTGAAACAGGGACGACACCCATCCGGTCCACTAGTGCACTAGTTCTAGTCCACCCACCTAGATAGTCAGGTTTTTCCCATGTGCTCAGTCAAGTTTCACATTCACATAGTGTATTTCTTTCTCATATCACAGAAGAAACATGATATTGCACACAAAAGTCACCATTTTCATACCAAAGCACTATTTCAAAGACACGCGCACACGACATGTCTCACTTTATAAAAATACACCACTTTAAAAGTGAACGAGTATTCAACTCCTACAAAGCACCATTTTAGTGTCATATAAATCTACCAATAAATCATTTGATTTCTCATTTAAATCATTTCAAGAAAACCCCAGAAGACTTTACACCAAAAACAACTTGATTTAATATAGAGTCGTCTCTTTAAAACTTGATACATGAGGTAACCTTGTCAAAACTTGTTTTCCACTATTCAAACAATTCTGCATTCCAAATTCAAAAGTACACAACAAGGAAAACACACCAAAAGTGATTCATATATTTTGAAAATGTCTATTTAAAAACACAAAAACCTAAAGTGACTTGAAAACACCTTTCGCACCTTCCAAACAACCCTAAAAAATCTTTTAACCATGTTTCGCACTCAAAACACCAATTAAATGAACAATTCCTCAATTTATAAAACATATCACATGCAAAAGAATCCATTACAAAATCAATTTCACAAATTGACCCTTCAAAAACCTCATTGGCACTCTATAAATAATTATTAAAGTGTTCTAAAATTGTCCACAACAGAATCGAAAGGGAAAATAACATAACCATTTCTAAAGAGAGTGCAATTTTCATCACGCACACATGTCAAACAATTTTTAAAATGCATTTCGCATAACCTATTAAACACAACAAATCATTTATACAACAACACGCATATAGAAAACAAAAGCATACTATTTCGGAAACCCAATTTTCATCAAAAGAACATGACAAAACATTATAAACATAGATCGCACCATGAAACTAATTCATAGAACATATTAAACTAAACGAAAGAAACACATTAAATTATCTAAATGATGCAAGGGCATGGAACCACCTGCCTCAGGTGTTGGAGACTCCACAACATTTAGGGCGCGGCTCCAATTGCTCATCCAACGCACCACAACAAATGCAAAAGAACCTTCCTTTGACGTAGAGACATCTATGCTTGGCTGCGAAACACCAATTGCAACCAATTCTCACACAACCAACCCAATTTGTACCCTTGAAAAACCAAAGCTATACAAGACATCAAATCCCAAAAATGAATTAGAATATTCCATTAACAAATTCAGAATCCTCTTTGGGAGCGATCTGGGGAGGCGGTGCATAGTAATCTGATGATACAATGGTCCTTCTCTTCTTCTTCTTGCAGCAGAGGAAGATCAAACAACTCAACACTAACAGGATCAGCAATGTACCCACAACGATTCCAATCTCGAGACCAGCGGATAAGTTAAAAGAGGGAGACGTTGTAGAATGGGTGGAAGAGTCTGAGGTTGTGGGATGGCGGGATCCAGACTATGACGCAGGGGGCCTCGAATGGCCACTACTGCTAGGATTAGAAGGCGTGGAGGGTTGTCAGGAACAAAAGAGGGTGGAGAGATTTTCCCTGTATGCGCCGATGGAGAGCCAGTGGAACTCTCCGGAGGAGGCTTGTTCCCGGGGGGCGGTAAAGTCGGCCGTGTCGAAGAGGCCGGCGGATGCTTTGTGGGGGTGGTGTGGCATTGGGTGGTGAAGGAGGCATTGTAGCAATGACTAGAGAAACACGCGTCGAGGGCGGAGGTTCCATGATGTTGGTGGACAGAGATGGCGCAACGATGGTGGGAGCTGGCGGCGGTGCTGTAGAGTATCTCTCCAGAGGCGACGATTTGGAATTATAGACGGGCGGCGATGTCGTGGAAGGCTGAGGGAGATGGGCGGCTCGAGGAGACCAATGGGGAAGGGGGTGCCGCGATGGGGAGAATAGGAGGAGGCCGATGGTGCACCTGCTGAGGAGAATTCATGGCAGTGCGGCGCAAGGGGAGACCAGGTCACGGAGCACACCAAAAAGAAAAAAAAACGGGGAAGAAAACCCTACAAAAAAATGAGAATAAATAAATAAAAAAACATAAAACTAAAAATTAAAATAACTAATAATAATAATAATAATAATAATAATAAAACTATCTCATGAATAATGATTTTAATATTAATCAAAATAATAAAACCAACTTGATAATAATAAAACCAAATAAAAAGTTATATCAATTAAAATAATAATACTAATAATAGTAACAATAATTAAATTGTAATGATAATATTAATAACTTAATAAAATTTATATTCCCAACACTGTCAATTATAACAATAATAATAATATTAACATCCCCCCAATATTAAAAAAAACCATTAAATATTTATCACATTTATTATTTAATTTTATTTTCATTTTATCTCCCTTAAAATTTATTTCTTGATTATTAACTTCTTTAATTAATTGGTTTCACTTCAAGCAGGCGTGCAGAGAACCGAGCGAGGTTACGCGAAGACCCATGCGAGGTCGCGTGGCTTTGACAGTGGTGCACTGAACACCGAAAAGGCAAAAACAAATGCGTTTCAAAATAAAAATCAGAAATTTTAAGTTCGGGTCTCGACCCGAACTATCTGATTCCCAATAAAAATAATAAAATAAGTAACATAAAAAATACGGGCGTGAAAATTCTCCCCACCATAAAGCATTCCGTCCTCATAAAGACACAACTAGGGTTGAGGCACAAAGAAGAAACTGATACCCCAGTAAAGTTCAAAGAGGATCTCGACAACCAACAAGTGAAAAGCAGCAAAAGTAATGTGCTCAAAAAAGTGACTCAAATGACATCCTCAAGAAGCATGTAGAAAGACTTCCTGATATGTGCTGCCCACCCCAAAGAGCTAGAATGCCTCTAGTTGACTGATCCAGGAAAGCAACTCTCGCACCTGCGGAAACCAACCTCACAACCAAAACACCTCAAGTGTCATTTAACGAAAAGCTCACCATTTTACTAGAACGGAGATACAAGACAAACCAAAATCCAAAGAAAACATCAATAACCTACCACTAAACCATCTCTAGGATCAAAACTGAATGGACCACCATGGGAATGCCCGATGGGGATCTCCACTATTAAAAACTTTCTGATGCCCGAGACGAGACTAGAAAATCGACAGGAGGAGGCCCGGGCGGACTCCCTACCATAAAAGACGAGTCCAACTTCGATTCATTCCAGAGATATTTGTACGAGATCAGATGTGGGTCTCTCCGCCATTAGAACTAACAACAGATACAAAACTAATGAAAAAAGATTCTCTATGGTGACCAAACACCCCACCACAAGGGGCGGGGAGGGGGGAGACTACAGGGGAATCAAAAGAATGACCCAAGAAAAACTAGCATTTCCACATTCCTAGATGATAATTATTCATATTTGAGACAGATTTACTCAACAAACCCCATAAATCCACTAAAGAAATTGCATCCAGTGGAACGTGACACCAAGACATTAATGAACGAGATGAACACTCCTCCACATGGTCACAAAAACCTTATGCAATCAGATGGCTCGTTTGAAATGAAACAACCATAGAAAACAATTTAAACTGACTCCACTCTTAACCCTGATGATAGAAATAAGGTAGTGGTCTCATACACTCTTGGGGTTCCCAACCACGTGCCAGCTTCACTCTGGGGTCTATGGCTGGAGCCCTGATGTTTGAAGCATCTCCTACCTCGCAGTCAGGCATTAAAGACTCCGGAACAGAGCTTCTCCTTTTGGTGTCACATGCAACCACAATGCAATAGAGGCAACACCAGCAAACACGACACATTACAACATCTGACTGATCATACGAGGAACATTCACCAACACCAGAGTTGAAATGGTGTATGCGCACCACCCTTTGTCACACTGGATGAGAAC
Source organism: Viscum album (assembly GCA_963277665.1). NCBI lineage: Eukaryota > Viridiplantae > Streptophyta > Magnoliopsida > Santalales > Viscaceae > Viscum > Viscum album. The sequence goes on along the minus strand of OY728126.1, from coordinate 676,836,423 downwards.
ACGACACCACAAATCATCACCTGAACATGATCATTGCTGTTGAGAGGAACATTATGCTGGCAAGGACTTTAAACCGCGTCTTGAGCACCACATGATTCCTGCAAATGACCATAGAATCCTCATACGACTGGGTCTACCACACTAGTGGCCTAACATAGACCCTTTCATAAATGAAACCAATAAAGGACCAGAGGTCATTTAGAATAGTGGCCTGCACCGACTACTCTAGGCTATTTCCACCTCTCCCCATTGGAATCTCCTTCACTATTTCCAAACATTACATTCAAATTAATGAGGTCAAACTTCACCCTTGAAAATCGAAGACAACTTACACTGCAAGACGTCGCCAAACATGACCTTTGCAACTGATGAAAATACTATAAATCCCTACAAGACACTGGTCAACACTAAAAATTCTGAACCGCCTTCACCCTTCCCTGCTGGATTTCCTTTTTCTGTTTCCAGGGGAAACCTTCAAGTGAAACGACGTCAAATTTCCATACCCGATGACTCAGACAACTCAATGAAACCAAAACTCTGTTCAACTCCCCTCGCATCTGTCATCCCACTACTAGAGGATCCACTTAGTTGGAAAAAGGAGAGGTGGGTTCAATTCTAGAATTCAAAAAGAGATTCCTTCGATCAACTGGAGTGCCGACCAATGGGGAATCCCCCGTAGTTGTACTTCAATCACATGCCAATGCTTTATGGGGGGGCATACACTAGTCAAGAAATAAAACTATGGACCCAACCAAACTAGTCCAACAGTCAAGATATACCACAAGAAGACACCAAACGTACAGGGGAAACCACTGCAGGGGCTCCCCGATGTACTCTTCAAATGAATTCACTAAACACACGCTTGCATACCAACTTACAAATAATAACTCAAACTTGGGACACAAATCATTCAGAAAGGATCCTCAGCTCAAAACGCCTCACATCCGACATTTCCTAAACACAAGGACAAGCTACACAAACACTGTTTACTAAAAAACCAAATTTTTTCTTTAACAAATCATTTTGAAAATAAACAAAGCCAGTGGGTTACAAAAACACCAATGGTGTCCCATGGGCCTCGCACATGCATGTTCTCGTGTCACTCTAGCACCCACCTCATATCCATCCAAGCAATCATCCACTCGTGCCATTAACAATTTTTTCCCATATACACTCATGCTTGTGGTTCCCCACGAGAACAACAAGGGTCAAAAACCAACCATTCCATTTTTTTCAAAACCAAAACATCCAACCCACACCTTTCAAACCTCATACCTCATTTTCTATTTAAAGCGCTTCATTTAAAAATCATTTTCCAAGTACAAAACATTTTTACTTAAAAACCAAATTCTCACGAATCCAAAGAAAAGAGACGAGAAGTGACGCAAGAGAAAACTTGTGTCAGCGGGTGACTAGAACGTATTGTCGGTGGCCATACACCAATCACGCCACTGCCATGGAGGGTATTCTAGGACAGTATCCCCGGCTCCACATGGCTTGCCAGACCCTGCGAGCTCACTAGGACCACTGACCTTACCCCTTTTCCATTTCCCATAGACAAGATTAACCGCAATGACCAAAAACATGGACAAACCTCAACACACATTGGTAACTCGAGTCCCACCATGAGGTGTGCTGGCCAGGCACATTGCTCGTAGCTAGAATGCTGAGTTCCGACAACCTTAATTTTAGTCCACTCTGACTCTATCTCAAAATAAAATGACCCAAGAGAGAAAACCTGGCTCTGATACCATTTTGTCACGAACCAGGCCGGGTCGCCATCTGACCCGGTGCCCGACCAGGTTCGCGGCAAGGCTCGAAGGGCATTTCTGATCCCCACGGTCTGGCACAAGTGCCCGGGTATCAAGAGTAACCTGTGGGAACGGTTTACCCGAAATGGTATAAACAAACACTAACAAGATAATAAAAATAATACTTGGAATCAACAACCAATGAGACCATAAAAATGAAATCAAAATTTAAAGGATTACAGCTAGAACCAATGTCCAAAAATAAACGACAAAAAAAGAGACTAAAACTATAACTCAAACCTCCAAGCGACAAGAGTGGTGTAGCATCCGCACGCCACAACACCAACCTGCATGAGAAGGCCACTAACAACTCAAACCACCATCGCTAAGCATGATGTCACAACCTAGAATACACAAGAAACAAAGTCTACATACACCTGAAGGTGTATGCAGGGTGTGAGCGAAAGGCCCAGTACGACGTCACCCAATAAAAAGGTTTCATGCCAAAACATCAAAAGGACAATTTAATGTGCTTATTCAAGTTATACTTTCAAAATTATCTTAAAGAAAACATTTATAAACCAAATGCTAAAGGAAAACACTAAAAATAACTCATTTCACAAACATGATTTTAAAGAGGAAGAGGAAGGTTCATTATGGGCACACACACACACACATACTCACACACACACACACACACACACAAGTGGTGATCCATATGCCGACGGAAGGCACCACGCCATCGATGGTAGAGCACTATAGCTAAATCTCCTAAGGATCATCTAGCTCCAGTGGGACCGTAGATCCTCGTGTCTCGGTGAAACATGGCTTAGAAGGCCACGACACTCTGAAAACGTGGCTTAGAAGGCCACGACCCTCAGAAAACGTGGCTTAGAAGGCCACGACCCTCAGATATGATATGTTTAGTTAGTGTTACAATCGTCAAACCATCTATGTGAAACAGGGACGACACCCATCCGGTTCACTAGCACACTAGTTCTAGTCCGCCCTCCTAGATACCTAGGGTTTTCCCATGTGCTCAGTCAAGTTTTGCATTCACATAGTATTTTTCTTCCTCATATCGCAGACCAAACAAGATATTTCACACAAAAGTCACCATTTGCATACCAAAGTACTATTTCAAAGACACACGCACACGACATGTCTCATTTTATAAAAATACACCACTTTAAAAGTGAACACGTATTCAACTCCTACAAAGCACCATTTTAGCGTCATATAAATGTACCAATAAATCATTTGAGTTATCATTGAAATCATTTCAAGGAAAACCCAGAAGACTTTACACCAAAAACAGCTTGATTTAATATAGAGGCGTCACATTAAAACATGATACACGAGGTAACCTTGTCAAAACTTGTTTTCCACTATTCAAATAATTTTACATTCCAACTTCAAAAGTACACAATAAGGAAAACACACCAAAAGTGATTCATATATTTTGAAAATGTCTATTTAAAAACACTAACACCTAAAGTGACTCGAAAACAGCTTTCGCACCTGCCAAACAACCCTCAAAAACCTTTTAACCATGTTTCGCACTCAAAAAACCACTTAAATAAACAATTCCTCAATTTATAAAACATATTGCATGCAAAAGAAACCATTACAAAATCAATTTCACAAATTGACCCTTCTAAAACCTCATTGGCACTCTATAAACAATTATTAAACACTTCTAAAATTGTCCACAATAGGATCGAAAGGGAAAATAACATAACCATTTCTAAAGAGAGTGCATTTTTCATCACGCACACATGTTAAACAATTTTTAAAATGCCTTTCTCACAACTTATTAAACACAACAAATCATTTATACAACAACACACATATAGACAACAAAAGCATACTATTTTGGAAACCCAATTTTTAATCAAACGAACACGCCAAAACATTATAAACATAGATCGCACAATGCAACTAATTCATAGAACATATTAAATTAAACTAAACAAATAACTTAAATTATCTAAATGATGCAGGGGCATGGAACCACCTACCTAAGGTGTTGGAGACTCCACAACATTTAGGGAGCAGCTCCAATTTCTCATCCAACGCACCACAACAAATGCAAAAGAACCTTCCTTTGACGTAGAGACATCCATGATTGGGTGCGAAACACCAATTGAAACCAATTCACACACAACCAACTCAATTTATACCCTTGGAAAACCAAAGTAATACCATGCATCAAATCCCAGAAATGAATTAGCATATTCCATTGACAGATTCAGAATTCGCATTGGGAGCAAGCTGGGGACGTGGTGCGTAGTAATCTGATGATACAGTGTTCCTTCTCTTATTTTTCTTGCAGCAAAGGAAGATCAAACAACTCAACACTAGCAGGATTAGAAAATCAGCCACAATGATTCCAATCACGAGACCGGCGGATAAGTTAAAAGAGGGAGACAGTGTAGAATGGGAGGAAGAGTCTGAGGGTGGGGGATGGCGGGATCCTGACTTCGACGCAGGTGGCCTCGAATGGCCACTGCTGTTGGGATGAGAAGGCGTGGATGGTCAATCAGGAAGAGAATAGGGTGGAGAGATTTTCCCCACATGCGCCGATGGAGAGCCAGAGGAATTCCCTGGAGGAGGCTTGTTCCCGGGGGGCGGCAAAGTCGGCCGTGTTAGAGAATCCGACAGAGGCTTTGTGGGGGGCATGGCATTGGGAGGCAAAGGAGGGGGTTTAGAAATGACGGGAGAAATGCCCGTCGGGGGCGGAGTCACCATGATGTTAGTGGACGGAGATGGCGCGACGATGGTGGGAGCTGGCGGCAGCGCTGTAGAGTATCTCTCCGGAGCCAACAATTGGGAATGATAGATGGGCGGTGGAGTCGTGGCAGGCCGAGGGAGATGGGTGGCGCGAGGAGACCAAGGGGGAAGTGGGGTGCCGGAATGGGGAGAATAGGAGGAGGCCGACGGTGCACCTGCTAAGGAGAAGACCTGGCAGTGCGGTGTAAGGAGAGACCAGGTCGCAGCGCACACCAAAAAGAAAAACAACGGGGAAGAAAACCCTACCAAAAAAATAGAATAAATAAATAAATAAAACTTAGAACTAAAAATTAAAATAACTAATAATAATAATAAAAATAAAACTATCACATGAATAATGATGTTAATATTAGTCAAAATAATAAAACCAAGTTGATAATAATGAAACCAAATGAAAATTTATATCAATTAAAATAATAATACTAATAATAATAACAATAATTAAATGGTAATGATAATATTAATAACATAATAAAATTTATATTCCCAACAATGTCAATAATAATATTAACATCCCCCCAATATTAAAACAAACCATTAAATATTTATCACATTTCTTATTTAATTTTATTTTCATTTTATCTCCCTTAAAAAAATTTTCTTGATTATTAACTTCTTTATTTAATTGTTTGCAAGTCAAGAAGGCGTGCGGAGAACCGAGCAAGGTCGCGCGACGACCCAAGCGAGGTCGCACGGCTTCGACAGCGGCGCACTGAACGCCGAAAATTCCAATAAAATTGCGTTTCAGAATAAATCTCATAAATTTTATGTTCGGGTCTCGACCCGAACTATCTAATGACCAATAAAAATAATAAAATAAGTAATATAAAAAGTACAGTCGTGACAAACATCCTATACATTTGGTAATGTATAGATTACCTGGTTCTTTTAAGTAATACATAACTATCTATATAATACAACAGTCATGATTATGGAAGGGATGTACCTAGGAGTAACAACATTAAATAGGTGTGTTAGGCCAGACATGAGTGTAACCTGGAACATGAATACTAGCCTTATGACATTCTTTTTTGACACTCTTGAGGGATATGCAACATATAATTTACTTTTCATTATAAACCACTATGAATTATTTGAATATATATTGAAAATGAATTACGACAATAATCCTTAAACCAAGTAATGAATTATTTGAAAATTAAATATTATATGTATATAGTGGTATTCATGAATTAGATTGCATAATTATTTATACAATTGGAATTTTGGTTATAAGAATAATGAAACATATAAGGATTCCTTAAAATTTTGGAATCATATATTACTGCGTTAACATAATAGTGTTTTATACCATAATTATATTATGATATTATGGTTGACCATAAGTCCTATCTATTAAACATTTCGTTGGGTGTTATCTGTTCAATGAAATTTTGGAGAAATTAATGGAAATTATTTTTTTTAGTAGAACAATTATTTGAGGAATAATTCATTAATATTCTATAGGAAAAATATTAATTTTATTTATACAATTTGGGGTTGATATACAAATTTAATTGTTAACCCATGAAAAAATGTTGTATTGATAACCATAAAAAATAAAAATTAATGAATAATATAATTTTTGTATAACCATTCTATAGAGTAAAATATTAATTGTAATTTAATCTAAGAACAAACAGAATAAAAAATCATATGAAATTATAAATTATCAAGTAAGTATATTTACTTATATATTGTGACAGTAATATATTTCCTCACCATTAAGAAGATCAACATCAAAATGATGTCACAATAACTTAATTTTTGTTGTGAAAATGGTCTTTTAAATCAACACAAATATATGACCATGAATACCTCAACATTACATTGATCGTTAAATTTTTTGTTATTTATGTCTCCAATAGCTCCATATGAATATTTACACAATTCCTACATGTATATATATGCACATTCAACTAATGTTCTCCTACATAAAGACCTAGATATATGTTAATCCATGACACTTTTTTACATATCATTCTATACTATTAAGAATATATTTTAGTCACTCTTATAAAAATTTGGGATTTTAATTCAGAAAATTTTAAATATGAAACCCTAGATTCTTAATATCATGTTTAAATTCTGAGGATGAAATTTATTTAAAGTGAGGAGGGCGTAACATCCCCATAATTCTATAAGTGTACAATTTAATTCATTGAGTGTATGGAACACAAAACCAAATGTATAATGGAATATAACCTATCAAGACTATACAATATATTTAATATTTAAAATAAATAATATAACTATAAATTCATGAAATATTTAGTTATCTTTCATCAAACAAAATAAATTGTTTATTATATTTCATCTATTACATCCATGAATAAGTTTTAGCGAATGACAATGCTTTTTGAAAATATTATTATTTAATAGAATAAGGAATAATATATCCATTAAATTAGAAGACATGAATAGTATTAAAAAACTTATGAGAATTTATTTTTTTCACACAAAAATTATATGAATTAAATGGTAACAAATTAATTATTGATGAAAAGATAGACCTATTGAATATGATGGAAATATTGTTAATTTTTGGAACCCAAATGAGTTTTTTCATAATAAATTAATTTAATAACTATTTTCTGAATGATATTAATTAAATATTCAAGGTATATAATAAAAAAAAATTAATATTCATCCAATATATTTTATTGGGATAATATAATAATAAATCCTGTTTTATACATAAAAAATTTATTTTTATAAAGGTGGATTTTCACCATTTTCATGGAGAACATATTTTAAATATAATTTTTTGAAACATTATATATTATATATATAAAAATAAACTTAATTTTTTAAATCAGAAAAAAAAATCATCGGGTGAAGTTTTAGTATTCTTTTAAAATATTTCATTTTTTGATGAATAGTGAAAAATTCTAAATTTTAATTCAAATCTATTTTTTTCTTCTAATTTACTAATAATGATAAATTTTATTATTGATTTATTTTATAATTTTTATGGTTAAATTTTATATTCATCAATCAAATTATTTTCTTTCAAATTATTTTCACTGTTAAATTGGATACAAATGCTCTCAAGATTTTGAAGAGTTTTACTTAAAATCCCTACTTTATCGTCCAGTCTACGGGATTAAATTTAAATTAATTTATGCCACTTCTATGATTGGAGTTTGTAAAATTATAATATATATTTTTAATAAGAATAATTTTGGATTTCTAGTAAGTTCCAATATGATTTTTACCATTAATATTAGTGAAAATATATAAAATTAATTACACTAATGAAGGTGAAACACAGCCGAACAATGGACAGAACCATAATCATAATGGAAAAATGACCTATAAAATTACTAAAAATCACTTGAATAGATATATTTATACCATATATTTATTATCTATAATTTTTTTCTTTATTGGAGACATATTATGTAAGGTATACCTATCAACAGTGTTTACTATTTCAAATTTATAATAATATCGCTCCGCCTCCACTATTTAAGGCACTCAACCCTCCATATTATTCAAACCTCAAAAATTCAATATCTCACCAAATAATTACTCATATAAAAATCTAATATCACCCCCTAATCCTAATATCCTCCAATTGTGAATAAATCCAATCAATGAGGTATTTTGGTATAATTCTGTAGGAGTTACCTATAAACTAGGTAATATTCATCAATTTGAATTTTTTTCTATTCCTTTATCCGCCCATTAATTTCATATTAATAAACTTTCATTATAAAAATAAGTATCCTATATCTACTGATAATTATTTTGGTATGTGTTTGACCTACACATTCACACAATTCACATAAATGGGTAATGAATATACCATTTGTGTATGGAGTACTGCCGCCTCATGAAAGGATTTATCTCGTTTTTTATTTACAATCTATAAACGTTGAAAATTATGAATTAAATGCTATTTTTATATGATATTTATGATAAGTATGTTTTTCATACTTAATTAATATTTATATAAAACATTATTTCATGATTTCAAATTTTTTTCAATTTGATAACATCATTTATTGATTTGTGGACAATAACCCCCTCAAGATGATGTGATATGATAACACTATATTAAAATATATTAATCATAATTATAATAAACATATTTGTCATATATATATATATATGATACTATAATTATAATATAAATATAAATATCATTTACCTTTAATTCTATTATTATGAAAATGAAATGTAAGTAGCATTCATGCATACAAATGACGTACCGTCTCCATAACCGACACATTTCATTTCCAATATAAAAATATATTGTTTTAATTTAAATAAAAATATTTTTAATATATATAATAATTAAATAATGTATTAAATTATTTAGATTATGAAATCATTATCTAATTAATAGGAACAAAAATAAAAATTCAATACATTCTCGACAAACAAGGAAATTAAAACGTGAAACATGGAAGATAATGAAGGATTTTAAACAAAAAGGTAATAATATATTATAAGAAGTTAATATATGATACTATAAAAATTATTCTGGTTATTTTATAAAATGGATATATTTTTAAAACCATTATAAAAGATGATAATTTACATTCCACAGAAATCAATTGTAAGGTAATAGATTTTCAACTCAATTTTTATATTGGTGAGTTATATGTCATATTCATCACCTACTTATTTTGTAATTTTGTATATACTACACTTTATTATATATTATATACTAAATTATTTTATCTTCATGGTATTTTGAGATTCTAATTTAATTATTTATTCTAATTGGATTTGAATTAAATGTTATAAGTTGTAAAAAATTTCATAAAAAGATAGCTTTTCATTAGTTTATATTGCATCCTCATTTTTGTTTATATTCTATGAATATATATATAATGATGTTGATTAAATGATTTTTTATTTATTATATTTGGATTTACATTTGATATGCATTATAAATCCATTTATTAATTCTCACATAATCTATATGATCACTTAAATGGTTTATTTCACAATATAATTCTAATTAAGAGTGGTTATTCTTGAAATTACATTTAAGTTATTTATATTATTTTTTGTTAATAAAACGTTTATTTTTCTTCTCCTTTGTTTATTTATGACATTATTTTGTAATATTACCATTTTCCACTCGTTTTTACTTAAATTTATTTAATTTTTTTTAGAAAACACGTCTAAATTTCAAACATTATATGGAGAAAATGATTTATTATAAAAACACTATTTTGTAAAATGATTTAAAAAAATGTTTTTAACCATTAAAAATGATTTCTGAAATAAATTTTTACCCTTTTTTCATTTACAAATGTTTTCAAATAAATAGTATTCTCTCTTTCTAAACAATACATTTTTTTATTCCTTTTACGCTATCTATGGAAAATTAGTTTTACCTTGTATTACATATAAAGATTTATATATCATCATTTATTATAAAGATCCATTGAATTATTAAAAGGATAATTTACTTAAAAAAATGTTTTGGAAAATTGATTTTCAAATAAAAATATTTATAAAATTATTTTAAAAATATAATAGATACTTTCCTCAAGAATGTTAATAAATAATCTCTTTATAATAATTCCATTCATAAATGATAACAAAACATTATTTTTACCCTACACTAGATATTTTGTATTTATTCCATCATTATTATTAATATAGATGATTTATGTTTTATTTGGAAAATTATAGTATTGAAATTCACTTCCTTGATTCATTTGTTAGTCCCCTTGAAATATTATTCTTCATACGATCATTAGAAATTTAATTTTCCCTAATTATCCGTTTAATTTATCATTAAAATTATTATTACCTAAATCATAAATCATTTTAAAATATGGTTTTTACATTGATTGTTATTTGATTATCTAGAGAAATATTTGTAAATACGTATTCTTTATTCAGTACAGATATTGGATAAGGCATATAATTTATCAATTAAATTGATCACATGTTATAAGGAATGCTCTGGACATGAATTTATAGGTGGGGACCAAACATCTTATATCCCCATTATGCATCAGTGTGGTATCATGGGAAAAATTATCTGTAGAAAATAAATATATTTCTATAAGTAGTTTAAATATTTGTGTAGGATAGATATAGATATTTGGGGTTTTCATGTGACTAGGAAATGATATTAAATAATGAATAATTATCTTCATTTTGATTTTGTATTTATTATCCATGTTGTTTTCACAATAAAAACGTTTATTGATGGATTACATTTGCAGATTATTGATAAAATATCAAGTGTTTTTAGTTTCTAACCATTACATTATAATTATTACTTATATAGTTATTTAAACGTCCTATGTTTTCATTCATTAACCATTCCATACTAATTACACACATAATTCTCAATTTTTTTATTTAATGGAATGTGTGTAATGATATTTACAATTCTAAAAATATTAATCAAACTGATTCATTATTACATACACTATACATGACCTTTAATGATCATTTGAGCTCACCATTATTTTTTTTATTTCCCCAAACATCAATGATTTGTGATGAAAAATACATTCAAGTATATTATAGACAGAATAATGTTATCCTCGAACGAAAATTATGTTATTGTTGGAGTACTAATTTTTAATACAGGCCTCTTGTTTATATTTGGTTTACTATTACAATTAAACTCTTCAGACATTCAAGATTTCATTCCATATAATCATGATAATGTAATGGTAGTTAGAACCATCTATGGGATTTTTGGGTGGGTCGCTATAATTAGGGAGATAATATATGGTTATAAATATCATTAATTTTCCACTAATGGAATAATTATTATTTTATAGTTACATTCCTTGACCATAATATGTAGGAAATAATAAAACACAAAAATTTAAAAAAACGGTTAATACTAAATGATAAGGGTAAAAACCAAAACAAATCTATCCAAATGTTATTGGATTAGAGGTTTAATATTATCCACATATTAGCATTAAATTATTGCAATTATGATCTGTTTGTACATGAAAAATAATTTATATTAATTTAATACTTTTAGAGATTTCAAGAATATCCTTCCCCTTACTTATAAAGGGAGACCACTATCATATATTATCCACTCTTAATGTGACATTTGTTTATGAAAAAATTTTCCCAGATCCATTTATTACTACATTAATATGTACCACATTCCTTGTTTTGATTAAAAATCCTCCCTCGGATGGATTTATGTATAACCATAAAGTGGATATATAATGAAGATGTATAATTATTAACAATAATTTTATTTATTTCATTATTATAACTCTTTCAAATAATAATATATAAAGTTCAATGAATTAATAAAAAATTATATTTTTAATTGACATAGTTCCATATTTTTAAAGTAAATTATATAAGACAATTTCACTCTTGTTGTTATTTTGTACCATTGTACGTTATATCTTAATAGATTTAAAAGATGATTATGTTTCATCATCATTGTTAGTATAGCCACTATATATTATTATTATGATTACTATATATAGGTTTATGATAAATACATGGACATGGATAGAGGAAAAATGAACTAGACCGGAATGATCATACATAATAAAACCCATTTACAAGAGTTTTAAATGGAGATAACATTTATGAAATTTTCCAATGACCTTCCCCAATTTAGATTCAACAAATAAAGCATGAGAAAAAAATCATTATGTGAGAAGATCAAGATCATTGAGATCATGTCCCAAACCATGTTCATCCTACAACCCCAATAAAATATCTCTAAGAAAAACCTTACCCATAGGGTATTCACCTATGTAATTAAAGGGATATGTGTCTAGGCCAAAATAATATTATTTTTTCATTTTTATTTTTTTATTAAAATCAATATTATATAGATATAGTATTACATTATAATGATTAAAGAAAATATTTAATAAAAAATTTCTATTAACATGATAGAATATAAATTAAAATTTTAGGATATATTGAGTTTCAATAAGGATATTTTTTTATGATTTTAGGTATTTTTTAACTAACTAATTTTTAAATTTTTTTGTTGTTCGAATTTTATTTGATCAATGGGATAATTTAATTTTAGAAAGTAAATTTTTTTTATAATGGTAAAAAAATGTATTAATTACAATAAAATAATATTTTTTATTAAATTTGAATATCATATTTAAAAGTGTAAATTAATATGTTAAGATAATTGTTTTATAAAAAATTTTATTATTCTTTTGTAATTAGCATTTTGAAATTATCCAATGGTAATATTTTGATGTTTCTAGAGACAATATTTTTTGGGTTAATAAATAGATATTATTATAAATATATCGTACATATTATAACATCATAAGGACTTAATAAAGATATAATAGATTCTTCAAAGTATCGATTAAAAAAATATTATTTCCCCTTTATGATAACAAGCCTTTATGTTATTTTTTATAAATCCTTAAGGAATCCTCCAAAACGAATATGATATTTTATGGTTTCAAAATGATTATTTATAACCATAACTCAGTAACACATAACATGGGGTATTTTTTTGTTAATTTCAGTTCTTGTATTTATATAATAATGAAATACACTCCACTTTGTAAGGAAAATGAGAAAAAATCCTAGGATGGTTTATGTTAATGATGAAATTATAATATGGAGAACAAAACTGATGTTTATAAGTAAATAATGAATTCCCAAATATTTTTCTATAATAAACCACCTATCCTCCCACTTTTATTCACTCAAAACCCTAAGGTCATGATGTTAATCTAGCCTTACCTCCCTCAGTCCCTCATATAGTTCTCCCATGAACTTTATATGAATCACACTAGACATTATGATGCACCCACTTTAGGTTAGGGATCATCTCCATCTCCTCTATATTCAATAAACATATTTATGCAATATCATTAAATATATTATTGTTATTGTTTGGATATGATCATTCAAATCCTTCTTATATTCCATATGGTTTCCATGTGATTAGTGACACTATTTCGCCCTTATTAAGCCCTTATATGAATCATTACTAACTTTTATTATCCAATAGAAGTTATAACATTATTTCTCTTACCAGTTAATTATTTAGTGAATACCCGGGCCCACATCCACTCCTAGTTATTCTCGATGATGTACCTTTCCAACCTTTATTTGAAAAATACATGAATGCATCACACACTCGATAATTTTTTGATTAAAATTAATTAATGATATTAATATATTGTATGATCAAGGTGGAACACTTATGCATGTACATGATATGATTGTAATGGTTTTACTTGAATTATATATCCCTCCAATGCATTCTATAATTATATTGTATCATGAAATATTTTTAATATAACTAGTATTTTAACCTAATATATTATTTTACATTTTACGCCTTTTCATGTGGCATCTTTATTTATCCTTGACATATTAATATATCATGTTGTGTGTTATTTTCAAATTCTATATTTAGATGATGTTGTAATGATATATCGTTACTCATTAGACAATAATAGTATTAACATACCTTTTATTTCCCTTTAATATTCCTATTTAATCAAATGTATTACTTTCACTATATAATTATTTTAATATTTACATAGATGAAATTATTGTTCACCCCTTTATTATATGTATCCCCTAGTTACCAAATGTTGTTTTAGATTATCCATGGAATATAATAATTGTCTTCAGTTTTTTAAATAAAGGAGTTTTATTTATTTTCAAAGATGTCACTTTATCTATAGAATTACCAAAATACACTAGGGATCACTATCACCTAGTGATGTATTAATTTTTTCGTAATGTGAAAAATAATGCATTCATTTTAAAAAAATGTTAGTTTTCTTAGTTGGTATAAAAATAAAATAATGTTTTTTCAATGATTAAGATAAAAACACTATAGTGAAATCCATAAGGATATGATTAAATTTATAAATACACCCTCGAAATCATGTAATTTATTAGGTATGAAGATTCTATGAAAATACATAAGTTTTTTATACAAAAACTAGTTGTTGATATTAAATAGTTGTACATCAGTCTAATAAATCCAAAAGGCTGAATGTAGTTGGGCTCAATCATTGCTTTGTGTAAGAAAATGAACCTTTCTAAAAACCTTGTTTGACACTCCTATGTGATATTCTTTAGAGAATTTAGATGTTTATTATAATCTATTACGAGGGGAATAAAAATGGAAGAAAATTATAGTAGAAATTAGGAAATATATAAAATATATTAAAACAATGAAATTCATAAGGTAATGAAAAATTGTCATTTATGAGTTATGGAATCAATAATCAGGCTTTTTCCATTTATGTTTTTAAAAATTTTAAAAAATTTACCTACATTTTAAAAACTATATTAGTCAGTGGTTGAGAATCATAGAATCCAAGTTAACAACCAATGTGTTTGGAAATATGATGAGTTACCAATTAATATTTCCCACCCAATGTAACTAAGAGTCAATTACCTCCTAAAAATATTTTTGCAACTAACTGATGTTATCAACCAAAATAATACATAGATGAAGCACCTAGATCCCCCCATAAAAGATAGATTCATAATTGATTCATTTTATGTAAATTTTTACCAACATTTAGTGGGTATATATATCCCCTAAGCAAATAAAAAAGGATCAACTCCATTAAAAAGTACATTTTTAGCCATTAATGTTCTATGAATGATATGGTCATGCTAGGTTTCTATAATATCTAGGTATAATCCAATAAATAATAAATTTAGGTAAATATCTAAATCCATTGGAAGGGATCGATGTTATATAGACCATAGAATTTTGAAAAACTTTTCCTCATAGAAATTTCATACGAACTCTCTTACATAAAATTGGGAGGTATTTCCATGGACTTGAGAAACAATATGGAGAATCCATAATTGTGAATGATGAAAATTTTACAAGACATCTCGATAAAGCCTCATATTGTTAATCTCTCCCAAAATTAGTTTTTATGAATATTTTTTGGGATAAATACGAGAATAAAAAGAGATTCAAAAATTCATGACTTTAAAAAATAAGAATAAATTGCCCAATGGTACCTCAATTTTAAACAAAAAGAAATTATATAATCTCACAAGACGTATAGTTAAATATGTTATATGTTGATAATATACATTAATAAATAAAATTTGATTGAGAAAATTAATTCTCAGATAGATAGAAAGAATCCAACGTATCTAATTTATGGGAAAGAATTTTGAAAATTGATTGACGGGGAAAAGAAATTCACTATTTTCATAATGAAAGGATGCATGGAAAGTGGTTGTTGATGGGAGAATCCCTCCAATGTAATGGATGAATAAAATTCTCTATTCTACCCCCTATCCTTTTGTCTATTTTTATAACAATAAGGTTTAAGGACAATATTCAAATCAATTCACTCATCAATGGGTTGTCAATAAACCAATTATATCAATATCAAAGGGAAAAAGAGAATGGGAACGAGTATGCAACCAAAACTGCTATGTTGGATGCAGAAAATTATATGGCGACTGGTATTGTAGTTATTGTTTGATGGATAAATAATATAATATTTTATTATAGTTCTAGTAATTATTTAACATCATTCATGTTTAGTAGATATATTCAAACACCACATAAATATATTGATGTTATGTTATTAATGATTATAAAAATTATCCAATTACAACACCCCACGTATTTAAATAATCCCACATCCAAATACATTTGATGAATATCCCAAATAACCATGTGATTCTCACTTTAATTTAATTCGATGCTATCATGGTTGTGGTTTTTATTTAATAATATAAATCTAACAAAAATTAAAGAGAGAAGTTAATCACCATCTGTATCACTATTTTTCCTCAAATTCTATACAAGTACAATGAGGGGGAATAATATTCTATGGTATAATCATCTCAAGAATGGATACACATTCCATAAAACAATGTGATTATAAAACAAATAAATTCGGATAATGAAAATACTATCCATTATGGCATACCAATTGTAAGGGAAGACATAGAGTAGTTTCCAAAAGAATTGCAAGGACTTCCTCCAAGATGAGAGGTTGAGTTCTCAATTCATCGTACAGCTATATATTTTCCTATATCCAAGAATCCATATATAGTTACCACTATCTAACCGAAATAGTTGAAGAAGAAACTATAAGATAATTCCCAAAAAGGTTCATACACCAATGTTTTTCACCATGTCTTACATCATCATATTCAACATGGAGACATAAGGGTCAATATGACTATGAATTTACTAGAATGAGATCAATAAGACCATGATAATGAACATGTATCCTCTAACAAATATTGATGATTTTCTAGATTATCTACATCCGTCCTAGTATTTCCCAAAGGCGGATCTTTGTCCATGTTGTTATCGTGTAATTATAAGAAGTTGGATATCCCTAATATTGACTTTCACTCACGTTACATTCTATATTAATAAATATTGATGAAATTTGGTCTAATAAATAAACAATAAATTCTCATGGGATTGATTAATAGAATATTTATGGATTATCTCAATATATTTATTATAGTATTTAAGGATTATATTCTTAAATAATCTCAAATTAAGGTATAAAATTTGGAGAATTTGAATTTTAAAGTGGATACAATGATAAAAGAAAAGATATTTTAGATGTGTATTAAAAGTATATTTTGGCAGAGAATGTGAAATTACATGGGATTTTATTCACAATAAAAGGGGTATAGGGATTTTATTCATAATAAAAGAGATATATTATATTCATTAAACAATATAAAAAATTTAATGATGTTCAAGGCCATCGTCATAAAAAATCCAAATATTCGTTGGATTAGTTATGGAATATCATTGTTTTGTGTGAATATTCTCATGATTCCCAAGAAAACTGACCAATATAACATTGACGGGGGATGTTTGTCTATAATTTTTAATTAAAAGAAATCCTTTAATTTATGAAGAGACAAATTATTAAACATATACAAACACCACCCTTCAGTAATGTAATATTTTATTATATTATTTCATTTGAAAATGTATTATGAAATGTATAAGGCCCCAACCTTAAACCTAAATTAATCATGAGTTACTTCAAGAATACACGTTGAGGATTTTTTCAGCTTTAGTGTTTTAGAGAATTAGATCATAAAACATGCATTACATTCCACATTTAAACAAAGTGGTTACATAAAAGATAGTACTAATTTTTCCAATCAATGGAAAAATATTTAAAATAAAACATGGATTCTTTCTTGACACTTCCTTGACACTATCATCACATCATGTACCTTTCCCTTGACCTTTGAAAAACATTTCATAAACATGGGATGAGCATAAAAAGCTCAGTAAGGGATATAAAAGTACTAAATGAAAACATTAGTCCATGCATGAAATCATACTTTACTCATAAAACATAATCACATACCACATCAAATCATGAATATATTATAGAAATCATAAGACATAAAGTTAACTTGAGGCATTCATAACATTCTTACGTAGGGAGTAACCCTCTTTGTTACGTTTGGAATACCCATCACAATATATTCCCTAAATTTCTTCGGAGAAACCATAACGTTTATCTCCTTCGCATTACCCAATGCATTGTAGAGCTATATCTGGGTCACCCACCCTTAGTTTATCACGGAACCACTCGTCTTCATAAACAATGCCCAAGAACCATAACATAATTGTATCACATAAAAAATTCATAAAGGAAACATAACATTTCCACTTTTCAATCACAAGATATCAATACAACATATTGATATAAAAACATTATGAAATCATTTTCAATACCAAAATAAAATAAATATAAAACATGGTATTTATTTTTCATTCAAAAAAAGTTATGGATTGTAGAGGAAGCCGAAACTCAAATAATGGTCACGGTGGCGGAGAAGTCATTGTCACCACATACATATGACAAAAAAACATTCCCTTTTTCATTTAGTAAATTCTTCATATAAAAATATTCCTTTTGAATAAACGTAAAAGTCAATGGGGATTATACACCGTATAAAATAAAGTTGTGTATTAAACAAAATATGCATCAATGAAAGGATATTGAGAATAAGTCTCATACAAAGATCATTTTTTTAAATAAAATAGATCTATTATGTGTATTCACTATAATTACACATAAAGAAAGTAAAAATAAAATATAGGACATAATAATAACATAACATAATTTTAAAGTATGCGATTAACCCAAAGAACGGAAATTGGGTAAAAAAATTCCCTTATAAAACTTTGACAGCCTAACGGCGTCACTTCAAAATTCAGAAAATGAGTTGATGAGAGATAAAAAGGGTACCTAATAAAATTTACATCAATAAGGATATATAAAAAATTATCCCAACATTACAATATGTAAATTAAAATACCCAACAAAATAAATCATTAAAAAGAGGAGGGTGAAAGGTTTCCTTACCGACATGGGTATCTTTCGAAACATACACCCCATGAAAGAATGACAATACAACATTGATGTAAATAATAATAAAAGAAAGTATATTAAACAATGTGTAGAATAATGGGCAGTAAATATACCACTCAAAGTAAATGGTGGAAAATGTAGCATAAATCTCTCGGGAATAAAAGAGAGACAAAAAATCCCTTACGAAAACTCCGCAGCCTAATGGCGCCACTCAAAACTTCCAAAATGGATTGATGAGAGAAAATAGGGTCTCTCATCATATGAACATAAAAATTAAAGTAAGAGAAATATAAAATAACAACCCAGTCATAATAAAGATTAGCTTAAAAGTAATGACATAAAAGAGAGTACTTAAAAAGAAACAAAGGGGTATGATCCCTTAGGAAAATTTGGCAGCCTAACGGCGCCACTCAACACTTCCAAAATAGATTGATGAGAGAAAATAGGGTATCTAATCATATGAAGATAAATAGTATATTTATAGTAATATAAAAGAACATCCCAATCATATGAAAGATGAGCTTAAAAGGAATGACATAAAATAGTGTACTTAAAAAGAAAGAGATGGGTAGGATCCCTTAGGAAAATTCGGCAGCCTAACGGCACCACTCAAATCATCCAAAATGGATTGATGAGAGAAAATAGGGTCTATAATTATATGAACATAAAAATTACAGTAATAGTAATATAATAGAACATCCCAATCATAAGAAATATGAACTTAAAAGGAATGACATAAAAGAGTGTACTTAAAAAGAAAGAGAGGGGTATGATCCCTTACCTCGTATCCGACTTGACTCGATCATTCTTTAATATCCTGAATAATAAACATGAGTTAATTTATACTTGCTTAAGAACCATTTTCATTTTCATTATTCCTTTTATATCACTTATTACCATTTCATAAACACTATGTAATTATTTAAGTTAATAATGGTCATTTTAATGTTCATTGCTACTTGAGTCAAAAATAAACTCTTTATAATTACAAGTTTGTTCATTGGGTAAAATATCCATTATATCCAAAATTATATTTATTATTTATATATAATATATATAATATATATCCATTATATACATGAATTTATAATATTACATAACATTTAGAGGTAAGAAATGAAATGCACCATTCATAGAGACGGTAAGTCGTACGTACGCATGAACGCTACTTCCTTTTCTATTTCATATTTAATTGAATTAAAACATAATGATACATAATAGTATTATAATTACAGTATTTTATCATATATAATATCATTAAATATATCATTTATACGTATCACATTTGGTATTAACGAATCAATTCGCGTTGAGGGGGCAGTAGTCCGCACTTCCCAAAATGAAGATATCGCATTCACCCATAATTGAAACCATTAAAGTACTCAATAAATGAAAAATACAGAAGATTAAGGAAAAAATAAACATATCATATATCATATATAAATATATTTACATCTTTATGACCACCATTGAAGGTGTTAAATGAATATTGAACAATCATCGTTTTGTGAGGCAGAAATTCACCATCCACAGAAACAGTATGTTCTTAACCATTATATGTAGGTGTGTGTAAGTGTAGCTCTAATAATTCTTATAAAAACATAATAGTATATGTATTATACTTTTTATGTTACAAATAAATGAATACAAAGAGTTTAGGGGGTTGGAGAAGCAAAATAAATCAAAAGAGCACAAGTGAAGACGTTACATAAAAATCGGGTAACTCCCTTTGGCTTGAACCAAAAGGTCACATGAAGAGATTCCTGCATAAGGTAAGGCTTCTAGGATGTGGAGAGGGATGTGAAGAGGCAAAATTATCAGATATTGGCCGAGAAAATGCCATGAGAGGTGTGGGTAAGGTGGTAGAGGTGGGGGCTTTTTATAAGAGGAGAGGAGGGCACTCTTGGAAAGGTATAAAATGTTACTTTATTATCAAATGTGTTTCGTATTTTAAAGGTACCACATTATTTTATTTCAAAGATAAGGTGATAGGAGTTCTAAATACACCCATAAAATAGGTTTTTTACATGTTTATGTCTTATATTTTACATTATCTTTTCATTTTATTTAAATTGTTAAATAATGAGGTAATCGCTGCATCATCATGATGTCATAAATAATTTAATTTATGTAATATCTAAAAATTATAAAAAAAATAATATGATGTAGGAAATCTTTTTATATTTCCAATTACTATTTATAGTTAAAAATATGACTTGTAAAACCCCATGTGAATTTTTTTTTTAGTAAAACAATACATGTTTTTGTCATTTTAACTTTTACATTAAATAAAAAGCATAAATGTCATTATCTTACCCATGTTGCTTTATGGGGTCCCAAAAATAGACCCATGTGTTGTATTGGTCGACCATGAATCATCCAATAGGGTTAGGACAAGTTTCAAGATATTTTCATTTTATTATAATATCATTTTTACCTTAAATCACACTAATTACCTTTATCGCGATTAATAAAATTTAAAAGTTACTTTTCATAAAAAATTATTTTCATCCCATTGAACCACATTTTAGTAAATAATGAAAATCATTTATATTGGATTTTTGAAATTAAAATCACAGAAGTGGTAATGTTCTATTTAAACAAAAAATCAGTTTTTGTAACTACAACTTTGTGGTTCCACTATTCATAAAAAAATTAAGGTTTTTTAGAAAAATACCAAAAATTAATCCTAAGCTATATTTGATATTCCGAATTCAAAAATGATTTCTTTTTTACAAAATCCATAACATAGAAGTTTCATTAATTAATTTTATAATTAAATCTCGCTGTCAAATCAAATAGCGTGTTTTTAAGAAACAATATATATCAAAAGATTGACACTCGTTTATGTCCAATCTCAATTTGATATTAATTACAATGACCACCATTAGATTAAATGGTAAAAATATATTCTAATTTCACTTTGAAAAAAATTAAAAAGATTATCTAATCATATAAATTAATTAGATTAAAAAGAGTGTTTGAATTAAAACACAACATTTGTCACTATTCATTGAAAAATGAACTTTATTGGACAAATACCAAAAATTTACACAATGTATATTTTGATGTCCCGATTCTAAAGATGAATTTTATTTTGTAAAATATAACACATAAAATTGTCAAAAATAGGATTTAAAAGAGGTTCTCCATCAAAAGTCGATTAATCTACATTTTAAAGAATATTAGAATGTTTACGCTTAAAATTGGATTCATACGCATTTTTAATCCTCTAACATTAATTGTAAAAAGTAAAAATATTTGACAAACATATATAATCATTTTTTAGTTATTTCTGTTCATTCCCTCCATTACAACGACTTGGTGTTAACTACCATTTAAAATAAAAAAATTATATTATTAGAGTGCAACGTAAGATTTCAAAGGAACTCGTTGTGGCGTATTGTATAAGCCATAGAGCATAGCATTACCTTTAAATTAATATTAACATTTTATTCACAAATAGGGATAAATATAAAAATTTCATATTCTTTATTTACCTGGGGTGTTACATCTTTCCCCCCTTTAGGGAATTGCGTCCTCACAATTTTAAAATTGAGCTCGGAAACACCATTGAAAGTCCCACATCGGAATCAGAGTTGGTAAAACAATTGCTTTAAAAGAAAGAAAGAGAAGTACATAGGTCACCCGAGTTAACCCATACTATGATTCCATGTAGAAAAAAATGGATATAGAAGAAAAATAAAAGGGTTATGTTCTGAGGGAGATTGATAGATAACATGTTTAGGAGAAAGATAATCATAAGAAAATCACAAACTTGTGGTGGGTTAAACGGTATTCGATTCCCCAGTAGGAAAAGTTAATAGACAACATTTTGGTTTTAAGATACTTTTCATTGAGGAATTTATTTTTGATCTTAAGGAAACATACTTACTTGTCATATTGACTTTCAACTTTTACTAGATTTCTTACACAAACTCATACTTTCTCCAAAAGATGAGTATTTTGGACAACTTTTTCGCATTAAGAGTACTATAATCAACTTCATGGGAATCACCTAATCCACAATAGAGAACTATATATTTCCCATGTCTTTAGACCTTAACCAAAACCAAAAAAATGTTAGTACAAGATCAGATAATACCCAAAAAACATAATCCTTTATAAAAAGAAAAACTAATCTTAATCTCCAAAACTTGTCAAACAATACCCAAAGTTCAATAAAGACCATTCAATAAACATCTACACCTAAAATTCTTCAAAGTAATCAAAACTAATATTGAAACCCAAATCTCTGAAAGATTTAATCACATATTCTTCCAAGGTAAATCTTAACATTTATCTCCAAATAACTTCAGTTACTCTTAAAGTATCATATTGAAAAGTAATTAACCTAATCACATATCCTCCATGATAGGTTAATCATTTTCATTGATAACACAAAATCATATAAGTCCATAATAAAAACACAGATTCTTCCAAAATAAAATTCCATCATTTCTCCTCAATTGAAATCTCAAATCATTCTATTTTCTATAGGCATATATTGTTTCCATGAAATAGAGAACATAATCCAAAATAATAGTTATTACGTGATCACAAAATCATTTTCCCATACTAAGGATATCCATTTGATAAAACATAAGTTCCCAAAATAAACTTCTTCTTGATCCATAAAATCATTTAACCAAACAGAATAAGTCATACTAAATAGGGACTTCACGTAGGCTAGTGGTAGGGTATGAACCCTTGTTGCCCTTCGGTTGTGGGTTCAATTCACGTGGCATTGCTGAACCCGATGGGTTTTCACACATATTATAGGTTTTTTTATAAATATCAAAAATAAACCTAACATGTTTTAACCATAATGGTTTCCTTATACCACTCATTTTCATCCAAATTAATTATGATCCCAACATCTTATTTCTTGAAGTCTTACATCACCATTATAAGATAAAATAAATCCATCCCCAAAATGAAGATCATCATACCTTCATCATGGTGTCCATTAGGTTTGATCTTCATATTGTTCACATAGTTATAATGTCCATGCATCGCAATAATGATTTAGACACCCTTCAAAATCATTGGCTTCCTCCATCCCAATACAACTTGTACAACATGGGTCATATGGGTGTTCAAAGAATAAAAAAGTTTTTAAAATAATCATGTATGACATATAATTTCAAAACATCTGATAATACATGATTTCTATAAAATAGATGGGCCGAAATTGCGTTAAAAATTTCAATTAATGGTCTATTTAAAATAACAAAGGTATGTGCTGAGAGACTATATTTTAATAGAAAATATAAATAGGTTGCACATGGGTCTCCATCTTCAGCACTATTTTTTAAATCATAATATGCCTCAAAATATTGTGATAAGGTAAAATATCTGAAAATTCCTTGATAATATTTACCTTTCTTGAAAATATGGGAATATTGTGTAAATATGATTTTATTAAATACAACCCATGATCCACGATGATATCGAGGTATAGTGGAGGTGTTTGATATCTCAAACAACTGCTTCCCAGTGAGTTATATGCTAGAAAAAGTTTCACAATCATCTGAACATGACTTTGCAATAATTATTGCAAGCATGTCATCAGGAAGAGATAAGAATGTCTTTTC
Organism: Viscum album; assembly: GCA_963277665.1. Classification (NCBI taxonomy): domain Eukaryota; kingdom Viridiplantae; phylum Streptophyta; class Magnoliopsida; order Santalales; family Viscaceae; genus Viscum; species Viscum album. Next base: position 676,811,958 of record OY728126.1, on the reverse strand, counting down.
AGATCCTCCTCCTCCCATTTGTAACTGATTTTCCTTGATCGGAAAAAGAAAGAAAACAAGGATATAACTGAAATAATAGACCGAGGGAATAACCATGTTTTTAACGAAAACTTCTAATCCCTAAAGTTGTCTAAAACGACCTTTGATAACAACTATAAGGCCCCAACCTTAAACCTTACTTAATCTTGAGTTACTTCAAGAATACACGTTGAGGATATTTTCAAGTTTAGATTTTTAGAGAATTAGATCATAAAACATGCATTACATTCCACATTTAAACAAAGTGGTTACATAAAATATAGTACTCATTTTTCCTATCAATGGAAATATATTTAAAATAAAACATGGATTCTTTATTGACACTTCCTTGACACTATCATCACACCATGTACCTTTCCCTTGACCTGTGAAAAACAATTCAAAAACATGGGATGAGCATAAAAACCTCAGTAAGGGATATAAAGGTACGAAATGAAAACATTAGTCCATGCATGAAATCATACATTACTCATAAAACATAATCACATACTTCATCAAATCATGAATAAATCATAGAAATCATAAGACATAAAGGTAACTTGAGACAATCATAACATTCTTACGCATGGAGTAACCCTCTTGGTTAAGTTTGGAATACCTATCACAGTGTATTCCATAAATCTCTTTGGAGAAACCTTAACGTTTAACTCCTTCGCGTTACCCAATGCATTGTAGATCTATATCGGGCTCACCTGCCCTTAGTTTATCATGGAACCACCCGTCTTCATAAACAATTCCCAAGAACCATAACATAATCGTATCACATAAATCATCCATAAAGGAAACATAACATTTCCCCTTTTCAGTCACATGATATAAATACAACACATTGATATAAAAAAATTATGAAAACATTTTTCAATACCAAAATAAAAGAAAAGTAAAACATGGTATTTATTTTTCATTGAAAAAATGTTTTGTCTTGTAGAGGAAGCCGAAACACAAATAATGGTCACGGTGGCGGAGAAGTCCTTGTCGTCGCATACATACAAAAAAAAGAAACATTCCCTTTTTTCATTTATTAAACACTTCATATAAAAAGATTCCTTTTGAATAAACGTAAATGTCAAAGGGGTTTATACACTGTATAAAAGAAAGTTGTGTATAATACAAAATATGCCTCAATGAAAGGAGATTGAGACGAAGTCCCATAAAAAGATCAATTTTTTAAATAAAATAGATCTATTATGTTTATTCACTATAATTACACATAATTAAAGTACAAATTCAATATAGGACATAATAATATCATGAAATAATTTGAAAGTATGATATTAACCCAAAGAACAGAAATTGGGTTAAGAAGTTCCCTTACAAAAATTTGGCAGCCTAACAGCGTCACTTCAAAATTCAAAAAATGAGTTTATGAGAGATAAAAATGGTATCTCATAAAATTTACATCAATACGTATATAGAAGAACATATCCAAACATTACAATATGAAAATTAAAAGACCCAAAAAAATAAGTCTTTAAAAACAGGAGGGTTGAAAGGTTCCCTTACCGACTTGTGTATCTTTCGAAACATACACCCCATGAAAGAAGGACAATAAAACATTGATGTAAATAATCATAAACGAAATTATATTACACAAAGAGTAGAATAATGGGCAGTACATATACCACTCAAAGGAAATGGTGGAAAATGTAGCATAAATATCTCTAAAATAAAAGTGAGATGAAAAATCCCATACAAAAACTCGGCAACCTAACGACGCCACTTAAAACATCCAAAAATGGATTGATGAGATAAAATAGGGTCTTTCATCATATTAAAATAAAATTTAAAGACTGATTAATATAAAATAAAATCCCCCAACATAACAAAGAGGATCCTAAAAGAAGTGACATAATGGAGAGTACTTAAAAAGAAAGAGAGATGTTGGATCTCTTACGAAAATTCGGCAGCCTAACGGCGCCACTCAAAACTTCCAAAATGGATTTATGAGAGAAAATAGAGTCCCTCATCATATGAACATAAAAATTACAGTAATATTAATATAAAATAACATCCCAATCATATGAATGATTACCTTAAAAGGAATGACATAAAAGAGTGTACTTAAAAAGAAAGAGAGGGGTATGATCCCTTAGAAAAATTTGGCAGCCAAACGGCGCCACTCAAAACTTCCAAAATGGATTGATAAGAGTAAATAGGGTCTCTCCTTATATGAACATAAAAAGTACAGTAAGGGTAATTTAAAAGAACATCCCAATCATAAGAAATATGAGCTTAAAAGGAATGACATAAAAGAGTGTACTTAAAGAGAAATAGAGGGGTAGGATCCATTACTTCGTATCCGACTTGACTCGATCATTCTTTAATCTCCTGAATAATAAAACTAAGTTAATTTATACTTTCTTAAGAACCCTTTTCAAGTTCATTATTACTTTTATATCACTTATTACCATGTCATGATCACTATGTAATTATTTAAGTTAATAACAGTCGTTTTAACGATCATTGATACTTGAGTCAAAAATAAACTCTTTGTAATTACATGTTTGTTCATGGGGTAAAATATCCATTATATCCAGAATTATATTCATTATTTAGATATCATATATATCATATATATCCATTATATACATTCATTTATAATATTACATAACATTTAGAGGTAAGAAATGAAATGCACCGTTCATGAAGATTGTAAGCTGTACGTACGTATGAACCCTACTTCCATTTCTCTTTCATATTTAATGGAATTAAAACATAATGATAAATAATAGTATTATAATTCCAGTATGGTATCATATATAATATCATTAAATCTATCCTTTCTACATACCAAATATGGTATTAATGAATCAAATCACTTTGAGGGGGCGGTAATCCGCACTTCCAAAAATGATGATATGGCGTTTACCCATAATGGAAACCATAAAGGTATGCCATAAATGAAAAATACAGAATCTTAAGGAAAAATAAACTTATTATATATCATATATAAATATAGTGACATCTTAATGTCCACCTTTTAAGGTGTTAAATGAATATTGAACAATCATCGTTTCGTGAGGCAGAAATTCACCATCCACAGAAACAGTATATTCTTTAACCATTAGATGTAGGTGTGTGTAAGTGTAGCTCGAATAATTTTTATAAAGACATCCTAGTATATGGAAGATAATGGTTTTGTTACAAAATAAATGAATAAAAAGAGTTTATGGGGTTGGAGAAGCAAAATAAACAAAAGAGCACAAGTGAATACGTTACCTTAAAATCGGGTAACTCCCTTTGGTTTGAACCAAAATGGCTTCTTGAAGAGCTTCCTGACTAAGTTAAGGCTTATAGGATGTGGAGAGGGATGTGTAGAGGAAAAATTATTATACCATGGCCGAGACAATGGCTTTAGAGGTGTGGGTATGGTGGTAGAGGTGGGGGCCTTTTATAAGAGGAGAAGAGGGCACTCTTGGAAAGGTATAAAATGTTACTTTATTTTCAAATGTGTTTCGGATTTTAAAGGACCAAAATTGATGTATTTTGAGGATATGGTGATAAGATTTCTAAATACACCCATACAATAGGTTTTTGACATGACTAGGTCTTATATTTTACATTATATTTTCATTTTATTTAAATCGTTAAATAATGAGGTAATCGCTGCATCAGCATGATGTCATAAATAATTTAATTTATTTAATGTCTAAAAATTATAAAAAAAATACTATGATGTAGGAATAATTTTTATATTTCCAATGAATATTTATAGTCAAAAATATGACTTGTAAAACCCCATGTAAAAATTGTTTTAGTAAAACAATACTTGTTTGTGTCATTTTTACTTTTACTTTAAATAAAAGGCATAAATGTCATTATCTTATCCAAGTGGCTCCATGGGGTCACAAAAATGGACCCATGGGTTTTCTTGGTCGACCATGACTCATACGATAGGGTTAGGACAAGTGTCAAGATATTTTCATTTTATTATAATACATTTTTACCTTAAATCACACTAATTACCATTAATCGTGATTATTAAAACTTAAAAGTTACTTTTCATCAAAAATTATTTTCATCCCATTGAACCAAATTTTACTTAATAATGAAAATCATTTATATTGTTTTTTTGATTTCAAATCACAGAAGTGTTAAAGTTCCATTTAAATGATAAATCAGTTTTTGTAACTACCACTTTTTGGTTTCACTATTCATCAAAAATTAAGGTTTTTCATAAAAATAGCACAAATTAAACCTAAGCTATATTTGATATTCCGAATTAAAAAATGATTTCTTTTTTAATAAATTCATAAAATAGAAGTTTCATTAATTAATTTTATAATTAAATCCTGTGGTCAAATCAAATAGCGTGTTTTTAAGAAACAATATCTATCAAAAGATTGACAATCGTTTATGTCCAATCTCAAAGTGGTATTAATTCCAATGACCACCATTAGATTAAATGGTAAAAATATATTGTAATTTCACTTTTAAACCAATTCAAAAGATAATCTAATCATATAAATAAATAATATTAAAAAGAGGGTTTGAATTAAAATACAACATTTTTCACTATTCATTAAAAAATGAACTTTATTGGACAAATATAAAAAATTTACCCAAAGTAAATTTTGATGTCCCGATTCTAAAGAAGAATTTTATTGTGTCAAATACAACATATAAAATTGTCAAAAAGTGGATTTAAAAGAGGATCGCTATCAAAAGTCGCTTAATCAACTTTTTAAAGAATATTAGAATGTTTACGCTTAAAATTAGATTCATTCGCATTTTTAATCCTCTAACATATATTGTAAAAAGTAAAAATATTTCACAAAAATATATAATCATTTATTAGTTAGTTCTTTTAATTCCCACCATTACAACAACTAGGTGTTAACTACCATTTAAAATAAAATTATTTTATTATTATAGTGCAACGTAAGATTTCAAAGGAACTTGTTGTTGCGTATTGGGTAATCCATCGAGCATAGCGTTCCCTTTAAATTAATATTAACATTTTATTCAAAAATAGGGATAAATATAAAAATTTCATATTCTTTATTTACCTAGGGTGTTACAAAATGTATGCATGTATAATGATATAGTGATAGCCTATATCCCACACAAATTTAAGATCCAATATAAGAAAAACCCAACCCATGATCCAAAAATTGGCTATAGTGATCTATTAACTGAATATTTCGAAATATTATCTTTATAGGGAGAAGTTTGATTTATATAAGTATCAAAAATTCAAAAATATTTTATTCCCAAAAAATATTGCTCAATATGTACCCAAGAAGGTTATTATAGATGATCATGGATTATTATTGTTCAGTCTATTACAATATTGGGAAATAAAACTAATTGTAAGATTCTATAATTAGAAAAGATCCCAAAACTCTATCCATGAAGATTTTATTATGGTATTTAATATTAAATGAAATTAACATATTCAAATGGATATAATAAATGAATATTCATCATACCTTTCTTAAATAATTACTCAACCACACATTCATGAGAGGCTCATGGAGGAACATAAATATGATGAGTTTTTATAGTTGAATTTACAGAATATTATATTATTTAACAATTATAATGATAATGTTATTGTGTTTGGATCCCATATACGCGTCTCATTCAATCCAAAGTCAATAAGAGAATTCTTGGATGATGTGCATTGATCATCCTTCTATATTCATCCTAGAAACACTATAGTGTATTGTGTTATAATGTAAAATTTACGGTGTGATAATGTGAAGATATAGATTGTAGAATTTGTATCTTCATTCTAAAGACTCCTAAAATTAATGGAAGAAATAAACAATTCATAAGTTATGATGCATACATCAACCATAATAGTGTGAAAACAATAAAAAACAAACATGGATTTAATTATATGACTTCATAGGACACGAAAATGAAGTAATTAAATCTCATTATCAGTTGATTGACATAACAAGTAAGCGGATTTTATTGATTTCAATGATTAATTACTCTTAGAAAAAACCATTATGGTATAAATAATTGAAATTATATGATTAAATGGTGTTAAAGTGTATTTTATCTGATAATTATAAGAGGTTTACCATGATGTTTTTGAAAATACTTCAACATGTGTTGGATACAAGAAAATATTCCTTAGCACTATCTATCTCCCCGAAATGGATGACTAGTTTGAATAACCAAACCATACTATAGAGTATATATTGTGATCTTATTAGATGGATAGACAATAATATATATATAAACACATTACCCATGTAAGGTTCTCATATAATAATAGTTCCAACTATATCTTTCAAATTGAACAAAATAAATCTCTATATGAGGGGATGTGTCAAAAGCTAACTTGCTTGTAGGAATTTTTAGAGAGGAATATTATGTGACCTGATGTTCTCAAAAATATGATAGGGAAGGATCAAACTATTAATATCTATATGAAAACCACTCAAATTAAACATAGATATATATTTACATTCATCAATGAGAAATAGTGTTTGTGGTTGAAGATAATGTGTTATTCCAATATATCTTTAGAATAATGTAATGATATTAGAAATTATAGTCCATGGAACATAGACCCATTAGAGATCCTTGATCACATTAGATTAGTGTCCCATTAACTAGAACTCCAACCTTCCCATTAAAAATTATAAGATGTGTTCCATTTATCCATCCTAAGGACGTATATACCAAACATCTGACATTTACTAAATACCTTTGTGGTATCTTTGCAAAATGATATTTCATTTGTGAAACTGGTTTAGAATATCTTTTATCATTGAAAATTTTTATAAAAAACATGAATATTTACCTATTGAAAGTGTTATGGGTAACTAGATGTTTTATGAAGTGACTCATGAACCATAAGAGGTTATGAAATAAAGGTGAACTAGTAAATTTTATTGCATAGATGAATTTATTGGGGGAAATGTTTTCAAGGGGGGAGGGTTAATGTAACATACTGAATATTTATAAAGGAAATAACCTTTTTAAATGATTGTATTACTTTTTATGAAATGATATTATAGAAATAACATAAACAACTTTGGTTAATTTGTATCATTCAAAGTTATATCATTACATATTTAAAAGTCCATCGAGATTCAAAACTATTTGTAGTATAGACATTATAAAATAATAGTATGATTATTATATAAATATGTTTCTGAAATATTCAATAGACATAGATAAAAGAAGTAATGTCCTATAAAAGTGGATCATAACATCTGATGATCATTTATCAATTCTTTTGAGGGACATAACATCACTGGGATTTACCCATAACCAATACCAAGAAGAGATTAATCATATAAATAATGATAAATTCCATTTAGAGGATATTTTCGAGGTCACCAAGATTATAACCCAAAACATGTTTGTTTATCCATTAAAATAAAATCATACCATTACAAACATTATCAATAAGGAATTTAATTGGGTAAAAACTTGATATATATCTATAACATAACTATTATAATTTTATTTTTTTACAGAAATAATTATTTTTTAAATCATTTATAACATTATAATTTATAAATTAAAATATTTCTAAAAATTATATTTTCATACTATGAATCAAAAATTATATTTTTAAGAAATATATAGTATTAATCATTATACTCAATTTTATGAATTCAATAGTTTTGGAAATAAATTTTATTTTATTCAAATATTGTAACAAAATTATATTTTTTAATACATGTGATAAAATAAATTTTTTATGCCAAATGTAATTTTTATAAGATTCAGAAAACTATTATTATTATGAAAATAATATAAATAAATAAATGGGTATTTCTATATTAAATTATAAAAAATTATATTTTGAAATAAAATGTATGATGTAAATATTATATCAGTAATCCTCACATCGAAATAAGGTAGTAGTGAATTTTTTATAATTTTCAAAGTCATTTTATTCTCTGGATAAAAATTAAATTTGGAATCAATATACATTATGTATTATGACGTCATAAGACTCAAAAGTTATGTAATATATTAAATAAATGGTATCCATGATGCCAATCATTTTTTCACATTAAAATAATTTCAATATTATTTGATTAACTTTATAAGTCATTAATGCATCGTCTAAAACCTATATTATATTTTTTGGGGTTAAAATTAGTTCATTGTAAACATGATTCACTTCAACATCCACAAAATTCTATTTTAATGAGTTTTTTATTTTCCATATAAATTAAAAAAATCCAATAGACTTGGGGTCGAATTTAAATTACCCATGTATTCAAATTGGATTTAGAATATGATGAATCCATATGTGTCCTTAAGAGACATTCCCAAGATACCAAATTTGGTATATAAATGCTAAAGTGTTGCAAATGGATGTGGGGGTGATTTACCATTTTGTATAAAGAAATTAACATATCCAACCATAAAAAACATCACACTAAATGATGCATAAATAAATGAAAGAATACTCAAACATTTCATTTTTAACAAAATTATGCCAAAGTGTACTAGAATGGAAGAAAAAGAAACTATCAAAATAAACAGTTGAATGAAATCCAAATAATCAATGACCTTTACTAGACTCCAAACATCATATGCTCAGTGCTATACATCCTCTATACAACCGATGTATCACGAGGTGGGGATATAAACATGTGATACATTATAATTTCCCATGTCCTGGAAGATAGCATCTACAAAAGAACAATGTTCCAAAGTAGGGGTGAGAATAAAACCAAATAGTATTTCCCAAATGACATCCCTACTCATGCCACTAGGTTTGAAAGGTTGAAAACATTTATATAAAATAGTTTATATAATAAAAATTCCAATATAATTTATAAGTAAATATAAAAAAATTCCAAAACTATTTTTCACTAAATAAAAAACGATCAATTTTCAACCTATTTTCCATCAAGTCGTATATTTATAAAATCAACCGCTAGATGGTTAAAAACGTTTCAGAATATTTTTTTGGCATCACTATTCTATGGTTCAGAACACACACACCCATGTTTACTTCATATAATTGTTCCATACTAATGAGCGGTCTCTCTTCCAATTATCTTGTGTCCTCCTGACACATGCCCCCAATATACGATCAAGAACATTGTAACATAGTGGTAAACATCACATATGTAGGGACATGTAGAACATGAACTCACACAACCCATTTTATGAAAAAAAAAATTGATATAACCATTTGAAACCATTTCAAAAAAATTGTACTCTATTTGAATTCCAATTAAAAAACCAATTTCAAAGAAACCATTTAATTTCAACAAAAAATTAACATTTCATGAAAATATGTGACTTAAATCATGTTCCACAATTTTATAAAAATATCAATTTTAAAATAAATATTTTAAAAGGAAGAAAAAAGTATTTTATACAAAATACAAAATATTCTAGATATCCACAATTTTCCATACATTCACCAAAAAAGGTTTCTCAAAATTAATAAATATCCAATTCAATTTCAATTCATCCCAAGGAAATTAATTTGAAATCATTCCCATCTGTTCTATAAAAATGATTTTAGATTGAAACCAGTTACCCCCATATTTTTTTATGAAAACCAAAAACCGATGAAGAATTCTCAAGAAGGCGAGGGCCATTATTCCTGTAAACACCTTAGATCTCGTCTCTCAGAAAGATAAAGACAAAATCTCAACTTATTTTTAATCCATACTCATATGTGTACCCATTATAAGTGTAGATCTGTGAAAGAAATAATAGAGGTGAAGTAAAACTATATAAATCTATGATAACATGGCAAGAACATAAAGAATTCCAATGACCGCAAGAATCATGCATGAATATGCAAAATGATAGATCCTGATTGTCTCCAAAATGATTTGGATATTTTCTCCTACCTTAAACGGAGAGGGATTTTGAATTAGGGATGTATATGAACAGAAATAAATAGTGATGTAAAAATTGATGGAGATCATATTTGTTAAGTATCTAGATTTGATATGTGCACAGTTAGACCGCATGGTTAGACAAACCATGTGTGAACCATGCATTAGATACTACCTTATGAAACCCTTTCATGATCTCCTCTTACAGTCTCCCTAAACATACATACGTTTTGTAGAATCTTATATCCCAAAATTGCTAGTGTGCATAGTTTCTCATGGGATTTCCCCATAGTTTGGATAAATCATGCATAGACCGTACAACCCTCCTTTAGCTGCAAAAAATGTTGACAATTCATCCAAATATCCCAAAATTGAACCTTAATCATTATAACCAAAAAATAATAATTAATGGGTTATTTATTAGAAAACAATTGTACTAAAATCCACCCACCACTGATCATCCCATCCTCAGAATCTATAAAATTCAAATTGCACTAAAAGTGTTCTTTAAAATTTATTTTTTATTTCTTTATCATGTTCCTATGTCTCTTATGGAATATTACCATGTTTCCATAAAACCCTAACTAGACCAATTATTTTTTCATTACAAACTATCTCTTACCTATCCACATTATGCATCAGGATATGTACCAATGAAGAATATGTATCGAGGTTAACGTGATCCCATCTAATCCCATTTTCAAGATCACGATGATACTATTTCCAATAAAATATGTAGAACACATTATCCACAACACTTAATTAGGGAGGAAATTTGAATCGTTATGTCACCTCTCTAACCAATTTCATTGTCTCATAAGGGACAATATATCGAGGAGATAACATTGCATACATCCAAAAACTACTATGTAAATGCCTTGGATAAATCTCTAAGAACACATAATCACTCACCCTAAAGAGAAATGGTCTTTGAAGGTAATCCATATATTATTTATAATGACTCTTACCTGCCTCTATCTTCTTCTTGATCACATAAATATTCTCTATTCTATTTGGAAAAAGTCCAGGCCCGACTAGTGATGTCTCAGTAGATTCCACCAAAAAAAGTGAAGAACGATATGGAATCCCATACAAATCATCAAAATGGGCCATATGTATCAAGGCCTAATAGCTATTATTATATGATAACAACACTAATGTAATATACTCCTCCCATGGTTCACAAAAATAGAATCCCACAACATGTCTTCCGATGATTGTATCATTCATTCAGGCTACTCATCCATCTGAGGATGATACACCATAATCATAGTCCACTGAGTCCCATGGTATTTCAATATGGGTTTCAGAAACCAGCCATGATCCTCTAATCAATACATGACATGATTAAAATGGGTACACGATGTATCTTTACCATTTCATGGATAATGATGTTAGACAGAACCCATAATATATATGTTTTTGTAATCGGGGTGAAATGGGATAAAATGTAAGACGGCCCAATATGACCCATATGGAATTGTGTTTCTGAACTATTTTTGGGAGACCTATAAAAAATCCATCGTTATATGCTCTAATTTCCACATTGGAATGGGTAAAAACTGCAACATTATTTTTGATCGTTGATGTTATGCCTTAACATGATTACATGTTAAGCACCTTGAAATGAACTCAACCACCTTGAGTTTTTTATGTTGCTCCACCAAAACTACTCATTCAACATCTTATACATTTTTTATATACCCAATTTTAAAACCAATATCCAATGGTGGTAAACATGAAGGAGTTGTTCCTGAGAATACATAAGTACAATCATCTGTTCAATGAACCACAAAACTGAACTCCCATTAGGATTCCAGCCCCCAATGGTCTCCCCACCATTGAGTTTTTAACACATAACCAGGAATTCTGAATTAGATGGTTCTGTCTCTTTAAACATCATTATCAAATCAGAAACCAAATATACTAAAAAGAAAACTACAAAACAACCCATTTTTCACATTCCATGTTTATGTTGTATATGAATGAAAAAAACTACCATTCATTAAAATATTTATTTTCAAACATAGTGCATGACTTTATTCTTAATGCATTGACCATTGAATTTCATTTTCCAATTTTATGCATCAATTCAATGTTAAACATCTAATGATACACTAACAATCTCCTTTAACTTAGATTCAAATTCCATTGTTAGAAAATATGCATCATGCTACTAAGATCTGTAAACACATTAAATTTCTCACCAAATAGATAATGAATCAATGACTTTAAATCAAAAACTACTACTGCTAACTCCAAATGATGTGTTGGGTTGTTTATCTCATACATTGTAAACTACCTTGAACCCTAAGAAACCAAATGGTCTACTTGCATAATTACACAGTCAAACCCCAATCTCAAAGCATCACAGTTCACCATGTTCCCCTATCCTAATTCTAGAAATATTACGATAGATGCTGATGTAAGTCAAAATTTGAGCTCCAGAAAAGACTTGTGGCATTCTTTAAATAATAAGAATAGAGATTTATTCTTTTTTAAAGTTATCATAGGTGAATCATGGAATGATATGTCAAAAACAATGTTTTGGTAATAACCCAATAGACCATGAAATCATCGTAGCTCAAAAACATTCTTCAGTGGTTTCCAAGATATAATAACTTATATCTTTTCTGGGTCATCCAAAACACCGTTTTCAAAAATTATGTTTCAATGAAAGCATACCTCTATTTTCCAAAAATAAGACTTCAATAATTTGGGATAAAACTGATGACGTCTCATGATTTCCAACAATATCAGCAAGTGTTAACGATGTTGATATTTTGTCATTGATTATAACAATATATCATCAAAAAACACCACAACAGTAGAATCTACTTATCTCTAAAATATTTGATTCATCAATTCTATAGAGACCTCTTGTGAATTATTAAGAATGAATGGTATGAAAACATATTTGTAGTGTCCATACCTACTTCTGAATGTTGTATTCATAATAACTTCTTTCCGAACTCACAATTGATTATATACCAATTTAATATCAATCATATTGAACCATTGAGATCATCATAAATGATCATATATATCATCAATTCATAGAAGTGGATACCAATTATTTATTGAAACATAGTTAATATTGTAGTAATGCACAAATAGTCTTAGAGTTCAAACTTCTTTCTTCATGAATGAGTATGTCGTTTCTAAAGGATATGTACTGGGTTAAATATTAACTTTTCTTTCTAGCTCTTTCAACTAAACCTTCAGTTACTTTAATTTAGTTGGTTCCATCCTATATGATGGAGGGAAATAGGACTACTACCTAGATGGAAATCTATTATAAACATCACATAATTAATTTGTGGTTATTGAGAGAAGTTTTTTGGTATGACATCTAGAAATTGATCCACAACTGCTGGAAAACTGATGACATCAATCTCTTTTATCAATTCTAATGTCAATGCCAAAAACATGTAATAGGTCATTACCACAGTTGGTCCTAAAAAAACCAGTTGCTTCTATCCTTAAAACCCTTTATCCTTTAATGATATTATTAATACAGTCCTCCATTTTGAAACTAACTATTCTTCTATAACATTTGATGTGAGCCTTAAAAATTATTAACAAATACATACCCATGATTGCGTCAAAGACATCCACCTCTAATAAAATGAATTCAGACTCTATCATAGAACCATAATCCATTATAGAACATGATCTACGCTGAAAGGCTCAACATTCTCTATCACTGAGATGGGTTGGATGGTTTAATACAGAATGAACTATCTAATGTTTTGACCATGATAAATGATGAGTACAAGAAGTAATGAAGAAATGTGATTCACCAGTATCAAACAACACATGTATAAGGGTATAATTGAAATGAATGATACCTCTCCACATAGATGGTATATCCTAATCATCTACAATCATCTGCTCAGATCCTAAAAACTGCTTCTTCAATGTCTTTGTCTTATTGTTGGTTTGCTACGATTTCCTTTGATGATGAGTTATGTCATTCCTAGAATCACCCTGGCTTTCTATGTTCTTTGGGAAATAATTTACTTTTCTACTCTCTCCTCTTTAAATCATATGCCTCACATGATACCTGAGAAGTGTCCTTAACACTCAATGTGGGAGCAATGCAACATAACATCTTAAGATGCCCCATCTAATTGAAATTATGGAATGATATTGATGGTTTGATACAATACTATTTGATGTGACTCAATTAACCACATTTAAAATATCCAAGAATTATCTGGGGTCATGGAGGAAGGTTAATTTCTATTGAGCTCTGATTCTGATATGTTCCACTTCATTGATAATTAGTTATCCTCTTCCTCTTACTCATTGTGCTAGAGATTGTAGCTCATCTTGTAAAGACACCAATACTTCTTCCACTTGTATTTTCACTAATGAAAGATATCTTAAACTGATTATCTGGTTGTAGTCCAAACACAATGTTTTGAAAAGGCTATGTAATGCTTTATACCCACTTTTGGATCACATGTGGCTCAGGTGTAATCACATTCTCAATGGCATCTTCAGACTGATTTCTATGATGCCTACCATGTTCTATAATCAAAACCAACAAAAACTCTATATGTCTCACTCTCTAGAAAATGATTTCATATCATTTCAAATTATTTCACATTAACAGTCACAAAAAATCTGTCTAAAATAGTAAATTTTCCCTGTTTAATAATTTTGGAAAAATATATTTCTTTCTTTTGAAAATCAACACATTCTCAAAATACACCCACAATACCCTTCTAAAAGTGTTTAATTGGAAAACAATTTTAAAGCCTTTTTCAAAAACATAAAGCTTTGTAAAAAGTGATAAATCATTAATATAGATGAAATATAAAATCCTAGTTATAATTCATTCCTTTTTAATGTATGTCTTGATAATATCATTGGCTAAAACTATGACAATCAGATTTCAAGATCCTACAAGTGCCTTCGAAACACTTATGTACCCAACTCCCTATTAACCCAATGTTCAAAATAAAAAGGTTGGATACATATTTCAATGCTTTACATTTCATGTCCTGAAAAACCAACTCCTTTCTAAGATGAAAACACAAGGAAAAAATGGGAAAAAATTCCAACACTGACACAAAGAAAACTAATGACTACCTATTCCAATGTGAAAGGACCATGTTGATACCATTTGAAATGACACATGTATTCTCACTGGCTTGAGAGTTCCATGAATCATTACAAGGACGTAAGATAAATCCCCATCATGCCAATGGTAGTAAAAAACGCCTAAGGCTTCAAAATGAAAATGGGTGATGATTTACCATTTTTTAATAAAACCACTAACTCATCCAACTATAAAAACACTACTCACTAAATGATGCATGAATAAATGATAGACTACTCAAGCACTTAATTTATAACAAAATCAAACCAAAGTTTACTATACTGGATGAGAAGGAAACTATCAAAGTATGAAATAGAAATACAACCAAAAAACATAATGACTGCTACAATACTACATTCCCCAGAAGCTTCATGCTACACAACCAATAAAAAACCCCATGTATCATGAGGTGCTGCTACAAACTTGTGATACATTACATTTATTCATGTCCCAAAATATTGTATCTGAAGAAATATTGATGTTCCATAAATGGGGTGAGAATAAAACTACGTAGGCTTTCCCCAATGACTTCCCTACTCACCCTACTAGGATAGAAAGGCTGGAAGATTTTATATAAAACAATTTGTATAAAATAGCTTCCAAAAATAGTTTATAACTAAATATGAACATGTTCTAGAACCATTTGTAACCAAATTAAAAAAAAGTTCTATTTTGATTAAAAAAAATTATAGCAACTCATACTTACAGTAACTACACCAAAAATGGATTAAAAATATTTTTCAATATCATTTTGGCATCACCATTCTGTGGTTCAAAACACACACACAACCCCATGGATCACTACTGGAATTCTTGGAAATTGTTACAGCTTATTTGCGAAGGGATCCTGTCGCAAATAGGCTTTAGAGACGGGGCCCCATTGCAAATAGCCCGTTGCAGAAAACGTTGTCGCAAATACCATTAATTGTGATGGGAAGCATCACTGTCACAAATAAGCCTCCGATTATATGTATTATATATACATAAAACTTTTCCGTGATAGTCCCATCACAAATAGTTTTTGTGATTGGCCCGCCGTCCCGTAGCAACAATATATATATATATATATATATATATATATATATATATATAACGTTCAGCGACGGGCCCATCACAACAATGTATTTGCGATGGGTAAGTAGTCCCGTCACAAATATGTTTTTTTAAAATATTTATTTAGTCTATTTGCGATGGGGTCCCATCACAAAAGGCCCCATTGCAAATAATAAATTAATATTAATAAAATTACGATTAGTGAAAAAATAATATTACTATTATTAAAAAAATAAAAAATATATAAATTCTAATCATTCAGAAAATACTAATAATAAAATAATAAAATAATAATAATAATAATAATATTATTAAATAAAAAATCATTAATAAATATTATACTAAAAAATATATTTAATAAAATAATAATAATATTATTAAAATACTAAAAAAATATTAAAATTCTCAATATTCACAAAAAAATATAAAAAAATTATAAAATATAAAAAATTATATTATGTAATTTTTGCATCGATATAAAAGACAGAAAATGTAAATAATTAATATTACAATGTTAAATTCAAATGTTTTTAACATAAAAAAGTCACTAGAAGGGGTCATATTCTGGAGGAGGTGGAGAAGCTGATGGTGATGGTGGAGGAAACTCCATCCCTAAACTATGAGTCAGACAATGCATGCATCCATCTACTCATGATGCTTCTACTGCCATCGATGCATCTCCTCTTGATGATGCTGCTACTGCTCCTACCGCCATCGACGAATCTTCTCCTCATGATGTTGCTCCTGCTGCTACTGCCGCTAACACATCTCTTCTTACTGCTTATGTAAAGTCTTTATATTCTCAGCCTAAGCTCGCAACTGCTCCTGATACTGTGAGCCAGAAGATGATTCCTCTCCACGATCTCCTCTCAGTCTGGACGCCAATATCATAGCAGTACCATAATAAGTACCCAGAGTCAAATGAGAGTTGATACCTACTACACTGCCCTTCTCAAATCCATAATGAGTTGCCTGCATCCATGCCGCCTCATCGAAATAGTGCGCACTGGTCTGCTCAGTCATCTTGTCATGACCCTCAACCTGTGTCTGAGAGGTCGTAGCCACATATGAATCTTTGCATTCCAAATTATAATTAAAATTGTTAAAATATTATATTCAGTTAAATGTCAAAATGAAAAAATAATACTAACCACAATCTGATGCTGGCGATCACCTCTAATCTCTCTAGTGGCTGGATCATTGTACATCCTCCGATAAATGTCGATCTCCATAAACTTTTAATGCTCAAATGCCTACAGTAATATAAAATAAACTATTTATATTTAATGTTATATAAAATATTTAAAAATTATACTTACCAGATGATCTCTATTGGATCTGAATGTACGGCTACCAGATCGATCTGTCACCTCCTGTCTCCCATGGATCTGCAGTCCCACTGAAGATCTCCTCTGAAATCCACCACCCAACCAGTGTGAACATAATCTATCCCAAATGTGAGATGAAATGCACTCTGGTCGATGGTCTCTACACGACTCATCAAATTATGTCACTCCTTCTTTCTTAGGGGTTGCCCTTTCAAATTGTGCAAAACTTGATTGAAAGGTCATGCATAGAAACAAGCCATGCCACGTGGATAGCGTCGCGCATGATAGCATCGATAGGATACAATAAAACCTACAAATAATTTATAATATCAAGTTGTAAATAAAATAAATTTAAAAATAAATATTACTTATTTACGTACTAGCCTATAATGGAACATGTCGCGTCGCACATCAACAAGAATTTGTTCCCATGTGATCCATGGCTAAGAAAAATAATGGCACAATATAGCACTCCCGTGTCCAATAGCTACATGCTAAAAACTATGAAAAAGGAATAAATAATCAAACAATTACTATATATATAAATAAATTAATGAAATATAACTAAAATATGCAGGTTACCATACCTCTGTGTGCGTGGATCGAATCCAAGATGTAGACGTCGCTTGGGGATAGGGTCAGGAATCATCAGTTGCGCAAGACTGCGGCCCATCCATGTACCTCCTGAACCACCAGTAGGCTGAGGGTCAGATGATCCCACATCCCCATCATCCAAATGTACCACAGCATCCTCTTACTCACGAAATAGATCAGATTCCATCTGAATCCCAAAATGAGTGTTGTTAGCAGATAGTTGAAAATATCTATTATATATAGATATATATTAGTTAGGATTATAAATAGTATTTAACTGTGTCAATGTTCATCTTCATCCTCTTCTCCATAGCTTTCAATGTCAATGTATTCATATTCCCCCTCAGCATCATCAATATCCATATGAGTTTCAATTTCCGCATCTCTTGTCATTTCAAATTCATTTGTAACATCATTAACATCTTCATCACCATCGATCCTTAATTGTGGGGTGTCGTAATTTATATTCACGTCTCTCGGTGAATCATATGGATTTTGATAAGTCTCTTGAAAAAATTCAATTCCTTCCACTTTAGCAGAACCACATTCAGTTAGAGTAAACTGATATTCTCGAGATTTCATTTTTATTATGCTCCACCAATCATTCAAGTCTCTTGAAGAAGCACAGTACATTGAATAATAAAGTTGATGTGCCTGTTGAGACGATAAAAATGGTTAATTTACTGCAAGAAGACTTTTATATTTAATACCAGTGTTTCCATGAGTCAGATGAACGCACAAGCCTCTCTCAGTATCCAACCACCGACATTTAAACATTGTTATGTATTTTTTTCCTAGATAACACAACATAATAATTTCATCTAGAATGCCCTAAAATTCAGCTTCAGTTTCACTATGATGTGATCCTCTAAAGAAAACTCCACAGTTCATTGTTTTTTTGATTCCCCATATCCAAGTGTATGAAATCGAAAACTATTCACCACATATGAATTATATGATTTAACCATTTGAGATTGTGGGTTACTCAATATACACAGTCGCTAGTAAGTTTTATCATCATATTTAGACACCTGAAAATTTGTAAAACAATTATCAACATAATAAATAATAAACGGAATTGATATTAAACCATCAAAAATTTATGTTACCTGTTTTTGAAACCATTGAGAAAAATGTTTTTGTCTACATTCTTCAAGAGGAGTTTCTGTAATTTGTGGAATTTTTTTCTTGATATGATTATCATATAACCTAAGAATAATATAAGTTTAAATAATGTAACATAACTTATAGAATAAGTGATAGAATCACTCACAAGACAAAATAAGTCATTTCTTCATAGATGATCAGAACGTATGTATGAGCTCTGTGATATTCATCATCTGAAATCCATCATTCATGACCTTCACCGAAACCAAGATTTGGCTGAGTAAAAACTCTTAATTTATTGTCCAATTTGTTATTAACATTCCCCTTGTTTCATCCCATGCGATTGTGTTTTGAGGGATATTGAGATTTAAAATAATGAGAGTAGAAAAAAGAAATTTCCTCTTGCAAATAAGTTTCACCAATTGAGCCTTCGAGTGATGATTTGTTACGTACTTTTTTCCTCAATATCTTCATGAATCTATCGAATGGGTATATCCATCTAAACTGTATTGGACCTCCATATTTATCATCATGTGGAAAATGTAGTTTCATATGTTCCATTGAGTCGAATAAATCTAGCAGAATGATTTTATACATTTTACATATAATTGCAGCAACATCTTCTTATAGTTTGCATAGCGCATCGTAGTCTGTTGTCACTGCACAAATTTCTCAAAAAAATAATGATATGTCTGTTATCGAATCCCAAGTCATTGAATTCAACAAATCTTTGAATCCAATCGGCATAAGTATTTCTATTATAACATTAAAATCTTGACTTTTTAATCTAGTAATATAACCATTCTTCACATATCATTTCATATTGGAAGCATAGCCATCTGGATGTATCAAATCTACAATCCATTGAAAAAATAATAAGTGACTCTCTTTGAACAGATTATTAGCTGCTTTTGGATTTATTAACCCCTGTGATCTGATATTATCAAATAGTTCAAGATCCAGTCGAATGAAAATTTGGGCAAGATCTAATCGTGCCATTATAGTATCATTGGTCTTAGCTGGTGTATCAATATCTATATAAAATTAATTATCAAAATAGGTCATCTCAATATGGATAACATCCAACATGTGGCAGACCAACAAATCAGATCAATATGAAAGATCACAACAAATGATCTGTTTAATCAAATTTTGTTATTTTCCAAAGCCATGAATTTTCTGTTTGTTTACTGTTGGTCCAAATGTGATGGGGGTAATGAAAATAAAACTGATTTTAACTCTGTACCTGAGATCATCTTTGGAGGTTCATCCCTTTCAATTGTACCTTTTCTAAAATGAGATTTGTACCTCCGAAAAGGATGATCGGTTAGAATAAATCAATGATGACAATCAAAATAGAACGTTTTTTTCATTGACGAGCATAAAGTCTTTGTTTTCTTTCATATAGTAAGGACATGATTTCATACCATGTGTACTCCAACCAGATAACATTCCATATGCCGGAAAGTCACTAATCGTCCACATCAATGAAACTTTTAATATGAAATTTTTTGTCGTAGCAACATCATATATATTAACACCATCACTCCATAATGAATTTAACTCATAAATCAATGGTTTCCAATAAACAAAAATATTATTTTTCAGATGTACTGGGATTGATAGCGACAAAAATATATAAGGCTCCTTCATGTACAACCATGGAGTCAAATTATATGGAGTTATAAAGATATAACAACATGAATACTTGCTACCATAAGAACCATACGGATAATATCCATTAGTAGAAAAACCCAATCACACATTTCGGGCTTCTATATCAAAAGACGGATGAAGACAGTCAAAATGATTTCATGATTCACCATTAAAAGGATGATTCAATCTTTTATCAGTTGAAATCTTGGTTTTGTACCATGACATCATTGTGCTGTATTCTGAGACATAATTAAGCGTTGCAAACTGGGTGTAAGGGGGAAATATATCAACTGTTTTACTGTAATCAATCTAGAATTCCCTGTTTGAGCTTATTTATACCTCGATTGTCCACATGTGGGACAACATTCCAATGACTCATTTATGCAAGAATATAAGATGTATTCATTTGGACATGCATTAATCTTTTGATAACTAAGTCCCAGATTATGAATCAACATCCTGATATCATAGTAATTTGTAGGAAATACATTTCCTTCAGGTAATAGTGTTATAACCAAACAAAATATCTAACCAAAACAGTTGTTTGACATTGCATTATCTGATTTAATAGCCATAAATTTTTCAATCACTTCTAATTTGTTTATCTTGCAACCAGGATATAATGCATCCTCAGCAGAACTCAAAAACTCAGAAAATTTTGATGGTGTCAACTCATGAGTTAAATCAATATCATCGTGTGTTTCAGTTTGTTGCATAGATGGACCTGCAACATCATGTACTACATTTTGAAACCGTGATCGATCAAGAATAAAGTTATTAGAATCTTCTCTGGACTTGCGTTCACCATCTTGATACCAAAAAACATAATCTGGTTGAAAACTAAACAACAAGAGATGTCCCCCAACCTTTTCAAATGTGTCAAACGCTCTCAGAGCACATTTTTTACAAGGACACTTAATTGTGCCTTCTGAAACATATTCTAGTTTTGATGAGGCGAATGAAAAGAAAGCTTCAACATGCTCAATATATACAGGATTTAAACCAGAACCATTTGCATTTCTGTTCTGATTTATCCAAATGCGAAGCTTTAATAATGACTGATGTCAACTTCCTTGTTTTATATTTTTCTACAAAAAAATTAAAATCATCACTTTTTTTGAATAATTTGAAATTATAAAAATTCTATCTGAAAAAATAAGATAAATAATTAAAACTACAAAATAATTACCATTAATTAAGGGCGACACATTTTCCAGTGGATTGATGGCCACTCTTTTGTCCGATGGCTCATTTAATTTCATCTTTCTCACATTGATTATTTCTAATTATTGCTAATTATTCCTAATTATTCCTAATTTTCCCTAATTATTCATAATTATTCCTAATTATTCTTAATTATCCCTAATTTTTCCTAATTATTCCTAATTATTCCTAATTATTGATAAATATTATTAATTATTACAAATTATTACAAATTATTACTAATTATTACTAATTATTTCTTATTATTACTATTTAATACTAATTATTAAAAAAATTACAAATTATTACTAATTATTACAATTTATTACTAATTTAGAAATACATAGAAATATATAGAAAAATGAAAACTGCTTGAATAATAAAATGAAATTTGGTAATCATCATTATGGAGATGATTTCAAATTTTCCCTTTATTATCCAAGCAGTTTCCATTTAATAATTTTTACTAATAATGAAAATTATATTATCAATATTTATGAAAAACAATATTAATATTATTAAACTAATAAATAATTTATAAAATATTGAAATTATCAATATTTGCAACAGAAATTTCTCTATTCTTAACATGTTGAAATCTAAAATGGTCGTCAATTGTCAGGTCATGTGTAATAAAATGTTTGGGTCGGCCATGTCCAGTGTAAACTTTATAATTGTACCTGCATGGTTGATCACCTCGCAAGTATTGTTGCAATAGGACACCCAATGTAATGTCATTCTCATCACTAAGAATCATCCCACTCCCTTTAAATAGATCATTCATCCTAAAACAATTGAGGGGATATCAGTATCATTCCGTTAAATTTTCAAGGAAGAATGTTCTATGTAAAGCGTCATGTGAGAAAATTCTTATAGATGAGAAGGGGATGACTTGAGTTTTTCTATTGCAACACTACTTGAAAGGTGATCAGCCATGCAAGGACAATTATAGAGGTTACATTGGACATGGCTGACACAAAGTTTTTATTGCGCATGACCTGACAATTGGTGACCCTTTGATATTTGAACATGTTAAGAATAGTGCAATGCCTGTTGTAAATATCAATAATTTCAATATTTTAATTTTTTTTATTATTTTAATAATAGTTATATTGGTTTTCATAAATATTGATAATATAAATTTTTTTATTAGTAATTATTACTAATTATTACTAACTATTACTAATTATATCTACTTATATCTAATTATATCTAATTATTACTAATTGTATCTAATTATATCTACTTATATCTAATTATTACTAATTATTAATAATTATTACTAATTATATCTAATTATATCTAATTATATCTAATTATATATAATTATATATAATTATTACAAATTAATAAAAATTAATACTAATTATTACTAATTATTACTAATTATTACTAATTATTACTAATTATTACTAATTACATATAATTATATCAAATTAATAATAATTATTTCTAATTATTTATAATTATATGTAATTATATGTAATTATATCTAATTATATCTAATTATATCTAATTATTACTAATTAATACTAATTAGTACTCATTATTACTTATTATTACTAATTATTACTAATTATTACTCATTATTACTAATTATTACTAATTATTACTAATTATTACAAATTATTACTAATTATTACTAATTATTTCTAATTATTACTAATTATTACTAATTATTACTAATTCTATCTAATTATATCTAATTATATCTAATTATTACTAATTATATCTTATTATATCTAATTATTACTAATTATTACTAATTATTGCTAATTATTACAAATTATATCTAATTATATCTAATTATATCTAATTATATCTAATTATATCTAATTATATCTAATTATTTATTAATTATTACTAATTCTATCTAATTATTATTAATTATTACTAATTATTAATAATTATTAATAATTATATCTAATTATATATAATTATTACTAATTCTTACTAATTATTACTAATTATTACTAATTATTAATAATTATTACTATTTATTACTGTTTATTACTAATTGTTACAAATTATTACTAATTATTACTAATTATTACTAATTATTACTAATTATTACTAATTATGTATAATTATTACAAATTATTACTAATTATATCTAGTTATTACTAAATATATCTAATTATTGCTAATTATTACTAATTATTAATACTTATTATTAATTATTACTAATTATATCTAATTATATCTAATTATTACTAATTATTACTAATTATACCTAATTATTACTAATTATTACTAATTATTACTAATTATTACTAGTTATATCTAATTATATAAAATTATTACTAATTACTACGAGTTATTACTAATTATCACTAATGGTTACTAATTGTTACTAATTATTACTAATTATTACAAATAATATCTATTTATTACTAATTATATCTATTTATTACTAATTATTGACATTAATACTAATTATAACTAATTATTAATAATAATAATTAATTATATCTAATTATTACTAATTATATCTAATTATTACAAATTATGTCTAATTATTACTAAATATATCTAATTATTACAAATTATATGTGATTAATACTAATTATTACTAATTATATCTAATTATTAATAATGATATCTAATAATTACTAATTATTACTAATTATATTTAATTATTTCAAATTAACATTATTTATTTATATCAGGAAGAAGGGAATTCCCGAGAGTGGACTTTTCGAACCCTCCACACTCAAGAACCCCCCTCCCCACGAAGAGATCATCCGGGGATGCCCCAGCCGGGGAGGAGCTTTTGTCAGCCGAGATGACATTGCGTCCCGCGGGGTAACACCTCGATCAGCGATGGTTCGTCACAGCAATCCGTCAGCTAGGTGAAGTGTGCCCATTCTGCCCACCCGGTGAGACACCGAGTGACCCGGCAAGACGAGTGGTACATGGGAGGCGGAAATTCCCCCAAGAGCGGGCTCCCAGGAATCGAACCCCAGACCTCACCGAACACCGTTGATATGGCCCTCGACCCTGCACCACTATGCCACCGCTGAAGCGGCACATTATTTATTTATAATTATCACTAACAATATCAATTTCTTACTAAAAATAAATATAAATAAATATCAATTGAAATCTAATATAATAAAACTAATAAACCACAATTAAAATTAACATAATAAAATAAAATAAATATAATATAAATACATTAAACATTAATATATTGAAGATATTGGCACCCTCTAATTGCTCTAGTATAAAAATTTTTAACTAAAAGACATTTTTTCCTTGAAATTGAAGAATGAAATGAGAGAGAGAGGAAGATCTGAATGATTTGGAAAAAAATGGATGGGGTATATTCTGGTTAGATTAGTTGTGATGGGGTTATTTGAGACCGGTTTCCCGTCGAGAATGGTGGTATTTGCGACTGGGCCTGTCGCAAATACTCTAGCCCGCATTAATTACAGTCGGCCTTTAAAAGAGTATTTGCGATAGGCCCCGTCGCAAATAGTTCATGCCGATACTCTTTTTGCGACGGGACAACATCCCATCACAAAATATGTTTAACCACCACCGGGTATTTGCGACAGGCCCGTCACAAATATTCTTGCGCGGTTTGGCGCGCAAGGCGCGCCAAACTATTTGCGACGGGAGACAAAACCCCGTCACACATAATTGGATATTTGCAACATGAAAATTTCACCATCAGAAATAACCAGTTGCAAGTATTGATTTTTCCCATAGTGGATGTTTCATTTGACAGTTCCATACTCATGAGTAGTCTCTCTTCCAAATAACACGTGTCCCAAAGACACACACCCCAGACCATGTGTTACACACCTTGTACCAGACTAAAACACTGAAATTATTTTCGTTCATGCCTAAAATGAACCCAAACAACCCAATTTATTCCAAAACCATTTGAAACAACCATTTCAATAACACTGTACTTTTACTAAAATCCAATGAACAAACAAATTTATTAACAACAATTTTATTCTATAAAACATTAACATTGATGGAAAACATATAATCAAATCCATGTTCCACAATTCTAGATAAAATCCCTATTTTAAAATATTTTTTTAAAACCTAGATCAATATCATTTTTTTGAAACACTCATCATTCCATATTTCCAAAATTTATCAAAGCATCACAAAAAGTTGTTTTCCAATAATTTATAAATAGTCAATTCATGATCAATTATTCAAAAGTAATCTAATTTGAAATCAATTTCATCAGTTCTATACTGAATAGTCAAGAGTAAAGCCACCTACCGCAATGGTTTTCACGAAAATCAAAAATTTTCAAAGAATGCTCAAGAAAACCTGTTACATTTTTCGTAGAATTTCCTTTGATCTCTTCTCATATCATGATCAAGACCAAATTTAGACATATTTGGAATCCACACAAAGATATATGTGCATAACATGTGTATATTTGATATTCCAAGAAGATATGAGAAGTATATCAATGTAGATCCAAGATAACGTGACAAGAACAATGAGAGACATCACTTATCCCAAGAATTGGGCTTGAAAACCCAAATTGATAGATTCAGATTGAATCAAAAATGATTGGTATATGTTCTCATACATTCAGTGGAAAATAATATGGAATTAGGGGAGCACATTATAAAAAATGAAAGAGTTTGTTCCAAAACTCGTGATATCATATTTTTAAGGACGTATATTTGACTTTCTGCACGGTTCGACCCCACGGTTAGAAAAACTATGCCCTAACTTTGCATTAACTAATGACTTAAGGAAACCCCTACACAACCTCTTAATATGGTCTCCCTAACCCAGTGTACTCTGTGTATAATCTTCTTTCCAAAATCCTCTAAAGTGCTTAATTTCTCATTGGATTTCCGCATGGTTTGAAAAAATTGTGCATAGAACGTGCACGTCTTTATTAGACCCAATACTTATTCAAATTACTACCACCTCTCAAAAATTTCATACATACACCTTATAACTATAAAAAACAACATAAGGGTTAAGTAAAAGAGACAGGAAAACTACATTAATAATGATAAAAATCAGAGTATGGTTTGTTGTTTGGATTAATTTATCATATAGTGTTGAAAACAATTGTTTAGAAAGTAAATAAATATGTACAAATTCTTGCAATTGAAATAAATAATGAATTAAACCTCCGACTTGAAAATGTTTAGAATCATTGTTTGATTCATCATAAAACGGATAAATTTCATCTAAAAACATTTTAATTTTTCATTATTAAAGGAAACAATTGAACATCAATTATAACATAAAATTCCCATTAAGGGATTACTATAATATTTTCAAGAAGAAAATTCCTAGAAACGTCAAGGTGATTGAAAATTATCAAAGACATTTCCCAAATGATAACAAATAATATTTTTCTGTAACATGATGTTCTCAAAAAACATATATGGTATTCTAATAAGCATACTCAATTATGATGTAAAGGTAATATGTTCTTCATTAAACAAAATTCGTCTGGCTATAAGACATTCGTTATTACCCTATTCATTTTGATTACTGATGCCCATCATGCTTGTCAGCCCTTGGAGTAGAGAATTTTCCTGGATAATTCTCATCTTCTCCCCTTTTAAGATAATAAACTAATCGGGTACCTTGTATTATAATTTATTTCAACCTATCATTATATTCATTTTCCATGAAAATTGGATACATTATAAAATACATATGAACACATAAATTATCTACTAGTTCCTCAGTGATATTTCCCTTGGTATCTCAATCCAAATTTTTTACTCAATAGAAATTGGGTCTTCATTTCCTTATCATAATTATCATATGAACAACAATGCGACACTGTCCTCTACTTCATTAACAAGTTTGAACATTAAAATATATTTCAGTAGTCAAAAGATATTTTTTATAGCTGGTTTGGAATAAAACAATTTTTTCTTATATGGTTTCTCAACAGGTTAGGCATCTCATTTGGGTAGTCATCACATTTTTGGTCACATAGTTTTTTTTTACAAAGTTCTCCATATTTCCATCCTTTGGCTAGAATAAATGGAAAATTATGGATTAGTAATTTTAAAATATTAAACACAAAAATGATAATCAATAACAAATAAATGGTTAATTTATTAATTATATGAATTTTCTTAACATATGAATTCCTAGGATTCTATATATGTTATCCATGATCTATTTCATAACATAGAATCTTATTGGTATTTTTTCCATTTTTAATGGATCATAATGAGTTTGATTGTTTTCCCATGAATACACCCCAGTTGTTTCAAACCCAGTTTGTTGAAAATATGACTAACATGTATTAGGTTGATGATCGATTTCATCAAAATAATCATTCATAAAACTGCAATGTATTTCATAGGGACATACATATGAAAGTGGGGATCTATAGTGAAAATAATTGAAAAAACAAAAACCTAAATAACAATATTTTAGTTTAGAAAATATATATTTAAATAAAATATAAAAGGGGTGAGAATCCTAAACATGATCAATGTGGAATGATATATCATGGTAACATAAATGAAACATAGTAAATTTGAAAACAAACATATGCATTATATCATAATAATAGTTCATGGATAACCTCATAGGAATCAAAGGATTGATGAAAAAGTCCCATAATGTATTAGTTACAGTACCTCATCCCATACATGAAATCCCGGTAGACTAAAACATTTCTTAATTCATGGAGTGCTATATAATTACGGGCGCACCTACCACTATCATATCATGTACATGAATAAGTGTGTCACATAGATCATTTAACATAAGATCATATTTGATCACATTTAATTCCATTATCATGTGTTGTGGAAAAAGTATATATAGTTTCATAATATATGATATATATGTATTTTTATTTGCCTTAATTTAGTTGAAATAGGTATTGTATTCACAAAAAAATAGTTTTTATAGAAAAAAGAAGAAAAATTTAAACAACATAACGAAAATGATCAATGATTCATAAAAAATATCAATTAGAACATAAGTGGTATATCATTAATTTTAAATCAACTGGATAGTAAGTGGAATGTGGAAAAATAATTCCTAAAATAATCACTTTTGTAAAAAAGAAATTAAATTATAGAATATTCTTGAATAAAAAGAATAAGTATATGATCTCATACAAAATTTTGGTATAGTAACAACTTAGATAAATTCTATAATGTGAATGTATAAATGATGTATCATTATTACAAAATACATTTGATAGAAAATGGGTATTTATAAATTCATTTCAATATAACCCATCGATATTTTAAATAATAAATTCATTGAATGTTCTTAAATAGAAAGTAATATAGAGTTCCCTTACTTTTAGAGGGTGTTTTTAATATCATGAGAGGATATTCTTGAGGGAATTATGCAACCAAGGTAGTACTATAAAGAGTGGAATATAGATTAATGACATGGTCCATGGTTTTAGAGTGAAGAGTAATGAAATCTTGAGTGGATTTATTTAGGAATTTATAATACAGTTCATTAATACTTATCAAACATAGGTTTTTGGAATCTATATAATAAAGTAATAAAAAACCATCCCAGAGTTTCCCACATGGATTCATACAAATTGTGGTTGAATGTTTTACTTTTTAATGATAATGGATTATCTCATTAAAATATTCCTCTTGGTGATGTGGATTTGTGTCTGGATATTAAAAAAAATTTAATCTAAAAAATAATATATATGTTCAAGAGGATTTATAATTTATTTATAAAATATGTAAAATAACCAAATAAATAAAATTACCATTTATGGATAACATATTTTTGATGTTGGTTAAAATTTAAAAAAAATTTACATCACTTATGGGTTATTATGTTTTAATAATAAAAACCATATATTTATATTGTACATATTGTCGACCTAAAAATTTGATAATCTTATAATATTATTAAAAACTTACCATTGATTAATTTCAAAATTATGATTCCAAAAATAATATTTATTACTTTTAAATTATTTTTTAAAATTCTTATTTTTCAAAATTTAAATTAGAATAAATATTTAATGAGAAATAATGGGTTTTTGACAATAATATTTTTCAAACCATGATAAAAATTGAAATTAAATTCATTATAATTATTTTACCATTTATATTTAATATCAATTGTTTAATTTTATTATTGTATTAATTTATCATTTACTTTAAAAATTTATGAACTCGTCAAATGATATACTTCTTGAAATGTTGTTAAATTCACCAAGTCAATCCATGATATGGTTTGTGTGGGATGAAGTAAAAAAAATACTATAGCTATTTGAAACTATAAACATGTTTCTAATGATAATAATATATTTAATGTCTTAATATTGACATTAAATCACATAAAACCAATCATTGAATTATTTTTAAAATGAATAAATCCATATCACATCCATTAATCTGGTAGTGCTCTTTAGAATACTAAATAAGTAGAATAAAATTACATAAGAGTCACTAAAAACATGGGTGAAGAAGTCAAACCATATAAGATGAAATTATATTCCATGAAATATTTATACAATAATAGTTTATTGATTTTTGAGTTATATGAATGAAGATCACGTTTGAATTAGTTGTTTCTTAAGGGGACCAAAATATGGTCTTAACATTTTTTATTACATTAAAACATGTGTGTAACTTCCAAAAAAATTAAAAACCCATCCAATTATTCGGAATTATAGTATTATTATCTTTAAATTATATCTGATAACAATAAATTTATAGAACATCAATATAATTTTATTGATTTAGAATTTGAGTACCATTACCTAATGATAGAGTTTTACATTATTTTTATCCCAGTTAGTTATTTATTTTTATGATGGAAATAATTTTTATTCTATTTGATTTTAATCAATTTATTTAATATCTATAGAGAATACATTTTGATACAATATTGTCTCATTTTTATAAGGGGTTGAGTAGAAAATTTTATAATAATCTTAAGTTTGATCATATGTTTTTCTAGGAGATTATTTAATGATATCACCTCAGTGAATAATTATAGGCATCATGATATATTATTTGGGATGATATTATCTTAGGGTTGTATGGATTATGATTAATATTATAACTCTATAAATGTGATGTTAATATTTTTCATTAAAATGAGAAATCATGTTGTAAAATTGGATCATGGTACGTAGTATGAAATTTAATCTAAATGATATATTACATATGCTGTAGTTTTCATGGAATCTTGATGTACCATCATTGAAGGGAAGTTCACATGGTTTTTAAACCTTATAAGTTCAAAAATGGATGACAATTTTTAGTTGAAGATTAATTGAAGGGAAATGTGTGGCCAATTTATATGGTGTAATTTTTTGTTATGATAAACAATAATAAATAATATAAATTACTTTTTTCATATAATATATTGACAATGGATATAAATTTTTTTTGGAATCAGTTGGAGTATTTACAGGGACCCTCTTATTTATTAAATATATTATTAGATAAATTTAGAGAGTAACAACATTGATACATTAGAAAATAGGGCTCAAAAGTTTCATTGTCTTGCTTAAATTAAAACCATATATAAAAAATAAAAAAATAAAACATAATCATTTAATTCATTCATTCTACTCTATATTTTTATTTTCCCTTGAATTCTCCTTAGTAAATGTTATCACATGATGATATACATAAAAATGGGGTGAGATGAAAGCCCTGTAAGAAGATAAAATAGAATGTGAAAAATATAACAAGGTGTGGGAATAATAATTGTAAACATTACATAGAAATACGATCATAATCCAGAAAATATGATTTTAGGAATTTATTGAAATGTGACAATAAAAAAAATGAATCATTAGGGCTAAGTGTTCAACTACCACACATAGTTTTTAAAAAAATCTGGATTTAGTTTCATGAATATATAACAATTCTGTTGTGAATAATCACGTAACCTAATTCAATGAATCACTATATAATTTTTGGTACACCCATCAAATCATATCATTAATTTTTGATATATAATTCTTTGTGCACCAGTCACGTCATAATATTTACATTATCATACATGTGAAATATAACATAAATCAATATTTAAAATAAAATAACCCATGGAAAGGAATGGGTTAAATTTCATAAATAATAAATTCATATAATTTTAATTTCCAAAATGATATAGTGAATAAAATTCTTTATATATGAACCATATAACTTGAGTGAAGAAGATTTAATCTTAATAATTAAATGGTTGGTTTTTTAAAAGAATAATTCTATTTGAATACATTTTTTTTTTGACAAAAAGTCATTAAAAAATTTATTATACCATATAAAAGGTATAATACTGATTAATAATTGTAATTATTGGAATACACATACTTAAAATGGGTGAAAGGTGGAATTCCCAAAGAAATATATTTGGGTTCGAGAATTCCCCTTACCTTGAGTCTGAATGATTCTATTACTTTAATCTACCATTTAACGATAATAGATTCTTTGATTAAAAAATAAATCAGATTTTATATATTAAGGAGATTAATTATGGTTTCTTTATGTTCATTTGAGGCCTTTTGGATGAGTTATAGTGTTTAATGTCATCGTTTGGGGTCATTGGTTTTCAAGGTTATCATGATTGGTTTTCTTGTATACATGAATGTTTTTTTGTGTAAAATGAGGTTTAACATCCAAATTTTTTATATGATATTAATGATATTATAAAATTTTAAATCATGTTTTAATTAATATTTTTCTATATAATGTGGATTAAACAATAGATAAATTTTAATGATGATCATTTTCTATCAATTTTTGTGATTTTCACTCACAAAAAAACATGTTCTATTTTATCATTTATTATTATGTATAATTGATAGTTACATGTCGTAAAGAGGGTTTTGTAATAAAAATTAAAATATGTTTTCAACTATTTAATAATTTTTTCTAAAAGGCTTGATGGAAATTATGTAAAATGAATGGGAATCTCCCGCGATGTCAGTAAATTCTCACATCTTGGGTGATGATTTTATTTCGTTAATAAATGATTGTGAGGTAGGGGTTTTAGGTTTGTAGTTATATTAACATACTAAAATAATAGTATATGTAATTTACTTCTCTTATCATTCCATTTTTATGAAGGGAGGTGAGCCAAAAATAAGAATAATATTGAAATTGAATGGAAATTAAAATAACAAGAGAGAGGATGTACCGCTTGAATTCCCCTTAAGAGTTCCTCCTCAAGACACAAATACATAATATTTTGATGAAACCATATGTATATGGACATGAGAAAGGGGAAAAGGATCTTTTTTGGTCATAATTTAGGCATGGAACAAAACTCGATAGGTGTGAGACATAGAGGGTGTGAGGGGGGGTACATATACTGGAGGAGAAGGGTGTTTTCTCATAATGTAATTTAGTAGTTTATTATTGTTCTCAAAAAATTAAATCAATTTTATTCATGAGAATAAATATTTTAAATATATTATCTTATTTCTAAAAAATTGGAATTACAATAGAGATGAATTAATTAATGGTGTATTTAGCTCATAACATTTATATACCATAAATTAAAGTATTGCACTATTCAAAAAAATTTATGTAATTCAGAAAAATCCAAAAAAATCACTCCTAACCATTTTTTGACAATTAAAATTCAATAATGAACTCCATTTTCAGAAAATAACTTTCTATATATAAGTAATTTAATTTTTAATTGAAATCATCATTTACATGGACAATGGATATTTTAAAATTATAAGTGAATTTATAACACGTTGAAAATTAATTAAGGCCTCTTAATAATATCTCAAAATAATAAGAAATTAAAATATTAATTAATCAATTAAACTTATGAAATTAATGTTTTATTAATATTAAATTAATCATTAAATTTTAATCTAATATTTATGAGTTACAAAAATGCAAACACTTTATTAATAATTTTTAAAACATTTATTTACATATAATATGAAATAATTATACCATTATTTAATATATATAAGATAAATAAATTTTACATATAATATCCTCGGTGATAAAACTATTTAGTTGGTTGTTTTTCTATTCATAAGGGTAATATTACTATTCATATGGCCATGTTACTATTCAATTGGTATTGGGTACATAACTTCTTGAAAAACCTTTTATATCATTAATTCTTCATTAATAATTTATTATTATAGACTCCAAGGTATTTTATGTGATTTTAAATACTTCCCCGAGAGTGATACATGAAACACATCATGAACATGGGCCATATTTGGTGGAAATTCAAGCCGATAGGCCACAAAACCTATGAGATCAAGGATTTAAACGGCGCAAATGTACCTTAATTGTAGCTTCCCATTAATTCCAAAAAACATGAATCTTATCTATGGTGATATTCAATGGAATAGTTTATCTCCCACATCGAACTCTAATTCTCTTTGATTGTTGTCGTCATAGCTTTTTTGTTAACACTGATCAGCTTTAAAATATGTTTCTGGATGGAATGATGCTACTTAGTCATCTACATCCCAAGATCAAGTCCTTGTAGGATTCATTCACCGACTTTATCCAAACAGGTTGGATTTATACATTGAGTTCAATATAAATATTCTTATGGAGCCATATAAATACCTTAGTGGAAGATTTTCTTCTATTAAAACTCAACCAATGGGAGATGTTTAACCCACAAACCATTTAATTATAATTAGAAGGAAATTATCATAATTTTGAATGTCTAAAATGTCCTTTTGGATTAGGAATCCATTTGGGGTGACTGGCTATGGTGGAATTTAATTTATTTCTTATATATGGTTGTAGACTCCTCTTGAATTTAGATGTGAACCCGGGTTCATGATCATAGAAAATTATGACTCTAACTCCATCCAGTATTTCCCCAATATTCACATACAACATAGAAACATTTTCATGTGAGATATAATACAGAATACCATTAATGTTTGTTCCTTTGGGGGGTAGTTCCACTATAACCCATATCATATTACTTCTTTTGTATGTCTTCAAGAGACCCTTAATAAATTCAATAGTGGCATTCTTTGATTTTTATATAAGAATATGCAGTGGTATCATCATTTCCATGGAATTATGTCCCTCATATTTAACTTGCTGACAAATCAAGAACCTTGAGATATACAATGAAATATCATCTTCATGTTTTCCCACCAGTACTATTCTCAGATATCATGGTACAACATGTTACTGCCATGATAGATAGAGAATGTTGAGATCAGTGCATTATCCAATATCTAATTCTTTATCCAATTTGATTAAGGAACATAAATCCTTGTTCCATATCAAATCACACTATCATCAACGATATGGAAATCCATGAATATCCCTTTCATTATTTCATTCACATTCTTTTGTAACTCCGGATCATCCCTTTATTCCTCTTAAATTTTATATTAAATAGATTTGTTGGAAATAATTTTGAATATGTAAGATGTATTCCATATCATTTGGATTTCCAAATCCATCATTTTCATGACCATGAACATAGGGTTTTCTCAAACTGTAAAACTAATAGAGAATCATGTTCTTTTCTACTAAGAGCACAAACTGCCTTGTTTTCATTTCTGGGATGATAGTGAATATTTTAATAATAATATATGAGTATATCTTACCATATCATTTGATTTATGTTTATTTCTTTTTTTTTGAATATATAATTTACGTTCTTGTGATTGGTATATATGTGACACTTCTCACCATAGAGGTATTTTAGCTAGATTATCAAGGAAAAATATCATAGCTTCTTAGTTCAGATCATCCGTCAGGTATTTCTACTCATGTATCTCTAATTTCTATAAGGCGTAGGCAATCACATTATCAGTTTTAAAGAGTTAAAATAAAACAAGTTTATATGAAACATCATTGAATATCCCAAAAAATTCATCACTTTTAGGTAATTTGAGAACATTTGTAGTGATCAACCTCTTCTTTTTCTCCTTGAAACATACCTCACATTCTTATTTCCAGACATTCATTACCACTTTCACTATTAACATAGGTAGTAGGCTTTATAATCCTGATAATTTTCTTAAAAAACATTTATATAACCGTACTAATAAATGAAAACTATGGATTTTGGTTACACTAGAGGGTTTGGGACATTCCTCAATTTTCATTGCTTTTGAAGGGTCTAGAATATATCTATCACTTATGATAACATATCATAAGAATGTGGATTGCTTTATCCAAAAGTCACAATTTTTTAACATGGAATACTACTTCTAATTCCTTAATGTCACCAACACAAGACTTATTTGTTCATCATGATCCTCCATGATCATGGAGTATAGAATTATGTTATTGACAAGCACTACCAACAATTTATCAAGGTAATTTATAATGACTATATTCATCAAATACATGAATATCATAGGGGTGTTAGTAAGTCCTATGTAATTACAAAAAACTCATAGTGACAATACCTTGTATGGATGTCAGTCTTTTGAATGTCGTCCTTCATCGCATTTACATTTTGAAATCTAGAATAATTATACTTTATTGGGATGTACTGTTCTCCATGAATGTGATCTAACAATCCACCAAACCTTATAAGAGGATACTTGTTATTTATGGCGATTTTGTTGAGTTTCTGATAATTGATACATTACCACACTGATCTATCCATCGTATTGACAATGAGAACTAGATCACCCCATGGTGATACACTAGGGCGTAAGAATCCTTTTTCAAAATTATTTTGATATTTCTTCTTTAACATTAAACATTTGATAAGAGATATAAAATATGGACACTTGAAGATAAGAGTAACATAGAGTGTGGGTTCTATTTATAAACAAAAATCATTATTCGGGGGGGGGGGGGATCCCACCTAACTCTTCAAGAAATAAACCTCTTTATTCCCTC
Organism: Viscum album; assembly: GCA_963277665.1. Classification (NCBI taxonomy): domain Eukaryota; kingdom Viridiplantae; phylum Streptophyta; class Magnoliopsida; order Santalales; family Viscaceae; genus Viscum; species Viscum album. The sequence continues at coordinate 676,775,291 of OY728126.1, read as the reverse complement.
ATGATGGGTAGTATCCCTCTATTGAAAACAACCTTTAAGTCACCCACTAGAAAATGTCATTATTCATTAATGGGAATCAACACACACCCCGTTGAAGTTTTCTCAAAATGATATTCATGATCTTCCTATCATTTTTATAGGAACATATGACGGGTTGGAATATGAAAAGATATATCATTCTCTTTATAGATGATTTGTTCTCTTTATAAAAAAATCCAATCCATCCCTAGTATAGAACCAAAATACACTAGGGAAAGTATTAAATTATTTTTTGATAGAATATTATCACATACTCTAATAGGATAAGTTTCTAACACTAGTGTTGAAATTATTACACCAGATGGTGTTTTTATAGATATCTCTACTTCAATTTTTTGTGCTTCAATTTAGTAGTTTTAGAAAACAAGCATGATATAATGGAATGTGTTTTACCAAAATAAAATAAAAAAATTTCCATTATTGATTGAATAATAAGTTTAATTTGGCTGATTTCAATCTCATTATCCACATCTTCTGTAGTGATAGCATAATCCTTTCATTGATCCATTGGATTTGGTGGTCGATGATGCTTAATACCCTCAAGGACCATGAGTTTAGTGCACTAGATTGTATAGTTAATTTACCCCTTTAGTTGTAGCATTGAAACATCAATGGTGATGTCCTTTCCATCGCCTCATTATCCTGGTTCCTTACGTGTTTTTACATTCATGATATTGGTGTCCTTCACTTACACACTTTATTATTTTCCCCAACCCATTGAGGAATTTCCCATGAAGCTTCTTCCCACATTTTGGACATGTGGGTGGTTGAGTTTTCTGTTCACATTTCTCATTAGATCTATATTCTTGAAACTCCTCTTTTAGTTACATATCACCATAACCATGGGACCATAATCAAAAAAACATATTAAATTTGATATCACATAGAACAAATTCTTCACAATTATTATTGTATCTTACTCAAAGAACCATTCAATTGTATGGTTTTATAAATCTAAATAATCTATCAATTTTCCACTCATTAGTGACAAAAAAATGTAAAAAATACATTGTAATCATTGTGATTATTTCTTTATAGGTCATGATATATTAAACTTTATATTTTTTCATCTATATGATTTCACACACTCATTTTTACGAAGATTTCAAGGGAAATACTTTTCCAGAATCATTATCATAAAATCTTCCCAAGGAATTTCTTCAATTTCGTCATTCTAATTGGCGTTCTTAATCAATGCCCCCCATTGATTGACATCTACATATAGATAATAAAAAACAAGATTTGACTTCTAAATCTTAGAATAGTGATGAACAGAAATGATCTTAACTCAGGATTTTATCCAGTTTTCCAAAATAAGTGTATCTTAAGATATAATAAACATCAGTGGTCATCGTCATAAGAAACACTCGATATCCAGTTGTTCCCTTTTAGATGAAGATAATCATTCGTAATTAATTAGGTTATTGTTCATAACATGAGACAACTAGGTAAGAATCACCATAAAAAAGTGAACTCCACCTCTAAAGGCATTGGGGATATCATTTGAGAAATCACTTCATTATCCCTCACATAGGTTGCTGGTCTTGTTTCCCCTAGTTCCCACCATTTTTCAAAATAGAAATCGCTATAAGAAAATAGAAGTCAATAATTCTTAAATAATGTATCCCTTCGTAAAAAATATTATAAAGGCATATTATATAGGATCTATATGTTTAACAGTTTAAAAAACAATGATTCTTCGATGCTAACTTACAATTAGTCACATACAATGGTTTTTCATTAAGGGTCATTAATTATAATTTTCAAATTATCTAAACCATCTTCAGAAACCAACTAAAGCAACAATTCCTTCTCTTAAATATATTATTACATCTTCATGAATACAAACAATAAAAATCATTACATAATATGGATCCAAATTACTACTGTATTGGTAAAATATCAACCATATATTACAATTACAAAATAAAATGTAGAAATTTATTTAATTAATTATTTTTATTATTTTTATTACATATGGAATTATCCTTAGTACAAGTATTCAACTAATAATATACATAATTAATTGGTGTTATAAAAGCCAAGTATGAGGATATATAAGGACATAAACAATATAACATGGTGAGGGAACAATAATTATAATGATAACATAAAAATATGATCAATAACATGAAATTAAGTATTTACAATATTCTTGAAATGTGGAAATTCATAAAAATTAAACATCATGTCTTAGTGGTAAAATAATACACATAGTTGGGAACAATAATAGCATCATGTTCAAACAAATTTCAGTTTTCTCGTGATAGTCATAAAATTAACCATTTCATTGGAGAATTTTATAATCCTGGGTGCACCCATCACATCATAACACTTAAATTGCATTATATAGTTATAGGTGAAACTATCATATCATAATAGTTACATTAACATGGATGCCTAATAGAATGTACAAAAAAATTTAATATAAAATACCTTATAGAATACATTTGGTTTTATTTCATAATGAATAAATTCTTAAACATTGAGCTCCCAAATGAAATATGGAATAACATGCTTGATATATAAATCATTAACCTTTATTGAAGGATAAAAAATATTGGGATGTAAATAGTCTGTGTTTTGAAAAGAAGAGTTCATTTTGAAAACATTGGGTTTTTCAAAAATCGAATAAGAAAAAATTTATTTCACAAAAAAAGTATTATAGTGATGAAGACACGATATTTTTCTAATAGATGTACTAAAATGTGGTGAAATTTGGAAAACTCAATGAAATCAAGTTGGGTTTGAGTATTCCCCTTACATTGAGTATGAATGCTTCCATCAAATTAATATAATGTATAATAACATTGGATTAATTAACTAACAAATGAAGAATATTTTTAAAATTAAATTTATTAAAAATGTTTTTTATATTTATTTATGGGATTTTGTATGATTCATAGAGTTTAATTTTATTGTTGTAGAGCTTCGGTTTTCATGGTTTTCATGATTATTTTACTTGTATCCATAAATGGATATCTGTTTAAAATGAATAAGGACATCCATAATTGTTATTACAAGGTATTAATGTCATTATGTATGTTTAAATGATCTTATAAACTTTTTATATATATCATGGGGATGAATTATTCGATAAAAGATAATGATGATCATTTAAGGTAAATTTCAGTGGTTGTTTAATCACAACATGCTCATTTTGTTTTATAATTTTGTATTATGTATAAATGTTAGTTATAGAACATAAATTTAGTTGTATAATAAATATTAAAAACCATATATACAATTTAATTATATTATTCACTTTATTAAAGGTAATTAAGGTAAATTAATGTTTGTCACCCACAATGTTAGTAAAAGGACGCATCATGGGCGTTGATTTTATTTTTATAATAAATATGTGAGAGGGTTGAGTTTAATGTTGTATATTATATTAAATGGTATAATTACAGTATATAAGAGGTAATTTATTTATCATTTCATATGTTTTATGGGATTTGAGAATAGAATAATAAATTATATCAGATTTAAATGAAATTAAAATAAGACATGATTTTCCTCTTGAATTATAATCTTGAGATCCTCCCCATGGAAAATAAGATTGGTATTTTGATGACACCAAGATCTCTTATATGCGGGGGAGGGGCTAGAGAAGTTTATTGGGTGGAATATTTAATGGAATAAAAGTTTGAATGTTGTGAGGAGAATAAGGTGTGAGGGGTGGTATTTATAGCGGTGGAGAGGGGGGTTTTATCACTATTTAATTCATTAGTTTATTATTCTTCTCAAGAAAATAAAGTCTTTATATTTTTGAATTAATATAGTAATTAGATCTTGTATTTTTTTTAAAATGGGGATTACACAATAAATGACCCAATAAATAGAGTATTTATCTTATAATATATATATACCATAAATTATCGTATTTCACAATTCAAAAAAATCAATTATATTTAAACAAATCCAAAAAATAACCCCAATAATTATTTAGGTGTAGAATGAAAATATAAACTCCATGGTTTGAAAGTAATTTCATTTATATGAGTAACATAATTTTCAATTATAATCGTCATTTACATGGAAAATAGATATTTTATTCTTATAAATAATTTTATAATACATTGTATAATTTCATAAGGTAGAATAAAATTATTATAAAAGAAGAAGACATGAAAAAATTAATATATGAATGATTTTTATGAAAATAAGTTTCCTTTTAAAACATTACATTAATTATAATATTTTAATTAAATATTTATGACTAATAAAAATACCATAACTTAATTAATAATTTTAAAAATATTTACTTTATATATTATATAATTATATAATATTTTCACTTATAAGAGCCCTAAATTTTATTTATAAATTCATAGATAATGATAATATTCATTTCCCAGTTTACTATTTATAAGGTTCATATTACTATTATTAAGATCAACCTACTATTTCGTCATTATTTTTTCGTTAACTTCTATAAATACATCATATTCCATTAATAATTTATTTAAAATGTTTTTATTATTGTCTTTAAGTGATTGTATGCGATTCTGACATTACTATACTAAGGGATAAATTCCATTGATAGAGCATTGGGTCTTACAGTCGCATTCATGGTCAAGTGATTTACATGGGGTTTATGTACACATTTTAAGGTTATTGGGATGACTATAACCATGATGAAATTATATTATGGAATTATTGTCCCCTATAATGCCTAATTAAAAAAGAGATTTTGCATCTGTCTGTGGATTGATGGTGAAGATTACATTTACATTTTGACGGATTTCTATTAAGCCACATTTATAAGATATGTGAAACAAATTGAAAATTGTTATTAAAAAACATCTATTAAATTTATAATTTTTATAAATATAATTGATTAATAAATTATAATTCAATATGGATATAACGAAAAGGGTATTAAAAAGATAATTTACTGTCTTTTCCATTTAACATTATAGTGTGATGTGTTTTCAAACATGATTATGCATTTTGAGGTGACTATTGTTTTTAATTTTTTTTTAAAGTCCAATGTGATATATTTTTCTAAAAAATTATCACTTTATATATTATGGAATGAGGTTTGGAATCAATTTCTCAATCGACAATATTAGTACACAATGCCATTATTAAGATATATAATGACATCCTATGATGAAAAAATTATTTTGACCACTGATAAAAATAACATTATAAATAATAATTTAGAACAGTATAATATTGGTTTGAGACATTAAATTAGAAATCATTTATAATTATATATATATATATTATAATTATTTTATTAATCATAAAACAATATAAAAAAACATCCTAACTAATTTTCATTAAGAATATTTTTCAAGATAAATCTATGTACATTGTTTCTTATATTTATTTATTTATTTATATCAATATAATAGTGTCTAAATTTTATTAATGTAATTGAAATTTAATATATAATCTAGACTAGTCTATAAGGACTGATGTGTTTCATTAATGAAAGAAATGTTTTTTCAAAAAATATTTTGATCTTGTATGATTTCAGTTGGTTGATATTTCTATTAAATAGAAGTAAAACATGTCCAATATTATTTTATTATTTATTTCATGTTGGAAATAAATATTCATGTTTTGATAGTGAGACCATATATAAATTTTCTAATGGTTTTGTTTGTGAATAATGGGTTTTTTACAAATTGTTTTAAGAGGATTCATGAACATAATGAAATTTTATGGCCATAGTTATTGAAACTGTTTTCATAATTGATTTGGGAAAAGGATTTCATGGATCAATTATTGATGTAATATAAGTTAGAGTATATTAAATATGTACTATTTTTCATATTAAGAAATATCAATCAAATCCTTCTCATTCGGTATCATGAAATTTGTTGTATTTAAAGGTGGATAAAAACAGTCTACAATGAATTTGAAATGATATATAATGTTAGGAGATATTATATGAAAAAACTGTTGGTGGACCACATACATTGATATATGTTCATTAGTTAGATGATTCCATTAATTTGATTTGGATATTTATCATTGAAGGAATTACTGTTTTAGGTAGAGTTTAATGATAATCAAATGTAATAGATAATTTTTATATTAATTTTCATTGTTTTTGATCTTATTAGAAATTTGTATTTTTCACCCTAATGGTATGTCCTTTATAGACGTTTTTATGGAGGATTTATAATAATTTATGATCATGATTTATTTCTGATATGTGGGAATTTTTTTCATATATAAAATTTTATGGAATATTTATTATATAGTCTATAAATTTCAATATATAGAATTTTTTATATTCATTGTGTTATATTATTCATTCCATAACCAAGAAAAATAATAGTAATTTAGATCATGATAATGAACAAAGTAAATATTTCTTATCATTTAGTTTTTTATAGGATGTAATATTTTCATTTGAGAATATACTTTTCTTGAATCATATGTGTTTTTATTTTTTATGTTTTATTGAAAATTTATTATTTATGTTGTCGGATACATCTACATAAAATTGCAATAAATTTTATATTTCAGGAAAAATGTACATTGGATTGAAATATTATTATAGATGAATATATTAGGAGATGGTGTTTTGTTTATCATCAATATAAAATGAAAATGGGTTCATATCACATTTTGAGTGAATTTATATAAAATATTTATTCATTATTATAATAAAAAATTAAAACGGTTTTAAACGGAGTATGGACCAATACATTTATTACTATTCAATATGGATTAAAAATTAATAGCATCCATTATTCTATCCCCTTGAGAAGGTTTCCTAACTATAATGGACATGTTAGTTTAAAGATAATTCTCTAAATTAATATGTTATTCAGTTTTTTGAAGGAGTAGCGACTATATATTGTGAAATGTTTTGAAATTGTATTGAAAATATAATAAGGGGTACTTTATAAATAAGAATTTGAAATTATATATAATCATTTGATGTTTTTACTAAATTTATTTACGTAATAATCTACGTGGAATTACCTATTTATAATTCATTTATGTAAAATGTATATCATATAAAAAATAATATCATTTAATCAAATTATAATATTTAAGTATATCTCAATATATTTTTCTTCATTTAACATTGATGAAAAATTAAAACGGGACCGAGTACCATTGTAAATCCATTTCATAAAAAAAATTAAATATCTGTATCATGACCTTTTAGAAACAAACCCAATAGAGGAATATATATATAATATATAAATATTTACTATTAAGGATGAATATATATTAACCAATATCCCTTACCATTGAAATAGATATTTGGCCTCAATGGACATGTTGGTTTAAAGATCATGAAATAAACTACTAAATCCCTTAAATGTTTGAAGTAAAAAACATGATCTCATAAAAAATATGTTGATAATACTGTGTGAAATATAATCTATAAACAATTATTATAAGATTAGTGTAATAATGAAAAATAAATAGATGTAGTGATCAATGATTGAAGAAAAGGATTTTTGTGTTTGAATGGTTGAAGAATCCCATGATTTGAGTTTTAATAATAATAATGTTTTAAATAAATTTAGTTTTTTAATTATATTTATGCTGGGTGATATTTATTTAACTTTTATATTAAAATTAAATTACTTGAATATAGGAAACTAGATTTAAATTCAATTTTTGTATTATATCTCAAGGAATGTTGATTTATTTAACATTGATATCAAATGACCACATGCCCCATTCCCATTTCAAAGCACTTTTTAAAATTATTTATTAATTTCTCTATTCACCAATTAGAAATATATTATAGGGATCATAGTCTAATGATGTTTAATTGTTCATTATTGAAGAAGAAAATATATATCCCCCAAAATTATATCCTCTTGGAATATTATTGTAGCCTTAGTGGCCATGTTTTTGTAAAAATCACGGTTCAAAATAGTCTATTCATCAATTATATGAATGTGGTATCACCATATAATCATAACATCTATTAGATTATAATGGGAAATATACCAAGTGGTAATTTATTGAGAATTTTTTTTAAAAAATGAGTGATAAAATTATCCAGTTATCAAGGAGTATTGATTTTTGTATTTTTAGTTGATGTAGTGTAATATTTCCACCAGAGGATGAATACCTCATTCTCTATTTTCAGTCATATACCATCCAAAAGTGTGATGATTCGATCAATAGAAGGAACAAAAATCATATAGGATATGATGATGAGGTTTGTTGAGTGATTCTAAGTGGTGTTGTAAAACATAGGGGAGGGGGTGGCACAAATATCTGTTCATATTTATTGAGGTTGAAACATTTAAGGATAGGGAAAAGCTAGATTTTATTAGATATGAAAAAAATTCCCAGAAATTAGATCATCCATTGTAGATATCAATCAAGTCATCCTTTCTCTATTTTCAATAGTATATTTTCTAAGGGTCCAACTCCTTGAAAAATCAAAATTCATTAAATATAAGATAAAAATTATTACATAAATTTACAAGGATAATTAAAATTTGTATGGCAAGATTATATACCAAGTTGACTCATTCACAATTCATTTATGAAAAAATATCAATTATAAACTATTGGATATTTTATATTTTATTAAATAAATTTTTTTTATTAAATAATTTTTCTTTAAATAATTTTTTAATATAAAATCATTTATATATATTGTTTTGGGAAGAACAATATTGATATCAAAGTAATTAATTCATGGTCCATATTTGGTAGGTAATTTGAACTGTGATCTTATATATATTACTACTAATGGTCCATTTCATTCTAAATATTAAATGAAATGACAAATTGGGGGTTGTAAATCATTTATGATAAGTAAAAAAATTAATGTTGTTTTTATTTTATATGGATATTTTTTTTATTTTGTTTAATGATAATTTAAAATTTCTTGAGGATATTATTGGTATTTTTTTAATATTATATACTAAAATTGCGAGATATCCCACTTGATAACGCTTCAGTGAAACATCTTCATTAAATTTTTAATTTGAAAATAATAATATATTTCATTGAATGTGTTCTAAATCCCAAGATAACGAATGTATTAATAGATTTTTTCAGTGTCAATTTACACATAGGTGGTCTGACAGATTTTATAAATAATATGATGCACAAAGTGTTCTTCAATAGAAGCCATCATCATGAGTATAAGTATGTTGATACATAACTAAATGAAAATTTTATTTATTAAAATAATTCAGGATATTATATGTGAAAATGAGTAGTGATTAAACATAGACATATGCTTTAGGTTATGAATGATCATTTTGAATTTTGAGATGGATGATGTCACTAATAGGGTAGTTTATAATATGAAACATGTAATCTTAATATATTTATCATATTTCATTATCATTTAAATTTCATGTCCTTGACATAATACAAATTTTGTATTATTTAATTGATACAAAAATTTATTTTGTGACATGGTTCGTGGGGGAAATTATGTTTTGGTTTTGTTGAATGATATAATAGTGTATGTTACAATCTCATATTTTCTTATTTAATTATTATATTAAAAAAACTAATATATATTTTAATTCTATTATAATAATTAGATTATCCAATGATTCGTTATATATACAATACATGCCAATTATCATTTGTAGAAAACAAGATCAATGTTTCATTTACTAATAGGTGGAATATTAATTATTTTCCAGGAGATTTATAACATCAAAGATGATCACAGGTATATAATTTAATATATCCTTGGAAAATTGTCGGTATATGTCTATATAAAAAGTCATACAAATTAGTTAGTTGGTTGTAATGATTTGGATGTTAGATGATGATATATATTATATATTGATGATATTTATTTCATGGATATTACAATAATATGATTTTATAGTCTCTTGTTTACTGGTGAATTATTATGTAATTTAGCTACAATGGATTTTATATTAATACAGGGATGGGTGATTAATTATTACTGTAACCGCCACCAAAATAGTGTTTGATTCAGTGTGATTAAATATCCAGTCGTTGTGTGAAATGACATGATTTCTAGCTAGTAATTCTTCCCATACCACACTAGCCAAACATAATTATTATTTTTGTGACATAATCATTTTAGATAGTGTTTATATATTATGTTGTTATAAAACTAGGTTGTTAGAAAGATGTTTGAAATTATATCTGTGGGTACATACTATTTGTATCTTGTTTCTATGGAAAACATTAATCATGTTGTTGTATTTTATACTTTATGTAATATTTATCATGGGAGTGTTTTGTATAGTGAGCTATGGAGTTGAATTTATAAAAATATATACATATGTAAAATTTCATAAAAAATTTTAAAACATGATAGATATGGAAATTGTATTATATGTATCCTTAAGGATGAAATATATTCATAGTTGGTGTTTTATCCAAATTATAATTTTTTATGAACCAACATGGATAAAACCCTTAAATAATACATAAATTAATTAAGAAATTTATTAAAGGGAATTCTAAATCCTCATGAGTATGAGACAATCCCTATGCATCATATAGAATCAAGCCTGATTGATTTCCTCTCTAAAAATATTCATATATACAATGTAGTGGATATATATTAATAAAATTTCATTATATTAATAACACCTCAAGATAAAACTACAACATGTTCCCTAATACATTTCAAAAAAATGTATATCAACCATGATCGTCAAATCAATATAATATACTCAATATCTCATAATAACTCCATTTAATAGGTTAATCAAGTGGTACACTAGTTTCCACCAATGTCTAAGGTCCCGTATATAATGAAAATCTACAATCTCCATGTGGTTCAATCTATTTCGTGGGGCTCATAATTATAAAATATAAAAAAAACACCATTAGAAATAGGGTTTTATAAGGAAAATCCGATTTAGATCTCACCATGTATTCCATAATGAATCCTTTTCCAGGAAATAATATTTGTTGATTTTTAAATAAATCTTGATATGGAAATTTTTTCACATTTCAAATTAAAAAATTATTCATAAAACATTTAAATGGATTAGAAAATGTAGTTAAAAAGTGTATTATCATTAAAACATGATGATGTAAGATTATTTTTCATAAAACTAAATGAATATTCTTTTCTATCAATCTTGGTATGAATAAGAGTTTCAAAAAACACTGCCATGTATAATCATTTCCAATCCTAGATATATGGGAACAACTCATAGGGTTAGCTAGTTATGGACTCTAGGATCTACACAATTTCAATGAAATTTAACTTCATGTGCACACACAATCCCTAGATACCATGCATAAGAGTAATAGAATAGAATCTCACAGAATAAACTCCCTTCCACTGGGATAGTTTAGTGTTGTTTTCATTATCAGATTATTTCAATATATCAGATTACCTATAGTGCATATCCTCTGACCTAACTACCAAGGATCCCATGTAAATCAGTGTTTTCAATAATACATGGCTATATCATTTGTTTAAAATAATCTAAAATTATTTTAATAAATCATTTAATTCAACCCTAATATCGCATTTCATAACATGAGATTTAATAGTAATAAATATTCATATTGTATTTTTGGATAAACAAATTCATTACAAATAATTTCATTTAATTCCAAATCATAAAAAATTTCATGCAATATTTTAAAAATACAAGCATCATAGTCATGTGTCAATTCACTCATTTAATTTCAATAGAATTTTTGATAAAGAAACACCCCATTTTACAATACCTTGAAAAAATATTTTTATGACATGAACCATGTCATTTCAAAATAATATAAAAAAGACTCAAATAATTCATTTAAAATAAAATTGAATACTATATCCAATTATTAAATCAATAAAAGTTTTTATAGATAGAAATTTACATAAAAAACAATATACCTCAATAATAATTTTAAAACACAACCAACCAGATATCCATCAATAAAGAGTCTATTTACAGATTGATCTACAAAGAATCCAAAACAAAAATTCATCATGTAAATATGTGAATACATAAATTTAGTGATGATCCACTAATCTCAAAGAGAGAGAGGGAGAGAAGAGGAAATTTGAATCCATGATCTTATGGAGTTCACAATAATCATATGATATAAAAAAACATCATGTAACACTTCAATCATTGATGAGTAAGGTTTTCTAGAGAAAACATTCCTTTATATATTTCTAAAATGGTTTGTGGTTGATCTGAATTGTAGAGTGATGGATTAGATGTCAAATGAATTTTAATAGAAATAAATGTATTGTATTTATTATCATTTCATGGCCATATAAGAAAGACTATTTACCTTATAGATATCACCTGATTGATAGTGTCACCTAGATGAATACCATAGTTGTAGGAAGCCCCCCCTTCCATATAGTGTTAAACGAACAATTAATTTCCTATTGGATTGTGGGATCCCACCAACTGGCTGGTTCATTTCTTATAGGAACCCCATACTTCCATATTTCCACCATTTTTATTGTGGGCCATGGTCGTTATCTTATGGTGATAAATAAGAAAATTTCCTAATGGATAATTTTAAATCTCAACAAAATCCCCATAAACTATGTCATGTAATCCTTAAAAATGATAAATTCACACTGTCACCATTCCAAATGAAAAAATGATGGAAAAACCAAATAATCGATGACTGTAACTAGAGGTCAATTTAATGAATAAGGAATGAAAAAATAATCCCATGATTAGACCAGAAATATATTGTCAGTATGATATACATATTATGTTTCATTTGATATTTAGTTAATAAAAAATATGATATCAAAAATTTAATTATTATATTAACTTTATATAGACATTTTTATTCAATTTTTTTCAAAAACATTACTTTATCTGTAGAAAGAATTGATCATAATTTTATGTAGAGGATATATGGATCATGTTGATAGATAATACTATTAGATTATTATATTGAATTTAAATAGTTCATAATGTTGGAGTTTGAGTCTGAGAACCAATTTATTTTCTAATTTCAATTAATATAATACTAATATCTTTTCAAGTGATGATTTTTATATTTCATAATAATAGTGTGATAATTTCATTATATATCATGTCACATTAAAAGGACATAACCATTCCCCATTATAATGATAAATTTGGATTAATATATAAATATCAATAAAAATATATCTTATGGTATTTTTGACATATTTTTATTATACATGGATGATTTTTTACAATCAGGTGCTGGATTATCAAAATTAGATAATGATTTGATTTGTGATGTTTCAAACATAAAAATATTCTTGAATGCTTGTTTTGAGGGCTGAATCACCAAACATAATTCTAAATGTTATATGCGTTATTAGATATTCCAATCCATGTGGTCAGTATAATTTAAATTAATGTTATTATATATAATATATCACATAATTTGTTGTATTGATAATAGTAGTGTTAGAATATACCTGTTGAGAGGTAGGATACCTTTGGTTCATTATAAGTGACATTAAATTAATTTAATAATTCTATTATGGATTTTCCCTTCTGAATTAGTGGAATATGATATATCAAACTCATTTATTGAAATGTAAAATTTTGATTAAAATGGCCCCCATAATTGTTTATTTATGAGTTAACTTGAGAGATTTAAATAATGATAAATATATAATATTGGTTCATAACTCATGTGTGAAACATTCATTTTGAAATAACAACAAAGAGTTTTTATATAACATAGAATTTTTTTTCCGATTTAAATTTTACCAGTCATTCTATATGTTCTTTGATGGGATGTTAGATGCTAATATTGGAATTTTGGAAAGTTCACCTAATGTCAACAACAAATATAGATACAGGGTCAAACAATAATTGTATCCAAAAAATCAGTTTAAATATATAATAATTTAATATCAAAAAATAAATTTACTTCTTAGTTTTAGGAATAATAATTATTCTGATTTTGTTGACCATAGGTTTTAATTCCCCAGTTAATTTTGTTACAAATATATATTTTTGTAATATTATTTAAATATTTATTCATGTTAAGTGAATGTAATATTTTTTTCATATTTTCATTATTCAAAAGTAAATAAATAAAATATCATATATTTATTTACATTTGTAAATATTATAATAATGATTTACAAATAGGTTTGGAAAATATAATATTTATTTATAATTAATTACTTATATAAATATATTAATTTATTAAAATTAATATTTAGATGTTAAGGTTTCAAAAATGTAAAGGATTTTTCATGGGTTGGGTAAGGGGATCGATGTAAATGATATATTTTTTTTAATATCATCTATATAGTTATTTTAATTTTTTATTTAACAAATGATATTTAAATATCTTTTAGTTTGTGCCATTTATGGAATATGATAATAATAGTATTATTATTATTTTATAAGGTGTTAACATACAATAAATTATTAATTATGGGCCTGGTTATAATCTTTATCTAGTAATCCATAAGTATATATTTTGATTTATATGATTGGGGAAAAATCAACATTTTAGAGAACAATAGCTTCTATCATTGTAATTATATTAAAAGAACTAAATATACCATATCACGAACTATATCATAAGTGAGAGATCATCATCCACCTCCACCATTTTGTTTATGTGAAATAATAATAATAATTCATCGAATACCCAAAGAATACTTGTTTCATTCAAGGGAGAATGAAACAAGGTTTTCAATTCCTCTATGATGGTAACTGGAATACCAATGGTGACATAAATTGATTCATAGAGAATATGTGGATTCCAATAGAGGAATTATATTTTTGATTCTAAACCAACCAAATGATTTGATAGTTCCTTTTTCATTGATAAACATTGACCAATGGATTACTAATAGTTGTAATATTTAATTAAATTAATTATAAATTAAATTTGGAAAGATAATAAATATGAATATTCTAAGGATTCATTCACATAGTTCATGCATTCATATGAAGAAATTGACAAATGAAATTGTGGTGTAGAGTGGAAACAAACGTTTTATTCTGTAGAACCATTTATATGGAATGAAATAGATCTCTTTATAATTTATAATTATTATTTTTTCGTTTTTTTATTTTGGTAGTGAAAATTCATTTATCGTTTTTTATTTAATGAAAAAATGTAAGATAATGGGATTCATCAAATTCATATGACCAATAAGTGAATAAGTATAATTAAAGATACAATTAGTTTTTTTATGATATTATCTATAGTTAATTGACATATTTTATTTTCTCAAAATTACACATCATTTACCATTGATTGACTACACATATTTCGACCACAAAATCATTGTACGATTTAAGGGGTTCAGTACCTGGTGTTTTTTCTAAAACATGTTGGCCTATAGTTGGAACATAATTAAATTATGAATTCACCACATGTATATAGTGTACGCAGTGCATTACCAAACATGTATTTTACCCTACATCGATCATTTAAACTACGTGGTTATAATATGTGGCATGTAATTATTTCACGCCATGTATTGATTTCTAGTAGAGTGGTGTAAAAATATATAAAGTAAACAGTGTTCCACATGGTATAAATGTGATGTATTGAGCGATGACAAGTTCATGAGACATGAAATTTCTATAGTAATGAAATAATAGTGGTACATAATGAATTGAACTATGTGGAGTGGGTTTTACAACACATGTAACATTGGCCAACTCATGTAATTTACATAATGAGATAGATGTATCATGTGAGTCAAACATATGGTTAAAAATTGATTAATTAGATAAAAATTAACCATTTTTTATATAGAAATTTTTATACTCTATAGGATAGAGTTTTCCCACACTATTTCTGCACAATGTTATTCTTAATCAGATGTGCGATATTAGATGATTTATATATTTTATTTTATATTAATATATAAAGACGTGAAATATATATTCATCCTATATATGTTTTACCACACATGAATCACCAATGGGATAAATTACAAATATTTAAGGAATATATTCTGTACATACATGCCATTAATTCTATATATCATTACAAACTAAAAAAATTGAATCATTATGACACACCATGTATGAATACATGTAATGTACATACACTATGCACAATAAAGAATAAATACAATGTAACACACATGTTTTTTCAAGTGAAATATACTTCTATATGAGTGTAAAACTCAAAATATTGTATTTGTCATATGAATAATGAATAATGGCATGTTTCCTTATGCAATCCCACCTTTTTATTAAATAAATTTTTATTTACATGGTATAGCTAGAAGAACTATTATAAAAAATTTTATATAAATGATGATCAATTATACCTGAAAACATAATCATTATTCTAATTCACTTTAATTTCATCTTCATGGGGTCATACTGTAAACAATTAATACATCTCATGCCATAGAGACATAAATCAAAAGGAAATGTGTAATATCCCATTATTTTGAACCGTGTCAAAATTTGACTATTTTCGAATTTCTTTTTTGGAGATTATAAAAGGGTCATAATTTTTAAAATTGAACTCCATAATATTATTTTGAGTTTTGGATCACCTAAAGGTGTCGTGTTTTGACTTGTGTAATTACCCTATAATTTTAGTGGGTGTCCCGATGAGTCTCAGGAGCAACAGAACTTTAAAAGTCCACTTTAATTGATATGTGCAGGCAGCACAAAGTTGCAGTCCAACCCATGTAGTTTAGCATTTTTAATAAATTGTTTAATTTAAATAAATAATATTATAAGATAGGTTGTGATTAATTAAATGAATGATTTAATATTAATGATGATGATGTTTTTATTATTATTGTTGTTGTTTTTTAATTAAATAAATGTTTAAGAATTAATTAAATGACATCATAAGAAATTAATGTGGATTTTAGGTTTATCAATGAACCGTTTTAATTAAATGAAGAGTTTCAGAATCATTAAAGGACTATTTATTATTAAATGGAGGAATGTTCTAATAATAATAATTTAATTATTATTATTATTATTATAGTGTTATTAATTATTTTGATTATTTGAAATTTTAATTGCTTGTTAGAACAGTGTTTAATTTATAAGAATTTAATGTGGTTATTGAGATTCTCAAAAAAATGTTTAAATAAAAAAATGGTTTCGGATTTAATGAATCATTTTATTAAATATAGGTGCCGGCCTTATCAAAGGTTTGAAAAACAATAATAATGAAATTATTATTATTTTATTTTTCTGAATGTAATAATTATTATTTTTATGGAAATTACATTAGTGGTTATTTTTTAGAGATTTTATCATATTAATGAAATTTTAATAAAATTGGTGTTTGGGTTTTAAATAAATGAGTGTTGGAATAATAATAATAATAATGTTATTATTTTTTTGTGGTTATTTAGTTAAATAAATGTTAAAAGTATTTAATGATAAAAAGGGTATTTCTTAATTAATTACGAAACATTTATTAAGAGAAGATTAAATTAAGGACAAAAACAAATTAAATAATTAATGTGGATTTAAATGGAGGTTAGACATAATCAAAAGGATAATTTAATTGTTTCCTTAAAAACATTTTAATTATGGGGTTTATCAATGTACTGTTTTTATTAAATGGGGAGTTTCAGCTTTAATGAAATAAATAGAAATGATAATAATAATATTATGACTATTTAGATTAATATTATTATTATGTGTATAGTTATTTTTTATTTAGTATATTATAAATTTCATAAGGGGAAGGTGCTATACAAGAAAGGCATGACCCTCCTATTCTTCTTCTTCCTCCCAAGCGAGGCACGACACACGTGGTCCACCCCCTATGCGTGACGAACCCCAACACCACACAACTCCTCTTATACACTTCCCCCTTGACCGAACGACATCCAAGTAGTGCGAGCCGAAAGCATGCGACCCATGGATGGCCTGCATCAGTTGTGTGCAACACCACACGGGCCGAATCCCCTGTAGCATGCAACCTGTAGTGGCGTGTGTGGGACCTCCTCCATGTGGTGCATCCTCCTTCAAGATGTGATTCAGTGCTGTTGCTCGACCTCTGGATGACCCCCAATTACAATGTACTTTGAGCCTGGGTAGAAACACTATAGTGCGCAACACCCCCCCCCCCTCTTCAGTGATCTTCTTCTTCAGAAATTTCCACTCGTCTTATCTATGGGTTTTGTTCGATCCATCTGGTATTCCTGCATACGCCACAGACGTCAAGATGAATGGTTCATTTTCGCTCACCTCCATCATTGAGGTATGGTTCATAAACCGCTATTGTTTTTCTCACCATCATATTAGAGTCTGAATTTTTATTTGATTCCCTAGTATATAAATGTAGCTATGTAGGCCTTGCTGCACTTGTTTTGGGTTTTATGTTGTTGTTTTGGTGAATCTTTATTTATTTTGTAGGATGCGCACATGTGTCTAAATATATATACATATATATACATATTTACATTTGTACATGTATATATATGTGTGTGTGTGTGTATGTTTCTGTGTTTGTGTGTATAAAAGTTGTGTGCATGCGACCACACAATAATTGCAATTGATTGACAGCATTAAAGTCAAACTACTACGTATTAAAATGATTCCACCCTAAGGTAGGGTCCCAAATCCTTACAACATTATTAATGAATTTAGAATTTGAGTGTCCTTGATTATGATATGTCTATGAATGACACTTTTGATGTTATAATATAGTGACACCCACATGAGATAAATGAGGACTTCACATGTGATGATTTTGATCATTTTTTTCTAATTATCTTATAGTGATATTATTAAAAAGATATATGATTTGGATGGGAATAATGGGTAATAGGATAATTAATTGTAGAATTAATTTTCAAGTCATGAGTTGAAATAAAAGTTTGTATTTTACTAATTGTTGAGAGTAATGAATATTTTACATGTTCGGATTAAATATTGGAAACTAGTAAAAAATAATGGATGGATTTATTATTACATGTAAATCGTAATGTTTAACTACTTGGTTATTGGTTATATATATATGATTTAATTAATTAATTAATTATTGAAATAAATAATTTTCATACATTATCTTAAGATTGTGAATTGATTGTTTGTTAAGACTGTTGGACATGGGTACCTTTTGACACATGTTATATTTTCATGAATGAAGTTGTCTTGGATGGAGTTATTTTATAATATGAGACGTTTTATGAGATGGTCTCTAAATATATGTGTTTTCTTCAGGTTGTTTTGAGATGATTAAGGCATGCATGTAAATTGTCAAAGTCCTCCATGAATAACAATGTTAGATTACAGGCTTAGATATAGTATATGAAAGATTAAATTGAATATCTTATGAAACATTATCAAAGAAAAATAACATGATTGGATTTTGTCTTAACTTTGATTACTTAGATGGTCTTTAGAGACATTAGTGTTGAGTGACATATAGAGGTAATGTCCGACTCAGTCTGGATCATGAGAATTATGTAGTATAATGAGGATTGAATAATTGATAAATGAAAATGATTGTGTAATGACTATTGTGCATGCATGGAAAATGTATAATACAGTTTCAGACACCAGTTGAGCGTTGAATCATGTACTCGGGTATATAGTTACATTGTACTTCTGACCTTAATTATGCATGCTTGAACTGTTTAAATTATTTATTTAATGTCATGATTTTAGGTAGATAGCGGTGGTTCTGGCCTTCTGCAATTTATATCTCACACCCTACTCAGGATTCCATTGTACTGGGGTACTCGAGTAGATTCTATTTGGTTGAAGGATTGGGTTGTTTTTTGTATTGAAGTGTTCAAAATGTTGTTTTGTTTATTGTTTTCCATTTTTTATCATTATTATGTCATTAATGAATTTTATATATAATTTATGTTGGCCATTTGTTTTTATAAGATTTATAAAATCTATCATCCACTGCATTATCATTTATTAGACTGCTTTGACAATTTATTGACATTGTATGTTATTTATATTGATTTAGCGTTGTAAAACTATGATAAGAGGGTATAGTATCCCCACTGTCTATCCTTATACCCTCACTACTAGTCGGTAGCCTCTGGCATATGGGGAGATGCGCATTAGGTCACGTGGCGACCAGTCTGGCAACTAGTTTAGTGGTGAGTCAGGTCGGGACGATACAAAGTGGTATTAGGGGGTTTCTTTTCCTTTATCTTACTGCATTGGGGTTTCTAGACAAGAGACTAGGAATGTGTCGGCACTTTGGATAATAGTTGTGGTTGGGACTAATCAGCCCATGTACATGAAATAAACAAGTGTTCAGGGATGGAAATTGATGTTTGTACTATTAGATGTTACAGTTGATATGATTTCACATTGAGTGACCAGGGTATTTTCCACAGTTTGTTGATTTTGTGATTTTTGAAAAAAAAATTCTTGGACTGATATGGCATGGAAGTTTCGTACATGCATCATCATTGTCACTAAGAGATTCACATTCCATGAATATAACATGACATGTAGCTTCATTAGTAGGATCCCTTCTAATTTTGGTTTTGTTCCTTGTGTGCAATTCCATGTTTTGATCTGCATTAGCATGCCTCTCTAGATAGCAGGTTTTGGTGATAGATTTAACTTTCTTGAACGATTATATGCCATACTGCCTTATTTTTTAGCATGTTTTGTTGTTGTGCCATTCTTCTGGGTTAAATAATGTTTTTGTGTTACTTCTTATGCTAACATGTTATTGATGTTTTGATATATTACAGGGAAGATAATGTTAAAATGGTAAACAAATTTTGATTGTGATAAATGGGAGCAAACTACTAGTGATAAGGTTTATGGGTGCCTTATCGATTAGTAGATGGTCACCCCTGAGTTTGAGCCTTATACAACCATAATATGTTTGAAAATGGTTACAAATGTACAACTATTGAGTTTTGATTATAATGAACTAGTGTTGGTTGCTTTTTGAAGAACCCAGATTGAATAAATGTGTCCTTTGGAGGTCTCCTTTTTGGTAAAGGAATTTCGATGCTAAATTTTTCTATTTATATATAAATAACACTAAATATTATATGATTAAATATGATGTTTTTCATCTCATGCCTATCTTTTTAATGTAGGGCATTTATTTAAAACCATTTGACTTGTTGTGTAGATGTAGTTGTGTTAATTTTGAAATTCATTCAAATGTTAAAAGGTATAAATTAATTGATTAAAATTTCTAAAAAATAAATAGGGGTTTTTGAACCTTGTGATTTCAGTTTTGCATGAAAAAGAGATAGGGTCAATCTTTATGTTTCGTAATGGGCTAACTCGTGGTAGTAAGTACCCTTATAATGTTCTTGACCATTAAAAAAAGTTCTTCCCACTGTTCGGGATGACTTCTTGGTACATGAGTGTTATGGAATGCCGATAGTTTTATGCTACAACTTTTATGATCAATGTTTGATGTGGTGATTGTGGTTTGGGGAATGTCACATTCATGCGTTAATGTGTTCTAAAAACACATGTTGGTGTGCAACTGATCTTTTCTTGAGAGGTTATGGGAAATCCAAAGGTGGGTATTGTTTCATCGTTTTCGATAAATGTTTTAGTAGGTGATGTCGAACTTTTAGAACATAGTTGTTTGGTAATAGTTTGACTGATCTTCTTAATGACCTTGGTTTTTCACTTACTAATTTATCTTGAATACGACGAGCATGTAACCTATATTTATTTCGTTGAGGATACTCTATGATATCATTGGTATTATGCTGCACTACAAATTAATATTTTTGTGATTGATGAGTGGATGTTATCTAGGTATTATGCGGGATGCGTTTATTCCTTGGGCTAATTTTCTTTTTGTATTGAGGAATGGTTGATTTAAAATAGACTTTCGATTACATGACTTGGATATTGCACCAGAGTTTCGGTAAGGACTTCATTTTACATACAGATGTTTTTGTATTATTTTAATGGATCATCGTTAGATAAAAGGGCGAAATTGGGTTTTGGGTCCACGACATCTTTTGATGGAACCATGTGAAATCTATTCTATTTTTTGATCAAGATTCAACCATTTTCGTTGATGAGGTCCTTCTAATAACCTATGATTTAAGAACTGTTTTGATGTTTGAGTAATAAACTGAGCATTGTCTCTAGTTTTAAAGGATTATCCATTAGGGTTGTGAAGGGTTAAAGAAGTGTTTGGAGCTGGGAACACAACACGTCACTCCTAACAAGATTAAATGACAATGGTAGGTCGGTTATTTTAATAGTTATTCCCAATCGATTCTTGGGGAAAATATGTTTTTTATGTGGGAATATTGAAAAATCCAGTGTCTTTGAACCAGTTTCTAATATGAATGTTTTCGAATTTGTTTTTTCGGTTTAACAAAGGGTCAGTTTTTTTTAATCCATGCTCCAGAATTTTATTTCGAGTGTTGGATCATATAAAGGTGTCATTTTTGGACTTGAATAATTACCCTATAATTTTTGCGGGTGACCCGATGAGTCTCAGGAGCACCAAAAATAGAAAATTCCACATAAAAGGATATGTGCAGGCATCGCACTATTGCGGTCCAAGCCGTGCAGTTTACCCAGTTTAATAAATTATTTAATTTCATTAAATAATATTATATGAGAGGTTGTGATTTATTAAAATTAGGTTTAAATTATAATAATAAATTTATTATTATTGTTATTATGGTTGTTTAATTAAATGAATGTTGAATAATTAATTAAATTACTGTAGAAGAATTTAATGTGGATTTTGGGTTTATCGAAGAACAATTTTCAATCAATGAAGAGGTTCAGAATTATTAAAGGACCAATTATTATTAAATAGATGAATTTACTAATAATAATAATAATGTTATTATTATTATTATTATTATTATTATTATTATTGTGTCATTTATTATTTGGATGCGTTGAGATTTTAATTTCATATTAAAGGAGTGTATCATTTATTAGAATTTAATGTGGATTTTGAGCATCTCAATGAAACGTTTAGTTAAATGTGGGTTTTCAGATTTAATGAATATTTATTATTAAATATAGGTGTTGGCCTTATCAATGGTTTGAAAAATAATAATAATGATATTATTATTCTTTTAGTTTTATTAATGTAATATTTATTATTTATATGGGAATTAAATTAGGGGTTATTATTTGGATTTCTTATTATATTAATGATATTGTAATAAATTGGGGGTTTGGGTTTTAAATAAATGAATGTTGGAATAACAATAATAATAATAATAAAATAACGTTATTATTATTTTATTGTGGTTATTTAGTTAAATAAATGTTTGAAGAATATAATGATCAACAGGGAGTTTTATAATTAATTATGAAACATTTATTAAGAGAGTAATAAATGAAGGTAAAAAACGAATTAAATAATTAATGTGGATTTAAATGGTGGTTGGACAAAATCATAAGGAGCATTTTATTGTTTCTTAAAAAAAATTAATTATGGGGTTTATCAATGTAATGTTATTATTAAATGGGGAGTTTTTGCTTGAATGAAATAAATGGAAATGATTATAATAATATAATGACTATTATTATTAATATTATTATTATGTGTATTGATATTTTTTTTATTTAGTATATTATAATTTTTTAAGGGGAAGGTGTTATAAAAGAGAGGGGAGACACTCATATTCTTCATTTTCATACCATGTGAGGCATGACACACCTGGTATGCCCCCTGTGTGTGACTTACCCCAACACCACACAAATCCTCCAACAAACTTCTATCATGGTCGAACGACCTCGCTGTTGTGAGAGCTGAAAGCATGATACCCCCAGATGGCCTGCAGCAACAGCGCACAACACCACCCAACCAGAATCCCCTGTAGCGAGCGACCACCAGTGGCATGTGCGGGACCTCCTCC